>OU611891.1:10002500-12402500 GCA_914767815.1 Eupsilia transversa
ACTACTCGCCGTTCTTCAAAAAACGAGGTACAACCCGATTTTTATAACTGTGCGCCTGTCAACGACAAAATATTACAGCTTATTATGTGGTTTAATTAATGACAATAACGGCTAAACAAATAATATGACAGAACTGTAGAGACGACACGAGTTGTGCAGACCGTATTAAGGCGTCAGGGCACTGAGGAGGTAACTGGGCGGGTGAATTAAATAGTAGAAACCTACGACTTTGACAGCTCCAAGCACACGGTTATAAAAATCGACTTATATAGTAGGAAGCGTCATGTTATTTCTCGGAAACACGTAATTTTTTATTAGTCAACAGGCCTTTTCGCAGTGTTGACCTTATCGGAGGGTCAGTTGGCAACGCCGTTGAGCGTGTCGGCTACACCGTTGACGACAAGCTCCCTTCAGTTTGATTTCAGCTCGCGCACCGAAACCACAAAAATAGCTCCCACACTTTCTAAATTTGAAAAACTTGGTGTATATTTACTTGTATATAACCAATGATGTATAAAACTATAGATACGTTGTCCGCACTCTAAAATGGCAACATGAAATGAAGCCAATTGGCCACATTGCGCTCAGTCACGCACCAACCTGTCGCGCGACGCTACGTTTGTTTTTAATTTATATCGTGTGTGAAAACGATAAAAATAAATTATATATTACATATTTCCCTATTATAATAATAATTATAATTATATATACGTAATATTACGTATTTCCCTTTCTTTACGCGTATAAGTAGTTATCTAGTATTTTCGCCGTTTTTAAGCGCCGAGATGTTTGTTGATAACGTGTCTATATATAATACGTCATTGTATATAACTATATACCTTCCACAAATGATCACATATATTTCCGAAATCAGATATTATTGCTGAGCTGTTCAGAGTAATATATTTATGCTAATAAAAAGTTTTTACATAGCAAAAGTAAGTACCTACTGTTTAAACATTCATGCTTCACTACTCGCCGATGGTTATGTAAATGAATGGAATTAATCTGACTAAACACTCAGCTATGGAACTTGTGAATTACTCGCTAATAGGTTTCGGGAAACCGATAATCCGCGCCGAAACTATAACGCTATTAGCAAACTACCGATATCCATTATAATGTTTGCTGGAAAATCGGCATCAACCTCCTCGTAAATATCTCAATCATAAATACCTATTGATCATCCTTTACTGCAGTTTGTTTTAACTTCACTCTCCCTGTGTAGCAACCATATTTTTCTTCAAAACTTGCTTTTGTAAACTATATTAAAGAAAGGATTGATGAGGATAAAGTTAAACATACAATACCTACGTATTTCGCATAGTTTTACACTTTTCTGGTTTATCGTTTCACAGCAGGAATTATTTCGTACTGGGATCGGTACGGAACAAAATATTTATTTTATCCCCATTATTAACGAATCCTATAAAATGGAATCGGATTGTAGGATCCGATCGGTATAAACCCACTTTATGCTTTAAGATTTAGTTGTAGCTATAAAATTTTCTGCTCATTATCAGCTCGTTATTTTGAATCTTGTTCCTTATTTGACATTATGACGCCGGCTGTTTGCTTTATTAAATACTCTTTACCTCACTAAACATGCTATCAACTTATAAAATACCCGTTGAAGTTGTGTGGGAAAGCGGGTAAGACCTTAGTACTGAGTAAAGTTGGAGATGTGTAACTGAGCAAATGGCTATACTGGTTCTATTAGGAATATCTGTCTATTTAATTAAATTTACTTTTTCTAAACTAGGTTTAAAGGCTCGTTCACACCGGCGCGACTTGTCGCGCGACGCGACACCAGCAATTGTTCAATCGTGAAGTTTTATTAGAAATTGTATTGTTAAAGTCGCGTCGCGCGACAAGTCGCGCCGGTGTGAACGAGCCTTAAGAATCATGTACGAGTTTTTTTTTAAATATAGTACCGAATAGTAGGTACTGACGGTGTCACAATGATAAATTACGCACAATATGATATGCTTGCTTACCTACTAAAAGTGAATTCCAAGTAAACCTTTGAAGGTTTATTTATTCCCAAGAATCCATACCTACTATACCTAAGTAAAACCTTGTCGGAGCTTGTCTGATCTTACAATAAATATGTATTCCGGACTCTCGATCGCTGCTGAGCTTGTGAACCGGAGCAGACGATGAATAACGAATGAATCGCTTTGATATTTTTTATGTCGAAAATACAACAATTTTTTTCAGTACATTTCTTGTTTCAAAAATGCGTGTAATATTCTTTTTATTTCACAATATATATGAAACTTAACATTGTTACAACTACAGACTTAAATTTTTTTTCCCGAATAACTTTTTTAAGAAAACTGTTTCTCATTTTCAACCGTTATTATAATATTTTTGTGTAAGTTTTTTCGATAAACTTAAAATATTTCGTCTATTTATTTTGTTTCCAACATACTGAGTTAAGTATTCTTTTTCATTCGTGATAAATCGTAGTCAATCGTCCGGACAGTGGCCGCAATTTGGATTCATGTCTGACCGAATAAACAGCTCTCAATGTCAAACAACGCATACAATTTCAAACATCTAACCTAGATAGAACCTAATCTAGATTCTCAAGCACAAAAGACCCAAGAATACTTGACAGCTAATGACAGCGGCCCTTATCGTTGACTTTTATTCCGAATCTTTCACAGAATTTGTTCAGGATTTTGATTAGCGTGAAGAACCTGACTTCAAAATCAAATTAGTAGCTAGAATAGTTTTTTTATGGCTCCATAAACCAAAATACTAATACCACAACTAATACGGTAAGTGGTGATAACATTCTACGTAACGAGCACGCGCGTCGTGGAGAAAATATGCCGATATCGAGACGATAAATCTTGTTTTCAGCGAAGCAACATACGGAGGATTCAAGTTATACAATAGCATAGCATAGCATTATTAGCCTATACAAATTGTACTGTTGGGACACAAGACTTCTCTCTGTGAGAAGGTGCTGGCCATAATCCACCATGCGGGCACAGTGCGGGTTGGTTGTCACAAGTCTTCGAATTTTTTAGTTCTAGGTCATGCCGGTTTCCTCGCGATGTTTTCCTTCACCGTTTTGAGAGTAGCGATGAAATAATTTATTTACACAAAGTAAAATGCCTTTCAGGGTTCGAGGCTATGACCTCTCGTAAGTCGCGCTCGTTACCAACTATAATTAATCTTCTTCAAAATCATGTGGAATTATGATAGCTTATCTGAAAAGTACGTACCTACTAATATCATGAAATCTTTGTGTAGGGAAAAGCAACAAGATGTTAAGAGGTGAATGACTTATGTATGTCAGGGACTTGATAAGCTCAATCGAAAGATTTTTATACTAAGAATCCGCCCTGCTTTTTGTTAAAAACCTATTTATCATGTAAGTTTGTAATACCGCTTGTTTATTATTTCCTTAGTTTATGATTTATTGTTTGTTTAGTTTATTGTTTTATTAGTTTATTTCTTTAGTTTATTGTTTGCCTCGTTGGTCTAGTGGTCTCAAGCGCTACTGCTGAGCTTGAGGTCCTGGGTGTTATTGGGTTTTTCCATCTGGAATTGCTCAGTAGCAGCCCGGAGTTTAGTTTGTGCCCGGTTGATGGCAATGCGCCGCCCCCCCCCCCTCCCCCTATTAGATGGGACTTAAACATAACTGGCGAAATGTGGGTGTACTATATATATACATCTCTGCCTAACCTTTCGGGGAAAACAGGCGTGATTTTATGTTATGTTTAATACCACGCTATCAACATATATAAGGTTTCCCGACATCAATCGTTGGGCAGTTGCCCGCCAGACGCAACACTTGATGAGTGAACTTTAAATTAATGTGATAAACACATATTAGTTAAGTTATTTACATTATAGGGAAAACTGCATTACAATCCGTTTCGTCATAATATTGTTGCCTACTTGTTATCATATTATTTCAAACCATGAAGATACAAAATGAACTCCCTTAACATTTTATGACTGAAGATTTAATTAAAGCCAGACTCTTAGATTAAATAACTTTGTAAACTAATAAATGAAGCTATTTTGTTCATAATTGAATGAAGTAACTAAAATTCACGGAGTAAAACTCTGATTTATGTTATTTATTATATTTTTCAATTGAGTACCTAACTCGTTGAATTGACTTTTTAAATGTTTCAATAGAACAGTTATTTTCATAATCTTTAGCTAGGCAGCCATTTATCAATAGAACTTTAAAACCGGTATCAGGCGCTTCACTTTTTGCATCACAAAATTAATCAAAAATGTAAAATTAATGCATTAGTGAACCGATCCAACGATGTTCAATTTCGGCATTCGACATCTTTCACTCGCTTACAAAATAATCGGAAAATGTAATGAAAGGAACGAATGAACTGTTCACTTTTTTATAATTTTGTCAGTGTCGTGTGAACGTGTTATGAAATAACAAGTTAAAATTTAAAAAAAATAACCCCCGACACAATTCCAGGTGATGCTGCAGTATCGGTTCAAGGTTACTATGTTCTTCTAATATCATTGAAGTAACAGAGTACTATATTTCGAATCGATCAGACCTGTGGAAGATGCGCACATCCAATCATGAACTGGAGAGAAAGAGCTGATAATCATCAAACGGCTGAACCGATTTCCTTGAATTGTAGCTAAGAACACTCTCGATCAAGACACCTTTCAACAAATAAAGAATAATCAAAATCGGTTCAGTCGTTTGGGAGCTACGAGGGAACAGACAGATACACACGTTAAACTTATAACACCCCTCCTTTTCCGTCGGCGGTTAAAAATGAACCTTCACGCGATTGAAGTGACTGACATCGGCATAATCAATAACGACTACCACGCATACTCAACGCCTTACTATATATTAAGTTTTAAAGTCATGCATCCCGTCTCTCCCTCACGTTTATAAAATTAACATCCGTATCGCGTAATGTCTGCGTCGCAGTCCGAGTTATCTTTACATCCTCTCGGAAGCCCAATTTAATATTATGTACTAACTCTTTTATATATGGAAACCTTATACTGAGTCAATAGTTGCATAAAACTTCCCGTCAAAATTATTTCAAAATTATTCTCTTAACTTTAAGATCAGTGTTTGTTGTGCTCCGTCATTAATTACACCTCAGTAGAAACTCAAACATAAAGTCAATTTAACAGAAGCGGCTCCGGGTCGCAGTTGATAAAGTTCTCGTTAGTAAACTTTCAAATGAACAGTACTCACCACTGACATTTAATTGCTTCTTGATTAACATAATTAGTTCCGGAATATGAATGTAATTTGAAACACTGATGAACTCCATCCTGATCCTACCCTTAAATATTCTATTGTTAAATCCCGAATTCTATTGTGACATATCTGAAACAATAACAGATATTACGTAATTTTTTAACCGATTTCCAAATAGGAGAAGGTTCTATGTTTGTAGCATAATAATATGTATGTTCTTTTTATTTTTTTATGTAATTATGTGAATTTATTTTTCCGTCAATTGTGGACGGATTTTGAAAATACTTTTTTCATTTCGCGCATTTTGCGCGGTGGTCCCGTATAAATGTTTGTATCTTTGCTTGGGTAGTTTTTGAGTTAGCTTTAATAATACGTATTTTTTCCACTTAGCCTATGTGGATGATGTTGTAATCAAAATCAAAATCAAAATCAAAATCAAAATATTTTATTTCACATAAACCTACATGGGCACTTATGAAACGTCAGAATCTAGGTGCACGGTTCCAATTGGTCGTTTCCTATGGAGAAGAGCCGGCAAGAAACTCCACGGTTACTCTTTTAAAAATAAATGGGTTTTACAATGCTTTAAAAAATGTACAGTTTGAATAGGTATGCGAGGGCAGCGTAGGCCTGTCAACAAGATACTTAAAAAAATAGAAAATAGTCTGCAAATCGACAGTCTGTTGTGCCTACAACGTTCTCACATTCACAAAATATAAAGGAATCTATATAAAGGTCGAATAAAATAATAAAAACCAATTTAACCCAAATGGTTGTCACTACAACTTTAACCAATCCGAATGAGAACCCTACTTTAAAATGAAATTTGAATTGTAGGCATATAATGTCAAATAATGAAACTACATGTCAAGTAGTACCTAAATAAAAAAGTAAAATAAAATACATATCGTAATTTGGGAGCAGTTAATAGACATTTACATAATTATGCCGTTAATGAGGTACCAGGGAGGCCACATGTGCAGAAGGAATTATTCCCAAACTTCCTTGTAATAAGTTCCTGTCACTGTTATTTACATAGCAGGTCGTGGTATTCGAATTTCTATGGAGTAGGTAGGTACGACAAAAAAAAGGGAAAAATAAAAACTTTTCACAAAAAAAAAACGACCGACTACGGTGTCTTTGATTTTGAATTTTCGTTATTTGCCACCGAATTCTGAAATTATTTTTCACTTTGTGGTATTTTTTTTCGAATTCGGTTTAATCCTTTTTTTATAACAAGATTTTAACTGTAAAAATAAGCGATTAATAAAAATATTATGAAATGAGAACTTTATAGAGTTAAATCTGTTAAACTCTCACGACACGGTCGTTTTCTACAACTAGAAATGTAGATAGCAAGAATTACTATTCCACTTCGTCGACTAGAAAAAACCTTCTAAGAGCATTAAAAGTTTAAGAAGAAAAAGGAAGATGAGAAACAATTCTCAAGATCTTCAGGATAAAACGCTAAAGAGCTGCTAATTTTGCAATTAGCACTTGTAGACGTTAACTTTATTAATTGCTGATGTAACTTTGTTTCAAGAAAAACTGGTTTGAATTTATTTATTTTACTCCTTAATGAATAAGCTGAGATTGAACGTGCAAATAGGTGGGCAATACAACAATAACTGCGTATATCTAATGACGTTCCCAGTCAGCAGCATACTAAAATTTCATCAAATATATCCAATAGTTTAGTCACTATAGCTAGTCAAAGATTGACAAAACCCATAGTCGAATCATCACTGCTATTTTTAGTAGTATTTTTAGTAGTTTGTTTGAAAAAAGCACTGTTTTAATTTTAATGTTAGGATTTATTCGATAGTTTCTAAATACTCCTATTTAATAATATTGCCAGTGTTTTCATTTGTATTGTCATCTCCACATTGTAGATAACCTGACTTTACAAACTTCACTTTACAAGAGTTGTTTACAATTGTTTTGGTCTACAAAACAACGAACATAAAAATAAAATGAAATTCTTTTCGTAAAAATCTCCAGCTAACAAAGTCTCCACTACGCAACCAACTCACAATAGTGTGCACTAAAACCAAGGATCTCAGAAAACGGAAAATCGCTTGAATATTATTGTGTTAACAAATTTATCTCGTCGCGTTGTGTCCGCAGGCGCAGTAAGCAACTTCTCTTCCCGCCTTCAAAGGAGTACTTGAGCCACGGTTTATGACGTCACAGTTTTGCGTCACCGTTTTCCCCACACTTTTTTCTTTGTTCCGAGACCGGGCAATGCGGCTTTTGATATGCTAATCTTGCTCGGCGATGATATCCCTTTATTAATGCTTAGTTTCATCGTAATCGTGGCTTTCGTGGCTTCATTCAAATTATGACCTCATTTTAGGGCTTCTTAAAAGTTTAGTGTTAAGTTTGAAAATGACCATCATTGATCATCAAGACAGTGGCGGCGGCGGCGGCGGCGGCCATTCCATATAAATATAAGCATTTGAAGGCGCCGATCCCGCGCGGCCGCCGCCGCCGCGCCGCTGACTTCATGGGCGCGGCTTTATAGCCTGTCTAATTTCCGAAAGAAAATCAATTTAATTCTTAGGACGCTACTAAAGTCCCCCTTTTAAATTTTATAAAGGTAGATTAACAGCTTAATCAACATTAAGCTTTTTCGTAATTCTGATCATTAATATTATAATGTATATTGAAGAGAGTGGAGGCTCTCGCTGATCGTTAAAATAAAATAGCGTAATAGGTAATGTTTCAATGAGATGTTTTTAAATTTTTCAACATTGTTTAATATTCTTGCACTCGTTAAGTAATATTTACGCGAAAACCCTAGCAGCTGTGTAATGCTTCAATGCAACAATCAACGATATTGTATGTCAACTGGCCCCCAGTGTGACAGCCCAACGCTATGAACATTTGTTATTAACAGCTTAATTTATTCGACTTTCATCTTTCATTCCAAGTATACGATTTAACGGAGAAATTATTGTGTAAACGTTGTGATAACGGTTGGATTCAATCGGCTTTGTACACATGGGACATTGAACTGAAAAAACCTTTTCATCCCACCATCTCGGAAAGAGTATTTTTAATCTTCAATATCTGAGTGGAAAAGCCGTTTTTATTCTCTAGAGGATAAAGTAAATTGAATTTAGAACATCGTGTGCACTAAGTTTGTGAATTAAAAAAAACATTAAACCTATTTACTGCTACCTCTATGGTGCCGAATATATCATACAACTTTTTTTTAATTTGTTAAAAACTCAGACTCGGAACCTTCTTGGTGTTCTTTTTTCAATTTGCTTTGTACGCGGTTCTTTACGCGGCATTTTTTCACGTCATTGTTAAACCTTATATTAAAAACAAGAAACTTGAAAACAAGTGAAAAAACTAAAATGAGTGATTCTAGCGACGAGGAAGTTTGCTTGACGCCAACAGAATTAACTGAAACTGTTAATAATGCGCAAATGAGCTTTCTCCCTCAACAATCACGCGAGAAGTATTTAAAACAGTACGATATGTTCAACACGTGGCGACTAGCAAAAGGAGCCAAAACTTTCTCAGAAAACGTTTTGCTGGCATATTTTATAGAATTATCCGAGAACAAGAAAGCAAGCACTCTATGGAGTACGTATTCGATGCTAAAAGCAACAATAAAGATGAAAAAAGACAAACATATCGATACCTATCCTAAATTAGTGGCATTTTTAAAAAGAGCCTCATCTGGTCATCAACCAAAAAAATCGAAGGTTTTCACAGTATCTGATATTGAAAAGTTTCTTAACGAAGCACCCGATTCCGTATATTTGGCGGCAAAAGTAAGTCAGTTGCACATTCAGTATCTACTTAAGTATATTAATCTCAATTAAATAGTATACTTAGTAGATGTTGATAGGCATAATTATGCGTTCATATCAATTTTATTCATTTATCTACTACAATACTCTTTACGTTACAGGTTGTTCTTATTATTGGAATAAACGGAGCATGTCGAACTAATGAACTAACACAACTTAATGTCAAAAACATTGAGAAACATTCAGATGACTTACTATTAATTAATTTACCTAATACAAAGACAAAAAGAGACCGCAACTTCGTCATTCGCAAGGAATACGTAACGATTGTTGAGAAATATCAAGCCTTACGCCCGCCTAACACTCCAATCAATCGATTTTTTCTACAGTATCGCAATGGAAAGTGTGTTAGACAGCCTATGGGTACTAATAAAATTGGCAGTATCCCACGAGAAATAGCAACATTTCTTGAACTTCCAGAACCCCTGTTGTACACGGGTCATTGTTTCCGACGAACTTCAGCCACACTTTTGGCTGATTCCGGAGCTGATCTCCTGTCCCTTAAGCGCCACGGAGGCTGGAAGTCCAATGCAGTTGTAGAGGGATACATAGAGGATTCCATCCAAAATAAGTCTAAAATATGTGAAGGCATCGTAGGAGCCATTACACTGAAAGAGCCTCAATCGGATCCTTGGACTGGCCCTTCTACATCAAAAATAAGCCGTTATGAAACACCTAACCATCTCCCTCTCTCTCCAACATTCACGCCAAGGGAATCCGATGAATCGGTACAACTATTAAGTATGACAGATAGTTTACCGAAAAACAGTACACAAGTGACTAACACCAATATTACAGTACCAAACAAAAATATTACACTCAATTTAAATAACTGTAGCAACGTTACTTTAAAATTTTCTTAATTATACCTTAGTAATATTTTGTTATAATTTAAAGATTATTCTATATTACTTACCTGTCATAATGTAGTAATTAATACCTAAACTGAAATAAAAGTGTACCTATCTTGTGATTGTAAACGTTTTTTTTTTTGCATTTAGTCATTTCCTCGCTGAGGTGGAATGAAAAGTTACGTGTTGCACTCGAGTGCAAAGATTTTTCACCTCGTGCTCTTTTGATTCCCTCGCTAACGCTCAGGAAAATTGAACACGCGGTTAAAAAGCAACTTTGCACTCTTGTATAACAAATAACTATTGTGTCGCAGTTCATAGCAAAGGAAAGTAATTATTATCGTATTCTTCTTTTATAATTGGTTACAAGGAACGTTATGGTATTTTTCAACACACTTGCTCGTAAAGTAGGTCATATTGAACAGCTTTTAGGTTCATAGTGGATTGTATTAAACACGCGTGCTTTTTACTTTATATTACCGCACTAGTGTGGCAATGTGCGCCCCAGATAACTATATCCGATGCTGCGGTACATACAGAACAATCCAAACAATAGCAGCACAACTTGGTGCGTCTACAACAAGCTTATCTTTCATTATCGACATAGGACGAGTTTTATAAAATAGCAGTTTCGTTTACGTGTAATCGACTAATTTGACGGGGAAAAACAAACAACAATCAATTGTAATGTCAAATTAGTCTCTGGGATTAAAAAATGAACTTTAGACAGAAATCCTAACCTAACCTAATGAAATCGATCCATTGACAGATAAATTACTTTGACGACATGGCTTGGCCCAATACTTGCCAATGTAAAAAATGATTACCCTTGTCTTCCATAATCCGTGTCGCAGATCGTTATTCCCGGATGCACATCGTGACCCGAATTAAAAAATCTCATCAGTAGCAGGTGCAAAACATTCAAAACAGTTTGATCAATTTGGCTTTGCGTTTGAACTGAAGCCAGAGCCACCGGGATAGATCGGGGAATTCAATTATTTGTATAGCAAATAGGTAGGTACCTACGTCTTTGATGCAATGCAAAAATATTATTACGATTCGAGTAAATTCCATTTTTGTATAGTATTGAAACATAAATATTCTACCTACACAAAACCTGAAACTAAACATGCCCGAGCACGAATCTCATCATCCATAAGTCAGATCCCACATTTTACGACTACCCACAGAAATGAATCTCGCGCTTGACCGCACAGAGGAAGCGTTTATTAATACGGACTGCGGATGTCTATAGATAAACACGCCAAGTGATGAATCTTGAATGAATTAGAGTTTCCCTTACTGAACGTTACCGGAAGTTTACAGACAATTTACATTGTTGCTATGTTGTTCGGGTCGGAGCAATTACGTCAGCGAAGACCTTTGTAACTTGTCACTAAACTGTTTGCATGCTTTGCATTGCTACCTAAAAGTATTTTCATTCTGGAAAACAGACATGATCTTCCTGCCCTTGTTCCATGTTATTTGGGGTTGACGCAATACGTTTTCTTTTGCCACTCTCCCCTGTAAACAGTCACACTATTGGTCCCTTCTCTTTCATATTATCATTCCTCACACAATCTATCCATCTTTTCTTTGCCCTTCCTCTCCAGCTCCATCCATCAACATTCATAATCATCACTCTTTTAGTCACATGTGTTTCCTCCGTCCTCTTTACATGTGGAAAACAGTGCAGTCCGGAATTCTAAAATCAATAGTGACTTCTATTTCATTTTAAGTTATTAATTTGCTTGTTTCATAACATTCTACTGTCATTAATATATCTATTAGAGAACTCCGACCAAATGTTAGGTTAGGTAAGAACTGTGACCAACTACGCGTGAGCCGAGCGAGCGGAGCGAGCGTTATCACGGCAGAGGCAGCCGGAGTCGAATATGGTCGCAGTAACAAAATTAGGGCACTCCGACAGTTATGAACCGCTTTCATATAATTATATTACGTTATATAGTTATATCCCTAGAGATATATACGGGTATAACCATCTTACTGCGACAGATATTATGTAATCAATGTTGCTTACCATTACGTAGGCATGATTCTGTGGATTCTGGTGTAACAGAGAATAGTAAATAATGGTTGTAATAATAAACATGATTACAATAGATCCGTTTCTGATTGTGGGTAATCCAAGAACATTAAGGTGTACATAATTAACAATTGAGATAGCAGTATCATTTTAGTTAGTTGAATTTAATTGCTAACATTCATAATAAATTGAGTTAACGAAATGTGAATAGTTACGATTTACTTAGGTGTTCTATTTTAAAGTGAGTTTGTTTGTTTCATTGTTTCGCTTTCACGCTAAAACGGCTGAGCTGATTTGGATGAAATGCACATGGGTAGACGATGACCTGAGTTAAGACCTAGGATACTTTTTATGCCGATATTCCCACGAGATCGAGACCTATGCCGCATGGGACAGCTAGTAAAGAATAAAAGTTATTGTATCATTCCTACATCACCAATTTTACGTATGTCAAAGAAAATTAAACTTTTCCATTCTTCATACAAGACAAACAGGAGTCCGGTCCTAAACACACAGAAATAAGTGAAGCTGAACTAAACCGTGGGCTAATGGAAATTATTCAAATAAGGGTCGATCCTACTCTCTTAGGACGCTCAAATATCCGGAAAGCGAATGTGGTTGACAACAGATGTGAGTACTCACACATATGTACTTTCTACTGATTTGAGAATTAGGTATTTAGGGGTATGAGCAACAAGGTGTAAAGTTCACTCATCCTCTATAGAAAAGGGAGGATCCTCCGACGGGTGTTGTGTCTGGCGGGCAATTGCCCAAGGATTGATGTCAGATAGCCTTATACTCGTATAATTATGTTAATCGCGCGGTAAAGTTAAATAGCGCGATGCAGGATTTGTCTTTGATGCGTACTTCACATGTGGCGATGTAGATGCCGCCACAAGTAATTACTCTATGAGAGAATTACCTACGTATTTTTAAACCCAAAGTTAAAAGCGAAAAGACAAAGTGGAGAGCTTTAATGTTGAATTACAGTTTTGTTCTCTAATGGATTCTATTACTGAGTCAACACTAATGGCGTCACTTCAAACAAAGTCGGCGAGAGACTAAAATAAGTGGAATATGCTGTTTCATTTGTAACGAGTTACTGTGACTTACTATTTAATAAACAGGAAACAGCAAACATTTTAGGATTTCAGTATACTTTGTAAAAAGGCTTCGGTCATATTTAAGGCCTTAGTGGTTGCGAAGGTCAACAGAAGTGTGCATGTGGGCAAAAAGACAACTTTTATAAAAGTGAAATGTACAAGCCGCTCTGAAAATATTTGTCTAAGTATGTACATTATTTGTTTTGTGTTTATTTAGCTGATAGTCTTCTATTAGAACTTTTACGGTCAGATAATCAAGTAACATATTTAATGTTTTACATGTTGGTATTGCAAGTGAAACAAAAAGTAAATTCATAGCCGACGTGATTCTTGTGGGTATAATTTAGTAGTCATGGGGTTTTGACGACGGTTCTCATTAAAAATCTGAACTATTGTAGGTTAACTAAGTGATTTCAAATTATGAAAATGCGCAAGTTTTATCCCTAATACATACATGTTATGTGTGCAAAATACACAAACTAGTATTCTGATCACTATTAGGAACAATGGCTCTAAATGGTTTGTTTCAATTAATTATGTTTATCGTAGTATTTAATGAATGTTTAATACATTTGTGCTCACGAATACAGCCACTTCATTTAACGTAACGAGGGTTTTGTATAATATTTGATTACTCTATACCACATTTAATGTGTTTTTTATATGGATCATTTGTGGTCTGCAATAAAGATATTTATTTAATTTTTATTTTTATCATTTCTGTATAACAGAAGCTGGTATCCCTTTTCCATATCGTTGTCAATCGTTTTACATATTTATAGCGGCAATTCAAGGAATTAATATAAAATCTTACATTAAGTAATAACTACATTATCTTGTTCTACTTCAGTAAAGCACGTAATATATCGGACGTTCCTTCAAAAACCAACTTAACAAATAGGCATGATATATCTCATGTTAACTTGAGCTCGGGTCAAGTTCTCGTGCATTTATCTGGTATGTTCGGGACTCGGTTAGGCGAGTTGGCGACTCCTGCCTGCTCTGAGGTACATTAGCTAATCGAGTGAGAGTTTTGATAAAGTTGCTTATAGTGCACAGCCTCACTTCGTACGACACCGGGCGGTTGCGTGGAGATAAGCTTGTAGCAGTTGATGTGTGTTTCTAAATGTCAGTGATCTTGTTAGAAGTTTACAGTGTAGATTATTTGGATAATAACTGAACTAGGACAATGTTCGCAGTCGTTTATCTCCTGAATAACTTTTAAATATTTATGCTAAAACAAAAGGTTCTAAAGATTATCGATCAAAGTAGCAATTACATAACTAAACTCTTAGAGAAAACCATTTTGACAGTCCTTTCTCCGCTACGTAACTTTATTACCATTATTGGGTCAGAACTACTGGGCTTTAAGCATATTTGTAAAGATTACATCCTTGTCCGCATCCCTCCGGGTATTTCTAAGAATCGCCGGGATTACAGCAGTATTTGACTATTCGTCTAAATCTCTCATGTTGACCGACCCTAAAGTTTTCCTTACATGTTGACAATGGAAACTTGATTATTTGAACAAACTAGATTTCGTACGACATTGTAAAAATAAAATATTAAGAATTCAATATGTTCCTTTTCTGTTAAAGGTTCCTTTCGCAAATTATCAATTTAATATTTTAAAAGCTTTTATTTAATTTCACTTGTATGTATGTCCTGGAATATGTATGTCCTGGAATATTGCAATCAATATTTCACCCACTTCCATTGAAGCTATCGGGCTCCGTGTTTGGTTCTCGTGACAATGCATGATTACATTATAAAACATTTAAAAAAAAAGTATGTATGTCCTGGAATATTGCAATCAATATTTCACCCACTTCCACTGAAGCTATCGGGCGGAAATTTGGCATACGTGTTTGGTTCTCGTGACAATGCATGATAAAAGCTTGATAATTATTAGCTTTTATATTATTTTCTGGTTAATTCAAATTTCCAATTGGAAAGCGCACTACGTTTTACCTTTGACAACTGTCACTGCAATGTTAGAGGTAATCCAAGACGAGTTATTATAAGTTCACGTATATCCCATTGATGCAGTAGGTACAATCCCTTGAGGAAAATACGCCCATGTTATTTAGCACACAGGACACCAAATAAAATTCCAGAGGTAATACAGGAAACAAATTATCCCTGTCAACCCACACGCTCCATTGTTTTTCTTGTGAACAGTAAAAGCGGCCGGAGTAATATTCATTATGTTACGTACAAGACAGTTTTCTTAATGACATCACTGTTTAGTTAGTTTGATGGTGTGTTCAGCATGGTGGCAGCGTAATCGAGTTTCAAGTAGTTATTTGTACCGGAGGAAAGTAGTTTCTGATGCAGGAAATGGGAATTAACTTTTTGTATGATGTGAAAATGTATCTCGTTAAAAAGTAATGGTCGTGTGTAATGTTTAGGTATAGGTTTCTTTGCGAAGAAAAAATATTTTTTGTTGTAATGATTTAGAGATAGATAAATAATTACAATAACTCAGTAACGTAATTCATCAAGAGCTCAATCACAAACTATCATAATTAACTACAAAGTCAAACAATAATGTACACAGAATCTTATCAGTTGAGTGAACTTACCAACTCACCGAGTTTGCAAGGGGTGAGCTGTGTTCAGATCTAAATGTATAACGAGCTCCTCAGTAACAGTTACTAATCGACCCTCGATGTTATACAAGCAAACTTAGATTACTATCGATATTGAAGCAGCGTGGGAGCATCAAATACCTAGATTTTGATGCTACAGTTTTTGTATAGGTTCAAAACTTTCCTCTCGAATAGGAAAACTAAGGCAGTTACGATGTTTGTTCACAAAACAAACAAGGCGTAAATTATTAAGGCTTAGATGAAAATATCAGCCAGAAAATATGGCCAGTCAGTAGAAACGGTAGAGGTTTGTTTCGATTATAGTGAACGAATAAGTTTGACGAAGTTCATGGAACGCTGAATATTTTAATTATAAATACTGAAACTTTTGCCGGTTGTTACAATCCTGGTGAACATGGAACTAGTTTAGGTTGCCAATAATGAGATGGCAAACAATTCTATAAGTAACTGCTCTTGTAACAAGCGTAATGAACAACAGAAATCTTTGTTTAGATTATAATGATGTCCTATGTGGACATCATTATAACGTGCTCTTGTAGGTAAACATCGAAACGATCGGAGGAACACATTAAAATGTTGTCATGATTTGACATTTTACTCACGGATGAACCTTTTACCTACATAATATTCTTAAACTTGAGGAGCTCGTGGCTAAGTAATAACAGCCGCACGGGTCGATCCATCAGGTTAAGCTGCGCTTGCCGGGGTTGGTCCGTGGATGGGTGACCATCTTTACATACCGAGACTCCTCCGTGCTTCGGAAGGCACGTTAAGCCGTTGGTCCCGGCTGTCATTCGTGGATCTTTGACAGTCGTTACGAGTCGTCAGAAGCCCGAAAGTCTGACAACCAGTCTTACCAAGGGGTATCGTATTACCCAGTTACTGGGTTGTGGAGGTCAGATAGGCAATCGCTCCATGTAAAATACTGGTATTCAGCTGCATCCGGTTAGACTGGAAGCCGACCCCAACATGATTGGGAAAAGGCTAGGCAGAATGAAAAAAAAAAAAAAAAAAATCTTAAACTTGTCCGGATTTTTTTTTTAAAAGGGCCAGATATCAGCAGTTTTAGGGCCATTTTCACCAATATTACTGAACGCGATCAGCACATCTAGAATGCGTTGAAGAGCTGGCAGTGTCAAATATTCTATTACAGTGATGATACTGACAGCTCTTGAACGCGTTTTAAATGTGCTAATCGCGTTTAGTTTCGTTGGTGAAATCCGGTCTTAGCCACGTAACAAAATTAACTAAATGTGTCGTTAAATAGAATCATTGTTTCTCAAATTATAAAAGCTTTTTCCCTGAACCATAATATTACCTACTACTAATTGGAATTGGGACCGACATAAAAACATGATACTTTTTCAACAAAGTTAATTTATGAGATCGAAGAAACTTCGGAACAAAGATAAAACTGTTTTTCAGACGCAATTTTTCAGGAAGAGATTAAAGGGCTTTTAAAGACTTGAACAAAATGTAAGTTGATGAAACTCATTATCTGTAAATGGAGTTGTGTTTGAACTTAATGCAAAGTGATATCGCAGATATTTAAATAATTGGACGCAAATCTTCGCATTAATCTTAACGGTTTTGGTATTAAAATTTTACTCTTCCTTTTAATACTAAAACGAGTCGTGGGGTCGTGGCTCGGAGAGCACGTTAAGCCGTTGGGCTGTCATTCATGGATCTTACAGTCGTTACGGGTCGTCAGAAGCTCGAAAGTCTGACAATCAGTTTTATCAAGGGGTATCGTATTATCCAGTAACTGGGTTGTGGAGGTCAGATAGGCAGTCGCTCCATGTATAAATATGATATAGTATAATATAGATACTAAATCTATGTATCTTATTCAGCTGCATCCGGTTAGACTGGAAGCGGGGTTTTTAGTGGGGTTTGTAATTTATCTATGTTACAATAGTCTTATATCAACTGCTCATCATCTTTTACAAAATATTGTTTTTCTCGATGCAGAAACATTATTTGTTGAGGAGTTCTTCTGGTTCTTCACCACCAGCTCCACTTCACCATATGCATTGTGACGAACATAAATTGCTTAGCAACCATATTAAAGTTATCGTATCGCAACCCTTGATACCTATTATTGAGTAGTTCCGGTGGCCATCTGTGGTCTTCATCATCAGTTCCACGTCAACAAATGGTGCTTACCTGAGCACAATTGCGTAATTTACTATAAAAAAATACCCAAATCGCTATAGTTGTGCCTATAATATTTGAAGGAGTTCCCTCAATTTTTCCAGGATTTGGATTGGATTTTTGGATAATTTGGATTTTCAAACAAAAAATAATTTTTTAAATCGGTCCAGCAGCTAGCTATCTTCGAGTAATCGAGGAACATAAATAAAAAAAGATTTCGATGAATTGAGAACCTCTTATCTTTTTTAAGTCGATTAAAAGATTCCCACAGAATATTATGTAAAACCAGCAGCGCCCGGGAAATCAGGATAAAAAGTATCCTATGTGTTAATCCAGTTTATAAACTACATCTGTGCCAAATTTCACTTAAATCCGTGCAGTAGTATTTGCGTGAAAGAGTAACAAACATCCATCCATCCGTCCATCCATCTTAACAAACTTTCGCATTTATAATATTAGTAGGATAGAATAGGATAGGATATTCTTTGAAACATGATCTTAGCAGCTCTGGAGTAAACAAACATATTATTACATATATATTTACTTCGTAGTAAATCATCGGCATAGCTATATTTTCTTCATTTTCTCAGTAGCACACGGGAGTCCTGGTTCTGTGCTCGCTAGATTTGAGAGCAATTATGTTATTAACTACCCAAAACCAATTATCTCGTGAAATATTCAGGAATTACGTCACTTGAACAAATTGCGGCAACAGAAGAGAGAGTCTGAGTTAAATTGTAAGTAAAGGGATATTTATCAAGCCGCTTGTCACTTGAGAGAACATGTCCCGTCTGACGATCACTTAACATTCCCAAAATTCAAGCTGCAAGCGATGCTTATGTTTAGGAATGTGTAGCTTGTACGTAAAGCTAGTTAGCGGTCATTTTCTAGTTGGCAGGCGCTGAGTATTCTTTTTTTTTCTTTCTTTTGCCATCCGCGATCAGTTTTGTACTTTTAGCGGATGAGTTGGAGGAAAATATTGGCGGGAAGAGCGTGACTCCAGCGAGCCATCTATTCCTTATTCGTGCTTAAGTCCACACAGGTGCTGGTGGATTACACAATGTCTTTCCTTTTAAATCTTTTCCTGTATCTTATTGTTTTAACTTGTGTTAACTTTTGTGATGTTTTTGATCTCGACCATGACGGTATTCATTGATAACGGCGCTGAGCTTAGCTCACATATATTTCTCAATAGGTTAATAGTAGCCACAACATACAAAGAAATTGCTCTTTGGTTTGATAATCATGCCTTTGTCGTACATCTTCATAATATGAGAGAATAATGTCTTTCTAACTGATCAGACAGCAGTGCTGCTGGGCAGTTTGTTGCACCACTTCTTCTTCCCAGCTAAAGCTCTAGGAACTGGTGAAGGGTGGGCATTTTAGGGGGTCTGTTAAGTAATTTTGCCGTTCGAAAAGTGCTGAACCTCAGCCTAGTTTGAATAAATGACTTTTGATTTGATTGATTTGATATAAGAACTGGGATCGATGTCCACCTGCGATATAGGACAAGAAGAGAGACCTATGCAAAAATTAACAAAGGTAGTATCAACCTATATAATTAACCACTTAGTATAATATGCACAAGTTGAGATAATCAAGTGAAGTGATAGTCAAGTGTAGCAACAAAAACGGGTCAAATGTGATACGCTCGCAACTTTCACTTCGCTGTTATCCAAACTTCTTATCTAGGTAATTTTATAACCAATTTGTGGAGCAAAATATGGCGTGTGATGGTGCCCTTTATTATTAAAATTTATCGTTGCTATTAAAAATCCGATTTACACCCGGCAGGAGTAGATGGTAACTATGAACGCGGCAAAAAAATATACCTATTTGATAATACTTTCTCGCACAATGTATCAATGTATCGCAGCTAGCTATCCATCTGCAACTATCGCTTCAGATGACCGTCTCAACGTTTACGACGGAACTTTACGAGAAATCCGACGCATCCTCGTCAGCTTAGCTTACGACCATCGAGATATTGGTATCATATTATATCGTTCGGACTATTTTCACTCAATCATCTATTTTCATTATTCCAATTCCAATTCTGAACAAACTACTTTCAGGTCTTTCATTTGTTCTGTTACGCTTTGTATACACATGCACATAAAATTATACCTCTAATAGGCAAAAATGCACGAATTTCTAATAAAAATAATACAGCCTTTATGAAATACCCCATTACTGCTCACTTGTTCATTCTGAACCACATATTACGAAACGGTCATCTAAAAATGAATGTGCTTTTATAACTAGTCTAGCAGAAACGCAGAAAAGTGACAGAAACGCCCAAATTGTTTCGTATATCATACAAAAGAGGCTATTATAACAAGTTATTGTTTTATTCCATACATTTATTTTTACTGATACCTACCAGTAAATGGGTAACTATTTGCTAAGCTTTGTTGTGCGTACAGTCACGGGTGAAGTTTTGTGTAAATAAAACTGCGTTGTATTCAACTGTTTGCTGGGGTTTACCTTATATTCAAATATGAACATTCAACCGTTCGTTTCTGTTACTACACAATCCAAAAATGGTTTTAACAAACTCACAATATTTTTTAACCTTTCCAAAGATACCCCACACCACGAAATACTGAAATATCCCCGTTTTGGAAACCGGTATTTAGCGCAATAATGCAACATGCGGGACTAAACAAGAAGTCTTAAAATAAACATTCAATTCGAAAGAAAACACCTTTGAGAGTTAGTTACGTAATCTCGACCAAATTATGCTTGAACTAAAGCCTACCTCTGTTTTATTTATAATGGATACGATTATCTGATAATTCCCTACGCTTAACTTGATCAAAGAATACACAAAAGACCCGTTTTGTATAGAAAGTTGACCTAACTAACAATAACAAGAAAAGGGTCGGGTCCATTTTAAAGGCATCGTTCAAGTGACGATAATCATCTAACATCAAATATTGTGAACAGACCTTTGTCCCGGGAGCAATTTAGGAGAATGAGCCGAAACCATAATGCAAAGATCAACAACATCAATGTTCAATAGTTCGTTTAGAATGGTTTAAATCGAGTGATTTTATAAGTAAAATCAACAACTAAAAGCGTCCATAGTGTAAGGGTGGAGCTTTACTTCTGTAGTTTATAGAAATACTATCATAATGATAAACCTACAACTCTTCCTCAAAATAGTAGAATTTACAATAATTTATCTACGTTTCAATTGGTGACCACCATATTATAGCGAATTCCTAGCTGCCCCTTATGTTTCAAACAGTCATACAGGCCGCAGGGTTGTCCTCAAGTCCTAAAGTATTCACAAATTCCCAACTATAAGTGTTATTCAGTTATTTACGAGTATTGCGAGCGCCCTCCCATTAAGGAGGTCTCGTTAGCTGCTGGTTAACAAAATTTAAAGAATTATTTAAAGAGATAAGCAACTAGATAGCCGAATTATAAAGCCATTGAAATCCGTAATGAGTTTTTACAGCTTTGATGAAATTAAAACCTTGTTGGAGAAATATTTACACAAATGAAGAGAGAAGATAACGGGAGATGTTAGTAAGAGATATTCGCTTTTCCTCTCAAAGGACAGCTAACATAGCCTTCAACGTTGTAAGAAAAGTCATTCTGCCTAGCCTTTTCCCAATCATGTTGGGGTCGGCTTCCAGTCTAACCGGATGCAGCTGAATACCAGTTTTTTACATGGAGCGACTGCCTATTTGACCTCCACAACCCAGTTACTGGGTAATACAATACCCCTTGGTAAGACTGATTGTCAGACTTTCGGGCTTCTGACGACTCGCAACGACTGTCAAAGATCCACGAATGACAGCCGGGACCAACGGCTTAACGTGCTTTCCGAAGCACGGAGGAGTCTCGGTATATAAAGATGGTCACCCATCCACGGACCAACCCCGCCAAGCGCAGCTTAACCTGATGGATCGACCCGTGCGGCTGTTATTACTTAGCCACGAGCTCCTGTTGTGAGAAAAGTATGAAGACGTATGTAACGTTGTCGGTTGGGTTCAATCATGATTGTTTGACCCCACTAATTGTTTTTGTATCCTTGAACTAGGTCCTACCAATACAAGCACTTCACTTCTTCCGATTCATTATTTACGAGTCTCCAATTTTTTGTAGTGAGCTGAACATCTTCCCTACGCACTAACAAGGACTAGGATTTATTGTGACTCGTAAATCAACAAGGGCAAGAAACCGTTTTATTTTTTCCTGCTTTCCTTCACGATAATGGTTTGTACATTTCACAAAACATAAGATACATTAGGTACTGTATCTAGTTGTTGTTATAGTAGTAATTATCCATTGAAAAATCCTTTGTTGGCTACGTCTTAACTGCATAACTTCCTTTTGTGTGAATTGAGAAATATGGAAAGGCAGAAATATGGAAGACACAGACGTTATATCAACATAAATAAGTCAACTTTAGCAATCACTTACTTATAACCGATTCCTACAATTACAATTTACGGACCATCATTGGTTAATATTAAGACTTGTATCTTTACCAATTATGAAGCAAAGATCTCATAGTTTTGCATAGTAGATGCTCCCATATTGAAGTAGCTATCACAGGTAAAACTAGCTTACAAATCTATTTATAATGCGTAACTGCCCCGTACTTGAGATTGTTGCTTACTGGTATACACTGCGATTTCGAAGTGCGTTTTCTATGAAGACGTAATGCTGATACTTATTTATACTGTGGCCATTGCAAATGATTATAAGCAGTCTTGTCTTTAGAAAAATATATCTTGTTATCAAATAGGTGTGTAGTTCTCGCAACCAGAGTGCGTGTATCGCAGGTCTTCGTAAAGAATGGTGATGATTCATTTTCATAAAACCATAAAATTAATTGCTAATAAAAATAAAAGTAATAAAAACTAAAACCCAACTACGGCAAAAGTCATCACAGACAGACAAATTAAAAATCCGGAGTCACACTTGTTTAGGAGATAAATCGAATAGAATACGTGTGACTCCGGTAATTACCTAACGGGTTCACTAATGTTTCACCAAAAACCTTGACATTTTTTTAGTTTACAACCAACGTTTGGTATACACACACAATCAACATAGTCCGCCAATGTTTTATTTTAACACATTAACGACACCGACCTAAGGACGTAATGCTATTTGTAGGTAATGGAAAAACCTATCGATATCAAGAAGTTTTAGGATAAACAGGAAAATTAAATAAATAAATAATAATATAATATGTTTAACCAAAATATTGATATCCAGTGTATTTTTATTATTATACAAAAATGTTATATTTTTAAGATACAATAAAAGTCTTCATGGTTTTGAGGGCTTTTTAAATATCTGATGATATTAAGGCGCATTTTTTTTGTCATATAAAAATAAATAGTATTGACATGGTGAATAAATAAAAGAGATTGAATTTGCGCTTTTCAGCACGCAATTTGATCGGTCGGTTAAGGAGATAATACCAATGAAGAAAAAAAAAATCACGGCCGTAAGTGCAATTTGCGACTTCCACGCGGACGAAGTCACGGGCAGAAGCAAGTAGTTTATAATGAAGTTAATCAAAAAAATGTTGCTTAATTGAGTACAGATTGTACATCATTAAAATATGTTTTTATACATTTTCCTGTTTATGTATATCGTTATCGTAGGTACAGGCAGCCTCATAAAGATGCATACAATCACTTTGACAAGAATTCATTGGATTGTCTACATTTTGTGTTCCATAATACTGTATCAATGTGAAGCTACAATTAAGTATCTAAATCGTTATATTATATTTTGTGGATATTAATTGATAAAATATTATGGAACAAAGATTATAATCAATTAAATTAATTCTTATCAAAGTAAACATCTTTTTGAGGCTGAGTGTACATTAGTTTTTTGGCGTTTGGTTACATTATATCATAATACTTCCTACCGTTCCATTGACTTTTTCAGAAGCAACACTAATGTGCTTGTATTGCCTGAAACTGTTCCTGAAAGTGCTTTACGCCAAGTTGTTAACAAATAATTTTATATTTTGAAAATAAAAAGTGAATCAACGAATCTGTTCAAGTGAAATTCGCTATGTCTGACAACGATACTAACGTAGAAGACGAAGAAAGTGTTTTTTTAAGTTTTAACATTAATTGGGAATTACTATTAACAATCGATAAGATTGTACGAACCAGTCTGTTGGTACTGACAATAGTAACTTTAGTATACGGCGTAACATCATGGTGTATAATAAAGACGTTCCGGAAATACAGAAACTATGTGTTTATAAATGCAATTTTTACAAACTTTCTCCAAATCATATTAATAAAATTCGTGATACCTTATAGTTTGTCAACAATTCAAAATGCATGGTTTCAAAGGTTCTTAATGTGTCTAAATGTTTACTTAATATCTGTAAAGAACCACTGGTTGTTAGTTATATGTCATTTGTTTTATGTAGATTTTGTAAATGTTTTCGATGGGCATACCCAAAGAAGATATTTAAAAAGTACCCTGTTTGCCTGGGGTGCGTCTTTTGTAACAACCACCATTTTTGTTTTAATGCTTTATTATTTTTTGTATACTGCAAAGGAAGTGGTGCTATACAATCGTTCCGTTAGTTATATTCTAGTCTTCACCGGGGGTAGTTCGATTTTAGCGTTGATAGCCAACACTTGTTTATACATCATAATTGTACATTCAGTTTGTCGCAGTTTTAACATGAGTGCTAATACATCTACTAACATCTGGCGTCGCTTGTACATCGCCACTTTGATATTCATATTAAGTGACGTCATTATGTTGTCTGAATATGTTGTGTCTTTATTTCGGAAAATCAATTTGACCACAATAATGCTAGTTTTAGAAATATTTTTAATAAACTTTAATGCATTTGTATTATCAATTTTTTTAATTGTTGTTAAGAGTAATCGAGTAATATGGTATGAATTTTGTATAAATAAATTAAAACGAAAGTCGTTATCGGCAAGGCACAGGAATAACGATATCACCATGCATGGAAGAATTAATTGTAATCATGCTGATTGCCCACCGGCAGTTCTTGGTGTATAATTGTTAACAATTATTTATTAAAGGTGGTTGATGAACAACTCAAGTATTTATCCAATGATTTTTTTAAGATAATGTAAATTCAATACTAAATCACCAAGATATTACCTAATCAATCAATCAATCATTTATTAATTTGCGAATATGGGTACAAAAATAAAAGGTCTTATTTTATTTTATTTTATTTCTTAAGAAAACTTACAGCTAGGATACAGATAGTTGACAGTTCGTGAAAGAAGGCCAATTAAAAGTTTAAATTATTATATAAACAATAGTGTGCATTAGCCATATCCTACCATAAGGCATGCAAATTTACAAATACACAGATACCTATATCTATACCTACCCGGTGTTATAAAAGTATAGTCTGAAATTAAGTGAACTGTTTGCAGTCTACCACAGTATACAGCTCATAATATACGTGTTGTATTTGTTTGATTAATCATTTGTATTATGTAATGAACCCTGTACTGTAACTGTCTACACCCACTTATTGTAAAACTATGTCAGAAATAAAAATTAATTTAGGTGCCTTAAAAGTACATTAAAAGTATTTCAAATTCATAACCTCACTAAGTTCACAATATCAGATATTCGTGTGAAGAATGGAGTTATGAACTGTCAGTAGGTAAATAGTACGGGCAAATTAATTGCCAAGCAAATGACGTCGGGTAGCTTATCAATTTATTTTCCTGACTTTACTTCATAGTGATTGGGTGGTGGAAAATGCTATTTTCCGAGTTCCACGCGGACGAAGTTGCGAGCTAATTTGTAAATATTATTTTCTACTTCTTCTTGATCGATGGTAAAAAGTTCATATAACTATTGCCCAAAATTCAGCTACGTAAACTCAACTCACGGACGCGGTCATAGGTAAGGTTATCAAAGAAAGAAAGAAAGAAAATACCTTTATTTGCGGCAAACATGACGCAATGAAAAGAAAGTACACAAAAAAAAACAAGTAGGGGGAAAATATGCGTCACATCCACGCAAAACGGCAAGAGCATAGGTGACAGTATATGTGGCGCAAGATGGAAGGTGACCGACGGACGTACCCTCAGACTTTCTGTGACGTCAAGCGCACCCTGAGCAATCGACTCCTGTCTCTTTTTGGTTGTGCACTTTTATTTAATTTAAACAAAGCGCTCTACACTTTTTGAATTAATCATTGGATATAAAAATTGACAAGGTTACTAATAACAACCTAGGGTATCAATCATCTACCACGTATGGTTTAACAAGGATAAAATGCATTGGTACTTATATCGTAAGTAATACAAGCCAATTCAATTATTTTACCATTTTTGTGTGTGATAAAAGCGTTTTTTTTTAAACTATTTTTTTAATATAATTTTCCTGTTTGCCTCAATAAGCAGTATTATGTCGATACTTATGTTCTAGTTACATTCATTTCGTAGTAATTATAATACTTTTGTTCCATTTAATTTTTCAAAAGCAACACTAGTCAGTTTGCGTAGAGCGCAGAACCTCGACCAACACCTCAGGAGGCTCCTATGGCGCGGCTGGGTCAAGGGCTTGATTCAGAAAGCAGTACTCCTGGACACGGCACGCATAGTGAAGAGGTTCCTCTCTCTAGAGCCCTGACCATCGGCAGCCTGGACCCTGTTCCTGATGCCGATGGACTACTATTTTTTTTATATTTTTGAATGTTTTTTAAAATGTTTTTCATGAAAATATTTAAAAATGCATAAGTTCAATGGTTTTTAACGTGTCTAAATGTTTACTTGGCATGTGTGAAGAACCACAGATATTTACGTGGTACGTGGCGGGGTGTCTTTTGTAACAACCACTATTTTGATGTCTACACTTTATTATTTACTTTGTATTATGAAAATCTCTGTATACGACGATTGTACTTTTGGTCTCAGCAGCTTGACAATCTTTTATTAAACTTTCCTTGTTTGTTAGTTAGTATGTTTTGGTCTAATCTTGCAAGGTTAATTAAAACCACTTCCTCCTTATCCTATGGAGTTGAAATTTTACTTGTTGATTCTGTTTCCAAGACAATGCATTTTATTTCTCCACATGGCGTATGTGTTGATAGGTATCAGCATTTATATTGGACTTTATAAAACACAGTCTCATTATTATTATTTCTTTCATTCTTTTTTCAATTTATATATCTCCAGCGTCGCGGACGGTTAGGTACAGAATAATACTGTGTGTCCATAAACACCTCGTTACATAATATTTCCTTTTTATGAACACGTACCTAAAGTATCCTCTCTACGTAAGACCCACTTGGTACATGTATGTACGTGATAGTTTATCACACGCAGCTATTTACAACTACTGAACATTTTATGAGCAACTGTTATTGAACAAGAGGAAGAGAATCGGTTTGATGGTCCTCGAGACCTTTTTGTGTTGTCTGCTAGTGACAGAGAAATATTGGTTTTGGCAGGTGCTACCGTACCTTGGAGACCATTTATGAAGGAAGGTAAAGAAAGGAAAAAAAATACCATGTCGGTCCTGCTTTCCTATTATTAGGGAATTTTATTCGCAGGCGTTAGCCAGAGCCCAGTCGTGAACCAATTAGTTAGTCGTTCACTTAATGAATCGGGCCAGAACATGGCGTATTTCGAAAAATCCATTTAGACGATTTTCACGGATCGCTAGCAGCGAAAAACGATCGCAATCCATATCACGAAAGATTTTAGGTCAGTCGTCCGTGAGCACACACATACTAGGGCTGTCTGATCGCAGGAGATGCCCTGGAAGGTTGGAATCCCAGGCCGATTCCAGGCCACCGTAGGCACGGGCTTGCGGGCGGTGAGCAATGGATAACTCGTCCTCGATAAGGACCAGGCCCGGGTCGACAGTGCGTTGTGTTCCACGCGCCTCAAAGAGATGTCAGTACAACTGACGGGGCCCGCTAGGGCTGATGCCTGCCATGGTCGCGGGAAAGTCCGAAAGGGTTACCGTGGCCCCTGGAAACACATGCAACTGAAGGAACACGTGTGGGTTTTAGTCAGTAAGAGTCTGACCACCGGCTATGGTTGCATTATTAGTATTAGTATGTATTCCAGATTCCGTATTTAATAATGTTAGTAACGAACGAAATCTCTGTTTGCGTAAATGACAACCCTACTTTCCTCGTATCCGAATCAAATAATAAAGCAACTGTGATAAACATCATCGTTCTAAACCAACGAATTTACTTCGATACAGTGACAGATTCAATTTCAATTGATTAAAAAATTCTGTCGTAAATTATTTCAACTGAAATAAAACCTGACACTTCGTTCATGAACATCAAACACAGAATTGCCTCGACCTCACTCTACTCAGATAGAATAAAAACTCGTACCTACGTTCCCATTTAATTTCCTTTTCATCTAAATCAGCGTATCTACAATTCAATCATTCAAATGTCGGTATAATAAAGGTTCCATCTCTAAATTCGCATTAGTTCCATCACTCGAAGCGTTTGGGTGGATGACGTAACTCCACAAAAGCCTTTTTATTGAAATAATGATCGTGTATTTTCTAAAATAAATACCAGATTCGACGAAATCCATTGTTCGAGTCTAAGGGTGCGTTTCCAATGAAGCGGAGACGAGCAGAGCTGAGCGGAGACCTGGGGGAATCGACCAATCACAATGGTTGAAATCTTCATCGCGTCTCTCGTCTAGTCTGTAATTGGGCGACTCCTACACTTCTCCACCCAGCTCCGTTCTTCTCCGCTTCAGTGGAAACGTACCCTTACAATCTGTTTAATCATACAGCAGGTCCTGTTATTCTCTGTGATATAAAAGTCGCGTCTATTTGGAAATATTTTCGTTTAACAAAAACAATTTAGGTACCTACTTTTTATGCGACGTATCAACTTTCATACAATGTTACAAACTGATATCAAGGTTTTTTCAATACAGGACACTCGAATTCTGTAAGAAACTCAAAAACGAACCATGCGTTTAGAGTTTAAAATACTTTTATTATTGGAAAACACAAAACTTTTCTGGCTAATATACAACTTCTTAATAAAAGCCTCTCATTTCAGTCTTATAGAATTGAAACTCATGTGGAATTCACTCAAGACAATTGCTTTTGATAACGACACCTACATCCCACTGCCACTGTCCGTATTATTGCTCCCACGACTTTGGACACTTGCCAAAGATGGAAACTGGTCACTACAAGTGCTTTTACATTTTTTCTACGCGACATTTTTAACACTAATCGCCTGAAAGGTTCTTTGAGAGACATGAACTACATCGATATATGAACCCAAACCCAAATAGTACGAAACACTTCTGTTATACGATGTGTTTAAATATCAAATACATATTATTATTCGATGCTATTTATATGTGTCAAATGGACCCCTCACAGAACACATGTCATCATGTTTACGATTTTGGAGTAGGTCCAGGAGACTCCCGTCTGTTGCCAAAGCCTATATGTTCCGCTCTTCATAAAACTGTCGGAGTGATGCAAAAAATTTTGCGCGTGAAAGTAGTATACAGTACTGCGAAATTGTGTTCATGCTGTTTCACGCGCGGGGTGAGTAGAGGTCAAGTGAATTGAGGCTATAAGTGTCAATGGCACGGAAAGCAGTTTTCAGTAACAATGGTTGAAAATAAAGATCAAAACACTTTTTTACGACAGCTCATAGTCACAGCCAGTGTCCGAACTTTTTTAAATATAAAGTACTTTCTTTGATTGTCACGGACATTTTAATTGCAGTCTAACCTTTGTTGTAACTTGTAAATAGTGTACATAATAATTATGATGTACCTGAAACTAAAAGAAAACAAGATGTTAAATTACAA
Source organism: Eupsilia transversa (assembly GCA_914767815.1). Classification (NCBI taxonomy): domain Eukaryota; kingdom Metazoa; phylum Arthropoda; class Insecta; order Lepidoptera; family Noctuidae; genus Eupsilia; species Eupsilia transversa. The sequence continues at coordinate 10,032,153 of OU611891.1, forward strand.
AATAAAGAAAGAAAAATGGGTTCATTTGAAACACGTGCATACAGAAAAATGGGTAATCCCAACTAATTTAAAATATCAGGATGTAGAATAGGTACGAGCATAAAACAGACATAGTCGGCAGCTGCACGTCATGACTGTGACCAGAAGGCTTCCAATCAGCATGATGCTGTGCTATAGGGCACAGCACAGCGCTGATTTTCAATGGTCACCCGAAAAAGACGTACGGAAACCAAGCTAGGTTCTGTGATTTGCACATAGATAGCTTAAATAACTTTTGTTACACTTAAATAACCCAATAAAGCTTGATTGAACTACTTAGTTATAACCTAAATACCACCGAAATTATTATCTGTATTAACAAGAAAATATTAAAGAAAAGATGGCTTCTATCTCCAAAGTTCCTGCCAAAATGTTACGCCATATATAAATATGTTCTACTCTATCATGTAAGTGGGAGTTCCTATTAGGTTCTTGGAGAAAAACACAATGGAAAAGCAATATACAGGTCCAATAACAGCACACTTAAAGAGCACTTCTCTTTATTATAAATACATGTGATAACATTTCGATAGAATAACGAGTAGATATTAAACTCTTATTGGATCTGTGCTAAGATTTTGTCAAGTCAAGTCCCTTCAACACAAATTTTAATATTATATTGTATTTCGTATTTGATATTCAACTGTAATAGCCTCCTACAGAGCTCATGAAAACGTTAAAGTAATAGGATTACGAAAAATAGCAAATAAATCATAAACATACACGTGTTACGCTACTACATATACAGTCCAATAGGGAACATTATTAAATAGGTTCCAGGAAAACCCCGATCGAATTTTGGTTTATTTATAGATGGACTTGTACCACAAGTATGTACAGAAATGATACATATATGTTTTAAGACAATCTTTGGTATAATTTTATGAAAATTGTCCTTCCTTTCTAAATTGAGAAAGGTTTATTTAAGAATAGGTATGTAGATTACCCGTTGCACCATTATTCATTATATAACTTTCTTCTTCTTCTTCGCTTCGCTCTTGACAGAGCGGTCGTGGTCACGATGAATTTTGTCCAATCGCAAGTGTAGTCGTTGCCCGCCTCACGATCTCTCTCCATCTGGTTCTATTACGTGACAGTCTGGCGCATTCATTTACAGGGCCTCCAACCACGGATTTAATTTGATCGGTCCACCTCATCGGTGACCTCCCGCGTGGCCTATTACCTTCCACTCTGCCCTGCACCACTAGACGCTCTATGGAGTCATTATTCCGCCTAGAGACATGACCAAAGAACTTCAGTATTCGATACTGTACTTGTGCTGTTAGACGCTGTTTGATGCCGAGTTCTTGGAGTATGGAGACGTTATAACTTTACTACAGGTAAAATAGAATTTGGTACAGGCAAGTTTTAACAGCGTACCAAGTGTAGCGATGACGTCACGTATGCTACGTCGTAGCAACTGCGTAGACCTTCACAAAACTATTGCAATTTTTCGAAATGTAAAAGCAATTCTTTTCAATTGAGAGGTCATACTTTATCTTCCATCGAAACATTGGTGTGTTATGGAATAGATAGAATCAATTTATCCAAGCACAAAGTATGTCTTTAAAAACTTTAAGCCAAGTGAAACTGTTAGACGAAGAACTTAGAACACGACTACAGAGAGTTTTTATTATTTATTTATTTATTATTTATTTATAATTTATTTCTCAGTACATGGTACATTAAGATCTTAATATTAATAAAAGTTCACATACGTGAACGTACGTTTTGTTACGTGAATGATTTGAACAGGTCCTATTTTATTCAACTGTATCGTAAATTCTAAGACAGATCTTTGAGTAGCAAAGGCAGATCGTTTGCAACCCGTCATCGATTGTTTTTAGATAATAAAAGTGGTTACAAGCATATTTAAACTATACCATTTACTTTAGATAAGTACTTTGGTTCTTTATTATTAAAACCTCCTTAAAAAATCCTTATAAGAAAAACTACATCGCCACATGCGAACTACGCATCAAAGACCTGACGTCACAAATCCTACATCGCGCTATTAAGTTTACCGCGCGATTCAAATATGCGCGTACCCCACAGGGGGTGCCCTTACCGAGCGTCGCATCTTAGTATAGTAGCATATTTTTGCGCCCTGGCTGGAGGCTTTTAGATGTAAAAACCCTAAAAGTAGCCACAGGTTAGTCCGGTTAATCAGACATAACCTCCTAGGTTGATCTGCGAGATGCCATTCATAAAAAATTAAAAAAAAAACAATCCTTGGGCAATTTCCCGCCAGACACAACACCCGTCTGGTCGGAAGATCCTCCCTTTTCAATAGAGGATGAGTGAACTTTACACCCCGCTCCTCATACCTCTATAAGGCTATCAATCATAGAATCATAGTCTGTGTTACAAAACTGCTATTAACTGAAATAAAAAACATTATTATTTTGACCCCGATGTCAAAGTAACAAATGACAGCTAAGCCGTTGTAATAAATTTGGTTTAAGTAAATTTTCTACACGGTAATTTGCCATTTTTTCGTAATCTTTCAACCGCTTTGACAAATTATGTGATATTAAATTTTTCTCAAGCGTTAAAAAGAACACATAACTTTAAGAAAATTCTTTCTTAAAACCCGATGTTAGGTATACCTACCTACCTAAGGCAAATAATTGTTACTAAAAGCCAAGCTCGGTATTATTGCTAAAGATTTATAATGGCGAATATTACGCAAGCTTCGGTTCACCCTGAATACCTGAATATCTTAATATTTATGTTAGCAGAAGCTAACGTACCGGAGTACTTAAATATTAATCGTGATGAAGTTTTGAACATAATTCTGACTACGTCAATACATCTTTATTTATTTTAAAGAAACAGGCCAAAGCGTAGCATCACGTTTATTAAAAAACATTTATGGACCTTGATAGTCATAAGTCATTTATTCATGAACTATAAATTGTCCCTGAAATTACATAGTAGAAAAAAGAAAATTAAAATTACATTTTTTTAAACACGTTAAATATTACAACAATGCATAAATACAACATATATAATTATAGGAATTTCACTATAGATCTTTAACAGCATAAAGACACTTACAACAGGAAACTTTTAAGTTGATTTTTGAAGAGCTTGAGTAGATAGAGCTGGAGCTGGAGCTGGCTGCTTGAGCTTGGTAGTTGATATCTAGAGGCAACTTATTAACCGATTGATATCCCAGATATCAATCGGTTATATAAGTATAAGTATAAGTGCTGTGCTTCACAATATTCAAATTAGGCTATACTGATACTGATACTGATACTAATACTGATACTGATACTTTATAAGAGAAATAAGAAAGGGGTTATATATAGGATTACAACAAAAGTTAGTGTGGTTGTGACTAATGAAACTCGATGTGAGAGCTACGCACGGTCGGTATTCACTCGTGATGACCTACTTTATAGATTGGTCTATGTATAACGTTTATAGCCAATCACACATTTTACTGCCTGGTTCGTTGTAAATTAGACCTACGAGCAGCTTTCTATGGATGTCTAGTGCACGTACAACTTTTAGAAAATAATAAGAGATGAAACGTCTTTGAAGAAATGGTAAGAAGCAAGATTCCATGTAATATCGCATTTTTCTTTGCAATGTAACTGCAGTGACTTCCCTTCCTTGATTGAATTAATACTGAAATGCCTATAATATACCTTATTACTAATGTTTATTATTTAAAGCTCTAAATAACTTCTTGTTTGCTAACATTTTTTTTAGAGATTTATCGGAAGTCACGTTAGATCATAAAATTGACCGATTATTTAGAACAACCTCAGGGGCTCAAACGCCAAACCCACTCATACGAAAAAATCTTCCATAATTAAATCAAATAAGACTATTCGAAAGTAACTAAATACATGATGAAAATGAGTAATATCATAATATCCGCTCCAATTATATTCTAATCTAGAACATAACTTGTAAATTAACATAACATCACGCCTTGTTTCCCCGAAGGGTTAAGCAGAGGTGTATCCATAGTACACCCATATTTTGCCAGTTATGTTTATGTAGGCTATAAAAAAACTATAGGGTCTCGTAAAAAATAATCTGGAGGCTGAGATATTGACTGTAGAACAGAGGCACATAATATAGTTATACGATTCGATGTTTTCTGGCATTTGAATGTTACCATGAGTAAATACCAGAAACGCAAAAAGATAATTCTTTAAGACATTATAATTACTTCATTTTTCTGAAGAAATGAAAACACTGAAATTCGCGTCTTCATTGAAAATAATGAAGTGATCACTGTCGTCCGCAGAGCAGTCGAGTGTCTGTCTCTCGTCTGTTATAAATGGAGCAGACACGTCCTGAATCGTTATGGGTAATATAAAGAACATTGTAAATGCCTTCTTTAGGGATTGCGTCGCTACAAACGAATGACGATTTGTACCCGTCGTTGGCAAGAGTTCACTTTTTACCCGCTTTAGGGGTAAAAGGGAGTTTTTTGTTGTCAGTCCAAAAAATTAAGCATTTTAGCTGTACATAAATTAGCGTGATTTGTTGAATCAATTGTTTTTGCTTCATGGCTAAAACCTAAACTTAAATAAATCTGTGAGAACAAAAAAAATACATAAACTTTATTGTCCAAGATAGGTGCCATGCAAAGCCCGCCACTTATTTGTAACTACGTGGCAGAATAAAATATTGAGTACACAATTATTATCATTTTACATCTCAGTACTGTTAAATATATTACTGCATACAATCGCGACGATGGTTTTACTAATTGGGGTTCCGTAGTTTTATTAAAAATTCGGTCGTAAAGCGTTTGTATGGTAAATAATAATACGGTGTTAATTTTTATGTATTCTTAACTCTCGTGAGATTTACATAAACATAGGTAGTAGTATTACGAACATTTCTTTCCATTCAGTAACCAAAACAGCGTGTCACTGAAGTTACCACACTTTTCCCAATCGTTGAGGTGAAAAAATCGATGTTCATTACCTGCTGCCCGATAGTTTACTCGCTTTTTATTTGTGTGACCTCGTTTAAGACGAAGCTTTAGCGGTGAGGGAACGTGTAAGTAATCTTAAAACTGAGTTAGTTCTAGGATTATAGAAGTGACTTCACCTGTCGTGAATACGGAAGCTAATGAGAACATAGGTACATTGAGCCGATGGGAAGGAGTTTTTTTTGCGAAAACCATAAGGGCCGAGTCAAACCGGCATGGCAGCAGCCGGCAGCGGCTGGCAGCGCCCGGCTTCGGCCCCCGGCGTCGCCACAGGCAGCAGCGATGGTTCTGCCCGCGGCTGCCAGAGCTTACTCGACCCTAAAGTTTCAATTTATTTTACACTGAAAGTGCTCGCCGTTTCGCTGCCGGCCGCTGCCATTCCGGTGTGACTCGGCCCTAAAAAATATAAATTTATTCAGTTTCGGAATCGCATTAACCAAAAATATGTAAAGTAAGTAGTTAGTAGTATTTATCGCGGATGTTGAAATCAACGGTAAAATCGTAGACGCCAACATCTATGATAACATGACGTAGAATTATCAAAGCACTCTTCTTTGAACAAAATTGATTGCGATGGTTCAGGACTTTATGAACTTCTGAACTGCTCAAGTCAAATAGTTAGAAAGTGTTCTCAGCGGCTCCGCGAGTCTTTTTGAAATCTAAAGTCTAGTTTCTACCGCGTGAATACTTTTGAATATTTTGAAAACTTTAAAAAGGCTTTGAAACTAGTTAGCTCATACCCTGTTGATATACGTAGCAAAGATAGATAGATAGATACATCGTGTATTTGGTGCACACAAAAAATACAGCACAACATACGTTGTAAGCATTTTATTTTATTACTAGTATTATTTAAAAGCCCGTAATGTCCCAGGGTAGGGCGAAGGCCTGCAGTGTGCCATATATAATGTTAATTTATTCTAAATTATTTTTAACTACACTACCAAATTGGGACACTGTAATGGGAGCGTATGTATGTAATTAAAAAAAATATATATATATGAATCTATTCCTCATTTGATAGTTAAAAATCCTCCTTTCATTAAAAAATATCCCACAGAAAAAGCTGAGCACTTTAATAGCGTTGTAATACTTCATATACTTCGTTTACCTGACCTCAGTCGATTCGCTAAACATTCTTACTTCCAGTATTTTAATTAGTAAAGCATTTCTTCACGACTGCCTCTCCCGTGGTTCCACATATTTTACGAATATCATGAGAGATGCGCTGAATGAGACGAGGGAGCGATAGTATAAAGGATTGTATACAATTGTGTAACATAAAAACTGTGGGTAAATTAATTAAAGAGCTCTTAAAATGTTTGCAAATGAAGAAGCGACCGATCGCAGCACTCGTAGCTAAATAGATGAGTCGTTGAACTTGGCAGCAGTTCATGTTGCTAAATGCACATGAAGCTATAATTAGAATGTAGTTGCGGGTACTTGCATACTCTAACGTTAATGTCGTATAGCAGCCACAAATGTGGTGTGTTGACATCTAAAACGCAGTGCAAATGCGGTGTGTTGACATCTGAAACGCAGTGCAACTGATTTACGAACGAATTACACCTGCCAGCATCAATCAGCGACTGCAAAAGTGTGACTTAGTGCTTCTGTTTTATCATCAACCTATATGGAATTTACCTTCAAAACTAGCAAGCAAAGCTGATGCCTACAATACATTTTCAATTTATAAGACGATATTAATAAATCATAAGATCGTCCAAGATTGCAAACAACATGTAAATTGCCAAGTACTCTCCCGTTCATCTTGTGTAAGTAGTCATTCCGCGTTGAAGTTATTTCTTAAAAAATTTCATTCGTTTTTTTAATATGATGTGTAATGACAAATTGTGTTTCGCCGACATGTCTTGTTGTCTCAAAGCGTTCCCGCATCGCTAACTCTTGATTATGAAAATGAATACTAAGACACAGTAATTCTTTAAAAATGTTGTTTTAACGCTGCAAACTGTTTGTTATAGTATCGCGTTGTCTCATTTGAACGGTTTAGTCATAAATAAAACCTGAATTACAGTTTATTTGTCCCTAGTCGTGACATTTCTGCCGATGGACGAAAAATGGGCTTTCACGTAGAACCGAGCAATTCTCTACGCTTCGAAACGGAAATTTGACAAAAAATCGGGGTCAAATCGGGGTCTAAAAATTGCGGCCGAGCTAGTGTGAAATCACCTTCCACTGCCCTTGATAGCCAACATAATAGTTACGTAACCCGACATTTGGCACTTGTTATCAAAATCTCTTGTTTGAAATCGAGATTTTTTTCGAGCCACGAGATTTTTTATATTTTTTAAAGAAAATGATGTTTTTCTAATCGTTCTCCTTATAATAAAAACAAACTCTACCGGAACATCGAAACAAAAACTATCGTTATTTAGCCTTTGACAGTAGAACGTCATCTGCTTCGTAAATAAACAAACCTCTTTACATCCTGAAAATATTTGCATCCACTATGCTCTAAAAAGTTTTCAAATACGATAGGAAGGCCAATTCTCGTCCTTAAAAAACGTTCACATTCAAGTCGCAATCTGTCAAACTTGTCAAAAATGTTGGTAAATTGATTGTATTTTTGACAGATTGCGAATGAGATGCGAATGCGAACGTTCTTAAAAATACGGGAATTGCCCCTAGGATTAGTGGCATACTAAATAACATTGTAATCCAATGTCACACCCTTGTTAATCCTCACATACCTCACGTACTGTTTCAGTTGAATAAAAAACTACTTATGTCGTAAATTCATACTTTCTGCAGTGGTATTACATCTGAAACCCAATTCTTGTACCTAAAAAACGTTCACATTCAAGTCGCAATCTGTCAATTTTTTGAAAAATGTTGGTAAATTGATTGTAATTTTGACAGATTGCGAACGAGATCAGAATGCGAAAGTTATTAAAAACACAGGAATTGCCCATCTGATGATGAAAGAGATAATCATTAACTGAATACAATTGTAAATTATATAAATTGAAGATCATCTGTGGTATCAAATGGATAAAAGGACTCAAAGTGATTTGTTAACCGCGAATACATTTGTGAACGTAATGAAATTCTTGTTACGATAAACCGCTGGATTGGTTTCCATTTATTCGAATGTGCTCCGATTCAATATTAATAGTAGGTATTCAACCAAACAAATGTGTTTAAGTAATTTGGTCATTATTTTGGAATTGGCCTTCCTATCGTATTTGAAAACTTTTTAGAGCATAGTGGATGCAAATATTTTCAGGATGTAAAGAGGTTTGTTTATTTACGAAGCAGATGACGTTCTACTGTCAAAGGCTAAATAACGATAGTTTTTGTTTCGATGTTCCGGTAGAGCTGCTGTACGCATGCGAGACTAATCTCGAGTGTACCATTCAGAATTGAAATAATCTTTGGTTCTGGGAATTTATACGTTCTGATTTACACATGAACGCTTTAATGGAGATTACACCGATTCGTAATTGTAATAACTTGCATAATATCCGCTTACTATCTAAACAGTTCGGGCAATGCATCAAATTAACGACACAACTTATCACATTAATACACAATAACTAGCTAATGACGATTAACATTAATCTCAACAAGTAATAACAGATTTCAAATGTTAATACTGTTTTGAAATAAGCTGTTGAACTACCTAAGTCGTGGTTTGGTTAATACTACGGAGTCTCCCGCTGTTGTATGGACAGAACAAATTAGGACAAGTTCTGAACACTAACATCGATAAACTACACAAACTACGACAAAAAGTCAACTAAAAAAAGGTATAAAAAAGGTACAAGACATCACATACAGACAAATTAAAAATCCGGAGTCACACGTGATAGGGCCATAAATCGAACAGATTACGTGTGACTCCGGATTTTTAATTTGTCTGTCTGTATGTAGATAACTTTATCATTTAATAAGGTCAAGTCCTAGTAGCTCATTCATGACGTTTACACAGATCCTCAGGTTTACGACGACGGTTGATGGCTCGAGCACCCTATTGCCCTCTCACCGAATAACCCGAACAGGTAGGGAGAATTTTTCGGCTAAAATTTAGTTTATACAGTGTAAGTCTGTGAAGTTTGCTTTTAAAAGCAGAGAAGTTCTAAAGGCGAGTAGGTCGTTGAACCAAATCATTTCAGTAATTTATGTTCTTATCTTATTATGAAGGTAAATAAATGTACTTTGATGCTGACTGACTGTGCTATGGAATGAACTGATAATATAGATTGACTGATGCCGCTGAAAGTAGTAGCTGCTGGGGTTGTAGATGTATGATTGTATCGGTAACTACTCTGTATCCACACACGGAGTCATTGCCCATGCACAGAGTCATAGTCTTAGTTTCAACGTAGATTTAATTTTAATTATGTTTAGTTAAGCAAAGACTCGTGCAAAATCCACGAGAACCTACTGCTGACAAATTGCTTTGGAGTTTTACAGGTATTATAGAAAGTAAAACTGTGTAATATTATGGCCAACTGGCGTGTTTTCTCAATATCAAATTGCTATTTTGTTGCAATTTTTTTAGCTATTAATAAATAGTTCTATTTCAGATGCGAGATGTCCCTTTTTTCACAATTTATTTCTGAGGAATGAAGCGCTGACAATAATATATAAATTAATATATGACTCACAAAGTGTCAAAACATTTTACTTGTTTACTTTATCTATATCATATTTATATAATTTTGAAACTTACAAAGTTGTAGTAAGTATTAAAGGCTTTTGTTAAACGCTACTACAATAAACTTCATTGTGTTCTATCACTTTAATTCTTACAAAGGACTATGAGCCGTGAGAACAATACTGCTAAACGTTGTTACTGGAGCTGTTTGTACACTCACTCTATTAGGCAGCGCGGAAATACTGTAGGAAATACTTACAGCTTACTTGACCTCTTTTTCATTTCTCTCTTCGAAAACTTTATGCAAATCTACGGCGAGGTGCCGCTCCCACTGCAAAATGCACTACAAAGTTATTCCGACAAAGTTTATGGATAGCGGAACTTTTAATTATCGATTATTGAAAATGTTCTGTGCTAGTTCCGATAACTGGGCTTTCATAACACGTAAAATAGTGGAATTGTTGGTTGTTTGAGTTGGCTTTTTAATAATATATATTTAAAACTGTATACTTAACTGCCTTAAGCTTATGGCAGTTAGGTATATAGTTATTGTTGAGTTAATTGTTTCAACCTACCGTACCGTGAAATTAATTACTTTGTACATCTAAAGTGCTCATTGACGCACCCACGTTCAAGTATACAGCTCCCGCATAGTACAGAATGCTCGACATCACAGCGCTTAGATATGTATTAATTGTTGAGTTCATTGTTTCAACCTACCGCACCGTGAAATTAATTAATTTGTACATTAAAGTGCTCATTGACGCATCCACGTTCAAGTTTACACCCACCGCATGTTACAGCCTGCTCGTCATCACAGCAATGTATCTCGTCGTGGTCACACAACCGCTGTCACACAATAATACGCGCTTGACGTCCTTCGATTTCGAAATGTCACATTTCAAATTCGAAGGACGACAAGCGCGTATTATTTATAGGGGTACTACAAAAGCACGTAGTTTTAACTATCTATTTATACATTGTAACAGCGAATCAATTTTTACGCCTCTCCCTTAAGACCTAGGCCAAATATATTATGTACTTACCTAATGCAAATTAGATCACTCTCGTTAAATTATTTATCTTACAAAACTGACGAAAATAGGTCAATTCAGTTTTATATAATGTCTGTATTACACCGTGCAAAGCTTTAAAACGTAGTTATTGTTCTGAGTTAAAACGTGTCCACACAACAATAGCTATATCTACAGTGACAGATGACACACGACCACATTACGCGTTATCAATAAAACACAAATGTGCGGGTTTTTAAAACGATATGCAAATTGTAGCTCGTTCGTGTGACCATTACGCCGGTCACCGAGTGCTGGGTAAGCAGAATGTGCGCACGATGGGCATAAACCGGACGTAGCGTCCAGGCGTGGTTTTTTTTTCACGTCCACGTGTAAGCTTTATAAGGCACGTTTTATGTGCTGTAATATAAACTGAATATTAGTTGATCTTAATTATTATGCCTAGTCGCAGGAACTCGCAATCTGTCAAAAATGTTGGTAAATTGATTGTATTATAGACAGATTCTGAATGAGATGTCAACGTTGTTAAAAATACGGGATTTGCCCCCTCAGGTCTATTTGTTGTAATAATAACCTACGCTCCATTTTTAAAAAGATCCCGGCGACCAATCGCACCCCCAACTTCTTTTTTTTTATCGTTGCCCCACACTAGAAATTAGAATTTCTCCTGTATTGTGAGTGCGTTTACAAACATTTAAACTCACATACACAAATAGCCAGACCCGGAACAACTACTTGTAGGTCATACAAATATTTGTTCCGTGCGGGAATCGAACCCGCGACACGCAGCGCAGCAGTCAATCGCTTAACCACTGCGCCAACCGTGCCGTCAAATTCTTCCATTATGTATATAAAAAATACTCTCGTGACCGCAACTCAGCACCGCGACAATCGCTTTGGGGTCTCGTTAATGAGCGCATCTGTGTGAGTGTGCCGTTTCGAATGTTTACTACGTAGTTTCTGTACTGTCAATATTTATACAGTGCCTATATTACACCCACATATCGTAAATATGTTTTATTTACTTGTTTACCTTCATTTATTGAACATTTAGCTTCTGTAAACACCTTAACTTAGTTTATGAAGGGTCTAAAGCTATCATGGTGTTCTCTTTGTAACGAGTACTTCGATACGCCGAAAATGAAGCGATTTGATTTCAAAATAATCTAGCGCTGACCTACCGGCAGTGGGATCAATAAAGTAATTGACGACCCAGTCAATCACATGAAATAACTGGATTTGTGCGGAAAATCCTTTCAGCTTTTAAATCCCCGTTTGAAACATATTCTTGTATCCATTTTCCAGACTAGATACTTGTGCACCAAGCCGCATATACATTTTTTTTAAAATGAGAAATAACCTAACATAACTTAACTATCCAAATATTATTAATACGAAAGTGAGTTCGTTTGTTTGTTACGCTTTCCCGGCTAAACGGATTTGGTTGAAATTTAGCACATGGGTAGACCATAACCTGGAGAAGGACTTTTATCCCGATATTCCAACGGGATCAAGACTTATGCGGGTGAAACCGCGGGGCGCAGCTAGTTAACAATAAAGAAAGGACATCTAAAACAGGCTTTGAAGCAGCTAGATGATTTTTTATTCACCATCCAATTTTTTTCTAGGCGTTAGGAAAAATTCCGTCTTTATAAAAAAAAATCGGTAACTAAATTGTTACAATAAAAAAAAAAACCCGAAAGTATTATCTAATCAGCGTGGTTACTAAATCCATAAAGACTCGCGGTCTTTTCTACGAGGTGTGAAATTTTATCGTAACAAAATGAAGTCCGTAATAAAGCGGCGAAGTACGTGTAGGTAGACGCGCTTCGCCGCGACGTCGTCAAGCAACACCGTCTGGAGAATCGTCTCCTACTAATTAATAAATGAAATAAAACTTATCGGATAGTGTTCATGTCGTACCTATTGAACGTGGATTCACTAATTAATGGATAATCGTTTAAGTAATGCTTCGGTATTTTAGAAGTGAAACTGAATTAATACCGTGGGAATCTTGCTGATTTCCTGATTGCTACGGTTTTAGTTTGGCAAGTAACTAATTTTCTTTCAAGCCAATTAGGACACAATATTGTTAATTTAAAGTACAATCTGCGTCTCTAACGAGACGATATTGCACCCCGAGGCAAAGGAACGAACAGCAAAGTAGAAAAGTTGTATTCCCTGCGTTCATTTATTCATTAATATTGCAGAGCTTTTTACAGAACTTTTCCAGAAGCCTGCAACTGTTCATTTGTTTAGCAAAATGACTTATTTTAAAGATACATTGCTGTGATGACGAGCAGGCTGTAATATGCGGCGGGTGTAAACTTGAACGTGGATGCGTCAATGAGCACTTTAATGTACAAATTAATTAATTTCACGGTGCGGTAGGTTGAAACAATGAACTCAACAATTAATACATATCTAACCGCTGTGATTTCGAGCATTCTGTACAATGCGGGGGCTGTATACTTGAACGTGGGTGCGTCAATGAGCACTTTAGATCTACAAATTAATTAATTTCACGGTACGGTAGGTTGAAACAATTAACTCAACAATAACTATTGTGTTGTGTACTATGGCAGTTAGGTATACAGTTTTAAAAATATATTATTAAAAAGCCAACTCAAACAACAAACAATTCCACTATTTTAGGTGTTATGAAAGCCCAGTTATCGGAACTAGCACAGAACATTTTCAATAATCGATAATTAAAAGTTCCGCTATCCATAAACTTTGTCGGAATAACTTTGTAGTGCATTTTGCAGTGGGAGCGGCACCTCGCCGTAGATTTGCATAAAGTTTTCGAAGAGAGAAATGAAAAAGAGGTCAAGTAATCTGTAAGTATTTCCTACAGTATTTCCGCGCTGCCTAATAGAGTGAGTGTACAAACAGTGTACAAACAGATCCAGTAACAACGTTTAGCAGTATTGTTCTCACGGCTCATAGTCCTTTGTAAGAGTTGAAGTGATAGAACACAATGAAGTTTATTGCAGTAGCGTTTAACAAAAGCCTTTAATACTTACTACAACTTTGTAAGTTTTTATATTATGTAAATATAATATAGATAAAGTAAATAAATAAAATGTTTTGACACTTTGTGAGTCATATATTAATTTATATATTATTGTCAGCGCTTCATTCTGTGCAAGTCCTCAGAAATAAATTGTGAAAAAAGGGACATCTCGCATCTGAAATAGAACTATTTATTAATAGCTAAAAAAATTGCAACAAAATAGCAATTTGATATTGAGAAAACACGCCAGTTGGCCATAATATTACACAGTTTTACTTTCTATAATACCTGTAAAACTCCAAAGCAATTTGTCAGCAGTAGGTTCTCGTGGATTTTGCACGAGTCTTTGCTTAACTAAACATAATTAAAATTAAATCTACGTTGAAACTAAGACTATGACTCTGTGCATGGGCAATGACTCCGTGTGTGGATACAGAGTAGTTGCCGATACAATCATACATCTACAACCCCAGCAGCTACTACTTTCAGCGGCATCAGCCAATCTATATTATCAGTTCATTCCATAGTACAGTCAGTTAGCATCAAAGTACATTTATTTACCTTCACAATAAGGTAAGAACATAAACTACTGAAATCATTTGGTTCAACGACCTACTCGCCTTTAGAACTTCTCTGCTTTTAAAAGCAAACTTCACAGACTTACACTGTATAAACTAAATTTTAGCCGAAAAATTCTCCCTAGCTGTTCGGGTCACTCGGTGAGAGGGCAGCAGGGTGCTCGAGCCATCAACCGTCGTCGTAAACCTGAGGATCTGTGTAAACGTCATGAATGAGCTACTAAGACTTGACCTTATTAAATGATAACGTTATCTACATACAGACAGACAAATTAAAAATCCGGAGTCACACGTAATCTGTTCGATTTATGCCCTATCACGTGTGACTCCGGATTTTTAATTTGTCTGTATGTGATGTCTTGTACCTTTTTTATACCTTTTTTTAGTTGAATTTTTGTCGTAGTTTGTGTAGTTTATCGATGTTAGTGTTCAGAACTTGTCCTAATTTGTTCTGTCCATACAACGGCAGGAGACTCCGTAGTATTAACCAAACCACGACTTAGGTAGTTCAACAGCTTATTTCAAAACAGTATTAACATTTGAAATCTGTTATAACTAGTTGAGATTAATGTTAATCGTCATTAGCTGGTTATTGTGTATAAATGTGATAAGTTGTGTCGTTAATTTGACGCATTGCCCGAACCGTTTAGATAGTAAGCGGATATTATGCAAGTTATTACAATTACGAATCGGTGTAATCTCCATTAAAGCGTTCATGTGTAAATCAGAACGTAAAAATTCCCAGAACCAAAGATTATTTCAATTCTGAATGGTACACTCGAGATTAGTCTGCATGCGTACAGCAGCGATTCATCTCCTCGGAGGAGAGGAACAAGGAGTTATGTAATGCAAATAGAGAGTACAAGACGAGATTGTTGCGGAGGAGTTCGGACCGAAGCCTTCAGGCAACAGAATAAATTATGCATTGAGTGTTAAGTGCTGCTACTAGCGAGGAACTTGTAAACGTTATTTAGGTCGCCATCATCTACGTTGTACAAGGATAAGTGTTAATTGTTATGTGGGTTACTGAGGATAAGTGCAAAAGTTTTCAGCATTCCGGTTTGAAACCTAGTATTGATGTGTATGACTGCCTGAGCTTCTCAAAAGTCTAGTGTGTAACGTAGGATTATAATCAGGTTTATTAAGTCTTGCTGTTTGCAAAAAACTTGCAAAGGAACCACATTGAATTTAACAAGCCGTTCGGAATAACTAATAAAAAGTTAGTTCGAGCACAATGATAGACTGATAAACATAGGGTAGTAAGTAAGAAAGTTTCACTATATAAAAAAAAACAAAATATTTTATTTCACAAACCTACATGGGCACTTATGAAACGTCAGAAGCTAGGTGCACGGTTCCAATTGGTCGTTTCCTATGGAGAAGAGCCGGCAAGAAACTCCACGGTTACTCTTTTAAAAATAAATAGGTTTTACAATGTTTCCGAAAACAGTGTGAAGAACAAAACAAAGCCTACGTAACTAAAGCTCTAATTTTTACTGCGAATTATAATATTCCGCCACAGTACCAAAACAGAGCAAAATGGTAATGTTCAAGAAAAAATTCTGAGGCTATTTAATTTCAATTGTTCAAGGAGGCATTTCTACTTACATTAGGTAGGTATATACTATACAAGACTTTTCTTGCAAATGGAATTATTTTCTAAAATAACGAGACAATTTGCCGTCTACAGTCCTCATTCCCCATTCCCGCGACGGCCTCCTCAAGGTATATTATTAAATTGAGTTTGCAAATTAACGTTTAAACTCACTTCACACCCACCCATCTTCAAAAGATTTTGAACGTTGATAGGTTTGTAATCTTGCTGTGAATAATTTTAGAGAGAGCCTTTTATGTTAGTTTTTGTATAATCATGATAAATTGGCTATTAGAAGTCATTTCAAGGAAAATTTTGAAGGATTCTGCCATTTCCATTTCAATAGTAAAATTCACAATAATTCACAACGAAATTTCAATAATTGTTGGAAATATCGACCGCTTGATCAAATAACGTTAGGAAATCTTTTAGCTGTGCGAAGCGTCAATTGTAATTCAATTAAATAGTGAAGTATTTCTCTCGCGAGGCATAGGCGTTGATTAATTGAAATAGTTGCTCACAATAGGTTTTAGCTTGTTATAAATTAGTGAATGTTCCATTACTGTATCTATTTATGATTGTTGGTGTATATTAGATTTGGAAAAGAATTCGCTCCCGTCTTCACAAATGCAGAACTTGCGCACAAGATAGCTACCGCATCCGCATGCTTTAACGGAAGTAATAAAAAAATCGTCTCCAACTACGCAAAGACTCTTTAGTGTAATGGAAATATAACTCGAAGTTTCCAGTTTTTGATCCCAAGTCGCCGATGCGGGGTTTAATTTATGAATCTCTAAGAAATCACCTAGAGGTACCTATATCGATGATTATTAATGGTAACTGAATAGGATAAAAGCTTCTAGTATTATAAATAAACATGAAAGGGAAAAGGCTAATATTTATATAATTGAATGCTCGCAACAGCCTACATTATACATTCAATTCTCCACACAGCACAACAAATGAGCCTGTCACATGCAAATACGCGGTAACACATAAACTGTGGGATGACGTCACAGTTAAGTGTCACCCTCCCCGTCACTTACCGCGGGTGCGCGTCGCGTCATATTTACATATTCACTCACATTCTTACTGCAGATGATATGAACAAGGACGCGTGAAAGTGTTAGATACGGCAACAAGTTACTCATCACTAAATCTAAAACATTACATTTCTCTCTGCAAGAAATAAAACGATGCGAGTTTATCCTTTGACACTTTTAAGTCTTGATGCATTGACGTTCAAAGCTTTGTACGTCTTCGGAAATCTACTTGGCGTGCCTGCATGGACAATGGTTTACAAAGAAATAATTTAAAAAATATAATCATTTAAATTACTTACTTTATCCGTCCTCTGTTCACTTCATATTGACCAAATAAGTGTCTTGCGTTGGTTACGAATAAATACCAAAATCAAAAATCAAAATCAAAATATTTTATTTCACATAAACCTACATGGGCACTTATGAAACGTCAGAATCTAGGTGCACGGTTCCAATTGGTCGTTTCCTATGGAGAAGAGCCGGCAAGAAACTCCACGGTTACTCTTTTAAAAATAAATGGGTTTTACAATGCTTTAAAAAATGTACAGTTTGAATAGGTATGCGAGGACAGCGTAGGCCTGTCAACAAGATACTTAAAAAAATAGAAAATAGTCTGCAAATCGACAGTCTGTTGTGCCTACAACGTTCTCACATTCACAAAATATAAAGGAATCTATATAAAGGTCGAATAAAAAAATAAAAACCAATTTAACCCAAATGGTTGTCACTACAACTTTAACCAATCCGAATGAGAACCCTACTTTAAAATGAAATTTGAATTGTAGGCATATAATGTCAAATAATGAAACTACATGTCAAGTAGTACCTAAATAAAAAAGTAAAATAAAATACATATCGTAATTTGGGAGCAGTTAATAGACATTTACATAATTATGCCGTTAATGAGGTACCAGGGAGGCCACATGTGCAGAAGGAATTATTGCCAAACTTCCTTGTCATCAACGTAGTCTTTAATCTTGTAATATGCTTTTTTGATAAGGACACGTTTTATGTGGGTTTTGAACTTTCCATCGTTAAGTTCTGTACCACTGTGTGGAGCGGTATTCATTCAGCGTGTGACGTCAGACACTGAATGGATCACTTTACGCTATACCGCATTGCACCTTTGTCAACTGACAATATGGTCAAGGTTTTTAACGTGTTCCTGAAATATCGCTTAAATCCAAACTTATCCACTGGCCTGCTAGCACCCTAATTGCGTATTACACGAACAATCACAATCTGAATCGTTTTGAAACAGATTGCTAGACCATTGCTTCATAAGTTCGAAAAAATATTCTGGTCAATTAATAACGCAATTAATGTTGTTGAACTGTCAAAATGAAACAGATTCTTAATCGCTTACGAAAATTTGTTACGCAATTAGATAGCAGGGTAGTTTTTTCTTCCTACGTAAACGCATGCGATATGCCAAGGGCAATAATTTCCTACAGATTTAATTTTCGCCTGCTTGCCCAGGGGAACATTCTTTGCACTAATCAATTTTCTATTAAACGAATTTAAACTCTATTGTATGGTAGTAAATTCCTTTTTTAACGTTTTTAAATCGTAGAATAACAGACGATCTATAATTTGAACGCTAGTAGAAACATCATAAAACGAATTTTTATTGAAAATTGAGGAGCGAAGTTTGAAGACGCCATTTTGTGTTTTTTGTGCAGAGCAAAGTTGAGTGTTCGTAGATAAAATGCCGAAATTATTCGAATTTATTGGTTTTTACTGTATACCGACTTAATATCCTTTAGTTTGAATAAAGCCACGTGCAGATTAGCGTGACGCGAAGGCGCGACGCGACTCTCATAATACAATTTCTAAGAATACTTCACGGTAGAACAATTACCGGTGTCGCGTCGCGCCGTCGCGTCGCACCAGCCTACACAAGTGCGAGGCTTCAAATTGATTTTCGGTCACCTGGCAATCAATTTGATTTCGAATAATTCATTTTATAAAAGAAATAAATCAATTAATCGATTTATTTACTACAAGCAGATCTTTACTACATTTCCAGAATTATTATTATTAATTTATCCGATGTTATGGCGAAACTTCACTCCCAAAGTACAACATTATTATCGTTACTTATAAGTAACGATATCACGGTAGCGGTATTGTTCAAGTAAAGTTGTTTGTTTTCCGATGTCGACACAAAATCGACATAACTGATTGAAAACCTTAACCATCTGCGAACTTATGTCTAGATCCCGAAATCGAGATTGTCGACACAAAATCTCCAATTTGGGGAGACTTTGTTACATACGGAGTCTACATAGATATCAATCCTTGTGTAACTTTATCATCCTCTCTATTCTTATATCAAACACGATTTCAAGCAGATATTGTTTTCTTACAGATTGTGGTTCTGTTCACCGCGGACGTTATGTTCTGATTGTTGGTGGTATGTTCTAATTAGAATGTATAATGTAGGTATGTCATGGGTTCTGTAGTCTGTTTAAGGTAATGTAGAATAATAGGCAAACAGTATCCTCATGTTTATGTACGTGCGTGTTGTAACATGTGTGAGATGAGACGACACGAATTGCCCTACTACCAATCCACACTGTCATTTTTTTTTTTTAACCATTTGTTTTTAAAAGAGTGACCGTGGAGTTTCTTGTCGGCTCTTCTCCATAGGAAACGACCAATTGGCACCGTGCACCTAGCTTCTGACGTTTCATAAGTGCCCATGTAGGTTTATGTGTAATATAATATTTTCATTTGATTTGATTTGACGAAGTAAAGCGATGCTTGTCGCGTAGTGCGAACTAGTCAAATTTAAGCTTCACTGGAGTAATTATGTCACCTATATTATAAGCATGCTCTTACCGTAACAGATGCAGATTGATAAAACTAGTATAGCTTCAAAACACATTTTAGTAGATCTTCAAAGATTAATAAGAACAATGGCCACGAATGCTTTTTAATTTTTATTCATTATCATTCATGCTCTTGAAGTATCTATTTCTCTAAAGAAAGAAAATACATTTATTTGACCCTGCTCGGGTCAAATAAATGTATACACAATATTCACACAAAAACAAAACTTATACCTTTTTCACACATTATGCATCTGTTATGAAAATACCTTATTTAATGCGACCCTCCACGACTTTCGGTGGTAAACTTTTATCTTCAAAGTTCGGGTATGATTCGGATTCGAACAATGTTGTACTTATAAATATACCTATTATACAGCATGTGGTCGGAAGTTGATCAGTTATCAGATGTGGTGGAAAATTGTGTTCAATGATAATAAAACGTTCGTCACTTTAAAAACAAAGCTTATTAAAATTCTATATCAGCTTTAGTAGGCAATAATCATGTGAAAACATCTATAAATATAAGTATCAAAGTACTTGTACAAGTAATAACATGCCCAAAGCCCGCATTAGATGAACAAACTCGAAAGTTTTATTATACTTAACAACTTCCTGAACAAAGCTTCCATAAAATAAAACTTCTTTAACTGCGGTTAGTTCCAGTAAAAATACGTTCTATCCGACAAACAGATTTCAGTTCCATTTACTTCACAGTCCGAATTTATTCGGGTAACGTTGCAGAGACAAATGTGCTCAAGTTTCAGCATCAAGCTGCCACTGAATGCGTCTGTACATCTCAGGGACTGTTTCTGAATGTTGACAAAATACATGAAACCCTAATAACGAAAGGGTCTGCTCCATAAACCTGTCTATGGAGATTTTAGATGTTTTTTTTGTTTCGTTTTCCTAAACTTTTACCTAGTCTTATTTCTCTTTTTATCGTAGGTTATTTCATTTGGTTGTATCTCTGTAGGGTATTTTACCCAAAACATTAGTAAGTTCCTGTTTACTTGTGTTGTTCATGTCACAGGAAAAGATAAGATAAACCAGACGTTTTTTTTTGAGATTGCCAAAAATGCTGAAACCAACAAGAAACGAAACTGTATCAGCTCCAAACTAAGAAGGAAAGAGCATGTCACCATGTGATGGATACGATCAAAATTAATTTAAAAAAAAGATTCCGGGAACTCAAATCAAATTCTCAAGCTATCCATCATTTCATTTCGGGAAAAACATTGAAATCTTGTGCTGTTCAGTTTTCAACCAATCTAATATCGCCAAATTAATTTGATGTCTCTGTTATCTGGATACCAGATATATATCTATATCTTAAAATGATATATCTTAAAATAACGAACCAAAATCATCTTTAAAAAGTTTACACCTTCGGTGGTGGATTTTGGTGATGCTGAGGGTCAATTAATTGAATTAAAGGAATGTAAAATGACAAATGAGGTGGACAGGTAACGCAAGTACATCTATTAAAGACTAATTTTAGTGGCTATGATTTTCCCATTTTTTTCCACTAAAGTAATGATTACTTTTTATTCGAAACGTTCAGCAGCTTGCAATTTCAAACACATTAAGAGACGATTTTAGTAGATAGCTGCCATACTTTTTATAGGTGCCATCAATCCGTTAATGGATATTATATTTTAACTGATGACTCTAAAAGCCATCTTAAATGAGGCAGACAATTTTGCTGGCATTATAACTCAGAAAATGGAAATGCACATTTTTATCCTTAAAACTTCATGCGGAGAGGAAGTACAGGTACGTGAGACAAATAGACGCAGATTTTTATTACGACGGAGAAAATTGTGCTCGTGCCTGCCTTGAGCGGCTTCCTGTCAAGAGGAGGTTAATAATGTGCCACATTAGTGTAAAATAATTATTCAACGTAACGAGGTTGTCGTCGACTGTAACGTGGAATGAGAAAATAATATTGTTGACTTTTTATACACTTGAAGCGAAAGCTTCAACTAATTATTTATGCTTACTTTTTGCAATGATTTCATTTTGTTACAGTAACAACCCTTTTTCCAAGCATTATTACCTACAATAACTTCTAAACATCATTTGATTTGTAACATAAAACTTAAATGATAATATTTTCATGAGCAGCATAAGGGCCTGTTCAAACGACACGCGCGTTGGCACTCGCGTCTAACTCGCTAATATAATAAGCTCGAGTCATAAGGCACATCAATAGATATGAAATTGCATTTATCAAAGTCCAACCGCACACGCCACGCGCCCGCCTCGCGCCCGCCTCGCGGCCGCCTCGCGGCCGCCTCGCGCCCGCCTCGCGGCCGCCTCGCGCCCGCCTCGCGCCCGCCTCGCGCCCGCCTTGCGCTCGCCTTGCGCCCGCCTCGAAGCGGCAGGCGCGTGGCGTGTGCGGGAACATGCGTGGGTTTTAGTCTGTAAGAGTCTGACACGCTTCTCCGCCCGGAGCGGGAGAAGTTATAAATTGATAATTTTCCACCCAAAAAATAAATAAAAATGGCACAAAATGTATAACCTAAAACCTTTTATTGTACTGGCATTGGATAGAATGAATCCATTTTATACGGCATATTATATGTGGCCGTACTTTTTATTGCGTTGACTTAGAATCTTGATTCTAAACTCCAAGGGACCGTAGACCTACTTACATACATACATAAACTCACGCCTTTTTTCCATGGGGGTAGGCAGAAACTACAGAACGCCACCTGCTACCATCCTTACAAACTCCTTTTGCCTCGTTAATGTTCGTACATCTGGTCATACACGCACGCCGGTTGCGAGTACCTACTACGCACCTGACCTTTCTGAAGAACATCCCCAATAAGTTCACTATTAGACCTACGTATTTCATATTGATACCGCTATGCGTTCCTGAGAAAAAGGGTTTTGACCGACTGACAGACAGACAGACGGACAACGAAGTGATCCTATAAGGGTACCGACCTACACCAAAAATACTTCAAAGTAAAAAATAACTTTATTTCAAAACTCGCATACCATTACTTCCTATGCAAAAAACAGAACAGGCTGTTTTATATCACCATTAACATACACCAAGTTGATTAATTACATATTATTGGCGTTTTGTCGTTAACTCAAAAACTACCCAAGCAATGTTAATAAAATTTATAAGAGTCTACCGCGCGCGAGCTTCCTCTACCCATTAAAAAAAACACACGTAAATCGGCCTAAAAACCAGGGAAAAATCAGTGTATATACTTTGTTGCATCGGTGTTGTTTGAAATTTGTTCAGAAATGGATGGAATATTGAAGAATCCGATAGCACTAATCGTTGAAACCAGATATTGGAATATGTTTCATGGCAAATAATAACCGTTACCCGGGAAATTACGATGAAAAAGTGTTCATGAAAAAAGCTCCAAAGTAAAAAGTTGGTCGTAAAACTTTATTTCGGACTAAATGTTCACGTAATAAATAATATAGTTTCTCAGTATTATTTATTGTAACAACGTGATACGAACAATGAGAGTGTTACAAATCGTTTTCTTCTTTTTTAAGTCTGTTCGAGCTGGGTTTTCTTTTCCTTCAGTCAAAGGCTTTAGTAAAGTACATTACAAAGTACACAAGCCTTTGTGAATAACAAAAGCCGTTACTATTTTTGCTAGAATTGTGAACTAAAAGAAAAAAGAAAAATTTAACAAAATATAAGATCTACATTAAGTACCTAATCACGAGTATAAAACAGACATAGTCGGCAGCTGCACGTCTTGACTGTGACAAAAAGGCTCAGCATGATGCTGGGGGGACCCACAACACAATCCTGATTTTAAGAGGTCACCTGAAAAACACGTGCTATACGAAGACAAAACCACGTCCTGTTTTATTATACTTAGTTAGTGCAGGTAAACTTTTAAGATTAATCATATAGCACCATCATTTTATTTTAATTTATTAAGTACCTATGGACGAAAAAAACAGTAACATGTTAAGGCATACAATACAGGTTAGGTTAGAAGTATTAGAACCCCCCCCCCCCCCCTTCCCCAAGTAAGTATTCTGCATATTTTTTTAAACTGATGAACGGTCCTGGTGACGGTATGAATTAGGAATTTCCTTCAAAATCCTCAGATAGTGTTAGCGTTAGCGATGGGCTTTGTAACCGTATCGTATGAAACGTAAACCTAAATCGTACTCGTAGTTCTGTGTAACTTTTTCCAAGACACTGTGTCACGTTTTTCTGTGTAATTTTTTAACAAAGTTATATATTTTTGCTACGTGGTCGTGTAACACACTTTGTGACCCTTTCTATTAAAGTTTCTGGAAAGAAGATTGCCCAGTTAATCCGGGAGCGACCTTTGACCGCTAAAAAGAGGTACTATTTTTATTTTTATCACAACGGTTGCTGAAATGAAACAGTTTTAGTTACCTTATAAATAGGAATTGGTGCTTAGGTACCTACGTTTTTGCCTGAGTGGGTTTACTTTGGAAAATGACCCCGAGTCTGCACAAATTAATGTAATAGGTATATAATAATTTTTCAAACTCAAGTCCATTTCTATTCTAAAGCTAACAGATAGTGGTTTATTTATAAACGTTGCTTAAAGTTAAGTAATGATTAGCGACTGTTTAACCATACATTTTTGACGTTTGAACATTACCATCACCCTATATGTCATGTTTGTAGTATGTTATTTAGCTGTGCCAAGCGTTAAAGGACGAAATGGACAATTTGTGCGCACATAACATTTTACAGCCACACTCGTCGACAATTTTGCTGGAATATTCTATGTGCGCTGAATGGGATCGGGTTTTTTATTTGAATTGAATAAATCACTCAAAACATTCCGTAAAATTCGACAAAAACCTCTTTGTTCTGGGAAATCTGAAAAGCTAATATACCAGCCAAACATGGCTTGTTTATCAAAAGAATTTCAGAATTTCGATATTTACCCAATTCAACTCTTGCTATAAATAATTAAAACAGGTACCATCGTATATTATGATGCATAGTGGTGCAGTCAACCAATTGTCGCAACATTTTTTTTCTTTGTAATTTTTCATACAAAGCTTTGTAATTTTTAGTCACCGCTAACAGTACGCTAGCTAGTAACAATTAAATTAGTCAGCTTGTGGATTAATTTTAGTTCGATTATTTTAATGAAAGGTGCTTGAAACACTCGTCCGATTCAGTTTTATTTATTAAAAAATTGCCAGCATCCTGCGTAACCGTTTAAAATTTGTGGGTAATTTACAAAATAATTTTCATGCTGCACTTAATAGCCCTTCAACCGCACGCATTATTAGCTCAGTTCATCATTTAATGTTCGTTGGATAGTAGGTAAGTATGCTTGATGGAAACACAGCATTTAAATTTACCTAATGTAAAACTTATATTCTGAACCTCCATATTTCTACTGCAAAAAGGTTTCAGTCATTAACTTATCATTTCTGCTTTCGTAAAAACCATTTAAATTGCCTCATCGCTTTCAAAGCCCTCGCCGGTACGTAATAAATCAGCTGGGCAGAGATAAGTCTCGGTGCTCAAGTGACGTCACACCATGCCCTCGATAATAACAGACATTTGGACTGTAGTAAAACATTTGTTTAATTGTTTTTTTTAATTTAAAACGTTGCCACACTAGGAATTTCTCCTGTATTGTGGGTGCCTTTACAAACATTTAAACTCACATACACAAACAGCCAGATCTGGAAAATCTACTTGTAGGTCATACAAATATTTGTTCTGTGAAAAATAGGACCTTTTTTTTTGAGCATCAAGCAGTAGTTGAATGAGTTTTATACAAGGAGTATGGTGGTCCTTGGCTTTACCTATACTCATTTGGTAAAATTATATTACTGCCAGTTCTAATAGGTTTGACTTTAGAGAATATCATAGCAACACAAGTCTAAACCCAATAAATATTAATTAAGTCATTCACAATTAATGTTTCTCTGTAAGTAATTAATGCGAAGTTCATTTGAATGTAAGTTTATAGGGGCGTCTTAAGTTTTGACTTGCTGATTGTCTTGATAAATTCAAGCGAGAGCGTAGTTATTGCGACTCAATAATGTTAATATTTTCATTAATACTGGGTTTTAGTGACAAACCTCATTTTATGAAATGATTTGATAACGAAGATTCATGTATCATCAGAAGACAACTCGTGACCAAACTAGTAAGAAATAAATTAAAATACAAGTATACCAGGGTTATATCAAAGCTATTGCGTAAAATAGGTACTAAAGTACTTAACTAATGTTATCTTGATGAAGGTCTGCACCCCAATTACATAGGTAACACCTTTCTTTCGTGATCCAAAGGATTTTGAAGGACATTTCTAAACCATTGCTTCATGTGTTCGAAAAATCATCTGCTCGACAACTTAAATAACGCAATGAGTGTTGTTGAATTGTCAAAATGAAAGATGTGGCATATTAGTGTATTGCGAAGTTACTCCGCTGTACCGTTTCTTGCTCTAATTTATTCAGGCGGACTGGATAGTATTCTCAG
The DNA here is from genome assembly GCA_914767815.1 of Eupsilia transversa. Taxonomy (NCBI): domain Eukaryota; kingdom Metazoa; phylum Arthropoda; class Insecta; order Lepidoptera; family Noctuidae; genus Eupsilia; species Eupsilia transversa. The sequence goes on from OU611891.1 coordinate 10,058,362, forward strand.
CCCGTTTATGACCACAGGACAAGCCGTTAAGAGGGTTTTATGATACTAAACCAGCGTTTAATACCCAGGGACGCTTTATTACCATATAGAAGCGATAAAATTAAAGTGGCTGTTAAGGTTTCCCAAAACTTTACAAAATGGTTGACTGCAGTTAAAACCACTGCGTGGAATGTAGCCCTTTATAAAATGATATTGAACTAACCAAAATAAACCGCTAAAGACTCCACTGGCTGTTATGATAACAGCATCAGTTTCTTTCAAGTCATTTTTCGCCATCGCCACGTCATCAATTCTTTGATAACGTGGCGATGAGTCAGGATATACTTTGTTGTACAGATCTAAGAAAAAAAAGTCTTTTGTAGAAAAATCACTCTTCGCAATTTAAAATTAGACTCCGAAGACTTACGTAAATAGACATGGCATTTATTTATTGTGTTCGTGCCTAGCACAACGTCGGCCGGCAGTGGATATCGAAAGTGAGGCTCCAGTGCAGCAGTGAATATTTTATTCTATTTTATTCTATTTGGGAAACAATATAAAATTGAAGGCCATTATCGACAAGTTTCCACCAATAAACATTAAAACTAAAAACTAAAAAAAAGGTCGTTACAAAATACATATTAAAGATTAATTTGGAAATAATTACTTTTCCGTAAAGAAGCTTTTCACCAACTTTGTATACCTACATATGCCGAGAAACACTGGTATTTAATATATCCAAATCATGTTTATTATTATAAATTACATAGATGCATAAATGAACTGTATGTAGGTACCATGCGACCTGCATCGTTAAGAACTAAGGTCAATTTATTATGATTATCTTATTGTTTATTTATTTTATTTTATTCGGACAACTTACAGCAAATAAAAAATAATGGTTAATCAAAATAGCAAAGCGTCAAATGTTTATGAAATCTGAGCAAAAAAAAATATTACTGAGAATTATTTTCAATTTACAAATACCAGTATTACAGAAATAGAAGTCAACTTCCCGGCACCGCATTAAGGCTTCCGCAAACAGCCGCGACGCGATTCTGTTGGAACAATTTCTATGAAAACTTCACGGAAATTGTTTTACCGGTGTCGCGTCCGCCTGTCTGCCTTTATAAGCAGACTCACTCTTATCAAGAACGAGTTTTGCCCGTAAGAAGTTATCACTACCGGTGAATGCAGTAGGTGAAGTCTGCGTAGATATGCATAGGGTATGTTTAGTTTCAGAAGTTGTTCTGGTTTAAAAGTATTAGCCGTAGCAAATAACGGCTCCTGCAGACAAACGCGATGCGACGCCGCCTGTAGAACAATTTCCGTGAAGTTTTTATAGAAATAGTTCCACCAGAGTCGCGTCACGCCCGCCGGCGGGCGCCTTAATAATGTAAAAGTGTGTGTTGAAAAGTATAATTTACTATTGCCCGTATATACCCGTACACGAAAATGTTCAGTCACGAATTTAGTTGCAGCATTTACAACGCCACATGCGAACTACGCATCAAAGACCTGACGTCACACACATCCTGCAGCGCACAATTAGAGTTTGCCGCGCGATTAACATACATAAGACGTACATACACCCGTCTGGTCGGAGGGTCCTCCCTTTTCAGTAGAAGTTTGAGTGAACTATACACACCCTGTTCCTCATGCCTCTAAATTGCTTTTCCACGAAAAACTCTGCTAAATAAAATACCAAATATTAGAAAAGAACTAAAAGGAAAGGCTCGTACACACTGCACGAGCCGTAAAGCAGATACTTCCTAACCAATTGTTCAACATCCACCACACTAATTCAAATTGACCACAACGAACAGCACGCAAACAAATAAATTGTTAATGTTTAACCGCTCCCCCCTCCCCTTCCCCTTTAATAATTCCTAATTTATTTACTCCGCGTTCGTTCTTCTGTAAATGTTTGTAAAACGAAAAGCAAAACGTGAATACCTCGACTTAGCATTGTGTAATTAAATACCTCGGGGGTCCGAGACAGAAATGTTAAATAAAAAATACGACTGATTTTTTCAAGTCAATGGAGGATGAAATCACGAGCTGTAGATGTTTTGAAATGCTTATAGAATTTGTTCATTTTATTTTTAATTAACTTCTCGCTGACATGAAATTACGGGCGAAACATTTTGAAACAATCAAAGTCAATCTGCCTTGCCTTTTCCCAACTATGTTGGGGTCGGCTTCCAGTCTAACCTGATGCAGCTGAATAGCAGTATATAATAAAGTATTAAAGAAAAAATGCTTTTTCTTAAACATACATTCATAACTTCACGTCTGGTTTCCCTGGAGGAGAACAGTACCTCTATTAATAGTGCTCACATTTCATCGGTTATGTTTAAGTCCCATGTAATAGGGGTGGGCCTATTGCCTTAGATTGACTCAGGGCTGAGAAACTCCTGATAGAAAATCCTACTTTTTCCAATCTGAGAATCGAATTCTCAGCAATATCGTGCGACCACTAGACTAATGAGGTTTCTTAAACAGTTTTGATTTGAAGCTTAGATATATTTATGTGTGTAATGTAAGTCCCTAGGGTTCAGCATCAACCTGTGTGTTTATGGTAATCCGGACCTTTCGCCGGTCGTCGTACATAATTACCGGCTAATCACTGGCGGGTATTCCGGTTCACCTTCGTCCCACCGGCACCAGCTACTGGGTCAGGGCAGCTGCCGAAATGTATTTTACAATTTAGACAGGATTAATCTCTCTGTACTTTTAAAAGTCTTTTAATTCATTCAGGATAATTATTCTGGCTACCTTATATGGGTCTAAATTATGCTGGTCTACCGATACCTACTCAGGTAACGGATTCATATTTGCTAAAAGAAATGTTTTCCTGCGAAAAGCTGGTGTATTATACTTATACATCTTTTATACTAAGGAAAAGCCCAATAACACTACGCCCCATTTTATAGGTACTTATTCATATTTTTTAGGAAAAGTCAATTAAATAATGAAATCCAGGAGTTCGCCGTTGTTCGAAATATTGTTGTAAGTATCATATCCACAAAGTTGTGCAAAATGTCAGCTCGTAATATGTTTATCTTTGTCGCCTTTTAGATAAATAGAGCTGTCCCCGTCACACGGGTCTTAAACGAAAGTGTTCACGTTTCAGACAACACAAACTTATAACATATTACTTACAGATTATATACAAAGAAAAAGGTATAGTAATAAACGAAAAGCGTAACATTATGTGAAAATAAATAAACGGCTAACTGGAGCGCTTCAGTCAACATTACAAGCGTGACGTCACATGATGTATGACGTCATACAGATGTCGGCACCACGCTGCTTATTACGAGCGTTTGACTTTAAATTATCATTTGTACGACAAAACGTTTCAAAATCCATTTTTACTGAAATAAACTACAAACGAAAAACGAAGGTAAATTATATGTATGTTTTTAAGCTCGCCATTTCCATTCATTCGTTCATTTGTTTTTATGATTTACTGCAAATAGTGTTTTTCAGGATGAAATCCTTTTGAATTTATTTTTTCTGCGTCATGGCCCGTTTTATTAAATTATTTATTACACAACCCAAAAACATTTCAGCTGCAATTCAAGCTTCATAGCTTATTATTGCTATCACATTATTATAAAATCGTTATAACTTCCCTTTTTTAAAGTTTGTGCCTGAATGCTGGTCATCGTCGACCTTTTATTGCATTATCACGCCGCTTACGATTAAATATCAAAAGCAGTAATTAAATACCTGAGCTTTTTCACCTCACAGTCTTAATTTAGAGGCAGATGCATCATGCTAGGTGACAAGCGGACTGTGCAATATTGAGTCATCCATTACTTGCCATCTATTATCGTCATTCTGCAACGTTGAACAAAAGAATGCAGTGTACTTTAAATACGCGAACAAAATTATTCGATTTCAATGTTTCTCTATTATAACAAGTGTGCAGTGAGTTTAAATAAATGAATCGATAGCAACATGCGTCATGTTCGTGAACGGGCGCCATCAGTTGGGGTTGGTCATCTCTTGGCTGCCATGGCTTATTTGTAATTTTTGAATTGTTTTTATTTTTATTTTTATGTACGGACGCTTTTATCATGCACATCTTTCTACATGGGTCTCACATGTATAAGTAATTTCAACATGAATGATGTAACCAATTTTTGTAACAATTTTTATTGATTTTAAAGAGTGTCCGTGGAGTTTTTTGCCCGTTCTTCTCCATAGGTACCTACTACGCTTTGGAATGGGCAACTAGCTTCATATTTTCTGACCGACTCCTTGACAATTCAAAAGTGCCTGTAAATGGTTTAATTGAAATAAATGCTTTGAGTTTTTGAGTTTTTTTTTTTTGCATCGTGAATAACATTTCATGGTTATAAAAGCTGCCAACTATCGGAATAAAAGGTAAATAAATTCACAATTTTCTGCGTCAACCACAAAGAAAATGACTGCAACATACATAAGTGTGAACTAAATGAAATGAACGTATGTGCAAACAGATACTTCAGATAGAATGTAATGGACCATAAACTATCATTATCTAGTGTGTGACGCATCGCCAACCTTTCCACTCAGTCAACTCCCTCGGGCCGCCGGAGCAAGCGAGTGCACATAGATTCACAATTAGTACTCTCGCTAATCTAGCAATGAAAAAGAATGTGGAAACAAATGATCCTGTAAAATCGTGAAAGTAGTTAGAAAGAAAAGTAGAGCAAAATAATATATAACACTCATATTTCGTGGGTTTCAGTTTCCGATTGGATATATAATTCACAGTCAGTAATTGAAGCCTTTGACACGCGCGTGCTTTTATAATCATTCTCGTCGAATTGAATGCGCAGCGTGCAGCCCGCGTTCGAGTGAAAAGTTGCCGTTTTAAAGATGCAATGAGAATTTATTGAAATTGACAAAATGTTAATGGTTCCCATTTAAAGCAATCGTGAATAAAAATAAAGCGAGTTATTAAATAACTTGTGGCGGTAGAGATTCCTCGAGGCGTTCCATTACCTTGACTAAGTAGACACTAAGTTAGAAGTTTTAATGGCCAAGTTCCTAGAAGCGCTAGGTAGGTAGGTACTCTTATATCGTTCTTTTTTATTGTAAATGCGTTTCACCAGACATATTATAAGACTTACCTACCTAATATAACTCACATACCCTAGATGTATTGTGAGTTATTGAATAACTTGTGAAGTCCGCAATCAAAAGTTGACGATGTAGTGACTAAAGTTCCTAGGAGCAAGCAAAATATTCTTATCTCCTTTTTTACTGTAAGTGCGTCCATCAGATGCATCATAAAACTTACCTACCTAATATTCTGACGACATTTTAATGTAAAAGTTACGTCGTCTTAGAGACTTCCTAGTTTATCAAAGTATTTTCTGACTTCGTAAGCTAAAAGGAATTCAGCTATTTTAGACTAAAAACTTAAAGATGGAATGAGAATATGAGTGAAAAAATACAGCAAAATAAACAATTTCATTTCTTACATTTATAAGAAATGAAATTGTTTATTTTGTAAATAGGATATCGGAATCACTTTTACACGTCATATTTTTTTTTTAAATTAAGCTAGATGAGGTCGGCTTTTCCTATCTGACTACTCTGAGAAGAAAGGCCGAAACAAACTCAGAGGTCGCAGTCTCTTTTGGCTCTATGTTTTTCTTATATTACCTACGTTTGATTCACTTTCTTAGGTATAAACAAAGACAAACAAACGAACTCGACGTTGTTCTCGCTCGAGAAGAAAATATCTTTATGTAAAGTGACATTTACTACGTACATGCAGGTACATTTACATGTCAAAAGGTTATCTCTGTTTCAAAGGACATAAGGCTTTTATGGTGAACTAATAAATAAGAATAGAGAAAAAGCAACGTCAGTAACGCTTAGTATTTCTATTTAAAAAAGTATAATAGTTTGTGTTAGTTTCAATAATCATCCCTTACAGTATAGTAAGTCGTAAGTATCACAACTTACCCCTTTATTCATAAACGTTGCTTAAAGTTAAGTGAAGACGATTAGCGACTGTTTAACCACTTTATGACATTTAACGGTCTCTTAACTTTAATAATCGTTTATGAATAAACCCCTGAGTGTTTTAGAGCTATTTACTACAACATTTGTTTCAGTTATGGTTTCCAAACAAAAATGTATCAACATAAACTTAGGAAGTGGAAGATAAACACAAACAATGTGCTTTACAACGTTTTCCTGTTTTTCCTTTCTTGCATTCGTGTTTTATTATGTCAATAAATCTGATTTAATGCCATAACTTTAAGAAGAGCAAGCAATAAACATATTGGTGGTAAAATAGAGAAAATAAAACTACTATAAAGTTACTACCCTTTTTTTTTTTTTTTTTTGGGTGGGAAATCATCCAATGATTTCTCCCGCTCTGGGCGGAGCGGAAGGGCGTGTCAGACTTTTACTGACTAAAACCCAACCGTGTTCCTTCCCTTGCCATGCCAGGGGCCACGGTTTCCCCTTGGGACTACCCGCAACCCCGGCGGGAAAGTTACTACCCTGGGGTGCAATTAGTACGTCAAGTTACGCAATGATTTAGACGAACTTCAGTCACAAACTAACTAACATCAATCAAGTTGAATCATTCACTTGTTCAACAATCAAACCAATCAAATACCAATCAACCGCAGCACCAGCTGACTTAGTTTGATTAGGTAGTAGTGCAGGTGAAGACTCATAGTGAAAGCTTATTAATCTGTGCAGTGCACGGAATACTAATCTGTTCATAACAGTGTAGAATCCTGTTGATCCCGTATTTTTAGCTAATAGAACATTGACCCTTATTTGAATCACATGCGGAATTTGCATGTAATACAAATAAAGGTCTTTTTTTTAAATATAAACTTTATTAGTTCAGAATTATGCCCCCATCAATATTTTTTATTGTAGTTTCTTTTCGAGCAAGCAAAAAAACTTTTTAAAAAGTGCAAAGAAAATTACGAGAAATTCAAATATTTGAAAAGCGACGCCATTTGTCATGGCGAACAACAATTCAAAAAGTCTGGGTTTTGTAGGAGTATTTGCGATTTCTCGTTTGTTGTCATAGAATAAGACGTCAGACCAAGCGCGCTAAAACGAAGGACTTTTATGGTGCCCGGGACGGTTGGCTATTTTTTACATAAAAAAAAAAAAAGAAAACACTAGATTTTTTTGGTGTTAAATATTTTTTTACTATTATATGTCGATGTAAAATATCGAATGAAAACATATAAAAAAAAACATGCATATTCCCTATTATTTTATCACTACACTGGCTCATCACCACACCAAGCATCCTGTGCAGGTACCACCTCACTTTCAACTGTTTCCCACTTTCCCGCCATTCGTGGTGAACTGACAGTTGACATTAGTGACAGCGACCTCACAGCTGACGTGCATGAGATAGTGTTTACATATCTATTAAATAGATACACTACAAATAGTATGCTGGAAATGCTTAGTGGGCTTTTTGAGGTCAATATAATATTTGTATTCTGTTTTTAGTATGACATGCACTTTAGTAGAGTCACGTGACCATACCATATTAGGCGTATCTCAGTAGTTCTTTAAGAAAAATATGTTTATAAGATATTTCTTATCATATTAGGCGTAATAAATAATAATAAAACCGTAATGTGTAGCTTCTGAAATTAAAGAAATTTATTTAACATCTAGTTTTTTCTAAATTCAATATAAACTAAAACGTACTAGGTATTTAACTGAAACATATCTGAAATTAAAGAAACAACATTTAAAGTATTTTGTTACTCCTATGTCGATTCTCCTTCTAATAAAATAATATATTTTATTAAAATATTTAACAACTAAAAATTAATATTGTGTTTTTTCATAACATCTTGACATCTCTACCTTTTACTGATTGGCATCCGTACTAACTGTCTTAAAGAAACTCTTTAGTTCGTTAATAAGCCAAAAGTATTAATAACTATAATAAACATAGATAAGTCGAGTATAAATGTTTTAGTTATCTATTACACTCGACTTATCTCACTCATCAATGTTCTCGTTATCAAATCTAAGGCGCTCCCAGTCTATGAATAGTCGTTATACAATCCATGTAGGTCTGAATCGGATTGAACATTTAACTTTGACACGAATTTAATCAACTAACCGCGCCGAACCGATCGCAAGTTTGGCGAAATTGTCGTACAGAGTTGTCACAAAACAGATTTATGGATAACTGAAGACTATAAATTATAGGGGAATGTAAGTACCTATCTACTTATTTCTATTCTGCTATTTCCGTACTAAAACAGACCATTTAAGTAACGTCTCAAAATTTAAAACGGTCAAAAGCCTTTAAGCTTGCTCATTTAGGGGTATGAGGAACAGGGTGTAAAGTTCTCTCATCCCCCATAGAAAAGGGAGGATCCTCCTACCAGACGGGTGTTGTGTCTGGCGGGCAATTGCCCAACGATTGATGTCGGATAGTCTTATATATGTTAATCGCTCGGTACACTCTTACACCGCGATGTAGGACTTGTGACGTCAGGTCTTTGATGCTTAGTTCGTATGTGGCGGTGTAGATGCCGCCACACTCACAAAGCAGATTGGTACCAAACGATTTCGTTTCAAAAAACTTCCTCGTTTTATTAAAAGTGAAATCCTTATCATTTTTATATCGATCTTATTCGTACCTATTGAGAAGGCTTTGTACCCTATTCCAATTTCATTTCACATTCCCACCGGACCGCAGACGAGAATCGTGTTCTGGATGAAATTATAAAATTAATTTTATACTGAAACACGTCTGCCTTTTGACATGGTAAATATAAGGCAACATTTGTGTGCTGAACTTCAAATATACTGAACCACATTTAAAGCTTTCACGTATTTAAATAGCGAGCGAAGTAGAAAGCTGTGAATAGAGCGAGCAAATCGATCTACACCCAGTTGGTCAAATTCAAAGCTTTTTACGTATTTAAATAGCGAGCGAAATAGCAAGCCGTATAAACAGCGAGCAAATTGACACAGGTACACCCAGTTGCTAAAAACAAAAGACGCGAGAATATTTAAAATAAAAATATTTCGTACTAAAATCTTTTACTAAGTATTTTTTTTTTGTAACTTTTAAGACTAACTATTAGCATTGAATTTGAGAAAATAACATACAAAATTACTATAATTGCTTTTACTATATTTCTTTGCACGCCGTTAAATATTTTTATAGCATATTAATAAATGCCGTAGTTTTAATATTTTCACACAGCTACATTCCTTTCCGTAACAATAAAAGCTTTTGTAGTCGAACATTGGCCAAAGAAACCACAGAGAAAGGCTCAAAGACGATATCCTTCCATCGTTATGGACATGTTCCCGGAAGGCCGCACTGCCCGGAATAGGCAATTAACATAAACCATCCTAAATGTTACGGTTAAGAGAGCAGTCGAGCGTTCACGAGACACAAGTGATTTAGTTTATACCTTTTTAAAATCCCACTCACCGAGAGAAGGCCTATGCCCAGCAGTGGGAATATACCTACGTAACAGTAATATACAAAACTATTCTTTAAACAAGGTTTTTTTTTATTTCCTATAACTCGTATGAATGAGACCATAATATCAAAGAATAAACTGGCATAGTACGAATTATTATTCAATTATCATTTTTTTTGTTTTAATTTTTTTAAATTGTTCGACAAAGTAAATGATTAATTTAAAACACCCTTACGTGAAATATGACAACGTCGCAGTTATTTTTTAGCTTTAAATATTAATGATTGGTTTGAATGAAAATGATTTATTAGCACTTATCCGCCTTTGTACCCTTTTTTTGAGTTTAAATAAATAAATAAACTTAGATACACACATCGAGAATAAAGTGTTAATGTTATTTTCGAAACTATGCATTTTTGGCCCACTTATTCTGAAAACACGTTTTAAAGTTTAACTGGAATATAATATACTTATTATATTTTAAGAAAATACAAATTAAATTAGTTATAGTACAGTGAACAGAAAATACAACTCCGAAACTACAATATGATTAAGACTTCAATGAAGCTTAAAACCAAAACTATGTTACAAACCCCCAGCAATAAATAAGATATTGCAAAAGTTATACAATAATCGTCAATTTAAATGAAACAATCGACATCAGAAATCTATTAAAACAGTTCAAACAATAAAACATAACTGGCGATTATTCCGGAATGTCTCAGATATTCTCATCGCAGCACAAACTTTACGTCCTTATGACAGATATTAAAGTAGTCGACGACGCTTGTATAGGGGTTTAGCTTTGGTGTTTCTGTGTCAAGTGACAATGTAAGACGTATAAGTTCTAGAGATAAGATTTATAGAAGCGCTCACTTGGACATATCCGATTCAATTGCAACGCCCGAATTTATAGCATTCACTTTGGTTTGGTCTACACTAAACCGTTAAATAACGACCAGGTTAAGCAAGAACTCGGTCGTCCTCCATTTTGCTTAGCAGGAAAGGTCTTGTTAGAACTTTAATGGAGATTACCCAATCGTTAACCTATTGAAATCAGAGGCCATTCATTAACTTCTACCTATATAATCAGCAAAATTCGGCAGTAAATGGTCCAAATGCGACAAAAGACGCATTTTTAACTATCTTAGGGCGAATTTCACGAATAAAACTGAACGCGATAAACCCATCTAAACCATGTTCAAGAGCTGTCAGTGTCATCATTGTTATGGAAATATTGACACTGACAGCTCCGAAACGCGGTTCGATGTGTTGATCGCGTTCATTTTCACTGGTGACAATATCAACAATCGAATCTGACACATAAGTACTATGCAATAAATACTATTATCAATAACTTTATAGACGGTTGTTCAATAACATTCATGAATAGTGCGGCAGTGTACCTACCCTTTCAATAGATGTCACCAGAGCAATCGATTGTTCAGCTATCCCAACAGAATTCACTCCCATCGTAATATGAGCTTTATTTTTGAGACATGGAGCATACATTTCAATGAATAAAGCTACTGGCTACTGGCTGACTGAAGATCTTATCCACTACAGTGATGTCTTTAGATAAAAGTGTTTATTTATTTGTATTATCTTCTTTACAGCTCAGTTGATTGTATAGTAAGTAGTTTCGCTTAACGTTCTTTGGGATTACCATCAAACTCAAACTCAAAGCATTTATTTCAAACTAGCTGCTGCCCGCGGCTTCGCCCGCGTGAGTGTCGGAAATTACCCCATACATCCCCATGGGTTTTAAGTATAAATATTGAGTTTCGAGTTAATCGGACAGCGCGTTAAAATTCTTCCATACAAACACTGACACCCCCCAATCCCCCTTTAGGGGGTAATTTAGAAAAACAAAAAACTACAAACTTTATAATTTATTTAGATAACTATTCGTGCGAAGTTTCATGTTTATTACCTCAAGGAATAAGATTTTTCATACAAACTTTCATCCCTTATTTTACCCCCTTAGGGGTTGAATTTCAAAAAATCCTGATACACGTTATTCTTAATTTTTGGGTTTAAGTATAAATATTTAGTTTCGAGTTAATCGAACAGCGCGTTAAAATTCTTCCATACAAACTTTGACACCCCCCAACCGTAGGATAGGATACTTTTCCGGGATAAAAAGTACCCAGTGTGGTGCCCAGGATACTAAAGAATAATTATACCAAGTTTCACCGCAATCGAACCGGTAGTTTTTGCGTGATACCTGAACAAACAGACAGACAGACAAAAAAAAATTTAATCACATTTTTGGGTTCGGTGTCGGTCTAGTAACACCCCCTGCCATTTATTTTTTTGATATTTTCAATGTACAGAATTTTCACTTCTACAGATTTATTATAAGTATAGATAAACCATTAACAGACAATTTTGAATTTTCAAAGGGGTCATTACCCATTCCAAAGCGTAGAGCGTAGTGACCTATGGAGAAGAATAGGCAAGAAACTCTATGGACAATCTTTTAAATTAAAATAATGGTTACAGAATATTGGTTGTTATTGGGTGGTAAAAAGTTTTTATTTTTCAATTTTAGTTGTGGTACCTACCTATCCCACACAAATTCGAATATCTCGACCTGCTATGTAAATAACAGTGACTGGAGCTTATTAGAACATCATCCACATATAGTAGGAAAAATACGTACCTATTATTGAATTTAACTCAAAAAGTACTAGTAAGCAAAGTTAATAAAATGTATACAGGGTGTAATTTTAATCACCGTTTTCCTCTTAAGGGGTCATTGTACTCATCATTATGAACAACTTTTACTATGGGACCAAACCTGAAATCGTGAAAAAGAAATCAGTTGTTCCCTACATTTTGACGAGTTATGCGAACATAAATGTAGGGAACAGCTGATTTTTTTTTCATGATTTCAGGTTTGGTGCCATAGTAAAAGTTGTTCATGATGATGAGTACAATTACCCCTTAAGAGGAAAACGGTGATTAAAATTACACCCAGTATGGTACAAATGCCCTAATAAAAAAAAGAATCGTTCAAATCGGACCACTCCGTAAAAAGATATGCGTGGTCATAAATAATAAAAAAATAAAAAAATACGTGTCGACTTGAGAACCTCCTCCTTTTTTTTCCGTCGGTTAAAAAGTAGAAATAGCTTCGAGCTGTTTTAAAAGGCGAACTTTTCCTTCTAGAAACTAAGCTGGTAAAGCCAACTGGCATGCAGCACCCTCGTATGTGCAGCCTAACAACCGTACAATGTTTGAAACGAGACGCTTTAACGAAATGCACCGAGTATTTTAACTTACGTTGTTTGAACTCCTGTAAAATTTCTGCATTACAAGCCTTTGCCTGAATCACTAGTGCAATGCTAATTGGCTGGTTTTGCAAACATTATGCTTGTCACACTTAATCAGCTTAACCAAAAGCTTCCTGGTATTTTTTTCATACTTGAAAATATTGTAAAGGAAAAGAAAAATACCTCAGTTACATTCTTTTTTTTTTGTCTCTGGTATTGTTTTTATGAAATACACACAACGCCAAATTGAAATTCTCATGCTGCCTGCTTAGATGTGTAGCCCCGATCTGAAAGCACTATCGTGTTCGGCCTAAGGATCGCATTTGCATATTATGTGTCTACAGCTTGCTGCTCGTCGTCTAGAATTTCTGAGATTACCGCACTATACCCCGCTTCCTCGCTTTTAAATGCACAAAATATAAATGCTGTCGATCGATGATGATGATCTTTAGACACAAAATATTTATTGAATTATTATGACCTATTATTATTTCGTTGCTTCACCTTACAGATTTTTGAGATTTATATAGTAGTCAAACTCAGGCAGCTGACACTGCTGCCCAGCTTTTGTTTTACCGCTCCCGCGAGTGCTTTCAGGGAAATAAATGTAATCTGAGGCCACCAATACACCACCATGGAGCACCGCTATGTCCTCGTGGAGGCGATCGGCGGCGGTGACCTCTCGCGTCCGGCCCTGATCCAGGCCATGGTACAGAGCGAGAGGGCATGGAAAGCCGTTACCTCATTCTGTGAAGCAGTAATGCTCGCGAAGGAGGAGGCGGAGCGCGTGAGGGAGAGGCTTATTTGGCGACCTCGCACCCCTTATCGCCGCAGGAGATGCCCTGGGCGTCGGGAATCCCAGGCCGATTCCCGGCCATCGTAGGCTCGGACTTGCAGGCGATGAGCAATGGGTAGCTTGCCCCCGGGTCCACGGCGCGTTGTGTTCCACGCGTGCCTCAAAGAGATGTCAGCATCATTGACGGGGTCCGCTAGGGCCGATGCCTGCCAGGGTCGCGGGAAAGTCCGAAAGGGATACCGTGGCCCCTGGCAACACATAGGCAACTGAAGGAACACGGGTGGGTTTTAGTCAGTGAGAGTCAGACACGCCCTCTCGCTCCGCCCAGAGCGCGAGAAAAGGCCACAAAAATAAATGTAAGAGTTTTATGCTCAGAGTTATATTATTATCATTTCAAAAGTTACTGCTAATAAAATAAGGTAAGATAAGGATACTGCGTAGATACCTACATAAACCCAGACACGTATGTAGTACCTACACGCAAAAGTTACTCTGAACTGTGAGCTTTTACAAACGAATAGCTCTGTTTCTTATATGGCGTCCTTTTGTCCTGAATGTATGTGTAACAAAGCAAATACAACTGAAAATTTGTAGCCTAGGGAGTAAAAGAAAAGTAATCTTTTAAAAGAACCAGCTTATTCCTATACCTAAAGCAAAATGTGAAGAAATACTATTGAAAAAGAGCAGTAGAAATTACATATCAAAAAGTCAAGCACATTCATAAATCCTCTCCCGCTATGTGCGGTCACCGTGACGTACTTGTTGCGAGCCGCCGTTTGCCCCCGGGCCGCAATATACCCGCAGACATATACCAGGCATTCCGCTTCAACTGCATCAAAGTTGGGGTTAAATACGTTTATCGTTTTGACGGGACCACAGTATAACGGGTCAATATTGTGGGGTTTTATATAAAGTTAATCTGTAGAAGACTATAGGCGAAAATGCTATTATGTAGCCTTCTTTGTTACATACTAAATCTCTTCAAAATATCACTTATATAGTCCCAGGGTTGGGACTATATTATGTTCTTTTAAACGGGTTCACCCCTAGGCAATAGTGGCGGCCGTCCGTCCGCACACTTAGCCTCATAATTAAAGACAGTATTCGCCCACTCCTGACGACTGTACTGAATATTGTATGTGCTGAGTGCTCAGCAAATTATTCCTCATTTACTAATCTCAGGGGATGGTCAATGTGCTATGTGCCTATGACCAGGGCTAATTTGTAGTTGTAAAGTGGTTGTTTCACGCCAACTGAATATCCGCCAACAAGGTTGGTCATTAATTGTTGTTTCTCGATAATGAGAATCCAAACTCAATGTAAAGAAAGAGTCCTTATGTTTTAGAATTAAGAATGATAAGATTGGTTGAGTAACTATTTCCTCCATAACTTTTTCTTCTATTTATTTTCTTCATGAATTCAGCGGACGAGGCGAGACGAGACTTCTGCGAAAAACTTATTAACTAGTTGAATAAATTAATTATCTTAATTCTATCTGCTTCTCGGACGCGGCTCGTAACAGTTGTGTATAATTGATTAACGAATTCAGCTCTAGATAACTTCAGCCGACGTTACTGAAATGAAGTGGTTGCTGAGTTCAAGTTGACATGAACGAGAAATGAAGCTGTTAATATCTAAGCTTGAAAAAAATACTAACATGGTAAAATTTGGACGTTTCGTGTTCGATTTTCAAATGTACAATTATTATTATCATTCATTTATTTGTGGTCACTACAAATGTTAGTTTTGTTTGTTATTGTTAATTTATTTATTGGTGCTATAAATACTATGTTCTTTTAAGAAATTATTTTGAAATTAAGTAAAAAGGAGGTGTCTGACGACTAGGTCTAATCTCAAAGTTACCGTTTCAAAACGTAACGATCATGGATTCAAAATTACTGTGGAAATTGCTCGAATGCTCGCCACTGAGAACTCGTAAATATTGCAGCACAGTCCTTTATAAAACTCTTCCACCGCAATGAATGACTTTTATTGCTCACAAATACACAGCATAAATATCAACTTATCCTTTTGCAATTTAAATGAAAAATGATCGCTCGTCGGAAATACGAATAAATAGAATTTTAAGTGTTGTATGCCCATAAAAATTGTAAGAATGTAGTTTGGTTCAACTTAATGATATCGTGTTTGCAAAAAGAAAAGAAATATGTCTTCATCTGGAGATTTGCCAATTCCTATGAGTCTATTTCGTAATCCCCGTTTTTCCTGTAGATTCCAGCGGCGGAGGAGTCTGACGAATATCTTTATAAATAATTCGACAGGGCGTTTCTTTTACGTATACGTCTCCTTTGTTGTTGAATTGAGAATGAGGATTCGAAATAAGCAAGAATTGTTACGCTGACCTTTATTCGAAAATGTGTTCGAGCATATCCTTACTTCCATATTGATGAATAAGTATGAATATAAAATAATGAATGTATGTGAGTTCTCTGCGTAAACACTGGAGTAACCTAACCTAAACTTAACGTTTAATATATAAGGTGCTATAAAAATATCTGCCACGGCTTTAATGAGAGGTAGTATTGTGTTTAAAGATAACAATAGTGAAGAAATTTCGTACCCCGGCACAGTTAAATCAATTTGAGAAAATAAAGTTAAATAAACATTGACTCTACTCTGCATAACGTGGTTCACAAATTACGCGCGAAGTGCACTTCGTCAATGAAAACAACTGCTATCTCTTTCCATCTGTTCTGTGAATGAAAACTGAAATCAGCTGACTAGTTCGTCACTTGCTAATTTATACGCACAATTTTTTGTATGAAAAAAAATATGACACATGATCAATAATTTATCTTTACTATTGTAATCTATAAACACAATACTATCTCCCATTGCAGCCGTGGCAGATATTTTTATAGCACCTTATATAACATACAATTTTTGCACGAACATTACGAATGTTTTGAGGTTTACAGAGTTAGTTAATTGATTCAGGCGTGACTTGGCGGAAATCCAGGCGTAAAATACAACAGACGTAGATATATTTTCGTAACCTATTCCGTTTATCTCAAGCGCTCAGCTCTTAGTTAAGCGGAGTAGGTTACTAAATATATCTACGTCTATTGTAGTTTATATTGTTTCGACCACTACGTCTCTATGACTCTGATTCAGTTAAAGTTGATTGCAAAACCAGGTTTATGTACCTACCCTAAACTTAATAAGTTTTACCGTAACAATTTATTTATTCAATAATAAAATTTGAAAACATTACAGTAAAATTTGTAGAAAACACGTATAATTCCTTTTTACTGGTTTTTGATGTCTAACATCTTTCGTCTCGCTTTCCTGCAACCTCGCTTTTCTTTTCTTCGCAGTCTGAACGAAATTCGACCTTTGATGTAGGTAGCTCGTATAATGTGATAAATAATTACTTGTGCGCCATCAGTCAATAATATTAGTGATCGATGTTGTGCGCGTAATAAAACGGTAACAAAGATTGTTGAGTCGTTAACATTATTTTCTTACCCTATCAATTTATGTTCGCATGATGCAGGATAATCTTTGTTGAAAAAATTGTCTGTTGATAATAGTGGGAGTTTGATTAATGCGTTTCATTGTAAGAAAGAAATATGTGAGAGATGAAGGGTGAAAAAGAAAGACGCTTGGGTTTACAATGATGATGTTCTAATGGTTTATTTGGTATTTTAGATGACACGCACAAATTAATCTAAAATGAAATTGTATAATGCTTTTCCAGGGCATTGTTTTGTTAGACAGAAATAATTAAAATACCATACACTATACAGTATACATTCCAAGCCAAAATTATGCTTCGTATACTCGTATCACAAACTTAAACCTCGGAATTAGAGAAAGTAGTGCATTAGGCATAATAGGTGCCAAATAAATATTCTAATTAGAGGCGCCAGAGCTTGTCAGAGTTTCAGGCAAATCTCGAGTAAGACCTAGATAATAATCTTAATGTTAATTCTGCACCGTCTCTTCTGAGAGACTTTGTGTATGAGTTTGTGGCGGCATCTACAACGCCACATGCGAACTACGCATCAAAGACCTGACATCACACAGGTCCTGCATCGCGCAATTAGAGTTTACCGCGCGATCAACATATATCCGATATCAATCGTTGGGCAGTTGTCCGCCAAACACGACACCCGTCTGTCGAAGGATCCTCCCTTTTCTATAGAGTATGAGTGAACTTTACACCCGGTTCCTCATATCTGTAAAAGTTTAAGTACGTACTATCTCGAGGTTTTTAAGAAATACTTTTTTTTATGAGCACAATTACAGTACTTATTACACGGATAATATTCATCGATCTTTATTAGTGATCGAAGTTTTAATTCCGTTATCATTGTAGCCTTGTAGGTTATACCTACCTGAAGAAAGGGTTACTTGAAGTTACCCTTTTGTGTACCCTGAGGTCCCATTAGTGTCTGGTGTGATTGTTGTGTATATAAGGCGCGTGTGAAGTGTGTGCACGTTAAAGGTCCCGGGTGTAGGTAATAATGTTTGACATTGGATCACGTGCGTGTCCCCGGGGACAGACGTGATCGGTTTGCGTGAGAACATTCGCTTGCAGCGTTTTACTCTATAACAAGTAATATAAATCTACCGTACGACCGACCGTATCTCTAGCCGATTAGCTTATCCATTGTTGAAGTGTTGAAAATTAAACACTTCTGTATGTATTTTATACAACGTGTAACGTTAAATGCGCAAAACCTCAGACACCACAACTGATTTTTTAATTCAATTGACAGAAAAAAAATAACATAAAAAAAATTGTAAAGATTTTATGTGCTGTATTAGTTTTACTGGCAATGAGAATATTTAAATTGATCGACAACATTTTGTGTTTGTTTACCTATTTTGGTGGGTTTGCGCATGTGATGGCTTGACCTATTAATAAATAGACACGTCAACGGTTTTAATGAAGATTTTTTTGAAAAATGTGACCTATATTTAAAAGTGGTTCAATTGATTCTGCTCGTTATTCTGATCAAACTATTTTTAGGTTTTGCGCATTTAACGTTACACGTTGTATAAAGCTTAATAATAATTCAGATCTGTTACAACAATTAATTAAATTCTATTCTATCATAATGAAGCTCTCTGTATAGATGTTAATGGCTGTCTAAACTAACACTGATGTTGTTGCACCGTATTTGGATGGTAGGCTTCTAGAGGAATTCAATGGACTATGTGTTGATCGAACAACAATGTATGTTGTTTACGTGTAGCATACATCTCAAGAGGCCTAACTGGAGGACATTGTCCCGCAGATTCTGGCATACAAGGCATTGTCACACAATAGGTCTTACCGGTATAGCCATGTTAGGCAGGTAACGCGTCAGCTATATACTGCGGGAGAGATACTTTAATGAATAAAAGATTATTTACTTTTTATTATATTTTTAATTTAAATGGTAAATAGATCAGATTGCTTTAGTACTTATCGTGAAATAACGGACTTTATTATACGTTTATATCGAAATAACGAAAGGGTGATAACCGTTATTTGTCTAATTTTATAATGCTGGGGCCACATTGTCGCGATATTGCGAACTACACTTCCCGAGCTCTCTCTCGCACACCGCTCGACGTCTCGATGAGTAAAAGAGAGCTCACGAAGTTTAGACCGCTTTATCGCGACAGTGTAGTCGTAGCATAATAAATGGAGTATAGCAGAGCATTGCTTAGTCATTGCTTTTTTTGCTTATCACAACACGACACAGTGTTCTATTAAGAGGGTTTATTCTGAAAGTTGGCAACGTCGCAAATAGATGTCAAATATTTCGCTGTTTTGATTAATTTGATAATATTTCTGTATGGAAATAAAAAATGTGGCTAACTAGCGAACTAGAATATTGATTATGAAATGCAACAATTAATATCGTAACTCCGAATAGTTAGTTTTAGATGTAAAAAAAGTATTTGGTAACTTTCCAAATGCCTTTTTTTCACCTAAAACGGGTACAACATCAAATTCAATGTTATAATTGCAATTCATTATTAATATTCTAGTCAATTGGTTAGCCACATTTCTTATTTCCATACAGTATTATTTCCAAATTAATCGAAACAGGTAAATATTTGACAGCTATTTACGACGTTGCCAACTTTTAGGATGCACCCTCTTAATAGAACAGATTACAACGGACTGACAAATAAATGTTACCACTACAGATAATGTCATTATCTGTAGTGGTAACATTTATTTGTCAGTCCGTTATTACGCCGGATTATCTCCGCTCGCCATCTCTCCACAGACGTGATGTGAAATTGAATTATTTTCAATTTGTCTTCACTGGACTGTGCTTAATCAGTCATCAATCGTTTTACTCTATAACAAGTAATATAAATCTACCGTACGACCGACCGTATCTCTAGCCGATTAGCTTATCCATTGTTGAAGTGTTGAAAATTAAACACTTCTGTATGTATTTTATACAACGTGTAACGTTAAATGCGCAAAACCTCAGACACCACAACTGATTTTTTAATTCAATTGACAGAAAAAAAATAACATAAAAAAAATTGTAAAGATTTTATGTGCTGTATTAGTTTTACTGGCAATGAGAATATTTAAATTGATCGACAACATTTTGTGTTTGTTTACCTATTTTGGTGGGTTTGCGCATGTGATGGCTTGACCTATTAATAAATAGACACGTCAACGGTTTTAATGAAGATTTTTTTGAAAAATGTGACCTATATTTAAAAGTGGTTCAATTGATTCTGCTCGTTATTCTGATCAAACTATTTTTAGGTTTTGCGCATTTAACGTTACACGTTGTATAAAGCTTAATAATAATTCAGATCTGTTACAACAATTAATTAAATTCTATTCTATCATAATGAAGCTCTCTGTATAGATGTTAATGGCTGTCTAAACTAACACTGATGTTGTTGCACCGTATTTGGATGGTAGGCTTCTAGAGGAATTCAATGGACTATGTGTTGATCGAACAACAATGTATGTTGTTTACGTGTAGCATACATCTCAAGAGGCCTAACTGGAGGACATTGTCCCGCAGATTCTGGCATACAAGGCATTGTCACACAATAGGTCTTACCGGTATAGCCATGTTAGGCAGGTAACGCGTCAGCTATATACTGCGGGAGAGATACTTTAATGAATAAAAGATTATTTACTTTTTATTATATTTTTAATTTAAATGGTAAATAGAGATTGCTTTAGTACTTATCGTGAAATAACGGACTTTATTATACGTTTATATCGAAATAACGAAAGGGTGATAACCGTTATTTGTCTAATTTTATAATGCTGGGGCCACATTGTCGCGATATTGCGAACTACACTTCCCGAGCTCTCTCTCGCACACCGCTCGACGTCTCGATGAGTAAAAGAGAGCTCACGAAGTTTAGACCGCTTTATCGCGACAGTGTAGTCGTAGCATAATAAATGGAGTATAGCAGAGCATTGCTTAGTCATTGCTTTTTTTGCTTATCACAACACGACACAGTGTTCTATTAAGAGGGTTTATTCTGAAAGTTGGCAACGTCGCAAATAGATGTCAAATATTTCGCTGTTTTGATTAATTTGATAATATTTCTGTATGGAAATAAAAAATGTGGCTAACTAGCGAACTAGAATATTGATTATGAAATGCAACAATTAATATCGTAACTCCGAATAGTTAGTTTTAGATGTAAAAAAAGTATTTGGTAACTTTCCAAATGCCTTTTTTTCACCTAAAACGGGTACAACATCAAATTCAATGTTATAATTGCAATTCATTATTAATATTCTAGTCAATTGGTTAGCCACATTTCTTATTTCCATACAGTATTATTTCCAAATTAATCGAAACAGGTAAATATTTGACAGCTATTTACGACGTTGCCAACTTTTAGGATGCACCCTCTTAATAGAACAGATTACAACGGACTGACAAATAAATGTTACCACTACAGATAATGTCATTATCTGTAGTGGTAACATTTATTTGTCAGTCCGTTATTACGCCGGATTATCTCCGCTCGCCATCTCTCCACAGACGTGATGTGAAATTGAATTATTTTCAATTTGTCTTCACTGGACTGTGCTTAATCAGTTTGTCTGTTTGGCCTTTATAGCGATTGAACATTGGCGAGTGTGTGGGTAGTTGGAAAAAGTTGTTGTGTAGCTTGAAATTACTCTTATCGCACATAAAACACATTTAGGGCCGGCGCAGATCTGGCGAGTCGCGGCGCAGCGCATTCGTCACTGCCAAACAAATAACGACCTTGCAGGAATTGTAATAAAGTTGAAAATAAATAAACTTCCATTAGCTCTGGAGCGTGTCCTTTTATCACACATAAAACACATTTAGGGCGGCACATCTGGCGAGGCGCAGCGCAGCGCATTCCTCACTGCCAAACAAATATCGACCTAGCAGGAATTGTAATAAAGTTGAAAATAAATAAACTTCCATTAGCTCTGGAGCGTGTCTAAGCGGAAAGAGGAGCGCGGCTCGGGTTATTATTTATTCTAAACTTTATTATAAGGCGCGCAACGTTGATATTTATACTGATATCGACTACTGGTACGGCACTAAGATGCCCAATACATCTTCACTTTACATAGGAAATTATGAAACTTTTTACTTTGACTGAATGAAATCACTTAGGTATGTACTTTACCAAGTGAAAATGTATTAGAAATAACTTTCAGATACCTAAGTTTATTTTCCAGTATACCTAAGTTTTCTCATTTGTTTATGCTTTGACCGTCTAAATACAGCTTTATCACAAGCAAATAAGTAACCAAGTTAGGTGTTGTGAGTTGTTTAATAATATCTGATTAAAAATATATAAAGACAGTGTACTTTCAATATAAATTGTTTTCCTTCCTAGGAGCCGTAACAATTTTCCATTTGCTGTAAGCTTTAAGCCTCGTGCAGACAAGCGCGACGCGGCTCCGGTAATTGTTCTACCGTGAAGTTTTCTTAGAAATTGTATTGTTAGAGTCGCGTCGCGTCATCGTGTCGCGCCAGTCGGCAAAAGGCTTTGCAATTTTGATAAGTTTGAGGCCACGAGACGTACCGATGAAATTCAATTTTAAGAGGGTGCATCCTAAAAGTTGGCAACGTCGTAAATAGCTGTCAAATATTTACCTGTTTCGATTAATTTGGAAATAATACTGTATGGAAATAAGAAATGTGGCTAATCAATTGACTAGAATATTAATAATGAATTGCAATTATAACATTGAATTTGATGTTGTACCCGTTTTAGGTGAAAAAAAGGCATTTGGAAAGTTACCAAATACTTTTTTTACATCTAAAACTAACTTTTCGGTGTTACGATATTAATTATTGCATTTCATAATCAATATTCTAGTTCGCTAGTTAGCCACATTTTTTATTTCCATACAGAAATATTATCAAATTAATCAAAACAGCGAAATATTTGACATCTATTTGCGACGTTGCCAACTTTCAGAATAAACCCTCTTAATAAAAGTTCTTCTCATTCCCAGTCACCTTTCGCCGCATATTGCGGGAACTACAAGCATATTTTTATTCCACAAATGAGGGAAAGCCAGGTTGCGTGGGTGAGAAATGTTTCTGTCTTTGTTGAAAGTAAATACTTTTGCCTACTAAACGCGGTCGTGGCGCCAGCCGCCATACTGGATTAAAGTCAGTGGTCTCTAACCGGCATTTCAGTTAATCTTGTGACGTATTCTGTAGTTAGTACCTACCGTGTGTGCAAACTAAATATTCTTTAGACCCACTCAAATAATGTTTTAAGAGCTAATGTTTTAAAAGGTAAATATTTGACAGCTATTTGCGACATTGCCAACTCTAAGAATGCACGCTCTTAAGTGTGAAGAGCATCGTATGTTAGAAGAAAAAATATCGCTTCAAGTGACACAGTGAAGCGCGTTAATTTGCGGGCGCTAAGTGTCGGTACGTATGGAGGAGGGAAAACTCACCCGGATTTCCATTTTGCAGCATCAAAGCATTCAGTACCCCGGTGTCTGCCGTAGTGAGTGGACGTCTACTCTGTGTCGGTTGTTCTCGTAATCGCGAGTGTGAATACGATGTCGAGTGTGGTGCGTAATTATAAGTGAAAATAGTGAGTGATACACTGGGATGTTCTTTCTGTATCAGCAGTAAACATCACTGGCGACAGAAATGTGAGTGTTATTTATTCAATTTAGCCAATTTTAATTAGATGCAGTGAATAACTGACCTACTTAAATTCGTTGTGGTATTATTTAAATCGATCGACAAACCATATTCTTAAATACAATATCGCAGAGAATTCTTTCCATAGATTTCATTTTGAAATGATTACAACACCATAAACACCATAAGTACAAGGATGCTGCATCTCCTGCTGCTGGACAGCATCCATGTACTTATTTATTCGTTTTTAAGTAAGTACAGCTTTTCACAAATGACTAACTGTACCTACCTACCTGACCTAGCAATATATTTCTCTTTGTTGATGCTTTAAGGCTCGTGCATACTGGTGCGACATGTCGCAAGACGCGACACCACCGGTAATTGTTCTCTCGTGAAGTTATCTTAGAAATTGTATTATTAAAGTCGCGTCGCACCTGTTTGACTTTATGGTCAAACTCATGGTCCTATTGAAATACTTACTTGTAGAATATGTACAACAAATGAGACCTGTCACCCACCGGTAGGAATCTCGAGGTTCACAAGAAGATAGCATAAATATAATATAAAGTATTTTTGTATCCGTTTACAAAAAAGTGTACGTTCAATAAGAGGGAAAACACTACAATAATATTATTGTAATGTATTTATTTATTCGACCTTAATCAATGCGTAAGGAAAGAAGAAGAAAATCAAAACATAAAGTCAGTTTTATGAATTTTAAAACGTCGCACTATGTAAAATACTAAAATATGTATGTAATATGTAAAAATAGAGGAGCTCGTGGCTAAGTAATAACAGCCGCACGGGTCGATCCATCAGGTTAAGTTGCGCTTGCCGGGGTTGGTCCGTGGATGGGTGACCATCTTTACATACCGAGACTCCTCCGTGCTTCGGAAAGCACATTAAGTCGTTGGTCCCGGCTGTTATTCGTGGATCTTTGACAGTCGTTACGAGTCATCAGAAGCCTGAAAGTCTGACAACCAGTCTTACCAAGGGGTATCGTATTACCCAGTTACTGGGTTGTGGAGGTCAGATAGGCAGTCGCTCTATGTAAAATACTGATATTCAGCTGCATCCAGTTAGACTGGAAGCCGACCCCAACATAGTTGGGAAAAGGCTAGCCAGATTGACTATGATGATAAATTCGAGTCATCGTTATATTCCTACTCACATTAACGACGTAACACGCAATTAAGTGTCACTTGTAATGATTCTTAAATAAACAAGATACGAAAGATGGATGTAAATGGAGGAATTAAAATAAAATTTTATGAATATCTTTATCTAAGACAATGTCCATTTTTAACCGAATTAAAAAAGGAGGAGGTTAACAATTCGGATGTTTATATACATTTTTTTTACGTAGGTATATTCGGGCATAACTTCGTCATATACAAACGGATTACCAAAATTCTTTTTTTTTTAAAGGGTCCTATACTCTCGAGATGGTCTCATAAATTTTTTATGAACTTTGCTTAGGTACTTTTTGAATTAGCTTAAATAATACGTATTTTTCCTACTTAGTCCACATCGATGGTGTTTTCCAAACTTCCTGCCATGCTACGGCTTCATTGTCGCGATATCGCGAACTACACTTCGCACGCTCTCTGTTGTACACCGAGACGTTGAACAGTATGCGAGAGAGAACGCGCGAGGTGAAGTTCACGTTATTGCGACAATGTAGCCGTAGCATTACTGTTATTTATTATTTTACACTACGTAGTGTTTTTTTTTTAAATCGGTTGTTTTTTTTTTAAATCAGTTTATACTTCCAATATTTATAAAGGTGGTAAGAGCGCTATTGAAACGATACAGTTCTACCAAAAACGCAGAAGAGTAGAGTCAAATGCTACACTTTATGCACATACCTAAACGAAATTATAACTCTCCACAGTTGAACTTTTAGTAGCTTAAGATCTAAGCAACGTACAGAGATGAGTATTTCTTTTAAGAATCATAAAAGGCTCGAGCTTGTGAAATAACACGCTTCTCAAGATTACATGTGGAGGTTGAATCTTTTAGGGTGCAAAGTAAGCTTCGGCGTTAATTTGCAAACCCAATTTAATACAAGGTCGTCGTGGATTGGAGACAGGTCCCACTGTAGAAGCAATGTCTCCTTCTTTCAGAAAAGAGGTAATTTCATTTCCATTCGCATTTTTATGTAGATGTCATTGGTAGATATAATTTGAATAAATAGAACCAAACAATCAGAGCCTTTTTTTGTTCTTGAATAGTTATATATTACTTTTTTTAAATGCATAAATGTTGTCTGGGATTTTAATTAAAGAAAAGTAATTATTTACTAATTTCCCACGGCGCGGGCGCTTTAGCTGCAGTCACCATATTATTGGTGCTATTACGAAAGTTCCCTGCAGGAGTGAGATTCCTATACATTTATTATATCATCATTATTTATTAGCATTAGAAAAATAACGGCCAATTATCAACAGTTATTTTGTAATATTGTAGCAATTACTGCATTTTAGAGTTATTTTCTAAACGTAAATGGTAAATTACATTGCTTTATATTAATCATTAAATAACGGAACTTAGTATAATTATGATTATATCGAAAATCGAAATAACGAATCGAATCAGGGTTTAAATCGAAATAACGATAAGGTTACAACCGTTATTTGTCTAATGTTATAATTATGTTATTATATACCTAAATGGAATAAAGAAGTTATTTATCCAATAATGTTCGTGTGTTTTGTACCTATATTAAATCATAAGCCCAGTTTTTCGGCGTCACATGAAGGACATACTGGTGATC
Source organism: Eupsilia transversa (assembly GCA_914767815.1). Taxonomy (NCBI): domain Eukaryota; kingdom Metazoa; phylum Arthropoda; class Insecta; order Lepidoptera; family Noctuidae; genus Eupsilia; species Eupsilia transversa. The sequence continues at coordinate 10,084,767 of OU611891.1, forward strand.
CTTTCATTGCCTTGACTGACATACCGGTTCAGTCAAGTATTTTACTTAGGTAGGTACTCGAGTAACGATATTTGAGAAAGGTAATCTTGTTAATTGTTCCGATACCGATACCTTCCTGCCTAATTCACGCTCAGGTTCAAATGGTTCTGCGAAGTTATTTACGAGTACGTAACACGAGGAGAGTTCGGCTGATAGATAGTAATTAACATCGTGTATCAGTTCATACGACACCCACCTGGATTACTACCGCATACTAGCAGGAATACAACGTGGAGGAGTAAGAAGATTCACTTCATGCAGCCACAACAATACCGTGGCAAAAGATGTTAGATACGTACTGGTATGTTATGGAAATTCTTTCACAACTTACATACTAACGTCACTCAGAAGTATATATCTCGTCGTAGTGTAATTTGATCATTCGAATTTTCGCGAAAACCCTAGGGATATTGCGAAAACACGGATAATTAGACAATGGTGAAAACATTTCTCAATCTTACTGGAAAAAAGATAGGGTTTTTGCAAAAACACTAGAGTAGAGTAACTCCGTGGTGCACAGAAAAACGCTGTTTTATTCAACTGTGATTCGTTGTACGCTGGCTTCCGGATTGTATAAATATAAGATAACTAAGCCGTTTTTGTTCAGGTTGGCTTTCTATAAGACTCCTAAACGAAATATTTATAAACCTCAGAATTGCTAATAACGTTTACCAAGGTACTATTAAGGCATTATATTACTTACCATACTGTTAAAGGGTTACAAATTTCGGGGTATGAAGAACAGGTTGTAAAGTTCATTCATCCTTTATAGAAAAGAGAGTATCCTTTGACGAGACGGGTGTCGTGTCTGGTGGGCAATTGCCCAGCGATTGATGTCGGAAAGTTATATATATGCTGTTCACGCGGTCAACTTTGCTTGCGCGATGCAGGATTTCGCGTGACGTCAATGTGACGTGAAGCACAACTGGCGTTGTAGTTACGCCACAATAACATCTTAATTCTAGGGGACGCCCTAGTTTACAGACATTAGTGACCTCATTTGTGCTGTTCTTCAGAAAGGTCAGGTGCGTAGTACTCGCAACGCTTTGGAATGGGCAGCTTCATATTTCTGACTGACTGACTCCTTGACAATTCAAAAGTGCCTGTAAATGGTTTAATTGAAATAAATGCTTTGCGAGTTTGATTTATGTATGTATCTTAATTTGAATGCCAATTAGTTTTGCAAAAAGATGTGTCAGTAAGGACCCTATCTAAGTTCATTATTACATTATATTTCAATTCCATACAAGACACGGAAATAACCAATTTTCAAAATCAATGTTAACGCTTTGATTAGAACCGGGATGTCTATTTGTTTTAGGCATCGATTATTGAACTAATCTGTGTATTCAAGTTCAGTCGATTTTGGTTCGACAGCAAAATATTAATTGGTTTATTGGTTACGAGCAGAATTGCGAGCATTTAAGCTTTCAAAGAGTTTAGACTCTGAACAAAACCACGAATACCTGGTTTGCAATTCAGCACCCTAATTGCGAAATAGACGACCAATCACAAACTGAATCATTTTGAAACAGATTGCTAACCCATTGCTCAATAGGGTCGAAAAAAAAATCTGATCAACAACGTAAATAACGCAAGAATATTGTTGAACTGTCAAAATGAAACAGATTAGTCGCAATTGTATACGAAAATGTGTTACGCAATCAGATAGCCGATCTCGCAAACATAGACAATAAGAGAACGGACGGTTCGCCTCATCTCTTGCTAGTTAGTGCACGACTGTAACCAATCAATGAGCCGGAGTTGACGTACCATAAGAATAAAATCTACATCCATAGACTCTTAAAGCGGTGCGATAAAGAAGATTTAAAAAGCTCAGGTATATTCTAAGTTACTCATGAAATATTAGAGAGAACACATTCATAATTACTGAAAAATACTTGATCTGAGATGTTTACTTCGAATTCTTTTTCAAATTGACCATTTTATCACTGTCAAAGAATGAAGGTTGTGATTCGAATATAGGTTCGGGGAATTTGTGTTGGTGGTTAATTTTGTAAATAATTAATTAAGACTTAAAGCGATCATAAACTTATCATACCACAGAGACGATGCTTGAACCAAACAAATGACTAGTCGCGTGTTGAGTATTAGAAACATTGTCACAGATTATTATAATACAGATGTTTCACTCCGCAATATCATTTGAATAAAAAGCGACTCTTGCTACGACACTATAAAGTGCAAGTCAGTTTGCACAGCGCTAATTACCTACTGTTATATTCACCTAGAAGTTGCCTGTCTTTTTATAGCGTAACTCTTATATCTTCTATCTACGTTACGCTCAATGAATTGGCCCGACAAGACGAGCTCGCCGCGTATTTGTAGCTTCATACCTAAAATGCGCAGTGCACCTTCTGTGAAAGTGTTCTGTTCTGTGAAAGTGTTCAAATTATCCCAGTGTTATTGTTAAGTGTGGTGTAGTTGGAACACGTTGGAAGTTTGAGTAAGCTCTCGGGAGAAGCTTACCCATCTATTAACATAGAATATGTTTATTCAGGTGATACTTAACTACTTGCATGTGAATATGTGATGTGGAGGAATGAGAAAAATGTCGTGTGGAAAGTTTTTAGTATGAATGTCGATGGCTATAAGACTAGGGGAAGACCAAAGAAACGATGGATGGACTGTATGAAAGATGATATAGCTAGAAAGGGGGTGACTACCGAGATGACGACTAATAGAGAAATGTGGAAAAAAAAGTTGCGCCGACCACAAATAAATTGGGATAAAGGCAGGAGAATGATAACTTAATTACTTAACGAGACATCCATTTCATATATAAGGTGCTATAAAAATATCTGCCACGGCTTTAATGAGAGGTAGTATTGTATTTAAAGATAACAATAGTGAAGAAATTTCGTACCCCGGCACAGTTAAATCAATTTGAGAAAATAAAGTAGTTAAGTAAACATTGACTCTACTCTGCATAACGTGGTTCACAAATTACGCGCGAAGTGCACTTCGTCAATGAAAACAACTGCTATCTCTTTCCATCTGTTCTGTGAATGAAAACTGAAATCAGCTGACTAGTTCGTCACTATCGACTATCTAATGTACTAGGTACGCAATAATACGCAGGCAAACAAGTGTTTTAAAGTGCAATTACTTACCAGCTACCGCATTCTTCCAAAAAACTGACGTAAATAAAATGATAAACTTCCCACCACACTTAAAACAGGCTTTGGTCTGTCAAGTTAGTGTAAGAATCGCAATTTTTTTCTTATTATTTTTAAACAATAGGTAGGTACCTAAATAACGATAAATTGTACGTCGAAGACTCGAGCAGCATCCCTGGTGCTCGCAAGAGGATGACGCCGGAAGAAGTCCAACACTTCCTCTTCGAGTTCGGCAGAATATGGAGGCCTGCCTGCGTCAACCGGAGGCGGGCCAAAGCGGCCGTGTTCTCTAAATCTGTACACTGCATCCAGAATGGTATGATGACTCACTCGCACACCAAACCTCTGCTGGTATAAGTTTACTGCATGCGCAGTTATGAAGTTACACTCGCGGTAGCACAATACCATTTCAAGATATTCTTGATTGGAATACCGTCGTCTAGGAGGCATTTTTAAAGAAAGCGCGCGCGATATTCCCGACGCTTCCCGCATATCGTTAATAACTAACTTCCGAGCGGGCAGGCGGGCGACTGGCGGGCGGGCGGTCATCTAGCGCGTGCGACGAACGGGGTAGTGCGGGTGAAGGTGGGGGCGCGCGGGGCTGCGCTCTGACGAGCGAGTGGCCGGCGCGCAGCGGCATTGTTTGATAAGAATGGCAACAGTGTATGAACGGCGCCGGCGTTTTGCGAATTGAATTCGGTGCGGTGCGGCAACAGCTTATTAAGTCTACGGGATGGTTTTATGCCAATAAATCAATGCAAATTTATACGTAAATTTTTTTGTATGAAAAAAAATATGACACATGATCAATAATTTATCTTTACTATTGTAATCTATAAACACAATACTGTCTCCCATTGCAGCCGTGGCAGATATTTTTATAGCACCTTATATATCATTATTATTATATAGCAGGTTGCTCTAACTAAAGCCAGTAAAACATTTTGCTTTCCCGTGTTTAGTAATATTCCAGGTTACTTGACGCCATTTGACCCCAACATTCATAAAAGACCTTAGGACGCCTCCATTTACTCGAGTCACAGCGAACTAATTTCCTTTGTACATTTTCTCGCAACATCACAAAATTAACTACGGTCTAGACAGACTTACGTGGGATGACAATAATTATAAAGGTCAGACTTTGCTTATCTGACTATGTGTCATTAGTCATTACACACGGTCAGGTTAGTAAAGTATGTCTGATGGTCGTGGTCCTATCAGGGCCTTTCTTTGGAAATTATATCTAACTGCAAGTTATCTTCTTTGTGCTGTGTCCTCATTACGTTATCCGTGGTAATACGAAAAGTTTGTTGCCGTTGTTCTGGTTTTGTACCAGTTATAGTTAGTTTTTGCAGGGAAGTAATTTTGTAGAAAAACTTTATTGCTTGCACAGACCCACTTAACCTACGTGATATTATATCATCGCACCAGATTTTTTTTACCAGAGATAAGAACGCCATGATGTTACCTATTGAAGAGTGATTGATATATTACATACCCTTCAATACTTATTACAAACCTTTTACTTCTAAGGTAAGGTAAGGTATTATTATGCAGCTTTAGATTATCAGTGCGGTCAGTATATTGTACATACGGTTTCTATTTCCTCAAATACGAATTTAATACTATTGCTATCTCGATCGAATTCTGATAAGAATCTTTCTATACCGATCGAATAATGAACAACTATCTAGAGATAATTTATTATAGATGATAACTAAGTCCCTACTGGAGTTATCGAGACAATAAATGAAGGAGCGGACCGCGTTATCATTTAGCCATGAGCCCCTATGGCCCAGGGCTAAATAATTAACAGCGTCCGTGGCTCCATTACATACGGAGATCCCTCGATGCCTCGAAAAGCACGATAAGCTGTTGGTCCCGGCTGTCATCTTTGATCTTTGACCGTTACGCGTAGTCAGAAGCCCGAAAGTCTGTCAACCAGTCAGATAGGCTGTGGCACTATACAAAACACTAGTGTTCAGCTGCATCAGTTTAGACTGGAAGCCGAACCCAACATTGTTTGGAAAATGCTAGGCAGATAGATAGATGTAGGTCCATAGGCATATTTTGATCCTGTAATTATTTGCCGTTACATAATAGAGAATATCATTCTGCTTAGGTATTAAGGCTCGTTCACACCGGCGCGACTTGTCGCGCGACGCGACACCGGCAATTGTTCAATCGTGAAGTTTTATTAGAAATTGTATTGTTAAAGTCGCGTCGCGCGACAAGTCGCGCCGGTGTGAACGAGCCTTTAAACCTAATAAACTCAAAATATTTATTTAAGAACATTGTTTCTTTCTTAAGGCAATATTTAGTTACCTACGTAAATAAGCTTCGCATATTTGTCTAGGCGGCTTATTTAGGTAGAGATGTGTTACGTGTTTAATAACTAGTTATAGAAACACGGTATACACATCCTTCACTGATTATGTAGTGTGTTCATAAGAACGTAACGTAACGTAAGAACCCGCGAAATTTCGCCTTTTTTTTCTTGAGATTTTTCATTCATATTCTTTATGGCACCTCTTTAGGTTATGAGCTATCCGAATATCAAAAAAATATTTGGCCTAGCTCTTAAGGGGGAGGCGTGAAAATTGATTCGCTGTTACATTGTATTATAGATATTACCTATAACAAAAAATCTACTTTGATTGGGGCTCCGTTTATTAATACGGAACAATTAAATCCGCAGGATGAGCCGGTAATCTGCTATAAATTCAATGAAATTCCATGCCTCGAACGCATAACGCATGCCATAACGTATTACATAATAATAAATTTTGCATTAAAAAGCAAATCTCATTTTATAGTAATGCCACAGGCGAAACTCCAGCCCACGTACGTGGAAGTAGTTAATTTTAGAAAACTACACATTGTATAATAAATGAACACAACCCCTTAGGGATGGCAGTGTTGAAAATTTCTCCTACTTTGAACTGTGCTGTACAACAGTGAACCGATACAGTCAGTATTATCATCAGAAATCTGTTATAACTAGTTGAGATTAATGTTAACCATCATTAGCTGGTTATTGCGTATTTTTGACAAGTGGCAACCACCGGTTACCACCGTTGCTTTACCGGTTGTGATTAGTTGTGTCGTTAATTTGACGCATTGCCCGAACTCATCTCATAGTTAGCGGATTATACAGGTTGTACAATTGTGAATTGGTGTTTATTTATAAATATGGCGCTATTATTAGAATAGAATACTTTATTTCAGAAAAAGTCCATAGGGTTAGTAACAATTACTAGGGTTGCTATTATTGCTTTACGTTATTGTAAATCATAACTTCAGAACCAAGGTATTCCACACATTATTTCCATTTCAATTGGTTCACTCGATTCATCACGCAGGCATAGGAGCAATACGTCTCCTCGGCCACAAGGAGTTATGAAATGTAAATAGAGAGTACAAGACGAGATTGATGTGGAGGAGCTCGGACCGAAGCCTTCAGGCAACAGTATAAATTATGTAAGCGAGTACTCCACTCGCGAGGAACTTGTAAACGTTATTTAGATCACCATCATCTACCTACACAGTGCATTGATGAGTGCTAAGTTGTCATATAGTACCAGAAATACCCACATACGAGAGTACCTACGTAATTGATGGAGGATGCAATAAAAAAAACGATCACTTAGAGAATACTTTGCATTTCAAAGAAGTCGTAGAATTCAATTGAATTTGGAATGAAAGTCAATCTATCTGTTTGTCATTCTGCAACGTTGTTTATCCAACGTGTCAATCGCTCACTAGAGAATATTCATCCTTTTATTAAAACAATATTTGTCTGTTTGTGGTCCTGGGTTAGATTCTAGGCAACCTTTGCTTGCTAGTTTCGAAGGTAAATTCATATAGTTGCTGATAAAATTGAAGCACCAAGTCACACTATCAGTATCAATCAGTAACTCTGTGGTTTGATACTGGCAGGTATAATTAGCTCGTACCTAATACAAACGACGCTTATTTTGTTGATGAATATATGCTATTATTATTACTAAATCAGTTTTTCTGTTGTCAAAACACCACATTTGAGTCTGCTTGCGACATTTTCGAAAGAGTTATTTACCCACATTACATTTTAATAAAAGACTCTCATGTGCACTTAGCAACGTGAACAGCTGCCAAGTTCAACGACTCATCTATTTAACTACTGCTGCGATCGCTCGCTGCTTCAATTGCGAACATTTTAAGAGCTTTTTAATTAATGTACGCACAGTTTTTATGTAATACAATGGCATACAATCTTTTATACCATCGCTCCCTCGTCTCATTCAGCGCATCTCTCACGATATTCATAAAATATGCGGAACCACGAGAGAGGCCGCCATGAAGTAATGCTTCACTAATTAAAATACTGGAAGTAAGAATTTGGGGCGAGATTAGTGAGTGTTACGGCCCCGCCGCCGCTAGGTGGCGCACGGCGGGACTGTAGCCATGCCGCTGCGCCAGCCTGTGCTCTTCGCGGCGTCAGGAACGCCACGAGTTTTTTGAAGAAAGAAGACAATGCTCAGACATCGCATGGCGGTCGTATCGCTTTTTCAGATTTTTTTTATTAATTCAGAGAATAAAACAGATTTATTAAATACCAGGCCAAACGTTAATTATTCAGTGAGGTCGAGTTATAACAAAGTGTATGACGTGTTACAATGCAATTGAAGTTGCTTAGCTATTTTTGATATTTCTTAATGAATAAAGGATTTTTAATTACCCATTAATGAGAAGTAGGTTCGTTTGCGCATATATTTTTAATATAAAAATCTGTAGGAGGTCTTTTGAATATATCCCTAGGATTGCAAAACTGTAAATATACTAAAAGTATTTTCCTACCAGCACTCCAAATAAAAACAAACCAATTTAAATATGAATACTCGGAAAATGTCAACATTCAGTGTACCTACAGCGAAAAGTAAAGCTCTGGGTCTCCGCAGGTTTCCAATTTCCACTCATTTCCTTCAACACCAGCGCCTCCCTGAAACTCTGTGCCAGATGTTCGAACTCAACTAACGAGAACCTTTCATTTGCATTCTTTGTACTTATGGTAAAAGTTCAGCTAAATAAAGCATCAATTTAGTGACTTGATTAGTATCTGGTAACAAGAATGGTAATTATGATAGGTAGGTACTTTCAATATTGCGTCCCAGGCTAAAATAATATATAAACCCTAGGTAATGACATGGCTTGTAACTCGTTCATCGATCACTGGAACTTGTAACATTACCACTGTATAGTATTGCTGCTGCAATATGTGAAATTCGAATAGATCCCTGGTGTGAGAACATTGGCTATTTCCCTGCATACATGTTTTGTTCTCTTTTTAATTTATGCTGTTCCAGTTACTAGTGCAAAACTATTTCAGTTTATTGTTTCGGGGCATGCGGCATAGTAACGAATGTTACCGTTCAGTTAAAAGATTTTCACGCTTTTTGTAACCTACATCGCTACACGCCTGTTCAATTTATTTCAGCTTTATATAGTTTTACGAAACCAGGATTGAATAACGTCGGTACTGGGAAGGATAGTTTATTGGGAATAGATCTATTACCATGTACCAATCACTTTCTTGGAACACGCAAGTGTAGGTTAATATTGATTTTCTATCGGGTGGTTGAGACAGATAGATAGTCACAGCTTGACCGTATAACAGTGCTATATTATGATAGATACTACTATTCGTCTGGCAATGTTCCAGTCGGTGGCTTTAGTTGAAAATGTCAACAAGAACGTCTGGCTTAGTTGAGCAATACGCATTTAGGTTAATATTTAAATGCTTCAGCCAGCTGAAGAAGTGAAATGCTGAACTTAAAATGTAATATCCTGTTACTTAGACACTTGAGGATCAAAGCGGTGATTTATCTTTAGTTTTAATGATAGTATGCAGTACATTATTACCTACATTAAAACTTCCAAAAATAGTTCCAATCTTAAGTACATAAGGGACAACAAGATTGAAACTATTTTCGTCTCGTGAGTAGCGGGCGTAATTAATTATATAATATTTTCTATTCTTTGGATAGAATAAGAAATGAGTACATAAGAGGAAGTCTGAAAGTGGCACTGGTGTCTGAAAAGTTATGCGGAAATCGGTTGGTATGGTATAAGCATGTGATGCGGAGGAATGAGGAAAATGTCATGAGTAAAGTTTTTAGTATGAATGTCGATGGCTATAAGACTAGCGGAAGACCAAAGAAACGATGGATGGACTGTGTGAAAGATGATAATGCTAGAAAGGGGGTGACTACCGAGATGACGACTAATAAGGAAGTATGAAAGAAAATGACATGTTGCGCCGAGCCCAAATAAATTGGGATAAGGGCAGGCGAATGATGAATATTTTCTATTCTTTATAAAGCCTGAAACATAAAAGAAATGAAAGCTTCTTATATTTTTAGAAAAATGTAATGTTTAAGAACAACTATTAGTTACGTAGTTTTACTTTAAGTAATCTCAAAACAAATTCATCATTCCCGTACAAAATTCCCCAGCCAAGGGCGAACTAACCCGTGTCAAAGGCTTTTGTAAAGTTTTTAAAGCATCCGAAAGTATGCACGCAGTAAAAACTAGACTTTAGATTTCTCAAAGACTAGCGGAGTCGCTTAGAACAGTTTCTAACTTACTCGAGTGCAGCTTTGACTGAATAATCTAGAAGTTCATGAAGTCCATCGCAATTGATTTTATTCAATAACTAGCTGCTGCCCGCGGCTTCGCCCGCGTGAGTGTCGGAAATTACCCCATACATCCCCATGGGTTTTAAGTATAAATATTGAGTTTCGAGTTAATCGGACAGCGCGTTAAAATTCTTCCATACAAACACTGACACCCCCCAATCCCTCTTTAGGGGGTAATTTAGACGAAGGAGGAGGCGGAGCGCGTGAGGGAGAGGCAAAGTTCGCGCCCTCACGCGCCTAGCCGCCGTAGGAGACGCCCTGGGCGTCGGGACTCCTTGGAGGATTCCCGGCCACCGTAGGCGCGGGCTTGCGGGCGGTGAGCAATGGGTAGCTCGCCCCCGATAAGGACCAGGCGGTCGTGCCTCGACGGCGCGTCGTGTTCCACGCGCGCCTCAAAGAGATGTCAGCAAAACTGACGGGGTCCGCTAGGACCGTTGCCCGCCGGGGTTGCGGGTAGTCCTAAGGGGAAACCGTGGCCCCTGGCATGGCAAGGGAAGGAACACGGGTGGGTTTTAGTCAGTAAAAGTCTGACACGCCCTCCCGCTCCTCCCAGAGCGGGAGAAGTCATTGGATGATACCCCACCCAAAAAAAAAAAAAAAAAAGAAAAAAAAAAAAAAAAGGGAGTAATTTAGAAAAACAAAAAACTACAAAGGACATGACCAGTGGGGCTAGGGGCGCCTGCCTAGGTTTCAAAATCAATGTGCAGCAAATATTGTTTTATTTCTAGAATTGTTGTATTCTATATTTTACAGATAAAAAAGTTTTACAACTCTAAAAGGTCAGGAAACTGAGAAATATAATAATAAGTTTTGAAAAAATTACTCTGCTTTTCGATATGAGATGGCGCTAGGCGTTGTGTTTAACGAGTTTAAGAATAATTTTCTAGTATTCGACACGCCATCGAGGCGCTAGGTTGCAAATATTGTTTTATTTCTAGAATTGTTGTATTCTATATTTTACAGATAAAAAAGTTTCAAAACTCTAAAAGGTCAGGAAACAGAAAAATAAAGATAAGTTTTGAAAAAATAACTCTGCTTTTCGATATGAGATGGCGCTAGGCGTTGTGTTTATCGAGGAATGATTTTCTACTATTCGACAGGCCCTCGAGGCGCTAGGTTTTTTTTTTATACCATCAAGGGGGCAAATGAGCATACGAGTCACCTGATGTTAAGCAATCACCACCGTCCGGTGATATCCATAACACCAGGGTTATTGGCGTTATTGCGAATGCGTTGCCTCCCTTTTCTCACTCCAGACCCTGGGCTTCCAGTTCTTTCACTCACCATTCGAAGCGCAGCAACATATTGTTGGTACTTCGCGTTGGTAGAGTCAACCCAATTACAAGCTACAGTTAGCTATTGACTACACCTAGGCTTTACGTGGCTCGGAAAATAAAAGGATTACACTGAATAATAAAACTATTATTTGAAAGACTGAATTATTTTAATATTCATAAATATAAAAAAATATGTAGGAAAGAAGGGCAATTTACACAAAGAACAATTAGACGGCATGGCTGGCGCCACATTCTCTTGTAAGCACCTTGATGATTCCTGAAGTAACGGACGATTCGCTAGAGTCCAACAGGCCCGACACGCATAGATTGTTGCCACATCCTGAAAATAGAATGACTTTAATATATATTTTAAAATACTATTATAATGTTGATCATTGGTCATCCACCTACAGACTGATTATAATCACATATCTTGAAACAGGGGTGACAAATATATGCATCTAATGGCAGCTGAAAAATATAAATATCATTTTATTTTGTATATTTAACTGTGAAAATACCTATTCGATGGAATTTTATTAAACTACAGACTTGTGCGTGTATTTGACTTATAGTCACTATCCTATCCACCTATGTGTAGCAATAAACATAATAGATTAGTCTTGTAAACCACTAAATAAACGCTGCTTTGTTAAGTATTGCTGGCTCATATGTGATCGAACCGCTGTCAGACTTTATATCTATCTTGTTACTAAATAATATTATTTCAATGTAGTATAGGTACATACCTGATTGAACCATCGGGCAAGTTTACTTGCAGGGGTTAGCGTTGATATGCCTTTGAATCTGCTTTACTGATATGCCACAGCTTAGGCACGTCATCATATATAAACGAATCGTGGAAAAAGACAGATGAATCCTTTATTAATACTTATGGTAATCGGGTTTCGAAGATGTCACTCCGTAAAGAATAGCAATGGTCGTTAGAAATAGAGCACAATAATCGCACAGTACACAACGAACGCGTAAACAAAACGTGGGTCGGGAACTGCAATGAAACCTAACGTGACGCCAAGATCGGATGTGCAAGTAGGAATGGTGAATGGTGATTTGTGATCAATAATCGATTGATGTTTTCTCGAACTTAAAACACTAAAATCGATGTGTTGTTTTTATTAAATAACAATCTCAACCGTAGAACCATATTTTTCACTCAATTATCTTGCTTCAGTAAAGAATTATATTGGGCAGTTTATGTGCGTAAATCCATCACTTCTTTTATGACAAAAATGATAAAATGACGACTGTTTATTTCAAAATAAGTCTTCACATTTACTTGACTTTAAATACCTACATTATTTTTAGACAAAGTTCAAAATGGTAAAATAGAAATTGAATTCAAAAATGTATTTGAATCTCGAATTTTTGTGAATCGATTTTTCATGCTTTGACTTGAATCGATTGAATTAACAATTTTATGAAAAAAAGATTGCTGCCGCTTTGGTCCCTCCCTACACAGGTTGTCTGCTATCTGCCACTAATGTCAGATGCATTGTCAAAGAAATAACACTCCTATTTAAGCAGTGATTATTTTTTAAAAATGGTGTTCGGTCTTACACACACTTGTCAATAAAAACCTAATCTAACTTGTAGGCGTATCAATAAGTAAAATTAGTTATAAACAAAACCTAGGTATATATTCCTTGTCATTAAAATTCATTTGACCGAAAATAGCTAGTCTTTAATTTATTGTTCCCATACTATGTGTAGATTATTATCGAAATATTGTGGATACAATGGAACGTCAAAATGTGGAAGTGCATCTGAGAGAAAAGCGGAAGCAATTAACATACTGTTTTTTCAAATATTTTAAACTGGGCTTTAGTCGGGATAATATAACCATGATAAATTAGATCTTTATTTTTGAATCTTAGTTTAAAAACGGTAACCCCGCACATGTCCCCGTATTCGAAGGCTGTTATCGGTCATCTCCTATTCGTGCGAAGTTTCGTGTTTATTACCTCAAGGAATAAGATTTTTCATACAAACTTTCATCCCTTATTTTTACCCCCTTAGGGGTTGAATTTCGAAAAATCCTGATACACGTTATTCTTCATTTTTGGGTTTAAGTATAAATATTGAGTTTCGAGTTAATCGGACAGCGCGTTAAAATTCTTCCATACAAACTTTGACACCCCCCAACCGTAGGATAGGATACTTTTCCGGGATAAAAAGTACCCAGTGTGGTGCCCAGGATATTAAAGAATAATTATACCAAGTTTCATCGTAATCGAACCGGTAGTTTTTGCGTGATACTTGAACAAACAGACAGACAGACAGACAGACAAAAAAAAATTTAATCACACTTTTGGGTTAGGTGTCGGTCTAGTAACACCCCCTGCCATTTATTTTTTTGATATTTTCAATGTACAGAATTTTCACTTCTACAGATTTATTATAAGTATAGAAAATGCTAGTTATAAAAAAACTAAAATCCAACCTTCATCCAATCCAAAATAAAATACCTTTTTAGTTTTTTTACCTTTTGTCGTAAAAGGTAGAAAAACTAAAAAGGTATAAACATGGTATGTTTATCGATATATGACCTAACACAACGTGTGACTCCGGATTTTTAATTTGTCTGATTTTGTGTCTGTCTTTAATTTGTGTGATGTCTTGTTTATAACTTTTTAGTTAGCATTTTTGCCGTAATTGGGTTTTAGTTTTTATGCTGCCAATTAATTTAAAAAAAAATTCCAATTTATATCCCGCCATAATTTATTCAGTGGTTTTGGATGTTTAAAAGAAGTAATGCGGTACTCAAAGTATCGTGGTGCGGTAGTTTACATACCCCCAGGGTATGTAGATCTGTAGATTTTGACAGGTGATATATTATGTACTTATAAATATAATTAATTTAAAAGTGTGTCCATGGAGTTTTTTGCCCGTTCTTCTTCATAGGCGCTTTGGAATGAGCAACTAGCTTCATCGACCGACCTTCTTAACAATTCAAAAGTGCCTGTAATTAGTTTATTTGAAATAAATGCTTCGAGTTTTGAGTTTGAGTTTGAGTTTATAATTCTAGTAAGTATATCTTATAAAGCAGGTCGTCACAAGTGTATGCCGCGCGTGCGAAATGCTCACATCGACGTTCATTAGTCACAAACTCACACGACAATTAAACCTAAATATTTTCAACTATTTACTCTGGTATGTTAGCAGAGCTTCAGATATTTGAGTGAAGCGAAGCTTGCGTACCTAATATCTTCAGTAATATTACTTATCTTAGCTTTTAGTACAATTGTTTGCCTTGAGTAGGAATATCTATAAAGCGGGTTGGTGATTTTAAGACAAAAATCTAGCATTTCATTTTGAGTGTTATTTTCATATTTGAGAAGAATTTAATTAATATCACATTATTTGCTAAAGTAGGAGCTCGTGGCTAAGTAATAACAGTCGCACGGGTCGATCCGTCAGGTTAAGCTGCGCTTGCTGGGGTTGGTCTGTGGATGAAAAAAAGCATATTACAAGATTAAAGACTACGTTGATGACAAGGAAGTTTGGCAATAATTCCTTCTGCACATGTGGCCTCCCTGGTACCTCATTAACGGCATAATTATGTAAATGTCTATTAACTGCTCCCAAATTACGATATGTATTTTATTTTACTTTTTTATTTAGGTACTACTTGACATGTAGTTTCATTATTTGACATTATATGCCTACAATTCAAATTTCATTTTAAAGTAGGGTTCTCATTCGGATTGGTTAAAGTTGTAGTGACAACCATTTGGGTTAAATTGGTTTTTATTATTTTATTCGACCTTTATATAGATTCCTTTATATTTTGTGAATGTGAGAACGTTGTAGGCACAACAGACTGTCGATTTGCAGACTATTTTCTATTTTTTTAAGTATCTTGTTGACAGGCCTACGCTGTCCTCGCATACCTATTCAAAGTGTACATTTTTTAAAGCATTGTAAAACCCATTTATTTTTAAAAGAGTAACCGTGGAGTTTCTTGCCGGCTCTTCTCCATAGGAAACGACCAATTGGAACCGTGCACCTAGATTCTGACGTTTCATAAGTGCCCATGTAGGTTTATGTGAAATAAAATATTTTGATTTTGATTTTGATGGGTGACCATCTTTAAATACCGAGACTCCTCCGTGCTTCGGAAAGCACGTTAGCCGTTGGTCCCGGCTGTCATTCGTGGATCTTTGACAGTCCTTACCAGTCGTCAGAAGCCCGAAAGTCTGACAACCAGTCTTACCAAGGGGTATCGTATTACCCAGTTACTGGGTTGTGGAGGTCAGATAGGCAGTCGCTCCATGTAAAATACTGGTATTCAGCTGCATCCGGTTAGACTGGAAGCCGACCCCAACATGATTGGGAAACGGCTAGGCAGAATGATTATTTGCTAAAGCGGCTTTCAAGAAAATGACAAATTACCTTATAAAGAATTTACTTCAACGTAATTTATTACATTGGGTTATTATTTACACTGACTTAGGGGGAAACTGATATCACCACTACATTTTTTACGTAAGTTTGTTAAAACGCTTGCATAATACAGTTTGAACTATCATGAATTATGCAAGCGTAAGCTGCTTGATTATCTGTTTGTATCTCGACCAGGAATGTTTTTAGTAAGGACATTGAACTAATACTTGTTAATGATACGAATATCATCGATAAACAAAGGAAAAGCGAAATCACGCAACCACTTTTATCTGAATATAAACAGTTTGCCAATTGCCTCAAAGATTTTTCGGAGGATTAATGATACTGTTGAATAAAATAGACCTTGTTCAAACCACTCACGTAACGGAAACCTCCTACACTCGTAAACTATAACAGTTTTGGTTCTGATTATGAAAAAAAAAAAAATGTGCTTGGATTAATTGATACTATTTCGTGACATCACATATAGTAGGAATGTTAATAATGCCCTTTATAATATTAAATGAAATAGCCGTCTTTGTATTTAGATATCTACAAAATAAAACAAAACGATAATAGTATTGTAAAGTATTACTACACGATTGCTACGGCGTAGCAGACGTGATGACGTCACGGCTACGGCCGCTACGCTATTGAAGCGTTGTTTTAAAATTTAAACCAAAGCTTCAACACGGTTGCGGTCAAAATAGACGTTTAATTTAAACTTTAAATTAAACGTCTATTTTGACTGTAGCAAAATCATTAAATCAATAATAACGAGCAGTCTCTAGAGCCGTTTATGAACGTTTTTGAATTTTACATGAAGATTTTTTTAAATTATTTTATTTTATTTTAGCTACTCGTGGTTCAAATCCTTCTAAAAATGTATCAGAACCGATACAGAAATTTCGAGAACAATTTTTTTGTTCCTGAAAGGGCTATAAGTGAGTGTAACTCGGATGTATTTATGATTTATATCAAATAAATCATAAATACATCCGAGTTCGTATTTCTTTCACGTTATCGTTTTCATGGGGTCTGTAGCCTTCCACAATAGGAAATACAATTTATTAAGTATTAAAGGGAATTTATGGGAGTGGTAAAAATCTTGGCACAGAATTACTAGATCAATACGAATAAGGAAAAATACAAAACAATACTCGTTATTCTATCGAAATGTTATCACGTTTAGTTTTAAGAAGTAGTACCCACTTATAATATTAAGAGAAGTGCTGTTTAAAAGTGTTGTTAATAGAACTGTAGGTATTTTGTATACTATTGTAAAGTTTGGACACTCAAAATGAGAGGTCATAAAAAAGCGTTTTGATAATTTTAAATCATTAAAGCTTTTATCTACACCCATGCTATAAATCCTCTATAAAAGTTTCTGAAACAGTTAGCTTATTGCCAACATTAAAACGACCAGTGTCATAGTAACCATTATATCATTCAAACGAGTGTTATAATGTTGTACTAAATTTCATAATGCAAGTCGTTTTTCGATTCCGTGCGGTCAGCAGGTGCAGACCCCCACGCCGACACATCTGACACATTTTTACAAAACACGATACGTCACGTTTGGCGGGTACGGGCTATGGTCGGTTTAATGTTGGCAATAGCTGTTTCAGAAACTTTTATAGAGGATTCATATCATGGGTGTAGATAAAGTCTTATATGCAACTGTATATAATTAGAAGCCGAGTGTGATAATAGTATCGCATGAGTGTTTCAATACCCCTTATTATACAACAGTTGCATAAATAACTATTTTCGTACCATTAATACTTAGAAGACACAAGTCTCATGTCACTCTCCTCACCCCACACGTGAAATAGTGTGAATATAATAATTACGCTGTACTGTATATTACTCTCACACAAACATTTTTTGCGTCGCTCCAACAGTTATATGAAGACCGTAACATGTAGGTGTCGGCACCAGACGGGAATCTCCTGGGCACACTCCAAGAATCGTAAACTTTATGAGTTCTGTCCATCTGACCCACTTAAATAGCAACGAGTGATATAGATTTGATATTTAAGCCAGCTGTCCTAGAGCTAAGCTAAGGTAGTTTAGCTTAGCTCGCCTAGCTGAGGTAATTTTTCATGTTTATGTGCAGACCGCAAACTATAAACACAAGTATGAAAACTTTCCTCAGCTATACGGGCTAGGTTAAACTAACATAGCTTAGCTCTTGGTCTGCAATTGGCCTTTTAATTGTAAAACGTAAATTGTAAACGTAAATTATTGTGTGGGTTCTGGAGCACATATTAATGTTGTTTCCTAAAACTCTCATTATTTGATCGGTGTAACCTTTACACCGATCTTGTTCCCAACATGTTTTTCTGTAATTGGTGAGATTATAATCTGATATAATCCGTGATTGTTGTCCGTTGTATGTAAACTACGACCCTTGAGAGACATTTTTTTGTAATAACTATCTATTTAAAAATATTATTTTCTTTCAGTTAATAATTGGCTCGATCTCTCATCGCTTTCAAAGCATCTGTATAGAAGTAAGTTTCAGATAATGAGTTTTATAGGAGTCGCAGTAAAATTGTAACGCCACTCTTAGAGACGTCTTTCCGTCCGTCTTTGGCAAGGACCGAAAGTCAATATTACGGACAGTAGCAGTGGGATGTAGTCGCTATCAAGGAATTTTCTAAGTGGCTTTATTTTTTAATTTATTTAAAATCAAATGACCGGATTGCATTAGAAATTGCATTAGAATTTTTTTAAATAGAGCATTTAACTAATAAGAGATGAAGATGGTAATTTTCCTGTAAAAAATATCTGTGTCACGCCGGTTTTCGTGTTAACAATAATTAAACACAAAAAAAATATTGATTAGTAAAGTGGATAACATAAAAATACCGTTAACTACAATACTCACAAGTAACAAGAGAAGTAGTAGAACTGTAAACTTAACAGTTAAACAAACTGTAAAGTTTACAGTGTTTTTAGGGAATTTGTAAAACTGAGCTTTAAAAAAACCTTTCTTCTTTCGTAATATGGTGATGTGTGTACGAAAAGTACATTTTATATTTTCATGCGTAGACGCCGTTTTAAAAATGATATATACTTTTTTTATCCGACTTCCAAAAAGGGGGAGGTTCTATGTTCGTAGCGTATGTATGTTTTTTTGTATGTCCTCCGATTTCTCCGTCAACTGTGGACCGATTTTAAAAATTATTTTTCGTTTTAAGGGTATGCTTCGAGGTAGTCCCCTATAATTTTTATTAACTTTGCTTTGGGTACTTTTTGAGTTAGCTTCAAAAATACGTATTTTTCCCACTTAGCCTGTGTAGATGATGATCTAATAAGTTCCTGTCACTGTTATTTACATAGCAGGTCGTGATGTTCTAATTTGTAGGTACCACAACTAAAAAGTGAAAAATAAAAACTCTCTACAAAAAAAACACTACAAAGTTAAAACTTACTTTGATATCGGAAGTCAGTGGCAATAAATGAAAATTCAAAATCAAAGACACCGACTTCCGAAATTAAAGTTATTTTCCACTTTGTAGTGTTTGTTTTGGAAGCCGGTTGTTTTTTTTTGTTTTTAAAACAAAAGCCTTTTTAAAACCTTTGTGACTTTCACACCACAGACGAAGAATAAAAAGGCCTGCTGAATAATTTAACAGATTGTTTGATTTAGACAATGGATTTCGTCGAGTCTGGTATTTATTTTAGACAATACACGATCATTATTTGAATAAAATGGCTTTTGTGAAGTCACGTCGTCCAACCGAACGCTTCGAGTGATGAAATGGTAAATTAGAGATGAAATCTTTTTTATTCCGACATTTGAATGATTGAATTGTTGACACGCTGATTTAGATGAAAAGGAAATTGAGTTAGACTGTACGACTTTTTTACTTTATTTAAAAATGAGGGTGAAGCAATTTTGTCTGTGATGTTCGTTATCGAAGTGTCACGTTTTATTTCAGTTGAAATAAATTACAGAATTTCATCCCCATTTACCTCATTTTAATTAATTTTAATTCAATATGTCACTGTACTGATGTTAATTAATTTTATGCTACGTTTAATTTTAATGAAAGACGACTTTTATTGAAGAGTAGCGTAGGAAGCGTCATTAATTTATTTATCAGGAGAAGTCTGTCACACAAAAGTATTTGAGGAACCCGGGTACCGTTTCCCAAAAGCCATCGTGTATAAAAATGTCTCATACACATACAAAATTAAGGTTTTATCTGTAAATGCTCCCGGAGAAATAAATCTAGATACGTGACTAAATTCTTGATAAAAAATATATTGGTCACACATGTTGCACCAACATGAGGAGGCTGCAGGGCTGATACAAAACGTTACGTGCGGAAAATTGATACTCAATCATTTCTTTGTGCACTTACCTACTTGTCGCCGTGTTACATACATTACCACTACTTCGGCCAAAGAAAAGTATTAACAGTATTTATTATTAATAAGTACAGGTTAGAAGGTTAGAAGTGATATCGTCATGGTTTTGGAAATATTCCCCCACAAATACTTATGTTATATAGTCTCTCAGGAGGCAATGTAATGAGCTGATAGTTTTTGGTCAGGTATCGATAATATCTCTATCAGGCAGCCCTAGCGTGTGTGTGCTCACGGTCGACTGATCTAAAATCTTTAGTGATACGGATTACGCTCGCTTTTCGTCACTAGTGATCCGTGAAAATCGTCTAAATGGAATTACTGATACACGCCATGTTCTGGCCCGATTTATTAAGTGAACGACGAACTAATTGACTAATGGCAGGCGTCGGGCTCACGCCTGCTAATTGAATTTGCTAATTAAGAATTATGCAGGGCCGGATTGATATTATTCCTCTATAAAAATGATATCCCAGGTACGGTAGCACCTGGCTAATAAAATGTCTCGCAGACGTTCGCAGATCGCCAAAAAGGTGTCGAGGACCAACAAAAAGATTCTCTTCATCTTGTTCAATCACAGTTGCTCGTAAATAATGTTCAGTAGTTGTAAATTGCTGCGTGTGATAAACTGTCACGTACATGTATCAAGTGTGTCAGTTCTTACGTAGGGAGGATCAGATCGGTGGTGTGTCGGATCTTTACGTGTTCATAAAAAGGAGATAGATATTGTGTAGCGAGGTGTTTATGTCTGTACCTACAGTACTTTGTAGCGTCCGCGTCGGTGGGGATATCAACTTGAATAGGTAAATGCGGTAAGTGTCTCAGTATTTTATTTGTGATTTTATAAAACACAAAGACTCATTATTTTTCACTCTTCTAAGGGGATATTAATCTCTCTTACATTACAATTTATTTCAGCAACCCTACGTTGTAGCCACTTAATATCCTCCTTTTAAAATAGTTAATTGATTCAGGCGTACCTGAGCGGAAATCCAAAATTTAATAAGACGTAGATATATTTAGTAAACTTTTCCGCTCAACTATTCCTAATGAGTAATAAAAAACCTGTAAGAAATCGACACGTGTTTCTTCACCTCTCAACGAGATGAAGATCCTCAAGATGATGATTGACTTGTCGCCAACCCGAACACGACGTGTAGCCACACCGAGCGCCGGACGCAGAGTAAAGAGCTCCTTTTAAAATTGAATTCATAATGTTAGAAAGCGAATACTTACTTTGAAAACGGCGATTCAATTAAATAAAATGATTCGTGTTTGAACAGAACAACTATATTGAAATAAACGGCTTTGAAAAGCACATTAGAATTTCATAAACCTAGATCTCCTAAAGTAATTACTTAGACATAAACTTAGCATACTAAGCTCAGTAACAGAAATACCTACTTTTTTGTGTTCGTGTATTGAGCGTAAAGTTTTAACTCACGGTTGGATTACCGATTTACAACGAAATCCTTAAATTGGGTAAAGCCAACGATCAACTTACATTTTAATAATTTTGCAAATAGGTAAAGTTCGACGAATTTTCGCGATGGATGTTAAAAACTCGTAATACGCGCTTCCGCCGACGCTACGCGAATAGATTACTTTACGAAATTACGTATATTAAGCAAGATTTACGCGCGCCTGAGACAATCATGGAGGCTGAGATTGCCAGGAGATTTAGATATGGCGTATATTTGATGCATGTTTATAGGAAACATTTAGATACCCAGGTATATTCTCTACATGAGTAAATTCTTACAATTAATTATTGTACAACTTACTTTCATTAATAAATTATATTTTTTTTATAAATATTTTTTATAAAAAAAAAATATTTTTTACCATAAGACTGTTACTGTACATTCAATCAAGCTTAACATAGAGCTGACCATTCTCTGGCAGGTAAGTAGGATCAGTAAAAATAAATATATCGAATAAAACGATAACTTGTTATAATGGCCTCGTTTGTATGATATACGAAAACTTTTGGGCATTTTCAGCACTTTGCTGTGTTTCTGCTAGACTGGTTATAAAAGCACATTCATTTTTAGGTGATCCTTTTTTAATACCTGTTATTATTTGGTTCAGAATGAACGAGTGAGTAATATGGTACTTTATTCTGTAATGGCTGTATAATTTTATCGTATTTGAGTGGTTTTGCTTATGACTTAAGTAGCCGTATTTGTATAATTGGCTAGTAGCTTTGACCTGTATTTTTATATTGACATTTTGACTTGGGATGCCCATATTGCTCAACCCTTTAGGGAAAGAAGGCAAGGTGATTAGTCTTCAACACACCCATAAAGTTATATGCTTAGAATTGGACCATAATATATTTGGTAAGGTCCAATTGTAACCCTTTCCAATCCCGTCCAATTTTACTTACGTGAGTCATAACAAGTTAAGCAAACGAACTGCAAAGAATAAAATTTGAGGGTTTTGTGGAAACAGTCCGAATGATAAATAATACAAATACTTATCTAGATCAAGTCGTAAGCTAAGCTGACGAGGATGAGGCAGCCATTGTGCACGAAGGTTTATTTTTCCTTTGAGATAAGCCTTCTCGCTGAACTACCTACTGAATAGAATAAGAAAGACTTCGTTCATTTCTCGTAAAGTTTTTTTTTTTTTTAACCACAACTCATGGGAAGCTTTTGGCCTGAATCTCACCTGATCAGGCCGAATCCTCAACTACAGAGGAACTGGCTATCTTACCTCTAACTGCCGGAACACAACAATGCTGTTAATATTGTTGTTATGGCGACAGACTTAGATAAGATGGTGGTAGCTAGCCAGGCGGACTTAAAACAAGCCCTACCACCAACCAAACCGAGCAGAAAATTTTGTCCCCACTGGGAATCGAGCCCGGGACCTCTGGGTTTGAGACAGGTGGTCTAACCACTAGACCAGAGAGGCGGTTTAAGTTGCGTCGCATAAAAATGTAGTGAAATATTTGTCACTAAAGCTGAGCGCCTTTTTTTTTTTGAGTGGGACTCATCAAATAACTTCTCCCGCTCTGGGCGGAGCGGGCGGGCGTGTCAGATTCTTACTGACTAAAACCCACCCGTGTTCCTTCAGTTGCCTGTGTTGCCAGGTTGAGCGCCTGCCAACTAGATCGTGACTACTAACTAGCTGTATAGGTACCTACAAGCTATTAATTCCTAATCACATTTGCTTCCAGCTTGATATTCCTTGATGTAGTACTTCAGTAAAATAGTGAGTGGTCGTCACACGGAACATCTCTCAAGCCACAAAAGGCTTGTTAAACATTCCATAACTTAAAATTAACCTGTCTGTGATGTGAGGAAATTTTTTACTAAAACACCTCCGCAATTTGTTCAAGCAACGTAAATCCTAAATTTTTCACGAGATTTCTTGGAGTTTGCGAATTAAATAAACATATTTATTTACTTTTTTTATTTTTATTCGTGAACCTTCGTCATAAGTAGCTCTGGAATAAACATGTTTATTGTTTATTTACTCCAGAGCTACTTATAACGAATTTTCACGAATTTACAATCACCGAAGGCATTTTCAATGTTCAACCACGGGGACTGAAATATTGTGTGGAAATATAATTTCGCTAGATTCCTCCCGGTATTGTTTTCGCCGTATTCTCGTACAACGAGGACATATTTCGTTAACGTTGTTTACAATTTAACTTTGGCATTTTAAAGCAATTTTATAGGTTTCCGAATATCACGAACACTAGATATTATTGTGCACGTTTATTGTGTTTATCTTTCATAAATAGTCGCAGTTAGCTACCAAATTACATAACAGTTTGACAATAAAATACCTACCTAATCATCGTTAAAAGTTTATCTGAACGCCAATTACCTACCGGTAGTTTCGTGTTATTAGCGAGATAACGTTTATTCGATAAACAAGCTCCAATAATATTATGTTAGCACAAATATAAACTTTATTCCTTTTTATTTAACTTTGATGTTTAGGTATCTAGTGTTTTCAGATTTTGCGAATTCCCCTAGATACAGGTTTTACCTAGTTTGGGGACCACTATCCAAACAAGCAAATAAACGATTTTCAAGATATTTACAAATAAAATAATCAAGGTCCAAATAAGATCATTTTTGTCACAATGAACAAATTTATTCTTAGTCTTATCTGAACTTAACAGACATAATAATTCATTCCGTGCGTTTGCATATTACTTATGAGTTTACGGTTTTCTTATTATATTAAAAGATTCTACTCATTGATGTTGTTAGCTAAAAATATTTTAACCGTAAATTCCAAAACGGATGGTTTTAAAATAACAAACGGGAGAGCACAATGTTCATGATACAGTTAAAATTAATGCGACGATTTATATCCGAAAAAATGCCGTTGTTTATTCCCGCGATATCACTTTGCATTAACTTTAAAATACTACTCCATTAACAGATAATGAGTATCATCAACTTTATTCAAGTTTAATAATAGTGCTTTAATCTCTTCCTGAAAAATGACGCCTGAAAAACAGTTTTATCTTTGTTCCGAAGTTTGTCTTTCACATAAATCAACTCTCCTGAAAAAAGTAGATATTATGTTTCCTCTCGGGCCCAATTAGTAAGTAGTAGGTATTATTCAGGTCCCAGACGAAAGTTGCTGAATTGGGAGTTTAAATGAGTTTTATTAACAACACTTTTAGTTTTAATTCTGTGTTTGAAAGTTGGAGATCCGCACAAATACCTGGGGCCTAAGTCTACTAATTTATAAATGTCACAATGGTGTCATAATGTTTAGTTTTTGACAGATTTGCCATACAAAAACTGTCAATAACCAACCATTATGACACCATTGTGACGTTTATAAATTAGTAGACTTAGGCCCTTGTTCCCAAGTAAAATGGGACACTACATTATTATCATCGTATAGCTATTCGTACAAAGGACGTATACGTACCTAACTGTAGGTGAATAGGTAAGCTAACATCTAAAATTTTACCTAATAATATTCAAACTCTAAAACTTTCAGAATTATTTAAATATTCAGCTTTGGCTTGTTATTCACGATCCGTAACAAAACTTTGGGAAAATTATTCGCTCACAATAATTGAAATAATACTAACTCCACTGTTACTACCACGGCTGACCTGATTAAGGCTAAATTTGTCTATTTCCTTTAGTAAATCTATGACAATAATAATAATAATACCATTGATTTCAGGCGACACAGGTCTCTAGACAAATAACCTTAACCTAAACCTACATATTTTCATTACATTAAAAAAAAAATGCTTCAGACTATGTAAATAGCAGTTCACTTTGCACTAGATTGACTTTGTACTGTCCTATGGAACTTGTCCACGGAAATGATGGAACAACACGTCCTCCAAAAGTCTTCTTTCAAGACGAGGGGCAGATAACAGTTCGGTACACGCACCACGAACGCCTTGAAGTTGACATTCCGGTGCGACTCCAGTAGGTAACCCTCGCGCCCTCGGACGCCCTCGGTTTATACCTTGTATTATGTACATCGTTGCTGTACCTATTCAAATAAAACTCATTTAACATAGTACACAACGTAGCTATGTATAGATAACTAGAATATTTAGACGTTTCAGTAAAGTTTTATTAAACTAAAGATCTTTTCAAACGATACAATACACCGTACTTTGAATACGCCTGCCTCGTTTCTATTTAATTTGTAAAGAGGTATTTAAATACAAATGGACCGTTGCGATCCTTGGGATCTAATTAGACAGTACGGAATAAATTTTAAGTCGAAATTACTTTAAGTTGTACTTGATTTACTTTGGAAGAATACAACTTGGTCGTCCCGGTTCTCTTTTCATTGAATTGCATCAATTGAGCCAAAGTTTCAGTTTGGCTCATTTAATTAGAGCAACGATGTCACAGCGAGATCGAGATCAAAGACGTCAAGTATCTCATACAAAAGATTATTTCTGTTTAAGAAAATTTATTACGCTCAAAAAGCGCATTCACTCCTATGAGGAAAAACATATCTAATAATTAATATAAGCGACGGTTTCGCTTGATGAATTTTCCTAAACGAAATACATCTTTACAACTTGAAATTTATTTTCAATTTCAGTTTCTGTATCAAGAACCCCACTTTCCTCCAAAACAAGTAGGTACTTGGAACTCGATTATTTATTTATTTATTACCCTGATACCATGCTGAACACACCATCAAACTAACAAGACAGTGATGTCGTTAAGAAAACTATCTTGTACAATTACGTACAGAAATATTTTATTAACACAAAAAAACAATAGAGCGTGCAAATCGACAGCGATAAGTTGTTTCCATTTATTCCTTTCGGATCCCCCGAACTGATCCCCTGCTATTGTTTTGTTATTCTTTTGTTTTTCGCCGTATTCTGATCCCCTTACTCTTTTTGACAGGTTAGTACAGTAAAGAGAAAAAGAGTTCCTGTACTTATTCTATGATTTCATAATTGAACGGTGCTACCGTGCGTGTAATATCCATGTACCTACATGTTCAGTTACATGCAAACACATTATACCTACATGTTCACTTTTTCCTCAAAGTGCTGTCAAAGGAAACACTTTCAACGTCGGCGAGCCATCTCCTAGTGTACTTTCTAATTACCAATTTCAATTAACCAAGTTGCCTGCAAGACTTGCCTGAAATTGAATTTAAATTGGCAATTTGTGAAAAGACTTTTAACAGAAAAGTCAACAAAAAAAAACAATAATAACCAAGTGGGTCTTGTCAACATTTTAGTAAGTAATAACCGCCACACGGTCGATTCATTAGGTTAAGCTGCGCTTGCCGGTGTTGGTCTGTAAATGGGTGATCTTTACATACCGAGACTGCTCCGTGCCTCGGAAAGCACGTTAAGCCGTTGGTCCCAGCTGTCATTCGTGAATCTTTGACAGTCTTTACGAGTCGTCAGAAGCCCGAAAGTCTGACAACCAGTCTTACTAAGGGGTCACAGGGCCAGTCACAGGGTTATGTAGGTTACATAGGCAGTCGCTCCATGTAAAATACTGGTATTCAGCTGCATCCAGTTAGACTGTAAGCCGACCCCAATATAGTTGGGAAAAGGCTGGGCTGATTGATTTTCCGCCAACCATAAGCTTAGTTTGATGCTATTGGAAAACTTCGTGTAATTTCGTACTAATGTTATAATTACAATAAAAGGGACTCGTTTGTGTAAACACAAACATTTTGTATGGTAGAGCTTCATCATTGCGTTAATGAACTGAACTGAAGTTTTATTTGTGAGCACAAATTAATGTATTGAGCAAGCATACCATACCGATAGCAACCGTTAAATGGTATTTTATTATTTTACATTACATAATCATCACGCCTTGTTTCCCCGAAGGGTTGTGCAGAGGTGTACCCCATAGTACACCCACATTTCGCCAGTTATGTGTAAGTCCCATGTAATAGGGGGCGAGCCTGTTGCCATCAACCGGGCACAAATCCATACTCCTGGCTGATACTGAGAAATTCCAGATAGAAAAACCCAATAACACTTTGCCCGACCTGGGAATCGAACCCAGGATCTCATGCTCAGCAGCAGCGCTTGCGACCACTAGGCCAACGAGGCAGTTTATAATTTTAATGCTGCATAAAATAAACATAGTGTTTAAATAACACATTTTATATTCATACTTTAAGTTAAGTAAAGGTTTAGAAGTACTCGTCGAAATATGAAGTTTTGGCCGTGAATATTAACCGTAGATAAAGTAGATTTTGTAATTACAGCCACCATATTTTACAAGACAAAGAGAAAGTTCAAGGTAACTGTTGACAGCCATTCTCCCTGAGGTAACTTAATTAAAACCTGAAGTTCAGTGGCAACATCTGACCCTGATTTATTAGCTCGCTTCGAATTAATTTACCGTAGAACGATTTCCTTTTGACGTTACTGAGTCTGAATTGTTGACGTCTTAACCCCTTACCGCATAACTACCCAAATATGGACATTACTTCATACTATGCCATATAAGGGAAAGTCTTTTTATCATATTTCTAAAAGTAATCAGATTTGGACAACTGCTTGATCTAACAACAGTACGTGTCAAGGACTATCAAATATATTGGTTCCGGAAAACATAAAAACACATGCGGTAAGGGGGTACTTTTGTCTGAACTGTGCCAGAATGTGTCGACACAGATCAGACAAAAGTACAATCAGTGTCAGAAAGTAGGTACACAACACAGAACTTGGATCCAATTAATTCAATTAATTCGGAAACCTATTACATAATTTAATTGATTACCGATCAAGAAACAATTTTAGTAGATATTGGTGCCGATTCCCTTGTTCACAAACTAAACTAAATTTAAGTTCAGTGCATCTTGTTCTTTCTATTTCATTAAGAAAAGGACAGAAGATACATTTTAGTTTAGTCCTGTCAAATTAATCAGCGCCTGTCACTACTCCATAGGTACAAGTTTAGACATGATTAAAAACTTGCCTACTAAAATAACGTCAATTTACGTTAGGCACTGATTAATTTGACAGGACTAAACTAAAATTTATCTTCTATCCTTTTCTTAATGAAGTAGAAAGAAAAAGATGCACTGAATTTAAATTTAATTTAGTTTGTGAACAGGGGAATCAGCACCATTGTCTAATCAAACACCAGGCAGGAAACTATTAATCAGTCACACGTGAGCATTTCTGATTACCTAATCAAAATTTATATTTGAGTATAAAGTCCGTAGAGAGACATATAATATGTAACAAACAGAAAATCGTTTACCTCAAACTGTAAATATTACTCAAGTGAATTTATTGCGAAGAGATTTCGCTTTTTTTATCTCAATTCTAATTGCCCAGATTGAAACTAAATATTTGCTGGTTCTGCAAATATGTTAAGAGAGCAAGATTGCTTTGAATTTACATTTGCATAAAACCTCGTGCAGACTGTCGCAACGTGGTGACGTTTTTTTGTTTTTATTTTTTTTGTTTTACGATAGCAGCATATTGAGTTCCTACATAACCTACAGAGCGTACCAATACCTATTATGATACTTTCACGTGATCTTGTTAATATTTCATTAATAATATCTTCGAATTTTCCGCTCTAAACATTAAATACAAGTATTTTATTTGTCATTATTGGAAAATGAATGTAAGTTTCGAGACAGATTACTAAGAAAATAACCCCGCTTTGAAATAGCGAGAATTAATATAGCTACCAGCATATACCCCTATAACAAAAGCCTTACCAGTAGGTACTCCGAAATGTGTTATGACTTGTATCGCATAATAAATTTATTTATTTATTCATATTTTTAGGAAAACTTACAGCTAAACAGATACAGTAAGTAATAGTATATACAAAATATGGCCAATTACAAGTTTCCACTTAAAGTATATAAATCATATGAAAATGAAAATACTTCGCATAATTACTTGATTTACAAATCAGCGTAAAAAAAAACTGTTGAAATATCTCCGACAAGTTCTTAAATAACTGATCAAGGTGAAGTGTTTATCACGATGGTGTGTTGGTGACAAGCGTTCAATGTCTCAAGATCGGAAATACACGAAGATGAACAAGAACGTCTCAAAGAAATATTTTTGTTACTAAAATTAACGAAAGTTCAGCTGTTTATCCTGTAGGTATCCTGTCAGTAATATACAATGTTTACTTTGCCATTACGCAGAATTTATGTATTTTGTTGGCATAAGTTATATTAAAATATCAAAACTTATCTGAGAAGTAG
Organism: Eupsilia transversa; assembly: GCA_914767815.1. NCBI lineage: Eukaryota > Metazoa > Arthropoda > Insecta > Lepidoptera > Noctuidae > Eupsilia > Eupsilia transversa. The sequence continues at coordinate 10,114,371 of OU611891.1, forward strand.
GCGTCTACGTAATAGTAAAAGTTTTGTAATAGCTCCACCAGCTGACATATTTAATGTTTCAAACATTCGTCAGCTGGTAATCTGGTCATAAAAGTTGGTGATGTGTCCCACGATACGTAATTTTTTTTTAGGATATTGAGCAAACGCTTCTTTAAAAATCAGTGGTAAGTGAAATGTGTGTGATTATTCACATCTGTTGTCCACCACATTCATTTTCCAGATATTTGAGCGTCCTAATAGAATGGATCGACCCTTATTTGAATAATATCCATTAGCCCTCGGTTTACTTGAACGTCACTGTGATTCACATACTGCTATGTATGTATAGGACTGTGACGTCATAGTTTATTCAGTTATATTTCACAGAACAATTGTGTTGTTAGCAGGACCTCGTGGCCAAGTAATAACAGCCGAAGAGGCGATCCATCATATTAAGTTACGCTTGCCGGGGCTGGTCCGTGGATGGATGACCACATATCGAGACTCCTCCATGCCTCGGCAAGCACGTTAAGCCGTTGGTGCCGGCTGTCGTTCGTGGATCTTTGACAGTCGTTACTGGTCGTCAGAGGCCCGAAAGTCTGACAACCAGTAAGGGGTATCGTATTACCGAGTAACTGGGTTGTGGAGGTCAGATAGGTAGTCGCTCCATGTAAAATACTGGTATTCAGCTGTATCCGGTTAGACTGGAAGCCGACCCCAACATATTCGGGAAAAGGCTCGGTAGATAGTTTATAAGTAAAAATTGTTATAACTACTCGGAGTAAAGGAAATAATATCATAATTATCTCCTAGCAAGAAATAATTTCATTAATCAAAGCATTCACTTGAATAAAATCAAACCTTTGAATGTCCATTGTGTACTGTAAGATTTATTCACACAAAATTAACTCCATTACAACCGTTTACAATTACATTCAATTCCCTCAAAGGATACCGCCTAACTCAAGTTTAAATTATGTACATTATTCTTGGATTACCAATAATTGCAGACAATGGGACTACCATTGTTTACTATTCTCTATAAAACCACAATTCACAGAGTTACGCCTACATTATGGTAAGCAATATTGATTACATAATCATATTATTCTGTATGTATGTATGTCGTAGCCAGATCTTAGAATTAATCATCATGATTTCATGAAATGGTTGTGTTTCATGAAATGGCCAGCTAAAATTGACCATATCGCTTAAACGTCAATGTATATCAATTAAACAATGCTTAGATAGATAGGTTTATCCCTGCAATTCGGGGGATAGATCAGTCTGTCATCGTTAGTAACTGTTCTGTCAAACAAATAGCTGTCAACACGTTATTGGGACGCATACTTTGGCTTTTTCATACAAATAGCTATCCGTAGTAAGCGATAAACCCTCCCATCGATAGACAGCGTGGGTCGGTATAATTATTTAATCTCTGATAGATTATTGGGACGTTAAAACCATTGAAAGATAAGTTTTTCTAGATAGATAGGTTATATCTATCACCAGTCACCTATTACCACATAATAGATAGAAAAACAGAAAAAATCTGAAATTAATTATTATTATTAATTCATTTATTTCAGGAAAGTAACACCCATTGCATCATTCTTTTTTCATCAAGATTTTTTCCGTACGGAATATTTATATTTCATTTACTATAATTATGAATAGGTACATATAAAACTGCACTATTGCATCCGATTTGCCAGAAAAAATTAAAAAGGCTTGTATGCGCTATGAAAATAATTTAATTCACCTGGCTTCAGTTCATATGCAAAGCCAAATCTATACTTATAATAAATCTGTAGAAGTGAACATTCTGTACATTGAAAATATCAAAAAAATAAATGGCAGGGGGTGTTACTATACCGACACCGAACCCAAAAATTTGGTTAATTTTTTTTTTGTCTGTCTGTCTGTCTGTCTGTTTGTTCAGGCATCACGCAAAAACTACCGGTTCGATTACGATGAAACTTGGTATAATTATTCTTTGATATCCTGGGCACCACACTGGGTACTTTTTATCCCGGAAAAGTATCCTATCCTACGGTTGGGGGGTGTCAAAATTTGTATGGAAGAATTTTAACGCGCTGTCCGATTAACTCGAAACTCAATATTTATACTTAAACCCAAAAATTAAGAATGCGTGTATCAGGATTTTTCGAAATTCAACCCGTAAGGGGGTAAAATAAGGGATGAAAGTTTGTATGAAAAATCTTATTCCTTGAGGTAATAAACATGAAACTTCGCACGAATAGTTATCTAAATAAATTATAAAGTTTGTAGTTTTTTTTCTTCTAAATTACCCCCTAAAGGGGGGTTGGGGGGTGTCAGTGTTTGTATAGAAGAATTTTAACGCGCTGTCCGATTAACTCGAAACTCAATATTTATACTTAAAACCTATGGGGATGTATGGGGTAACTTCCGACACACACGCGGGCGAAGCCGCGGGCAGCAGCTAGTTGATCATAAAACCTTTGAATATTTCACACCTGCTACAGATGGTTTTTTTTTTAAATTTGGCATACGATGTGTTGTCGTGGATACCGATTGCATGATACAGAATCTACGAACACAACAAATATCGTAGGTAATTAGACAACCATATCACTTCGCTCATGAAACTTCGTTTGGTGGTTTTAAAGCATCCCTTTGAATTTGATACGGTACAGAAATATTAAAACCTCTAAAACTTCATTACACAATGCTACGAAAGTAAAATTTGCCAACATTAAAGACGAAATAATGTATATGTCGTAGGGAGATTTGATAATTCGAATTTTCGCGAAAACCCTAGGGATATTGCGAAAATACGGATAATTAGGAAATAATTTCTTCAGAATGATCAAATCTCCCTACGATATATACAAAATATTGTAAAACATTTTTAAAAGAGTAACGGCAGAGTTTCTTGCCCATTCTCCTCCACACGAAAGTGCCTCATGGAAGAGGCGACGAGAATCACTCAATTTTGACTTTCAGACTTTCAGTAACTTTGAACATAATTCCCTCCATGTCTATGGCTGGGTTCAACCAAACAGGACTACATTTTATCCGCGGAATAAGCCTTCTCTTTCGAGTAAATTTCGATTTTTTGACAGTTTTTCCTTAGGAAAACTGTCAGAGAAAATCTTTTTCCGCGGATAAAATTTATTCGTGTTTGGTGGAATCCGCCCTATGTTACCTATCTTTAATACCTTTATTACTTTTCAAACTAAAAGTTCCGATTGGATTTCATACTAATATTGAATTCAATTTTAAGTTTAGATTCCCTCAATCTAAACTTGTGGTAAATGGTGTCCCAAACACACACACACGGGTCTGTCAAACACACGGGTGAGCTGATAATACAATTTCCTTGCAATATGCGAGAGAACCCGACGTTGTGTGACGTCACATAGCAATATACTGAATTGCTGTATATCCAAGTGTTAATAACTACTTGATGGAGTTGGTTAGTGTTGCACAAGTTTGATTAGGTATACGATTACGTCGTTCGTCGGCAACATGCTGTCAACTTGACACTTCCAGGTACAGGTACTTTCTAATGTTGCGAAATTGTTTGTTTCTAGACAATCGCAGTAATTTTAAACTCAAAATAAAATCGTCCTACCGCGGTTAAATAAGAATTCACTTTGAATCATTATCTTTGTCTACAAACTCAATTTCTTAAATAACCTTAAGGGGCAATTTTCTTTTAAAAATTTCAAGCCTTAGAATAATTGAAATCCTATCTTTATTATCCTAACAAATATTATAAATGCGAAAGTGAATGTGTTTGTTTATTACGATTTCACGCTAAAACGGATGAACGGATTTGGATGAAATTTGGCACATCGTCGGTAGACTATGACCTGGATTAGGACATCCTATCAGAATTTGATAAACAGAGAGCGGCACCTATGTCTAATGTCTCTCAGATTTTAAGGATAAATCAGGTAATATCCTGCTCGCAAAACTTTGCAACCAATGGAAAATGCGTGTACCGGTGTCGCTACGACGTAGCACTGTGTCGCGGTGAAGCTGACACGCTGCGCTCCATGCTGCGATTTCACGTTCTGCAAACTAAATCTCATTTAGGAGGCGCCTACTCCATCGCCTCTGCCTAGTTGCTCCGTTGTTTCCGTTGAAATGGTTGTAGCGCATCGCAACAACCGCTCATTGAGGAAATTCAATGTCCTGTTAAATTATTTATTCAACAAGAGTATAATATATAAAAACTGCAAATGTATCTCAAACTAGACAGTTTTTTTTTTGATACTGTCATTGAAATTGAGAACATACTAATTCCATGGAAATAGTATTGACAAACCAAGATGGCGATGGTGATGGTTAGTTCCGATTTCGGCCACGCGCCAAAAGAACCTTGTAAGGTTGTACAGCAACATTTTGTTCATGAAAAATACTGGCCGCTTGTTCACAAAAATATTGAAATGCCATTAAGTTTTTTGTTTTTATTTCTTTCTTCTTTCTTATTAAACGGCAATGCACATTTAGAACGAAAATTGGCCAAGATGTTATTTAAATACTTGATGGAAACCTTTTTAAATTATGATGATGTCCAACGATGTACTTACAACGAATCATGAAAATCAGAATACAATAAGAAATTTCCTCTGCTATAAACTGCAGCTCAAAAGCTTTTACGGTAAAATGTCCAGAATGTACCTACGAGTATAATGACGCGATTCAATCCAACCGTAATCATAACGATTACTGTGATTTCTCTGTTTAATCGTACATTGTTGGAATGAAAGCTGAAAGGCGAATAAATTAAGCTAATAATAAACATGTTCGTAATGTAGGGCTGTCACACTAGGAGTTGGATGACATACCTACACATAATCTGATTGATTTGATAATATCTACATTACGAGAATGGTATTGAATGAATTTTCCAGTGAAATCACAACGATGCATGAATTTTATTCAATAATGGAAAGTATAAGTTTTCTCATTATTTTAATTATCAATGGACCTTTGATATAAAGGTGTAAAAAGAAGACACCTTTGACAAAGTTCTCTTCAATTTATCATAATTACGTGAAAATTTGATTGTTTTTTTTTTTTATCGTTGCCTCACACTAGGAATTTCTCCTGTATCGTGGGTGCGTTTACAAATATTTAAACTGACATACACAAACAGCCAGACCCGGAACAACTACATATAGGTCATACAAATATTTGTTCCGTGCGGGAATCGAACCCGCGACACGCAGCGCAGGAGTCAATCGCTTAACCACTACGCCAACCGTGCTGTCGTTTATTAAGCTTCTCTGTTAATACTAATATTAATAAAATTAAAAGGGGAATTTGTATGGTCTCCTAATTATTAAGTTGTAATAAACATATAACCTGTCAGAGTTCGAACCTACGATCTAAAACTCGTAAGTCACAGCTGTTAGTTACCACCTGGGCCACTACTACTCTTTTTGGGTTTGGTACATAACAAACAACAATTTAAATAATATTATGAGACTAGTGTTTAAGCTGCCAGCCCTGGTAATTTGTAACACACACCGAAACAATATTGTATGCCTCCGTTATAATAGTAACCGCACTTAATTGAATATTAAATACGATTAGAGTGCTCACTAAATGACAACTAATCTATTCGTTTTAGCTTTTCATAAGGTACATTACATAACACTTTAAAATAAGGTCAACAGTTTAATAAAGTGAAGCCACGATTAAACTAAAGGATGATTTTCATCGCATCGCATCAGATCGGAACGGATTTTACAATCTTTAAACGATATTAAATAGTGTACACAGTATTTAAAGTCTATATTACCAAGACGCGCACAGTAGCTTGACCGTGGGCGTCTTCTGCGACACGTGATCGTAGCCGAAAGTATGCTGCAACGCGCGATCAGCTCCAATCGTATGCGTCGACATCCTTCCGGACGCCATATGCTGTCGCCGTATCTGTTCGTATTCGTGCGATGCGAGCCGTTTAGTAATAATCTTTAAGAGCTAAAAAAGGGATATTACCGCAGAGTAAGATTAGCATATCAAAAGCCGCATTGCCCGGTCTCGGGACAAAGCGAAAGAGTGCGAGAAAAACGCTGACGCAAAACTGTGACGTCATAGACTATGGCTCAAGTACGCCTTTGAAGGCGAGAAGAGAAGTCGCTTACTACGACTGTGGGGACAAAGCGACGAGATTTCAATCTCTTAACACAATTAGATTCAAGCGATTTTCCGTTTAACTGAGATCCATTGTCTTAGTTTATACCTTTGTGAGGTTGTGTGGTGTTGACTTTGTTAACTGGAGAATTTTACGAAGAGAATTTCATTTTATTTTGGAATATTTCGTTCAGACCAAAAACATTTTAAATAGACTTTCGTAAAGTATAATTTGCAATGTATACCCACCCCATCTATTTGCTCGTTCAATCGTTTAACTTTGAACTTACTAGATAAGCCCAACTAATAATTGAAAACGTAGTCCTAATCTGCAAATAAATCCTGCTGCTAAACGGCTCGTACACACTGGCGCGATATCGCGGGCGCGACAGGCAGCGCTACCCTTGTGTGCTAATGTTGTATTTAGTTACGAAACTAGACGACTCCACATGCACACGCTTACGTAATGTACTACACACGCTATGCATGTTGTAGATACCTACACCTGCTTATAAAACCTCAAAAATTGTTTTCTAACTGGTCGACTAAAGTATTCTCATTATTATAATTAAGATAATAATGCAACAACCCTTGACTCTCTAATATCTACGTAACTTTAGGTATACTTTTTATTCGCCTGCTCTCGTTTTAATTAAATCTGAAATGAACATAATGCCGCCATGTTGTTAGCTTTGTACATCAAAATGTAAATAAATAAACAAAAAATAATTAATAAAATTGTACTTTTTGTTTATTTCGTGAATTTGTGAATTTGAATCTTATGTTTTTAGTATTTTATACCTATCGAAATTGGATAGGTTTTTGAACAATGTTTTCTTTATGTGTATGTGTAGGTAGGTATGAAAAGCCGTTTTTTTTTTGTTTATGATAAACCGCTTATTTTCACCAAAAAAAATTACGTTAATATATTCGTTTTTTTTGTCAGGTATGTACTCAAATATTGGGGTTTAACAATAGAATATCTAGGGTAATCAGGATGGAGTTCAACAATGCTTCAAAACACATTATTATTCCGGAACTAATTATGTTAATTAAGAAACAATTTAAAATGGCAGTGGCAAGTACAGTTCCTTTGAAAGTTTACTAACGAGAACTTTATCAACTGCGACCCGGAGCCGCTTCTGTTAAACTGACTTTGTGTTTGAGTTTCTACTGAGAGGTACCTAATTAATCACGGAGCATAATAACACACAAATCTTACAGCTGAAATAATTATTCATTGTGTTAGTTTTGATAAGAACTTTTAGGTAACTGTTATACTGGAAATATGAGAACTAAGACTGTTTTTACTTTGTTGTGGAACTATCATATACATTGTCATTCTTTTCTATCGCGTACCTCAGTAGAATTTTCTGCTTACACTTATAAAATCATCTCCTAGATGTTTCCCTAGCCACAAGAAAAAATAAAATGTAAATGGGGTCTTGCGCCAGCGCTAATTCCAATATTTCATTGCAATTAATTCTTCCATCGCAACCTTCTCATTTATTAATGAGTTTCCGTAAAAATTAAAAAGCAATTATGTCTTGGTCTCTCTCTGGAGACAAAAGAATTGTAGCACCTTTCTTTAAATAATCATAGGGATGTAAACGAAAAGGACAAACTGCTTACAAAACATGTGTCTGGCTCAAACCATAAAAACTCCCCCCAGTTTACATTAGAGGGGCAATTCCCGTATTTGTAGGAACGTTCGTGATTATATCTCATTCGCAAACTGTCAAAAATACTATACCAACATTTTTGACGAGTTTGACAGATTGCGACATGAATGCGAACGTTGTACACAAAACTGCAATGCGATGCGAATTCGCAACGCAGAAGCTTCGTTCCTTAAGAAAATCTTAGGGTGCCGTCGCAGATTTTTGCGATGCGACGTCGCATCGCAGTTTTGTGTACAAGCCCTTAGTACGAGAATTGGCTTTTAGAACTGTATTTGTAAATTGTCAACACGATTGGATTTATTTTCCTTCCACTTTTATAGTAGAAACAAGAGAACGAACGTTTTCCCAAATGTGCAGTAAAAACTGTTTCAAATTCATAAAGTTTCTTGGAAGTCACAATTTCTGAAACTGCTCTTTGTAAAACAAAAAGATCTTTTGTAAAGTATTGTTACGTTGATTTTCTTTACTTCAGCGCAGCGTAAAGAATAGTATTGGTTTCTTTTTTAATTTTACATTCAAATCTAGAAGGGCCCATCTACTTTTTCATGCATTAATGACTTCACATTTTTCGCCAGAACACAACCATAGATCAGGCTGACAAGTCGAGGAAAACTCGCCAAAAAAAATTCACAATGAACAAGAGCTAGTAACTACTTGTCTGTGATAATTCTAGGATAATAGGCACCTATATTTAAAAAAGATTTCATTGCCACGTTAACTAATTACTACACGAGAACTAAAACACAAGCAAGTTGGGAAACCTTGGATTTAGTGCTTATAATTTTACGAAATCGTCACGTCACTAAGTTGTCGTAAGAAAATATTATAATTATGTATATTCTTATAACACAACTCGATTCTCTTCTTCTTTCTCTTGGATTGTTCGAATGTCGATGTTCGTGTGACAATAAGAAAAATCTCCGCAGATCCAATATCATGGTATCTGTATACCACAAGTTATGCACGAGCTCAGGTCGAGCCACTGTCGTAATTTTATTTTCTTCGTTACACGTGGAACATGATTTATGACTTCATATTCACATAGCAGACAATTTATCTCTCTAAAATCTAGGTTTCAAACAATTATACGCCTCTGCACTTTAACAAAATCCTTAATTAAAACTGAAATCTCGAAAATGTAAGCTCTTGGGGTAGGTATAAATACAAATAGTTTGAACCAGGTTGGCGCGTGCATAGCTTCGTCAAATCAATCTGCCTAGCCTTTTCTCAACTATGTTGGGGTCGACTTCTAGCCTAACGGGATGCAGCAATGCCAGTATTTTAAATGGAGCTACTGCCTATCTGACCTCCACAACTTAGTTACTGGGTATACGATAGGTACCTACTACCTACCCCATGGTAAGACTGGTTGTCAGACTTCTGACGACCCGTAACGACTATCAAAGATCCACGAATGACAGCCGACAGGCACGGAGGAGTAATCCACAGACCAACCCCGGCACCCCCGCGGCCCCCGGCGGGTGTTATTACTTAGCCACGAGCTACTACAAACCTAACAATAAATATAACATGGCAATATGGCATAATGGTTAATCACGATTTTAATTGATATGCGTGCATAGCTTCGTGCATTATAAAATGTTTCGTTTGATTGACTCTTCGAATATTTATTAACTCAGAAGGTATTTCAAAAACAGTTTTATTTATACGTGAACTTTGGTAGTTCCGTCAAGGAAATAAAATGCAGCATTGTTGCTACTACGGGCAGAATTGGCTGGGATCTGTTTCTGATTTGCTACAGTCTCGTTTTACTAATTAAATTAGCTGGCAGCGAGAGCCAAGCTGTCTAGTCTGGTTTCGACCCGTAATCGAAATGTTGATGTTAATTATTATTGTTAACGTCACTTTACAGGTGACGCTACACTGTTTCCTGCTAATTTCATCTTTAGTAACATACTGATATTTGATTTCACACTGCATATGAAAATTATTTTCTTTCAAAAACAAGACAAGGTAATATGCTACCTAAACATTACTCCATTTTTTTTTTTACTATCCAGATTTTTCCCATGGGCGTTGTTGAGCAGACAAATTTTTCGAACTTATGAAACAATGGATTAGCAAAATCCTCCAAAATGATTGATCGTGTGTTATGCAATTAGGGTGTAGGCCTTATTTTATATTTTTATAAGTGCGATTTATTATAACGAAATTTTTCAAAATAATGTGGTGTTCTGCGAAAAGCGAAGCCCGTCTGAGAACAAACCAACAGAGAATACAAAATACTTAAAAAAAAAATTGTTGTGCCGCAGAGTGCTATTGAATAAAATATTATTTGAAAATGTTAAGTTTAATTGTGAATACTTTTCTGTTTGCGTTATCGTTTTAATATTATTGTCTAGCTTCTCATACTAGATTATTTGGTATATTATGTAATTTTCCGACGTTTTCCGCGGCGGGCGTAATATTTTTTTTCCTAATCGCACAAACTGAGTCCTGTGATAATCTACTAAATATAATAAATATTACGCTAATGCACAACACTCCGAGTCAATTAATTGGTTCATATCTCTTCGTCGTTTATCCATTTTCCTCAATTACCCGAAAACTCTGCTGACCGAACTGCACGTCCGTGCCTCAGTGACGTCACAGAGCTAATCAAATTGTCGGAACCGGAGCGCGTAATCAGAGAGGCTATAAAGATAACTTGGAGCGCGACGCAACCATTACGTGGTATTCAGGACGTTCATCATATCAACGTGAGTGAGGGGCGCAATGGATGTAAGCCTAATATAGTACGTCGCCGTGTATGTACGCTAGCGGTTAATAGAGTTATATATATAAATAGCTGCCTAACTTTTTGGAGACGGCAGTTTTACCACGTATTCCACGAAATATATTTATGATGTAATCAATTATGTATGAGTAGTCAATACGTCTCAGTCGACGTCGCGTTACGGGCAAGTCAAAACTTGTATTTCTAGAACGAAACAGGCGTTGCTATGACTGACTAACTGACTATGTGTTCACACACGTCGCTGAAGTTGACGTGACTGATCGGCAACTTGACGTTGACGTGTCTGATGTGTCTGCGTGAAACTTAAACAATGTTTTTCCCAGAAATAAGAAGCTCTCTATGATGTAAGGTATTTTTTTGACATCTGTCAATTTAAACACAGCTCTAGCAAAAGCTAGTACATCCAAGTACGTAATAGTTTCCTACACCATAACACAGACAGTCTTAGTCTAGTTTAGTTCTTACAAAATGGCTCTTTTCACTGAACAGAAGGACTCCCTGTCACAAAAGACGCGCTATCCGACACTATGTGAACACTTTATACACGACGACAATGTAATCAAAGTAAAATGCTGCTCTTTGGTAACAAGCTTTTATTAGGAAAGTTATTTACTGATTAACGCAATATTCTGCACAGATTTAATCTGAAAACATTAACAAAGTCAATTTATACACTACGTTAACGTGTTCTTTAACTGGAGAGTAAAATAAATATCTTAAATGAGAGGCTTACTCTGTGAATATAGCATCTTAATTTAATATTATGAATAAATTAGCTCCATTTAGTAGTTTACAAAGTTAATCTAAAAGGCTTCAATTAAATCTTTATTCATAAAATATTTTGGAGTTCATTTTGTATTTTCGTGGGTTTAAATAATACATAAACAAGTAGGCAGGTAGGTATTAACCTATAAAAGCTTTTTGACTAGCTGATTGATGATGGTTGAGCTTATCAAGGCATTCTTATCCACCATCTTGTTGCTTTTCCTATTCAAAGACTTCATGTTTCGTTTCACATGAGTTAAGTAATCCAACACGATTTGTAGAAGATTAATTTTCCTAACAATATGGCTGGCAACCGCCTCATGTTACTTGGCAAACAAGATTTATCATCTCAACATCGACGTATTCGCTTCACGACGCGCATGCGTTACTTATTCTTATAAGTTCACCGCTTACCGTAGTAGTTTGATCTTATTGTTGTGTTAAGGAGCCATAACAAAACTATTTTAACGTATAAACTATTTTAATTTAAATAAAAAATCTATAAAATTTTACTTATTTGATTTTGAACATAATTAGTACATACGGGCGGTGGGTTCCGCTTCAATAAATAATGTCACACCGGCTGGAAATCATCATAAAAATAGTTTATCCTTGGCACATATATGAGATCTGAGCGTCAGCTGCTCCAGTAGTGGGGGTTAGTAAAATTAATTACAATTGTGCAGTAGGTATAAGTTTTTCAAGGTAATCAAAACGAATGAAAGATTTCGCTGAAAGATTCTGAAAATTCAACGCAAAACGCACTTGCCCTTATCGTTGACTTTTATTCCGAATCGGCTCTCAAAGATTCATGAATCTTTTGTTAGCTTCGTAATCTAGATTAGGTTTAGTTTTAGAAGCTTTATGTGGTGACAGGCTTTTCTTCGGTCAGACATTGATCGAAATTACGGTCACAGTCCGAACGATTGACTTCGATTTATCACGAAAAATAGACGAATTATTTTAAGTTTATCTAAAGAACTTGTAACGCAAAAATAGATTTGTATGAAAAACTTTTCTTACAAAAGTTATTACGAGAAAAATATTTATGTCGTCTGTAATTCATTTTTAAATCGTCTAGACGATGTTTGGTTTCATTTATTGCGAAATAAAGTATTTTTAGACGCATTGTTGAAATAAGAAATGAAAAAAACTTGTTGTATTTTCGGCATAAAAAAATGTCGAAGCGATTCATTAGATATTCATAGTCTGCTCCGGTTTACAAGCTCAGCAGCGATCGATAGTTTGGAATACAATATATTATACAAGATCAGACAAGCTCCTATAAGGTTTTCCTTGTTATACGTAAGTATTATTTGTATTAAGTAAATAAACCTTCAATACTTTGTTGGACTGTATTTCATTAGAAGAATGCATTTTTAGTAAGATCGATACCTGCGAAACTATCAGTAATTTTCCATACCATATTATTCTAAGCACTCGTGCAAGTTATACCTACGTCAGAGGAAATAAATGTCATTTTATTTACAAGGGTAGTTCTAAAAGACCAAGAACCTGTTCAGTAACATATTATCTTCATTCTTGCTCAGTACAGCGAGGTCAATACTAACGACTGTACGGGACCATTCGTTTTCACATTGGCTTCGGTTCACTGCCGCGTGATAGATCGCCACTCGTCGGATACATTACTGCCCGCGAATGTACATTGAACATGCCAAACAGTACGGTACGATTTGGATCTAGCAAACAGGACAAAGGTATGGAGAAAGAACCATATTATTGTAGTGTCAAGTAGTCGCTCGTCGTCCAGTTTCTTTTATTTTATGTTCCTTGTTAGAAACTCCTTGGTTCCAGTAGCCGTGGAACATCTGAAGAGCTATAACAATTATTTCTGAAGAGGGCTCGTAAGTGTAGTGTGAATCGAGACACGATACGGAAATACTACTAGAGAGAGAAAATAATTCATCAAAATACTGAAAAACAATCAACAAAATTCAGCCATTTATGTGGCTGAATTTTCAGAGTGTACAATCAGAAACTTACATAATCTTTATGACGGTGATTGTTTTTCAGTATTTTGATGAATTATTTTCTCTTGAGTAGGTTAGAGTAATGTAAAGTGTTAATGCATTTTTTTATTTCATTGTCTAAAAGTGGCAACTGTAGACTACCGAACACAGGAAATATTTTATTTTCAAAGACGTGGAAAGATTTATGGTGTCATGAAAAGGCCTTATCAAATTCATAAAGTCTAAGGAATAAATTAATTAGAGATTTGTATAAAGTCTTATCAATTGTACCTAATTGTTCATAATATCTGGTTTTCTGGCTTGGTAGATGTAAAAAAAGTGATTATTTAATTAATTTTAATTAGTTTTAATTATATGTAGCTCATTTTATTCGTACCTAATTAAAATTAATATAGTTACTCGTTGGAGACGATCACAGTAATTAATCTGTCTATGATATTGGTTTTCGTAATTGGTAATTACAACATGAATATAAGAACCTCTCCGGCTCGGCGTGCTTTCGTGTTTTAATTAGGTAATGCCTTGTTAATCCGCGTATGGAAGAAGAAGAAAGAAAGAAGAAAGAAAATACATTTATTTGACACAGACTAAAAGGCACACAATATAAAATACAGCAGACAAAAGACATAAAAATAAAACAAATAAAAAAAGATGTAAAGTAACAAAATTGGCAGGGGAGTGTGCCTCACGGCTGCGGCAAAAAGGCCAAGTTCAGCAAAAATGCCAGACAACCAAGTGCCTGACGCTGGTTTTCAACTGGACCTAAAAGTGTGAGGTATGGTGGTATGTAGGTGTATGGTGTCCGATAATATTGGTATATGCAAGTGTTGAGCCAGTTCAAACATTTAGGTGATTTGCGCCAATGCTAAATAACCTTTAAACTAGTGAAGACAAACCACTTGCCCCCAAACACCTGATATAATATAATGAACCTCACAGCCGCGAGCCACGTTTAAATCGGCGACACATGCAGCGATTATTTCTCTACGGACATTAATATGCTGCACCAATTACGGTTTATCATTGGCTTAATTTTATATCTTGACGTCATTGTTCAACTGATTTTTCAATTCAATCTTGAAGTCAAAATATTCTCTGACCCCATTTAGGCCTAATAAAAAAAACCTTTAATTTCACACAATCAAGTGCAGTGTCCATAGCGGACTTCCATGTTTTAAAATACTGAGTGGCATACCATCATTAACCTCACCTAAATTATTCCGCCCCATTACCACTCGCTAGCTAGTCTACACATCTCGCGATATATATAGAACAGATGAACAACGAAGAAAAAAGTACCAAGCATTCAAACTGAGGTAAGGAAAAGAGAAAAAGTCGATATGTAGAAAATTTTGTGTTGATGAGCGAACTGAAGCTTGCAGTGTCTATAGACGATTTGTGGGCAGTACTGCCAGTTATAGGTAATAGGCTTTTTGATACAAACTGAATACTAAGCAGGATCCACAACCATTTTTTGGTTCGGAACTTAATGTGAAGACATTTTGGTTATAAAGTTTTATAAGCGACTTCGTGTGCTCTTAAGTTTGGGATTTAGCCTCTCATCAAATATGTTCCGAGCGAATGCTTTCACCCACAGCCGTATAAAATGCCATAAAATATGCGTAGATATTTTAAAAGCAGGCTCTTTACATTTTCCACACAAGGCAGTTTTTTTTTCCTTTTGTGTAGCGTATAAAAAACCCAGTAGCAGTAACCCTTCAGACGGATGCTCATTGTGGTACATTCCGTCGAGGGACGTCATCCGCCACATTCACTAACTCGGGCTATATTTTCATGTGGGTAACGCAACGCAAGGATTATTTTCCTAAGAGAACAAAATTGTTTTACCAGGAACAGAGAAATAGCAGGAATTTTATGGTTTTATACGTGTATTCCCAGGGGATTTCCACATGTCCAGAAGCACAAAGGCGACCATTGTGCAGGACGATTTAAATCAAACGGACGCGATCCGAAGTATGCTTTATTGAAACCCTCGACGGATTCAGAGAATAGAGGATCTTACAGTTAGGAAGGGTGAATTATTGTTACTTTATGTATAGACAAAGGTTAATTATTATACGTCAGATACATAAGCCACCAGATACTACAGGATAAATGAAAGCCGTGCTTATTAGACATAGATGAATTCGATCCTATGGAAGCGATGTGTCATATAATATGTAGGACATTTTGTGTCGCGATAAACCGCATGTTTAAAATTAAGTAACTCAAAGTCAAATAATTCAAAAATAAATGTTATGTACCTATGCCAAGAAACTAAAGTCTCTATTGTGACATAGGTATGCAAATGTATTAAACTGAAAACATATCGTACAAAACCCTCCAGAGATGGCCCTCAGATGAAAGTAGAATGGATCAGTTTATATCTCAAGGGATGCTGCGTGCTGTGAACATTCTAATATATGTAGGGACGAACAATAGAATGAGTTTTTATTTTCAAGCATTATCGTGTGGTAAGAAAAGTACTAAGAGGATTCTGTGTTTTATTTTCATCAAAAACAGGAACGCAAATACTAATAGCAACGCGATACAGAAAGTATTACTAAAACAATTTTATCATGCTCTATTACCATCTGTAAAATACTGTAATGTAACGAACTTATCAAATAAAACAAATATATTATCTGCTAAACTTCTGTCAGTAAGCCGTTCTGACTTGTTTGTTCTGTAGAGACATCTGAAATATCCTTTATAAGCCTTTCATGAAACTTGTAGACACCTTAACTTTAGTAAATCGATGTTTATAGGTTGATTCAACTGTTTCGTAGCACGGTAAAGGATGTGGTAGGTAAGCAATTCCTTAAAACCTTTCGTAATGTTTTCTCTCCAAATAAAACACAGATTATAATGATTTTACATCTACTAGTAAAAATATGAAAATTAATACATAACGTAACATAACATCACGCCTGTATTCCCAGAAGGGTTAGACAGAGGTGTGCCAACCAAATAACATTTTTCCCGACCCGAGAATCGAACCCAGGACCTCATGCTCAGCAGTACAGCTTGCAACCACTTGACCAACGAGGCAGTAACTACATGAAAATGAATACCTACTACTATTAATGCCTTAGATTATTATAAAATGCTTATGTACTTCATTATAACCAAAGGTTTTATCATAAATTCAAGAATCGAGTTCGAAAAATAACTTATTGATTAAATTTGCTCATCATCTCAATTTATGTTTACACGAAGGAATCCAAGTACAATCATATAATATTTTATTGGTTAAGGAAAAATGGGTTCCGCAATCAATATTGTTTCTGTAATTTCGACATTATTGAGCTGTGTGTTGCGCTACTATAAAAACGCAAACGAAATTGTTTTCAATTCTATTCTATTTTTTTGTTATGGCAAGCAAAGCCGATATCGACCATTCTGACAACCTCTATGTTAATTGGAAAAGCAAGTACATATTGCAAAAAAATAATAAACACAGATAAAGTTGTACTTAATGTAGAACTTGCGGGCTTTTATTACTGGATACTAAATTGTTTGTAGATTAAAACGTATTTTGACGACTGAAGATGATGATGACGACAAATTGTGACGTCTCGAATGCGTTTGTCGATGTAGTTCGCTTTCAGGTAACTACTTTTAAATAAGTCAAGTTTCGTATTAGACAAACACTCAAATCAAAATATTTTATTTCACATAAACCTACATGGGCACTTATGAAACGTCAGAAGCTAGGTGCACGGTTCCAATTGGTCGTTTCCTATGAAGAATAGCCGGTAAGAAACTCCACGTTTACTCTTTTAAAAATAAATGGGTTTTACAATGTTTTCAAAAATGTCAGTTTAAACAGTTATGAGAGGACAGTGTCGGCCTGTCAACAATACCTATAGTCACTAAAGACTGCAGGTAGTCAAATTAATAAATGCATCCTTTCATTATCTCCACAGAATTGAGACCCTCACCACAAAGCAACATCAATACGTTAACTATGTTTTTTGAACAAAAGTGTACGTTCCTGAACTCGACCATTGAATTAACAAACGTACGTCAGTCCCTCGAGACTGACCTGTTAGCAGTCGTGTGTAGTGTAGTGTGAGACGATGAGGAAACAAAGCTCTTGTAATCAAACTGCAGAACGGATTTAATCGCGCAACAATCTGATTGATTTGTTTTCTAAAATGAAATGAAACTGTATATTTTGTGATTGTTGATGTATATTACGACGAACTCTAAAAATATAACGCATTTATTTCCCACTGGTATAAATCTCCTTATTCTTTTATTCCGAGAATAGTTAGTAAAATAGTTACTTTCCTCCACTGTTTTTTTAGTAGTACCTATCTGAGCTAAGTTTTTCAAACTTCTGTATCCGACGATATCCGAGTATAATAGCTTTTTTTTTCTCTTCTTTTATATCAGCAATAATTTATGTGAATAAACTCCTGTTGTTTGTCTTGTTTTATTGTTCTTGATGACAAAATTAAGTTGTTGGTTATTTCTTCGGGAAAAAATAGCAACAATATTTTTGTTTTTCTTTTCTGTCAAAGTTAGAGATAACGTAAACAGTTGGAGGGTCATCTAAATGAGGGATTTGTTATGTAGATTGGGCAAATGATGTAAATATTGCCTTAGAAGAGATCAACCAATGCAGCAATCAAAATTCGACGATGTTGTCTATATGACGCTATTCATTTAATTATTAATTCAGACAGTGTTATTCATGCGTGATATTTTGTTAGTTTACCTAAGAATTATGTAAGTAATAAATAAATATCAGAACACACACACAAACTAATTACAACAATCTTTAAATTATCAAAATGTTTAAAATTATCAACAATATTTTAAAAAATCAAGAAATTAATTAAAATCTTAAATTAATTAAAATCAGAAAACAACAAAACAACATTAGAGTAGGTACACAACAACATACAACAACATTTATTAACACTGTGTTAGGATGTGCTTTTCCATTCAATAACAGCCACTGTTAATACCATATTAATTTAATGTCATCCCAAGAATGAAAAATTTCATTATAATGGTAATTGAATCGGATAAAGGCAGATAGAGGATAATAAAACATTGTATTTAATGCTTTAAACAGTCGGCAATACAGGGTGACTTTGAAAACATGCAACAAAATTTAAGGGGTTGTTCTACCCATCAATATGAACAACTTTTACTATGGGACCAAAAAAGAATTCGCAAAAAAAAAATCGACCTTCTTATACAAAATGGTCCAATCGGGTATATCTTTAAACAGAAAAGTCGTATTTTTTTCCGTCCCATAGTAAAAGTTGTTCATATTGATGAATAGAACACCCCCTTAAATTTTGTTGCATGTTTTCAAAGTCAGCCTGTATAAATTCAATACAAACCCAGCACAACAAATGAGCCTGTCACATACAAATACGAGGTAACAAATAAACTGCGGGATGACGTCACAGTTAAGTGATGCCTCCCCCCCACATTTACATATTCACTCATATTGTGACTGAAGATGATACATATAAACAAGGACGCGTGATAGTGTTAGATGTGGCGAGATGTTACTCACGTGATAGCTTTGAAGATAAGAAAGAAAGAAAAATCGTTTATTCTGCACAAACTAAACGCACATTACAAAAAAAACTTATTTACAAAGTAGCCAAAAGCCTCGTATTCAATAATGATTTTTTTTTTTTTTTTTTTAAATATCCATTGCTTGATGTCGTGACTTAACATTTCCCTTCAGCATTTCCCCCTGCAAAGAAAATAACAACAGTTTGTCCTTTCACTTTGAAGTCTTGAAGCATTCGCTTAAAAAGGTTCTACGTTTTTGAAGTACTGATTGAAGCTTACATGAACTAGGCGTGTCTGTATCGGCCATCTGTCAGTTTCTAATATAAAAGTATACATAAGCGCGAAAATAATTAGGCAAACGTACCTACTTATTGAACCCGCAGAATCCTATATTTTTCAAACTCAAACTCAAAGCATTTATATCAAACTAGCTGCTGCCCGCGGCTTCGCCCGCGTGAGTGTCGGAAATTACCCCATACATCCCCATGGGTTTCCCCATCGGACAGCGCGTTCAAATTCTTCCATACAAACACTGAAACGCCCCAACCCCCCTTTAGGGGATAATTTAGAAAAACAAAAACTACAAACTTTATAATTTATTTACCTAGATAACTATTTGTGCGAAGTTTTTATTTACCTAGTTAACTATTTGTGCGAAGTTTCATGTTTATTACCTCAAGGAATAAGATTTTTCCTACAAACCTTCATCCCTTATTTTACCCCCTTAGGGGTTGAATTTCGAAAAATCCTGATACACGTTATTCTTAATTTTTGGGTTTAAGTATACATATTGAGTTTCGAGTTAATCGGACAGCACGTTAAAATTATTCCATACAAACTTTGACACCCCCCAACCCCCCTTTAGGGGGTAATTTAGAAAAACAACAAATTACAAACTTTTTCATTTATTTTGATAATTATTCGTGCGGAGTTTCATGCTTATTACCTCAAGGAATAAGATTTTTCATACAAACTTTCATCCCCTATTTGACCCCCTTAGGGGTTGAATTTAAAAAAATGCTTCCTTATTCCTTGCCTACATTATAAAGGGAACCTCTGTGCAAAATTTCAGCTTTCTAGGTCCAAGGGTTTGGGCTGGGCGTTTATGAGTCAGTCAGTCAGGACTTGTCTTTTTATTAATAGGTATAAATATAGATAGTAGGATAGGATATTTTTCCGGGATAAAAAGTACCCAGTGTGGTGCCCAGGATATTAAAGAATAATTATACCAAGTTTCATCGTAATCGAACCGGTAGTTTTTGCGTGATGCCTGAACAAACAGACAGACAGACAAAAAATTTTTTAATCATATTTTTGGGTTCGGTGTCGGTCTAGTAACACCCCCTGCCATTTATTTTTTTGGTATTTTCAATGTACAGAATTTTCACTTCTACAGATTTATTATAAGTATAGATAAACCGAAGTCGAATTGTCAAGACAGAAATATGACGCTAGTTGCCCATTCCAAAGCGTAGTGGGTTCTTAAGGAGCAGAAAATCCACGGACACTATTTTAAATAAAAAACTTTTTACAAAAAAAACCAACCGACTTCCAAAAAAAACACTAGAAAGTGAAAAATAACTTTAATTTCGGAAGTCGGTGTCTTTGGTTTTGAATTTTCGTTTTAAGCCACCGACTTCCGAAATTAAAGTTATTTTTCACTTTCTAGTGATTTTTTTGGAAGTCGGTTGGTTTTTTTTGTAAAAAGTTTTTATTTTTCACTTTTTAGTTGTCGTTCCTACCCCCTACTAGTTCGAATATCACGACCTGCTATGTAAATAACAGTGACAGGAAAATGTTAAAAGATCGTCCATATAGGCTAAGTGGGAAAAATACGTATTAATGAAGCTAACTCAAAAAGTACTCAAGTTAAGTTAATAAAATTTATATGGGACCACCTTGAGAGCATACCATTTCAAACAAAAAAAGAATTTTCAAAATCCGTCCACAATTGACGAAAATATCGACGGACATACACAAAAAAAAAAAAAAACATACATACGCTACTAACATATAACCTCCTCCTTTTTGGAAGTCGGTTAAAAATAAAAATTGTTACAAAATATTTAAAAATATTCCATGTAAAAATCCTCAACCGAATGTATCCCGACGGTACCTCAAACACAAAGGAAAGCTTCGTTTGTTTCCCGATGTCGACACATAATTGACTTATCGGAGTGGAAGGAAGCTGTCACCATCTGAGAGCTAGCTCGTGGCTAGATCCAGTTATAGAGATTTTTAGGGGTATGAGGAACAGTGTAAAATTACCTCAAACTAAAAATATAATAAATTATAATATTTTAGTATTCATGACCACGAAAGCCCTTTATTCATGACCAGATGACCACGAAAGCTCTTTATTCAATAACATTAATTCTCTTACAGCAGTGCTCTCTCACATCCATTACAGTTTTTGCACACATTTTGCGTGCAACTTTTATGATGACACCTTATTTAATGGGATACGTAACGACTTTCTGCGGTAAACGTTTATCTTCAAAGCTCGGGTACAATTCGGATCCAAGTCTAAGTGAGAAATATTGTTTCTTTCAAAACAAAGCTTATAAACATTAACTGCTATAGAATGTTAATACGTTTTGTTAGTAAGCAAAATCGGGAAACATCCAGAAGTTGTAGTTTCAAAGTAATCAAGTAATACATATTCAAAGCGGAATAATTAACAAACTCTAAAGTTTTATTAAAGGTACTACCTACTTCCTGAAACAAGCTTCAATAAAAACAAAATGGTCCCACAAAAAATACGTTCTATCCTGCAAACAGATTTTCAGTTCCATTTACTTGAACAGTCCGAGTTCATTCGGGTAACGTCGCTGACCCACATGTGCTCAAGGTTCAGAATCAAACTGCCAACGAATACGTCTTTAAATCTCAGGAACTTATAGATATTATAGTTTATCGGTGTCGGTTTATCGGAAGCTACTCATGTAGTTATTACGTACTTAAATGTTAGTTTTTATGTTTCGAGGACGAATCATTATTGAACGAGTATCATTAGAAATTTGATAACCATTTAACTGAATGCTAATAAAATACTTGAAACCCTAAGTAATAACGAAATGATCTGACTCATAAATCTGTCCTTTGAGATAATAGGTGTTCTTTTGCTTCGTTTTCCGTTTTCATCGTTTTAATTTTTGTAGGATATTTTATGTAGAACATTGTTGATTTCCTGTGTTCTTGTTTTATTTTACGACTACGGAAAAAGATAGCAAAGCGAAACTGTGCCAGCTTTTCACGACAAAGGCAAGAGCCGTGCCTACCCTGCATAACAAGCTGAATATCTTGAGCATGCGACGGATACGATCAACATTCCTGTAACACAGCATCGAAACATGGCTTCGTATATTCTAGGATCTGAAATCGAATTCTCCATCTGTCATACTAGTTGAAAATATTTCACGTTCACCACAGCGCCGGAGTCAACGCCAGGCTGCAATATATCAAGGGATTGGCTTTGAAACTTCAAATTTAACACGTTAGAGTGAGTTTTTAGAGTGATGACAAGGGTCAATGAATTGGATTAAAGGATTTT
This sequence comes from Eupsilia transversa, assembly GCA_914767815.1. NCBI lineage: Eukaryota > Metazoa > Arthropoda > Insecta > Lepidoptera > Noctuidae > Eupsilia > Eupsilia transversa. The sequence continues at coordinate 10,136,781 of OU611891.1, forward strand.
AGAATGACAAATGGGGTTGACATTTATCACAAAGTGGACAGATAAAGTAACGCAGGAGATATGATCAAATAAATGATTGCATTTTAGTCTCTGTCCTTTCCCCATTAGATACTGTTTCCACGAATTTAATTATTGATTCTTATTGTAAACAGATTCCTATTGCAGATTAGTGATGAATTGTCGAATAATGTCAGAAATATTTAGTATTCTGTACAGAACAGTTTAAAAAATAATATATTAAATGTATGTGATACCATAGTGGGATGAAATCAATTAACTATACATATAAATTAGCACCTATCCCAAAAACATAAACAACATATTAATTTGTTTGTCTTGTTCTAGGCTCGCGATGCAGCACCTGCTCAGCATCACTCTCCTCAGCATCGCCGCAGAGCACGCGCATGCGCAACAGCGCGACAAGGAGCATCATGGACCACAAACCTGCGGCGGACACTTGAAGGCTCCCGTGGGCACGATAACGACACCAAACTTCCCCAACCCTTTTCCCGTCCCGATAAAGTGTAAATGGATAATAGAACACGACATAGTGAATGGGACTATATCGATATACTTTACTCAGCAGTACACTACCAGTGGGTTGACGTTCACTGAGTACATGTACTATGACGAGTCTTACAAGTTGGGCGAGAGGAGAGCTCTCACCGTCACAGACGAGAATATCACCAGGATCAAGTGGCTTCAGGTGCGTTTACCTTTTAATACTGTTGATGTTTTAATACTGATGATTGAGTTCGACACCCTGAAACTGTCTCTCTAAACTGAAAATAAGTCCAATGCATTAGATAAAGTTATTCTCAATAAAATACTATGCCAAGGAGCTATGGTTCATATTAGAGACATAAATTAATTTAACACCGAGACTACTAACAGCTTTACTCTATACAACAAATATTCATTCTTCAGCCTTTCGGCTTTTCCACACACATAATCTGCACCGTACAGCAGCTCAATTAGGCTGAGCAAATCAAATATTGACCATGGGAATGTCCCGGTATGTCGCATGCATGCTGGGCGGCAACAGGGATATAATATACCTAACGTAAAAAACGTTTTACCGACACTCAACAATACAGTGTGTCTTCATAATGTGCACATATAGAAATGGGGGAATCTATGCTTAATTTTATCGACGGAAAAAATAAAAAATAAAATCTAAATACATTTTTTTTTCCATTTTTTTTTATTTAAAAAAATTCGTCTTATTGATTTTTTTTACGATTATTGTAAAAATTGATTAAAAAAACAGATTTTGGGACGAAATACCTGTTTATTTTCAATTGAGAGTTTTTTGGGTTTAATTGGGAGGGGTTTTTCCCACAATTTTCATTTTATAAGAACACTTAATTACTACCAATCATTATGGAGTTGAGTTTGTTTCATCGCGATAGATCATTTAAAAGTTACACCGTTTTTTACATTGGGGTAAAAAATACAAAAAAAATAAAAATAGATTTTTTTTAATATTTTTTCCGTTTGTCAAATTAAGCATAGAATCCCTCATTTCGATATGTGCACATTATGAAGACTCACACTGTATAACGAATAGATTTTGAATGTCACCCATGTAACAAAGTGGATTGATAGAGATGGTTGAATTTTGTTGTGTCCTTGCTAAGCAATCTCAGTAAATTGATAGTGTAGTGTTACAATGTTGTTCTGAGAACGGTGGGCATTTTTTTTAAAGATTGATTGCCATTGATGACGTCAATAGAATAGAAATATATTATAATGCTTTGCATTAGCATATTTAGTTTTGCTATTTTTACCTAGAACGGGCTGCCGCAGAGGGCCGGTGACCCGGACGTGACGGCAATATAGTTATCTCTCACATACACTACAATAGAGGAAGATCTTTTTAATACGAACAGCTTTGTGTAATGTGTTGTGCTTATTAGCTCTCACTCACTTTATTATGCGCACAGTCAAAAGTGTGGAACTACCCTTAGTTAGTTCCCTTCTACATATAACCCGTCTGCCTTCAAGAATGAACAGGCATCTTCTGGGCACGCTCGTTCCATCATAGACCTTATCCATAGCTTTCCATCAGGCGATATGGAGGTCAAGAGCAGGCCCCTTCAGCAATAAAAAAAATGAAAACTTCGCCACTAACATTGTTGGTATCTTACTTTTGTAACGTTAGATGTTTTACTTGACACCAGACATTTAAATACTTGAAATAAACGTTTCATGGCAAAATCTATTACCTACCTGTACCTAGCAAAATCCGATATAAATAAAGGTTTCATAAAATATTACTTCCAAAAAAAAGTTTTAGGGTAGGTAACACTTTATTTCGAACCAAACGGTTACGTTATAAATATAATCTCTCAGTAATATTTATTGCAACAACGTAATACGAACAATGAGTGTTACAAATCGTTTCCTTATATTTATAAGTCTGTTCGAGCCGGATTTTCTTCAGCTTCAGTAAAGTAGGTAAATCCTTCCTTTGTGCGTAACAAAAACGATTTTCATAATGTTCCTTTCATTTCTGGCAGTTATGTTAGAAGAAATGTACTAACTTGGAGATCTAACTGCGTATTATTTCCCAAAGGATCAACCTTATAATGCTAAGATATCATGTTTGGTTAGAGCTCTTCAAAACTCATTTGTCCTTTTTCGTTTTTCAAGTTAAACGTAGATAATAAGTGTTTGTGAATGTTTAATATGTAGGAGGAATGAAACACTCGTTTCATATGTATGGCTTAACATAGGTACATATTATAAAAAAATACAATAGACGTGTTGCTACACCGAACGCTGGACGCAGAGAAGCGCTCGGCGTGGCAACACGTCATGTTCGGGTTCGCAACAAGTCAATCGTCATCCTGAGAATGCATTGTTGAGGGGTGAAATACGTGTTGATTTCTTACAGGGTTTTTATGACTCTTTAGGAATAGTAAAGCGGAATAGGTTACTAAATATATCGATGTATTTTGTATTTTACTTCCGATTTAGGTAAAAATGGTTCAGGTTAAGTTGCGATGATTCGAATGATCACATACAATTACAATTAGCTACACGTATGACGCCAGAACGTAAGCTGGTCACGACTGCCGACACTAACAACTTTCGCTGCCCAACTCCACAAAACAAGAAAAGTTTCGATTGGCGTTATTAGCTGTTTGTGGAGAACTAAACAAACATTACTAACTAATTTACCCTTTATAAGTTTTAGTAATTCAATAGCCATTTGTTGGCAAGGACACTACCAGCCGCGCTACCAGTAGTGTCCTTTACATCTGACGTCACTACCAAGCGTAAATTGTTTAGTCAACGCAGAGGTTTTGGACCCCCTGTTCCACTCAGATCAACGAGTTATACTAATTGATAATCAACCTCTTTTAAGGAAATTCTTTTTTAACCCCCGACGGAAACAGTTGGGGTTATCTATTAATAAAGTTTATAATTACTCTGTAATTTTGCACACGCAAAGCCTTTTTTATTGACTTTGAAGAGCTAGCAGTATAAATCATCGTTTATACTTTGTTCAATCGTACCATTTAGCTGTGCCAAGCGTTAGAGAACGAAATTGCCCAAAACACAAGCGTGTATATTCACCGCTAAAAGGAGCCCGTTCACCTTGGCTCCTGCTTTCCGGAATGTATCCCTGGAATGCGCCGACCGCCTTCAGCTCTTGGGAGTTGAAATTTCCTCCGATCTTAACTTTGGGCGGTTCATTGAGTCCAAGGCCAAGATTGCTGCTAGAAAACTCGGCGTTTTGGCAAAGGTCCGGCGGTACTTCACACCGGGACAGCTTCTAATGTTATACAAAGCACAGGTCCGATCGTGTGTGGAGTACTGCTGCCACATATGGGCTGGAGCTGCAAAATGCCACCTGGCAGCTTTGGACTCAGTGGAAAGGCGTGCAAAGAGGCTAATTGGGGATCCAGATTTAGCTAAATCCAAACTACAAAGCCTTGAGCACAGACGCAGGGTAGCCAGCCTTTCGGTTTTTTACAGGATACATTTCGGAGAGTGTGCGCAGGAATTGCATGAATTAATTCCGCCATCCCCTTTCCACCATCGGACAAGCCGTCGTACGGCGGGTATCCATCCTTTCGTTGTCCAAACCTCTACGGTCCGGACTAAGCGTTTCGCCTCGTCGTTCATACCGCGTACATCGAGGGACTGGAACAATCTGCCTGCTGCGGTTTTTCCGTCCGATTATAATTTGGGTGTCTTCAAGGCTAGACTGAATAGGCTCTTAATAAGCTAGTGCGCCTCACCATCGACGATTGCATCACTGCTTACCATCAGGTGGGATCGCAGTCAAGCGCTAGTTTATAACTATAAAAAAAAAAAATAAAAAAAAAAATTGACAATTTGTGCGCACATAACATTTTACTGCCACGCTCGTCAACAATTTTACTTGAATGTTCTATCATCACTGAATGGGATCGGGATTTTGATTTCGATTGAAAACAGATATTGTATTGCACATTCTTGCGAAATCTTTCAATTAAATTAGATGTCTCGGGGTAATCGGTCAGTCTCTGTTTGTATCGAAAACTTTGAATGCCGATGTGTTTGCTATGATCCTGTGTTATATTTTTTATTTAAGTGGTAACATGTTTGTTTAGCAGATTCACTTGACACATTTGTATATCATTTTTTACGAAAAACCTATGGAGTGGAGCACTAAAAGTAAGTTGGCAAACACCTATATCAAATACTGTTGTGTACTCCAACTCCAACAACGCAAATCAGGGACTGATAGCGACATCTCGAGGCAAGAAACGGTACCATACGCTACGTCATACCTATCGCTCGACTGTGATTGGTGTTCATTTCAAATACTGTTCCCACACTCTATGTTGTAAGATCAAGATGGGGTAAACATCATTCGTTTGTTAAAACTAAAGCATCGTATTTATTAAAAATCCTCAACACAATCTAAGTTTTCACCAAACCTCACCGCTGCCGCTGCGGCTAAAATACAACATTTATAAATTCCATCTCAGATAGGGTGCGGGGAAGCCTGTCAAAATGGTAAACGTTACCTTCAGAATAAGCAGGTTTAGTGTCGTGTGTATTAAGTTAATTATAGAGATCCAACTATCATTTAGAATAACGTATAAAAAAACTTGTACTTCGCAAACCCTGTTTTAAAATAGCACATACATTGAAATGTAAATTCTCAGTTTATGAGTCTATTTTATTTATACAAATTATTATAGTAAATGGTAATATTACTGACTGGTCACAAGACTATCGCTACATTTGTCAGCTCACTGCCGAAGGACGTGGACGAGAACGGTACTGTGATATGAATATGATTGTCATTGTTTGTCAGTTTGGAATAAAACGTATTGTTGCTTGAGACACGTGTCAGTATGGAGATACTAATGGAACTCATGTTTTCGGAAAGTCTGCAAAGCGTAAAAAGCTTTTCGCTTTGGAATCTAATTCAAGCCTGAATGAATAATAGGAATGTTTACATTTTTTATAACGTTTCCCTAACATTTTTGTCTAATATCATAATCACAATAACCGCCCTCGATGACGCATTTCTAAACAAAGTTCTACCACGAAGTAATACAACTCGAAGTCCTATCAACATTATCGAGCCAAAGTTTATATAAGTTAGTAACTCAGTAGAGAAGTACATTAAACACATTACATGTAGAACGTATGTCGACTGAAACTCATTCAAAAGTTCACAAATGGGGTTTGATCTTTCATTCAACCTTCATTACATTCAGACCCTGAACTACTTGACTGTGAGCACTTAGGTACTAAACCACACTCCAAGACGGATTGCTAACCTACAAAACTTTTCCAAGAATCATTAACTAACTGTTATGAAGATAGTTCGAGTACATAGTTTATATTGACGACCGCAGACGGCAGCAGCAGGCGACGTATCGCCGCGACACGACTGGTTTCTATGAGACCGACGTGTCGTTACGGAAGGTATTTCATAGAAATACATAGAAACCCGTCGCCTGCTGCTGCCGCTTGCGGTCGCCTACGGAATTGTGCATTAATTATGTATGTAAGACAATATCAATAAATATTGAATCACTCGGTGTACAAAAGACAATGATGTGTAATTAGAACTGAGAGATGAATCGAAAAGCTCAGGTAAATAATATCTATACATACATACATATAATAAAATAGTAAGTTAGAATTCTGGTCCGTTGGTCTGTTTGATTTGGCACACAGATAGCTAACCTGGATAAAACATAGGGTACTTTTAATCCCGGTAGTCCGTTCCCGTTAGATATTTTCCGACATCCACGCGGGCAATGCCGCGGGCACCAGCTAGTTTTAAACTAAGTAAGGAATTCTTGTTGTGTTCAAAATTGTTCTTTCTGACTTTTTTTCTTTTTACTCGTTGCCTAAAGGTCATAGCGTGATGTTACATAGCTCTAATGCTAAATGCTCTCGATCTAATGCAAAATATTTCTTCAAATCCGACTGGTAGTTCCGGAGATTACCCCTTACAGACAAACTAACAAACAAACAAATTTTACCTCTTTATTAGGGGAAATACGAGGAGTATTTCTCCCCCATTTAGTAAACTTTCACAATCATCCTCTTCTGTTAATTTTCCCCATCTGTGACCTCAAATCGTACTGTTTATTATAATTAATTGCTTGCGGGAATCATAAATTCGTCTGACGGAAAGGATTAGACTAAGCTTCAACTGTTAATAGGATTGTTTTGGTTAAATGGTTCTCAAGTTTGCTCATCAGATCAATACCTACTATGAAGGAAAAAGTTTTGTTCGTTAAGGTTTCGCTCTAAATCGGCTTATCTGTATTTGCGGTTTCCACAACTCTGATATTTGGAAGTCCAAGTTTACGAAGTTTGCAAAGAAATTTTTCCCTAATGAATGCAATTAGATTTACACCGTATACGGTTGGGGAGAGGGAGGACTTTTCCGTGCAGTTGGATAAAACATGGTAGTTAAATTTGAATAGATATTACTATAGCCTCTGACGAACATAATGCATGCAAACCTTAAACTGTGATAGTCCTGAATGCGTTATGCATATCGGTCTAATCTGGAATATATATAGATGTTCAGATTGATTAGGAGACCAATCGGGACGTCTATATTAATGGTGTATTGATTGCTTGTGTAATCAAAGATTTGTAGAGCTTGTAACTAAACAAATGATTTCAGTTGGATCCCAGTAGTCTTAGATTCCAAATTCCTTCTGTGCCCTATTATCTCTAAAAGGCTCTTCTGAGATAAGGGATGATCCACGAGTGACTACTTTCTACCTCCACAAATACCTTTTTCGTTATACATTTTAGTTAGAAAGAGGGTATGTCACAACGTTTCCTCAGGCATATGTCTCAAAACGAATTTATATTTTTAGCTACTGATCTAGTCCCACATACATTACAAAAATGCCTCTTACATCATTTTTTCGAAGTGTCGCAGTTTAAAATAAATTAGCAAGTACCAAACTGTACTGTACTATGTTATTAGAATAGCTCATCTACTTTATTCCTGAAAACATTACAATATTATAAGAGCCTTCATAATTCATTGGGATTCTAACCCACCTACAAACATACAGACACACATTCGGCAACCTAACTGCGTAGAATAATTTTGAATGATAGCGCTAATCCGTTGCTTCATAGGTTCGAAAAAAAATCTGCTCAACAACGTAAATAACGCAACGAATGTTGGTGAACTGTCAAAATGAAACAGATTAGTCTTAATCGCTTACGAAAATGTGTTGCACAATTAGATAGCAGCTCAACAGTGTCCGTTTTGAAATTGGAAATGCACTTGCACCCCAACCGACATTAAACATTCCTAGATGGAGTATGTCCGGTCGATCAGTCAGCTAAGCAACTGCAGTTGATTGGAAATACAAACGTTCCGGACATATTTCGTGTTGAAATATGTTTGAAAGACTCGTCATACCAGTAGTAATACAGAACCAAATCGGATTTAATAATACTAGCTCCTGCCCGCGATTTCGCTCGCGTGAAATTGCGGCCCCCGGCCCACCGCGTCGCATCCCATCGCACGCCCGCGCTATTACTTCGTTTTCACTTAGCGTTCTTTCTTACTTTTTTCGTTCTACGCGACTCCTAAGGGTCGTAGCGTGATGTTACATAGCCTATAACCTTCCTCAAGTATTGGGTAATCCACTGCAAAAATATTTTTTCAAATCTGACTGGTAGTTCCGGAGATTACCCCCTACAAACTAACAAACAAACAAATTTTACCTCTATAATATTAGTATAGATTCACACTCATATTGAACTCAGTTCAATCCTCCAACCGAATATGTATCGATTTTATATCAAAGCTATATCAATAAATCGTACTATTCAGCTCACGTTCCGATTACATAACTAGTGCGTCGCTATTAATTTATCAAAAAATAGTAATTTAAGGTGATGATACCTAAAAAATACTTTTCTGAAACAATACAAATCAACTTAAGAGTTATGAAATCAGTTAAATAACCAGAGAAATAGACGTGATAAGTAATGTAGACCATGGTTTTTAGACAAAACCTGGGAAAGAAGGTCGTCATTCAGATAGATCTCCAACTAGATGATTATGAGATGGTGGTGTTGAGTTTTCATTCCTCTACCTTGCCTATTCAAGGATGCATAGCCGGTACGGCTCGCAAATCCTTCCATATACCAAGGGCACGTCTTCCTTACCATTACCGCGCCACCCGGTCTACTCCTTGATATGCAATGGCCTCTGTAGCCCCATAAACATGAGACTGCAGGGGCTAGTGCAAATCTTGGGATTCGATTTATCGAGTCTGGTTAAACCACGCTGTAACCGGTGCATTTTATTCATTCATTCAATTGAGAAAATTATGCCATTGATTTGATTTCATGGGACATATTTCACATTGCAAATCAGAATCATGACTATAATATCTTTTTGTTTTAATAAAACCTTTTGAAAAATCGTCTAGTATTCTGCACTAAACTTAGTGCATAGCTATTACACATCACAGACTGCACGGCGCCGATGCTAAGCTGTGTGTGTATTTAGTAGATAGGTACAGAGATACTGAGAGAGATAATAACTACGTATGTATATCATGTTCTAATAATTAGGAAGCTTCGGAATACTGATAATGGTATATGTAGAGCAGGGTTAATGGCCCTTCCGAATCATATTACAGCACTTACAAAACGGAATCACGATCCAATTGCACCTTTGATTATCAAACCGGTAGTAATTTGAATAGCTACATGCAAGGCTTTTATGTGGTATTTACACGAAACATGCAAAATGGGTGTAAAACAGAGTAGAATGGAACAGTTTGATGATTATTTGCAGTGGAACATGTTTGAATCAGGGAACTAAATATTTAACCAAAATAGCTGATCATGCAATCTCTCCGATACGATTTGTATGCAGTCGGATACGGCGTGCTAAGAATACCTATACGTCGCCAACGCTACGCTTGGATTGACCAGACCATAATGTAAAATAGTTGGTACTAATATAACTGTGACCTTTTTGATCATGTCGTCGTAATTTCTTGGGTCAGTTTTTTCATCTGACACCTAACCGATCAATAAATCTAGCAGATCAATTTTTTTTTTTTGATGATATCATCTAATGTTATCAGCCAAGATAAAAAGTATCTGCTAAAATATGTAATGTGGTTTTGGTCAGACTTGGCATGAGATACCTCCGAAACATGTGTGGTTTGTAGACTAATGGGTCGTTGTTTTAATATAAGTTTAATCTCTATTTCTATAGAACTAGAGTTTGATATGGCTTGGTTTAAAGGTTCGTATTTTGTATACGGTGATGTTTACTGCTCGATGCCAAATAGCGTTTATTCAAACATTGACTGCGCCGAGAGCTTGCGCCTTATCCCGCACTCGGAATCGTAAATGTTTCTACCGATTTCATCAATGGCGATAATATCAATGTCTTTCCAAAAACGAAATTAAGTGCTTCGAGTGGACCTTTTTGCCAGAGTTAATTTAAAGATATCTCTGCCTATACATAGATTTCAACAAATCATGTTTTATATCATACCTTCAAGATATAGGTATATTCTTTCATTTCATACAACATTTGTATCGGTCTCATAACCTACAGACATAGGGGACCTAGACACAACACATGTAACTAAAACTGTTGGAACACATGAGTTTTGAGGATTTAGGACCAGAACCGCAAATGCGTAACTTTGATACTTGTAAGAAAGTTTTCTACCAAGAAGGCTTTGGTCCTCTGAGGGAAATGAATTGTTTTGTTCGTCCCTGAAAAACCACAATAACTTATAGCTTATAGAATAGAATAGAATAGAATAGAATACTACTACTTATTTATGTATTCTAATAGTTTTATCCATCCATAGAAACCTCAAGTTCTTTCTTTACCAAACGATGTATATTTACATTAAATTCCATATATTACTGCGCTCTAATTGAAAAGGGGCGCACACAGCGTGCGCGTGAAAATGATACGTGTTTAGTGAAATAGACACCTCGAGGCGGATTACTAATAGGAAATCACTGAGGATCATATGAAATCTACGGATATAATGTGGTTGAATAATGATGACGTAAGTATGTTTAAAGATGGTGTTAAAACTCTCGCAACGCAATAAAGAATACCGTGGATAAATACTGGTTGCATAAGATAAGATAAGATAAGATAAGATAAGATATATTTATTTTGTAAAACATGAGTACAGTATTAAAAGGTCTTATAATTATTATGAGGTGGCTACATGTTTTGCCGTTTATGGCGTACAAATTATAGTTGCACAAGACAAACAATACAAGAAAGAAAATAAAAACAAAACGGTCTGAAATAACCAATATTCTCCAAAATATTCAAACCTTCATAGTAAGTACTGTCTCCCACAAAACATCGAATGCTAACTGGAATACAAATGCAAATACAAGTTTCTCTGTAAAAACGGTGATAAACACAAAGTACAAACACGCGGGTTGAATAAGAATGTTCGCTTAAGAATGGCAGCTGGTAGCTGCCGGCGAGGAATGGAAACAAATGGAGAACGTTCAGAGAGAGATGCACTAGTGTAGCTACAGTAAAAATAGAAATTACTAGCAGCGCCCCACGGTTTCACCCGCATATTGGTATATATTGTAGTAAATATGTATGTATGTGTATTATAAGTCCAACCCTACCTTTTTTATTTATGTAATGCATTTAGATATATTGTTAATAATTGTAAATATTATCTTTTTTCTCTTTGTTCCTCTGTAACAGAGCACCTGCCATCTAATCTCTTCACCACCCTTGGTTGACTGGTAGAGAATGCCTAAGGCATTAAGTCCGCCTTTGTACCTTTTTTGTGTGCGAGAAGTTTAAATAAATAAATAAATAAATCTTGATCCCGTGAGAATATCGGTATAAATCCTATGTAAATTATATATGTGCGAAATTTCATTAAAATCTGTTCAGCCGTTTTTGCCTGAAAGAGTAACAAACATCCTCACAAACTTTCACACTTATATATTAGTGGGACTGAAATAAAAAAAAATCTTGTCAGGCGATATTATTTCAGCAATAATTAAGCATAATTATAAATCCAACTTTTCTAAGCCCTATCGCTTTAATAATTACGAACAAATCTCCACACTAATTGCGTAACACACGATCAATTACAATTTGTTTTATTTTAACAGTTAAAAAACATTCATTGCGTTATTTACGTTGTTGGGCAGACAAATTTTTCGTACATATGAAGCGATGGATTTGCAATTTCCTTCAAAATTATTGTGATTGATCGTGTGTTACGCAATTAGGGTGCTGGGTTAGGTTGTCTAATGATATTAATTTCGTGATTGGGTAATATCAAAGTAGGAGAGGTTTTACACGTTAGACTTTAGGTAATTAGCAACCTAGAAACTAAACTCAATTAAGTATTTCACTAATGTCTCTTTCTTAGTTATTCTTGGAAAGTTGTGAATTAATTGGGACCTTTGAAACTTTGACACGCTGATGGTGTTAATAAATTCAGGAGAGAGTTAGAGTCGTTGCGACTTAATATTAGGCTTATTAGTAGCTTAATATTATTAATTAACTCTGGGTTTCGGGTAACTGTTGAGTATCAAGATCCAGGTGTGATGCTAGTGGTCTTGACTTAATAAAACAAACGACTTGAATCAGATAATATGTATTTCTTGGGCTGATTACAATTTTGAGTCGACCGAAATGTGTGCGCACGCTCAAGGTACCGGTCAGGCGAGTGAGTTGCGTGGGGAAGCCCGCGATCGCGGTGTGGTGTGTGTGTAGCCCGATGTGACGGCAGGAACGGTAACTAAACTTTTAGGGCCGATTTTTCAATATTAAATGCTGTTCGTTGGTAAGCGAATTTCTTATGAACAGCTGGATCAATTTCGTGTAAAATGTTCATAATAGACCGAATTAGGTTTTTACGGAAAGAAAAATTTTAAAAGTTTCCCGGAACACTTTCAAATTGGAGAAAACTGAACAACCTTTTTTCTTTGAGATTTTTGTATTGAAACTTGGACAGGACAATGTCTGTCGGATAAGCCAGTTTTCTATAAAAAAAAAGCTGTCAAACCCTCTTATTTAAAATAAATAAATAGAATAAAAAGATAAAAAAAAGACAAGACTTCAATATCTGACGATAAAAAGAATCATTACTCATTGTTTTATAACGATCAACACAAACTAATCATAAGTACCATGTGGAGGACCAATGATGACTATCTCGATGTTGTTCTGTTCAGTTTATTTCTCTAATTTATTCAAGAAGATTTTAATTCTCAGCTTCTTTATGATCACAAGACAAATTGTTAAGAGTGTTTTATGGTACTAAAACATCGTGTATACATATATTTAATACCCAGGAACCCTTTATTACCATACAAAAGCAATAAAATTAAAGTGGTTTGAAGTTTCCCAAAATGGTTAACTGCAGTTCAAGCCACCATGAGAAATATATCCGGGTACCACTTTATAAAAAGTCACTGAACTAAACAAAAGAATCCGCCAAAGGCGTATTGGCTGTTATATTAACCGCACCAGTTTCTTCCAAGTCAACTAAAAGCAACGAGTGTGAAAAGACAATAGCGATATTTTTAAGAAGCATCTCAGAAAAGCGAGTTAGCTAAAAGACAAAAGGCAAGCGCTCTTGAATTTATAAAACCTTTTCGGTTCTAAATTCTAGAAAAATCTTTTCTTATTTTTCTTACAATGTAGGTCGAGCTCCGAACTTGCTCAGATTTTATTATTATGATCTTCCGCTCAGTAGCAGTACCTCATTATAAATACCACGTCATGTGTAGTTATTAGGCTATTCATATTTACAGAGTTAATTAAGGATCCAAAAGATATACAACGTGTAACGGAAATGGTATATCTATCCAAAAGGGGTGAAGATTACATTAGGTAGGTATAGAATCTCTATGCAAAGTTTCAGCTCAAAATAAATTACTCACATTATTATCCTTTTTTAATTTATACCAAATTTTAGGTTTCGTGGAATTCAAAACATATAAAACGCGTCACCGCATTACGAGGATCAGACGGGATCAAACAAGCCAAAACAACGGAGAAGCTCGAGCGGCACAGAATACATAATAGCACCGAGCGGTTGGTATCATGTACTGACATTTCTCATCATGTTCGTAATATGTAGAAATAAGATTTTAAAACCCTTGCCACATAGTTTGTTATCATCCAAAGAAGCCGTGCACTTGATATGTATATAGCCTTTCCGTTACACGTTGTATATATCCCTGGTCCTTAGTCGCTTCTGTGTACGGTGCACTTAACCAACTAACTATACCTATCCAACGCCACCCGTGTAATGAAAACCTCTTCTTTGCGTTAAAAAATGTTAAGTGTGCATTATTTGCACTAAAAATGTAGGCTTTTCCTCAGGTCATACTAATTCTGCAAACATACAAAAAATATATTGCATGTAAGTTCAATACTTCTCTTTTCCTAAACCTTCATCTTTTAGCTAAGGTAGGATCAACTTGTCATCACTTGTCCGCTGTCGGCGTCACAACAATGAATCAAAACGCGAGTTTCACTTTCATTGCCCTGAAGTGTTGGCATCGAGGACGCGTCCGGAATAAATGTGAAATGTATTCAAGAGGGAGCCACTGCTGCAACTAAGTTTAGCAGTTTACTGCTCAAATACGTGCATGGTCCCGGTATTTGTGTACTTATGCTTTGCTTGCGATTCCATTCGGGCATTCGAGAGATGAAAACCATTAATTAAATTGCTTCTTCTGTCTTGTATCGTTCAAAAGAAGTCATGGCGACTAACGTGTAACCAACCTTAATAGGACAAACTCTAAATGCAAGTACGTAAAACACTTTATTACAAAATAATAAACCGATCACTGTTTATTTTTTGTCACTTACACTTGGTTATTATGTGATAGACTCATTATAAAATTTGTCTTTAACCAAGACGTGTTCCAGGAATTTAAGATTGTAGATTTCTTCACCGGTATTACTCCGGAGATAATACTCAGCATTCTCCGGCAGTCGGTATGTTGTGTGCTTACCTCGCGAGTCACTGCCTCTGCCCGCTCCTTGCCTTCAGAACTATTAAGTATGAAAGTGTAGAGGACGACTACTTTCTGACTTTCTTTCTTTCTTTCTCACTCATTTACATCCTCACACTTTCAGGTCCAGTTGAAAACCAGCGTCAGGCACTTATAGTTGTCTGGCATTTTTTGCTGAACTGGGCCTTTTTGGCGCACCCGTGAGGCACCCTCCCCTGCCAATTTTCTTACATCGGTCTTTACACCTTTTTATTTGTTTAATGTTTTATCTGCTGTATTTTTGTGTGCCTTTTCCGTCCCTATTCCGTTCCATTAGCACCTTTGACATTTCTTAGACAGCATCGTGACACACATCGTATCGAATCGACAGCACAATGCACTGGTATTTTGTGGACTTGCGTTATAATAGCATGAAAAGGAAAATACACGTTAGGTATGTTCAATGTCGTATGATTTTTATAATATTTTATCTACGAGTATAATAGCTCGATACCGTAATAGCTCGAACACAAAAAAAACCTACAACATTATTAAAAGATATGGTCAGGTTATTTTCAGTTTCGCATGGCGAAAATCGTGAAAGGTCTTTGGACAATATGGGTGATGGAATAATGTGGCGAGCACAATGGCGACCATAAGTCCATATCGGAAGTGAGGCTCCAGTGCAGCGTGTGTTAGCGTGTGCGTCAATAAAGGTGAATTTGAATCGAAATATTCAGTTCATATGTGTTCGCTATTTCGTAGAAACAGGTTTCGGGTTGATTAGTCGACGAATTAATAATGATTTGATGTTTTCTGTGTTTATTTTTTTTATGTAACGAAAAGGGTATAGAGAGAATAATATCGTTTTGCAATATCTAGTCTTTTCAATTCTCTAAAAAACCACATTGCTTACACCATTAGCAATTCTAATTCCAACAAATAAGTGCTTTCTAACCAATTCAACATCACAACTAATCCAACTTGTAATGAGCGGAACCACACCGAACCGTAACAAACAAACAAACTGTGTTACCGCTCCCCCCTCCCCTTAACCCCTTAAATAATTCCCTACCTATTTACTCCGCGTCCTCTGAAACTGTTTCTAAAACGAAAAGCAAAATGTTGATCTCGAATTTGCTTTGTGTATAAATATCCTGGAGTCTGAGATAGAAATGTTGATAATAAAGTTTGACAGCATTAGTTCTTGACAGAATTATTAGATTCAAGAGCTCTCAGCTCGAATGGGTGAACTTTTTCCAGTCAATAGAGGATGCAATCACAAACAGACAATGTTTTGGAAAACTGATGGAATTTGTTGGTTTTAATTTATTTTTTCGGTATCCTGAAATTAAGGACGAAAACTTTGGCCATATTAAATCAATCTTAGTACTTAAATAAAATTGGTTTCAAATAAATAATTTATTTTTAAAACTAAGATATTTATTTGAAATGTAATAATTTTAAGAGCTACGTATGTTGTATCCACGTGTGGGTGTGTTCGCCGGTCGTTTTACATAATTACCGGCTAAACACCGGTGGATTTTCCGGGTAATTTTCGACCGGCTGCTACTGGGTAGTTAAGGTTAGCAGGGCAGCAGCAGCTGCAGAAATGTATTATAATTTAGTCCGAATTATTCACTTAGTAATTTTATATGCTTATTAATTCAAAATATATTTTAACTATGGGTTTCTATAGATAGAAACATTATGCAAAAACATAATTTCCTAATTACAATTTCGGTATATCTTTCATCATTTTTTCTTTGTATTTTGTAAACGTAGGAATGGCACACATGGAGTACTAGGTGGCCAAGTGTTAACGGCCGCGATATACGAGTTGTACGTCGTAGGTTCGAACCCAGACTGGCGCTTTACTTTGTGTAAATTATTTCATCACCACTGCTCTCAAAACGGTGAAGGAAAATATCGAGAGGAAACGCCCATATCCTAGAACCAAAAAATCGAACTCACGTGACAACCCGGTAAAATTCCCCATTGACAAAAAATGGGGCAAACTAAACGTGCTGTGGTCAAAACAAATTTTCGTGTGGGTGTCGTCACAGAGACAGGTTTATGGGAAACCGTAGTCTATAAATTATATTGTAACGATAGTATTATGTAACTACTCATTTATATTTTACTTTTGCCGTTCTTTAATAAATATTGTATGCACCTAAGATCGGCAAATATTAAAGGGGAAAAAGCCTACAAGCTCGCTCACAAAGCTATTTCCACACAATTTCGTTTAAATTCTTTGTAGGTCTGCATTGCAATAAACTACCTTGGTTTTGAAAAATAAAATCCTTTTGTTTCGTGAAGCGATCTTATTCGGACTTCCAACCGTTAGAAGGCTTTTATAGCCTATTCCATTCTCCCGGGACATTTCCGCCAAACAGCTCAAGCAGAATTGTGTTATTTATAAAATTTTAAAACGAATTTTACTGAAACACATCTGTCTACAGAACTGGTAAATATGGGCTACATCTGTGTGTTGAATTTCAAATGCACTGAACAACATAAAACATTTCAAATATTTAAATAGCGAGCGAAATAGAAACCCGAATATATAACATGCAAATTGACAAACCAGCAGTTGGTAGAAACGATGAAAACAACAATTTTAAAAAAATACAAGCCTAAACCATGGACTAACAGTTGAAATTGAATCTGATTTTGGCAGTTCTGAAGAAAAAAAAGCGAAAGCGTAAAGATGCTGTAGGTTTAACATTCCAAGAAAAGCTCATACAAAAAAGCCATTGACAAAGGCTCAGTGACATCCTTCCATCGTTATGGACATGTTCCCGGAGGCTGCACTAACCGGAATAGGCAATTAACATAAACCATCCTAAATGTTACGGTTAAGAGAGCAGTCAAGCGTTCATGAGACACAAGTGATTTAGTTGACGCGTAACGTTCAAGTTTGATAGTGGTCTGCGGAGGCAAAACATGATAGTAATATACGATAACTACCTAGGTGATGTAGATGAACCAGTCCTTAATCAGAACATACTTTTCAATGGTATTAAAATTAAAATTTTATAGTTAATCGTATTAGTTATATTTTAAATCAAAAGTGAACCAATAACACTCAGAAATTAAAGCAATATGATTTGAGAGTTCAACGACGCTCAAATCCATTGGTTTGCTATCCAAAACCAGACTACTACTACTAAAATAGGCCACTGGGTAATAAATACTATCAATAACTTTATAGACCGTTGTCCGATAACATTCATCAATAGTGCGGCAGTGTAAAGCCTACCCTTTCAATATATGTCACCAGAGCCATCGATTGTTCAGCTGTCCCAACAGACTTCACTGGCACACCCATCGTAAATTGAGCTTTGTTTTTGACGCTTAGAGTACACATTTCAATGAATCAAGCGGCAATATTGGCTACTGACACTCTATCCAAAGATAATATCCCACAGTGACATCTTCGTTTTACATGGCTAGGTTTATGGTAACATCGAAGTTTCGCTCTTGGGCAGTCCGGGGTTTATTTTGTTTACACACTGTAGAAACTTTTTTTATTAAACGGCTCTAAGCAGCTATCATAGCAGTTTGCAATACAAGCCATAAAGAGACAACTTTCGTTCTTACAAGTTAGCTGATTCACCACCGGCTGACCGGCCCCCATACCTGCTCCAAGACTAACAAGCTTCTGTTTGATGCGAGACGCTGTAACGAAATGCACCCACTGAGTTTACTCACTAATGTTGTGAGAACACCTGTATAATTTCCGCATTACAAGCATTTGCCTAAATCACTAGAGCAATGCTAATTGGCTGGTTTTGTAAACATTATGCTTGTCGCACTTAGGAGCGTCGCCCAAATTATACAAGCGGAAAGAGCTGCTCGTGTTTTATGCTAAACTTAATCAGTTTAACCAAAAGCTTTCTGGAATAATATCGTGGAAACATAATAAATCATCATATTAATCAAATTTATATAAAACTTACGAATTACGAAACTAAACGAAAATAAATAAAACCCACATAAGCCTGATTACACGTGACTTGACCTTACTGTATTTCCCTTCACAAAAGTCACCTGGAAATATGACTGACGGTGTAATAGTGCAATGACCCATGTAACGTATTCCGGAATCTCACGCGACCGTACATTTGACGTGCTATGATGTATAGTTCTCGCACGCGGTGAGAGCTCACCAACAGTATAAACTAGAAACATTTGACCAAAAGTTATGATTTTACTTCATCAACCCTTTTCGGATCCCTTCAGATTCTTCGAGGAAATAACCTATTTGAGGAACCGGAGACTGTGTTCTTACATTGTTTTCCAATTGGAGATTCCAAAAGAAAATTATCTATACCTATTGGAGTTAAAATTTGGTTGACATCAGTAATGCGTCTTTCACAATATTCGATACTTAAGTACCTTATTTTAACTCCATTTACTGCTGTTGCTATTTAAAACCAAAGCTACAAAGTCAAACATTTATTTCCTTGAATTTATTTTCACATAATTGATGAACCAAATCGAAAACGCTATACCGTTCTTTAAATCTTTTACACATTTGAAGTATTTACACTTCAAGTACTCCGAATACGAAATTGATTTGATGCTTCGAACAAAAAGTAAATAGTTATACAATGGGTGTAACTTTACGCTTGAGGAAGACGGAATTACTTGTTCTTCTCGTCATTGTGATATATTTCTTTGTACGCGACCATACCTGAAAGTTTCTGGTTACGGAGATATTGAAGGTCAAAGGTTTTTTTTTTGCGAACACGTACAACTTTAAATACTTCTGCGATCCCTTTTTGCGGGTGTTACATGGCACACCTACACAGGAAATGTTAACACCAAAAAAAAAAACGTTTCCTAGCAATAATTTTTGCACAAAGTTATTTAGTCTGATGCACAGAATTCGTAGATAAAGGCTTCTTGGTGGATCTTTTTTATAAATTTTTGTGAAGGATTTACATACCACTAAAAGCTTAGTTTTGTCTTCTCTCTTTTGCCCAGGACGGAACTCAATGTACCTACCTACCTGTGCAGCACAGCTGATGTGCTTTCATCTAGATCTCCGTAAAGTCAACCACTCACTTGACTATCAATAATAGACTTACGTAGGTACTTAAAAACATGAAAATTTGAATTTTTCATATTTACCGGGAACAAAACCAGGAGATAAAGTTTTACATAACCGAAAAGAAATGTTTTTTTGTTTTTTTTTAGTTGTTTCATTCTTTTACATAATTATGGAACCAGCTCCGCTTATATAAGTAGGTATATTATATCTACGGATCAGCATTCGTCTCTAATATCAACATTTTCTTTTGTGGGTGATCGCTTGATTTTGACATTTATAGCTTGTAAATTAACATCATGAAATTCTAATTCTTGTTCCAAGTTGGCGTAGTTATAGATACCGTTCAATGATCCGACATAAAACGGCACTTTTATGCTTCGGATTCCTTCCTTACGGTTTGAAATCGCTAATCAAAAGTGTCTTTTCATTAGGGATTTCAATCCATCCGTGTTTTACTTACTTACTTTAAGTTCATCCCAGGAAATAAATCTAAATGAAAATGTCGTCTTTCAAGAAAACTTCGCAATTAAAACTAGCTGGAAACTGAAAATGTGTTTTCTTCAGTTGCGGAAATATATTTTATGTTTCGTTGAAATTAAAATTCAGACCGACGCCGTTATCAATGTCTGCAGCGTGTTTAAAATTAAAACCGTTCCATCTATTAGGGTCTAGTTACAGTGTTGGTTAAAATTCTTATGAATGTTTTAAAATTCAAGCCATTAAATAGTAGATACGATAAGAAAAAATATATAGTTTACTATGGCGTATAAAATATCATCTCTTCTTTGTTAGCATGATACTTTGATTTCATAACACTTTTTCTAAGTCATACCCATGTTGCAAAGGTTATTCCTACTCGGCGACCATCTACAATGTGGAATATTTAATCAATGTTGAAAGCCACAATAAAGACAAACGATGACGTGCACATTGAAACCTATTTATTTAATTCTTTTACATTATTATGGAACCAGATCCGCTAAAATAAGTAGGTATATTAAATCTACGGATCAGCATTCATCTCTAATATCAACATGTTCTTTTGTGGGTGATCGCTTGATTTTGAAGTTTGTAGCTTGTAAATTAACATCATCATTTATGCCAAACTTATAGCATTTTTGAAAAGAATGTCAGTAGGGCACAAATCCAAAAAGTCCAAAAAATTTACGGCCGCTAACATTAAAAAGTTTCTTAATGAAGCTCCAGACTGCAACAATTATAACATGCTTATTCCCTGGATCGGTTAGGTATTGGTAAATTAATACTCATTGATCGTCGTCCATTATACGCGGGCTCCGGTAATCAACAGGCGGCGAGTAAATAGAAATTCCCTTCGCGAGCGACCTCTGCATTTATCAACAAGGTTACAACTTAATTAAATACCTGCTAATAAACACGCCTTCCAGTAACTACCTTTTATTTAAGGCAATGTTGTGTTTTGTTACTTGTAACGGAAATAGATAAAGTTTTACAGCAAAAGGAAAGTTCTATCTAATGGAAAGTTTGACTTCGTAGGATGAAAACTCAGCGACCTTAAATGTGGAATGAATTAATAATATTTACATAATACGAGTATACAGGGTGGATTTTTGAGATGGATCAGCAAGGGCAGCTACCTTAGCCGTTGAAGCTACATGAAAATGGTCTTAGGAGACTGTCCTTAACTTTTTGAGAAATTTTGATCTGCATTCACAGATTTTGAAAAATAATTACAATCAGCAAGAAAATGGGCAGTTTTCGTAAAAACTTATTTTTATGCCAATCGATCCTGTTTCATATAATGATTAAAAACCTCTGTTGGACCAACTGAGGTCTGAGTACTAGAGAAGTCAGAAATCGCAAAAAACTTTTCCCATACATTTAATAGGAAATGAAAAAATTTGGCCATTTTCCTGCTGTCTGTACATTTTTTTCAAAATCTGTGAATGCAGATCAAAATCTCTCAAAAAGTTAAGGACAGTCTCCTTAGACCATTTTCCTGTAGCTACCAACGGTTTAGGTAGCTGCCCTTGCTGCCCCATCTCAAAAATCCACCCTGTATACGCTAACAAACTTAAACGCTAACAGACTTAAAATAATAATATGTACATGTATACATATAAAAAAGGGGAGGGAAAGAATCATAGGGCATCAAAGAATTCGTCCGCGTCGCTGCCAACAGGAAAGGTGCCCAGAAGGCTGGCAGCATTGCCACGTTGTATGGGAATGTTGATTCTTTGGCAAAAAAATAAGCCAGCCCTCTGGTCATGTGAAGAGTCGACCAACCGCTTGGCGATGTCTTGGAAAACCAAGTGGGCACTCGGGCACCCCATGGCCCTAGTGTTTCAACCCCTTCGAATGAACGGTATAATGGCGCAATGATGTATCAACATCCACCTGCACCTCAATTGCTTGACACTTTCACAATCTGAAGGATTTTGAAAGGAATTCAAAACCCATTGCTTCACATGTTTGAAAGATTCGTCTACTCAACGACGTAAATAACGCAATGAATGTTATCGAATTGAAAATATTAAAGATATTTCAAAAAGTGTTACGCAATTATCCCGCTGGGTATGATACAGTTTTACCCGAATTCTTTAGGCGCAGGCCACATATAAATGGCGTCGGGCGCGGACATGGCACGGGCGGCTTCCTATTCCATTCAAATTTCATACAAAATGCATGGAAATAAAGCGCAATTTAGGACACACTGTATGTTGATGGTCGGACGTTCGAGCAACGCCCGACGCCATGTATATGTAACCTGTGCCTTAGTGTGTTTTACCTCGCATCTTCTTTATCGGTCTTTCCAAGTAACAAATTACGATAGAAACTAATTACAATGTTCTTACTCTACAACAAACCGCCCTCATGATGTCGTGTACACTCTGCAGAACTAAGCTTATCTGTAATTACTACTGAGAGGTTGTCTCTGTTGCTAGGTAATCTTCTGTCCCATCTCAGTTCATTGGAACCCTGCTGTTGGCAGGACCATTACACGGCTGACGTAGCACGTCTTCAGCCATTAACCTGTACTAAACATAATAATAATAATGTAACCAAGTTTATTACAATATTAAAGACATATCATTTGTCTGGCCAAGTGAGTGAAGAACCACGTACCGTGAAGGGTTCTGTAGTTAGGATGAATATTTACGCATGCAGTGCATTGATTTTTCCGAGCGCAAAAATTACTTTTTATTTCAAATTATTTCTTGAAAAACCTTTGAAAATCAACGCTAATTAGCAGCTGTAACCGAAAAAAAATTGGCCTAACCTACCCTTTGTTTAAGCTTACTACAAGAAGAAAATCTGATTATTGTTTGAAAAGAGGACGATCACTGTGATACTAAAATCCAATCGCTTTTGGCTTTTAACTGTTCGTTTTATGAATAGGTACTTATTCTGGAACTGTGTAGTTAGGTGTCAGTTTAAATGCTTATAAAATTCACATATATTTTCTTTATAGAAGAAAATGCCTTAGTCGTTAGCACGATAGTTATTTTGTGTACAGGCTTGAATAATCTGCAGCAGTTTCAAAAACTTTCCGTGGTAAAAAGTGTTTTGCGGCTGTGGTCGCTTTAGAAAGTCTGCTACTCCAGCGCGACACTGTAAACCGCACAAAAGGGTGCGTTCAATATTTCGAATCATTCTCACTAGTTCGATTCATTAGTTCGATCGTCGAACTAGTGAGAATATTTTTTCTCAATAGTTCGACCGTCGAACTACTGAGCGGTCACTGTTGCCATAATATTAGACTTATATCTCACTCTACCGGACACCAAGGTGACACAAACGTGGTCGCGCTACCAGAAAAATACAGGCTGACTTCGAAAACATGCGACAAAATTTAGGGGGCTGTTCTACTCATCAATATGAATAACTTTTACTATGGGACCAAATAAGAATTCGCAAGAAAAAAATCGACCTTTCTGTATAAAAGTATACCCGATTGGACCATTTTGTGTAAGAAAATCGATACTATCAGCCTGTATACACAGCCCTATAGTGGGTATGTCAACAGGCATTCGATCATTTTTTAGCAGTTCGATCATGTCTGCGCCGGCACTGTTAGTCAGATAGGACCCTTAAGTTCCTCATTTCCTAACACCATTTTATTTCAGCACAAACTATAACGGTGGTTATAAAGAGAAAATAAAATTGAATTGCAACCTATAACCAATCCGATAGAATTATCCTTTCGAAAGGGAGGAACAGCAATTACGACGACACGCTTCGAGAAGCTTCGGATAAATGCTTGTAATAAACTTGTTACTTTTATTGAAGCTCATTTCGTTAACGTGTGAGGAGTGAACGACACTAAAAGGTATCAACCAATACGGGATTATAAACTCGAGGGATATAATATGTAGTAGATAGATTATAAATCTACTTACTACATATTATATTTGAGTAATTGATTCGCTTTTATTCAAGATAGTTAATTGATTCAGGCGTGACTTGGCGGAAAACCATTGTAAAATATAATAGACGTATATATTTAACCCGAACACGACGTGTTACCATGCCAAGTGCTGGCACAGCGTCGAGCACTCGGCGTGGTAACACGTCGTGTTCGGGTTCGTGATAAGTCAATCGTCATTCTGAGAATGCCTCGTTGGGAGGTGAAATATGTGTCGATTTCTTACAGGGTTTTTTATGACTCTTTAGGAAAAGTTAATCGGAATAGTTACTAAATATATCTACGTCTATTGTATTTTTTTAACTTTCATTCCAATGCGCTGAACAATAAAGCTTCCCAGACACTAAATGATGTTATCAAAATAACGTGTTGAAAATTCACATGAGAAGTTTCATGAAACAGTTTATAAGAAGCAATTGTCATATAGTATTGCACCGATTTCTCTAAAGAAACATACAAATCCCTCAAAATATAAAACAATAAGTAACCGCCACTCCAACTCAAGTGTTTCAAACCAAATCCATCATTATGCCTACTTATCATTAGTACTACTTTCCCGAAAATCGACGAAAAGATAAATAAAGTAAAACGGTGATCACATCACATCAGTCAATAAACCAAAAGGTCGAGTCAGCGAATCCCATGCAAACTCTCATAACGATAAACTTGGGTTTAAGGGTTACTAAAGAAGCCGTTGAGGTTTCTGTAGCAACCCTCACATCTTTATTACTATGGCCTCTTAAAGGGTGTGAGTTTCACTGTGCACTTGTCAAAAGTCGCTGCGTTACCTACATTATTATAGGTTATGATGGCGTCTCATAAAATTCATAAATAAACTATACTCGGTACTACTTAATCTCTTTCAGGGTAAGTTTCTCTATAAGTTGGTCTATGGGTTTTTTACTTAATTAATAAAAGCCACTTAATTTAAAATCTTAAAAAGTTTACATGAAATATTATATATTTTATATTATAATATATTTAAATAAAATCCTGGCCAATTTTGACGAAAAAAAAAGAAAATCAAAAGTCAATGACATTTCAATGTTTTTTTCGTGCAACTGGCGAATATTTCTTATTGCAAATCTAAAAAGGTTACACCCTAAACCTTTTTCATAAAAAGTGTTGGTTCTTTGCAATGTACAGTCACGAGCATTCCTTACAGTTATTCAATATTCAAAAGCGTTTTTCTCTTGAAATGGAAATTGCAACTTTCAAAAAAGGCCGATTCCATTATAGTTTGATACTACTATTACTAGATTTCACGCAACCTGCTTAGAATAATCACCCCGATCTGAAAGCTCTATCGTGTTCGGGTTACGGATCGCATCTGCATATTCCTTAGAAACCCATTTGTCTACAGTTTGCTGGCTCATCGTCTAGAATTCCTGAGAATAGGTAACGCACAAAGATATAAATATGTCTAGATATACAATCATAGCTGTGAACTCGTTGATAAAAATAGCGGCCAACTGGCACTAAATGCACGCACATTAGAAAATTACAATGACAGCACAATGACGTGGCGAGAGTGTAACACGTAGCTACCACGCACTCCAGCAAAACAAAGTTGGGTTGTTTTTTTTAGTTAATTTGCAGCGCGACAATTTAGACATAAATAATCAAAAGTACCGCTTTATAACCAATTTACGTGCACGTTCCAAATGTTAATACTTCAGCTAGATCTTAATGGTAGGTACGCATATGTGAAACGTAACATTATGATACACACACAAATGTTTCAAGAACGTGCAAAATATATATAAAAATACATAAACTTCTGATATTTAGGTGTTTCACCTTGCAAGACGATATTTTTGAGATTCATGTAATATTCAAACCCACGCTATAGACCGGCGGCGCACCGCGTTCGTAATTCTTATAACTTTTCCGTTATAAATAAAATAGTTATAAGTATTATCCGCTCCCTAAAATCTCATTATCATTCCAAACATAACATAACATCACGCCTGTATTCCCCGAAGGGTTAGGCAGAGGTGTACGTATAGTACACCCACATTTCGCCAGTTATGTTTAAGTCCCATGTAATCTATCTATTGCCATAAACCGGGCACAAATCCAGAATCCCGGCTGCTACTGAGCAATTCCAGATGGAAAAACCCAATAACACTTTGCCCGACCCGGGAATCGAACCCAGGACCTCATGCTCAGCAGTAGCGCTTAAAATAGGTTAAGATAAGAACACGTACTGCGTACCTAAAAAACAGCTGAAAATTAGTAAGCCTAGAGAAAAAAAAGTAATCTTTGAAAAGTACCTCATTTTTCGTATTATAGCAAAATTGCTTCAAACACTATTGTACAAAGTCTGGCACATCAATCTTTTAGCGGTGAGCCGCCCGCCGGTTTGTCCCAGGACCGCAATTTATCCGTAGACTTATATAGATACCAGGGCTTGAGGCATTCCGCTTCAACTGCATCAATGTCTGGGTAAAATAGGTTTACTGGATTGACCAGATGTACCGCGTAATGGGACGGTTAATCTGCAAAAAAACAAATATGGGTTTAAAATGATCTATGATTATGTCAACAGTTTTACGCAAAATCTCTTCAAGTGCCTATTTATGTTAGTCTTACAATTAGACTTATGTGCTTAAGATCATTAAATGGGTACTGGGCAATTATGTCGGCCATCCGTTTCATCCACTTACGTAAAGCCTCATAATTAAGTACTAGTGTTTGCTCACACCACACAACTTTACTGAACATTGTATGCGCTGAATGCTTAACGAATATTATTCCTCATTTACCCTCAGGGGGTGGTCAATGTGTACCAAACCAGATGCCTATGAACAAGAATACTTTGCAGTTGTAAAGAGGTACCTAGTTTCACGCCTACTGAATTTGTTAGTCAGCAAAAATTCGAAAGAGTGCACTTCGCGTGAAAAAAAAACTGGTTTGATAGAGTGCAAATGGCGCGTGTTCGATTTTCGAATGTTCAAATTATCTTTCATTTATTTCTGGTTACTACAAAGCTTAATTATGATGATTAAAATGACAAAAAGGAATAAGTAACAAAGGAAGCGTCGGAAGATCAGGCACATTGTAAAAAAAAAACAGTAACAGTGCACTCGCCTGGCAGCTAACCAATGTACAAGTATATATATACAATCAGCACGCTAGTTGAAGTAATAACTTGAAAGGCTCGTAACAGAACTACGACCGTAGGTACTCCATCATTCACTACCTTAGCGAGTTGATGATTAGAAATTGTAGAGATTTCCTGTAGATTAGCTGCGGGGCGAGCAGTTTCGAAAATATTTTTATAGTGATTTTACCACAGACCACAGTCCTTAATATTATGAGTGTGGTTATTAAAATTGTTTTAACTAATTAAATCTTACCAAGGTATATTTTTATCATCTTCAGGTCATCGGAAACAGTCAGCTATCCCATGGTAAATGAGAGCTCAGATGTAAGTCGCAATAAATATCGTGTAAAGCCGCGTCGCTCTAAAGCTACCGTTCCAAACGCTCTTCGTTTCAAAAGTGTTGTGGAAATTGCTCGCCACTGGGAACTCGTAAATATTGCAGCACACTCGTTTATAAAACTCATCCACCGCAATAAGTGGCTTTTATTGCTCGCAAATAAAAAGCAAAAACATCAAAACAACGTTTTGAAATTTAAAACGTAGGTTGCCCTCATGGGAGAAATACGCTAACAACTCGATAGAAAATTTAATGAAATGCCTCACGAAATTGTAACTTTTTATAGGTACTTAGTTTGTTTCTTCCTAAGTACTTAATCGTGTCGGGTTAGCTGATATCGTCACATTATTACGCTTAAATTAGTAACAATTTCGGCTTCCAGCTTGCAAGAGGGAAAAAAAATATGTCTTCGTTTGGAGATTTGCCAAATTCGTGTAGGTAGACTCCAGCGTGGCATAAATAATTCGAAAGGGCGTTACTTTGACGTATGTTTTTTTTGTTGTTGAATTGGGAATGAGG
Organism: Eupsilia transversa; assembly: GCA_914767815.1. Classification (NCBI taxonomy): domain Eukaryota; kingdom Metazoa; phylum Arthropoda; class Insecta; order Lepidoptera; family Noctuidae; genus Eupsilia; species Eupsilia transversa. The sequence continues at coordinate 10,164,709 of OU611891.1, forward strand.
CTGCAAAATAAGCGATAATTGTTAATCCGCGGTCGTTAAGCCCACGTTCGCACGAACGTAAAAATATCGCAGCGGGATTTTATCGCGAACTGGATTTTCAAGTCTCTTCTGATTTCTTTCTCTGCTCAAACATGAGTACAATACATACAACAATAATTCTCAGAATATAAGAGATTTTATAAATAAAAATAAAAACAGATCATGACGTTTGCTTTAGACAATATCATGCGAATATTTATAAAAAATAATGTATAATATCACTCCGAATCAAATGATTTAAATCGGTCATGATAATATAGATCATTAAAATAATAAATTTGTAACAAAAAACTCTCACTAAACTAATTCAAATTATAATATTTTTACCGATTCTAACTTTTAAGTAGTTTATTTTTTGGGGCCATGCCAAAAATGGTTTTCGGCTAATAGCGTGTATCAGAAATGTGTGGTCATATTTAACATCTTACCGACGATCAAACTGAACAACTTTCTCCATGAGACCAACAGCGGGCAAAGAATAAATCTTTGTGAAAGGTTAGTTACGGGTATTGTATCACAGACACAAAATTAAACCGACAAAAGTCAAAAGCTAGATTTTTTTTTAAACTCAGGTTACAAAATAAATATTTCTATGTCTGTAGGTATTTGTCTCTACCAACAGTCTCAGAAATATATTTTGGTTCGATTGCACTATTCCAGCAGCTTGTTAAGATGAGATTTTATTTCCAGGTCCAGAGCCCAGTGCTGGTGGTGGAGCTAAACCTGAACAGACTAGAGGGCACACAGCTCAGGGCGCTGGGTCTGCTGTCCGTGTACGGGTTCAATGTGACGTATGAGGTGCGAGGAGCAGCGCAGTCACCAGGACCCACTTCATGCAGTGCCATCGAGTGTAGACTGCTGGGGCACTGCTACGCCAGGCGGGATTATCAGTAAGTATCAATACATTATACAATACAGAAACTAAATTAACGATTAAATAAAGCTTCCATACCAAGAGTCGATAACACTAGCAAGCAAGAAAGCATAAAGGCTCGCTCGTCGCGACTTGTCGCGCGACACGACACTGGTAATTCTTCAACCGTGAAATTTTCATAGAAATTGAATTGTTAAAGTCGCGTGCCGCCTGTTTACTAACTGTTAAGGCTCCCCCTTAACACTTCGTGATAAAATATAGTGAGCGTCCCTCACTGGTTACAAATTATGACGTCCCAGCTACATGAGAAAACATGGTTATGTTAATATTGCTAAGTCCACAATATTTTCCGCATCGCAGGGAGTTTTACTGTTCGTGTTTTGAGGGCTACTCCGGAGCGGACTGCGGAGAGGGACCGCTGTGCCCGAGAACCTCCAACATGTGTAAGAATGGCGGCACCTGCAGGTGAGGAAACTCCTAATCTTCTGTTTACCATAATTTCGTTCAACAGTTTTCTTTTTCGTACTACAATTTCCCCGATTTCCTGCAATAATAAAATGTTTAAGTTTTTTGAAGTAATTTATCAGGAAAATATGTAGAAAACATATTTTCGGCAGCTTTCTGTTTTATTAATTTCGGAGACTGAGCCACATCTGTACGTAAGGGATCCATTTTTTTGAGATAATTCCCGTTTTTGCGTCATGTATCCTCGACGACGTTTTTTTGTTATGGAAAAAGGGGTTAGAATTAAAGTAGGTGAGTACCATAAACTTAAGTTACGTTATTTTATAGATTTCTGGCACATTTATCAATGTTGACAGTAGTTTTGTAAATGTGTATTTTCTATTAGAGGAGTGTAGTTTTGTAAATGTATATTTTCTATTAGAGGAGTGTATGAACATTTCTGATCAAGTTAACATAACAAATACCTACATCAATTCATTATACCTAGCCTTTTTCTAACTATCTTGTGGCTAACTGGATGCAACTGAATACCAGCATTTTACATGGAACGACTGCTTATCTGACCTCCACACCCAGTAACTGGGTAATACGATACCCCTAGGTAAGACTGTCTGACTTTCGGGCTTCTGATGACCCGTAACGACTGTCAAAGGTCCACGAATGACCGCCGGGACCAACGGCTTAACGTGCTTTTCAAGGCACGATGGAGTCTCGATATGTAAAGATGGTCACCCATCCACGGACCATCCCCGGCAAGCGTAGCTGAACCTAATGGATCGAGCCGTACGGCTGTTATTACTCAGCCACGAACTCCTCTCATAATACATCATTGTTAGTCGTTATTCATTCAACAATACATTCTGTTGAATCGCTGTACGTATCGACAGACAGATGGGCCCGGCCGCTGTCAACTGTGTATGTGCGGCGGGCTACACGGGCGACCTGTGCGAGGCGCAGCTAGCACCACCTGGTGAGAAATATTTCTATATTTTCTAGCTTTTATTTTTCCCTCAAAATGGGTTCCTTCATATGCCACTACTTTCAATCAAAATTTACTTCCTAGAGACGTGTAATAATCTATTCCACGTTAACATTGTTAGTGTGAATTTTGTTTCAGAGTGCGGTATAGAAGAATGTGCAGAAGTTTGCAGTAAGGAAGGAACAGCTTGTGACTGTAACCCGAAGGATACAGACTTCTGTGAGTGTTAACATTTATCGATAATGCTAGGAAGCGGTGTTAAATACGTTTAAGTAGTTGATACCTACTATCTGCTATGTCACTATGGGCCAGTTTCTCGAACGAAAATCAACGCGAAATTAATATGACAAATTGTCAAGCGCGCTTTAACTGCTGTGATTGGCTGTCGATAAATCATTCAACAATGACATTGTCACATTAATTATGCTATAATTTTCGGTCAAGAAACCGCCCTAAATATCTTATTGTTTGTATGTTTATAGCATCAGCACGATTTGAAACAAGACTGGAAGTAGTGGATCAAGCAGGTGTAAATATATCTCAAGAAGTAATAAAACAGGTATTTCTTGATACCTAAATAAAACCACAGAATAATTATTCCAGAAGGAAAATTTATTTAAAATAACAATGTTACCTCTTTCAGTTAACAAGTTATTTAAAGGCGTCAAACATTACATTAGAAGATGAAATAGAAATTTTAAACATTAGGTAAGTTTCTGTTCACACAATACTGTAGGAGTATCTCGTGATGATGTATGTATGGTATGTGTATGTGTCAGTGCGGTGTCAGCGGGAGGCGCGCGCGGGGTGTGGGTGCGCGTATGGGGCGCGCGGCGCGATGCGGGCGCTCTGCGAGCTGCCCTGGCACGCATGCGCACACACCACGTGCGTCTGCGCATCGACACGCTGCATTTCTACATGCAGCCTGCGCTTAGCTTACACGTGAGTGCTTACCTTTATTCCATTCATCTGTCGTCGTAAATCACTCTCTAAACGAGTTTTTGTAGGATCTTGAACATGACGAAATACTAATTACTTACATCATCTACCTAATTCACTTCCACGACTCACACCATCAATCTTAATATAGCGAAATCAACTTGAAAGCAATCATGAGCGCTGCAGGGAATTAGGGAAATCTCAGCTTGATTATTCATAATTAACTATCCGCAGTCGACGATAAGAGTTTCGGGAAAAAAATGCCTTTTACAATAAATTTCACTGTTTTAAACGATTTGTGAAGAATATTCCAAACAATAAATTAGAATAATTTATCTATCTGCTCTAGTTGTTGATACATAGGCTTAGTGAAATTTATTGCTCGGTTTGAGTTATCCGGAGTCGGCACACCGAAAATTTGGGGAAACCGCACACTGGGATAAACGAGATCACCAACCATGGTGTTTATGACTATATACATATTGTAACAAATTATTTCATTGACCACGAAATAGAGGATGATTTATTAGATGTATTAGTTAGTCTGTTTTTATTAGAGTAGTTTAATAGATGTATTTTTGAACTTACTAATATATTGAATATTTATTATACACTAGTTAAGTTGGTCATATCATTTGTTTGCCAGATAATAGCTTGTTATTCATAATATCGTTTGTTTATACTGCATACCTTTACTTTTGCTAATTACCGTTGTTCATGTTCTTGTTCAAATCAAAATGAATAGGTTATATTTAGTTTAGTTATGATAAATTAATGAAATACATTTTGAATAAAAATGTGATCGGTGTAAGGAGCAGTATTATACTGATCAAAGCAGTAAATTATCTAAGTATTTTATTACTAAGAAAATTAACGCGTTTGTTAGTTCCGATTTAAGGCTCGTGCAGACTGGCGCGACGCGACACCAGTAGAACGATTTTTGAGGTCGGCCTCTATTTGGTCTATTTTTAGAAAGGGCACATTCAGCCTCCTCTATCCCTCTTGCGTGTACTAAATAATAATATTAGTTGGAATTTTATTAATACCTAAAGACGGGAATGTAGTACATGCCAAGGTACGCCGGAGTTTTGTACCCACAAGGTATTAACATTCTTGAAACAGCGCGGTAAGCTTAATTGAAAAAGTTTGAGATGCCTTCATTTTAGTCTCTTACGAAACTATAATGCCCGTGTATGTATGCCGTGTAAGCAGACTGCCACGCCACTGTGTAATGTATATAATATTTATACTTTCCTGCGTCGTGGTAGATTGCAGTATTCTATAGTGGTTTTCCATAGGCTTGGCTTTTTAAATCGTCCTGGATCCATAAAACTTTACTGTATAACATTAATAAAGAAAATTGATGACTTATAGAGATTGAGACTTACAAGTTAACATTCCAAAAATAAAACATAAAAATCTGCAACCATAAGCAGGAATCCTGCGTTCAACTACTAATAATAAGCGTTTTGTGCCGACTTTAGCGACATTTGGCGTCGGTCCAAAACACATGTAACCAGATGATACTCGTTAACCTGGCTCAGCCTTTTCTTTATGACGCTCATTGTTAGGAACACCCTAAAGCCTCGTGCAGGTAGGCGCGACGTATCGGCGCGACGTGACACCGGTAATTGTTCTACCGTGAAGTTTTCTTAGAAATTGTATTGTTAGAGTCGCGTCGCGCCGTCGCGTCGCGTCAATCTGCATGAGGCTTAACAGCTTTTCACTCTAATAAACCTTATGAACCACTGTTTATCCGGTCGATCCAACAAAATCAAGCGGAACTCATTATTTTTAAACGAAAACTAAAGTTAAATCTCATAAAGTTATGATCGGTTCCTTCAAATATTTATTGAGATTGGATTTGACTCCCAGTTCTTGAGTAATGGAGATTAGACGAACAATGAAATATCACAATTTATTTTCAAACTGTTGATTCATCGTTGCATTCGTTACCGTAACTAATTAACCATTTACTTTCATTAATACTTTTGCTAGGACATTTTCAATTGACGTCCTTTTGCAGACTCTGGTTGTGAACCATCGTCCAGAAATATGGGAGGGATCGGAGTTCATACTGACATGTATGGCGTATGGATCTCCGAACATCGCCTTTACGTGGTACAAAGACGGTGTCAAGATAAACTTCAATGGTACTACGAGGTAAGTTAGTGCGACTTTAAATGTGTGTGTGGCAGTATTTTCATGTTCGATAATCCTGCATCGCGCAGTTAGAGTTTACCGCGCGGTAAACATCTAAACGACATCAATCGTCGGGCAGTTGCCCGCCAGACACAACACCCGTCTGGTCGGAGGATCCTCCCTTTTCAATAGAGGATGAGTGAACTTTACACCGTGTTCCTCATACCCCTTAAAGGCTATTATTACACCTGGACATAACGGAGGCTAACTAATAGCCTGGCGTCGAGACCGACGAGTAAGCGAACCTGTGCAGTCCCGGCACCTAACGAGCCCCCATCCAATTACCGGCGACTGTTATTTAACCGCACCGATTAATCCGCCTAACAAAACTTCCAACAGACTCTCTTGCTGATGGTTTCATGTCGTTTAGACATTATGTATATGAAAATAAGTATATTCAGGAGAAGTGAAATTCAGTTTTAAACCCAACGGTTTAAAACTGAATTTCAAGCAAACTGTAATATTACAAGTTAATTCTTGTAAAAAAGAGAAAACTTACACCGTTAGCAGCTGGCAAAAAGTAGGCATTGACATTAGAAGATCATTCGTTTTACAGAGACATTTGGACACGCGCGGTGTCAGAAGACGCGCTCGGTCGTCGCATGTCAGTCTTAGGTATATCAGAAGCGAAGAGGCCCGACAGCGGCAAGTGGTCCTGTGCAGCAGACGATGCTGGCAGGAGACGATGTAGAGCGCTGAGGCTGACGGTGCTGAAACCACCAGATATACGACTCGTGCCTTCCACACTCACTGTCGATAAGGTGAGTCATTCCAGAACGGCGCGGCGGCGGCGGTAAAAATCATTAGTAGTACATATCAGTTGATATAAATGTATGTCAGGGGGACAACGTTAGTATAACATGTCTGGCGGGAGCCGGGCGGGTGCACGGCGCGCTCGGGTTCAGTTGGGCGAGGGAGAGGACGTTGCTACCGATGGCGCCGGGCAGAGTGGTCTGGGAGGACCTGTACCCCGCGGGGAGCGTCCTCAAGCTCTATAATGTACAGGTACGATATGCACTTTATTGCGTAGAATTTTTAGTTAGGTATCGTATACAAAAATATAAGAAAGTTTTCCAATTTTGTACTATTCGACATACCTTCTGGGTTTTTAAATAGAAATCCAGTGAGTTTCGGTGTCAAGTATCATCGGTAGCTGGCACCAACGCCAAAGGAGTGACCATGTGGGCTTTAGGAGTCGACGATGTAGCGTGTGAGAGTGACGCCTCCCATGGCTTGCGCTGGCCGAAGACTGCTCCCGGAGCACACGCGACAGCCGCCTGTCCACCAGGATACAGCGGAGAGACTACCAGGCAAGTGGAATGCTGATTAAACTAAAAGAAATTGTCGAACTAAAGACAATAATTTATATCTTTTCTCTATCATTTAGTAAAAGTTTGAAGTGGGTAACTATTTTCAGGTTTTGCGAGCCGAAAACCGGACAACATGGGGTCAAGTGGATGCTACCAGATTTCTCTGGTTGTGTTGTAGACTCACTCAGAGATATTTATGAACAGGTAAAAAAAAACACCAATTGTGGATATTTTTGGTCTATTCATAACCAATTGAAACGTACATTATGTTGTTGTCAGTTCACCCTGATATCGCTGGGCTACTCTTGGCGCACTGTGTCGCACGTGCTGCGGCAGTACGGTGCAATGCTGCGTTCCCTAACGACACACCCGGGCGAGGGGGAGCCTCCCCTCACACATGCAGCACACATGCTACACTACCTCATGTCTACTGCAGCTCAACCAGCCGACAGGTACCACAGCGTGGAACATCTGCTGCACATCTATGACCACCTGCTCACACATCCTGATGCTTTCCTAGATGAAGAGGCAAGTAGTTGCTAAAGATTTACAATGAAGCTGAAGCAAAATCAATTTCAGTAGTTAAGAATGTTACATTGATTGGCCATACTACTTCTGTTAGAAAATCTTCGATCTTCAAAACTCGGTGGTGGACACAGCGGGCATGAGGAGTGACTTCAACAAGCGCTACCACGAGTTCACAGTCACAACGAAACCAGTACACGACGACAACGCGGCGCATTTCGAGCTTCAGCCAGCTCCAGTGGGAAGCGAGGAGTGGCTCGTAACGTCAGCAGGAGTGGAGCTGGCGGACAGAACTGGCAATGCTTCCGCGGTCACCGTGCTGTATCATGACTTGGGAGAAAGGTTACCGTCGTTGAGAAGATACGTGGAGTATAAGTAAGGACCATCTCTCTAAATTGTGATATTGATGCAAAATATTGTAAGGCTATAACAATTCTAGGTTCCGTTTTGGTTTGAGATTTTTTTATTAACCCCTGTTGGTTGTTTAATTTATCTTTTAAAGTATTTCTTTCCTTTTTTTTGTTTTTATTTATTTAACTTTCCGTCCTTCTTGGTAGTTGTAGCGGCAATTCTTCCAGGTCTGGTCGCGCGTCAGAGTACTCAGTAGCATCACAACAGGTGCAGGTGTCTGTCAGCGGCGCGGGAGTTGATCCCACGCTCCCGCACACTGTCACGCTGCTGTTCGCGCACTCCAAGAATTATAGCGCTGTTGGTGAGTAGATACCCAATACGCAAACAGCTCCCTCATTATCGATATCAACAAGAATGTACGCTCGCTCATGTAGTTGTTCTGTGTCAGCGCATCAGGTCGCGTGTGGAGGTCGGTCGCGCTCAGCGCCGCGCGTGTGGAGCACGCAGGCGTGTGAGCTGCGCATATCGGAGCACACACACGTTGCGTGCCGCTGTCGGGGACTGGCGACCATCGCACTTTTCACTGTGGACCGGGAGACATTCGTGAGTACAAAAAAATAAGTGTTATATAAAGCTACTTAATACACTAAAAAAATATTTTTTTAGACAGGTATAGAGAATGACTTACGAGGCATCGTGAAGATCACAGTGAGCCTGGGAGGCGCGATGTGTCTTGTGGCAGCATTACTGCAGCTCCTCGGCCTGATAGCTGGCAGTACGACCAGGCTGCCAGTGCTGCTCAAAGCTGCCACTGCGGGCTGTCACTCTGCAGCTATGTTAGCTCTGCTTGAATGTGACACGAGACAGGTGAGTATTAATAACCTGGATCCTGTGTGAATGCTTGAGGTAATAAGTGGGTGAGGTTTGTTGATATGTCGGGCAGGACGTAGCATGCCCGGGTGGCGTGGGCTGGGCGGTGGCGCTGTGCTGGATGGCGGGCTGCGCCGCGCTGTGTGCTGCGCCGCTGCTGCTGCACGCCGAGCTGGCTGCCACAGCCACGCGCGCGCCCTCTGTTGGACTACTGTGCGGTACGTGAAGGTGCAGCCAGGTCGGTGTGCAGGAGGGCCGGGCGTGTCGCTATACTTACATGAACTGGTTTCAGGCGTGTGCACACTATGCTGGCTGACAGCTCGACTGTGGGGCGGCGCGCCGCTGCAGATGGGCGTGGCTGCCAACGCTGTGTGTGCTGCAGGCCAAGCGCTGCTAGCCGCGCTTGCGCTCGGACTTGCGCTCGCACTCAGAGGGCGAGCATGCGAGCACAAGCCTGGGAGACAACAGCACGTGCGTGAGCGAGCACGAGTAGTGCGGCACACGCTAGTGCTGCTGGTCACTACGTGCGCGACGCAAGCGGCCGGAGTGGCGTACGTACAGCCCGCAGAGACCAGCATGCCGCACGTTGTAGTACTGGCTGTCGCCGCGCTGGCTAATGTGAGTCAACGCAACTCAATGAAATAGATTCTTTCTGTCATAGACCAATGGAGTTGGCCAAAATCTCTCATTGCTTCTCCAGGGTATAGCGATGCTGGTGTGCTACGTGATCATGGACGAAGAATGTCTGCAGGCAGCGCGGCGCTTGATTACTCTTTCCTCACACAGCGAGTGGCAGGACACACCCGAGGGAGATGCCTCACATAGTCGTGAGTGAGATTCTGCTTTTTGACACATACTTTTTCACGATTTCGATGTAAAGACAGCGTGGATATGTGACCTCTCAAGTGTTATTATATTATACTGCTACAACCTTAATTTTTTTACGATTATTCTACAGATTACTTTCATAAATATCATGGAGGTGGATTTGGATCAACCGTGACAAGCGCTTAACCTCATCGATCGATCCGCGCGGCTGTTAATACTTAGCCATGAGCTCCTCGAGCTCGTTACTTGATAATATACTTATTATAAAATGTTTTGTGTGTCTTTACTGGGTTATTTAGTTGATGAACCTGTGTGTACTATAAAGAGTACCACAATGAAATGATCCCGCATCACAACCACACCAGAAACACATCTTATGTTTTTCCAGAACTTGCATTGTAGACAACTCTTTTTGTCTTTGTTAATTGTCTGAGGTTGTTTATATCAGCCAAATGCTTCTTCATTTAAGTTACTACCAACAATAACTTTGTATAATATTGTAAATTTCTTTCTTATTTCGGTCGTCAAATTATAGCACAGACAACCCTTTTGCCTGAACCCAAAATTAAAGTTATCTTCGTTTTCAGTTTCTTTCTTGTGAATGTTAAGCTGTATCTAGTTACTTTACTTCTAAGCTTTTGTCATCACATTGTTGTAGTGTACATAAAACAAGCTCGCGAGGTGGAGTGCTCCTCGTCTCATGTATCGCCCGCTAACACCTACTGGCAAGCGCCGACTTTAGAGACCCCGAACATCATGTACAGGTGAGGACTGAAGTACCACCTCACTATCACTCAGACACGATCGCAAAGTAACTTCTACATGAGATCTGACTGGTTCCCTTGTTGCTGCAGGCGTCAGTCGAGCGGTGCGTGTGTGGCGGACATAGTGCGGTGCGCGGAGTACAAGCATAAGCTGCAGTCACCGCGCACATACACGCGCGCTCTGTGTGACGTCATACCCACAGGTAGCTGTGTAATATGCATACATCTTGTAGTAGACTAGGTACTAGGGTCAAGCTTTTTGGTATAGTTTCAAGACTTTTGGGTTATATTGTAGACCACTTCTGGTCACCTGTAATTTGACTTCGTTTACTTGTATTGTAACATACCTAATGGCGCATCCACACATGCCGCCGGCTTATGCCGCCGGGTTTCAGACCGCCTTGCCGCTGAATAAGGCGACGCGCCTTGTCGTAAGCCGTGCGTGCCGCGGCTGAGATGCGGCAAATGCCGGCGGCACGGCCGCCGGCCATGCCGCCGGCCGTGCCGCCGGGCATGTGTGGATGCGCCATAACAGAACAAACGTTAGCTGTTAAGCGATATGCATGACATCATACAACATAGTTACTCACGTGACTCTTCGCAGACGGCGACGGTGTGCACTCGCTCACACAGTCGCACGTGTCGCGCGTGTGTGTGGAGCTGCGCGTGCTGCCCGCGTCGCACGCGCCGCCACACAACACGCGCACCTACAGGGAAAGCACCGACACGCCCAAAGTAAGTCCAGTTTAAAAAACGTAAATTCACCTAAAATGTCAACTGGAAGTCTAATCCTATCATAATTTTCCAGGAGAGCTGTAAGATCTGCAGTCAGTCGACGCCCGACGTGTCAGCTCGTCCTATCAAGAGCTGTCTCAAGAAGCGCGCGCCGCAGTTGTCGAGCAGCAGCTCACTACCGTCCATCCACCGCGAGTGCGGCGACGAGCACAACCACTCATACATACAAAAAGTCAACACACACTCACACGGCACAACTACTACTCACTCCACACAGACACACACTGACAAAGTGCTGCACAAGATATCACATGACCTTGACTTCCTCCTCAACAGAACACCGAGCCGAGTCGCCGACCACTGCTCACAGCGCATAGAAGAGGCGCCAACTTAGTAATGCGGGATAAGTGATAGTAGGTGTAAATAAACTAGTGACATGGAAACAGGGATGTGATACGTGACAAATGTACATTATTGTAGTAGAAGATTGTACTAAACTAAGATAGAATTTTTAAAATTATGTAATATATATTAGTAAGAACAATGAACAATAATAATGCTTATATAAAAGAAATTAAAGAAAAAAGAGACTTGACTAAAACTCTTGTATTTCACACGATAGATCTTCGTTCTTAATTAATTTACCTATAAAAATAGGCCGCATAGGCTGGTGTAAGACATGATAATTATATTTTTGTATATTTGGAAAATGTTGTTTTTTTCATTAATTATTAATTCACTAGCGACCCGTCCCTGCTTCGCACAGTCTTTATGATTTGACAAAACATCAAGATTTCTTTATGTAAGTTTAATATTAGAGTATTATACACATAAACCTTCCGGAATAAATTATCTAAATGATGGTAAAAACCGCATCAAACATTGCGTAGTTTAGAAGAACAACGCGTCACACAAACAGACACGTACCTATAGAGAGTAGCTGAAAGGAAAAAAAAATGTTGCAAGCATTTTCCTTTAAATTAATATTTATTTTTGTAACTACAACGTTGCGTCACTAACGATTTCCTAACCTTAGCGATCAACGCGCTCCGGTACAGTTGAAGAAAATAATGATGTGCAAAAAATTATGTTGTGTTCGTTGTTTGTTTACTTGTATATTTTCTTACAGTGTTTCGACTGATGTTTCTGTACAGTGAAATTAATCTACAATTCATTTGTATTTGCGTCAGTGTTTATTCTCTTGTATGTGGAATAAAGAGAAATAAGGACAGATATAAGGTATTTAACAAACTAACAAAAAAGTCATTTAATTATCTTCGTTATCGTGAATTGGGAAATGAACGTGACATGAGAAATTACTATAATGTATGATAATTATATCATGAAGCTAATTGCTCTTTCACCAGAAATATATTTGATGGAAGGCGCATTATAATATTACGCGGATGCTGGTCTCCAACCGACCGTATGGCACTTAAAATGTATGCAGGGATCCTCATCAAAACAGCAATGCTTTATATTCCGGCTATTACACCTACGAATTACGAAAGCTAGTTATTACTTTTTACAGGAGATATTGATTATCAACTGTAGATTGTAGTGGTAAAGTCGAATATCCAAAAACAAATCTATCACAAATGAAAGTAGTTTCAACATGTGGTGAATTTGAAAAGGTACGCTTACACCTCGATTCGTTTCTCGACTTGCAACTGAACGTAATCTAAAGCTTTCTAAAAGTAGGTCTTAGCCTTTTCCAGCTGCCAAGCAGAATTTATATTCTTTAAACTCTCCAAAGTCTTGGATAGTTTAAGGAACAGAAATTATGTTCCATGAAAATAAATATCATATTTTCAGTAGGTAAGTAAAACGGCGTCATGAAGAGTTAGTTACTGTCAAATCTCGCTATGTTACATTTTATAAGCCTTTGGAATCTTACAATGAAAAGCAGAAAGCAGTGTTTTGGTCGTTTTGAATATTCTAAAAGGCATTTCTGTTCACTTTGAGTGATACGTGGTCGCTCTAGATAATATTTGAGTGCGGTTCGTCTATCGTTATGTGTACAAAGGGAAACTTGAAAAAGTTTCCCTTTGGAGATAGATGGACTGCCGAGCGATACGACTGAAATGAAAATTTATAATATGAACTGATAATGCGTAGGTAGATACATTTTTGTGTTCAGTTTTTGCTCCCTAACCATCGTGAAATCCTGAACGTAAGACATTCAATTTAAAACGAAATGTTAATTATAATTTTGCGCTATAACGGATGAAGGTGACAAAACTTAATTTAACGCTTGCACTCCCCGAAGATATGCAAATTCAATTTTGCTCACAATTGGAGTTGGAAAAATAAATCAAAGCGAAGTACGATCCCCGTTTTCGATTATGGGAATAACTTTTGGCAAGCCACGGGGTATCCTTAGGTAGCCTCTGAGGGAGACGCTTTTATGAGGTTATTATTGAAATACTTGCGTTAAATACCTGTCTAACTGTCAGATATGTTTATCCAGTGATGAAGGTAGATGCTAAAGTATTTTTTTACTAGGATACAGCCCTCTGAACCCAAACATTGTTTCGTATGTTTGGCTCGTTCGATTTGTGACATAAAATTTCTGTGTGCCAAAATAGCCCTCTAAAATCATCGACTTTTTAAATATAAATAGTCTTCCAGACCGAATTTGGGCCATGGCGACCAATCTTAAGTGCGCACTCTGCGCAAGTGTGTGCTTAGAAACAAATGCACGCTCTCTTCCCTCAGAGCGGTTCTGTACCGCAGCTGATCCGAATCAGAGAAATGTCGGTCCGAAATAGCCATAGCACTATTTTTATGAGGGATTGCGCACTAGATCCGTACTCTTATCACGCTATTACGTAAATTTCCCATCCCTCTTTTTCACGTATCGAACACGAATCTAATACCAATCGGATACGGATAAGTTGGCAAATGCACAGGAAATACCATTTTACGGGTGATAATATCGCATAGATTATGAACTCTGTCGATAAGTGCGTTCACAATTTGACGATTTCACATTGATAGATTACAAACTACCGAAAATGCGTTATAATGTAACAGTTCACAAAGACGCTTGGTGGACGATCACAATCATGATGTTTTTATGGTTTCTTAGGTATATTGAATGACGACCACCATATTAACCGAAAATGAAATAGTATGAAGCTATTCTGAGCCATTGTTTTTTAAGACAAAAATAATTAAATTCCTATAAAGTCAGCGCTCCAAGCCAAGACTACGCTTCCTTTGATTATAAGCCACGTTTCTTGTACTCAAATCTCAAAGTAAAACCCCGGAATTAGAGAAAGCAGTGCAGCAGTAGGCATTAAAAGTGTCAAGTAAATATTCTAATTAGAGCGCTGCCGGATTGTGGTTTCAGGCTCGAGTAAGACCTGGATAATGTTATGTACCGCCTGAGAGACTTTATACATGGGTGAACACTTATGATGACCATATCCTGGAGCATTGTTGAGACTTAGCACGTATCCTGAAATATTTTCAAGACCTTCAAGGTCCTGTAAATATGTAGGTATGTGTGTTTATGGTCCTTTTCAAGGTTTTATAAATATGGTCTTGAAAATATGGTAGGTCATAATTATATACAAGGTGTTTTTTGTGATATCCCATAACTCTTGGGTATGAATGAGACCATATCAAAGAATCAACTGGCTTAAGAATTATTTTTCAACTATCATTTTTTTGTTTTCATTTTTCATACAAAATAATTCGATAAAGTCACGATTGTTACGTGAAATATGACAACGTCGCATTTTCTTAGCTTTTAATGAATCATTGGTTTGAATGAAAATGATTTACTCGTACTTTATCAATGAAACTTATTTATACACATCGAGAGTATAGTTTTATGTTATCTTCGAAACTATACATTTTTGGACCACATATTTTAGGACCTTTTGTATTATTTTTAATTATAGAATATAACCCTAGAGTTAAGGGATGTACAAAAAAAAACACGTTGCAAAGGTATAAAGCAATTATTTATGTTTAGAGAAATGATCAATTATTTATTATAGTACTACCCTTGACAAGCTATTATCAGTTACCTGTGACCCATGTCAGTACGCCACTTATCAGGTAGGCATTACCTGAGTATATAGATAGGAGGGTCACTTAAAGGGACCCCCTTTGATGTCCCACTTAGACGTGTCTGGTCTGATTATCGTGTGTATGTGAGATGAAGCGTGTTAAGAGTGTTCTCGTTATAAGTTATAGGTGTCGGGAGAGTAAGTAATAATGCTGGACATTGGTTCACGTGCGTGTCCCCGAGGGTAGACGTGATCGGTTTGCGTGACAACACTGGCATTCAGACAGTTGGACCGTGAGGAGTGGTGGTTGATGATTTAGTAGGTATTTTGTGTTATGTTACAGTAGGTATAAATGGTATTTTTTTTTTTGTTATTGTATTTTGGTCCAGCTCCTCGATCTCGCCTGATGAAAAGCGATGGATGAGGTCTATGATGGAACGTAAAGGCCGAGGGGTTATACGTGGAAGGGAACACAGACGCTGGCAGAGAGTTCCACACTTTGGCCGTGTGTGTGTGTGTGTGTGTGATGGGTGTGTGTGTGTGTTTATATCTGACAATCTGATAAGCTTATCTAATGTATAATTTTCTCTGGATATTTCTGTTTTACATTGTTTTAACAATAACTTATGTTTTAATCTAATAAAGATATATCGGTATCGATGTTAATCGCAGTCTGTAAACTGGCACTGATCTTACATCGTATTTCGGATGGAAGGTTTCAAGGGGAGGTCAATGGACTATAACTGTGTTGATTGAACAACAATATTGGTTGTTTACGTGTTGCATACATCTCAAGAGGCCTAACTAACTTGAGGATATTGTCCCACAGATTGTGGTAAACATAGGCATTGAATAGACACAATACGTCCCATCCCACTAGTATAGCTACACCTGTAGCTATAGGTGGGTGGGTAAGACAGGAAACGCATCAGCTAGGTACTATAATATGGAAATTAAGCAGAGCATTGTTTACATTTTTTATTTATTTCATAATGTTTGGAAAAGTTTCAGCTAGTCTATGAACAATAGTGTATTTGTTATTTCCACTATATGTATAACCTATTTATATACCCGTGAACCTATTTTATTTATAAATAATTATAATATATTTTTAATTTAAAAAGAAACATTGTTCATCGCAAACACCTGCCATCTAATCTCTTCACCATCGGTTCACTACTTTTATACGAGTGTGAAAAGTTTAAATAAATAATACGATTATGGCCAATTGGATTCAAGGTTTCTCGAATAGGTAAATAAATAATTATGAGTTAATAGACAGCGTTAAATATTGTTTATTTAAAACAAACAAAAGTAAGCTTATTTTAGGTTTGCCAAAGAAATGTCTAATTACTTTCAATGCTTATCAAAATACGACACAGTCTTCTATAACCGATGACAGAGAGAAATAAATATACTTCTACAGATAATGAATAACTGTAGAAGTATATTTATTTGTCGGTCCGTCATTACGCGGGATTATCTCGGCTTGCCATCTCTCCTCTGACGTGATGTGAAATTGAATAGGATAATTGACACTTTTATTTAAATATGTCTTAAAATGTTAATCATTGTTCTAGTGGAACTGTACAAATCTTTAATTTTAAAATTAATTTTCGTAAACTGAGGAAAACGATTACTTGTGCCAAGCCGTCACTTGTAAATAAACACGTACGTACCAAAGAAATAAATCTATCTGAGTTCATAAAAAAACATGATTTTCAATAAAAAAACAAATACACATATACGAGAGCATGAAATTAATGCAGGGATGAAATAAACAAATAGTCATTTTGCATTTCATCGTAATGATTCAATAAATAATAATATATGATTCATTATTTTTTATTTATTTATGATAATCTGAATCTGTCTGTTTGTTTCTCTGCAACGTTGTTTATCCAACGTTTCAATCGCTCAGACCACTAGAAAATGTCTCGTTTTTTCAAAAGTAATTAGTTTGTTTTCTTTTATGGAGAAATAAACAACTTGATCTTAATTGGAATCTACGTGAAAGCAGAAACAAGATATTTTAAATTCTGAAGGGTAGATTCATCTAGAAGGTTATAAAGATTGTTTCAAAAAAATTGTTTGTTGTTGTAAGCAAGCTTGTTTATTTGCACTTTAAAAATATTTCACATTAATCGGTTCTAAAACGGTTTCATTTAATTGGTGCAAATCCTCTCACCTAATTCGCACACCTAAGTCGCAGGCAGACTTATCTTGTGCGTCCGCGCAAGATAAGTCTGCGTGCGACTGGTGACGCTGCAGTTGGTGTGCTTAATTCTACAACTGTAATATTTAAAACTAGCTGCTGCCCGCGGCTTCGCCCGCGTGAGTGTCGGAAATTACCCCATACATCCCCATGGGTTTTAAGTATAAATATTGAGTTTCGAGTTAATCGGACAGCGCGTTAAAATTCTTCCATACAAACACTGACACCCCCCAAACCCCTTTGGGGGGTTATTTAGAAAAACAAAAAACAACAAACTTTATAATTTATTTAGATAACTATTCGTGCGAAGTTTCATGTTTATTACCTCAAGGAATAAGATTTTTCATTCAAAATTTCATCCCTTATTTTACCCCCTTAGGGGTTGAATTTCGAAAAATCCTGATACACGTTATTCTTAATTTTTGGGTTTTAGTATAAATATTGAGTTTCGAGTTAATCGGACAGCGCGTTAAAATTCTTCCATACAAACTTTGACACCCCCCAACCGTAGGATAGGATACTTTTCCGGGATAAAAAGTACCCAGTGTGGTGCCCAGGATATTAAAGAATAATTATACCAAGTTTCATCGTAATCGAACCGGTAGTTTTTGCGTGATGCCTGAACAAACAGACAGACAGACAGACAGACAAAAAAAAATTTGATCAAATTTTTGGGTTCGGTGTCGGTCTAGTAACACCCCCTGCCATTTTTTTTTTTATATTTTCAATGTACAGAATTTTCACTTCTACAGATTTATTATAAGTATAGATATTATATATTTATATTAATAACTAGCTGCTGCCCGCGGCTTCGCCCGCGTGAGTGTCGGAAATTACCCCATACATCCCCATGGGTTTTAAGTATAAATATTGAGTTTCGAGTTAATCGGACAGCGCGTTAAAATTCTTCCATACAAACACTGACACCCCCCAATCCCCCTTTAGGGGGTAATTTAGACGAAGGAGGAGGCGGAGCGCGTGAGGGAGAGGCAAAGTTCGCGCCCTCACGCGCCTAGCCGCCGTAGGAGACGCCCTGGGCGTCGGGACTCCTTGGAGGATTCCCGGCCACCGTAGGCGCGGGCTTGCGGGCGGTGAGCAATGGGTAGCTCGCCCCCGATATGGACCAGGGGTCGACGGCGCGTCGTGTTCCACGCGCGCCTCAAAGAGATGTCAGCAAAACTGACGGGGTCCGCTAGGACCGTTGCCCGCCGGGGTTGCGGGTAGTCCTAAGGGGAAACCGTGGGCCCTGGCATGGCAAGGGAAGGAACACGGGTGGGTTTTAGTCAGTAAAAGTCTGACACGCCCTCCCGCTCCTCCCAGAGCGGGAGAAGTCACTGGATGATTTCCCACCCAAAAAAAAAAAAACAAAAAAAAAAAAAAAAAAAAAAAAAAAGGGGGTAATTTAGAAAAACAAAAAACTACAAACTTTATAATTTATTTAGATAACTATTCGTGCGAAGTTTCGTGTTTATTACCTCAAGGAATAAGATTTTTCATACAAACTGTCATCCCTTATTTTACCCCCTTAGGGGTTGAATTTCGAAAAATCCTGATACACGTTATTCTTAATTTTTGGGTTTAAGTATAAATATTGAGTTTCGAGTTAATCGGACAGCGCGTTAAAATTCTTCCATACAAACTTTGACACCCCCCAACCGTAGGATAGGATACTTTTCCGGGATAAAAAGTACCCAGTGTGGTGCCCAGGATATTAAAGAATAATTATACCAAGTTTCATCGTAATCGAACCGGTAGTTTTTGCGTGATACTTGAACAAACAGACAGACAGACAGACAGACAGACAGACAGACAGACAGACAGACAAAAAAAAATTTAATCACACTTTTGGGTTCGGTGTCGGTCTAGTAACACCCCCTGCCATTTATTTTTTTGATATTTTCAATGTACAGAATTTTCACTTCTACAGATTTATTATAAGTATAGATATAGATTTAATCTTAATATTATTAATCTTATATTAGTATTAAGTAATTTAATAATTCTATACTTAATTTGACCTTACATAAACGACAACACAGCGGCATATGATTAGTTCTGACTTCAGCTGCGCGTAGACTTATCTTGCGCGCAGTCTGACGTCGTATGACGTCAACGCAGCTCTTCATACGTTCACGTGACCCTATGGTTTATGACGACGTTTGACGGCACGAGCTCCCTGCGGTCACCTTACCAGGTAATTCTTCATATATTAACCCGAAAAGATTAACCTGTTTTACTTCGAAATCCTAAGGCGTAAATTACACACAGAAGCAGCGAATTTCAAGACAAAAGAACTTTACCTAAATCAAAAGATTTCAGTAGTTGCCCATCTCGTTTAAGTTCATACTACATTGTGTAGATTAAGTTTGTTTCGGAAAGCCAGTTGGCTTGTTTTCTCAAAATCAAATCAGTTTTTATTGCAACGCATTTTCCAGCTATAAATAAATAGGAAAACCCGATCTATTTCATATGTGTGATGTAACCACAATATTTCGGAAATCGTTTCTTTTTCTAAAGACTTGCATCGAATGAAGCGCTGCAAGCTGACACTATTTTAACTTTCATTTCGCAAGAAAGTTGTAATAGTGTCAGCGAACAGTTTAAACGCTTTTGTTTAGCGCAGCACCTGAGTGTCTCCTCAGCGTTTTCTTAATGAACGATAAACTTCAACAGCGGCTGCATTGTCGCGCTCACTTCAACTCTTACAATGGACTCGTTTCTCTACGATGTGCCGTGAGAAGAACACTGCTAAACACTGTTACTGGAGCCTGTTTGTACAGACCCACTCCATTAGGCAGCGCGGATCTACTCTAAAAAATAATAACAGCTTTGTCGCCTATTTTTTATTTCCCTTTCGAGAATTTTATGCAAATTTACAGCGAAGTGGCGGCCATTACAAAATGCACCACAAAGTTAGCTCGACGAAGTTATTAGTTTGGCAGTGTTGATATTCGAAAATGTTTTGTGCCAGTTACGCGAACTGGGCTTTTAGAATGAAAAATAGTGATATTGAGTACAAACCGTTGAAGTTGGCCGCTTATTGTTAATTTATACTTTAAGCTTTGTCGCTGTCGCAGTAATTGGAAAGTTTACCGCAATATTGCGCCTTTATTTTCAAATCGAACGCCGTCAGTAAAGCAAGCGTAGGTATACCTCATAGTGACACAACCACGGTGACGTAACATCCCAGATTTGCCAGATATTTAAATAACTCGATTTTAATAACTGTGCGCTTGTCATCATCAAAATATTACAGTGTATGTGGTTTAAATATTAACACTAACAATTTAACGAATAATATAACAGGGGCCTAATTCTACTAATTTATAAACGTCACAATGGTGTCATAATGGTTAGTTTTTGACAGATTTGCCATACAAAAACTGTCAAAAACTAACCATTATGACACCATTGTGACGTTTATAAATTAGTAGACTTAGGCGCATGAACTGTGGAGACGACACGAATTGTCAAGACCATATTAAGAGGCGTCGGGGCACTGAGGAGGTAACAGTGCGAGTGAATTCAATACTAACAATACTGACTTTGACAGCTCCAAGCGCACAGTTAGAAAAATCGAGTTATAGCGATACCTACTGCAAAGGCACGTGTTTTTTATCGCGTCTACCATTGTAAACAAAGAATAAAAGATGGAATGTAAATTAAATCATGCTTGTTACATTAGATAATTACGTACTACTTTTGTAAGATTATCAAGTTTTTACGTACCTATTTTGATTTTCGATTCTGTAACATAAGCTTTGACAATACAGAGAACTTACCTCATTTAACATACACTATAGAAACGATACGAAAACTGGCGTTACTTTTCAAAATGACATGCGCAAAGTTCTACAATATTTCACAATACTGCAAAAGGTATCTGGTGACAGATAACACACGGACACATTACACGGTATCAATAAAATTCGAATTCGAAATTTTGTAACGATATGCAAATTGCAGCTTGTTCACGTGACCATTACACCGGACACCGAGTGCTGGGAAGGCAGAATGCGTGCATGATGGCCATAAACGGGACGTGTCCTGTTACAACTTTGTTTTTCTCGTCCACGTGTAAGCTTTACGGCACGTGTTATGTGCTAAACTATGAGCTGAATGTTAGTAGATCTAAATTTTTTTTTGGCGTTATAGAGGACGAACAGGGTGTAAAGTTCGCTCATCCTCCGTATAGAAAAGGGAAGATCCGACCAGATGGGTGTTCTGTCTGGTGGGCTACTGCCCAAAGTTTGATGTTCGGACGTTGTATATAGGCTAGAAACGCGGTAAACTTTGATTTTGCATGACAACAGTGCGATGCGTAGATCACATGTGGCGTTGTAGATACCGGCCATTCCAAAGCCCAAAGCTGAGTCAGGCCGTCTCATCGCTCTGAAAGCTTTGAAATTACTGAAATAAAGAGGTCACTTAATTAAACTCCAGCAAATTACAAAAGTTGCCGAAATTACCGTGAAAAGACGTGCTTTAGAGCTGGAACATAACGGTGAACAAACACATGGCTTTAAACTCCAGGTTTTAAAGCCTTTTGATAGCAATTCTGACAATTGAAAGTAAAGTTTTATTAATTTCAAAGACAAGAACAAAGATCCTTTTGTTCGAAAAAGGCATAGTTTTTATTTACGCTAGTAATCTGTGTCTAGACAGTGTCAAGGATCAAATCAAAAGGCGATAAAACAATAACTTTTCTTATATGGAGAGTTTTCTTTGTATTTGCAAAAGTTCCATGAAATGTTCGTCTCTGTGAAAATCGTAACTTATTAACATTGAGTCAACACGACCTCAAAGCAAACGAAGCGTTAAATCAATTCAAGATTTATCTATCTGAATCCACAAAAAAGTTCCAAGAACAATGACAGACGCTATTGGTAAATTATTTCAGTGACATTTAAGTGAAAGTTCGATTGACTTTCCTCAAAGTTTGAATGAAAAGATGATCGTTACGTAGCTCTGTAGACTGAATTTTAAACGCTTACGCGTATATTAGGTATTTAGAGGTTATATAAGTTTATGTGTAATACCCTGTAAGAAATTGACACGAGTGTCACCTCTTAACGAGGCACCCTCAGGATGACGATTGACTCTTTCTTGGCGAACCTGAACACAACGTGTTGCCACGCCGAGCGCTGGACGCAGAGTGAGCCACACCGCCCGATATATAGGATTACTGTTCGGTCAACCTCAGCTCGAGTCGTTATCAGCGCGATTAGGGGCAAACAATCGCATTAATTCTTTATGCATTGGATAGCCCAATTCTTGAGGAAAGCTATGTAGCATTACGGCTTAGAAAATCAGAGGCCTTAGTGTAAGTTTGCAAGTGAGTAAACGTAACTCTCGCGTTTGCGTTGACATTTGACTGATAGATCTTAATGCTAAGAGTATAAAGGTGATAATAAAAAATGTTAATGCAAACGCGATAGTTACGTTTACTCACTTGCCAACTTACACTAAGACCTCTGAAAGAACGCTTAGCGAAAACGAAGTTATAACGCGGGCGGGCGATGGTATGTGACGCGGTGGCTCGGCAGCAGACGCTAGTCAAAAATTCCAGTCCATGTTAGAAAAAAGCCTGAAAAGAATTTTATATAAGTTCTTTCTACAGGTTATATTGGTCAGAAAAAGCCTAATTGTTCCTAATGGGAGAACGTTTATAACCCCAGTCGTAGATAGTTGTAGAACATTAGTGCTGAACACAAATTCGTTAACTGTGAACTATCTACAAGTTTACTAAGGAAAGTTTTAGCTGGAGTTGAGATGTGGTGTAGTGTTGGAAATATAGCTGCAAGTATGGTTTAAAAACTTCGGCTGAGATTCGCGTACACTATTTTGCACAAAAGGTACGATACTTAAACTAGCAATAGTACTTTTATGATCTATATTTTGAGCCTTAGTAACATTAGGCATATTAGACACTTACACCACACAAACACTCACTACACTCACATACAACACTCCCACATACACAACATTAAACACTTACTAAATTAAAATTTTTACTATTAAAATTTTTGACTACTTAAATTTTTTAATTATATTTTTATTTTTTATTGTTCTGTTTAACGCTATAATGTAGTTTCATCTCTGGAATCTGGAACGCTGTCGTCTCCCTCTTCGAAGTGGGTGCTAATAACTGCGACACAGTTTTGCAACTAGTGTAGCTATTTACGTACGCAATCAATTTGTAAAATGTGTTTTGTTTATAAAGATTAAACATTAAAGAAAGTAAGATTCGTGACTGTCACCTTTAAATTGTGGTCCTATAATAATATAGGTAGTCAAATTCGTTGAATTATATATCTTCGCTTCACTATTTAAGTTAACCCCAATTCGGAAGCGTGAACAGTTCCCACTAGATTACTCAAGGTGTTCAGGGTTTATTTGTTATGTTCAACTCGACTGCAGCATTCAGTTTGCTGCACCTCGAGATAAGTTTAGCTCGCTCGCTTTGTACAGTTAGTAAATTGTTGGTTGCTATTTACTTTTTTGTTCACGTGTTTACATTTAAAGTTGACAAAATATGTTGATTTTAGGCCCAGTTCTCTTTGCGTCAAGTATTTCTTCAATAAGTATATAACGAAGCCATTTGATTTCAAATTGTACCGAAGAAAATGACAGTCAAGCAGATTAAGCAACTAGATTTATGGGGAAAATCCTTTTTGATAGCAACTCTCAGCTCAGTTTCGTTATATTAGAGACTATTCATCTTTCAAGACACTTCTTTTTTTTTGAGACAGGAATTCACAATAAATGATAAAACTAAGAAAAAAATGCTAAGTAAACGGAGGCTTATCAAGAAAATTCAAAAATTAAAACACAAACTCTATTTACCTTTAATAACATTTCTTACCACGGGCCAAAATTTCCATAATCTAATTCTTCTCGAAACAAAATTAAGGCTGTAATTACCTACACGCCGCACTGTCGTCAACCCACACCGTCTGGAAAAACGTCTCCTACTAATGAACAAAATTAAATTAACCTTGTCTCGTTCATATCGTAGTATTTAACGTGGATTTACTAATTAATGGATCTTCGTGACAAATTGTTTAAGTAATTGCTTCGGTATTTTAGAGGTGTACCGAATGAATAACGTGGGATTATCTGTTAAATCTTGCTGCTTTTATGATCAATTTTAAACAATTTAAATTAAAACATATCTCAAATGAGCTTATACTAACAGAAATTCGACAAGACATCTGTGTCTGAACTAGATAAATACACATTTGTATTTCTGACAACAGCGCTCTTCCCTTAATATGTACATTTAAAAGCGTACAAGTTCTTTGGCTGACTTTGAAAACATGCTACAAAATTTAAGGGGGTGTTAGACCCATCAATGTGAACAACTTTTACACTAGGACCAACATGAATTCGTAAAAAAAAAATGACTTTCCTGTATAAAGGTATAACCGATTGGACCATTTTGTATAAGGTCAATTTTTTTTTTGCGAGTGCTTTATTGTTCCCATAGTAAAAGTTGTTCATAAGAGGTCAGATAGGCAGTCGCTTCATGTAAAATACTAGTTATTCAGCTGCATCCGGTTAGACTAGAAGCCGACCACATGGGGATGGGGAAAAACTAGGCGGATTGATTGATCATTTTCTGATTTGCCGTCATTATGATTCAATAGAAGAAGATAATATCTTCTTCTATTGAATCATAATGACTCAATTTAAAATGGGAAACGCATATTATGCGTTTCCCATTTTAAATTGAGTGAGAAATGGATCGCGTCGTTTACGGATTAAATTGGTCCCAGATTCACACCAAAATCAAGCGGTTTCTGCTTCAATTTAATTGTGATTTTTATTATAAATAAATAAAATGACCAACAAAGACAAAATCATTCAAAAGCAATTGTTTTCTTGACTGATAATATTGAATCGGAGCACTCTTAAATTAATGGAAACCAATCCAGCGGTTTATCGAAACAAGAATTTACATTGAAGTTCATTACGTTCACAAATGTATTCGCGGTTAACAAATCGCTTTGAGTCCTGTAATGCATTGATACCACAGATGAATTTCAATTTATACAATTTACAACTGTATTCGGTTAAGGATTGTTCATCATCAGGTGTAATACAACCGCTGCAGGATTAAACTGAAAATACTACGTGAGGACTAATCCTATGGCATTTAAAAAGTTATCGGAGCATAATGGATGCAAATTCTCTCCTAGATTGTGATAATGGAAACCAGACTAATTCCATAGATGTAGCATCCAAAAATAGACGTCTAGCCCCAAAAATGTATACAAATATTTAAAACAAATCTTTTGACAGCCAAACTTATAGCAGGTTGCGTAACAGACTATGATGTTGACAATCGAGGGCAGGAAAAAGCGAACTCAGACAAGCTCGGCCACATTTGCCGACCCAGATCTTTTCGCCAACCCTACAGAATTGCCCGGTCTTTATTTTCATTTTATCGGCTGAATGTGAAGGTCTACTTTTGGGTCAAGCATCGGGAAAAATCCTATAACAGTTTTTCTATTACACTGCTACAAGGATCTTATGGCGCTCGAATGACGTTTACAGGGGCGCTGTTGGTAAACATTTGTGCAATTGTTTTGTGTTAAGTATTGAAAAAACATGATGGCGGCGTTAGTTCCAATTTTGGTCACGAGCCATATGATCCCTGTTCATTAAACACAAAAACTAAAGACCGGTATTCAGCAGCGAGAATTTAAGGTTTTAAGTATTAAGTTTATTTACGTAAATCATAATTACGTACAACGACAACGCAAAAAGAATACTTGAAACCCTTTCATCGATCACTAAGACATCCAAAAAGGACTCATTTAGCATCACATAGTGTAGTTACTTCGGAAACTAGGAACAAATCCATGGGAAATTCGAATAGATTTCCACACTGTGTGAGAATATTGGCTATTTCCCATAAGCAAAAAGCTGTTCTCTCTTTGTGCCTCTCAAGGTACCCACTAATGAAAAATTATTTCAGTTAGGTAACTATTTCGGGGCATGCGGCACAGTGACGTCATGTTAGTGCTGTTTAAAAGATTTTCACGCATTTTTGTGACCTACATCTCTATGCCTATTCTGGTCTTTTTATTTCAGTTTCACTGAGACTGAGAAGTGGTACTGAGCAGTATTGTAGGTCTGTATATTGATAATGGCTCTATTTTCAGATTAGATCAATATTAATGTTCTATCGGGTTGTTAAGACACAGCCTGTCACAGTTTGATAGCATTAAGTACGATGTTATATTATGGTAGATAGGCGTATTCCTCTGGCAAAGTTCCAGTCTGTGGCTGTAATTGAAAATGCTAAACTGAACGTTTGGCTAAGTTCAGCAATACGTGATTTAGAATATCGAATGCCTCGTCTAGCTTATGAAGTGAGAAGCAGAACTTTTAATGTTATTTTCTATTACTTACTTGAGGATCATAGAGGCGATTTATCAAATATAGCTTTAAAAAGTAATTCCAAACTTGGTAGATACTATGTACCTACCTACAACTACTTTCGAAACTATTCTCGTCTTGAGAGTAGTGGGCGTAAGTTAATGCTCGTATAACATCATAATAAATTTAATATTTTCTACTCTTTTTATAGCCTGAAACATAAAATAAATGAAAGCTTCTTATATTTTTAGCAAAATTTATTATTAAAGAATATTTTTTCTTACGTAGTTTTGCTTTGAGCAATCTCAAAAGAAAGTAGTCCTTTAGTAAATATTTCCCCAGGGCAGGAACTAACCAGTTTCAAAGGCTTTTGTAAAGTTTTCGAAGCAACCAAAAGTATGCACGCAGTAGAAACTAGACGTTAGACTTCTCAAAGACTTTCGAAGTCGCTTAGAACAGTTTCTAACTCAAGGGGCCCCGATCCGAGAAACGATCAATTGCAATTGTCAATTTTTACGTGATTGACACACATTGATCATCTACCAAATGCAATTGAAGAGATTGACAATATTATTACAATAATTGCAATTGATTGCAATTGATCATTCTGGGGACCCTTAACTCAAGTGCAGCTTTGACTGAGAAATCTAGGAGTTCATAAAGTTGTGATCAAAACCCGCACAAAGTCACGCTTCACAGTGACTTATGTATGTGTATGTGGGCGTAAATGAATCTACTAATTTTACAGATGCATAATAAACAAAAGAAGATACTTTTAAATGTTACTTGACACTTAGAAATTCATAGCCCTCAAATGTCAAAAAGGGGTAGGTTAGGTTAGGGGTAGGTTTGTTTCGGGGGTTGCGGAAGATTTATACGTTCCCGCGACCACCGGCGTAGGTAGGGTTGCCACCCGTACTCTAAAATAGAGTATTGTTCTCTTTTTCATGTAGGCGTACTTTATAATCTACGCCACCAGTAAAGTACGCTAAAATACTCTATTTACGTAAAACTGATTATTACTGGCCTGTTACTTGTTACGAGTCCTTGTGAGACGGTATACCTAACCCTATCCATCACAGCGTTTCATAATATTGACCGTTAAGTTTGTTACCCTATATAATACTTACATCAGACAAGGCTGTATGAACTCGATCTCTTTGCCTTTTCGGAAAGGTACAAATTAACAAAAAAAAATTACGCCACTCGTATCTGAATGAGAAAATAAAAGATTAGGCTGTATGGCTTAGTACCGTTGCCTATCCGTTAAGGATGAATTTAAAAACTAACTAACTAAAAGTCAAAAATGACATTCTTCTTAGTTGAGTGCTCGCAGCATTGAGTATCAGTGCATTATTTCCCTATATTTTCTACTGTTTTTGTGAAGATTTGTCAGTTATTTGATAGATAAATATTTGCTAAAAGTTGCAAAGAGCAACCAAAAATATGTTTTTAAGAACAAATAAATAAATACTCTTTTTTATGCTCTGTACTTTATTTTCGACCTAACAAAATGAAAAAATACTTTATTCGTCCTAAAAAAAGGTGGCAACCCTAGGCGTAGGTGTGAGATGGAACACCGGGGTGGTTTTTATCAGTAAGAGTCTGACAGACCCCTCCGCCCGCCCCGGGCGGGGGACATCCATGAGGATTTTCCACCCCGGAACAAAAAAAAAAAAGAGGGCTAGGTTTGTTGCGCCACTTCTTCTTCCCAGCTAAAGCAAGCTCCCTGTCAGACTTGACTTGTGTGAATCGACTGTTTTCACTTCCCGAAAAGTGAACAAGTGGGTGACACACAATTTTGTTTACTAAATGTAAAGGAATGTTCGTATTGTATTTTCATTGCAGTTTATTAAGACGTAAAGTTAAATATAATTACATGTCAACACTGACATCAAATATTTAGACAACGAGCCCACAAAAACATTGGTTCAGTTAAACTGTGGCAATTTGTGCACAACTAAAATACGACACTTGGAGTGTCAGAAAGGGGACACATCAAAACGAGCAAAAAGTGTCGGCTCATGCCAATGAAGTTTACAAATCGTCATTCGTTTGTAGCGAGACAATCCTAAAAGAAGGCATTAGTATAATGTTCTTTTTACTATCCATAACGATTCCGGGCGTCTCTGTTCCATTAATAACAATCAAGAGACAGCTGCTCGACTGCTCGACAGATGACGGAGAACACTTCATTATTTTCAATGAAGAAGATAAGTTGAGTTTTGTCATTTCTTCAAAAAAATCAAGTTATTCTAACGGTTTTTGGACGAGGATTATCTTCTATCGTTACAGGTATTGACTTAAGGTAACATTAATTTATGAAATATCAATTTTCTAATCGTCTTTTTCATGTGCCTCCGTCCTGCTATTGATATCGCAGAATACAGATATTTTTTTACATGACCATCATTTTTTATGATTGACTGGTCGTTGAAGATCTGCTTTTCCTCCTCGAAAATTTGTCTGAAAGTTTATGTTACAGTAAATAAATAAAATAGACCCTGATCAAACCACTTACGTGGCAAAAACTTTCTGCAGCCGAGTGATAAGTTCTTCGTGTAAGAGTTTAACTTTTGGCTTAAAGCTTTAGAATTTATCCTTAGTGCTTGAATAAATATATACTATTCCATGTCACCCCACTTCTTAATAATAAACTGAAATATAAACTTGTGAACTCTGAGGACCGTACTACTAAGTATGTGCCCGACCCAGTTCTCAAAATTACCATGTTACGTTATACTGGGATCGGTCTATCATCACTGACAGGACTATGTAGCCAATAAACCTGATGTAGTGGATAGATCGATTAGCACGCCGCGCATGTTTTTGATAATCGATGTTACCATCCTACAAGACAAGAACCTCATGAAAGCTGAGAAAGACAAACAAATAAAATATCTAGACTAAGCACACGAGGTTGTTGACATGTGGAATGTGAGCACGGCTCATTATAGTCGTAACGGCCGATGGCCTGATGGCCGAAAGCCTGGACCAACATCTCTCGAGGCACTCGTTAGCCGGCTGGATCAAGGGCCTGATTCAGAAAGCAGTACTCCTCGATACGGCTTGCATTTTGTGGAGGTTCCGGTCTCTGCAGCCCTAACCACCGGTAGCTTGGACCCTGCTTCCGACACCGACGGAACACAATTATTTATATTTTTTAATGTTTTTTTTTATATTTTTTAAAGAAATATTTATAAATGTATTTAATATGTAAAGAAAAACGTAATAAACGAAAATAATAATAATAATGCCCATGGCAATTGAATAGAATCGCTTTTACAATTCGGATAATTGCAATAGTGTTGTGATGGTCTACGCGGGTGCTACGACGTAGCACACGTGACGTCATCGCTACGCTTGCTATGCCTGTTAGAACTTGGAGGTGCAAACGTCTAATATGCCTGTAGCAATTTTGTTTTTTTAAAGTAATGTCGGAACTTGTAGTCTCTATACCTAACTGTAAATAAATCTTCCTCAATTTAAACAATAAGGAATATTTTTGTTGCTCGTGATACTCAATTCAATCAAGGTATTCCTGGAACCAAAGTATGTTCCTAGAATGGGCTATACATGAGTGTAACTCGTGTATATTTATGATTTATTTGATATTGCGTATTGCTTTTATGTTATAGTTTTCATGAGCTCTTTAGAAAGGTGACATACGAAATACAATTCAATATTTGTTTTCAAGGGAATTTTATTAACTTGGTAACATTTTGGCACAGAAATATAAGATTGGAACGAGAAAGACAAATATAAACCCAACAAGAGTTTACTCGATAATGTATCGAAATGTTATCACGTTTAGTACTTATAATAAAAGTGGAGTGCTCTTTAAGCGTGTTGTTATTGGACTGTATATTGCTTTTCCATCGTGTTTTTCTCCGAGAGTGAGCCTAATAGGACCTCCCACTTACATGGTAGAGAGAGAGGCAGAAAATATTTATTCATGGGAAACATTTAGGTAATTTAGAGATAGCAACTGTTTTTCTAATAATATTTTCTTGTTAATACATATAATAATTTTGGTGGTATTTAGGTTGTTACTAAGTAGTACAATCAAGGTTTATAAGCATATTGAAGTGTTTTATACGATAAGTAGTTATTTATTGTTTTGGAGTTTTTTTTCAGGTAACAGACAACTGCAGAACTGCAGTACTAGCAAACTGAAGTGGCAGTGGGCTGGTCATGCTTGTCGAAGACCAATGGCCTATGGAGCAGACAAGTCCTGGAGTGGAGACCGCGTATCAGCAAGCGTAGTTTGAGACGCCATCAAGCTATATGGACCGACGACCTTAAGAAGGTGACTGGATGCGGAAGACGCAGTACAGAGTGTTGTGGCACAGCCTGGAAAAGGCCCATGTCCAGCAGTGCAGTATGATAGGCTGAGTTGATTGAAGACGCAACACACAAAATACGCTATTTACAAGCTACAACTGAGGTAAGACCGCAATTAAAAATAGCCGTGTCAATCAAACAAAAGAATAACCATTCATTTCCGGATAATTAATTAAAGAATAGTTCGGGAACGAACTATTCTTTAATTAATTATCCGGACAATAAGCGGTCATAAAAAACCGTTTTGGTCTTTATTTTCAACCATTGTTACTAAAAACTGCTTTTCGAGCCATTAACACTTAAAGCCTCAATAAACTTGGTACTCTACTCACCCCGCGCGTGAAACACGAACGCCTAAATGATTCCAATTCATTCCGACGCCAACACAAGGCGTATTATTGTCACGATGCAGATATTTTATCAACTTAATAGCTTGTAAAAAACCGAGTGTTTTCATAGCAATTAGTTTTATGATTTTATGAAAATGGGTCATTAAACACGTTTTTTTTCCGTAGACCTCCCCTGGGCTTGTCAACACGGTTAATTGCTCAGATTATTTTAATTCTATGTTTTTAAGCTACACGGTTCGCTTTATTCGTTTTTCTTGGCGAAATGATGTTGTAAATAATTCCTTAATAAATTCAGAGAACCTTTGTTTTAAACATGAACAATGCTGTTGTTTGGATTAGCTAAATAAATAGTAAGATACATATAACAATGTAATAAAATAGACAAAAATTAAAAGATAACACTTTTTAGTTTCGACTCTTCAGAACAAACGTAAACGTTATTTTGTTTTATTTTTTTGTACCGTCGAGCAACAAGAGTTTTTCACGAGGCATTACACAAAATTCATGGGTCCTTGGTTATTCAACGTATCTTCGTAACTGTCTTCAGATAAGCCAATTTGTTTTAGGTTTTCTCATCAAAATGTGTCCCGGAGGTGACATAGAATTTCAGTATTAGCTACCCAGTGTGGTTTTTCAAGTTCCAATATCATCATATCTAAAGTAATGTCCATCGGGGAGGAAAAAAAACAATTTTAAAATTATATTGTTAAATTAGATACTTAAGTATTGACACTAGGGACAAAATAAATTAACATGTTCTGCATTAAATTAAGCATCGTTAGCGACTAGTGAAAATCCGATCAAATCGATCAAATTCTGAACCCTTCATTACCTGCCATTGTGAGGGTTCCCTAGTAGGTAAAACAAGGAACCTTTATAGTTTCATTATCTGCGCCTGTCCGCAGTTTAACACGGAGAATCTTGGTACTAAAAAGCTGTAATTTGGCATGGTTATACACATATTAATCACGCCTTGGGTATTCGCCAATCAAAAATTGATTACCTACCTTACAACGTAAAGCAGGGTAACGTAATGTTTTGTTTTTATACACGTCAATTCCATTGTATAAGGAGTCGTAGAATACGTCTTTCAAAAATATTGATGGTATAATAATATTTTTTTTTTAAAGCAGGAGTCTTTAAAAGGGTCTTTTGCCAACATTAGGAGTGGCGGAGTTGACTTATTGACTAGCTGCAAATGGATGTTTGAAATTGAAATTGTTTATTGAAATAATTAATTTACATAAATATTTACAAAATAGGGCCTTAAGCTAGACGTTAACAATATAATAATTGGATTCTATTGATTCTTTGAGCAGTTATTGTGCATGCTTTATGATGAAGGCTGCTGATGCACTTCATAAAGTTTATAGCCGCAATACACATGTGACACATAATACGAGACGTGACCACATAACACGCATATTCACTAGCTTATACGCTACATAAGGCAATTCTACTTACCCCCCCCTTACTTTCACGTAACTAGAAAGACGAGAAAGGAGATTACTCTCACCGAGGCACTGTACGTACAGGAAACGAGTCACATTTGCACATATATTCTCTATTTACAGCCTATTTGTGAGAAATACTTTCAGTATCTGCTAAGTGCGTGATAAATTGAACGTTTTTATGCTGAATTGTGTTAAGCATGTGCTGTCATCTGTCAAAGAAATGCGGTATTTTATTGTTGTAAAGACATTACGGAGGGAATTAGTACCGATATAGGTATTTAACACGGCTGGAAGTTTAGTGCCAGGGAGGTGTAGTTTATATATATTATTTGATTGCTAAAGCTGACAGATATAACGTCTGTATCCAAGTAAGATATAAACATTACGCCTTAGGATTAAATCTTAACTCAAACATAAAGCCTCGTGCAGACTGGCGTGACGCGACACCGATAATTGTTCTACCGTGAAGATTTCTTAGAAATTGTATTGATAGAGTCGCGTCGCGTTGCGCCGTCGCACCAGCCTACTTGAGGCTTATCATGATTGTCGGTAGAACGTTGAGCCACAAAGGATTTTTGACAAATTGACAAAATGAGTAAGATAACAACAACTAGATACAGTAATATCATTTCAGTTCTTATTTCTCTTAATATCAGTTCATTTTTCTGTTGGCGACAGGAGTAAGGTTCCTCCCTAACACTACGTTTTTTTTGCTTTACCAGATGGTCTACATCATCATCCATCATCATCATTTCAGCCGAAAGACATTCACTGCTGGACATATGCCTCCCCAAGCACCGCCTCTTCGACCGGTTCTGTGCTTCTCGCATCCAGCGGAATTCTGCGGCATTCACCAGGTCATAGGTCCACCTTGTGGGACACCTTTCGATGCCACGTCTTCCGGATCTAAACTATTCCAAACAAACTATTGAAGGGACATTGATGTTTATCTTTGCACTATGGTGGCTGTTCATTCTCCTAAATTGCTTCCTGGATAAAGGTCTGTTCACAATATTTGATGTTAGATGTTTATCGTCATTTTAACGATGCCTTTAAAATGGACCCTTTTCTTGTTAATGTTAATAGGGTCAACTCTCTATAGAAAACTGTCAGAAAACACTGCTGGAATACAATTAAAATAACTAAACAAGTTCCTTTTATCTATGGTTTAATTTCGGGTATTTTGCATATTCTTTGGTCGAATTTAGCGTTGGGATTATCAGATATCGTATCCATTTTAATAGAGAGTTTAATTTAGCTTTCAAAAGCATTTTCTTTTCCATTTTCATTTAATTTCGTTTATTTTAAGACTTATTTTTAGTCCCGCGTGTTGTATTAATGGTGCACTTATTAACGGACATTTAAGAGTTTGTGACTTTGTGGTACATATTTAGGTAACTATAAAGTTTTATCTTAAACAAACCACGTGGTTTGGGTTACACCCGTGGTTACTAACCAACCACGGGTTAATTGGTGAACTTTTGTGTGTAACTTTACAGATGTGTTTGTAAGTGTAAGTAAGTGTTTATTAGTCAGTTATAAAGTTCAGTTTCAAATAAATAAAAAACAAAATTATGTGGAATTGGACTCCCACAAATATGTTTTATTTATCTACAATTTGTAAAACAAGTCTAGGATCATATTAATAACGTGTCACAAAGTGACGTTTGCAACTTTAAAACAGCACCATATAAGGTTGAAGATTGAAGCCACATGAAAGGGAAACTGTTTATTCGATATTTATTTTGAAGATAAGAAAGTCACAATCGTAGAAAACTAAACGGATACAACGGGATACTAACCTATAACTATATCATCTGTGTTCAGAAAACAATTGATAACAGCAAACCAAAAAACTTTTTATTACCACAAGGAGCTATAAATAGTTAACTTCGTGATATAAAATATAAAACCCGAACCCATAATGATGTCCGAAACTAAACACACAAGCAAAACACTTTTATCACGTAACTTAATCTTACGAGTCACAAATATATAGCGGTCTGTAACATCGACTGTTAACAGCGTGTCTCCTAGATGACGTCACTGATCAGTAGCGCTGGTACACATGAACACGCTGCGAAGGAACAGTTTCAAACATGGCGCCGCATTTGTGTTTCGTACACGATTTGAGTTAACCACCCAGAAACAGCAGTTAGGGACAACAGAAAAGTTGTAGCAGAACCGACGTTGTCACCCCGAATCCACTTGGTAAGTGCCTGTCTTACCCCCAGAGTGTTTATAATTATGATTTTTACCGGAGGCGCAGAGAGAGGGCAGCCTTCGCCCTTTTACTGCTCTGTGTAACGCAAGTCAAATTAGTATATCTCTTTAATTTAGCATTTCCGCAGATGTGAGGTTTGTTTTAGTGTTCAATAACCCTCCCCCTTTCCCACCCCAAATTCAAGCCACCGTGTTCTAAAACTTTAGCTCTAGATGGTCGTAAGCTTACCTGACGAGAATGAGTTGGTCACAGTTCCTAAGCATTTTTTTTTTGCTGTTGCATAAAATATCTCGCTGAACTAACTACGAAACAGATTTAGACAGACTTCGCCCATTTCTCTTTAAGTTGTGTGGAAAACATGGAGACGATCATATCTTCCCGATAGTTGCAGTTGAGATGTTAGCTGAAAAACTTTGATACATTCATTGAGTTAGAAAATATTAAAAAAGTTATTTTTGCCATAACTTTCCTTAGTTACCATCTACTCCGTGTTATTAATTCGTGTTTCGTACAAACCATAAATTTTAATTAACTTTAGAGGGTCGTATCACACTCCATATTTTGTTACAACGACCTCAATAAAAAGTTTGTGTATGAAGGCGAAGTGGAAAGTTGCGAGCTTATCACATTGACCCAATTACGTCACTACACTCAAACTCAAAACATTTATTTCAAATAAACCAATTACAGGCACTTTTTTATTGGCAAGGGGTCGGTCAGTCAGAAAGATGAAGCTAGTTGCCCATTCCAAAGCGTACTTAATCTAAAAAAAACTCTAAACTATTGTTTACCATTCTCTGACTCACACAAGATCAACAGAATTATGCCTATTGGTAAGCAACATTGATTGCATTATATAACGTGATTTGTATGCGCCTACCCTACACAATCAAACGATTAGTGGATACGTTTTGAAACAAGGCAAGTTATACCACAGAATACATAATAGTACAAGTACAGAAGATTCACTATGCAAAATCATTTAAACAAATAACGTTTCTGGCTACGACACAATAAAGTACAATTCAGGTCGCACAACGGTAATTACCTACAGTTATATTCACCTAGATGTTGCTTCTCTTTCTATCGCGTAACTTTTATATTTTCTGACTACGATACGCCCACTGAATTGGCCCGACAAGTCGAGCCCGCCGCGTACTTATAGCGGCATACCAAAAATGCGGATTGCGCGTGGCCTGGTTATAGTAAGCTTGAACTAGTAAGAAACTCATGAGAACTTAACTCCAGCGGGTACATCTGTCTATATAGAATCAACACAGAGACTTGATAAATACATATCGGTCGGTATGTGAACAATAGAACCCAGATAAAACAAGCAGCTTGTTACAACTCAAATTCTTGATACAAACATTTCAGCAATCAAAAATATTTTAGTCCGATTTTATGGAACTTTGAATCGGATGCAATATTTTGGTGGAAAGATATAAAAGCCTTCACAAATACAATCGCTTTGACCCGAACAACAAAGCAACAATGTAAATAGTCTGGGGTCACCCCGAAACGCACATTTATGTAAGGTCTAAATTCATTCAACATTCACCACTTCTCAAGTTTCTCTATAGACATCCGTAGTCCGTTTTATTAAACACTCCTGTGCGGTCAAGCGTGTCTTTAATTTCCGGTTAATTGTGTACAAGTTGCGGGTAGTCGTAAAATGTGGGATCTGAGTCATGGTCGATGAGATTCTGTGCTCGGGTCGTAGGTTTAGTTTCTGGCTTTGTTTATTCTAGTTGCTAATTGGTTGGGGTTGGGGTCAGGATAAGAATAAGAATTTATGTTTTCTAAATTGTTTCACAAATGTTTTACAAATGAAACCTGCGCTAGTTTTGAGTTCAAACCAGTTAAGCATCTAAAGGAGGAAGAGGAGCAATGCAATATTTCTAGGTATTTCGTTAAATGAATACCTTTAGACAAAATAATTTTATTTATATATAAAAGAGTCACGTATTTGTTAAATAAATAATTTGCAATGCATCTGATTTGGCTATTGAAATCAAAAACCGGCCAAGTGCGAGTCGGACTACGCACAGTGAAGGTTTCCATAGCTAGGATGAAAATTCACGCATGCGCAGAATTTATTTTATTGACCTAAAAAATATTTTTTTATATCATAGTATTTCTCGAAAAAACTATGAAAAACAAAGTTATAACTGCGGTTGTAACCAAAAATATCCTATATCTCCAAAAATATTGACTTAAATAAACGGACGGACAGACGGACTTGACGAAATTCTAAGGGTTCCGTTTTTGCCATTTGGCTACGGAACCCTTTAAAGGGCTGGTATACGTGTGTGCGATGAAAATAATTAAATTCACCGATACGTCCCGGTGGCGCAAGCTTCAGTTCATATGCAAAGCCAAATTGATCATATATACCTTTGAATGTTTCGCACCTGCTACTGATGAGTTTTTTTAAATTCGGCTCACGATGCGCTGGCCCTGATAGCATGACAGAAAATCTACCGTGTACAAAACAAATATCGCACGACCATAAAACCGTTTTCGTGGTTTTATGGCATCCCTTTGAATTTGATACAGTTATATAACCTACATAGTATATGTTTTATGTAGGTATCTATGCATTTAGTATAGTGTAGTGTGTGTTTTTAGTTTAGTGTAGTGTAGTGTTATGTATCTGTGTACTTGTGTAATTGGGACTGAACGTAATGTGTGCTAATAAAAATGTAATGCAGCTCAAAAGCTTTAGCAATCCAATGTCCCGTAAGCACAAGTAAAATGATCAGATTCAATCCAACCGCAATCACAATGATTTCTCTGTTAAATCGTATATTCTTGGGATGAAAGCTGAAAGGCGAAATCAAGTTATAATTAACTTATCTTAAAAACAATTCTCAATACATTCTATTGCTGTGCCTTTGTGTTATATAGACTTTCCTTGAATAAACACTTTTTAAATTGAATACCTGTTTCTTAGTTTATAAACTATTTTTTTCACACGACTGTACTCTGTCCAGTTGCTTATCTGTCCAGCTGCGAAACTGTCCAGTTGAGAATCTGTCCAGTTGCGAATCTGTCCAGTTGCTCCGGAGCGGAATAAATTAAGCCGATCATAAACATGTTCGTAGCGTAGGGCTGTCAAACTGCGGCCGGGTGAAATACAAATCGTGGATTGTTTCATTGAAATCGTGGAAGTTTCCAGTGACAATCCAACAGAATGTTTAAACAAATAGAAAAATTGAGAAGTACCACATTGAAACATTATCACGCTAATTGTTGATCATTAGGTTTTTTTTTTTAAACCTCGTGCTCTGGATAAAGCCTCGTGCAGACTGGCGCGACGCGACACCGGTAATTGTTCTACCGTGAAGTTTTTTTAGAAATTGTCAGTCTGCACGCTGAATGATCAGAAAATACGGGAAAACTTTATTGTTTACGAAACTGCCAAGTTAATACCTACCTTTATAAAAATTAAAAGGGGACTTTAGTAGCCTCGTAAGTGTCAAATTGTTTTTCTTCAAAATCTCAGACAGGATTTCTCCATCATCTGGCTAGCCTTTTCCCAACTATATTGGGGTCGGCTTCCAGTCTATCCGGATGCAGCTGTTCCAATATTTTACATGGAGCGATTTATTGTGATTTATTATTAAAACGAAAAAAAAATAAGATGCCAACCCTGGCAATTTGTGATACCGACACCGCGAAACAATTTCAGTATGCCTCCGTTACAATAGTAACTGTACATAATTGAATATTAAATACGCTAAATACGACCGTACTGCGTACTAAATGATAACTAATGTTAGCAATTTCGTTGTTATAACTTGGTAACCTATTAGTTTTAGCTTTTCATATGTTACTATTGGTATTACATAATACTGCTAAAAAGTGGTTAACAGTTTATTAGAGTGAAGCCACGATTAGCAAGTAAGCATTAATAAAGGGATATCATCGCCGAGCAAGATTAGCATATCAAAAGCCGCATTGCCCGGTCTCGGAACAAACCGAAAGAGTGCGGGGAAAATCGTGACGCAAAACTGTGACGTCATAGACCGTGGCTCAAGTACTCCTTTGAAGGCGGGAAGACAAGTCGCTTACTACGACGTGGGGACACAGTAACGAGATTTAAATCGCGAGATTCGCGTTTACTTTTGTCTTAGTTTATATTTCATTGCGTGGTGTTGACTTTGTTAGCTAAAAGAGGACAAAGTCATTATTTTCAACACAAATCATTGACTGCAATATTTATAGATAGGACAAAAACATTGTGAATTACTCACAATTAATACAACCAGTACGAAAACTAATTAACTTTCATGTAAAATCTGTAAATTCTACAAACTGTCACATTTAATCACTAAACTTTCAGCCTGTTAGATACGCCCAAATATTAATTGAAAACCTAGTTATAATTTGCAACGAAAAGGTCATTAAGCTGCTAACAATATTTTGAAACTGTACACGAGTTCACATACATAAACACTGAACACGCTAATATATACGCCACCACTGTAAATAGAATTGTGGAATAATATGGCTGGCCATTACCTACATACGTAGGATAAAATCTACCTATGTTGATTTTGTCATTCGTAACAGATTTACCTTTTGGTTTTAAGTTCTGTTACAATACACAATATGTAAAACCCTGGTTACATTATGGTTTTGTGAATCAATGGGTATGTAACGATCATTATAGGTAACATAACTTTAGACAATAGAAAAAGATTCGATATCATGAAAAATTTAATAGGTACATTTTACAAAAGTGTATGAAAATTACAGGTATTTTTGACAGATAAAGATTGAGATAATTCGAACGTTCTTAAAAATACGGGAATTGTCCCATTATTACAAAGCTTTGTAGAGTAAAGAATGTTTCTCAAATAAATGTAAAACCAAAGACATTAAATTATTTATCTTACTTAAATCTCTTCGTGTAAAACCATGTAGTACAATTAAAATATACCTTGGCACCCGCCAGTTTAATTAAACACAGCTCTAGATCTCACATCGCACATAAAAGTTTCCTCCACAATAACGCATAGTTATTATAAATGACCCTCCTTTTTGAACAAACCGACTTTCCGCACTACCCGACATTATGTGAACACTTTAAACACGATGACAATGTAATTAAAGTAAAATGCAGCAATTTCGCACAAACCTCAGAGGCTGTCGTAGTAGTTTAACTTACTTTTTACCCGACTACGGCGAAGCAAAAAGGAGGGTTATGATTTTGACCGGTATGTATGTATGTATGTATGTATGTATGTATGTATGTATGTATGTTCATTTGTTCCCTCATAACTTCTAAACTACTCAACATAATTGGACAAATGGGGTATCTATGGAAGCGTCTCGGTTGTCCGATGGTTATAGGCTATGTGACGTCACATTAAATTGAATATGGCGCCCTCTAGAGGACAAAAAGTCATGAACTAAAAAAAAAAGATTTTTTAATGGTGTCATGTTGGGTATCAAATGAAAGGGCTTAATGAGCACATTTCAAAAATATATATATTATAACCCCAAAATAATTTAAATAAAAATAAAAGTAATAAAAACTAAAACCCAACTACGGCAAAAGTCAACTAAAAAGGTATAAACAAGTCATCACAGACAGACTAATTAAAAATCCGGAGTCACACGTAATCTATCCGACTTATCCCCTAACACGTGTGACTCCGGATTTTTAATTAGTCTGTCTGTGATGACTTGTTTATACCTTTTTAGTTGACTTTTGCCGTAGTTGGGTTTTAGTTTTTATTACTTTTATTTTTAATATAATAGGAATTATTTTCTAAGAATAATTCTTCGCATTTAACCTACAGACTTTAGAAAAGTCAATTTATAAGTTCATCAACGTGCTATTTAATGGAAGGGTGGAATAAATAAGCTAAATTAGAGTTGTACTCAATGAATTTTAGTTACTACATTAAATTATGAACAAAAACCGGCTTCGCTTCGCAGTTCACTAACTAATTTAATCCAAAAGTGCTCTGAGTTCTGAAAGCATTTTCAAGTGTTAATTAAATCTTTAATGTTGTAAAGTGATTCGTATAATAATACATAAACAAGTAGGCACTCAGGTAATTCGTATTTTAGGCTAGATTGTAATTGATTAATAAGAACCTGGTTCTTTTTAATAAATGATAAAAACTAAAAAACAAAACTCAGGTAATTTCCGGAGAGATTAAAATTATTATTTTCTTTTCCTAAAAACATCAACTCGACATAACCAAAAAAATCCGGAAATCCGTGGCATATCAATTAGCTACGGTTGTTCACGTAAAATTCATTACCTGGATAAATGTTCTCTGGGCAATGCTTTCACGTATGCTTTCATATGCCCTTTGCACGTTTTCGAAAAAGAGCAATGTTACTAAATAATGTTACGTAACATTAACATTATTTAGTAACATTGCTCTTTTTGTGTCGTACAGACGATGAAACTTCAATACAAATAGAAAATTCATTTAGATTTTTCCTATCGTTTAGGAGCTCGTGGCTAACTAATAACAGCCGCACGGGTCGATCAATCAGGTTAAGGTGCGCTTGCCGGGGTTGGTCCGTGGATGGGTGACAATCTTTACATACCGAGACTCCACCGTGCTTCGGAAAGCGCCTTAAGCCGTTGGTCCCGGCTGTCATTCGTGGATCTTTGACAGGATCGTTACGAGTCATCAGAAGCCCGAAAGTCTGACAACCAGTCTTACCAAGGGGTATCGTATTACCCAGTTACTGGGTTGTGGAGGTCAGATAGGCAGTCGCTCCATGTAAAATACTGGTATTCAGATGCATCCGGTTAGACTGGAAGCCGACCTCAACATGACTGGGAAAAGGCTAGGCAGTATGATTTTTCCTATCGTGACGCAAAAGTCACATTAATGGCCATATAATAATATAAGCTGAGATGTCTGGTCATTCAGTTCAGATATATAACATGATGGATTACTCGCTGGTCAGCAGATAATGCTGAAGATAGAGACTGATTGTAAAAAGGAAATTGGCCGATGTCGTTTTTATTGAGAGGACTTTTCAGTAATGATAAACAATGTCACCAGAGCTAAATAACTTAAACTCTTTGTCGTCTGTATATTAAATAACCCATAGATATTTTATATTTGTATGAAATAACATCATCCAATATCGTCTAATATGTGTGATATTAGCTAAGTTTGTAGGTAACACAGTGTCACACCAATTTAATCTTCACGTGATTTATGAAATCATTATTCATATGCCACTGTAGTTTGAACCATATTTGTATGGAATAAGGTCGTAATAAGGTCGTAATTGATAGGTTGAAGTTAGAGCAATGTTTAGGGGTAATGCATCATCATCTAGGGGGCAATGGTCAGGTAATGGTCATTTTATATTGTCAAAAAATGCTAGCTGCATACTGCGGCATACGGAAGGTATTTTGTTATCAGAGACGTTATATGAGAACATTTATATGATGTCATGAAATGGCCTTATCTATTTAAAAAAAACCCTTAGCAATAAATTAGAGATAATTAACGAAAATCTTTTCAAAACATTTATAATCATCCTATTTTCTGGTTAAGCTTGTAATTTAATACACCGCGCTTGTTAGTGGGTGTACAAAAAGTAATTATGTAATTATTTAAATTGCTGTTACTAACAATATTTTGTATATAATTATTGGATGCTCTTTATATAATTAAAAGTCATATGGTTCCTCGTGATAGACGACCACAGCGATTCGCTAATTAATCTTTCAGTCTCACTGGTCTTCATAATTGGTAATTACAATGTGAATTTTGGAACCTACCGGGGTTCACGCACTCCCGAGGGTCGGCGCAAAGTCTTGTTAATCGTATGGTGTCCAATGATATTGGTATAAATAAGCGTAGTTCTGTTATTAAACAAAAGTTTTGCGCTAATGCTATCTTGCAACCAGTGAAGTCAAAACCACTTACCATACCCCTTGCCGTCTGATTCAATTTAATGAACCGTACAGCCGCGCGCCATGCTTGCATCGCGACACATGCAGCTAAATTGGTCTTCTCTGCAGAATTGAATATGCAGCACTGATTGTGGTTTAATATGGGATTAATGACTGCCACGTTGGTCGCAAGCGCTACTGTTGAGCCAGTGATGAGGTGAGGGTTCGATCCTCAGGTCGAGCAAAGTATTATAGAGTTGTCCCATCTTCAAGTTCCCAGTAGCACCCCGGAGGTAGGCCCGGGAGTAGGAGCTCTGGATTTGTGCCCGGTTGACGGCAATAGGCTCGCCCCATATTACATGGGACTTAAACAGAACTGGCGAAATGTGGGTGTACTATAGTTACACTTCCGCCTAATACTTCGGGGAATACAGGAGTAACGATGTCAATTTTATATAACAGCTGTTTAAACCCGCCGCCTTCATTAGATTCGGCCTGGCACACATACAAAAACCTTCCATACCTTACACACACTTCCATGTTATTAAAAGTTTGAAAGCATACGGTCATTAACCTCATCATTCCGCTACATTACCACTAGATAGAAAGTCTAAATTTTGTGAGCAATATTTCGGAAAAAGCTAAAATAAGCTAAGCAGCTAAAATAAGGTAAAGAGTGCGAAGAAGTCGATTTAAAGAGAATTAAGTATTGATGCGTGAATTGACGCTTGGAGTGCCTATAGACGATTTGTGAGCGTAACTGCCCGTAAAAAAGATTTACGAGGCTTCTTGATACGAATTGAATATTTAGCAGGTTCTCGAATTTTCTTTTGATTCCGAACTGAACTGAAGACGTTATAGAGTTTGATAAGCGACTTACGTGCTCTTGAGTTTGGGTTTTACTCTAACATATCAAACTACTATGTTATAATAGGTCGGGGAAAAAGTTTTTTCGTATTTTATATCCAAATTCAAGAGAAAAAAAACATAGCTTATTTTTATTTGATTATAATATATTATGTGCCATTTTGTAGGTAGTGACATAATCCCATTGCTATCTAGATATTTTGGGACTAATGAAAAGTGAGCTCGTGTGGCACCCAACTAACGAGCTTTTTTGAATAGCCAGACTTTTTCTAATGGCTCAAAACTGTTTTGTGGTCAACCCCTAACTCTTCAGCTATGTCGTAACTACTAATATGTCAATCTTTCTCCACTTTTTCAAAAATTGCATCGACTTTATAACACGAAGGAACTTTTTCCCCGACCTAATTATTTTGAGTGACTGCTTTCCTCCATAGCCATATAAAATGCGAAAAAATATCCGTGTATTTCTAAAAGCGGTCTCAGCGCTTTTTTCACAGAATGGAATTCTTTTCCTATTATGCAACGTAAAAAAAATCTCCGTAGTATAGTAACCCTACAGCCGGATGCTCATTGTGGTATATCCCGTCAAGCGTCGCGTCGT
Organism: Eupsilia transversa; assembly: GCA_914767815.1. Classification (NCBI taxonomy): domain Eukaryota; kingdom Metazoa; phylum Arthropoda; class Insecta; order Lepidoptera; family Noctuidae; genus Eupsilia; species Eupsilia transversa. Next base: position 10,208,945 of record OU611891.1, read on the forward strand.
AAGCCACCACGCTAATACGTAAATATAAGTATATATAATTGCACTCGTGAGTGTTACAAGAATGTGCATCAAGCGGATTATTTTCCTTATTGAGCCTTTAGTAGCAGAAAATACAATGAGGAAAAGTATTTTACCTGAAATAGAAAAGCAGGAATTCTATGGGGCTTATAAATATATTCCGAGGGGATTCCCACATGTCCAGGTGTACAAAGGCGACCATTGTGCACGAGTTAAATCAAGCGGATGTTATCCGAACGTTCTTTTATTGCATCTGGACGTATTCAAAGAATTGAGGATATGGAAGCTAAACGTTAGTAGACACCACGTTGTAAAAAGTCGTGATAAACGACGTGATAAACCTGATAAACGTCCTTCATTCTAGACGGCTGGTGGAGTCTTATTATAAAGCCATACGATAACATTGTGTTTCGAAGTTGAAGTCTATGTTTCTGTTCGCATATTGTATGTAAAGCTATTGAAGTGTAAACATCTCGTGCAAAATCCTCTAGGGATGCCCTCAGATGGAAGTAGAATGGATCACTTTATATCTCTAGGGATGCCGCATGATGTAAACACAGAGAAAAGGTGATCGAGTTCATAATGTATGAACAACAGAACAGTGAATACGTAATGTACCTTCACATACTAAGTACCTACAATATGGAATATTTCTAAACTGAAAGCTAAATTATTTATAAAAAATTAAACTTTTGTCGAACAATTTCATTTTGCCATTTATAATATATATCTACTATTCAAGATCAATAAATTTAATCATACCATCTTTCACATTTACTATGAATGAATACGACTGACGTGCGTTTCGAACACGTTTAGGATATCACTCGTTTTCGTCAATTTTCGTGTCAGACAAGCAATATATAATTATAGTCACTATAGGTTGCATGTAACCAAACATACTTCCATTCATCTCCTCTACAGTGTTGAGATCTACCAACCAAGAAGCAGCATCAATACACCGTGTGTTTGTGAACAAACGTTTACCTTCGTGAACTCGACCATTGAGTTAACAAACGGACGTCAGTCCCTCGAGAGTGACCTGTTAGCCGTGTGATGTAAGATACAGTTATCAGATACTTTTTTTTTATATTTATAAAAAACAATTTAAAATAAAAAAACTAGTGGTCCGCCGGTATCGGGAGCAGGGTGCAAGCTACCGTTGGTAAGGGTCTTCGGTCGACCATTTCAGTTTGGCACGCGATGCGCCGGGCAGCCTGTATATATATAATTAGGTGTATATATTACATTTATAGTTTTTAATAGGTATTAGATCCATAATTTTAAATATTTTACGACAAAACCATCAGTTTCCCCGAAAAGGCCACCAAAAAGTAGCACGAACTAACGCAAAGAAATTCAACACAACTTTTTTTGACGTTTTAAATGTTATAACTTAACTTTAAATGCTCCCCCAGACTCCCTGTTCCGTTGCATGCAGCACAATGTTTTTGCGTGCGTGCTCACTAACGTAAACAGAATTTTTACACAATTTCTTTTTCTTTTTCTAATTTTTTGTTCGACGTAGTTTAGTTTGATGTTTCGAATGCGTAGATGACGGCTTCATGTTTTTTTTTTTTTTACATCCTGTTTTAATCATTTTGTAATTTTTTTTGTGACTTGCCTTATTTGGTAACAGATTGTTTCAGATTTAGGTAATGAGTTTCGATTATATTCTTCTAAAATCATCAAACTTTGTTGGTAGGTAGGTAGATTTAGAATAATAATGATGAATCAATATCACCACCTGTAAAAATAAATGAAAGTGGTAATAGTAAATAATAAAAAAAAAAAAATTATAACCATTAAAATTCAGAGAAAAGCTTTTTATTTCGTGGATACTAAAAGAACTTCCCCTTGATGTTCAATCAAATAGCTAACTCGAGCATGTATTCAGATATCGAGTGAAATGTGAGTAGTTTAGACAGTGATTATTGATGATGTTAGACTTGACATAAGTTCTCGAAGTACCTACAAGGAAATGTATGTAACGGAACACACATTTCCTTGTAGGTACTTCTGTTCACCGCGTAAGTTATCTTCAGTCGCTGGTTCTATGTCGTTAGTATGTTGGTAGTATATCTGCACACATCATCCTCATGTTTATGTTTGTTTATGTACACACGAGTTCGTGACGTGCGTGTGACGAGACGACACGAAGTAAGTGGTGCTTGTCGCGTAGTGCAAACCAGTTAAGGTTAAGAGCGCACTTTGTGCCATTACTATAAGGGACAACGCGACTCTAGTAGAAAAAATTATATTAAAACTTCATGGATATTGTTTTACCAGAATCGCGTCGCACCGTCGCATCGCGCCTGTCTGCGGGGGCCTTAAAAATACAGATTGAAAAACCTAATATTATGCTTTAAAACACATTTTATAGTATACAATAACTACGAGTGGTTCCTCACTTGTCTTATTCCGGCTATGTCCACCATTTGCCTGCAAGTTTCATGGAGACATCTTATTTATTGCAACCCGTCTTGGCTTTCCGCGGTAAACGTTTATCTTCAGAAGTCAGCCACAATATTCAGCTCCTACCTCGAGTGATTTGTGCTTATCCTTTTAGTGGAACGTTATTTTGTCCCTTTGGGAATAAATCGTTCTGAAAACAAAGCATATTAACATTCTGCAGCTATTTTTCTATACATTACTGTCGAGAAAACATCTAGGATAAACTACGCAGTGGCATTAACAACCTCTCAATTTATTATAACTACTTCCTGACTGTGGATGTCATACTAGCAATATTTTCTATCCTTCAAGCAGATTTTCAGTTCCATTTACTTGAGTCCAGCTTATTCGGGTAACGTCGCTGAGACAAATGTGCTCAGCATCAAGCTGACACTGAATGCATCTCTGTACATCTGACAGACTGTTTCTAAATGTTGATAAAATACAAATAACTCTAATAACGAAAGGGTCTGCCTCAGAAACCTGGCCTTCGAGATTTAAGATGTTCTTTTTCTTAAAGTTTTAAGCGTTTTACTATAGCCCTATTTCTCTGTTCCTTGTGGGCAGCTAGGGATCAGTCCGCGAGGTCTAAGCTGAGCTTTGCATTTGTGTGAGTAATTACCAAAAGTGATATAAACCGGATATAAACCGGTTTAACCCAAGCAAAGGACGCGTCGCGCTCTAGGCCCACATCACATCTACACTATCTATGTGCACTCACACAAATGCAAAGCTCAGCTTACACCTCGCGGACTGTACTCAATATGGTTTTATCTTCATATAATATTTTACGTAAAACACTGGTGATTTCTTTTGTTATTTGGCCACAGGATAAGGTGAGTTTTTTTGTTATTTGGCCACAGGATAAGATAAAAAAGTGTAACCAACGCAAGATGTATGTACTATATTTATTTTTGCCAAAACGTATGGTCTTCTTGACAAAATAACACAATGCCCTGCGCGTGCAATTCAACAACGCGTTCAGGGTGCTGATGAGGCTGCCCCGCTGCTGCAGCGTATCAGGGATGTTTGCGGACGCACACGTGGACTGTTTCTTTGCCACAATGCATAAGCGCTGTGCGTCCCTGGTGCGTGGCGTGTGTGGCGGCAACAACCAGCGCTAATTTCGAGCAGGCTGGAAGCGTCGTACAGTACTGCCGCTGTGTATACTGTACAGGAAGTTGTTTAGGATGTAGATACAATTATCTTCATTACTAACATAGGATAAGTTTACTAACAAATGAGTCTTGGTTACTTGATTATATAAATTGAATTGAATACTAAAAACGACCGTGAGAGCCGTTCTTTACGAAAGTAAGAGCAACACATAATAGACAGAATGTCTTCGTCCTACGACGTGTACGGTCTAAATTGCTTAAATGTAACATCGAAACACGGCTTCGTAGATTCCTAGAACTGAAATCGAATTCTCCGTCTGTCATGCCATGTAGTTGAAAATATTTTACGTTCACCGCAGCGTCGGAGTCAACGCAACGCTGCAATATATCACGAACGTGTTTCAGAGACTGCGAATTTTTATAATACCTATTTTGCAAATTTATACTCCGTTGAAATTATGCGTATAGTTCAGAAATATTAAGTACAATGAAAAAACGTTGTAGCTAAGTGAGTTTTTATTCTTGTAATTTATGACGATTTCGGAAGGCAAGTCGAGACATTCATATTATTTTCTGTATCGAAATGTTAGGTCGAAATAAGGAGCTTTAGAAAACATGCGGAAACAAAAAAATCACCCATTTAATGCCATTTGAGTATTTTAAAACAATTCATAGCTTCTGAAAACCTTATAAAAAAAACTTAAAACTTACTTTTTGATCAGCACCATTTAGCTCAACCATTTTGAAGGGAACTTAACGATCCAACACACACGCCACCACCAGCGAGACATTTGAGTGAGCGTGACATACTCTCAGCAGCCAGGGCACATTCAAGTCAATGAAAGACGTACCCAGTAAAATGGTAGCTTTATAGAAGGTATGTGGTCACAGTGCTCACACATGTGCTTTGCAATTATACAATATTAACAGGTTGAATTTATACAATGCAAAGATAGTTTTTCCAATCTTCAGCAGCTCCAACAATATTTTCGAATGCTAATTAACTAGTTTATGCGCCCTTGTGGAGCTGGACCAGCGTTGAGCCAAGCATTTTTGTCAGCGATGTAATCCCCCAACTTATAATATGCTTATAAAAGTTATGAAGGTAAGGAAAGACCCTCAAAAACAAAACTTGTGTGTAACATTTGCAGTCAATCTAATACCGCTCCACAGACCTCTGAACACCAAACGCATCGCGTTACCAAATTAATTTGATACGAAAAAATTCTTTGTTATCTTGTAAGTCAGAGCTCACTTAAAAGTTTATCTATCATCTTAAAAAGACGAACCGAAATCATACTTACACCTCAGAGCAATGAGGAGGGTCAATGAATTGGATTAAAGGATTTAAAAAAGACAAATGAGGCGGACATTTATCACGAAGTGGACAGTTAAAGTACCGCAAGGGACATCTAATAAATAAATGACTTCATTTTAGTCTCTGTCCTTTTCTCATTACTTTTTCTACAAAAGTAATGATTGCTTTTATTGGAAAGGTTCAGTAGCTTGCAATTTCAAACACATTAAAAGTCGGTTCTAGTGGATTTCTGCTGGCAATCCCAAATACACTTAGAGATTATTCAAATAGATTTCAATTGAAGATTAGTGAGGAGTGGTCCAAAAATGTCATGACTGCTTACTTATACGACTGAGAGCACTCTTGAATTGTATCTAACTGATGGGACAGAATCTTATTTTCTGAAAGAGAGGCTGTACTTACCACGTGATTTTTAAGCATGTTGGTAAACTTAGAAAGAAAGAAAAGAAAGAAAATACGATTATTTGCGGTAAAATGCAAATGCACATTTATATCCTTAAAAACTTCATGCGAAGAGTAAATACAGTTACGTGAGACAAATATCCATAGATTCTTATTATGATGGAGAATTGTGCTCGTTCTTGCCTTGAGCGGCTCACTGTGGGAAGGAGGTTAATAATGTGCAACATTACTGTAATTATTCAACGTAACGAGGTTGTCGCCGACTGAACCGCGGAATGAGAAAATAATATTGTTGACTTTTTATAATATGCTTGAAGCCTCGTGTCGACTCTATCAATTTCTAAGAAAACTTCACGGTAGAACAATTACCGGTGTCACATCGCGCCGCCGCGTCGCGCCAGTCTGCACGAGGCTTGAAACGTATAGCTTTTTGTATATGCTTGAAGTCGATTTTATTCTTTCCTTATTTTGGTATGAGCTAATTATGTATTGTATGCTTACTTTCCTTTCCATGATTTCATTTTTGTTTGAATCAGACCTTTTAATTATAAGCATTATTACCTTACATAATGCTTATTATCATTATCATTTAATTCGTAACATAAAACTGAGATACTTTAAAACGTTTCTCGAGCTAACTAACAGCTTTACTCTATACACCAAATACTCATCAATTTCCACAGCCTTTTGGCTTTTCCACACACAAAGCAGAAATCCGCTCCGTATCAACTGCAGCTGAAATAGGCTAGGAGCTCACCGAGCCTTACGTAACGCTATTGAAAAACATCGACGCGTGGCACGCTCGGGTTGAAACCAAATCAAATATTGACCGTGGGAATGTCCCGGTGTGTCGCAGGCACGCTGGATGGCAAACGGGATGTCCAACCTTTTAGATTTTTGCATTCAATATAGCGAATCAATTTTGAACGTCACTCATGTTACGTTACTGACAAATGCGTGCACGGACTGGACAGGTCCACTCAATCTGTGTGGTTCTTTCCTCAAAAGACCATTTCAGACACGAATCTACATATTCTTCACATGATCTGACCAAGATTATGTCTGGACTTTAAAAGAGTTGAGTTTGTTTCGGCCTTTCTTCTCTGAGTAGTCAGATAGGAAACGCCGACCTCATCTAGTTTTTAAACAATTTGATTGACGTGTAAAAGTGTTTGTACAAACCTACTTACAGAAAATAAATCATTAATCATTTATCATTATAAAATGGATTCATTGGATTGAATTTGAAGCGGCCTTGTGAATCAATCTGTGTAATTAATAGTAAAGCATCACATGCTATCAGAGACAGCTCGTATTTTATGTTAAACCCGTATTATTTACTATGAAATCAAATAGAATTTGATTGGACACAAATTGCAACAAATATTTAGCCGTGACGTTTTTTATTCAAAGGATGTAATTATGCTCTATTCATGAGATTAATGAAAAATCTATATTTTTATCAGTAATATTTTTCAACATTTTTAGTGAGCCAAAATATATGAAGCTGAAATTATGCCCTAGTTTACAATGCTTGAACATAGTCTGTTACAAAGTGTTCATAAAATTGTATTTCCAAAGGAAAAATACATATTATAACACGGTAAAACAGTTGCTTTCAGACCGAACATTCACGTAATAAATACCTAGATAGCTTCTAAGTAATATTTATTGTAACAACGTGATACGCACAACGAGAATGTTATGAATTGTTTCCATCTTTTTATAAGTAGGTACATACGAGCCAGATTTACTTTAACTTGGCTTATGGAAATCCCGTCTCTGTACCTAACAAAGGCGGTTATATTACATCTCTTTTTATTTTTATACAAAAGTTTTGAAGATAAATCTTTATGCGCACTTTGCGCTCTTTCTGAAGAGTGAACGAAACTGAACCGTCACACTCGGGTCGGTGACGCAGAATCGGATATACTCGGCTCCAGTTCTTTTTTTTTAAATAAATGTTGCTAATATTTATACATCTGGCATTAGCATATTCAGCCTATTTGCTCAAATGTCACTAATTAAACACAATAGATTTTTAATTGTTATCTATCATAAATTGTCGTAATACACCACGCGGGCCCAGTGCGGGTCGGTAGATGTCACATGTCTTCGATTTTTTGGTTCTAGAACATGCCGTTGGTCACGATGGTTTCCTTTACCGTTTTGAAAACAATGGTGATTAAATTATTTACATAAAGTAAAGCGCCTGCCTGTGTTCGAACCCACGACCTACAACTCGCAAGTCGGGGTTACTACTTGGCCACCACACCTCTATGTCTCAAGTAAAAGAAGAGTAGTTAGTAACCACTGTTTTCCTACTTGTATATCTAAAACAGTTTTATTTTTTTCTTAAAAACTGTCCGACTCCTAAATATAAACCTAATATTTAACATTTATGAGGCGCTCGTGGCTAAGTAATAACAGCCGCACGGGTCGATCCATCAGGTTAAGCTGCGCTTGCCGGGGTTGGTCCGTGGATGGGTGACCATCTTTACATACCGCGACTCCTCCGTGCTTCGGAAGGCACGTTAAGCCGTTGGTCCCGGCTGTCATTCGTGGATCTTTGACAGTCGTTACGAGTCGTCAAAAGCCCGAAAGTCTGACAACCAGTCTTACCAAGGGGTATCGTATTACCCAGTTACTGGGTTGTGGAGGTCAGATAGGCAGTCGCTCCATGTAAAATACTGGTATTCAGCTGCATCCGGATAGACTGGAAGCCGACCCCAACATCATTGGGAAAAGGCTAGGCAGAAATGAAATTTAACACTTATTATACGTTTGTGTAACTTGCGTCACTGCCATTTCTTTCTTCCTCGTATAAGAACAATAATAAAATTATACCTATCGGTAAAAGCCAGCCGCTTGACTAATTGCCTCAGTACGGAACTCTTCTGTTCTAAACTTCACCTGCGAGTTGTTTTGTTTGTACCAAGCGAGCCTGTGTGAGAACAACACAGTGTGAGAAGTTACTAACTTTGTGAAGCGGTCTGTCGGTTAGCCGTTAGTGGCTCAGGAAACGAGTTTAAAAACTACTTAGGAACGTAACTGTTTGCAAAACGATTTCTTGCAAGCAATAGTAAACCAACTTGTAGTGAACCATAATCCTTTTTTATGTGAAAACACACTAAACCTGATGATTGGGAAAAGGGTTAAAGTAAAATCAGGACTTTCAGCATTACCTAGAATCAGACTCCGTCGCGTCGTTAGCCCAATGAAACGTAAAACACGTCATTTGATCCAGCACACAGACAACCTCTTTCTGTATACGGACCTTGGCAATTGATTGGTACTTACAATACTTTCAGTAAGAGAAAATACCTAAACTGATTTGTGGAATTAACCATTTTACCAAAACACATGTCATGCATTTTACTATTACTTTCTTAATGAGAGCTGACGATGTGACTAACAAACAGAACACATTATTCATTAACATTACATTAGGTATGTTACATAAACTAGCTAGCTAAGTGGTGTCGAAACTAACAATCGACTGGCTCTTAATGCCGCTTCGTAGCTAATCAGATCCGATATTCAGACGACCGACAGGGATGATGGCGGGATTGGCACTGGCGTCCAATTTGCCGGCTCGATTGTGTGATCGGCTTTGTAGCAAAGAGGCAGCTTGTGTGACCCGAACCTTGTAGCTAGTCTAGTACAGACACTTTCTTGCTATATTTCAAACAATATATAACTGCTGAAAAAAGAGTTTGCATTTTTAGTTATGAAGGTATAAATAGCTATATATAAAAGTTTCACAGATGACGTCAGGCAGGTCGCGAGGCACTCATAACTTTCCCCGCACCAAATCCACAGGAGGAAAAAAAAATTGATTGACTTTATAATCTAGAATCTAGAAGGGTAAATTATTTAGAAATGTTTGTGTCGACACATACACAAACATTTCTAAATAATTTACCCTTCATGATTATTCTTTCAATGGGTTATCTCTTCGTATCATCTGGTTACAGAGAAAGAACAAGTTAGTTTGAAATTAGTAGAGATTCCTAGAATCACAATGAAAACTGGCCAATTTCCTACAATTGGTGAAACATATTTATCATTTTAATACAATATTATGAGTACGTTCTAGGTTCTTACATAGACACCGAATGATAAAATCGTGCCGTGAGTTAAGTATAAAGCCTCTTTGCTTAACCGAGAGATAAGTTTTTGTAAATATTATACGCGGAAAGAGAGCCTGTTGACATTAGAGTCGAGTACAACACCGATGCGGAACACAATAGTCCGGGTTTAGCTGCTTTTTGTTCTGTTAGTTCACGGCTTTGAATATCAGCTTCTGTTTGCTCCCACTTGATCTTACCGCTATTGTTTATTCAGGTACCAGCCGAATAATTTATTGACCGTTGACTTTTGCTGGATTCTGGGGTTCTTTCAATAACGCAAAAATAATAAGGTCGAAATAAATAAGTATACAGAAAAATATGCGTTCATATTAAACATTCCCTTATGTAAATATTACTCTCAGAAGAATAATTTTCCAGGAAATGAAACAGAATAAAACTAAATTCCTGAAACCCAATATACTTTCCCTGAAGCGATTTCTTTCTTTTGTCTCAAAAATGGAACCTTTAGAATAGACTTCTGCAGTCTCTTACAAATTACTTTGACCCTAAAATACAAGGACGATTTTTCCTCCAGATTGTCGTTTCCAAACGAGATCACTTTTTATTACATATGTGTCTGTTTCAATTGTAGCGTGTGGCAGGGGTTGAGCGGCCGCGACCTTCGTCAGTTGACCGAACAAGGAGCCGACCGGCGATCGTTAGGTAGGACATCCACGATCGCCGTAAAACCATTAGTAAGTATTGCAATATCCCTTGGGAAGGTGCTCTTGGCAATTACATTTCTATTATATATTTTTAGGCAATTATATTTCTATTGTATATTTATATGGGTACTATTATTTATAAACCCTTTTTTACGAAAAATATCTCGCGCAGAGTATTATAGTTTCGTGAACCTTTTTTAGTAAGTAGACAAAATCCTGTATCAAATACAACATTTATAAAGCCTGTCAATAAGGTGCCAGTGGAAAAGCCTGTCAATAAGGTACACCTTTTTCCTTCGGAAAAAGCAGGTTTAGTGCCGTGTGTATGAAGTCAAATAAAGAATTTACTCTCAATCAGAATAATGTACCTAATAATAAAAAACTAGAACCTTTTTATACGGCGAAAGGTCTAGAAAGGCGTATAAAAATATCACAGAAATTAATCAATACTTTCTTTGGAAGTAAGTTCTCAGTAAAATGTCGCGGTCGCTTCGAAGAAGCATCGCATTTTTAACCCCCGACGGAAAAAGAGGGGTGTTATAAGTTTAACGTGTGTATCTGTGTATCTGTCTGTTTCCTCGTAGCTCCCAAACGGCTGAACCGATTTTGATTTTTTAAAGGTCTTTTAATCGAGAGTGTTCTTAGCTACAATTCGAGAAAATTGGTTCAGCCATTCGAAGATTATCAGCTCTTTTCTAGTTGATGATTGGATGTGCACATCTTCCACAGGTCTGATCGATTCGAAATTTAATATTCTGTTACTTCAATGATATTAGAAGAACATAGTAACCTTGAACCGATAATTGCCAAAACACAAAAAAAAAAAACCTTGAACCGATACTGCAGCATCACCGGGAATTGTGTCGGGGGTTATTGAATTTTTTAATTTTTCATAGTTTTATATTAATAAACTACAAATAATAAATGGTAATGTTACTGACCGGTCCCAAGACTATCACTACATCTGTCAGCTCATCGCCGAGAGACGCCGATGACGAGGATACTGCCACATAAATATGTTTCTTATTGTTTGACAATTTGAGATAAAACATAACTATTATTGTATGAAACACGTGTCGGTATGCGGATATAAACATAACTTTTCGCTTCGTAATTTGGAATCTGATTTACATCTGAAGGGATGATAATTATTATATTCTTTATTATCCATTCCCTTACTAGTTGTGTTAATCATGAACACAGAAACCACACTCGATGATATATTTCTCAACAAAGTTCTACGATAAAGTAATACCTAGAACTCAAAGTACTCTAACATTATTGGAGCGAAGTAGGTACCTATAAGTTAGTAACTCAGTAGAGAAGTACATTCAACACAATATGTAGAAAGTATGCTGTTTGAAACTCATTCAAGTTAATTATGACGGAGAGGGGTAGGTCTCTTCGTTATCATCAGCCATATTTTAACTACTGTGGGCGTACTATGGGTAGTGTTGGTTATTGCCCAATAGAAAAACCGTTTGCAGTTCAAATCAAATTATAATTTGCGATCAAATTAATCACACCAGAAATTCACGCACTGTAGGTACACAACACAAATATACGAAACGCGCGACAGTTTCTAAACATGTTCACTGCTTGACCGCCACCGACCAACTCTGCTTATACCCGGTACAGCGTTATGTTGAAGACTCTGTCGAATGCTGCTAGGCAGCGCTGGCGCCCCGATTAATCAAATCACTGACGTATTTTCGACAAGTACATATAGTATATCTCACTAATCCGGCACTATTCAAAACCAGAGAGTGCCGGATTATTGGAATGTTCGGATTATGGATATAACATGAATAAATAATAAATATATTTGATTTGATTTGATTACTGAATTATAGAGAAAAAATAATTTAATTCTGCCTAGCCTTTTCCCAATCACGTTGGGGTCGGCTTCCGGTCTAACCGGATGCAGCTGAACACCAGTATTTTACATGGAGCGACTGCCTATCTGACCTCCACAACCCAGTAACTGGGTAATACGCCTTACCCCTTGGTAAGACTGGTTGGACCAACGGCTTAACGTGCTTTCCGAAGCACGGAGGAGTCTCGGTATGTAAAGATGGTCACCCATCCACGGACCAACCCCGGCAAGCGCATCTGAACCTGATGGGTCGACCCGTGCGGCTGTTAATACTTAGCCACGAGCTCCTATAGAGAAAAAAAAAAAAAACATGACTGTCATTTTCTCAAAATTAACGCAAAATTTGCGTAGAGGGGAGAGGGAAGCGCGGGCGGAGGGTGCCGGGTTATTGGACATATCCGTCTATTGAATTACCGGATTAGTGAGATTATACTGTAATGTCGTCTGATCTCACATTCAGACCTTCAGACCCTCAACTACTATAATGTCAAAACTTGGGCACTGAAATACGCTCCAACACGGATTGGTAATCCACTAGATTTTACTAAGAACTAAAAACTAACTATTCACTATATAATAAATATATTATTTGACATTTTTCATACATAAACTCACGCCACAAGCTACGGTCCATACATACATGTGTCATTCTTACAGCAACATCCAACATTGTGTGAATTTCATGCGAAATCCAAGTCATAGCGCATTTGCATTTATGTATTACCTCACCTACGGAACCAATATAAGATTCCTCACACCATCGCTCCTAGCTGAACTGTAATATTATACGAGGGTGCATTGCATTCGTGTTCATAACAGTCTCCTGGATGAAAAATTTGTCCCATCTTTTTTTTGTAACCTACAGCTGAGTATAAGATCTGACAAATATTATGTCTGGACTTTAAAAGAGACTGTGACCTCTGAGTTAGTTTCAGATTTTCTTCTCAGAGTAGACAGATAGGAAACGCCGACCTCATCTAGTTCTTAAAATATTATTGACGTTTAAAAGTGTTTGTAAAAACCTATTTACAGAAAATAAAACCATTTCATTTCATTTCGTCATTTATGTGCGAAGATCAAGACTGAGCCTGCGGCAGCATCTATATCGCCGCATGCGAACTACGCATCAAAAGACCTGACGTCACAAATCCTGCATCAATCCTTGGGCAATTGCCCGCCAGACACAACACCCGTCTGGTCGGAGGATCCTCCCTTTTCAATAGAGGATGAGTGAACTTTACACCCTATTCATAATACCTCTAAAAGCCTTTCTCTTAGTTTGTAGGCACCAAAAACGGGGGATTATAATTATTTCTCCTCTATTTAAAACCTATCCGTTACCTCAAAACGTACTGTTTATAATAAATTAATCATTAACAGTTCACGAGAATCATAACTTTGACGGAAGGATCAGACGCAGCTTAACTAGTTAACAGGATTGAGATGCGGTTGAATTATTCTCAAGTTTGCTTATCCGATTATCAACTCCTATAAAGGTAAAAGTTTTGTTTGTTAAGGATTCGCTCTAAATCTTATTTGTGTTTGCAGTCTCCAGAACTCCGAAATCGGGAAGTTCAAGTGGTTTTCAAAGTTTTTTGCGTGAAGAAATATTCACACTGGAATAACTGGCATAACTTTACTTGTGCGTCGCTAGTAATCACACAAATATAGTATAATACAAACTGAAGTGTAGTGTCGTGACTACTTTCCTAAATCCAAAGTAGTAGAATAACTCGGGATCTGAGTGACAGTATAAGCGATGATGATCCAGGTTTGTAGTTAATGAACAACCTTGACCATTAAGAAAACTAAAAATTTGATGATCAGGAGACAGCGGAAGAGTCACTAGAATTTTTTAATCCGCAACGGGAAGCTCTTGGCCTGCATCTCACCTGACGGTAAGTGATGATCAGGCCGAAGGTGGAACCGAACTTCATCCGGAATCCTCAACCCCAGACGAACCGGCTGTCTTACCTCTAACTGCCGAAACACAACAATGCTGTTGACACTGTTGTTATGGCGACAGACTTAGATAAGATGGTGGTAGCTAGCCAGGCGGACTTAGAACAAGCTCTACCACTAACCAAACCGAGTACAAAATTTTGCTGCCACTGGAAATCGAACCCGGGACCTAGAGTTCCAAGACAGGTTGTCGAACCACTAAACCGTAGAGGCGGTTGCTGTGAAGAAGTTAGGTGTTGCCCCTAATTTTTCCACAATTATAATTCTGGCATGTACTGTAATATAGGAAAAAACGGCACTATTAATCAGCGAACTTGTACATTATACAAAAGAAAATATATCTATACGTATACATAATTTTCAAATGGCATGTGAAATTTCTAATATCAATAAAACAATAATATTTTTAGGGTAATCTGCACTAAGCCTTAAGCCTACTTGATGCAAAACCTTTGCACAACACACTGCACGTAGTCCATGCTCAGCAGGAATTAGTGTACCTACCAGTAACAGGTACTAACTGCGTATCAACGCAGTTAGCGTTTACTAGTTAGTCAGTTATAGTTTACTGCATTAATACGCAGTTAATAACTTACTGTATGTGGTAGTCTACGTAAGCTTCAAAGTAGTTACCTACTGCGAAGCTTCAGAACATTGATTACGGAGCCCTTGAGGACTTGATCCCTCCCAAATCATATTACACTTCACAGAAAATGGAAACACGTCCCAATTGTACGTCCCTAGCTTTGATCAACAAGCCAGTAGTAATTTGATAAATTAGCGAGATGTTGAGGCTATTACGTGGCACACGAAACACAACAGTGGTTAATTTAATTAATAATTTCAACGTAGGCAATTTCCTAAGTGCAGAATTTATTGCTATGTTCATTGGATACCACGTTATTATACAATTCCATAACAAGAGGGTAAACCTGACGTGGCTCATAGGACTTAGACTTAGATTGACATAGATTGACAATGTCGGCAATCACTAAGATTAAGGGAATTAGTTTATATTAATATTTTGTATAGGAAGGAGCTCGTGACTAAGTAATAACAGCCGCACGGGTCGATCCATCAGGTTAACCTACGCTTGCCGGGGTTGGTCCGTGGATGGGTGACCATCTTTACATACCGAGACTCCTCCGTGCTTCGGAAAGCACGTTAAGCCGTTGGTCCCGGCTGTCATTCGTGGATCTTTGACAGTCGTTACGAGTCGTCAGAAGCCCGAAAGTCTGACAACCAGTCTTACCAAGGGGTATCGTATTATCCAGTTACTGGGTTGTGGAGGTCAGATAGGCAGTCGCTCCATGTGAAATACTGGTATTCAGCTGCATCCGGTTAGACTGGAAGCCGACCCCAACATGATTGGGAAAAGGCTAGAATGAATATTTTGTATAGGAAGCTTATTGTTATCGATTTCTATGCAGTCGGAGCAGATGTGCTACGATCCGCTACGCAGTGCTACGATCCGCTACGCCGCCACGTCTTGCTACGAAATGCTACGAACGGCTATGTCGACTTCGATAGTCGCTATACGATACTATATATAAATTCTAAGAACCAGTTAAATTGCTCGTACACAAGATAATTTGAGATAAACTTGTTAGCCTACTAAAGAATTTGTTTCTAATGTTATTTAAATGTGGAAAATATAATTATAACTTCGTTTCTCACAGGTTTAACAAGACTTTCACTAGCAAATGGCACCTCTCCAATAACAAGACTTCAACCCAGCACATATTGACACAGTTCTCGATATTTTCAATAACTTTTCCAAGTTTCTCATTCATCATTTCATTTCCGTCATCCCTCGGCTTTTGTGATCTGAGTTCAGACTAACTGTCAGCTGTTATTTCATTAACTTTCAGTTCGTCATTATTATTGTTTCTTCAACAGATTATTTTAATGAAATAAAATTATGAATGGAACTCAGTTGTCTGTTTATTGAACTTAGCAGTAGGTACAAATCTGAAGAGGTGCGGTAACTCATCTATACATTATAATAAAACTAGGTGTTGCTCGCGACTTCGTCTGCGATCCAGGATGGCAAGCAGCCATATCCAAATCCGTTCAGCCGTTTTAGCGTGAAAGCGTTACAAACATACAAACAAACTCACTTTCGCATTTATAATATAAGTTAGAATAGTTAGGATTAGGATAGTAACGAGGAATTTTTGTCCATTTGTTTGTTTGTCTGGATGTATGTTCTGGATTGGCGCAAGAACGGCTGAACAGTTTTGAACGGAATTTGTCATAATTTATAACCACGGTAGTACATACCCGTGGGATATTTTCCGAGATACTAATTTATACTAATACTAGAAACCCGCCGCTGCCTTGAACGGTTTTTAAAATTAATAAAATTTTAGGTTTGTCGATTTTTTTATTAATAAATTATTCACACCTTCCGGAATAAATGCTCTAAATCAAGGCCCAGGCACGCGGACCACGAAGTGGCCCGCCAAGGCATTTGAATTAGCCCGCCAGCACTTCGGTTGGCCAGCTAGCCGGCGCTAATATCGACAATTACTACCAGGAAAATCTCTTCACAGCTCACATTAAATAAATGGCATTAGATTATTTTATTTACGAATAAAGTCAATTAAAGTATATTTTGTATTTTTTGTGAATAGATTACCTTATAAATATCTTAATAGTGGTGGCCCGGCGCGACGCCGCCTCAGTTTAAGAAATTTTGCTCGCCTGGAAAATCTATTGGCCAGCCTTGCTCTAAATGATGGTGAAAACCACATCAAAAACTGTCGCATCGATTAGTAGAACGTCGTGGTCAAATGCACAGAAGCAAAAAGCAACTTGATTTTACAATATTTATAGAAGAAGCATTTAATTCAAAGAATTGAGTTAAAGATCGAACCCGTTACCCTCAGCAAATATCAAAGAGCACTATTCAGAAGCTGCCAATCCATGCAGTTGTTGTATCAAGTGTTGAGGCGACACTCAAACAGATTGCGGCCCGTGATCTCTAATCTGAATGTCAAAACAGTACCATCGAGTACACTAGACTGGATGAAAACAGGGATCGAGTCACAAACGATCATCTACTGAATACGAGAGTGGATTTTTAAATCGAGAGCAAAAGAAAAGAGCGCAGTAATTGGGCTGTTAATTCAAGTGAGGAACAGGACCATGTGGTAGTGCTGGGTAGAGGAAGAGATAATACGCTATGGGGAGTCTTTGTTGTGCGTGAGAGACTTTCGATAACTACACTTGGTATAACCGAACTATTACGGCGTAAAAGCCATTTTCTTACATAGTTCCGGCCGCTCAAGATTATTTTTTTTCTTGCATTTCTCATCTAAAATTCAACTTAGTATTGTAAAACTTATTTTGTAAAAAGATCCTGGTTTATGACCAGGATCTTTTAGGTAATTTATTTTGTTCGCTTATTATGCCAGCATTAACAGACTAAGGTTAGTTGCTCGCAATAAATTAGAATTTAACTTCAATTAATAAGACTGTAGGCAGCTTACTGCTAAAAGACGTATTCCATTAAAATACGTACAATCAATCTGCCCAGCCTTTTCCCAACTATGTTGGGGTCAGGTTCCAGTGTAACTGGATGCAGCTGAATACCAGTATTTTACATGCAGCGACTGCCTATCTGACCTCCACAACCCGGTAACTGGGGAATACGATACCCCTTGGTAAGACTGATTGTCAGACTTTCGGGTTCTGACGATTCGTTACTACTGTCAAAGATCCACGAATGACAGCCGGGACCCACGGCTTAACGTGCTTTCCGAAGCACAGAGGAGTCTCGGTATGTAAAGATGGTCACCCATCCACGGACCAACCCCAGCAAGCGTAGCGTAACAGCCGCACGGGTCGATCCATCAGGTTAAGTTCCGCTTGCCGAGGCCGGTCCGTGGATGGGTGCCCATCCATTACATATCGAGACACCTCCGTGCCTCATCAAAGCAGTCCATTACACGAAATCTCTTTTCCGCAACAGTTCTTTAAAAACGTGACATTTTGGAAAATGGTAATTTTGAAGGCTTCCTATATTTTTCAATTACTTGTAATGGTCTCAAGATTAAACTTGTGCCTGCTGATGGCTTTGCTTAAATATTCAGATTGTTTACAAAACTTTTCTGTAAACGGCTATTAAAAGGAAAAGGAAAAAATCAAATTAATTTTAGGTGTCCTTTGAAGTTAAAGCGGTGGTTTTGCGGAGTTTAGACCCATTTCATTTTGGGAGAGTTTTTTCGTTTTTCTTTCAAATAAACTTTATCGTATTAGATTACCGTAAGAGTTATGTTAGTGTGTTCTTATATAGAAGCCCAGGAATAAATTCAATATCCATGAAAATCCCAAAGATTAAAAAAATCATAACTAGGTAGGTATCGTTGGAAGCGTCGTGTTATTCCGCGGGTGAAAACATGGCGGCTTATAGCGGATGTAAAGTGTTAACTTCCATAAAATAATAATTAATATAATATTTCCTTTACTCCATTTTCTGGACTTTTTCCTTTACTTGTGCTGTGAGACCTTGATTCTCGCCAAATTTCATGATTCTAGGGCAACGGGAACTACACTGGTATTGATTTATTTGCGAGTATCAAAATATATTGCGTAAATGGCCGACACAATAAAAAATCGTAACTACTACATAAAAACCAAAAATGCGCTGAGAAATTAAATGAAATGAAATTGTTTTTTCTGTAAATAAGATATCCGAATCACTTTTACACTTCATATTAAAAATTATTTGAACTAAGCTAGATGAGGTCGGCGTTTCCTAACTGACTACTCTGAGAAGAAAGGCCGAAACAAACTCAGAGGTCGCAGTCTCTTTTAAAGTCCAGACATAATCTTGATCGAGAAATTGAGTGAATCGAGAAATTATTCGTCTCGCGTATCTTGTGATACAGTACAAAGTCACATGTGAAGCTCTATTGTAAATTGTTTCACGTGCTCTGCTCACGTTATTTAGTCTGTGGTCTGTATTCTGCGATCTCTTAATGTATTCATAAAAGCCCAAACGTATTAAATACGCTTGATTTATTGCATAAATATTCGTAATGAAAATAAGTATTAGGAACCTATGTTTCATTAACGAAACCAAGCGTCTAAATTTGAAACCCTCGCAGTTTCAAATTAAGACCCTTGGCGAAACCAAGGGTCTTAATGAAACATAAGTTCGGAATACATATAGGTATAGAAGTAACTGAGCGAAAATCGGTTGTTATGGTATGGGCATGTGATGCGGAGGAATGAGGAAAATGTCGTGAGGAAAGTTTTGAATATGAATGTGGATGGCTATAAGAGTATGGGAGACCAAGGGCTAGAAAGGGGTTGACGCCCGAGATGACGACTAATAGTATGGAAGAAAAAGACATGTTGCGCAGACCCCAAATAAGGGCAGAAGAATGATGATGATGATGGTGATAGAACTTCAAATAGGGCTTAAAAAAGCAAACATGAATTAGGATAATAATAATAATAATAATCAGCCTGTATTGTCCCACTGCAGGGCAAAGGCCTCCCTTTCCTTTTTCCACTCAACTCGATCCAGAGCCAATACGGACCAATCCTTCCTATAAACATCAAGTTCGTCCCGCCATCTACGCCTGGGTCTACCGCGATGTCGTTGGACATTTTCAGGAACCCATGTTGTGGTGGTCTTAGCCCACAATGCCTCCGACATGCGGCAAACATGTCCGGCCCAGTCCCATTTGAGCTTGGCTGCTTTTTGTGCGACGTCTATAATTTGCGTCTTCGAGCGCAGTATCGTGTTCCGTATCCGGTCGGTTAGTCGAACTCCAAGTATACTGCGCTCCATCGCTCGCTGGCAAATCTCGAGCTTGGCCCTCTGCTGAACTGTCAAAGACCAAGTTTGAGCGCCGTATGTAAGGATAGTGAGAATGCACATGTCCATTGATTTGCGTTTATGGCAAATTGGGAGATCTCCTTTCATAAGATTTTTCATCGACCAGTAGCTCTTCCAGGCGTTTTCGGTGCGGCGAGCCACTTCTTTTTCTTGTCTCGCCTGGAAGGAGACTATTTGGCCGAGGTAGATGTATTCTGGGACATATGCAATCTCCACACCCTCCACATACTGTTTTTGTTGGACGCTATTGGTCATGAGTTTCGTCTTTGACATGTTCATTCGAAGACCAATTTCAATGCTTGCCTTGTTGAGTTCATTAAGCATTCCACCTAATTTTAATTAATTAGGATGCAAACTTATAAATAGTAAGTACCAACTATATATTTGCAGTACAAAAAGCAATTAGTATTCACTCTTTTCAGTTACAAATACCCTCAAATACAGAGCACTTACGAAATGGATTCTCCTAATCTCCTTACCTAACCCATTTACTGTTTTTGCCTTTAGTATCCAATTTTGTAGGACAGAGTGTCTACCGCGCGACACGAGATGTACCCTCGTAATAGAAGCCACGACCGCGCTTTATTTATAGTATAAATTACCGTACAGTTCGCCATTTTGTGATTAACAGATTGAATAGTGGAAATAAATGAGGCTGTCCTCATGAGATCAGAAAGAAAACGAAATACGTTTGTGGCGGCATCTACACCGCCACATACGAACTAAGCATCAAAGACCTGACGTCACAGATCCTGCATCGCGCTATTTAAGTTTACCGCGCGATTCATATATATAAGACTATCCGACATCAGTCCTTGGGCAATTGCCCGCCAGACACAACACCCGTCTGGTAGGAGGATCCTCCCTTTTCTATGGGGGATGAGAGAACTTTACACCCTGTTCCTCATACCCCTAAATTGGTGACCCCGAATATGAACGTCAACGCAGCCTTCGTGCAACTACTTCAGCGTGACGTCATCAACATCACTCCCGCAAGCTTTCGTGAGGCGAGTCACACAGCCAGCCAGCACCCACGGCTTCAACGGGTATCCTGACCACCAGCATGCAGCGAACGCGCATTCCTGGTCACCACCCTCAGCCTCATCAGCAACCCGGCGCTGTACCACATCCGACGCACTGGATCACAACGCAGCGCCACCCCGACTCACTGGGGAATCAAACTCAAAACTCAAACTCAAAGCACCCTCAATCACCGCAGACAGTTCCGACCCACTGTGAACTATGCGGCACCCGGTTCCGACTCACTGGAACCTCAACTGGCACTGGCAAGCATCGCAAGATACAAGACTCAGCCCACTATCGACCTCCGGTCTCCGGAGGGGAGTGATGTGGCGGCATCTACACCGCCACATACGAACTAAGCATCAAAGACCTGACGTCACAGATCCTGCATCGCGCTATTTAAGTTTACCGCGCGATTCATATATATAAGACTATCCGACATCAGTCCTTGGGCAATTGCCCGCCAGACACAACACCCGTCTGGTAGGAGGATCCTCCCTTTTCTATGGGGGATGAGAGAACTTTACACCCTGTTCCTCATACCCCTAAACGTTTATTTGATTAATGTTATTAGATTACTGGAATGTAGAAAATAAAGTACCTATATTGTTATTGCTCACATTTTGCGCGGTGCGTATTTTTAGAATAATTAAGTATGGATTAATGAACAGGTAGATTATTAGGTTAGGTATTGTAAGTTCGTACATTAATAAAAGCGTGTTTTCTCTATACTCCATTTATCATAACATTAGACAAATAACGGTTATCAGCCTTTCGTTATTTCGATATAAACGTATAAGAAACTCCGATATTTCACGATACATAGAAACCAATGTAATTTATTTACCATTTACGTTAAAAAAATAACTCTAAAGTGCAGTAATTTCAACAATATAACACAATAACTGTTGTTATTTAGCCTACATTTGTTTAATGCTATAATAAATGGAGAATAACCAGATGGAAAAGTTAATTAAGAAAAAGGCCCTCGTTTTGCTCTTTTGCGGATTATGCTAATCTAAGTATGACATTTAGAATCGAGATCTGAAACCCAGCACTAAATATTACACTCCACTCAGCAAATAATGTGGTATCTTTTAAGCCTCTAATAAGGCGATGATTTAAGTAACACTTGAGAAAAAACTTCCACGATTTCTGAGCCCGATCGCTTTTATAATTTCTCTATTAAATCTAATGATATTAATTTCGTAATTAGGCAAACCCGGCAAAGGTTTATTCATACGTTAAACTTTAGAGAATGTCGTAGCAAGACAGAACTCCAAACCCAATTAATATCAATTAAGTAATTCACTCATGATTCTCTGTTAGTAATTGTTGAGAAGTTAATTTGAAAGTAAGTTAACCTTATACAAGTCCCTATAAATTCAAGATAAGACAGGGTTTTTGCGAATTAATCATGTTATTAAGGGCCTATACTACCTTTAATTACGTAGCACGATCCTCCGTTATATCGAAAATACTACAGCATTTATTTTGAAATAAATATTATACTCTCATAATATACGATTTAAGACTCCATAAAATTTTCTCGATGCAAAAAAATCCAAAGTTACCTCCAAACCGAACAATAAACCGGCGCTGGTATTAAAAAAACACTTCAAATTAGATCATGAAACTTTGCATATTAACTGATCTAACTTTATAGCATTATTTTTTAATTCTCATTATTTTTCTCGTAAAAAGAAATTACCTAAACGATTTAATTGGCGTCTTGAAGCTGCGAGCAACCCCACTCATTCTGTCTGCCAGCAGTATGGTGCGACCCGCCGGGGTTGCGGGTAGTCCTAAGGGGAAACCGTGGCCCCTGGCATGGCAAGGGAAGGAACACGGGTGGGTTTTAGTCAGTAAGAGTCTGACACGCCCTCCCGCTCCGCCCAGAGCGGGAGAAGTCATTGGATGATTTCCCACCCAAAAAAAAAAAAAAAAAAAAAAAAAAAAAGCAGTATGGTGCGAGCGAGATAAAAAGTGAAATTGAGCTGACGTACCATGGGCTCTTAATGCTTTAATTATCTGAGTTTCGGTGGCAAACCTTACTTTTGTGAAATAATTCTATAACGAAGACTCTTGTATCTGCAGAGGACAAATCATGACCAAACTAGTAAGAAAGAAAATAAAATACACCACAAGTATAGCCGGGTAAAGTACTAAAATATTTGGCTTGTTCAGTTTATTGCTCTAATTTATTAAGGCGGACTGGTTAATTGTCAGCCTCTTCGTGGCCACACGACAAAATGTAAGGAGGGTTTTATGATACTAAAACAGCGTTTAATACCCAGAGACGCTTTATTACTTTACAGAAGCGATAAAATTAAATTAGCGGTTGAGATTTTCAAAGTTTTGACAAAAAACACTAGTGCAAACGAGTTTCAGTCCCACAAAGAGGGAAAATAGTGGTTGACTGGATGTAAAGCAGCCGCGAGGAATTTAACCCTTTATAAAAAGTCACTTAACTAGCCAAAAAACAGTTAAAAGCGCCACTTGCCACACCAGTTTCTTCCGAGTCAACTAAAAGCAACACTCGTTGTAGGGTGAAAAGACGCAATATTTTTAAGAAGCCTTCCAGAAAAGTGGGTTAACTAAAAGACAAAAGGCCAAGCGCTTATCTTGAATTTATAAAACCTTTTCGGTTCCAAATTCTTGAAAAGCTTTTTCATATTTTTCTAACAATGTAGGTCGAGCTCCGAACTTGCTCGGATTTTATTATTATAATGTTTCACTCTAGAGCAGCCGTCGATATAAATGCCGTGTCTAGTGTTGTACTTAGACTGTTCATATTTATTTACAAGGTTAGTAAGGGACCCTACATTTATATACTTCAGTCGCTCGTCTGCATGTACGATGCACTTAACTAACTATACATAACGCTACTTCTGTAATGGAGCCTCTTCCTTGTGTGAACATAATGTTAAGTGCATTATCCGCACAAAAATTGAGGCTTTCCTCGGATGCTCATTCTGAAAACAATATATTAAAAAATATATTGATTCGTATCGTAAGTTCAACACCCCGACTTTTCTAACGGTTGACCTCATGGTTAGGTAGTATTACTTATCATGACTTGTCCGCTGGTAGGCGCCACAACACTCACAACAATGAATCAAAACGCGAGTTTCACTTTCATTGCCCTGAAGTTTTGGCATCGAGGACGCGTCCGCAATAAATGTGAAATTTATTCAAGAGGGAGCCACTGCTGCAACTAAGTTTAGCAATTTATTGCCCAAATACGTGCATGGTCCCGGTATTTGTGTACTTGTTATAAAATATTATACGAGCTTCCCTTGGAATTCTGTCTGCGTAGTTTAAGAAAAATCGCATTTACAGACTGTTCAATGCTTATGTACCTACATACGTTGCGACTTGCATCGTAAAACAGAAGTCACAGCGATTATCGCGTCCTACGGCCAGTATCAGAGTATGGGCAAATTTCTCGAGCAAATATGAATGTGTCAAAATGTCGCTGTCCGCGTAAATTACTGCCATTAACCAATCACAGCAGTTTAAGCGCGCTTGACAAGCTGTCACATTAATTTTGCAATAATTTTCGTTCGAGAAACTGGTTCATAATCTGATACATAACCTTAAATAAAATACGACAAATTCTAAACAAAAGTAGGTACAGGAAACATTTTATTACCAATCAAACGGTCCCTGTTTCTTTCACAGGTTTTATTTGTTTTCTGTTTCGTTTATTGTCATCTGACATCCATTTAGTGGACAGTACGATGTCCTCGGGCGACCGCCGTAAACACGCTTTATTACCTGACACGGAAAGTGAATCCAGATAAAATTAGTTTTCTGTTAGAAAACGTCCTTACAGAATTATATCCAATCAATATCCCACCCTATTCCAATAGTTGTAAAGGTGATAATGACCAAACGTAGGTACGTACAACGAAAGATGAAAGGTAAGTTAGTCACGGAATCTAAATTGTTCCTATAACGTCTATCGCCAATTCGGTTTTATTGTGTTCGGTTTCGTATCTAATCGGAATCGGCCTTTGTACTTACAGTAAAAGGGGTTGTTGTGAGACACGTGGCTTCTGTTGTCTTTGTTATAGAAGGTGGAGACGACAATACAACAATAAATTAAACTGCGTATATCTAATGACGTTCCCAGTCTGCATACGAAATTCCAATCAAAGATCTCCAATAGTTTAGTCACTAGGTATAGCTGGTCAAAGATTGGCAAGACCCATAGTCGGCTCATTACTACTATTTAGTTTGTTACAAAAAATTACTTTTTAATTTAATTTTTAGGGTTTATTTGTTAGTTCCTAAATACTCCTATGCATTAATATTGCCAGTGTTTTCATTTATTGTTGTATTATCGTCTCCACATTGTATAATAGAATAAAACCTTGTAGGTAATGCCAGAGACTATAAAGTTACCTAGACTCCTGGTTATTGGTTATATAGTATAGGTATTACCAGGAAAAACCTTCCTAGGTATTTGTTTTTCCGAAATCAACATTCACTACAAAAACTTTGAAGTCTAAAACAATACATTAAATTTATTTACATTATTAAAATCACAAAGTAGGCACCTACACAGTGTTTGTGTGTGCCTAACTGTCTACACACAAACACAGCTACACGTGCTAAGGAGATAAACAACTTTAGAATTAGAATGCTAATATCGTTACTTCCACATTAACTCCGTTCATTCCCTCGTGTTTCCGCGAAATTTTCTCTTGTTTATCCAAAATTACTTCCATTAATTATATTTACACTTAACGCTCCTTTCTTAATAAACAGAAGTTAACGATTCTCTAATGAAAATTAACGTTTATTTGCCTTAATTATTAACAACGTATTTACGGCACTTCGAAGAATAAAATATAACAATAACAACATAATATTTACAATGATAAAGATGAGGCCGGCTCTTAATTCGATAAGTAGGTGCCAACAAATATTTTTTATTTATTGTTAGCTGTGCAATGTTGGATAAAATTCGGAAATTCGGAAAACCTGTATCATGGAAAATTTTATATTTACTCGACTACGCTGTGACAAAAATGAAGGCTTATAAATATTTCAGTGATAAAATATACCTTAGGGATCTCTGGCCAGGGACAGCGATACAGTCAACTTTTCATCCTGTGTACAGCTAACTTGCTGAAACACAAAGTTGAACCCAAAACTCGTTACTCACACAATAGACTTTCAGCACACAATATAAAACGCTCGAAAAAATGTTTGCTATAAACCAACAAATTACAAAACACCACACCACAGCCGTAGTGTCGGCGAGAAAGTTATGACATCGTAAATTAGTCGGATGTCAGCGTTGTCCCAGCATACCGTCAGCGTAATCCTACCATTGTAGGCCATTTCAGTATCTACAATTAGACGGAGAGAGGAGATTAGAAGCGAGAGCTTGATGAATTGCTAGCACTTGACGGAGAAACAATTGATGAGGTCGCCTGGTCAGGATTTACTTTAGTGTATGGTTCGAAGGGAAAATAATGATGTTTAATCAATGGAGACTCTTCTTAATGGTGCTTTTCGCCGCAAACTGAAAAATAACAAAAGTCATTTATGCAAACTAGGCTGAGATTCAACACTTTTCGAATGTCAAAATTACATAAGACAGTCCCCAAAAACGCCCACCCTTCACCACTTCATACTCCTAGTACTCTAGCTGGGAAGAAAAAGTGGCGCAACAAACTCCCCAGCAGCACAGCTGTCTGTTCAGTTAGAAAAAAAAAGATTCTTTATAATAGTACGCAAAATCATTTACATTACGCAACACAAAACATGTACATTAAATTACTAGCCATATGTCAGCTAGCACAGGCCAATATATCAACCGAAAACATCGAGAACTATACTCAAGATTACAGTCAATTCTGTCTACAAACAAGATGGGTTCCTCGAATTCGTGAAACATTCCCTCACCGGCGTTCCTCCGGAGCAAATACTCAGCATTACATTGCAATCACTGGCAGTCAGTGATTTGCAATAATACCTCTCGGGTCACTGCGTATTATATCATCTTACAATCCTGAACTGAAACGATTTTTATATAAAATTCTATAGTTATTAATGAAGTGTTTATTAAATTTCATCAGAAGTATTTTACACAAAAAAATCCTGTAAACGGAACAGTAAACTAGAGCTGACATGAATTTTCACGTAACGAAAATCGTGAACAATATGCTTTGTACTACATAATGGCGAGCACAACGGCGGCTGGCAGTGAATATCGGAAGTGAGGTTCCAGTGCGTGTAGCGTGTGAGCGGAAATACAGATGAACTGTAGGTACTTGGTTACCAGGTCATTATGACACTGTGATATTTTTATAAGCACAAATGGATGACAACACAAGACACAAGTAATATTGTGTTTGCGAGTTGTGACAAGCTTTTTACAATAATCTTTAGCTATTAATTATAAAATTAGTATTAATCGCAATGTATTGTTTGCTGCACTTACGGTAAGCAATTTTGAAAATTTTCCAGTCATTTCACCATCCATCACACTTTTTTTGCGAAATGGTGGCGCGCATGGATCAAGACGAGCTGCCATCTTGGGTCCTGCTGGATAGGGGCGGCGGACGTCCGCCGTCCCTCCGGACCTGTTTACGGGGGCTCGAAGAGGGCGTTGTCCGCTCTCCGCCGACGCCCGGTCTACTTGCTGCGGATCAGGAGACAGGTCTCGATCTCCCTCTGCTTTTCCGCATCCTCCTTCTTCGAATGACATGACTGTTTCACAAAAGGAAACCACCGCATCCCACGACTCGGCCCGACGGGTTGGCTCCAACTTCAGCTACAAGGGCACGGCGCGGCCCGTCCCATGCGGCACACTAACCCAACATGTAATGAGGCAGACCACATCGAACAGCACCACTAACACAAATTGTTAAAGATTCACCGCTCTCCCCTTTAACTTTTAAATAATTCCGTATTTATTTACTCCGCGACCGTTCTTCTGTTACCGTCTGTAAAACAACAACACACTTCACTTTTGAAACGCCACATTCGGTCGTTTGCAAGCAGTACCCGCAGTGCAGACCGGCGCGATATCGTGGGCGCGACAGGCAGCGCAACCCTTGTCGCGCCACTATGTACGAGCCTTGAGTAAGAACACACCGCAAAAAAGAAAAAAAAACATAAATATACAGGGTGGCCGGACAGTTGACGTCCAAAAATAAAATTTAGTTCCCTCGTATCGTGGGGTATCCGAATCACCCCCATGTATGTTCCGCGATTTTTGATAGTTTTCGAGTTATGATTGTTTTTCTGATTTTTTAAGAATTTTTGGATTTAACCAATTTAAAAAGACTTTTATATACAAGATTTTTTTTTTTTGCAACTGAATCTTCATGAGTACTACTTTTATGCATAAGATAATCACCTTCGTAGCTGTGATGAAAGTTATGAAAATGTTGGTCTAAAGTGAAAAATTTCCAAAAAGAGCTGATAATTCAAACGGCTGAACCGATTTCTTGAATTGTAGCTAAGAACACTCTCGATCAAGACACCTTTCAAACAAAAAAAATATAATCAAAATCGGTTCAGCCGCTTGGGAGCTACGAGGAAACAGACAGATACACAGATACACACGTTTAAGTTATACCTTTTTTTAACTTATAACACCCCTGTGTTTCCGTCGGGGCGGGGGTAAAAAACACATACATCATGAAGATACTAAATCCATACTGTCATTACTCCGACTAGTAAATTTTCATAAAAAAAACACTATAAGGAAGTATGTCTTCGGAAGTCGGTGTATTTGGTTTTGAATTTTCGTTTTTTGTCACCGACTTCCAAAATTAAAGTTATTTTTCACTTTGTAGTGTTTTTTTATGGAAGTCGGTTGGTTTTTTTTGTAAAAAGTTTTTATTTTTCACTTTTTAGTTATGGTACCTTACCTACCCCCACAAATTCGAATATCACGACCTGCTATGTAAATAACAGTGACAGGAATATGTTAAAACATCATCCCCTTGGGAAAAATACGTATTATTGAAGATAACTCAAAAAGTAACCAAGCAAAGTTAATAAAATTTATATGGGACCACCTCGACAGCATACCCATTCAAACAAAAAAAATATTTTCAAAATCGGTCCACAATTGACGGAGAAATCGGTGAACATACATAAAAAATATTAAAAAAACATACATACGCTACGAACATAGAACCTCCTCCTTTTTGGAAGTCGGTTAAAAAGCACGCATTATGAACTAAAACCGATTCAATATGAGCCTCTTTACGAGCAAGTATGTTGAAAAATGTTTCTTGGTTTTAACCTTCGCTCGACGCGTGCAGCTGTTATTACTTAGGTATAATAATCGTACGATAGCCTATAAAAGAGCAGAAAGATGATTTATTTAATCAGTTTGCTCACTGAACTAAGACTGAAGAAACACAGTAAGAATGAAGGTTTTAATCGCTCTGTGCGTTTTGACGATCGTCGCCTTCGCGTATGGTGCGCCGCCGCCGTATCCCACAGACTGCTACTACGATCCTTGGGGAACATGTAAGTTTGCCGTGAAATTGTTGTACGTGCATTTTCGTCATTTTGTGAATTGGTATGGCCTTTTTGATAGTCCGCCTTTGTACTTTATTTGTGTGCGAGAAATTTAAATAAATATATAAATGTGTCTAGTATGCTGGATGTAATCGGGGAAAGCCGCCTGATAAGGCGCAGTCTAGGACAGACCAAGAACGTATGTCCATCTCAATCAATCAATCAATCAATCATGACCTTTATTGTGGATCATAGGTAGGTACAATAAACAGGTCTTAAATAATTAAATTAAGACCAGCTATGTCCCGCCCTTAGGACATACAATAGTTACACAGTAAGTTACAAATTATGATTAGGATTAGGTACACATAGAATACAAAATAAAAAATAAAAAATTTGGTGGTAATCTGTAGGCCTGTTTTGGCTAAGTTAATTAATTAAAGTACACCTCATTACACAAACACACACATACATAGACAAAACAAACACAACAGACACACAACACACAGTACAGTTACTACATAGTATAAAATCAAGTTGCTTTTTGTGTCTATCTGTGTGAACGCTTAGATCTTCTAAAGTACACGAAGGATTTTGATGTGGTTTTCACAATCATTTAAAGCATTTATTCCGAAAAGTTTATTCGTATAATAAAATTATATTCAGCGTAGATATAGCACAGAAATCTTGATGTTTTGACATAAATATTAATTCACGATAAAATATTTTTTATTTTTATTTATGGCAACTAGGTTCAATTGTTAGAAATATAGTTCTTAAAAACAAACACAAAAGGAAAATTGTAAGGTTAGCTGTGGGATCTTCTGACCAGTACCTTCAATGCGTGCGACAACCAAGGTGCATACCAACGTATTGGTGCGTACCAACAAACTTAGGATGCCGTTAGGACTAGATCTCGCTCTTGACAAGATGGAATTTGTTTCTTTGCGCATTATGGCGTAAATATCATCGGTATTCGCAAAACCGAACATACCGGACGCATTACTGTAGCGCGGCAGGCCCAACAGCATCCTGAAGCAGTTATTATATTGAAATTATACATGCAAGCACAAAGTACAAAGACGTGCACGTTAATAGCGTCCGTAGTAAAAAGTAAAAACAATTAAAATAAATAACAATAAGCCACATGAGCCATATACAATATACATAATATACAATGCGAAGATGGTCTTACAATCTTCAGCAGCTCCAACAGTCTTCACATGCTAATTAATTAGTGGTGGTTGTGGAGCAGGATCAGCATTGGCCCAAGCATTTTTATCAGTGATTATATAATATACCCTTACTTATAATATAGTGCATGCAAAGTGTGCGTATTATACAAGATTTGTTGGTCAATAACCTAAATATTTTGGTGTCCAAAAACGGTGACACGTTTACAGAACGAATCGTTATCGCTAGACTTTACACGTGCCAGCAGATCTTGTGGGTCAATCTGAATACATAAAGTTCGTTTTAGTTCGAAAAAAATATATTATCTAATAGTAATAAGTACTAATTCATATAAAAGATTTTTTTTAAATAAACAAAAATATAAGAATTCTACAACATAATTTTGTTTTGCAACATAATCTGGACTTATCTTCGAAGTTTATCTAAGGGGTCACTTGGATGCAGAACTAAACAGTCACGTTCAAGATAAATATATGTCAGCATAAATGAACCGATTTTAGTAATGTCCAAGAAAAACTAAGTAACAACATATGTATTCAAAAAGTCACATTGTTACTGAAAGAAAACATCGTGAGGAAACCAGGACTTATCTATACTTATAATAAATCTGTAGAAGTGAAAATTCTGTACATTGAAAATATCAAAAAAATAATTGGCAGGGGGTGTTACCAGACCGACACCGAACCCAAAAATTTGATTTTAATTTTTTTTGTCTGTCTGTCTGTCTGTCTGTCTGTTTGTTCAGGCATCACGCAAAAACTACCGGTTCGATTACGATGAAACTTGGTATAATTATTCTTTAATATCCTGGGCACCACACTGGGTACTTTTTATCCCGGAAAAGTATCCTATCCTACGGTTGGGGGGTGTCAAAGTTTGTATGGAAGAATTTTAACGCGCTGTCCGATTAACTCGAAACTCAATATTTATACTTAAACCCACAAATGAAGAATAACGTGTATCAGGATTTTTCGAAATTCAACCCCTAAGGGGGTAAAATAAGGGATGAAAGTTTGTATGAAAAATCTTATTCCTTGAGGTAATAAACATGAAACTTCGCACGAATAGTTATCTAAATAAATTATAAAGTTTGTAGTTTTTTGTTTTTCTAAATTACCCCCCCTAGGTTGGGGGGTGTCAGTGTTTGTATGGAAGAATTTTAACGCGCTGTCCGATTAACTCGAAACTCAATATTTATACTTAAAACCCATGGGGATGTATGGGGTAATTTCCGACACTCACGCGGGCGAAGCCGCGGGCAGCAGCTAGTAGTTAATATAAGTCTGAAATCGCCAACCCATCTTGAACAACAGTGCTGATCAATACTCCTGCCTCCCAAGAAGAGGCTTTTTCCCAGCCGTGGGTCAATTATAGACGGTGGCCACGCCAATCGTAACATCAGTGGCGTTTGGAAACTCCACCATATGGGGCATGGAAGCTACATTTAAGTACCTACCTATACATTATTTCTGATAACTGCCTCTATTATCATAAATCCACATAAAACGTGTTTATGAATTTCAAATTCACGAATCAAAGTGTCATAGTTTTAATATGAAAATTTTCTTCAACTGATTAAAACAATAGGCTCGCCCCCTATTACATCGGAGTTAGACATAACTGGCAAAATGTGGGTGTACTATAGGTACACCTCTGCCTTACCGTTCGGGAAAACAAGGCATGATGTTATGTTATGATTAAAACAACTAACGGGATTTGGCACAAATTTTTAAAATGAACTGTGGCCAATGCAATTTGCAATTATTGTTTTTTACATTATGTACAAAGTTAATTACATATAGTCTAAATAACGCTAGTTTGAACATGTCGGGTCATTTTGGTTGATTATACGCACAATTTTGGTCATTTACCACCCGTAAGGGGATAAAAATGTATATGGAAAATAGCAAGTAATTTTGCTATATGTTTCTGACGGGTGATCTAACCTCCAGACCAGAGAGTTGGTTAAACAATTCTTTACAGATCATGCCAAGGTTTAGAATAGGAACGTTCTTAAAATTACCGGAATTCGTCACTCATAATAATTATGTACCTTACTAAGTTCTCAACAAGTTTTCTAATTGTTACAGGCTACAAAGCATGCGAGAAAGGCACGCATTCTTACACCACCGGCTGCGGCCCCAAGACCCCTGAAGCAACCTGTGACGAACCCAACCCTGTACCGGAAAGTGGAGACATCTGCGACTACTCGGATTGCTACTGCAACTCTCCAACCCTCAGGGATTCCGTCAGTGGAAGGTGTGTGCAACCTGAAGAATGTCCCAAGAAAGAGAAGGATATAACTAAGAAAGAGTAAAAATGTTGTGTTTTTTGTTTTTTGATTATGTGCCGATGTCAATTGTTATAAAAGATGTGGTTACTGTATCATAAGTTTTTTTTTAAATAATTAAACTGCTTTTGTGATACAAATTATACCTATTTGTTATTTATTTCAATATCCTGTATTAAAACAATAAATTAATTAGATTTGGGGAGTGAGCCTATTGCGAGCAACTAGGCACAAATCCAGACTCCGGGCTGCTCCTGAGAAATTTCATAATGGAAAAACCCAATATCACTTTGCCCGAGCCGGGAATCGAACACAGGACCTGGGGCCTAAGTCTACTAATTTATAAACGTCACAATGGTGTCATAATGGTTAGTTTTTGACAGATTTGCCATACAAAAACTGTCAAAAACTAAACATTATGACACCATTGTGACGTTTATAAATTAGTAGACTTAGGCCCCTGGTTGCTTAGAAATAGTGCTTGCGGCCACTAGACCGACGAGGCAGTGAATTTATTTAATAATATGGAAAAAGACAATATTTATGTACGGCTGAACTAAAAGAAATGAATGTGTGTGCAAACAGAAACTTGAGATAGAAAGTAATGGAGCATTTATTTCAGTCATTATCTCGTGTGTGACGCATCGCCAACCTTTCCACTCAGTCGCCTCCCTCGGGCCGCCGCGCCGGAGCAAGCGAGTGCACATAGATTTACAATTGATACTCTCACTAATCTAATCAAGAAAGAAAATGTGGAAACAAATTATGGTGTAAACTAGTTTATTAAGGGCAGATTCGACCAAACAGGAATCAATTTTATCCGCGGAATAAGATTTACTTCTGACAGTTTTCGTATGGGAAACTGTTAAAAATTCAAAACTTCTTCAGAAGAGAAGGCTTATTCCGCGGATAACATTTATTCTATATTATTATATATTATATTATATATTATTTCAAGCAAAGGACAGATGAAAGTCTGTGGAAAGAAAAGTTGAGGAAAATAATAAGCTACAATAAAATAACAACACTCGAATTTCGCTCGTTTCTATTTCCAATTGGACCTCTGCTAATCACAACATGCATGTACAACCGTGAATGTTCCATAGGTACAATCACATACGTCACGGGCAACAGTTGCGGCCTTTGACACGCGCGCGCTTTTAATCATTCTCGTCGAATTGAATGTGCAGAGTTCATTCCGGTTCCAGTAAAAAGTTGCCGTTACGAATGATGCAACCAGTAAGGGATTTATTGAGATAGACGTTGAAATGGACATAATGTTAAATGGTCCTTATTTTTTTAAACAATTGTTAACAAAAGCAAATACGAGTTATTAAATAGCAGTGTGGTAGAGATTTCTTGAGGCGTTCCATTACAACTTGACTAAGTAGACACTAAGTTGGAAGCTTTAATGGCCAAGTTCCTAGAAGCACTAGGTACTCTTATATCGTTCTTTTTTATTGTAAGTGCCTTTCACCAGACGTATCATAAGACTTAGGGGATATTTTATGCAAAAGCATAGTGTCTCGATACAGACTTCCTCGTTTATCAAAGTATTTTTAGTCCGTAACCTAAAAGGACTATTTCGGACATATTATTTTATAATGGAACGTAAACTTTTTGGAAAAAATACTGCTTTTAAACTGCTTATTTATACTTTTGTCTTACTTTATTAAGGCAAAAGACAATAGTGTTCACTCAACATAATTTTCGCTTGGTTCAAAAGACAAGAATACCTCTTTAAGTACCTAATAGTGACAAGAATAGAGAAAAGACAAAGTCTCGTATTTTCTTAGCCACAAACTCATTAGCATGGATGAAATTAAATCAGTCGCTTACTGAATTAAAAAAAACGAATTAAAATCCTGCTGAAGAAAAACAAACGAATTAAATCCTAATATCCGCAGCAGCAGCTGACTTAGTACATGTAGGTTGTAGTAGTGCTGTCGTAATGAAAGCTTATTAATCTATGAAAAACTTTCAGTAGGTATAGTCAGTTTATCGGTCGCAAATGTGTTGGTACGACTAACTTGTATGTGAGCAATTATAAGTTGTAAAGCAGTAGTGGCTAGGTGAGCTAACTTCGCTGAAAGCCATCGATAGGAAACTTTACTGTATGCGCAATAAGTTTAGTCTAGTGCATAGAAATAAGATATAAACTGCACTAGCTATGGAGTGATAGGGAATGGGGAGCCGTCACCTCCTTCTGCGGAGCAGTAATGCTAGCGAAAGAGAAGGCAGAGCGCGTGAGGGAAAGGCGAAATTTCGCGTCCTCACACCCCTAGCCGCCGCAAGAGATGGCCTGGGCGTCGGGAATCCCAGGCCGATTCCCGGCCACCGTAGGCGCGGGCTTGCGGGCGGTGAGTAGGACCATAGGTCCGGGTCGATGGCGCGTTGTGTTCTCGCGCGCCTCAAAGAGATGTTAGCACCAACGGCGGGGTCTGCGAGGACCGATACCTGCCGGGGTTGCGAGAAAGTCCGAAAGGGATACCGTGGCCCCTGGCAACACAGGCAGGGTTGGTTTTAGTCAGTAGTCTGACACGCCCTCCGTTTATAGCGGGAGACCAAAAAAAAAAAAGTTACTCGTTAGATCGTCACTTCTGACTTTTATGCACCTAGTTTTCTTCTCACCTTTACTTTGAAATAGACATGGGTTGGACAGCCAAAAATGTCTGGGAATAAGGAAAATATTTGTCTCGAATATAATTTCGCCAGACAGCCAGCTAATTATCTTGTCTTTGTTGGAATTTCATAGCAAAGGCTTTTATAAAACATTTTTTTCTTTTACTTTTGTTTACATGGTAATTTTTTATTGTGAATACTTTGTTTGTTGCAAGTAAGTACCGCTTTAAAGTAACAATTGCCAGAATCACAATAACTAGGAAAAGAAATAAGAAAATCGCTAATTCATTTTCCGTGCATTACATAACAATTTTCCTGTTCAGTGAAATATAAATGAAATTAATTTCAGGGATACAAAACAATTTGTAGGAACATTTCCTTTTAGAGATAATGGCGGAAATAGGGTAATTTGAGTCTAAAGTGGGAATTTGATGAATTTAATAAACTAAACGCGGCTAATCGCTCGCAAATTATACGAAATTGTCGTGTGGGGTTATCAAAGAAGGACAGATTTATGGGGTAACTGTAAACTATCAATTATAAGGTAGTCCCTTTAAGTATTCATTTCTATCTATTACAACATCTGTATAACGTTTAGACTCGCTCAAAAAGATGTCTCCATAGGATTTCGTTTCGATTTCATTGTCGTTTGCATTGCAACAAAATACCTCGTTTAAAAAAAAGGAAAATCCTTCCTTTTCCTTTAGAGATCTTATTGGGATAAACAGTAAGAAGGCTTTTGTAGTGTAGCATTCTCCCGGGGCATTTCCACCCAACAGCGCAAACAGAATTGTGTTCTAAATAAAATTTTAAAATATATTTTATACTAAAACAAAGCAGATGTCTGCCTATAGAACTGGTAAATAAAGCCAACATCTGCGTGCGGAATTTCGATTACATTGTCTAATAATTTGAGCGAAATAGAAACCCGTGCAGACAGTTGGTAAAAATGAACAAACGATTTTTTTTTTTTTTTTTATCTTTTACAAAACAGGTACTTATACTTAATTTTTTTTTTTTCGTATTGTATTTAAAAGAAAGTCCGTTTATTCGCGTAAATACATGCGGTAAGTTTAACATTGTCACATAAGTACATTCATTTTCACATTAAGAAAAGCCTTTGCAGTCAGATCGGATAAAGAAGCCATTGACAAAGGCTCAGTGACGATATCTTCCGTCGTTATAGACATGTTCTCGGAAGGCCGCACTGCCCGGAATAGGCAATTAACATATACCATCCTAAGGCCTCGCTTAAAAAGACGCGGGGCGGGGCGTGGAGCGTCGCGTGCGGCGTGGCGTCTCGCGGCGTGGCGTCTCGCGGCGTGTCGGGCGGTTTTTCAGTTTACAGACAGGCGGTGCTTGCCTCGGCCCGCGTCACCACAGGCGCAAACATAAACTGTCGCGCAACACGGCGCAACACCCGCCACGGGTGTCGCTACATTTTTACCGAGAACAGAGAATTGAAGAAATAACTGGCCGCAAGGGTGCGTGCGCCGCCGCGATAAACGTCGCATGCGACGCGGCGAGACCATCCGCGGACTCCGCCTCCATTTCAAGTAAACGCGTGTAAAATCGCTTCTCCGTAAACGCTCTCACAAAATGTTTGAATTTAGTGCGGGTCGCGTCCAACGCGACGTGCGTCGCAGTCAAGCATTCATGAGACACAAGTGATTCAATTTACGCATTATAATCAAGTTTGATGGAGGTCTACGGAAAACGTGAGGAAGCTTAACATTAATATACAATAAGAATCTAATAAGGTAAAAGTAAAAGTTTCTTAAGCGCGTAAAAGAACAACCCTACCATTTTTAAATTACCAAAGTAGACGTAGTAGGTAAATATATTTACTACACTTCCTTTACATAAGGAAACAAGTAACACGCTCAAGTTTCATTGGTTTTATCAAAACTATGTCACCCGCAGCTATAAATAATATATTGCTATATAAAGTTACAACATAATCGTCAAAATAAATTAAACAAAAGGAATGTCTCAGATATTCTCATCGCAGCTCAAACTTTACGTTACAGATATTGAAATATTCAAGTTTCAAAATTGGCTCGCAACCTCTTTGATTACCGTACCATAATATTATATTCTGAAGATACTGGCTACTTTGTAATACAAATAAAAATTTATGATGCCATAAAATTCTTTCTTTGTCAAGAAAGCGGCTTTCTTATTTTTTTCCAATAATTGGTCCAGTACGTTTTGTTTACTTTCAAGAAATAGAAACTTTTTCGTGATTAATTGCCTTTTGGTCAATTAAAGTTGTCGACGATGCTGATAAAGAGGTTTAGCATCGAAGTTTCTGTCCTAACGCAAGATTTATCGGAGAATTCACTTGGAAATAACCGATTCTATTGCAACGCTTAAATTTATAGCATTCACTTTGGTTAGTTCTACACCAAACCGTTGAACACCGACCAGTTTAACCAAGAACTCCGTCATCCTACATTTTCTTCGCGGGAAAGATCTTGTTAGAGTTTTAATAGGGGTTATCCAATCGTTAAACTATTGAGATCAGATTTTTTCATCAAAATTGGATCACCAAAATTCGGCAATAAATGTTATAAATCTCAGAGAACATTACAATCTCATGGAATCAAAGTACAGAGTACCTACCTAAAATTACAAGTTTGGTTGGCTCAAAGGAAGGAGAAGAAACACACTACTTTCTTTAGACAACAGTCAACAACATCAAGGATATAATCTGACACATACGTGCTGTATAAATAAATACTATCCATAACTATAAAGACGAATGTTCCAAGACATTCATCAATAGTGCGGCAGTGTCAAGCTTACCCTTTCAATAGATGTCATCAGAGTAATCGATTGTTCGGCCGTCCCAACAGACTTCACTAGCATTCCCATCGTAAAATAAGCTTTAATCTGCACACTTAGAGCATACATTTCAATTAATCAAGCAGCAATATTGGCTACTGGAACTTTATTTAAAGATAATATATACCACAATGACGTCTTCGTTATATGTAGGTTCTTAGTATTTGACATTAGGCACATTTTCAATTCTTCATGGCTCAGTCAATTAAAAAAAGGGTTCCGACTATCTATTTTGCTTTGCACACAACACTGAAATTCTGTGCGTAACGGCTTTAAGTGGCGCGAGCTGTTAATAGTTTGCAATACAAATCTTAAAGAGAAAACTTTTCCTTGTTACAACTAAGCTGATACCGCCGGCCGACAGCCTCCTCATACTATATATGCGCGCAGACTAAAAAACTTTAGAATGTTTAAAGCGAGACACTGTGACGAAATACACGTTAGCGACGATCGTTTCAACAGATGTAGGAATAATTTCCGCATTACAAGCGTTTACCTAAATCTCTAGTGCAATGCTAATTGGCTGGTTTTGCAAACATTGTTCTTGTCGCACTTAGGAGCGTCGCCGAAATTATACACGCGCAGCTACTCGTATTTTACGCTGAGCTTAATCTGCATCGCCCTCCAGCTAGATGGACCGACGACCTTAAAAAGGTGGCTAGGACGTCATGGTACGAAAAGTCAAAGTAAGATTGTAATAAAACTGTTATAAGAGCTTGTGGTAGGCCCCCTGGATGCGGAAAGCGGAGGACACGGTGATGTGGCGCATCCCGGAAGAGAGCTATGTCCAGTAGTGGACCCCGATATATTGAGTTAATTGATTTAATTAATCAACATAACAAAAAGCTTTCTAGAATGAATATCGTTGAAAAATAATAAGGTGGAATCCAGATATCTTTATATCAATGAATTTTTTTTATTTTTTATTCTGCGATGAATGTTAAACTGAATATAAATTCCATACCTACTTACCTAAACATGATTACACGTGACTTGACCTTACTGTATTTCCCTTCACATAAATCACCTGGAAATATGACTGACGATGTAATAGTGCGATGACTCGCGTAACGTATCCGGAATCCCACGCTTCCCTACATTTGACGTGCTATGATGTATAGAGATCGCACGTGGCGCGGGCTGAGGGCTCACCGACACTCTAACAGTTGATTCCACTAACCTGACGAGTTCGAGAAATTGCGGTACGTGTCATGTTTTCTGATATTGGCATTACATAATGACTTTCTACAAAGACTTGCTCGCTTCCTACAACTCTTTCAGGGAAACAGACAGCCTATTGGAAGAATGAAAAATGTATTGATTTTACTTACGCAGCTTTTTCCTGCAAAATGTTTTATATAGAAAAAAAAAATTACTTTTGAGCTTGTGCTGTGAGCGTCTGTCATGAATTCATGATATTCGATACTTACCTACCTATTCTTTTTTATTTAAATCCAGAGCGGTGCGAAGGATTCTAAAGTAGAATCCTGAGCGCACCGGGGGATTAAAGTACGTCACTCGAGCTTAAAATACACACACATTTAAAATAAACATAGCATAACATAACAAGATCCTCCTAATTTCTGAAGTGGATTAAAAATTAACTGTAGCTAGGCACAATGAGATGTGAAGCAGAATATTTCTTCTATCATTGGGGAAATTGAATCGAATATAAAATTGGAGGCTTCGTGTTCAAATTACCAGTCACCTGTTCGTTCTAATATTTGATTTTCTTTTTACAAATCCGTCGCGAGGCGTATAAATGAATAATGTCTTTATTATTTGCCACCTAGACGTCTCCCCTCGTTACATTGACTGTAACGTTTTTATTTCGTTACTAGCTGCTGGCCGCGGCTTCGCCCGCGTGAGTGTCGGAAATTACCCCATACATCCCCATGGGTTTTAAGTATAAATATTGAGTTTCGAGTTAATCGGACAGCGCGTTAAAATTCTTTCATACAAACACTGACACCCCCCAACCCCCCTTTAGGGGGTAATTTAGAAAAACAAAAAACTACAAACTTTATAATTTATTTAGATAACTATTCGTGCGAAGTTTCATGTTTATTACCTCAAGGAATAAGATTTTTCATACAAACTTTCATCCCTTATTTAACCCCCTTAGGGGTTGAATTTCGAAAAATCCTGATACACGTTATTCTTCATTTTTGGGTTTAAGTATAAATATTGAGTTTCGAGTTAATCGGACAGCGCGTTAAAATTCTTCCATACAAACTTTGACACCCCCCAACCGTAGGATGGGATACTTTTCCGGGATAAAAAGTACCCAGTGTGGTGCCCAGGATATTAAAGAATAATTATACCAAGTTTCATCGTAATCGAACCGGTAGTTTTTGCGTGATGCCTGAACAAACAGACAGACAGACAGACAGACAGACATACAGACAGACAGACAGACAGACAGACAAAAAAAAATTTAATCAACTTTTTGGGTTTGGTGTCGGTCTAGTAACACCCCCTGCTATTTTTTATTTTTATATTTTCAATGTACAGAATTTTCACTTCTACAGATTTATTATAAGTATAGATAGATTGTGTCACTCTGTTTTGCTTTTATGTTCGTAATTTACAGCTTTGAATTTTATGTTTTGCATATTTTAATATTAATTATTTGCTTATCATATTATATTATACCTATGCAGCTATGGTTTGTTTTTTGAGTTATGTCTTACAGTCTGACATTATATAAAGAAAAACTCAGGGATTGCAAAAATATACTACAGGGTGGTACTTACAGTGTGGATTTTTAACTTTACCGTAGTAGTGACGTTAATTTAAAAAAAATAGAAGTGAACCCAGTTTTTGAAAAAAAAAAATCCAGCAAGGAAATGGCTAATTTTACTTTCTTTGATGCCAATTGATCCTGTTTCACAAGGATCAAAAAATTATCGGACCAACTGAGTTTTAAGTAGAACAGTCAGAAATCGCAAAAGATATTTCATAAGAACTGAGACTTAATTTTGATGTCACTGTAATGTCAGAAATAGCAACATATTTATGCGCGAGTGAATCCGTAAAAATACAAATCCGGTTAAACGGAGTTTATTTCATTTCGTTTCATTAAAAAATCGTTTCAGCATCTTTTCTTAGAACGAGCGATGAATACTAAATTCACCGAAACGTCGGCAAACCGAAACTCGTTTAGAAATCATAAAGCGTAATGTTAAATTAGCTTACATGCGCGGATTTAAAAATATTACGGATTGAAAAAAGACACACGTTTCCATAACTGGAGTACGATGTTAGGTATAGCATATTCACAAGCTCGCTTGTTACAGCCTTCCTCTTCCTCTCCAGAGACTACAGACGTTGAATTATAAACGGTAAACCTAAATACAGTATGTTGAACTTTTTAAACAATAAGTAATGACTATGTGGCCGCATCTACATCGCCACATACGAACTCAGCGTCACACAAATCCTCCATCGCGTTATTAGAGTTTACCGCGCGATAAACATATATAAATCTTCCCGAAATCAATCTTTGGGCCCGCCAGACACGACACCCGTTTGGTCGGAGGATCCTCCCTTTTCTATGCGTGAACTTTACACCCTGTTCCTCAAGCAAGCCCCTATAACTACTATTTAACTTTCAGGCGCACCCGCAGTGTGGTGCATGTGCGAGGTGATACTCCGATAGCTCTTTTGTGTATATATTAGAGATGGGCCGGATGTGGTATGAACCGAATCTGAACTTCGGCCGAACATTCGGATAAAATGAAAAGTTCGGCCGAACTTCGGTTCAATTTCGCGCGCTTCCTCGAGAGCGACATGTCATGACATGACAATTATTGTTAGATGTAGGTACCCCGCCCGCACACCGCGCTCCCCTCGCGTAAGTACAATAAGTTTCTACACCTTCATATCCTAAAGTAGGTACCTACACCTTAGACACAACTTCTCAAACATTATACATCAATCATGAGCACACTCGAGGCGTTATAAGCAATCA
The DNA here is from genome assembly GCA_914767815.1 of Eupsilia transversa. NCBI lineage: Eukaryota > Metazoa > Arthropoda > Insecta > Lepidoptera > Noctuidae > Eupsilia > Eupsilia transversa. Next base: position 10,251,193 of record OU611891.1, read on the forward strand.
ATCAGAGGGTATAAAATGCTCATACATACAAATAGCTTGTGTTCAGAAGAATATTTTGTCATAAAAGTGACGATTGCCGTTAGTACATACTCAGCTGAATTACTCTCTTTGAAGTGGTGGAATAAAACAAAAGCCTACTTGATTTGTCTCTATTTAATTTACATCACGCTACGGCCCTTAGGAACTGAGAAAAAAGTCAGAAATAACGCTAACCGAAAACGAAGTAATAGCGCGGGCGGGCAATGGGATGCGACGTGGTGGGTCGGGGGCCGAAATTCCACGCGAACGAAGTCGCAGGCAGAAGCTAGTGCTTTAATTTCTATTGCGTCGGCATCGGCACTGTGCTGGCATCACGTCGGGATCACCAGTTTAGACGAACAGGGTGTAAAGTTTCCTCCATAGAAAGGAGAAGATCCTCCGACCAGACGAACAATTGATGTCGGAAAGTTATATATAATATGCTGATCGCGCGGTTTACTCTGCTTGCGCGATGCAGGATTTCGCGTAACGTCAGTGTTGCGCGTAGCTAACATGTGGCGATGTAGATGCCGTCGCAATATTGTTTTTAAATTCGAAACTAAACTGGTCTCGAAACTTTTGACTGTCTCGTATCAGTCTCAGTCTAGTTTCCTGCGACGCGGCGCGAGCTAAGATAAATGATATTGACTTCAAGTTACGCTCTACAACATACTCCGTGAGACTCTATAAAAACAAGTTTAAGAAGAACTGCTCTGTTTATTCTTACAAAGTTAAAATAATAGGCTTCATTAAAATAATTTAGGTTTTGTATAAAGTTCGGTTTTGAAGTAGAACATGCTTCCTGAACTCAAAATCAAAGTGTTTATTTCAATTAAACCAATTACATGCACTTTTGAATTTTTGATGGAGTCGGTCTGTTAGAAAGATACAGAAGATACAAGTCGGGGATTGAAGTGTGGTTATCAACAATGACAATATTTATTTAGGAATAGTGCCGTCCGTCCTGCGCCGCAGACGCCGTAAAAAAGAAATGAATACCTACTTACCTGATTTTTTGCCGCGAACGCTCGAACAAAAGAGCATGGGATACTACTTAGTCCCCATGCTTATCGACAACAGCAGTTTCAAGTGCTCAAACAACTGACAACATTGTTTATTTAGTATCGAAAAACACACCACTCACACATTACCTACCGCAAACCAACTTATCTCAAACGAACACTTAAAGTTGAACACTCGTTGTATTTCTTTCAAATCTAAATGCACATTCCACTTTATGATGATATTTACTAATGATAAAACACAACACAAAGGCACAAAACCCGAAAATAATAGCGTAATTAATTAAAACAAAATGTAAAATTACGCGTCGGCCATTTTTTCTGCGAGAAAAAATGTCACTAACAACGAATGAATATTTCGGTTCGAATATGCTTCAAGGGATCAATAATACAGATAATACAGGATGCAGATGTCATTCCCAATCTTTTTTGAAAATCCATAGCTTCAAAACTACAGATTAATAATACTTATTAACGTAAATGTATGACGAGTCGCGGATGTGTCACGCGACCCAAAAGCGGTTGATCGACACATCGGCACTTTTTGACATCGACCGCTTTGTGGCCGCGCGACACTCAGGGATGGTAGCACGGTTTGTATTGACAATAAGATTAATTAAAGTTGAAACTGAAAGCGCTTTGAAAATGGGCAGTGCTAGCGAAGGATCGATTATCTCTTAAGTCAGGTCTGCTGCGCCATGTTTTAATGTTTTAAAAACATGTAACATCAAACACGAACCAATCAGGCATCCGCAAATCAAACACGAAGCGATTTGATTGGTTCGTGTTTGATGTTTGATGTTTTTAAAACATTAAAACATGGCGCAGCAGACCCGGCTTTATGTATCCACCTCTTACAAACGTCACGAAAAGACATCATAATTATAATGTTACCATGTTATGATTTAGGTTTACCTACAGGGGTACTTCATAATAATGCCCTAATAAAATCATGGCCCATTCGTAGTACTTATCATAAAAAAATCATAAAAAGCCATAATTTTATCACACCTTTAATTCTTCGCCCTTCAGATACCTACTTTGTTCAGTACAACCTACTTGAAAAAATAAAAAAAATTGTGTCAATTTAGTTCCCTTTTGAATTAGTACATTGTGCACAATTTACTAATTAAATAAATAAGATATTTTAATATTTTCAACAGCATTTTTATTTTCAACATGCTGTTTGTTCCTTGGAGCCGGATATATGATATATTTATGGTCCTTCGAGCCCGATATGAACCAGCGACTTATGGATTATATTGTTTTCAGGAACACATAACTTACCGGCAGGACTCCCCGGTTCATTGTCACTTGCAAATGGAATAAGTTCCGCTCTATGAAACATTCTGTAAAAAAGAAATTGTTGTTGCATAATGCATGTCTTGTCTGGGAATTGTCGACAACGAGAGGAAGAAAATGTTTGCATGCTTTTAAAAATCTTGTTATTTTAGTCTTTTTAATACCTATCGACGGACGGATATCAGATTTATTAAAAACATTTAACCAGGGGCCTGAGTCTACTAATTTATAAACGTCACAATGGTGTCATAATGGTTTGTGTTTGACAGATTTGCCATACAAAAACTGTCAAAAAACTTAGGCCCCTGTTCATTATACACAGACAGTACAGTTTTGTATAAATAAATATTTCGACAAAAGCTGTTACTGTTGTCGTAGCGTTGCGTTGCTCACGTAGCGTACGCATACTACGCCGCGCCGTAGCAACGGTTCAGAACATTTAAGAACGTTCATTCAAAAAATTGGCAACGTCGCAAATAGCTGTCTAATAGAGTAGTAGTGCTAGCTACATCATTAAAGGGGAACTACCATTTGAAATAATATGTAATGGACCGCTTGGAGTGAACTCACTAGTTAATAGGCTCACGAGCACTAGCTTCATTTAAGGCCGCGTTCCGAGTTAGGCCATAATCGCTCACAGCGCTGACATCAATATTTTGCGTTCCGATTTAGATATTACGATTATGACAGCTGAGGTCTGTCATCAATTCGGAACGCTCGTGAACGCGCCTACAGTGCTTGCTAAACGTCAAAACTTATAACATTACTTAAATTCTTTGTATAAACATCAGAAATGTCTTTTTCTTCTTTGGTTAAGTGGCGACGGTAGCCAGAAGCACAATTTAGAAAAAGCCACGTTAGTTTATAGATATATGCGACTCAAAACTACAGCGCTGCCAAAAATGACAGTTCAGTCAACTGTCATTTTTGACAGAGATCACGGTGATATTAGTAAAAGGCATGGTCGGCGTTATCGCAAGATGGCGCATGTCATGACGTCATCTATGATGTTTCATGGGTCGGCGTTACCGCGCTAACGCTTATTCGGAACGGGTGTTAGCACGCTCAAATCGATTACATTGTAACTCGGAACGCAGCCTAAGTAGAGAGAGTGTATTCTGAAAGTTGGCAACTTCGCAGAGAGCTGTCAAATGTTTCGCTGTTTTTATTTATGAATTTGGCAATATTAATGAATGGAAATATAAAATACCGCTAACTAGTGAACTAGAATATTACTAATGAATTGTACTTATAACACTGAGTTTGATGTTGTAACCGTTTTAGGTGTAAAAAGGGCATTTCGAAAGTTTCCAAATATTTTTTAACTAAATATTCGTTGTTACGATACTAATAAAATATTAATTATTGCATTTCATAATCAATATTTTAGTTCACTAGTCAATTTCACATTTCCATTGTCAAATTAATAAAACAGCTAAATATTTGACAGCTATAAACGACGTTGCCCTCTTTCAGAATGCACTCTCTACATAAATGACAACATTAACATCAGGGGCCTGAGTTTTCAGGGGACAGATTTGCCAAACAAAAACTGTCAAAAACTAACCATTTTGACACCATTGTGACGTTTATAAATTAGGCTGCGTTCCGAGTTACAATGTAATCGATTTGAGCGTGCTAACACCCGTTCCGAATAAGCGTTAGCGCGGTAACGCCGACCCATGAAACGTCTGCTTACCCTTTAATTATGTACCTTGTACTGCTACGCCTTTGAGGAAACCCCTGTTGTTAATGTTATTAAACATGTTCCTCATTTTTGATAGTATGTTGTCATGTAATAAATTATTCAAGATGTTATATGAGCATTAGCCGCTCTGAAACTTACCTACCATGGCTTTTGATTCCTATTTTACGGACCGTTATTGGTTAAAGTTAAGACTCTTGTATCTTTACCAATAATGAAGCAAATACCTCATAGCTATGCTTAGTAGACCCTCCCATATGGAAGTAGCTAGGTATCACAGGTAAAAGCTTACGAATGTATTTTTTATATGCCCAGTTTCAATTAAAAAAAATACCATTGGTTAACAAAACAAGTCGTTATCGTTTATAGGAACCGAGCCTACGTCGAGAAGAATAACTACCTACTACATTACTTGGGCATGAATCACGACATAAACACTCTATTTATCGTCCCCTTGCACTAAACTCAAGTGCTGATAAACTAGCATTTATGTTTACCATACTTAAGTAGCTCAAAGTTAAAAACATGTAGTTATAAAAGCTATTCCGTTGCGAGTGTCGTCTCTTTGATCTCCGGCCGCCTCGAGCGATTCAGAGCCGCACACTCGCGTCACGAAACTCGGCCTGGCCACGGAACATTCGCCATAGCGAATATAAACGATATCTTATGGAACACACGAGACCAGCTTAGAAAATATGTGTATCATATAACCTAAATAAATTCTTTAAAAACCTTTGAAATCACTCTCTCGTCTCTTGAGAAATATTTAATACCAAGACTGAAAACTTTACTAAATTCAAACATTTAGCCGCATCTCGTTACGCTGAATTGCTAATTCTTACTTAGATAAGAAAAACGTTGAGTAGTACAATGAGGCCACGGCCTCGCTCTGTAATGTAGCATCTAGGTTCTCTGACTTCATGATAGCTTCACCGTAATTACTGTTTCTTTAGGAACATTCATTTCTTAGGCGCAGGCCACATATAAATGGCATCGGGCAAGGATACGGCGCGGACCACGGAGACCGTGGAGATAACCACGTCCGAGCAACGACATGCCGTGTGTCCTAAATTGCGCTTTATTTCCCTGCATTTTGTTTGAAATTTGAATGGAATAGGAATCCACCCGTGCGATGTCTGCGCCCTACGTCATTTTTATGTGGCCTGCACTTTAGTTGGTGCGAGTCTTTGATATTTGAGCTTTTCTTGTGCATAACCTTTTGACACTCATTACCGAAGTCTGGCATTTTTGCTGAACTGGACCTTTTTGGCGCAGCCGCGGAGCACACGGGGTGTGTGCTCCGCGGCTGCGCCAAAAACGTGCTAATTCCGATACTTTTTATTTGATATTTAAGCGTGATATTTAAGATCTATTCTTCTTGTTTTATGTTTAGATACCTATTCCAGACTCCCCAACGTCATCTACATTTCATCGTATCTATAACTGAAACTTCAGGATATTCTCCTTCGCCAGTGTATATGAACAATAAATTAGTTGCAAGCGCATTCCAAAATATCTCAGTTATAACTTAGGTCTGCAATTCATGAGAACTTCGTGAGGACTTCACAAGTACTGCATTAGAACCAGGGACCGAAAGCGGTATGATCAGTACGGGTATTTTTCGGTTACAACATTTATATTTTTGGCAGGTACCTACTTTTAAAAGTTACCCTGAATAATATACAGACTTAAAATAACAATATGTACATGTATATAAAAAATGGGAGGGGGAAGAATCATAGGACTAAGGACATCAAAGAATTGAATACAACCATTAATACCGTTTACTGAAATAAAAATTACCTCTATCTTACACGTGCTGTCGGCATTAGTCAAAGGGCGCCTGTGTGTGTGTGTACGGTATTAAAACGGTAACCTAAAAGAGGTAACCGGTTTGTCTTCTTTGGTTACACAGATAGCGGTAACCTTAGTCGTACGAGTAACCAAAATTCTTCGATGCCTGTACCGTAATTTTTAAAGGTTTCCGGGCCCTGATTAACAGAACTGAGTTGTAGTTGTTACAGAACGTCAACTTCAAATTGAAAGTTGTTCTGTCGTGAAAACTCTCAACAAGTAAACAGCACTTTGTTGCTTCTTTTGTTTATTTTGTATTATTAGAAGATAACCAACAAATAGAATCAAATTGAAGACAGTATTGTCAAAGTCACGCTCAGGGTTTAAAAATCGATCAGAAAGTTTATGTGAAATTATAAACATCTGTTCTAGCAAGTTTTTTTCATGTTTATGCTCGACATTTAAGTGTAATGGTAAAACAATGTAACCGTTTCGACCCGTAAATAAAAGCACCATTATCTACTGATTGCTCTAAAAGCGTATAAAAAACAAACACTCGAGCTGAGGCGAAAACCCGTAAATCAGATTAGGTAGGTACATAGTGAGAAAATAACTAGTTTATTATACCTTGAACATTACCTATTCTTTGTACAAAAGGGTCTCCGGATTGTTCCGCACTGCGGTATAGTTGCTAGGATATTATTATTCTGTCAGAACACGATTTATTACAAGCAACTAAATACAAAACACGAAACATAATCACGAAATTAAGTCTAATCTACGGGATTGTTCACAATGCGGTATACGGTCATAATGTGCGGGAACGAAAGATGGATTGACCACTGCAAAATGTGGTGGAACATAACAAATATAAATACGATAATGTGAGGTGCGTAAGATGATTACTTAAGACCAGGCCCTCTAAAATAATTTCTACGCAAGCTCCGCCACTGAGAGACCGGTTAGACCGCTATGGTGTTAGACGCTAACATAGACGCTAACATAGCCGTAATAAGGTTGAATACCGCGTGCGCTCTTTGATCGCGTTCGAGCTCGAAACTAAATGTCGTAAGTCTCAATTCTTATTTTGTTTATAACTAAAGTAATAATTGATCTAGAGAAAAAATATCTTGTGGCTGGATAGTAAACTATATTTTCTTACTGTTAACATTTATTTTACACATAAAGGCCAAGCAATCTTGAAAAATAAAGTAATAATCTTTAAAAAAGACATGATTTTTGAATAAAAAATGAATCGAGCGAAAATGTTACAATTACGTAACTGTCTTGTACATGGAAAGAAAAAGATCCAATGAATCATATACTAAAGTTCCATTTTGATTGTATGTGTGACTGTTTCAGAATATTAATGCAAATTAACATCAAATTTAGGGAGCCTCCCCTTAACTATTCATTTCATTTATCTAAACCTACCCGTAAAATTGCCTGATGATTGTGAACTCTCGCAACAATAAACAAAATTGGAATAATAGCACGGTTTTTATGACTTGACAAAAAATCGAGATTTCTTACATATAACTTTAATATTATAACGTAATATAGGTACACATAAACCTTCCGGAATAAATTCTCAAAACGACGGTGAAAACTTCATCAAGTTCTGTTGCGTGGTTTAGTAGAACAACACGGTAATACAGACAAACACGAAATGAGAGTTTAATTTATAATATGCACCCTATAGATTAGCATAGTTATCTGGTAGTTTTGTGCAGCAGCTTCGTTCCACGAGTCAAAGAGAAGTTTTGATATTCAAAACACCCAAATCCCTAAACTTTTGAATAAAACAATCGCAGTGTCCGTGCTGTGTGACACTTCCGACACTGAAGTTATCCAGCGTCCGGGCGTCGCTGAGAGCAACATGCATTATTCACCGTGAGCCGCACCAGCTCCCATCTGTAGCCCCTTAGAGCACATCTGAACCGTAGCAAATAAAGAAAAAGAAAGGTATCAAATCTAGGTGGATAAGGGACTACTCACACTTATTCAGTTCTATTCAGCGTTTGCCCATAGGAAACGCGCGAAACGCGTACGCGTCCTTTCAGCTATCCGCAGCTGAAAGGACGCGTACGCGTCTCATACAAAATCGTAGGTTTCTATGGGCAAACGCTGAATAGAGCTGAATAAGTGTGAGTAGTCCCTAAAGGGTCAACAAAGTAGCAAGGCGTTACATTATCTTATATTCCACCTCCTCGAACGTCAGAAACATTGGTGGCCAAGTGGAAACGCCATCTAGTAGCCAGTGGCATTTAGTGGCATGCACTAGAAATGAAAACGGGGCCTGCTCTGGGCCATCCGCTAGATGGCGTTGAACAAGCTTTCACCCTTTCAACGTCTAATCTAGACATTTGAGGGTTTTATTTATAAACGTTACTTAAAGTTAAGTAATGATTAGCGACTATTTAATATGGTTAAATAGTCGCTAATCATTACTTAGCTTTTTTATTTTATTTAATAAACCCCTGATTTCATAACAAAAGCATCTCAATTTTTCTAACAACATAATATAATGCTGGTATGGTATAATCAATAAAACGCCCATGAAACGAGTAATAAAATATTTTTTATTAAAGCTCAACTAGCATAAATAAATAAAAGAAGTTGAAAATAAAAAGCATACACTAATCAGCAAACGATAGTAGGTAATAACAAATTGTTCGCTATCATAAAATTTTGACACACTATACATTTAACGAATTCATTATATACAGTGACATAATACACATCCAAATACATTCCAAAAAAAATATTTTATCTGAAAATCACATGCACAACTGAACGGAAAATTTCATTATACTTTAATATAGGTGCATTATTAACATGTTAAATATCTAAGGCCGAGTCCTCACTTGTAACAATAACATGTTAGGAAGCTTAAGAGGTCGCGGTCAAGGTCAATGTCATCCATTAATAACAAGGCGTAATCCCAGGGGTGGTATCCAAAGGGGGACCTAGAACGTCCACTTTTTGATATAATATAGCTGCGAAACAATAAATTGGGATCCAAGTTCCAATGATAAGTTAAGGCTAAAATGCCAGTGAATGTTCTCAACTCACCAACTGACGCGACATACAAGGAGTTCACAGAAATCCTTTGATAAAACCGCGGGAGTAGGTTGGGGTTCATTCGAAAAAAAAATTCAACGACGACGTGGTAAGAATGTATGTTCGACAAAACGTCAAGATTTTCTATGAGAGTTAGGGATAGCGGTGTGACGTGACATTTACTCACTCGTATTTCACATGTTGGACGTTTTGTTGGCGAACATGTTACAAGTAAGGAGTTGAGGACGCAGTTTTACACGAACACATACACAATTATATAAATACTTAAACTGTTCGGCAATCACACACAACCAATTTTAAACGGTCGATAGATTTCTTCGAATAAACAGGGCTATCGTATAATTCATAAAAACAGGCTCATGGGTTCAACAAGTATTTCGGTAATAATAAATGAACTCTCGCTTGAAATCGGTGTGTGCAAAAGCTCCTAACCAATACATGATATTATGTTATCCTGTAAGTAGTCATACCTAAACCGAATCGAATGCTTATGACAAATTATATTAGCACCAGTTTAGCAATAAAAGAAAATGAACTATTTGTATTTTCGCCAGTTTTTTAGAAGCGTCTTTGTCAACTTATTTGAAGTAGATCGTATTGGCCAATTGCGAGTTAGCATGGATATATCAATAATAGGGAGGAGCTCGTGGCTAAGTAATAACAGCCGCACGGTTCGATCCATCAGGCTAAGCTACGCTTGCTGGCCCGTGGATGGGTGACCATCGTTTACATATCGAGACTCCTCCGAGCCTCGGAAAGCACCCGTTGGTCCCGGCTGTCATTCGTGGATCTTTGACAGTCGTCAGGGGTCGTCAGAAGCCAAAAAGTCTGCCAACCAGTCTTACCAAGGGGTATCGTATTACCCAGTTACTGGGTTGTGGAGGTCAGATGGGCAGTCGCTCCATGTAAAATACTGGTATTCACCTGCATCTGGTTAGACTGTAAGCCGACCCCAACAAGTAGTTGGGAAAAGGCTAGGCAGATTGACTGATTAATAATAGACAAAAATGGCGAAAAACAAGTGGTTTTCTTTGACTACTATAGTTAATTCACCTGCCTTGTTTTGTTATTAAAAACTCATGCAGTAAAAATACTTTACTTTTTTTTTCAGTTGCTTGATATCTTAAAGTTTGTTTATATACAATACAATGCATTGCAAGTGCTGCACGTTACGTAGCTAGCAAATCACTGAATGAATTTAAGGTCCAGTTTTGTTCAATAAGCAGTAGTCATGCTCAGAGAGGCTCGTGCCTTTTTCACAGCTATTGCCGATTGCTTTTATAACCTTAAATAATGATACTTATGGGATGTCCAGTCGATATATTCAAGAACTTTAACATTACATATACAGCTGCTACCGCTAGTCTAATTGGAAGTAATATGAACTATCACAAGGCACTGATATCGTAAATTTTACTCGCGATTATTAACTTTGATACTCGTATTTTCCATATTTTTTAGGGAACGTCTACACTAACTGAATATTTCTGAAGGTTTTACTATCGATGCCAGTTCTGGTTTATCTGATAGACAATGTAGTAAGTCTTGTAATTAACTTTAAAAAAATGGGTTAATTAGTTTTTTTGTTATAATTTTTTTTTTTTCATTACTTGTTATAGGGAGTGACAGAATTGGCATCGAGAACAAGACCCCGGATGTAACAATTCTATTTGGCATACAATCTTGCTTTTCATTTGACTTGAAATACAGACAAAAGCTTGCCGTGTTCAGTACATTTCTTTCATAATGAAGCATCGATATATCAAGTTAAATTTTATACATTTATCAGCTAATGATATACATGTCTATATACAATAAGGTTAAAAATACATACATTTGTAACAGGTGAGGTAAGGACTGGAAGTAATAGACAGTTATACATATTTACATAGTAGGTAGTCAATGATGGATACTATAACGTCACGACTAATAGACATTGAATAATATTCATATAGATACAGCATTTTATTGACTTGTTACTGAATAGGATATTTTTATTTCATATATTATGCTACCCATATTTTTGCTATATTTATTACTCGGATTATTCACATTTATATCGTGAGGTTTTCACATCTATAAAAGCTATAACATATGAACGGTTTAAACATCCACGATCTTAGACTTTAAACGTATAACTTATTTCATACTAGACTATTTACTAAGTTATTTATGTTAGGTATTACTTGTTTTTTTTATTAAGATAAATTAAGCTCAACAACACGTACAAATTTATTTAGTGCCTCACAAGTTATTTAGGTATAATTATAAACACTATTTTTAACGGGTATAGGGACGTTTTGTAAGAATTTGATAACAAGTGACCAATTCCCGAACTCAGTGTATATTTATCCAAAATGTTTTAAATATCATCAAATTGTTTGTCAGTGAAGATACCTGAAGGCCAATTCTCGTAATTAAAAAACGTTCATAATCAAGTCGCAATCTGTCAAACTTGACAAAAATGTTGGTAAATTGATTGTAACTTTGACAGATTGCGATTGAGATGCGAATGAGAACGTTGAGTGACACAAAAAACGGAAACGCCATTGGAGAGTTAGCTAGCCAGTTTTCTTACAGATGTTGATATTAAATTATGATCCACCCAATATCTTGGTGTCATTATAATTAACACCGATATCGTTTCTTTTTCAACGTCAAAATTTCAAAGGAAAATATTCCTAACGATTGGTCACGTGCTTTCAAACCCTAGCAGTATATTATAGTATCGATATATTATTACAATAACATTTCATTATTATGTTTTATATTTATATCACGTTGAGACGATGAGTCGCGTGAGGCTGAGATTTCTTAGTCATATAACGTTTAGATGGTAGTGTGTTCACAACTTAGTGGATGGCCCTCGCTTAAGAATTACTTTAATTGAGTAAAAGGTTTATTTTGATCATACCTACAACATTACAGTGATACAAGGTTCTTATGGCGCACAAATGACGTTTACATGGGGGCGCTGTTGGTAGAAAACTGAGAAATTGTTCTATGAAATGTATTGAAAAAACAAGATGGCGGCGTTAGTACCGATTTTGGCCACGCGCCAGAAGATCCTTGTATAGCTTTTGCCTCTGAAACCTAGTTAAGGGCCGATTTGTCAAAACGTCAAACATATTCCCCAGATGAAACTTAACTGACGGTTGAAAAATCGGCCCTAAATCTTTCAAATAACAGCAATATCTATATCTGCCGTCTTATCTCATGTAAAGTGTAGCAAATAGTTGACGAAAACAACAAATCCTATTTTTTTTTCTTGGCGGTTTAAGGAGTAGGTACCCAGTAATGCAGCTGCAATTAATACTGAGACCATTATTTACAACAGATTACTGTAAATAGTTGTCTCACTACTTTCGACGCATTTCAGAAACAGTCTCAATTTCATCATTTACACTATTTATTAAAACTTTAAGTATATCTTAAAACTTTAACGATAACGCTATTACAAGAGACGTCAACTACAGTTAAACATTAAGATATATTAAAGAGATATATGTATAAATAGAATTACGTAACAATTGAAAAGTATTATTACTTTATGCATTGCTTTCATTCATGTGTGTGTTCACTCTGCGTTAAGATAACGTGTACTTTAAGTAATTATGAAGACATTACATTTCATATTATGAGTTGATGAACAGAATCATCCAACTGTTGTTCCACTAAGTATATTGTCTTTTTACAGTTTTTTTTACTATCGTTGAAACATTATTAATTAAGGGGATGCGCCAAGGTAGCCCACGAAATTTAAATTTTGCTACGTTTTTTGCAATTAGTAGGTCAGTTAGGTTGTATATTGATTAAAATATGATTCGCAACCGTAAAAAATACGGCTTTTCAGAATTAAGTCGGCAATACAACTCCTTAAGTTAGACTCATCCTCAAATGTCATGATTTCATGAAATAGTCATTCAATAGGATTATATGAACTTAGAGAGCTGTATTGTTGATTTTTATGATTATAATTCTATAAATAAATATTTGATACGGCCGCGAATCATATTTAGATCAACATAAAACCTGATACTGGCCTGCGAATTGAAAAAACATAAGAAAATTTGAATTTCGCGGGCTACCCTGACGCTTTCACCTTAAGAGATTGATATCGTGATAACAAATATGAGTTTATAAAAAAAATACTTCTCATAAATGCAATTCGTGGCTGCAGTGTGCTCCAAAATGTAGATCACAAACCTAAAGAAAACATTATCTTATCGACAGTGATTTCTATTATCAAACGTAAGTAGGTTACAAATTATACGTTCGCGAATTTAAAAACAACGTGTCTACATTTTGCGCTAATAATTAGATAATTGTTGATAAGTAATTACTTTGTCTTAGATTTTGGGACGTTTGAATGAGAATAAAGTGTTATTACATTTTCGTATTGCAATACGCATAAGATGAAGTCTCTATAGGAATCTAGCCAGGATTAAGATTTTTCCAACATAAAATAAAATCAGTTTCAGATACGGAGCTTCGGACTTAAGGCGAAAGCGTCTGGGTAGCCAGATACTTCAATTTTCTTATATTTTTTTGCAATCTGCAGGTCAGTATCAGGTTGTATGTTGATCTAAATATGATACGCGGCCGTTTCAAATATTTATTTATAGAATTACACAAAACATAACCGCTCGCCTGTATTCTCTGTTGGGTTAAGGGTTTTAAGGGAATTATAATCATAAAAATCATCAATACAACTCTCTAAGTTCATAATACCCTACTGAATGACTATTTCATGAAATCAAGACATTTGAGGCCAATACTAACTTAAGGAGTTGTATTGTTGATTCTAATGATTATAATTCGGTAATACCATATTTGTTACGGTCGCGAATCATATTTTGATCAAGATACAGCCTGATACTGACCTGCAAATTGCAAAAAACTTAAGAAAAAATTATTTCGCGGGCTACCACTGCGGATCCACCTTAAGGATGATTTATGCTAGACCGTATCGGGCGCGAGCCATGTCATGTACGAGGCGCGGGCGAGGCACGGATCCAAAACTTCACAATAATTTTACATGACGCTGTTCATGCTACCCCGTACAGCATCCATGTCCTGTCCGAGTCTTGGTCCCTATACAGATTGAGCAGACACGGACGCGGCTCGCGCCCGTGACAGTCTAGCATAAATCATTCTTTATGTTCTAGTGCGGACGAGCCCTAAAACTAGACACATGAACGGCCCACAAGTCTATACAGTCACCTTTTATCGAAAAACCCTGGCTACACCCTATAGAAGGGAATTATATGTCATTTTGAAGTCAAGCACATCACATTAAGAATAAAGTAATCTAATATCACTTAGTGGCCTCACGACTGACTCACCGACTGTACTTGAGTGTTCAGTGCGGCCGCGATCAGCGACACGATCGCGCGACGCGACCGTTGTCTTGATCGCCGACGACCGATCGCTGTGACGTCAGCACAGCGCAGGCGCATCGCGTTCATTGTAACCGCGCATACCTGCAACGATTTAATGTCATGATAAGTATATTTGTGTTAGATGATAGCGGTTAGTAAATAGGAGGGTTACTCGCGAATACACCACGCAAACGAGTGTCTATGGCCTACCCACCAAGACAAATTCAAATACTAGCTTTTGCTAGCGGTTTCGCCCGCGTGGAGGTCGGAAGTTATCCCACGGAAACGTACTACCACTATAAATGCGTGTGCGGCGGCATCTACATCGCCACATGCGAACTACGCCCTAAACGTGCACTGACTAGACAGGTCCACTCAATCTGACGACCTCAAAAGACCATACCACAGACGCCTATCATAAACTTTCACATTTATAATATTAGTAAGATCACGGACGGCGAAGCCACTAGCGGAAGCTAGTCCGATAATATTTTGGAGCCGTGCAATTACATGAGAATTAATTTCTCTATTATTAATCTAGTAACTCCCATATTTGTCATACTGATTAGTCATTAATGCAATCGCAACGGAACTAATGTGTCGAAAACGTTAGTTATGTAATTATTGATAAGAGGCAATAAGGAAAACGTTGTTAATCTGTGACAAATTAATATCGATGAGATTGTATCGATTGCCTCTGAAAATTATATTGAAGCTTTTGCCCAGTACTTTGACCGCGTGAAATTTTCTTGTTTTAACATAAAATATATCCAGTGACACTCCGCAATACTATAGCTTCCTATTAGTGAAAGAATTTTCGGAATAGGATCAGGAGTTCCGAAGATTACTCCCTACATACCTACATACTGAAAATGTTTACCACTTTATAATATCTTTTGTCCGCGTGAAATTTCAGCCCCCGACCCACCGCGTCGCATCCCATCGCCAGCCCGCGCTATAACTTCTTTTTCGTTTAGTGTTCTTTCTGACTTTTTTTGTTTTTCCTCGTCTCCTAAGGGTCGTAGCGTGATGTTACATAGCCTATAACTTTCCTCAAGAATTGGGCTATCCAATGCAGCAATGCAATAATTTTTCGAATCCGACTGTTAGTTCCGGATATTACCCATTACATACAAACAAATTTTACCTCTATATAATATTAGTATAGATATAGATTAGGTAAATAGCATAGTAGTATAGATGAATGAGACAGTAAATCATTTAAAGAGAATATGGTAAACCGCGGTGAAGATGGAGTGAGGAGCTGCCTACCAGGAAATATCGATGAAAAAGGGGAAGCATTTAATCAAAATCAAAAGTCATTTATTCAAACTAGGCTGATAATTAGCACTCGAACGTCAAAATTACATATTATGACAGTCCCCCAAAACGCCCACCCTTCAATTTACCCAGCAGCAGTGAAAGACAATAACTGAACAGGCAACTGTGCTGCTGTGGAGTTACTTGCAACTTGCACCACTTCTTTTTCTCAGCAAAATCACTGAGAAGTGGTGAAGAGCGGGCGTTTTGGGGGACTGTCTTATGTAATTTTGACGTCCAAAAAGTGCTGATTCTCCGATTACTTTGATTTAAATTTACATATAAGCTAACAAAAAAATCAATGAGAATGATATATGATTAGAATCCGGAGCTTTGAAGTGGTGTATGAATGAAAACTTGCCAGTAACAAACAGTTGTAACTGAAAATCTGACTTTATTCACAGATACAAGAGGCCTACTGATGTTAAAAGTACAACTATCACACCTGTAATCCCTGAAGGCAGATCCGGGTTAGGCAGAGGGGTCACTCACATGTAATAGGGGGCAAGTCTATTGCCATCAACCTAGCACGAATCCAGACTCCGGGCTGCTACTGAGAATTCCTAATGGAAAAACCGAATAACAGGGAAAGTGCCCGACCTGGGAATCGAACCCAGAACCTCATGCTCAGCAGTAGCGTTCAAAATTCCTCAGACTCATAAAACATGTAACACGTGAACTAATCGTAATTCAAGTGGGCGCAGGTTTCAGTTCATTAACACAGTTATCAGTGACATACCATTAAATATCATTGCTGCTATAAACTCCCAGATAAAGTGACCGTAGCACAATATCGTGTGGCGTTACTTTTATGACAATTAAAAGCGTACTAAAGGCTATTTCATGTGCCTGTGATGTTTGGATAAATAAATAATATTTTTATGATAATTACAATTTTGGAAACTACAGTAGTCAGTGGCTTTCGTTCAGGGCCCTAAGTCTACTAATTTATGAACGTTACAATGGTCTCTGAATGGTTAGTTTTTGACAGTTTTTGTATGGCAAATCTGGTTGATTGTAAAATACTACTAATACTTCTACTATATATACTCCTCTTTAAAAAAAACAACATGCAACAAAATTCGTTTTGGGGTGTTCACGTCAAATTCAGAACTCTAGGGGGCGGGACAAACAGAAAAGACGTAAGACGAGGACGCGTCGCGTCGCCCCTTCAATAAATTTTCATATAAAATATATAGATGCGTCGCGACAGAAAAGACAGGGCGCGGACGAGACGCGGTCAGTTTTCGACGCGACCTCGTCTTACGTCTTTTCTGTGTGTATATTTTACCAAATTAACAAAAATATTAACAAACAGCTTCTATAATATTTCATAAGTAGACATTAAACTCCACAGACACTCTATTACATCAAGACAAATTGATGTAATAGAGTGTCTGCGGAGTTTCTTGCCCGGTCTTCGCCGTAGGTACCTACTACGCTTTGGAATGGACAACTAGTTTCATCTTTCTGACTGCCCGACCCCTTGACAATTCAAAAGTGCCTGTAATTGGTTTAAGCTTCGTGCAGGCCGCGACGGCGCGATGCGATACCGGTTATTGTTGTACGGTGAAGTTTTCTTAGAAATTGTTTTGTTAGAGTCGCGTCGCATCGCGCCAGTCTGCATGAGGATTTTTTGAAATAAATGCTTTGAGTTCGTCTTTAATTAAGTTACAACATTCCAAATTTCTAAGACAACGTCACGTGGCAATATTGCGTCATCTGAGTTCAGACATCACCAGTATTCATAATATTTATTAATACCAGTTACCGGCCTACAGTTTAAATGCACCAAGTTTCCAAGATAGTCTATTTTCTTCTGTTCACTCTACACACTGATTATTACCCTTCACTACCTAATATTATGTCATATTTTAAGATAGTTAATTGATTCAGGCGTGACTTGGCGGAAATCGATTATAAAATACAATAGACGTAGATATATTTAGTAACCTATTCCGCTTAACACGTCCTGTTCGGGTTCACGACAAGTCAATCGTCATCCTAAGGATGCCTCGTTGAGAGGTGAAACACGTGTCGATTTTTTACAGGGTTTTTTAAGAGTCTTTAAGAATAGTTAAGCGAAATAGTTTACTAAATATAGGTATCTACGTCTATTGTATTTTATGTCATATTTTCTTTTAATTGGTATACTTGGCCACGGCACATACATTCATGTACATGGAAGCATCCCAACAGGGATTGAATTGAAATAGGATTGAACAGAGAGCTTCTGAACATTGCCATCGAAACTAAAAGACGAAAAAAGAAATATTACAAAATGTAAGATAGTTAATTGATTCAGTCGTGACGTGCAGAAATCCATTATAAAAGATAATAAACTCTGCGTCCGGCGCTCGGCGTGGCAACACGCCTTGTTTCGGGTTCGCTACATGTCAATCGTCATCCTGAGAATGCCTCGTTGAGAGGTGAAACACGTGTTGAATTCTTACAGGTTTTTTTTATTACTCTTTAGAAATAACTACGCGGAATAGGATACTGAATGTCCGTTTATCTGAACGTCTATTTATTTTTGAAATATTGCAAAGCTAATTTAATTATTTCTGAATAAAGTAAACATAAACCATATTTCTTGTAACCCAAACTGTTCTATTTACACAGCATGAGATTGGAACACACTCGCTACCGAGTCAGGACCATGAAAATATGAATTACCGATCTAGAACTTACATAATATAAGAGTAACCGCGATGACGTCAAAGACTAGAACATTCCAATAAAAACAAGCTCCCGGTCTATCCTATATGAATGTAAACACATCATTGGAACATAAAACTGATGGGTAGCGGATGAACTATGTCAATGGAAACATTACATTTTCTGTTACTTTTCTGAGTCAACAGTTATTTTGAGTAGAACAAGAATTCGCTAGTGAGTTGGTTGCAATAAAATTTTGAAACTCAATCCATCAAAATCAAGACATTATAGAAACACGTTGTGACTTGTCCTACTACTTCATGAGTTCCTGAATAATTATAAGAACAATTACATAAACTTCACACTTTTCGAGTTTTGTTGGACAACGAAAAAGCTGGTGTTAAGATCGGCTTGAGTTAATCTCCGATGAGCTTTTTACAACAAGTTTCCTTTTCTTTGTCAGATTTGTGTCATTTAAGTATGTATAATTATTATGAAGTTCTCTTGTACGCCGGCTGTCGCTGTAAACCAGCGCTGGGGCTCTATCTCGCAAAGGGTCGCAGCATTATGCTGAGTGATGGCCTGGTATTTTCTCTCAAGTAGTTGTTTTTACTTTGCGTCATGTTTGCCGCAAATAAACGTATTTTCTTTCTTTTCTTTCTTTCTTGTGTCTGTTTATTACCACCATCGGCATTTCGGCAGTAAAATGAACTGGATGGGCAGCAAGCAATCTGTTGGTTGTCCAACTATAATTTTTGTGATATCCTCACGCTTGAAGGACTAATAGGAGGTTGATACTAGGATATCGGAGGCCTACATTTTTAAGTTCAAAGTCTAATAAAATCGGCAGGGAAAAATTTAGGTGAAGTGTCTTTCCACGTTATGCTAGGATTTGATACTATTGACAGCTCTGTTCCAGCTCACTTCACCTTGAACATCTTGACAATACACACCTGCGCTGCTTCGGCCGCTACAACTGGAACAGGTCGTCGTGCGCCCTCTCCAGCCGTCTGAGCGAGGTGTCGACGCGCCGGCCCTGGGTGAGTCCGACAGGCGGCGGCGGCAGCGGGGGCGGGATCACCTCGTTGTACGATGTGGACGCGCCCATGGACGCCGACTGCCGGAGCCGCGCCGTCGGCCGGTGCCGGACGAAGCCGTCCTCCAGGTCTTTTACGAATCTGCAAATGGTTAATAAGCATGGATTAGTTATAGGTAAGCTAGATGGAACAATGGTGCTTCTTTAGTATTGCTTGGCTGCAGAGATAAGAATAAATGAAAGTCAGTATCCGTGTGTACCGGATACTGACATTCAGTCGCATCTAGTGACGCTAGCTAGGATAGTTATAGTACTAGTAAGATAATAATATAGTTGTTTTAAATGGAAAGCAATAAAGATGTGGAAGTTCACTGGTATTCATTGCCATTGTCCAAGCCTTTCTTTGGGAATAAAAAACTGCGTCTAATTCTTGGTTTTATTAACAGAAAACAACCTTGGACCTAAAGCAATGTTTATCGTTAGAGAACTCAAGATAACGGATATGTTATATTTAAAGAGAACGAGACAATGAGACAACATCCGCACGTCGTATTTACTCACTGCTTATTTTCTAAGAATACTGAAACAAAGTAATCCAGCTGAAAATACCCAGTTTTATAGCGCTTTAGTCCAAACTTAGCTGACATCAACGTTCTAATTACTCATGCAGTTAAAAGAAGAAATTAATTTCTGAAAATCGCGAGTCACGAGAAAACAGGAATTCGGAAATGACGCGCTGACGGCAGCCGCAGTCATAACCCAGTATTTGTTATAAACGGATACTGGCAGCAGGCCAGGGCAAGGCTACGCAATAAATCTAAGAACACCCTGAATCGATACCTGAATTACGTATTCACATAGACATTTTTTGTAATGGAAATCGAATTTTCGGCGAAAACTCTTATCGACTGTGCATTATGTGCATTGTCCGCACAAAGGTTTTTATCCTAACTTCTCGCATTACAGTCATCTTGTGCTTATGTTGCATGGTCCATGCATGGTAGCATGGTCCATCTAGCAAATCTGAGCTGATTGTAGGTATCCTTTAGGATACGTAAAATAGATAGATAAAAAGTATACATTGCGTGAAAGATGGGAGGAGAAGCAGTAGGACCGCAGGTTCTCCGAATTAATTATTTTTCCTCTAAAAATAAAATAGATCTAATAATGGACTGTACGATTTACATTGTTCATAAAAGGATGAATACCATAGATCACTAATTAAGAATGAATACTTATTTTTTATCTATCCTCAACCATGAATTAGATACTTCAATTATAAAACTAGGTTAATTATAAATTATTTTCCCTGTTCACCTGAAATCTTTATGAAAAAGGAAAACTCTAAAGGTAATTTTTATGAACTCCGGTCCTAAGACGACCCACTGACCGGTATTCCGGCTATGAGAGATCCTTTAAAGCCTTATCCCGTGACTGACACACGATACCACGCATGATCACGAAGTTCCGGTCAGGAGATCACAGTAAAATAACCCACACACAATGAATCTTATTTTTAGAACCACTCGGCGGAATAAACCCGACTGCACAATTGACACTCACGACTTCCGATTGCCAGTCCAAAGCAAACTAACTTCTATTAGAGCAGCGAAAGGTTTGATTTGCGATGGCATATTTAGTGCGAATTTGAAGGGCACGGCTGTTGGTGTTTGTTAGTTTTTGTATTTGTGCATTGATAGCAATGATACATGTAAGCAATAGTATTTGCTTATGGGAATGATGTCCATGGAAAATTACGTGTGAATTTTAAAACGTTTAGATGACAATAGTGTTTAGCACTTATGCACCATGTTTAAGGTTCTATGGGGACCACCAAATAATGTGGTCCAAGTTTACAAACAATCAAAATTGGTGGTTGACACTTCCCGTGACCCAAGGGCTGGCTTTTACCTTGGCCGGAGGCTAAGCAATACAGCGCTGCGGATGAATTTTTCGATGCCATATTTTAGTTTGTGAATAGTTTTAGTTAAGTTAGTACCTACATCATTTTGTTATTTTCATGAATTAATCAAAATTAGTTAACTTTTATTTTGACCGGGATCACCATAGTTACTCTTTTCAGGGTCTCAACCATTATGTGGCATTTGGTTGGGTTACGTAGAGGCAAAGTGGCAACCAAGAAACTCCGAATTATTATACTTTCTTCATTAATCCTATCGCAGTCCATTTCCATAAACAGACCTTGACACAGTCACGCTTACTCGAAACATTAATTAATTGGTTTTTAATGAACTCCTCTTCATTACAGGCTTAATAAAGCAACAGAATTAACTAACCTAAATACCGTCTTTGATAAATTACCCACTTTGTCTTTTGTTCACCGGCTCTGACATTACCACCCACCGCTGTCGACGCAGGGAGGCGAAGCGGAGAATCTGCATAATAACATCTGCACGAACGACTTTAATCAACCGATAAGATCTAAAGGCTATACTAATATTAAAAAGAAGTAAAATTTGTTTGTTTGTAAGTTTGTATGTAGGGGCTGGTAACTATATTATATGCTTTATGTATGTATGTTTATTGTGTAGGTATGTACATGGTACACCACTGACTACCTGCAGTATTCTCTCTCCTTCTCTCTTGAATCCATCCAAAGGTTGTCTGTCAAAGATCGCTTTTAGAGATAAGACCGCCCTTGTGACACTCTCGGAAAATATCCAAATTAATGTCTGTAATTTTTATGGTGTACATAATACAAGTATATTTCTATTCTATTCTATTGTCTCCGGAATTTCCAGTTGGATTTGAAAAAATATTTTTGCATTGTATAGCCCAATTCTTGAGGAAGGTTATAGGCTATGTCCCATCACGCTATGACACTAAGGAGCCTTACAAACAAAAAAGTCAGAAACAAACGCTAAGCGAAAATTCACGCGGGCAGAAGCTAGTCAAGAACATTAATACACCAGCGACTGCTCTAATCCATATTTTATAACGTCTTTGCTCTCATAATTATGTAGAAATCAATGAGTGATGAAATATTATAACACTTCTGTTAGTAGTATGAACAAATCACAAAATAAACTACTTGTTGATAATGGGTTGACGCACAATATAGTAATCATGTACACACATTTAGAGGTTTCGAGTATATTTCAATAACAGTGCAATAACATGAACATAAATTATCATTCAAGGCTATAAAATCTCGCAAATTCCCAAGAAGTTATATTTCTTTATGTGATTGATTGGCAAACAGCGCGACGACCCATCCTGATAGAACAGGATTACCGCCTCCCGTTCTACTCCAAGTGGTTTCCCTAAGTGTTCAGTGAAAAAGTAAAAACATCTACCATGTCTGAAATTTCACCGACAGACTGCCTATCAAACGAGAACACAGCCGTTCTTATTGGCGAATAATATAAGGATGTTTGATCCCCGGATGAGCCTTTTTACAAGGAGATTGAACCGTTTAACTCTTCTGGGAAACCAACCTCGAACACACGATAATTACGAATAGAAAGTAAACAATCACTCATCAAACAGCTCGACCTTAACAATGACGTAATTCGAAGGGGTAGAGATTGTATAGACATACTAGTACTTCCGTACGCCCACACTTCGCTGAAAGCAGCATTAGGTAACAATGTTACGGAGGCAAGTTCACAATTTATCGGGCACTGGTCCAACCCTGAACTAAAGTAATTGTGAAAGGAAAATGCTTTCCTAAGAATTGGTATCGAGAACTAGATATTGGAAAGTGGAACAATTCGTGTCTGCATGAGCTGCCCTGTAAGGTTCATTTCTTAGTTAAAGTTTTTTCAGTCAGCGGCTTGGCACGGTCCAGGTCATTATTTACTCACTCATGGGTCTTCATTCGTGGGAGGCCGACGGCCCACGAGTGACGATGTACGTGTTTGGGTGTAAATTGTAAATGATTAATACAGTATTTCAATGCACTCAATTCCTGTCATTGCAATCGTGCAAATGTTATATCACCTCCTGTAGGATGACATTATGTTTGTAATTCATTAATAGAAAGTCTGTAATAAAGAATGATTTACGCAAAACCGTGCCCGGTTCAAAGCAGCGAGCTGAGGCACGGATGCACAACTCTGTGCTATACATATTTTTGTCTCCGCCTAAACATAAAAATACTAGCTTGTGCCCGCGACTTCGTCCGCATGTTTTTTTTTGTTTTAACATAAAACATATCCTACGGCACTCGACAATACAGTAACTTCCCATTATCCCTCTTCATACAAACTCCAAATGTTACCTTTTATAATATTATTATAGTAGTTAAGTAAAAATACTTACAAACTACTATTTACAGAAGAAAGTTTTGCCGGAGTAAATAATAATTGTTAATATCGGTCAGCGGCCTAACATGCAACAGTCAACAAGAGTGTTATGAAAATATTTGCTCACCACACAAGTGCTAATCGTTATCATAATCTGTTCAGTGTTTCAGGCGCTACGACCCGCTAACTATGACCACGAGACGTTCTTTATTATGTTTACTTGTGCTGAAATAAAGTTTTACTACATTTGAAACAAGATTAAAGTCTTTATTTTATTAGAACGCTAAGGGTCAGTTCACACCGAGACGTGACGCGACGCGGATTAAATAACTTTAAGTACTACACAAAAAGATACAAATTTTATTGAAATAATTCGAAAGTGCCCCGCGGCGTAGAGCGCCACATCACGACGCGACGCAGCGGTGCTTCGCCGGCAGGCGCGGCGCTGCGCCTCAAGAAGCCGCGTGATGCAGAGTCTCGCCATGAGGCGCAGCCCGAAACCGTCAGTCGTGGCGATTTGTCTCTACTACTTTCCGTCCAAATTTCGTGTAGAGTTGTTGCCGTTCAGTCGAATGCTCGAGTGAAAGTATAATGATAGACTGGGATCTTGTTATAATCGGACTTCTTGCAGAGGAAGAAGCGCAACGAGGCGTCGCGCTGCCAGCGACTTCACGATGCACCTCGCGACGTCGCGAGGCGTGTCTTGGCGGCGCGCTGTGGAGCGCGAAACCACCGACCTCTTCAAGCATCGTGGCATCGCTTCGCGTCTGTGTGAACTGATCCTAAGTCTCTTTCTGTCTGTCGGTTAGATCATTTATAACTCGAGATCTTTTTTAAATTCATAGATGTTATTACAGCTAGTTTCTTAATCCCGAAGAATGGTCAAATTAACTTAACATTATATCACGCTTGTTTGCCCCGAAGGGTTAGGTAGAAGTATAAGTACCTATATGTTGTACACCCACATTTCGCCAGTAATATGTAATAGGTATCGAGCCTATTGCCTTCAACGGGGCACGAATCAAACTCTGGGTTGCTACTGAGAAATTTCTGATAACAAGTCAATAACACTTTGCCCGACCTAAGAATCGAACCCAAGACTCAGCACTAGTGCTTGCGACCAGTAGATCAACGAGGCAGTGTCAGGTGGTCAAAGAATTAAGGTAGGAGTCATTATGGTAGGTTAGAGTAATTGAGTTTTTTCTTCGTCTTGACTTTATCTATAAACTATAACTAACTTACAAGTTGTGACGGCACGAACCCTAAAGACATTAGCCATTTCTGTGTCGTGTGAGTGAATTGACTGCCCTATAGCTGACATTCAGCGCACCTATGAATGTCAGTCACATTAATCGTCTCACTCGAGCCGACGAATTACGTTAGCCTGTCTACTGTCTACTCATCAATCGATATTGTTTGTTTGTTTATCTAGTTTGACGAGACTCTCGTATAACTACGGCGACTGAATCTATTCGGGTCTCTTCCTAGATTTAAAGTTTTTCTTCAGGAGTTAGATATCCAATGTAGGATGCAGAGATATAATTATGTCTACATAATCAGTCAAAGCTAAGGACTCGTCGAAAAAAATACCGTCCAACTGTTAGCCGCTAAATGCACGGACACTAGAAAAACTAAGTGACAGTACAATGACGTGGCGAGAGTATAAGACGTAGCTGTCACACACACATTAGGTATAACAAAGTCGGCCTGTTTGTTTTAGTTCTCTTGCAGCGCGACACTATCTAGACAAATAAATAATCAAAAGTAGGATTTTAGGTAGAGGTACCTTTCAAAGGTTTTGAAAAGGTTTGAAAGGTACCTTTCAAAGGTACGGTAAGTTAAGGCAAAGATATTTTATGTTTATTTTTACCGTCTAAGGGCGAATTTCACCAATGAAACTGAACGCGATCTTCTACACCGCGTTCAAGACCTGTCAGTGTCAATATTTCATAGCGATTTTGACACTGACAGCTCTTGAACGCGGTTTAGAAGTGCTGATCGCGTTCAGTTTCATTTGTGAAATTCGCACTAAGTGTGTATTTAATCATTCCAATCTTCAACTAGGTTTTAGTCTCTACGTTCATTAATTAAGTCTTTAATTTGACAACGTGACCGTTTTAATTGAACATGAGCTCTTTACAGACTCTGTTAATCATCTTTTTGAGGATCTAATAATTAAAATAATAATTTGGCACTGAAACGAAGATCAGGGCGATGTTTTTGAATAACTCATTAGCTATATTTATATTGCAAACTGTACTTGTAAGTAAACACAGCAACTATTTAAAACCGCAATCAAATAAATCATGTAACTCTTCACCCGTTAAAAATATCATGCCAATGTT
Organism: Eupsilia transversa; assembly: GCA_914767815.1. Lineage (NCBI taxonomy): Eukaryota > Metazoa > Arthropoda > Insecta > Lepidoptera > Noctuidae > Eupsilia > Eupsilia transversa. The sequence goes on from OU611891.1 coordinate 10,277,126, forward strand.
TATCTCGACACAGTTCAGTTGAACCCACAAATCGTAAATTAAAGGTTAATTAATCAAAATTTTATCAGGCGGAATGTCATAACATCCTCAAGTAAATTCAAACGTTGTGATAATATCAACCAGTAGCCGTACCGTAGAAATAATATCATCGAGCTGCTAAACCGGTACGAGGATAATGTAGGACAGGAAAACTGTTTCATGACGTTTCAGAAAACCGTCTAATACGGTCAGTGCTCTGCATTAACTGACCTCTCTTGCAAAGATGAAGAGGGGAAGAGCCGCTTTAGTTAGCGCTGATAGTCTGTGGTCAATTCAATTAGTTTATGTAAGTGGAACTTTAGCCATCAAGAGGAAAAGGTATACTTGGCTGAATAAAAAGGTTGTGTATTTTGAACAATTTTAATCAGACAAACCGGGTTTTTTTAAATTTAATTTAATTATTTCTATAAAATCACTGCAAGTCAGTGGAAATAACACTCGGCACCTACGGCTGGGTTCACCTTTTCGAATTAATACATAATATTACATAGGTATTATAAATTAAAGTAAATTTTCGTGTGTCATACGACCGCGTTGTTCTTCTAAACTACGCAAAGGATTTTGATGCGGTTTTCCGGAAGGTTTATATGTAAAATACATTAATATTTAACTTCCATAAAATAAAGAAAACTAGATGACTTTATGTCCCCTAGAGGGCGCCATATTAAATTGAATGTGACGTCACATAGCCTATATCCAGCGGACAACCAAGTCGCTTCCAACGATACCCAATTTGTCAAATTCTGACGAGTTTAGAAGTTATGAGGGGACAGATGAACATACAAACATGCCGGTTTAAATCATAACCCTCCTTTTTGCTTCGCCGTAGTAGAGTTAAAAACCGTGCGAAGCAGAGGTGGGTCGGTAGTAAAAAATAAATGCCATATTTCTCCAATGAAGTTCAACTCAATTTACCAAGGCGTGTCCCGAATGTCCCTACTAATATCCCATGAGTCGCCACCACAATATGATAGATAACAGCCCGACAGCTGCGTGATAAGGTCAATAACTTCGGAAGCTATTATCACAACTAATATCAACTCTGTATATGGATATATATGTATTTACACAAGTATTGGAAACTTCAATAAACGCAAGCGTGTCATTTGCCATACATTTATGACACATAGTTTCTTCATAAAATGTGTCTTGAGTTTAAAACTAGTACGAGTCTGCATATTTCTTGTTTCGACATTCAGTTTATAATAAAAGAATTCGTGCAATCGTTTAACAGGAAATAAAATTAATATAATTACGAAAATGCTGACCTGTGCTGTGCGTGTGTATGTTGTCGCTAGAAATGTAGCAGACAAAAAGAAATAAGAAAAAAAAATGTACTTAGTGGTAAATTCTACTAGAGTCGCGCCTGTCTGCGGGAGCTGAAAGGAATTCATAAGACAAACGATGCATTGGGATAATGCATCGTTTATCTAATGAATTCCTTTCCTACAGCGAGGCTATCCTGACTATTTAACAGTCTAAACAACTGAAGATCACGTCATTTCATCGATCGATTAGTTCACACTGTCATGCCGAGATCCCATTTGCGCAAATTCAAATACGTCACTTCAAAGACATAAGACTGAAAGCAAATAATCTATCACCCTATCAACGAACGAAAATGGGTTACTGTGCAATGGGTTATTTTCCCTTCTTGGCAGACCAATGTGGGCCAACGTGTACAGGATTACGCCCACTACTCCACTCTTATGCCAGTTTTAATATTGTAGTTAGCAACGGAGTAATCGACTTAATTTGTTGGCAATGGGCAAACGAAATAGCGGTGACGGTTTAAAAATTCCATATTGCTGTTTTGCTGCTGATTCCACTCGGTACATATAAGACTTCCAAGGATAACCAACTGATTTTCTCATTTAAAGTGTTAGTTACTCATAATAGACTATTTTCTTTCGATGTACGGTAGTATCTATGCAGTGGCCATAAAAACTGACCGTTAAAGTTACAAAATCGTGAAAACTTGATAAACGCATACATTATACAAAGCATGATATCTCATAGCAAAGGGCAAGGCCACCCAAATCTCGTTGATTTCTCGAACGGTTATTTTAACAACGATACTTTAAATCGTATGCTGGACTAGTGTCAGCTAGGAATTCAGGATGAAGTTAGCATGCAGTTGATGCATGCGGCTGCGCAACTGCATCAGAAATGCACAATTAGGTCGCATGCATACTATCGTTCGGTAGGAATTATTTTATTAGCCAACTCCGGCTAAGCAAAAAGAAGGGTTATGATTTTGACCGGTATGTATGTATGTTCATCTGTTCCCTCTATCTTCTAAACTACTTATCATAATTTGACAAATGAGGTAAAGTTCGAAGCGCCTTAGTCGTCCGGCGGGCGGTTAGGCTATATAACGTCACATTAAATCACAGATGGACAAATTAAAAATCCGGAGTCACACGTAATCTGTTCGATTTATATAGATACTAGCTTTTGCCACAGCTTCGCCCGCGTGGTTGTAAGAAAATATCTCACGGGAACGTACTACCGGGATCAAAAGAACCCTATGTGTTAATTCGGGTTATATATCCTACGGGGACTTTTCCTGTATTTGACTTTTATGTTATAGCCTTATAGGTGATATACTAATTTTCAAGTTAATTAAACCACGCAGTGAAATCCTCTCCTGTAAAATTGGTTACCCCTTTTCACCCCGTTAGGATTTACGAAAAACCCTGATATACGTTACTCTTTATTTTCGGACAGCGCGTTAAAAAATTACAAACATTATCATTTATTTAGATATGTATTTGTGCGAAGTTTCATGTTTATTACTTCAAAGAATAAGATTTTTCATACAAACTTTCATCCCCTATTTGACTCCCTTAGGGGTTGAATTTCGAAAAATCCTTCCTTATTCCTTGCCTACATTATAAAGGGAACCTCTGTGCAAAATTTCAGCTTTCTAGGTCCAAGGATTTGGGCTGGGCGATGATGAGTCAGTCAGTCAGTCAGGACTTTTCTTTTTATTAATATAGATTACTGCATAGCAACTAAGTTTTGGAAAATTGCGTTTGAATTGAAATACTTGATTAAACAATTGGTGTACGTATGTAAATCTAGAACTACATTTTCACCTGAACATTGTTTAGGTTAGGTAGGTCAGAAGAACTGGGGCCTAAGTCTACTGATTTATAAACGTTACAATTGTTCTACCGTGAAGTTTTCTTAGAAATTGTATTATTAAAGTCGTGTCGCGCCTGTTTGTAGGAGCCTTTACCTAAGACCTTGCTATGGTCTATCTATATCTTTACTATCATCAATGAAATAAATCATTCGATATAATAAATAATGGTACGTCTGACTCGGTCTGACACGCTGTAAACCGGATTTAAAAACCACGTGGAGTATTTATAAAATATGTAGTACCTAATCGTTTGGTAGAATAAATTAAATTGAAGCAGGTTTCTCCCATTTTTATGTTTTTTAATTGACAATCAAATAGAGATATCTTGAAGTTGAAGGCTTATCCTAGGTATTATGTTCAATTTAAAGATTCCTGTTCCTATTATTTTTATCTTACTGACCATCATCTTTATTATAATAAGTAGATGTTATCTATGCCTACTATAATTTACATAACATACTTACTTTATAATAAATAATCGACCCGCTCCTGCTTCGCACGGTTTTTACGATTGGACAAATGAACGAGATTTCTTAGTTATATGTAACTTTAATAGTAACGTAATAAACACATAAACATCTCGGAATAGATTCTCTAAACGGTGGTGAAAACCTCATCAAAATCTGTTGCGTGGTTTAGAAGAACAAAGCGGTCATACAGACAAACACGCAAAGCGACTTTTAATTTATAATATGTATCGTACCAATAAAAAAACCTTTTTGTGACGTCTGTCGACAAACGATCATTCATTGCATGATTATAATTTAAATATGGTCAAGGGGGCAAGGAATTTTCAATACACACGCCCGCACGCCACACAGCAAAGGAAAAATACTTACAGCATAACAAGAACAACTGATGTAATCTATCAAATATATTTAATAATATTTACCTAAAAATGGTACATTTAGCATACCGCTACTACTTTCATAAACACGAAAATAATCGGCCCTCAAATGGCATACTTAGACAAGAAATGAAGCGGCTGTCATGTGACTGCGCTCGCGCATAGAAAGTGTTGGACGCGAGCGCTTAAACCGCGACCTTCGCGCAGTCGCGAGGAAAAAATTGATCAACAGTTTTTATTGTTAGAAGCAGCTGGATCCAGGCACGGCTAAAATGTATGGTAGAATAAGACAGGGAAACCTTATTCTTGAATAATATGACTATGACAGTATGCTATGTCTGTTTGGACCTAGTCTCTTCTGTGGACAATACGGCAAATCTACTTCTACTACGTGGTAAGGTGTTGAGCACCTGCACCACGAAAAACTAAAATATTACCAACACTATTCAATATTAAGGTTTCATTTCAAATGGCAAAATGTGTGACTTGATACTATGAGGAGGAGGGGGCAAACCTATAATGTCCACCTGGAATAAAGGCTATGAACTCTAAAAAATCATGAAATTCGTAATTTATATAAGCTGAGTACAGATGGTACAAACATTGGTAAAAACATTGGGTGAAATAGTTCCAAAAGAACAGAATGTATTGTTTGTGTATGCGTGACTGTGGTTCGTACGTGTGATACTGATAATTGACTTCCTGTCGTGTTTTCATATGTTTACAAAACATGTTTTTGCATATGAATAAAGACACCATATTTCACAAATATGGTTACTTATAGAATACTCTTTAATAGGTACACCATATGAATTACAGACAGGTATAAACATTGAACAGGATTGAACTGGAACTGGACTTATTTATTAAGATAGCAGCTAAGTAAGTAAACCCTTGAGAAGTAAGCCAAAAAAATTCGTAATTTTAAGTCTCCAAATGGTCGCTTTCCGCGAAGAGCTCTAATTACGCAGAACTAATTAGCTTACGATCACATTAGCAGCATATTGCTAAAATATCATTTTAACAGCACATACCACAATAGCCCGAGCGAGTTAGGACAATAAGCTAATAACGTGTTAGTTTTAATCATTCTGTTAACAGAAACAATACACACGGATATTGGATAAAATCAGCTAAGATTTAATGAGATAATAAACTCATCACACTCCTCTTTTTTTTTTTTTTTTCGCAACGGTGAAGCTCTTATCGTGCATCTCACCTGTTGGTAAGTGATGATCAAGCCGAAGGTGGAAGCAAGCTTCACCCGGAATCCTCAACCACAGAGGAACTGGCTATCTTACCTCTAACTGCCTCAACAACAATGCTGTTAACATTGTTGTTATGGCGACAGACTTAGATAAGATGGTGGTAGCTAGCCAGGCGGACTTCGAACAAGCACTACCACCAACCAAACCGAGCAGATTTTTCCCCCACTGGGAATCGAACCCGGGACCCTCTGGGCCTGAGACAGGTGGTCTAACCACTAGACCACAGAGGCGGTTAAAATCTGTTGCCTTTATTCCAATTTTTTTGGGTGGCTTAACACACTTCTTCCATACTTGTCTAGTAGTCATCATATCAGTATCACCCCATTTCTAGCCATTTAGCATCTTTCACATAGTCCATCATCGTTTCTTTGGTCTCCCTCTATTCTATTGCAACATAATAGTCCGACGCACTTGTCAACCAGTCTGACAGCCCCAAACCAATTCATAACAAAATCGATTTAATATTACAATACGTAACAGTTGTTTGCTTTCAATTCTTCACACGATTTCTTCTACTTATTATGGCATGTGCATTTAAAGAAAAAGTTATAAAAAAAAGGTTTATGTAATAGTTTGCTACTGATTTACTGACTGCCACGCTGACGAAGCATGTAAATATAGAAAGCATGTAAAGTAATCAATTGTTGATGATTTACTTACTTATAAAATAAATCCAGTGTAGTGCAAGCCTCAATTATAGTCAAAACAAATTATAAATAAAATTCTACATAACTGCAGGGTGGCTGATGTACAATGATGATAAATTATTATAACTACCAAAATTTATTTGAATACTAATATCAGTTTTTTTTTTCCACTATATCGTGAGACAGTAAACATAGTAGCAACTACCCCGCCTTTAGATAAACATGATGAGAAAGTCAATGGTGGTTGCCTTGGCTATAAATTTGTTGAATCAATATTTTCATAAAGTTTATTATTTTGCAGCTTATTTCACTTCTACATAATTACAATTTATTTGGATAAATTTTCCATAGCATACAAATATTTTTTTATTGTGAAACCCATTATTATTTTCTTGTACCCAAACAATACCAAGTACTAACAATAATTCAAATTCTCAAATCAAGCAGTGTTTCGGTTTATTGGGAGTTTTATTAGGTCAATTAGTTTTATAAAATTTTCCTGCTATGATAGGAAGGTTAAAGAAGCAAATCAAAGCTTATTCATTGGCTGGCTAACTATGGCATGCAATCAATAACCTAATAGACACTTGAAACCAATTATAATTATAAGAAAGAAAGAATAGAAAAGAAAACCTAATAGACACTTGATATTTATACCAATTATAATTATCAACTATTCTAGTGTTCTGAGTTTACTTTAGCGTACATAAGTATGTCAATTAAAATGATTAGCACTAGCAGTGCAATTTTATTTGTTTACAATTAAATTGTTATTTATTGAAGACACATTTCAGCTGCAAACTTGTTATTTGATTGGAGTGAGATTTATTTGTCAGCAATGAGAAATATTTTATCATCATTAATGATGATAATTAATTGCTTAATTATTTGCACAAGAAAGTACATCATAGGAACAAATGTTGGAATATTCTATATTAAAATAGAGGCCGTACCTACTGATAACAGGCTGTACCTACGTAGACCCGAACATCAAATAAGCATGTGGTTATCAACGTTACACAAACACACTTTATCATACGAGCAGACACCTTCCACATTTGTTTACTCAACTTTGATATTATTTTATCATAAAATGTATTGTCTAAACAAATCCTAACTAATATTATATTCTAATAAAGTGAGTTTGTTTGTTTTTTATGCTTTACACTAAAACGGCTGAATGGATTTGTATGAAATTTGGCATATGGGTAGACCATTTATCACGATTTATTACCACAGGATCAAGAGGAAATTGTGAGGCGCAGCTAGTATTTTATAATTCCTAAATGTACATCAGCATATTTAAATGATTATAACAAAACTGTAGACTTACTGAGCTTAAATTAGTTAAAGTACGTAAAGCCTTTTTTAATATGAATTCGTTTTATTTGAAGCGAAAAGTTTTTATTCATTCTCTTATAGAAACCAAAGGCAACGACAAAGGACTACACCTTTGGCAATAGGTGAGGTTTATTTTAGGACCTTTGCTGAATAATAATGATGACAACTAATAAATAATATTGGGCACTCACTCGCTAGTTTCCTTGGTCTTCTCTACATGCTTCTTGATATCAGCAAGTGAAGAGTCCAGTCTATTGAGGAACTCGTCGAAACTCTTCTTTTCGTCCGGGCTGCCCGGCGAGAAGTCTCCCGTTGGCATGCCCGCGATGGATGCGCGGTGATTCGGCGGAGGCAACTCCGTCACCCGCTCACCATTCTCGTAGAACGGGGAATCTTTGGTGACGGGGATCAATAAATACTCCCGCAAATACAAACTGTCCGTAGCGAATAAACGATTCGCCCGCCTAATTTTCTCCATCTATAACAACCAAACGACACATTTAACACTCTTTCCGTTCAAAACCCGAAGAGTTAACGAGATAATAACACTTTTATTGCGATGTTGGTACACTTACGGTAACCCCATATTTGAGGGCAAGCCCTTGCAAAGTATCGCCTTTTGCCATCACATGCTTGATGTATTCTTCGTTCCTTTTCATGTGGTTACAAGTACTTCCATATTTTTTAAGAGGGCGAGCTGAATCCCGAATAGAAACTCTCTCGTCGAAAAGACGTTCCTCCTCCATTTTTGACGTGTGTAAATGACAGCGTCGAATAAACTGAAGTTAGAGGCGAAACAGGTGCAACGACCTTTCGTTTTGATAAAATCCTCCGATTCATTCAAATCGAATAAAAAAGAAATATGAAATTATATGATACCATTATTAATACTGTAATAGTATACTGTATTAAAATAACTGTTGAAAATATAAATGTTTTTTCCAGCTTAAAACTCTTCTTTTTTTCAGTTCCTTCTCAATAAATCAGGAGACAGGATTTACTGCCATCTGTAAGCAAAACGTATAAACTAACTCGAACATGGTGATTGTTATACCGCCTAATAGATGGCGTTATTTCTCTTTCTTATTTGAACAAAATATAGGTAGCGCTGGAAAGTGTTACTCGCGTTTTCGATAGATGGTGCTATAATAGAAGTTACAGCTAGCTCAACCCGGGCCAATACTGACGACCAATCATAAATCTGGAACTTTTACTTCATTCAACCAGATCGGTTCATAGTGTTCAATTTGTTCATTCATTTCATTCAGTCTCACAGTGCAACTGGACGGGAGTGGTGTTGTGTTATGTGATTCAGAATTAGATGAAATTTAAAAATTGTTATGAACTGAAAACATTTTCAATTGACTTATACATTTTAATTTTATTGTATTGACTGAAGATTCCTAGAGAACCAAATTTTCTTGTTTTGTATTGTTTTTTGGTCTTTTATTCGTTTTTTATTTATGGTTTGTGTACATACACATGTGATCAATAAAATAGTCGCGACATTTCTTCGATAAAAGGGGTATGTATGAATGAAAGTGTTATTTTTTACACATTTAATGAATTAACAATGTTATATTTAGTCGTTTGGTTGTTGGAGAACTTGTTTTCCCCTGTCGGGCGCACACCGCCCCATTGCGAAAAATATATTGCGAGGGTTGGCCGCAGTTGGCCGCGCGCGCTCCGTTCACGATCATTTTATTGCTGGTGGGGTTCAGCTTTTTTAATTGTTGAATGCAATTTACTGTATAACTGACAGTTTGTCCTTATTTTCTGGCTGGTAAGTAGATTTACGTACCTACCCACATCCCATCAAAATATTTTTGATTTTAGTATTCCCGTATGCGGATTTAAAAACATGCCATGCCTAGGCTTACAGTAGGTACTTATGTAAGTAGGTACCTACACACCTTATATATTCACGAACCCTGTTCCAATGTGTGCCCTAAATAGATAACACTGGTTAATCTAGACTCTTCAATCTACTTTGATCAGCTGAAGAACCCAGCTGGAATAACTAATCTTTCTGGCTAGTACTGATCTCTACAAATAAATAAAATTGAATTGTCTGTTTGTAATGTCAAAATTTCTTTTAAAATACGGCGTTGAAAGTACGGTAAGGTATGTACTACTAACAAATAAACAATTTTGAAATTTTTTGTTTGTGGTCTGGCTAATCTCCGAAACAACTGAACCAATTTTGACATTCGGGACGTCACTGGCAGATCAAACTGATGATCTATGGAGTAATTAATAAAGGCTACTTTTATTTTAGAATAATAATTAGGGTTCACGCGTGTGAAGCCGCGGGCAGCAGCTAGGATAGCTAACTTTTTCCCTCTTGATTAAATAAATTAACAAAGCGGCTAAAGCTAGAGATAAAGAGAACTCGATCAACTTCAGGTATTACACTGTAAATCCCGAATGACCCCACTTCAACGAAACATATACTACCTACATACCTAGGTACCATCTAACCAATAAGGAATTAGCTTAGTTTGATGGGTTGTTAATACAGTTGACTTTACCTACTCTCTATACCCATACCTACTGACTACGTTCAACAATCGACGCATGTCACTGACGCAAACAAGAACCCTTGCCGACATCTAACGGACTGCTTAGGTCCTAAAGAAACGACTACAATACTCTATAGAACGAAGTAATAAATTATCCTGCAGCTTAAAGAAATATAAAAAAGAGAAAAAACAAAAAACTTTTTTCTTTTCTATGCCCTGCACCAAAGAACTTAACACTTTAAAGGCTCTCGAAGACAGTCGCGACGCTACACTGGTAGAACAATTTCCGTGAAATTTTCATAGAAATTGTTCGTCCAAAGTCGCGTGGCGCCTGTTCGCGGGAGCCTTAACAGTCTAATTAAGTGCCTGCTCTAAATCCACCAAAAAGGTCATGACCCCAACTTATGCACCCTTGCACCAATAACATAAATTTCAAATTCCGAACAGTTGACTCACTCACAAACATCCCTCCGGCTGTTAAAAGAGTGTTATTCAAAAATGCATTTCGAAAGCAAAAAAAATGCGCGTGAGTTTGTGAGTCAGTGTAGACGGAACCAGTTCGAAATGAGTAAATCTTTCAAGATCAGCGGTGTCATTATCGTGTTAGTCATCGCGTTAGTATCCGACCTCCGAGGGAACTCCTATCTTTAATCTGTGTAGATTAGTAGGTAAATGAGCTGTGATTATTAGTTGAGCTTGTATGGCATGATTGTTTATGAACGTAAATATGGTCCAGTTTGGTTAAACAAAAGATTTGCTCCTATTTATTTGTGGAGGACAAAGTCAGAATGTTTAGGTCGTCAATGCACTATCAGGAACTGATTATTATATTTTAGTTACACAAATGTTATTCAATCAAAGTCCGATCATCCTGAGTTATTTGTGTGTTTTTGATATTTCTCATCCAAAAGATGTGGGTAATTGCAATTTACAGTGAATGTGCATCCGATCCAGGCATCAGGTGTAACATTATTTATAACCTCAATTAATATACCTGCTAGCTGCTGGTGTGTATTAATTTTGCACCTTGTCGTCTCAACAGCTGACTGGCTAACAAGCTTACCTACACCACATCGCATTTCATCGGTCTTTACCGCTGTAATACAACACTCGGCTATTATTAAAACCCCGACGGTTTACTACTGAGAAACTGCTTTGAATAAGCTCATAAACTGAGCTACTCATTCGTTAAATCCCACTAATTTAACAAAAGAGGCACCTGAGTCGAAAATAATATAACTGTAGAAGGTGTAAAAAACCGTTAGGCATGGTGACTATCGACAGAATTATTTTGTCGAGTCAATGACACAACACAAGTTCTCTTTATTTGTAGGACACTAAAGTCACATGAATATTTTTTACCATAACATCACGCCTGCAATCCCCGAAGGATTGGGCAGAGGTGCACCTATAGAACACCCAACAGAATATTTTTTTATTCATGTGCTTAAGTCATAAAACCCGTCGATCGTGCGTACACCACCCGCAGCCAAAACAACAAATCTTACAACCAAATGCATGTCATGTGACTGGGTCCTAAGACAACTGGGTCGATGTCTCGATGACGTCATCACACCGGTACTGCGTGTACGCTGATGATGCGTCAGGCCATTCACGGATCTTTCGCTCGGTTTCCGAGAAAGATATTACTGTACCGGGGTGTTGCGTTACCATACCTTAGTTGTGTAATGACATTTAACCGACTACCTGAGTTGTAAGCTGCTGTTAATGTTGCTGGCAAATTACTGTGGAACGGCTTTGGAATGGCCATACAGAATGATAAGAAGTACGGTATTATGCACAGCTCAAGAAAAATAACTAGCAAGAATTACCGTCTGTCGTGACTGCAGTTTCAAAATAATTAAAAAAAGACAAGTTTCAAACTTATTATCGCGTTTCGCCGACTTTACAAAGTAGTTGGTGGAACTTAGCTCATTTCTCTGGAGTTTTATAAGTAATCAAACTTTGAAAACAAACAAATCTAGAAAATTATGGAGCATGATTCAGAAATATTTATATAAGAAATTCATTATCCTGTTTTGTAAGCAGACCTCCTACGAGATCTTTGCGTTTACTTTAAGAGGTGTTTCGAGGTTCTGAATTCGAAATCGAAACTGAATTCACGACGTCTTGGTTGCCCTTTAGACGTGATATGCCTGTTGCCTGTGTGACCTATAGGTTAGCAACTTTACTTACTTTACTAACTATATATATATAACTCATACCATCTTACCTTTCAGTCTCATTTCACAGCAGATTTACTGCATCTAAATAGAGCCAAATCCGATCTCCTAAAAGCGAAGTTATTCCTTCGGTTCTTACCTCATGGTCTTCATAATAGACTCCATCTACCGTACATAACACGGATGTATTGCAAACTGGATGAGCATCCATCAATCAATAGTCAATTTCACAGCGTAAGCTTAGCATCATGCTCCATATATTGTAATCTGCAACGGTTGATTACACACAACACGGTATAGTACGGGAAGCATCGATGCTGATAATTTGTGCGTTGGAACATACTCTGATGTTGCTCATTTTACGATATCGACAACAAATTAAAAAAAAATACAATCTATCAATCAGTACTCTTCCAGTCTAGCCGGATGCAGCTGAATACCAGTATTTTACATGAAGCGACTGCCTATCTGACCTCCACAACCCAGTTACTGGGTAACACGCTATTTGGTAAGACTGGTTGTCAGACTCTTGGGCTTCTGACTACCCGTTACGACTGTCAAAGATCTACAAATGACAGGCAGGACCAACAACTTAATGCACTTTCCGAGACACGGAAGGGCTTCGATATGTAATGGATGGTCACCCATCCACGAACCGCCCGCGGCAAGCGTACCTTCGATCGACCCGACTCCACGAGCCCCAAAAACGATTTTAAGAATCTCTGCCACAAAATTCGACTAACAAGATTTCTCCTTTTGCGTACTCAATTTTAAACGAATTTCCCTAAAGAATTATGATCAATTAGTGTCAAGAGCAAACCCACTGACAGCTGTCGTTCCGCAAACCACATCAAACCAAAAACTCTCATTATTAATTTAACAACTGAGAATTTATTTCAATAAGTATGGCCGAATGGCAAGAAACTGCTATCCAACTTCCTACTATAATATTATAAATGCGAAAGTTTGTGAGGATTGATGGATGGATAGATATTTGCTACTCTTTCACGCAAAAACGACTGGACGGAGTTATTTGAAATTTGGCACACATATAATTTATAACCTGGATTAAAATATAGGATACTTTTTATCCCAATATTCCCACGGGACCGAGACTTAGCGGGTGAAACCGCGGGGCGCTGCTAGTCTAAAAAGTAAAGAAAAAGGATAGAATCAATAGCCCAATCTTTTCATCAAAATAAAACTCGCAGAACTACGAACTTTGGTCCTTCAAACTTTCGTAGTTGGAGTTTTTATTCATCGGGCACATTGTTCAATATCAAGACATGTTGCTGTACTCTCATTGAGAGAGACTGCAGACGCCATTAGTCTGAAACTCTGGATGCCTTTATAAATAGGTGCAGTTTTTGTTGCGTAAAGTAAAACAGGGTAAATTAAAAACAAACACGTTCATAACAAAGGCGCGTGTGTAAGAAAAAATAAACTGTTTTTTAAAAGCATTTTCTAAAGTAACACCTGCTTTAAAAGGTTTTCATTTGGCATCATAAATTAATTACTGAGTTGTATTGTAAATAAACAATTCGGTATGAAATTCTGTTTTCGGCTTCCGTTTAGAAAAACAGATGGTCATTAGAACTTGTCTGCAAGTTGCAAAACGGTTTTCCCGACATCTCTATGGTTACCTACTTTGGAATAGAGAACTTGATTTAAGCCTCGTGCAGACAGGCGCGACGTGACACCGGTAATTGTTCTGTCGTGAAATTTTCTTAGAAATTGTGTTGTTAGAGTCGCGTCTGCACGAGGCTTTGTTCTTCTCTTCTTATCTAACATCACTTGGAAATGTAAACAATGTACTCTAAGCCTTCTGATATAATCCCCTGTTGGCTGCTTCTCGCTGCGATCACTACAAATAATGAGGTAGTATATCGGATTTTATCGTAAAATAACTAACGAAAATGCTTTTATTTTTCATCTCGCAAAGCTTGCAACTAATTAAGTATCTTGTTCCCTGTGCCTTGGAATAGATAATGTATTTTAAGCCCGCGTTGACTTGTTGTTTACACCAGACGCTGAGCTGGACTTAAAAATAAAGAAAGTTATTTAAAAAAAAACAACAAATCTAACTACAAAAACGAATAACTGAAAAGAAAAGCAAGCATTATAATCTATAGAATTTTGATATTGCAGGCGGACAAACCTGAAATATGGTGTTTTTAAAATTAATTTTCTTTATTTCAAGCTTTTTAGTTTTATCCTCCCTTTTTTGCTTTTGTGGATGCAATATATATATCAATATTATATAGCCTATGACACTCCCACAATTAAGACGAATCTAACAACACCTCATATGCTTAAATCCATCAAGCCGTTTAGGCTACAGAGCGGTTCAAAGAAATTGATACATACATACATACACATACTCTCGAAAAACATTACCCTCCTTCTGGGGCAGTCCGGGTAAAAAGTGTAGACGTATATTTAATTATAGCTCAAATTATATTATGTATTCCGCAATTTTGCTCTAAGTCCCCGTCGCGCTTGGATGGTTGAGCGAAAAAGAAATTAATTTTGATCCGCATCGATACTGTGTAATTATTTCTTCAAAGGTTAATACAAACTGTTAGTTAAAGATCAAGAAACCGTTACCGCTAGGCTACCCAAGTACCCATGCCTGTTAACGTCTTTCGTATCGCCTCGGGCCTCGGGCAAAGGGTATTGTTTTTTCCACCACGACTCGCCCATAATCTTGGCTAATATAACAAATGCGAAAGTCTTGTGAGTTTGTTATTCAATAGCGTAGCGAGCTAAGGAAAGCTGCAGAGAAACCATAAAGGCTACCTAAGTCTGTAGCGCAAAGCACTTTGTATTTCCTTCCTTCTTGTTTCTCGTTATTGTTATCGTCCCGAAGTATTTTGGCCGTGTTGCTTAAATGAGCAACTCTTCTCCGTGAGGATTTTAGTTTCATGAAAAGCAACCTAGGGATTACGTGTAAAAGTTGGGCACCAGCATTCATCTCTCTACAACATTTCCTCACAATCGTTCATTGTTGAGCAGTCTGTAAAGGAATCCAGCTTCAGTAGTGGACGTTTGCGGACAGAGATAAGACATTACGCTCCAGGGTTTAAAAATAAACACTATCTCCGTCACTCAATCGCATTGTTATCAATGTCAAAAACACCAGGCGGGCGGCTCCGGGAGTGTGGCTAGAGTATAAAGCTCGGGCGTCTTACAAAATGGTTGTCAGTGAGATAAAATCGCGGTTTTGTGCCCATAATAGGCATGAGACTAGAAGTGGACACGACGGTGACCCGGCCCGGGGCACTTGCCCTTACTATCACGACATGGAAGTGATTTTATGTCACATCTTATTGTGTACTGTGTCTTATTACCTTTTCATTATGAGGTACTGCTTCTACGATGTTATGACGAGTGCAGGTTGATCATTTTGTTTACTGTTTCATTGTTTTTGCTGCTTATAATGTTGCAACCTACATTAAGGTAAAAATGAAATCGAAATTCTGGCGCTTGCATATTCAGAATTAGGCTCAGTTCTTCAGCACCAATTCAATGCAACATCGAATGGTTCACGATATTGAAATCAAAACCTGTCGCCATACTCTGGCCTTATAATACTAGTAATTAGTATCCTGCTATTGTTATAAATGTAAACGGCTGAACGGATTTGGAGGCACACAGATAGTCCATAATCTGGATTAGCACATATAATGCTTTTAATCCTGGTAAATGATACATTCTCAAGTCCACGCAGACGAATTGGCGGGCAGAAGCTAGTATTTACATAAAATTAATAAATGCCAAATGATGGAATTTTCTACAAAAGCAGACCCGTCTGTTTGCTGAAAATTGTATTTAATTGCGTTATTACGGTGCTAAAGTCTCTTTGAAACTTGGTTCGTTTACCTTTATATATTTTTATCTCAGCATGTTTCTCTTGAACATGCCTTATAAAGTTATAAATAAGGGCACTTTTTTTATATATTATTTAACCGCTATGGTGAAGCTCTTGCTTGGCCTGCATCTCACCTGATGGTTAATGATGATCAGGCTAAAGGTGGAAGCGAGCTTCGCTCGGAATCCTCAACCACAGAGGAACTGTTTCATCGTACCTGTAAGTACGAATGCACAACCATGATACACATTGATGTTATGACGACAGACTTAGATAAGATGGTGGTAGCGAGCCAGGCGGACTTAGAAAAAGCCCTACCACCAACCAAATTCCACTAACATTCAATTCAGTCATCCATGTTAATGTAACCAATAAGTTAGTGCTAATTGTAATTACGTAACAAAGTATAGTCTATACTTACTATTAATTAAAAGAAAGTCTTTACGTGATGATAATTTCATTAATAACGTACTAAATGTCTGTTTTTATTACATAAGGAATTAACTCTTCAACAGCAAAGAATGCTTTAAGTTTTTTAAGCTGCGCGTTGTTTTGTAGCTGTTTCATTGTTAACAAGAATTGTGTTAAAACTCAGACTTAACAGTTACGGGTTTCGGGTCGTGGTTTAAGTACAGCTTTATCTTTTTCTTGGAAATAGTTACCTAGACATACCACAGTACAGTAAAATAAAGAGTATTTCTATTCTATTCTATTCTACAGTTTGTACTTTCAAAATAGAATAGAGGTAACAAATAGAGTTCGGTTGATAAGTAGATGTGAGAATGTTGTCAAGTGCAATAGTGCTGTTTCTCAAGCTCTACACTTTAAATGACTCTAAACTAAGTTGAGGCAGCCTCTTGAAACACTTCTTTGGTTGTAGGATCTAATTTATTTTCACGTTTTTGCCACTTAAGTTGGTCTGAAAATGGCGAAATTGCATTCAGTACTAATGATCCAATTCGTATTTCGACTTAAATTTTATCACCTCCTCTAAATATTCGGTTGTAACAACGCTGTAATTTACCGGTAGGTACTCGTTACTATATAATGACGGGGCAGCTGTACGGATCCCTCGCCTCACAACAGGTGTGCACGCGCCTTAATTTTTTTTATGACTCCGATATGCACCGTCTCGCTCTTTCGAGATAACGACTACAAAAAGAGAGGAGACAGTTGATATGGTTGATATCGAATAAAATGTATTGTAATATTTCATGTCAATTTGTAATAGTGAGTGTTGCATTAAATAGGTTACATACATGTAGGTATATAGGTATTTTTTATAATAAATGATAATGTAATGTCATCGATGATGAAAATAAAAAATGAATGGCAGTGCAGAGCTTTTAAGTAATGGTTTATCTTCATGACGTTAATATTAATTGAAACAGTCCGCTCACTGAATTAATTCGCAAAAAGTAATCTTCCTTTTGAAATTGTCGAACAGAAAACAACATTTGCAAATAAAGAATATTAATTAACACAACCTGCAGAAGTACCGTATAAATATATCCGCTAATTAAAATTAACTTGATAAAGTGCAAACCGCATTTTCAGTCACATCATAATTACTGCGGTCAGCACGTTTCGAATATTTGCGCAGTCTCTCAAAAACCATCGGAACCTGTTCTTTGAGCAAAAAAATCGGTAAATTATATCGATATAATCGTGCATCGATATCGGGCGGGCCTCGGCGTGCGCTGCCCGGCTCCCTGCATCGGCAGCTGTGACAGATTTTGTATTTTTTTCACGAATACACCAGACATCGATTTGCAATTTTCGTGCAAGTGGTTCCGACCTTTAATGTTCACTACCTGCTGGGCAAAAAATATTTATTTAATAGTATACATCTGCATTTAGAGTGTGAAATGTACTCGAATATGTTTTCTAACCAGCTTGTTAAATACACCGTGAACGGTAAATTCGGGAAAACGCACAAGTAACATAAACTAGCGCCTACAATATGTACTCGACGGTCTGAATCGAATGGTTCTGTTCAGTAAGTGCCTATGAAGAATTTAGCAACACGCAATCCCGTAGAGAATAAAATTCAAGGCATTTTTACACAGGATCATCTGATGAAAGGTCCGGACGTTATATAAAACGAAGGTTTAGGAAAATAAGCTCACATAACTGATGGGCCATTCCGTTGTTTTGTTTGCCACATTTACGACATAAAATACAAGAGGTCTGAACATTTCGAAGCTTTTCGAGATGTACGATATATTTTACGCATCACACATATCGTTACTATGTTAGGTCAAAATATAGCCAATTATTCCTCAATCTTATCCGGTATCGTAAACGAATAAGCTCTAAATACCAAGAGATTCTCAGAGATCAAAATATATTTAACCATTAAGATATATTCTAAGATATAGTCTCGGAAAATCGCTCTGAGGTTCGCCATTAGCCAATTCGCTGCGATCCCTCGATTAAGTCGGTCACATGTGCCGTAAACATCTGGTTTACGTCTTCAATGCCAAGTCTCCTATAACCCGAGCCTCGTAGGACATCAAAGGACATCAAATGCTCCATCGAACGGCACATAATGGCTTTCGGCCAGCAACGCGACGGAGTTACAAATCGCTTTTAATACCGTAGTCTGCAGACTCGGAAGACAGCGGAGGTCAAGTGTTGAATATTCAGCAGCCGGTTTAAATCAAGCTTTGGTTTAATGGTGTTAGGTAAAAGTTACAGGTGTAACTTTGAGAAAAGTTACGTAGTATTGGAAGACAATGTTCCCCTCGATACTAACAAGAGGAACATTTTTTGTCATCGCATTTAGCTTCGCCTTTCAACCCAATCTAACTTGCTTTATTTCTCCTTTCATAAACTACAGTTTTTTCTCACTGCAGTCATGAATCAACCACTACACGATGTGTTAATTTGTCAGCAATTTCCGAATTTGACTTATTGCTTTTGCCCACATAAATCTTGCGCGCAATTATACCTCGATGAGATTATTTCTTCCAACTGTAACTAAAAGAAACAGTCTCTGAGACCAATTACAAGCTATTACCTAACGTAGCCATGAATAAATAGTTTAACGATTGTGATCAAGCGTGTCTGACTTTCTCGTAATCTGATGGTGGATAATGTCCAGTTATGAGCGTGGCATCAATCATCCGCGACAGGGATGGAAATCGCCGCATAATAGGCCCCTACTTTAGTGTGACCTTCATAGACCTTCTTTTATCAGGGCAACGAGGTAATCATGGTGTTTTTCTTGAAAATAGGTACCTGTCTTTGTCTATGATTTTCGTAATGTTATGCTTAGTATTTATTATACACGTATTTATCATGTGTATTCTGACTTATCTTGCAACAAAAACTTGAATAAAATATCTACTTGTTTTGGTAAAGCAAAACACAAAAGACTTTCTTTCGGGCAAACTTGGACAACTATTAGTTACAATTTGCCCTTTGGTACCGTCCGGAATAAGAAGTATCTGTGCCTTTATCGTATAAAAGTTTTATTCCATGAATTACGGACGGACAAGTACAATTTATTATTAAGAGCCCACACAACCTCAGGTTTTTATCTCGCTCGCACCATACTACTCGCGAACAGAGTGCGACCGAGACGGAGGCGGCTCCAAAGCGGCAATAGTTTAGATAATTTCTTTTTACGGCGACAATAATGGTAATTTCAAAAAAATAAAAAACATAGTCGCTGGTTTATAGTTAGTTCAGTTAGTATGCAAAGTTTCATGCTCTAATTTGAAGTATTTTTTGAATAGCAGCGGTTTATTGTTCGGTTTGGAGGTAACTTTGGATTTTTTTTCTATCGAGAAAATTGTATGAAATCGTGTTTTCGGCTAACATAGTACTTAACATTAATCCTCAACTTTAAATATATTTATTTCAAAATTAATGCTGCAGTAGTTTCGATATAACGGCGGATCTTGCTAAGCAATTTGAGGTTTTATAGGCCCTTAACAGCTTCAATGGCAAATAAATGGGTCTAATTTTAGAGACACATTATTTTTCCTGTTTGTAGGACTCCTTAACTCTCCACGAAGTGGCTAAAGCCAAGCTAAACGATTAAAAATAAGGCTTACAAAGCGCAATTTTTTCCATAAAATTCAGGGAAGCGCCACAGACGAGAAAAAAAACATCCTACACTACAGCTATAATTCAGCCAAGTCCTGCCAAAATTGCTAGTTTACAGTCCTATAAACTCGGTAACCCGAGACGAGTCAAAACTGACGAGGAGACAAAATAATGTGACAAGACATGGGTCAACGTGCTACCATATCGCCCTATACAATAAACACTTGATGTGCACTACTTGTGACTGGCGAACGGCGAAGATCTGTGATATTTGCAAACAATTTATTTTATCTATCAATCTATGCTTTCGCAGTCCTCGCTGGACATATTCTTCTCCCAAGTTCCTGCAACACTTTATCCTGCGCTTTCCGCACCCATCTGGCCTCTTTGATAACTGGTGTACACTTCGCTTTCAAACTCGCTGTTCACCTCTAAATGATTGTTTACCTGAACACTGTCATCGCTCATCGGTTTATCATCATTGGTCGCGGCATAGATTATTGTCTATTTCTGGTCGCTAAGTGAGTGCACGGCTATAACTTCAGACGACGATCTATTTTAGGACCCAAATCGTTTATTTTTATATCCCCGTCATGTCCTACCAATAAATAAAAGAAAGCACCATTTTACTTTTTATTTTAACCTTCGTTTCCTATAGAAGGATGTAGGAAATGTTGGCAGTGTCTACTAGAGCGATATTTATTGCTTTTACATTAACATATTATAAGGTTCAACTATTTCATTAACTTCTGTATCTTGTTACGAGTGCATTATCACGATTTATGTTCATATTTGGTCTGAGAGGATGTCTATTATTGGTTTGGTGTTCAAGTTTTTTTTTTTTTTACGTTTAACTTATGAATTTTCTTATAGTCCTGCCAATCTATGAAGTCAGCTGTCGATAATGTCAATCCCTAGCATCAAGTGGAATGACAGCTCACTTCACCTAGTTTTCACGGTGAGATTTTTACATAATAGACCGGCTTGTTTCTACATATTTCTTCAGTGTCTCACAAAGGCTACGCTTTACCAAGCGTAAATTTTATCAAACGCAACGTAACGCATTCGTGTGGATAAAAAAAAACATCACGCGTAGTTAACGCATTACTTAATGTGATAACGCATAAACATGCGTGTTATTGTTTACATAATAGTTCAACCGAATCGAACGAGAACTATCGACTCGGAAGATGCTTCGGAGTTGATTGGAAGTCACGTAATTGTGTCCACAAACTCGGAACGGACAAAAGCAAGCATTGTTAAGTTATTGGTTATCTAACAAGGGAATGTAAAGATTGGCACAATAGGATTACATTGATAGCTATGGGCTTGTATAGAACTTGAGTGTTTTATACCAAAGTAGCCTAAATTAAGAAGAAAGATGATTGGGCTGAGATCAGGCGAAGGCATGAACTCCTTACGAACGGAACTTAGTCAAAAAATATAAATTGAATGCTGTATAAACTTTATTAGGTTCAAAACAACAGAATATCCTACCTATGAAGTCCATCCTAAAAATACACAACCGGACATCCAGTATCTCGCATTATCATGCGCCCGCGCTTCGCAACTTATCGCCTGCGCGAGCGCCAGTACGCATTCCTCTCTGCGGTTTGAACAAGGATAATTTGTCACGCTAAATTATCTTGGTATTAGTCTAATGTCGCTGTGTAATGAAATTTTATAGTTTTAGAAATATTTTGTTTTTCAAGCTCAATGGAACTATGAATGAAATACATACAGAAAAAATTATTTCACAATATGTGTTAGCTCAATTTAACTATATGTTTCAAAAGAAAACACAAGTAAGTAATGTCACCACATATTAAACAAATAGACACTTACCTATAAAGCAATCTATTGTTACTATTCATAGATAACTTGTAATAAAATCATGCCGTAATATCAATATTTCGTTAGAAGACAAGTTTAATAACAAATGTAACGCTATCGAAATGTTCTTTTGACCAATAATGCTAGAATGATAAACGCATTAAATCACGTTCGATTACAAAATAAATAGATACTATGCCGCCTAATTGGTCTAGCAGAGCTAAGCTGCAAGCCTTGAGGTTTCTTATTTGATTACCAGTCTAGGTTTATTTTGTACTAGCTATTGCCTCCTATTTCACTTGCGTTCGATGTAACTACTTCATGTTTTCACCTTCCTGCCCTTGTTCCATGTTGCTTGGGGGCGGCGCAACACGTTTTCTTCTTCCACTCTCCCCTGTCAACGGTCACGCTTTTTTACTCCCTTCTCTTTCATATCATTCCTCACACAATTCGTCCATCTTTTCTTTGGCCTTCCTCTCTCTCTCTCCCACCATCAACATTTTCATATTCATCACTCTTTTAGTCACATGCGTTTCCGCCCTTCTCATCGCATGGCCATACCAAGCCAAGTTACCTAATTCATTAACTATCACTCTATGACTGCCAAAGTTTATCTTAATCTGCTCAGTATTTACCTTTGCGTATTTGTATGCGACATTAGATAAGATTTTCGCGTAAGAAAATCGCCCTGTTCCTAATGGCCCATATCCACAATCATCATACCCTGTAACACAATTTAAGGCCGTAAAAATCTCCTATCATATATTGGCCGTCCATCTTTATAAAAATACCCTAATACTGCTGGGCCGTTTGGAACAATACTTGGTCCATTACACTTCTGTTATGATAATAAATCTCTGGTTTACCCTCCAGGTACGCTGAATGTTCATGTATGAGTTGTAGGACTATCTTAGACTGCAGCGGAGGTCATAAAAATTCTTCACACAGCATTTAGATCTCTATTCTCGTTATGCTGTTTGAGGCAAACATCTGGGAATGCGTGTGACCAAATTATATTGCTTTGTATATGGACTATGGAATGAGTCAGAAATTTTTACATGTGTAAATACTACGTTGTGTTTAGTGTTACAAAATGTTATTGTGTGTGAGTGAAAGACAAATTATTTTGTTTCAACATCATTGCTATCCACTTCATTATGTGAACTTGCCTTTTCTAGTACCTAAAGGAGTCTTGCTTGTATTTATAACGCTAGACTAACAGGTTGATGCCCATCTCAATAGACAAGTTCTTATCACAGACTTGTTGTCCCTCTCTAGAGACAGGAACAAAACGCCACGTGCTCTGGTCCTTTACAAATCCCTCGTGCATTCTTATAGTGTAACATGTGCGTTTCAAGTACTACGGACATGACCTTTTCGAAGGCCATCAAGTAAATTATGATCCGTCTTGTGCACCTGAGAGTAAAAAAATAAAAGTACAAAGACTAAAACCCACCTACGGCAAAAAAGTCAACTAAAAAGGTATAAACAAGTCATCTCAGACAGACAAATTAAAAATCCGGAGTCACACCCTTCCCTTGCCCTTCGTATGATACCCAAAATTAAAAAAAAAAAAAATTTAGTTCATGACTTTTTGTCCTCTAGAGGGCGCCATATTCAATTTAATGTGACGTCACATATAACCATCGGACGGCCGAGACGCTTCCAACAATACCACATTTGTCAAATTATGTTGTGAGTTTGTTTGTTTTACTTGAAGTTATGAGGGAACAAATGAACATACATACATACATACCGGTCAAAATCATAACCCTCCTTTTTGCTTCGCCGTAGTCGGGTAAAAATGAGAACGCCAAAAACGTTCAGCCCGCAAAAAAAAAATTGTGCACCAGCTGCTCGTCAAGTTTTGCAAGCTGCTAAAGATCGGGTAGCCGAAAAAACAAGACATTCACATAGACGTTATGAATGACTCAGAAAAAGTACTAAACATAAACAAATTACACAAATAACTATAATTGAATACCCCTCAATCAATAACAAGTAAAATGGCGATTGAAAGACATCAATACAATTAAACCTAATTCAGTTATTATTCCTATTCAACCGAATCAATCTTCATTACACGAACCTTCAATATAATTTACTGAGAAAATAAATCGGTCTACTAATGAGAAATTGCTTCTAAAAGTATTTTTATGGGCTCTAACGTTAGTTTTATAAATAAACAATTGAACATTCCTAACAATCCCCAAGACAAAATGCATGCATGCAGGTGCTGCATACTGGAGAACCATTATTTTATGGCTGTACATTTTCCTGGTACTAAAATTAACATATTTATCCTTTGCGGACATTGATGAAACGACATAGCAAGCTCAGTTTATGTGAAAAATAATGTAGTTGCTGATAATTTGGGCGTAAATCTGGCCTTCGTCACATCCTGGGCGTATTGACCTAAAACAAATCGAGTATGGTCCAAATTATGGCTAATAAATTGTGATTACACACGTGGTCAGGACGTTGACCTGTATGCCCGAAATTGTAACCCCCTCGGCGAACACATGGGTTTGCTCAGACTCAGACTGTGTTTGCACATAAGTAGAGAACGTGGTTATGGTCGGGCTATTGATAGATCTCGTTACGATTTGTAGGTCAATTAACGTCCTATATTGGTTATAAACTATTGCAAGGGCGTATTTGTTTGCCCAACGAGTACTTATCGAACGCTGATCATTATAAACAAAAACAGCAGTGGAATACCTCGTTCGTACAAGGTTTTCAACACAAGAAAGATAATCTCTTTTCGGTTGTAATTTTGAGCAAAGATTTCCAACAACTGGGTCACAATGGTGTCATAATGGTTAGTTTTTGACAGTTTTTGTATGGCAAATCTGTCAAAAACTAACCATTATGACACCATTGTGACGTTTATAAATGAGTAGACTTAGGCCCCATGGTCTGTTGCGATACTCACATTCCAGAATTCCAGATATAAATTACCGTAATATATAAAAAGGCGATCAAGTGCGTCCTACATTCGGATGCTCATCCACTAGGGCATGTGCAGGGTACTAGAAGCTTTCACAAACAGTAGGAGAGCTCTCGACGTCATTTACGAGTACCTTCACGAATCGAGCTCTGGTTGACTCGTCAATTTCAGTCCGCTTTAATTCGAACACACGATCCTTTGAAATTGGGCTTGCTACCCAGTGATGTTTGGAAAACGTTTTTCGGTAGGTAGGTTGTGTGAAATGCTAACGAACATCATTTATTCAGCAAATAAAACTAAGCATTAGTACCCAACATGATAAAGATTGCAGTTTTGTGGGTATATTGGCGTGTGCTAGCTGACATAAGGCAAAAAATTTAATATAAGTTTGACGTTTTTGGTTAATTATTTTGCATATTATTTTGGATACTATTTTATAGATTCATTTTTTTTCTAACTGATCAGACAGCTGTGCTGCTGGGGAGTTTGTTGCGCCACTTCTTCTTCCCAGCTAAGGCAGCTAAAGGACTAGGAAGTGGTGAAGGGCGGGCGTTTTGGGGGACTGTCTTATGTAATTTTGACGTTCGAAAAGTGCTGATTGTCAGCCTAGTTTGAATAAATGACTTTTGATTTTGAGTAACTGGTATGGCAGGTAATCTTACACCAATATAAAGACTCTGTTACCAAATTTTTGAGAAAAAATAGTTTCGACAATTTGAATTCTTCTTGAAACATTGTAACAAAATTGTTTCAAAAACACTTTCGAACCACTGCTTTAGTAAATTACTTCAGCTGGAACAAACAGTAAAAGCTGTTTAAATTAATTAATTACACTAAGTTTTTCCTCCGCATTTCAGATTTAATTTGAGACGATTTTGCTATACAATGTAGCGTCCACTTAGTTGCTACGCTACTGGCTCGAACAGTAGTCATTGTTTCTACAAAGCTTTGTTCAGTCTCGATGTAATGAATCGTAACATGCTCCTCATTCGTGTATTAAAAAAAGAAGCTGATTGCAACCAATTCGGAGGTGTGGTCTCAACAATCAACAGAGTGATTCAGCAATCTTTTCAAATATCTTATTGATTGTGTCTTTCGCTTTCATGTAATACGTTGTTACTCTGTTCGTGTAATTATCTTAAGTAGGTACCAGGTTTTTGTATAGATACTTACTTATCTTTTTTTTAATAATTTTCTTATAAGTGCCAGCCAACACATTGGTCGATCATACTTCATCAAAGTTACTTACGATATTTTTTTTTGTCTTCAAACACTTACTCAGGCTACTTAAGTGTTTAGTATTACTTAATCAAAGGTGTTTAAAACTGTCGTGAAACCGTGTGTAATGGAATGGCCCACGTCGCGTGGCACGAAAGTCCCGCTCGATGGCTCATAGTAATGGTTGCCGACACGCAACCTCCTCACTATCTTACTATTTTACTACTACGAATCTTTACTTCCGAGTATGCGGACTAATTGTTACGTCAAGCTGTTTTTGCTATCTTCGATTTTAATGATCTCTTACACATAATTATACCGTTTATTTGTTTTTTCGTGCACATCACGCGATGTTTGCGCATTCAACGTGATCTTTCATTGCAGCCATTCTAAAGTTGCGGCTCGTACACACTGGCGCAACAGGCAGCGCTACCCTTGTTGCGCCCGCGATATCGCTTCAGTGTGCAGGAGCCTTTAATGTTCGTGACTTTATTAGTTACTTCATTAGATCGTTTCAGTAATCCATTAACTGTTTCGATGTTTGCTTGTGTTTTTTAAATGTTTGTTGATTGACGAACATGGCAGTGTGTCAACGGGTTGACAATAGAATGGATATACAGGGTGTCTCTAACGTAGTGATCCAAAGGCAAATGAGGTAAGCGAAGGGGTCCACCTATCATTAAAAAAATTAAAAGCTGGGATATTCTGAACAGTTCAGAAAATTTCGCCATTTTCAACAAATTTTACACTTCCACTTGGATTTTTCGACGTAACGAGTTCAAATCCGACCGGAAGATGCCTTGCCTGGCAAAGCATCTTCCAGCCAGATTTGAAATCGAAATGTAAAAACACTTGAAAATAATTAAAATAGCGAAATTTTCTGAACTGTTCAGAATATCACAGCTTTTAACATCGAGATATAAGTACTAACGTACGTTAGTACTTATATCTCGATGGCTTTTAATTTTTTCAAAATTTGTCTTTGGGCCACTACGTTTGAGACAACCTGTATAGGTAGACTAGGAAAGCAGAGATAGTACCGTTTGCTTCTTGATATTGTCTTGTGGCTCTATGCAAATACCTGGCATGCTCCCACAGATTGTGGTCACAGGCTCGAAATGCTGCGGATTTTCTCACATGTTCTATATTTGTCCATACATAACAGTTTGTTCTGGGCTCTCGTGTGTTTGGACTATTAATGCTATGATAATGAGTTGTTACTATTTCTTAGGAATGATTGATGAAGCTTTACACTAGCTGACATCTGTGATAGTTTTACATTTTGTGAACATGGAAAATATATGTAGCTTTTGTTTGTATAGAACAGTGACCTCACTTCATTTGAGGTGACTTGAATCTTATTTCAAACAACATTGAACGCAGACTAAACAAACTTTATATCGAACATTCAAGTACATGACATGGTATAATTATAATGCACAATTTTATGAAACTTAATGTTACTGAAATAAACAGTCACTAAGATACTAAATGGTGTGGTTTTCCTTCCTACATTATTATTGACTACGTACCGTCCTAGGCTTGTACATAAAATATCGATGTATCGATACATCGATATATTTTGGCGATATCTATTATTTCAATACATTGCTATATCGATATAATATATCAAGTATCGAAAATGTATCAAATACGATATAATATTTCCAATAACAACACGTTGTCGCCACTGACTAAAACCGCTGGGAGCCGAGTTTTATTAATTTAAGATTTTAACATCATGAATGAGTTTCCTAGCTTGGTATTTATATAATTAAAAAACAAAAACAATAGAATTTCATAAAGTAGGAAAAAAATTACCGATATATCGATGTTTTTTTTTTTCGATATTCCGAAATTGATATCAGTTTTTTTTCGATACGTTATACCTATATCGATACTTTTTGGCACTTCTTTCCATCCCTACGGTCCTGCATTCTACACATGGGAATTAATGTCGCTACTACATCATTATGGTTAACGCGGTTTGTCCCTGATGTCCAAAAATGGATCGCTTTGTTTTGCCAATCGTTTAATTTGGCATCGCGTAAATTAAATGGTGCGTAAATACTTTAAAAGGCTATAAAGCAATGGCAAACCTTATTTTAATGAGTAAGTACTTATACCATTATTATTATGAAAATACTAACAAATCTATAAATTACAGCATTTAAAAAATAAAAAACCGAAGACACCGACATCCGAAACTAAAGTTATTTTTCACTTTGTAGTATTTTTTTGTAAGTCATTTTTTGTTTTTAATGTAAAGTTTTATATTTTTCACTTCTTACCCGTCGTACCTACCACACACAAATTCGAATACCACTACTTGCTAAAAAAAAATACGTACAGACGAAAATAGAACCCCTTCCTTTTTTGAAGTCGGTTAAATAAAAGTACAGAAAACTGACAAAATGCTTCAAAGCTCTTTCGAAAGGAGCTTCTCTTTTTATATGCGTTGTTTCTTTTTAGGGTATCAATTTGAGGGTAGTTCTCATAATATATTTAGCAATTCTGACCCCAAACACCATAAAAGCAGCCCAAGGGGCTCATTTGCTTCGCAAACGCTTTGCATCCCCTTCAACGAAGAATTTTAAAAAACAAGATTGTTTTAGGTCCCAATAAAATATTATCAGATTTTGAAACATGTTGCGTGTTCTTATTCATTGCTACAGGTTTTTAGAACTAAATAAGTCTTATGTGAATTGCATGAAGATAGATCAAATGGATAGATAAATCGTTACAAACAATCGTTATGTTTATTATTCATTGTGTCTTCGTAAGAAACAACGATTAATAAACATTTTGAGCAACTGCTGCCCGATAGATACCTTGATTATCATCAAAATATGAATCTTCGCTTGAACAACTATTTACTCAGACAATAGATATATATAAGAATCAGCATTGCCATTTGCCATACAACGTGACAATGATGCCAGCCTTCTGGGCACCTTTCCTGTTGACAGCAACGCGAACGCATTCTTTGATGCCCTATGATTCTTTTCCCTCCCATTTTTTATATATACATGTACATATTATTATTTTAAGTCTGATAGCATATAGATTATGTAAATATTAATTGTAAAAAATAAAAATATAACTATCCTGTGCCAATAGTGTCTAAAAACACCAAATCAGTTGATTGTTTTGTCTACTACGCTTCTGGGCTTCGTTAGACTTGTTTGCGTGTCAAAACAAAGCGGTTTATGTTTTGATGGTGTACGTAACATGGCCGTTGACCTCTGATCCAGGCTTGGAAGTGATCCAACTTAACGTTTTCGGCCTGCGGAGCTCATTCTATGCTGAACTGACACAAAGGGTTCGATGATTATTGTTCCAATGGTCTTTTTACCATGTTAAGCCGTTGTTCCCGGCTATCATTCGTGGATCTTTGACAGTCGTTACGGGTAATCAGATGCCCGAAAGTTTGACAACCAGTCTTAACAAGGAGTATCGTGTTACCCAGTTACTGGGTTGTGGAGGTCAGATAGGCAGTCGCTCCATGTAAAATACTGAAGACTGGAAGCCGACCCTAACATAGTTAGGAAAAGTTGGACAGAGGTTGATGTTAGAATAGCCTTATTCCCTTGCAGAAGCTCTATTTACTTCAAACATAAAACTATCGAGAGTACCGTTTTCTTCCTCTGTATGACGTAATAGATCCCGGTTTCCGACTTCCTTTTGCACCGGAGTTGACTAGGTCAAAGCATTTCCTTCTGATATACTCCCTCGGCTTGCGCATAACATATATACTCTCGACTATGTAGGTCGTGTCCATATGCCGCCTTTAACTTAACCATCAGTTTTGGTCCTGTTCAAACGCTCATGCTATTTCCTTAAGGCTCTGGCAATGTCACCATGTCGTTAGGACAGTGTCCCAACAATTCTGCAACCATTCAGACCCATGTGAGGTGTCCCTAGTGTGTTTTAGTGATACGATGGAGGTAAATCCTTACCCAACTGTGAGGAAATTGTGCAGACGTGCAGACGCTCACTCAATTTGTGGGTGAGGAACATGACTTAGTATCAAAGGAGTGCTGATATCGCTTCTGCTATCTTTTCGTTCCGGAAATTTAATCTGAGACATGCGAGATACTTGCTTATATGAAGAAGTGAGGATTTTTTCTGTACATTACGATTGAATCGACAACATAGCGATATCGGCGCTATGGTGTAAAAAGTCTTTATGCATCAAAAAGCTTAGATAATTTGATATTCGTGCAGTGAATCAGATATTTGCGTGTTATGGTGCATTCTTCTTTGTATCGACGCGAGGTACTCGACGGAAATTGCTCATTGCTCTACACTGTTAATGACTACTTCCTTAATGAAAGCTTAATGAGTCCGCATGTGTGGAGAGGAATTGTTCACAATAATTAAGGTTTTTCTGGTATTGTTATTCTTATATCTGGACTTGGATAATTTTATGGAAATATTTAACAAACCATGTTCCAAAAAATATATTTTGCTTTGATTTTAAATTCCATTTTCAAATCGTTTCTACAGAGTTAGACAACCTATTAAATAACCAATCATGACGTTCATTACTCCTTGGCGCCCCTTCGTACAAACGACAGTAATAAATTATAATTTTCTTCCTCGCGCCACCTACGCATTCCAGGTTTATCCCTCATTTCCTGGCGTTCTACATTTCTGCGTAATCCTGCAATGGTAGTAGAAAGGAAAAATAATTCTTGTTTCATATTAAATTCCCCAGCAAACAACACAAAAGGAAAAATCTTTTATAGCAGACCTGAAATAACTATAGAGGAAATACCTTTTAGGTCTAGTTAGAAGATATTATCCGCCCCGGCTTCGCACGTGTAGCACTAAGTACTTATGTACGGCGTACCTACCTACCTACCCTACCCTACCTACCTACCTACATACCCTACCTACAGCATTTTCCATATTTTCTCACCGTTTAAACTTTCCCTGGACTTACATTAGCCAAATCGGTCCAGCCGTTGTCGAGTTTTAGTGAGACTAACGAACAACAATTTATTTTAGCCTATGTTGTCCCTTTTTTCCCTCCTTTTTTCCCTTTCTTCTATATTAATTTAGGTACTGTAAAAACAGGAAATTATTTTTAAACATTACACGACCTTAGAAACGAAGTGGGAGAGGAAGGCCAAAGAAAAGATGGATGGATTGTGTGAGGAATAATATGAAAGAGAACGGAATGAATGATAGCGTGACGGTTGACAAAGGAGAGTGGAGTTTCTTGCCGGCTCTTCTCCATAGGAAACGACCAATTGGAACCGTGCACCTAGCTTCTGACGTTTCATAAGTGCCCATGTAGATTTATGTGAAATAAAATATTTTGATTTTGATTTTGAGTGGAAGAAGAAAAAATGTTGCGCCGACCCCAAGTAAAGCCTCGTGCAGACTGGCGCGACGCGAAGGCTCGACGCGACACTGGCAATTTTTCTACCGTGAAGTTTTCTTAGAAATTGTATTGTTAGAGTCGCGTTGCGCCGTCGCGTCATGCTGTTGCGTAGCGCCAGTCGCGTCAGTCTGGAAGATGATGACTTGGAAACGAAGTAGACATAACTATTTACACTTGCTACAATTAAATGACTAACAAACTACAAAAATAATAAACACAAGAACAAAAGGACAATAACTACAATGGAAAATGCATCATGCAATTTCATACAGTGACATAATCACAACATTTCCTTATAGCTACACCAAGTCGGATATTATTAAGTATATTGCCCCCAAAAATAACGTTTCATAAATATATAGTAATAGATCCTTCCGCACATTGTTTCAATCATATTCAAATCAATACGTTTATAAGCACACCACGACCGGGAACGTTCGGAAACACAGGTTCGCGTGACGTAATCAAATTATTAAAAAAAAAAACGTTTTGAATCCCGCTACTTTCCGGTGCCCGCCCAAAATGTCGCGGTGACTAAAATTTAATTATATTTTTGCTTAATAACTGTGTAATTAGGTTTGAATGGATGCACGTTGACATATCGTGCATTTTAATATGTGGGTAGTTTGCGAATTTCCTGCACGTGTGCCAATTGTGATTTGTGAGCCGTGTCGGTATTCCTCAATTATAAATATCAATTGTCTGCTTAATTAACATGCACTTATTATTTTCCCAGTATCTATTCATTATATAGAATCAATGTTCATATTCTGTTACATAATATAATTAACGATAAGCCTGAAACCTGCATGCGCAAAATCGTGCAAACAAATAAAATAATTTCAGATTCTGAATGATGGCTCTAAAAATACATAAGTACTGACATATTTATTTTATAGCCGTTATTGACATAATTAAGTTACTATGTGGCACAAACAGGCAAAAATATAATTTTATCAATTATTATTTATAATTACTAGGTATTGCCCCATTCGTAGTCGTTGGGTACCTACAGGAACTGTTTCAATAGTATCGTATATTTAAAACAAAATGATATAGTTTAATTAAATTACTTGAAATACAAGGCATTGTAATTTCCTAATGAAATGATAACGTTATCCTGAAATCCGTATCTGTCAGGAAGTGACAATATGTTATGGTTTTTGGTCGCACGTTTGTTACTCGATATTTGCGAATTGCCAAAGACAGTGCATGGTGACTTTTTTTTAAATTATTTCCACCTTCGGGTTCATAACGTCGGTAACATCCGTAGCACCAACAAATATACTGAATGCTGAAAAGAGCTCCTTACTAAGCGAAGTTATTTCTCGTTGAAAAATCGATCTCCGCCCGGAACGTCATCTTCGAAGTAGGGCAGACTCAATACCTTTTTGCATCAATATACATATAAATGGGATACAGTCTAACACTATTGCAGTACTCACCAGTTAACAGTTCTGACCCAGTTCTCCGCTTACATATTTTAACAACCACGAATTTGCCAAAAGCTGACTCGAAACTTCACTACTAGGCTAATTGAACATAAACACAACTGTGTTCTGATACTATTTTAGCTGAAGAGCCAAAACCCAAGACGTCAAGTTAGCAATTACAAATCATAGCAACTGGCTGAAAATGTTTCAACCAAAGGCTTGAGGTAACTTAATATAATGCAACTTCTGAATACCAGGAATGTATAAAATAGTATTTTGGGCCAATATTACATAGAACTGGTAATATCACCACTTCACTAAATTGAACAACTACTCGATCCAATATATCGAACGGCCTGACGCGAATTCGGAATCCCAATATCGGAATATTAACTAATTAATTATCAGAATCTGTAATATTAACTCGATATTTGGAACTGCAGTATCGATTTACAGCCCGAGCCACACATTATTCGCTTCACTATTGTCTACTTGTTCATGGCGCGACGGCAGTGAAATAAATTCTGAGTGTAACGAATGATAAAGCAAAGTGACGATTTAGTGTTCAATAAGTCTTCCCAAATAATAGAAAAAAAGTTGCTGTAACTTTGAACTTCCGTCATAAGCGAATTGTAGGTATTCCACACCTTCACTCTAACCGCACCGAAATCAGGCGTCAGTTAAGTTATTTACAACAAAGTGGAATATTTCCACATTGGTAACTTCAGCGCAGTAACGCAGAAACTCTGTGAAAATATGTGCCGGAGGCTCGAAGGGCCATGATAGAAAACACAATATTGATACCCGTTACCCGTTACCGGTGAAAATATTCCCATCCCAATTCCGATGCGACCTGGTTCCCGCTCTCAGGAAATTATTGATATTTGATATCACAATACTGCAATGGGATTTCCTGTTTCTACAAATACTTCTTTATAATTATATATCTTCAAAGATAGCTGCTGTCTCTATAAGCAAGCAGACTGTTCTGTGTTCATAAATAAGGCACCTTACTGCTTGCTACATTAGGAAGATTAATGGCCATATTATACGAGGGGTGCATAAGGGCGCAGGGTCCCTAGTCGGATTTTGGAAACTATAATAATCGAACCCCTAAAACACTGCTTCACCGACCTCGCGAGATTAATTTTGATGGCTGCCAGAAATCGATTACTTGCTATGAAATAATATGTGATGAATTCTGATAAACTATCATATTTTGCCCGTCTTAAAATTAACTTTATCCATTATAATAGATATAAATTATGTATCCGCAAAAATTAAATCAGTCGTAATAATAACAATTTCATGCACAGTAACAATAGAATGTTTATGTCCAATTTACGGAAATTGATCGTATGTTTTTACCCGACTACGGCGAAGCAAAAAGGAGGGTTATGATTTTGACCGGTATGTATGTATGTATGTATGTATGTATGTATGTATGTATGTATGTATGTATGTTCATTTGTTCCCTCATAACTTCTAATCTACTCAACATATTTTGACAAATGGGGTATCGTTGGAAGCGTCTCGGCCGTCCGATGGTTATAGGCTATGTGACGTCACATTTAATTGAATATGGCGCCCTCTAGAGGACAAAAAGTCATGAACTAAAAAAAAAAGATTTTTTTATGGTGCCATGTTGGGTATCAAATGAAAGGGCTTAATTAGCACATTTCAAATATATATATATATTACCCCAAAATAGTTTAAATAAAAATAAAAGTATAAAAACTAAAACCCAACTACGGCAAAAAAGTCAACTAAAAAGGTATAAACAAGTCATCTCAGACAGACAAATTAAAAATCCGGAGTCACACGTAATCTATTCGATTTATCCCCTAACAAGTGTGACTCCGGATTTTTAATTTGTCTGTCTGAGATGACTTGTTTATACCTTTTTAGTTGACTTTTTTGCCGTAGTTGGGTTTTAGTTTTTATACTTTTATTTTTTGCCCAAAACAACAACAACAAACAATAAATAAAGTCCCAAACCTGTAAAAGGACGAAAGCACTTATGTGATTATTTTCTTTTCAGATCGTGAACGATGAGACGGCCGTAACGAAGCTAATTCATCGCGACACGTATCAACCGAACAGGTGGGTTCGAGGGTGCGTTACGTCGGTTACGTAACACCTGCTTCTAAGAACTGCTCATTTGTTATCTATGGCACGTTCGCATTCAGCCTCTTTTAGAATTGACCGTTTTTTTTAGCTTGATATTGCCTTTGTTGATATTAATGGACACTTTTAACTTTGATAACATTCTAACAAGGTTACCATTCTAGGATATTGTTGAATAAATACAAAGACTTTTACTGGCCGCATTCCGCATCACTGACGTCAATTAAGTGGAAAAAGGACTCGGAATGCGACAATTAGTTACATTCACAATCGCAAAAGTCCCTTATTTGAATATTCGCTTCAAATGCCATCGCCATACATGAACTTGCATGCCCTTCTTGAAAACAAAGGCTCTAGTTAGAGCCGTCGCCTATCACCCATCTATACGGTATAAGGTCCAGAACTTAATGCATCAATAGGGCCATACTGGCGACTACAATAAACAATAGGTTGATTGTAATTCCGGATGGCACGTCTTGAGGAAGTTGTACTAATGTCGCGGTGACGGCGGAATCCATACCTCTTGTACCCACGCCATGGGAAATAATTTCCGTTCGATTATTTATAAATGGTTTTGTGGTTTGCCATGGGAATGCCTTGATTAATTGTTTTTTTTTTGTGTGGCAGCCATCATTTCAAATTTGTGAACTGAATTAAAAGAGAGTTGATTAATGAAATGAAGGAAAGCTTTAAATTAGATGACCGCGATAGGACGCGACTATTAAAAAGCAATCGTCGCGTTCATATCTCACTACTTTTTCGGAAAACCGGAAAGCGCCCTCTGTTGGCGCGACTACGAGTTCTAGTTCACCGCGCAATACCTATAAAAAAATGGTGCGTAAATAATACTGTAAACAATGATTTAAGGCAATAATCCCTAAGAGGAGGGGTCGATGTAGCTACCTAAATTAGAAACTAATAATTTTATAATCAGGTTTAAATTGGCATTTTCCTTGTAATTGTTATGTCGATGGAATATTACTCAACAAATTGACCGATACCATATATAGTATACTATATTATGGTATAGGAAACAAAATGTAGCGTCGAAAATATCACCCTCCTGTGAATACGATGGTCCAAACCCCTAAATTCATTAACAAACATTGTCACTCATATTTTAAAGTCGCGCTTTTAAAAATAACACAAAAAAATCACACGCGACATACGGGTTCACTAACCCTAAACTGCTGACGGGTATAATAGAGCCGCTGACGCCTCCTAGCTCTACGACCACTTGAGTGCGGCCCAGATTTTTTCTCCATTCATAACAAGCTGGTCTTTCTATTAATTATTAATTATTTCTGAGACGAGCTGTTCGTGTCGTTATTTCTAATGATTGCAGAGACAACAACCTGTGGCATTTTATAGATGAATATTTATTAAATTTAATGAACAATGCTCTTGAAAATATTTGCAAAATGCAAATGCTGGGCATAATATTAGCAACAGCGTCATGAATGAGTCGAAGAAAATGTGAAAATTCTGAAGTTAAAATACTACGATTATTTATTCATTTTAAAGGTCCCATTATTGTCCCAAAGTTGTTTTAAATTCATAACTCCTCCGTTAAACACCTTGAAAAGTTTTCACGTCAGACTACTTAAAAATTTAACCCACAAATTCACGCTAGCAAAGCTGAAGCTTTCGAGCGTGCCTTAACCCTAACTTGCTACTTAGGATCTCACTGACCTGAGACCTAGTTCCTGAGCATCCGCGACCTAATTCCCTTAGTGTTCTCAGCATTTCGCGCAGACTCCTCCGTTGATTAGTTTAACAGACTCCTCTGTCACGTAAATCGAGGAATTAATTCCAAACCTTTGGTTTTGTGGTTTGACAACTTGTTAGCTGCATCGACCAGGGATTTTGTTTTGTTATTGTGGTTTGCCATTTCTCTGCCTGATTGGAAACAAACTTATTATTACTTCATCGGATTTTTGGTGGAATTTCAATCGGCCTAAAGTGAAGTTTGTTTTTGGTTTTCCTTTTAGTTAATCAAAATCAAAATTCTTCCAACTGCTTCTGTCTTCTCTACTTTTCTATAATCTCATGTAATACCCACAAAAACTTGATGATGCATCAAAACGCAACAAATCTGTCGACGTGTTGGCCGTTAAATCCTGCAGATGGTGGAAGTGTGCCGAACTAGGACACGCTTTGAGAGTGAAACCGAGTACACTGCAGGCTATCCAATGCGGGTGCCGCCGTCAGTCTCTTTGATGCGTGTTTACGTGATATCGTGTGGAACATTGGCCGTCTAGCTGCTGCATGCAACGGTTCTTCATTTAAATTGTAAGCTGATGTTCACATGTTTATGTCTTTGAATGTACCTGGCTTTTCGCAGAACTATTACTTTGACACACACAATTTTATTGGTTCGTTATATCTCGAACATTCCTAAAGGCTCTCGACATACAAATTATTATTATAACACAAATAGAACTTGACAGATTTATTTCAAGTACTAATTTGTCGAATCACTTGCAATGTATTCTCATTAAAAAGTTTAATCTGTTTTAAATCGAGTCGCGTTGTTAGATTACCTTCGCTCATTGAAGTTAAAAGTTATAGGTAGTTTGAAAATACATCGATTAACTCTATTCAACAGCCTAATTACGTGTCGCGTCATTGAACATGAAACAATCAAGCCTTAATTACTGTTAGGGAGCAGTGAATTAATTATGAAAGCAAAGTAAAAATTATCGTTTTTACTGATAAATGAACATGTTTGATATGTGAAACGCCAAGTTTTTGGGATAAGAAATAATTTCTTAATATAGTTTTATGGCTCTTTTTTCTAGGAATTAATGTTCCTATGAATATTATATGTAACCTAATATGTTTATCTGATTTTGAGCTTTAATCCTTGACGTATAGTTACACGGTTAATTACCTAGCATCATACTTATAATGAGCATGTTAGAGACATGTTATAGTTGGACAGAACAGTAAACAACTCTTTTACACGGCACGTTTGACAGTTGTATTGTCACAGTTCGTGTTGGGCAGGGGTGCGGCTTGCCCTTTATTTTTATAAAATTATGCGTAATCATTTTTACTTGTTGACCTAATTATATTTGCGGGAAAGGTGACGTCATGACGTTTAGTTAAAAAATAATTGTGGTTTACGTTTCAAAGCCATGGGTATTTCAAAATGTTATGGGTTATATCTGATAAACATGGCTTTATTTGTTGTAGATAGGTAACCAAACCCTTTTCTTCACAAAAACGGTGTGTAGTTTTAGGTTAAAGTTAAACAGAATACTGCTAATTGGCAACCATCATTTGTATTTACGTGTCGTAATGAATATTCCCCAATTTTCCTTGTGAACTCAAAATGATATTAGCTCCGAGTAATCATATTCGACGGAAGTACGCAGCATTCAAAGGGTTGGTTCTTGGAACCCGTGTCACAATATTGGCATAAAACTCGTTCCTTATTCTGAGAATCTCTATCAGACTTTCGTCATGATATTCATACTGAATGCAAAGTTTTCCCAATTTTTAGAACATTCCTAAGTTTTTTTCATTACACTGAAAATTCATATGAAGTTTCTAAATACACAGCGTGTAAGGGACGTCGAAACGCAAACTGTAATTTCAAAATTCAGCACATGATTCTAGACACAATAGGGTTAAAAATATCGGTGGTTATTAAAAAACCTATGCCGAGCAGTGGGAAAGAGAAGGATAATAAAACATCACGCCTGTATTTCCCTGAAGGGTTCGGCAGAGGTGTACAAAAAACACACCCACAAAAAAATAATGTCCGTCAAAATGTATGGAACAGCAGATTAACCAGAAACCGATACGACACGAACCGGTGTGATCAATATGGATATTTTTTCGGTTACAATTACAACCTTTATATTTTGTACAGGATTTTAAAAGGTTATCTTAAAATGAATACAACCCGTATTAATACCGGTTACCGAAATAAAAATTACCTCTATCTTACACGTCCTGCGGCATCAGTCATATCATAAAGGGCGCGCATCGCCGGTGTGTTTAACCGGTATTACAACGGTTACCTAAAAGAAGTAACATGTTTCTTTTTCTTGGGTTACCCAACCCAGATAGCGGTAACCTTATTCGTTAAAGTAACCAAAATGGAGTCCCTGACCACAAGTAACATGGGATATCGAATCGAACCAACGAAAAATGTATTGCAATATCGATTTGTTCCGAAATGATATTGCTGGTCGTAATTACATGAGTTATAAATAATTATTAGTCTATTTCAAAGTGGGCCAGGACAGGTCGCCAGGTAATATCCGAATCTGGGACGTCGGCTGTGGGAACTTCTGACCTAATTCAGGCACCAAAAAGGAAATACTATTAATATGATATTTAATAATGTTTAAGTTGGGCGCGTCTTTAAAGTTCGTGTTAAAGTGTTCATATTACTCCATTTTAGTTTAGGTAGATACCTACTTCGTTTTCATTGTTGTCCCTTTTGTTTAACAACGCGACGTGACGCGTGACGAAAGAACAATTAAATAATATCATTAAAATCACTTTGTAAGTTAGAACTTTTTCATGATATCTTGAAAAAGTGTGGTTTTGTTTGAGTTATCTATCCAACCAAACGTGTAAATAAATATAACATTGGACGCCTAATTTCGCAATGGATTTGCAAGGATAGCTATAGAAGTTTATGTAAATTTTAACTAGAAAAAGAAAGAAAGAAAATAAAGAAAATACATTTATATGACACAGACTAAAAGGCACACAATGTAATATACAGCAGATAAAAAGAGAAAATAAAAAATGAAATAAAAAGTGAAGTGTTGTACGAAGTTATATAATGAAAGTTAGCAATTCTCATGAAGGGTTTCTCTCCTGAAGCTCCTGAGTGTTTACGTAACCTAGTTTATACCAAGCAAAGTACAACCACGCTTCTTCTGAGAATTCCGGTACTGTAGGCACGTCTAACCCAATTGGTTAAAGGCTCGTGCAGACTGGCGCGATATCGCGCAGGTCTCACGAGCCGTAACGCAGCCTGCTGCACTAAAGGTTTTGCTTACTACCGTGCAACCAGCGGGCTAATTACGTAGCCCACTTTAAATGTTTGTGTTTAATTTTGAGAATTCAAGAATTTACATTGCGTCATTTACGTTGTCAAACAGACGCATTTTTCAAACGTGAAGCAATGGATTAGTAACTTCCTTCAAAATCCTTCTGATTGTGATTGAAAGTTAGTTATTACAGATGGGTGCGAAATGAAACGCAGTCTTGGTTCCAGAATTAATTTGGAGGGTGGGGGTGGTTCGGAGCTTCGAAAAACTAACAGCTTCGTATGAATTTTAACATTAAAAAAAAAAAAGCGATCTTCTAAGCCACGTTATTATAATACATATTTGTACGCCGTTAAGGTAAAACATGACTGTGATCCTTTCTCCAATCTACTTACTCCATCTTGCATGCTTTGTGTGTGCATACTCATGTTTCGGATAAATAAATGATCTAAGTATTCTATTCTATTCACGACGTGGTGCTTGTTGACAGTGAAAAACAAGATTGCCAACAACAAAAAATACTTAGGCCACTCGCACCTTGCAACATTGTAATTTATTTTTAAATATAGTTTCACGAATTGCCGACAGATGGCACTAAGACTCCTTAACTTACCTATAGCTATACTTAAATAAAAACCGATATTGAAGCGTTTGTTGCGTCGTTCACAGGGGTGCTGTACTTTCATTGGGTCTATCTACTTTGCTGGGAGAAATCCGTTTTCATTTACATCTGAAGTCAGACTTGAACATCAAGTAACATTAAATTATCGCAACACATGTTAATTCAGAATTAATAGCCAAACAAATGCTCTTGCAATAGATTTATGGCCTATTAAACTTTTAATTGGTCACATAGGAGCTAAGCTAACCGGATGGTTTACGTTCCGTAATCGTTTACGGCCTACTTAACGTTCCGTAACCGATAGTTAGGACAGCCGGTGTTAAGGTTAGTATTGCCAGGAAAAATTTAATTGTGCTGTAGGCACTGTAACACCTCTCGGGCTTAATCGTAATTATGATAGCTAGCAGCATCTGGATAAGCAACACGTTTAAATAATTTATTGCCGATGGCTATATTTGCTTGGTTAGCGTTCATAGTTCTATAGACTATCTGCTTCATCAGCTATCTGCCAGTGAAAGTCTCGTCAAAATCGGTCCAGTCGTTTCGGAGATTAGCCGAAACAGACAGACAGACAAACATTGTAAAAATTGTTT
Organism: Eupsilia transversa; assembly: GCA_914767815.1. Classification (NCBI taxonomy): domain Eukaryota; kingdom Metazoa; phylum Arthropoda; class Insecta; order Lepidoptera; family Noctuidae; genus Eupsilia; species Eupsilia transversa. The sequence goes on from OU611891.1 coordinate 10,318,237, forward strand.
TTTTATAAGTACCGTATACACTTTACCGTATAAATCTGTTAATTTGCAATAACAAACAGACACTTCAATTTTATTTATTTGTATAGATGTACTTATATGGATATGATTAAATTGCTAACCAATCAGCACAAGCTTACCTTATAGATCTTTTGCTGACTGTACATTTATTGTTTTTTCGTCGTTAAAATTGTTGTATTGATGTAGAAGTATTTAATCGCCTCGTTTTAAAGCGTCGACAAAGGTGCTTTGTGCTTTTAAATAAATGGTGATAAATTACGAAGATTTATCACCAATGAAGCTTTCAAATGGTTTTACTAATCATTGATCAAAAAAGGATCTATTAAGATATTTATTGGCATTTATTTGAAAATTCCACTATCAATCTATGTTTCTTGACTCTCTTTGACTTTTTCTTCAAAACCGATGATTGTGTTTACATGTTCATATTGTACATTTACGACTTCATTTCCAAAGCTTTCCTAAGCCCACATTCATATAGTCATGTTTATGATAGTAACTTAACGAATGCCAATCACGGTGTATAGTGGAAGAGCTCTCTAAGAGCCCGATGCCGTCGTCTACGGTATTGTCTCTAAAGCTAGGCAGACAATAGAGCGCCCAGACTCAGGACAGCAGACAGCCGCTTTCATCTGGACCTAGACTTGAATGATTACATTCAACTGTTCCGAAAACAAACAAAAACTTTCAAGTTTTCCCGTCTTTTTGTATTATTAACAATGGATTTAGTTATGAATACTTTGTAAGCTGAAAACTGTCTGCTTATTTTTTCGAACAACAATAATATTTTTGGCAAAAAAAATATCCAAAGTACATACCTACCTACGGAAGTGATTTACGAGGACACTAGCGAAGTAGCGAAATTCCGTACGGAATACCTATTCGGATAACCCAGTGAATGCTAACGGTACCGAAAAGGATTTTTTTGTTTTACATTAAAAAAAAATGTGAATTCGTGGACACTGGTGTGGGTTACATGTGTAGTAATATAAATATGGAATAGATTACATATATGTATTTTTAAGTATTGTGCTCATTTAAGAATCTTTAGTTAAGCTTGGCATGTAACTGTTTTTTGTCCCTAACAAATAAAATAAAACATAAAGCCAATTACATCGATAATATTATAACTGTACCATTTTTTGTCAAACTTTTTGTTTTCCATAGTCGATTGGGCAATTCTGTGTCATATTAAACTAAAATAACATTACTTATCAGCTTGTATTCCCCGAAGGGTTGGGCAGAGGTGTACCCTATTTTACTACACCCAAATTTCGCCAGCTATGTTTAAGTCCCATACAATAGGGGGCAAACTAAAGTAATTAGATACTATTTAATATATTGATAATTGATATCTTTATCGAAACCGGTATGGCCAATACTGGTATATTTCAGATATAACATTTATATTTTTTACAGGTTACCTTCAATTGAATACCAACAACCAGTATTAATACCGGTTACCGAAATAAAAATTACCTCTATCCTACACGTGCCGTTGGTATTAGTCAAAGGGCACGCTTCGCCTCTGTGTGTGTAACCGGTATTAAATTAACCTTAATGAGGTAACAGGGTTTTCTTCTTGCGTTACCCAGATAGCGGTAACCTTAGTCGTACAAGTAACCAAATTTCTTCGACACCTGTACCGTAATTTATAAAGGTTTTCGATCCCTGCGTCTAACCCAATTGATTAACGCAGCTTTTGTAGCTACAGCATTTCAGATTTTCGGTCCCTGCTTTAAAGCTCTATTTCATAAATCTTCCACGTACCTGTTCTAGACATTGGTCCATCACTTCGCTTAGGGCAGATCAAGCAAAATTCAGAATCAGATCTAGTACGTAACCGCAAGCGGTCCGCAAAACAATCTTTCTATCCTTACCATCAACCACTGCCTATTATTATTGCCGGCGACTCATCCATACCTCGAGCTCTAAGTAATGTTTTCTCGCAGAAGGAAGCCTTTGTGCCACAATCGCGAGCCTATTCTAGCCGCGCCTTTTTTTTCTCCTATTCATCCCTCGGTTTCACTCCGTCATTACTACGCATGTCACAGATTACAAAGATGTATTGTGCGACGAATCCGCACATGTCTGTAATCAGAAGCTCGAAATAAGCTTAGGAAAGGATAAAGAAAGAAAACATACATTGTAACAGCGAATCAATTTTCACATTTTTCACGCCTCCCCCTTAAGACCTAAAGCTAGCTCATGACCTAAAAATAATTAAAAATCTAAAAGATATTATACAAATCCACGAGTATTCTGGTAAATAAAATTTTAATAGAACTTTTTTTTTTGATCCAATCCGATGAAATAATATTTCAAAACCGCACATGTGAAAAGTTTTTAATAGTAAAAAAAATAAGAGTAAAAAATATTCCATCCAAAAATAATAACCCTTTCGCCTTCGCGTAGTTTTACTGTACCGCAATAATGTCACATGTACACATCATACTGACGTGAAATGCGTGCGTGACGACGTAAAAACTAGCATCAAGCTGTATTAACATCTGTCCGTAAAAGAATGAAGTACAAGCAGAGTGAATGAGTGATGAAACAACTTTGTCCATTTATCATGAGACCGGTTTTTTTTTTCGTAATTATAGATCGGTGTTATGTGTTAAAATGACTATCGTTAAGTTATTAGCTACCGTAATGTTTCGCTTTAAACTGGCACCATTCATCGCAGTGATTCAGCACTATTATTTAAGCCAACGATCATTAGTTTACACACTTCCTAAAATGAGAATTCTGCTGGCTTTTAGAGTAGGTACAAATGTAGATTTTTAAGTAACTTTAGGGCTTTCCCAAAGGTCGTAAGTGTTTTATTGTGTCAGACGGGGTTCACTTGCCTACGAATTGTTAACAAAACGACACTTTCGTCGATTCATTCGCATGTTCCGCATACACGGCATTTTTTACACTGTTGTTGTCGTCCAATGAAAAATCAATCGTCTCTACAGGACCTGAGGGTTTCAATTCATTGTCAAAACAGCGCTGCAAAGTAAGCCTAAAGTCATGGGTTAAATGCTTTATTCAATCTGCGGCCGCCAACGCAATTGTTTCTATTCGCTTATTACGACCACCCTTGATGCTACTGAATTTGTATATTCTCGTCCTTAACACCTTTTACTAAAGCTCAATGAGACTACCAAGAAAGTTTGCAAGCATTCCAATGTAGAAGGATGTGAGAATAATCAGCCATTTCTATGTGTGGGTCCCTGAATGGACGTTAATGCGTATATTTTCGGGTCAGGCGACAATTTTTCTATATTAGAATAAATTAGGTCGCAGACTGACTCCGACAGATATAGGATTACTAATAGTTAACGTCCGTAATCCAGAATAACTGTCACGAGTGAAAATATCCAAACGACATAGGAGAACCAAATTGGGACTGTTAAGGGTTTATTTTTGCTATACATAGAATCTTTGGCTGGTTTGATTATATTGAAGTACCAACCAGCTATATTAGTTCCCGACACTACGTCGAGACAGGTCCTTAGATATCGGCCCCGGCGTTGACCCTCGAGAATGCGAAGATCACAATAATTAAATTAGTCACACAATATCACTGTGTTTGTCAGCTGATAGTATTTAGCTTAATTGATTGATGTGTCAATCAGCCGACGTATTTTCCTTTCAACAATACACGGGAATCCAAACACAGAACTTTCTTTTGTCAAATCAAATCATTTATTTGCTTGAGTTAGGGTAAGTACATGAGGTGATACGTATATAAATACAATAAAAGTTCTTTAAGCCATATCCTACCTAAACCGGTGTGCAAATATCTGTAAAAAATTTTTTTTTTTTTATTAAGTTTATGAATTTATAATAAAATTTTAATAACAAATTAATAGACTGGTTAAGATTCACCAAGAATTCATTATTTATAACGTCAAAATATTAATAGTTGAATCAAAAATATAAATCACAATGTCAAAATAACAATCATAATGTCAAATAAAAAAAAAAATCGTCTCAGAATTAAATAAGAAAAAAGAACGTTAGTAGTACAATCCCGACAGTTGGTCCAAGAATATCCTCATTCAATGGTTCCTTCCGGATTAAACATTCGGATCAGCAGTTTATTTGTTGGACTTGAAACCGCGTCTGACTTTAATCCCGTAGCAGAAAATAAGATTGAAAGAAATGAGAGAGCTTTATATTTTATTTATATTTGAATGCGGCTCAATTATCTCATTTAACTCAAAAAGCCATAAAGACGATACATTTAGACTGGTGCATTTGTATATGGCATCTATTTCAGTTGGAGCACGTGCCACTTTTTACGGCCATTAGATAACAGGAGATAAATTACGGAGCGGCGCGAGCGCAGCCACCGCGCGTGCCACGGTGGGATTATATAAAAATAAAAATCAAAACTTTCTGGACGGATGTTTGGGTTCACGTTACCATAGAAAGTTGACTAATCGGCGGGTTGAATTAATGGCCACTTTAGCGAGGATGTGGTGACTACTTTTGGTATTTTTATACGCGAGACTAATGAATTCACTTCTAAACTGGTTAAAAGAAGATCTGGCGCTCCTATGTGCCAAGAAAGCATCGCATTTCAGTGCTAGTAGTCTTTATGTTATCGTAAGATAATCTTCCCTTCATAAGTTCTGGCGCAAACAACGCCAAAGACATAAAATAGTTTTTCAACTTCTGGCTTTAATTCACAAAAAATATTTTCTGTTTCATTTGAAAATACCTTTCAACTTTACAAAAAGGTTATTTAGAACGATCATATAAAACGATAATTACATTCTGTGGACATAGACGAATTCGGGTTAAAGGCCAGACAAGGCTGAAATTCAGAGCCTGAAGGACGTAGCGAATTTTATGTACTGACGGATTATTCAATCTGCCTAGTCTTTTCCCAACTATGTTGGGGTCGGCTTCCAGTTTAACCGCGGATTCAGCTGAATACCAGTATTTTACATGGAGCGACTGCCTATCTGAACTCCACAACCCAGTTACTGGATAACACGATACCCCTTGGTAAGACTAGTTGTCAGACTTTTAGGCTTCTGAGTACCCGTAACGACTGTCAAAGATCTACGAATGACAGCGGAGACCAACGGCTTAACGTGCTTCCCGAGGCTCTCGATATGTACCTAATTGATAGTCAGCCATCCACGAACCTACCGCGGCAAGCTTAGCTTAACCTTACATAGATTGCAGCTGTTATTATTTAGCCATGAGCCCCTTTACAGATTATTATGACACAAATATGAACCTTCATCAGATCTGAAATATTTCCCACACGCGACATGTTTGCTTCACAAATTACCTGGTGCCTGGTGAACGCAATCAGAAAACCAATATCGCGTATTCCCGGAGGCTGTAATTAACTTGTGAGACTAGCGTCCCTAGGCGTTTATTGTTTTGTATAGCCTACATCAACATGATCGCTTATTTTAATAGGCTATCTACCGCTAGGCTATAATTCCCTTAAGTATTACAGATAAGTTATTGGATTTTTCGCAACGAAAGATCATTATTTATTTTAATTCTAAAGAGTTTTAGTTCTTCAGGTCCTGTATTTAACAAAAATAAATCCTGCCCAGAAGAAAACAATAATACTGTGACATATTTTTATTCACAAAATCAAATTCTTTATTTTACACCTGAGTCAGCATTTGAGGGTTGCACCAATTTCACACGAATTTCTAAAAAGGTCGAATTCAAATGTCCCTCTTTGACATTTAAATATTTTCTTTTTTACTATGGATAAATAAAAGACGATCACAAAATCTACGCAAAAATTAATTTGTTTTGAGCCGGTCATTTTCTGTTTCGTAAAATCTTTGTAAGAACGAGGTTTAAATAATTTAATGTATTTAGTTTTTAATAAAGTGTGATATCAAGTCGATCGACCATTGTGTGTCTAAAAGGTTTTCCAAAAGGCTTTAAGTAATTTGCTTGCTATCCCTGAAGCTAGTAGAGCTTTGCCCGTTGATGTGTGTTGTGTGTTACATAGGCGTGTTCGTTACATACCACTATGTGCCGCAAAGAAAGGCTTGTGTCGGAGGAAAATGCACCAGTTTATGACGCTCCCGGGGAAAATGGTACGTATTGTAGGTAGTATCCCTACTGCACATTCGTTTGTAATGTTATTGTACATGACGTTTTAGCGTCGAGATTCCGTGCGCGTTCTAAATAGTGGTCTATTTTGATGATTTGCATCCATTTGGGCATGTGTTGCAGAGGATGAAAATGTCGTCAGGAAAGTTTTGAGTATGAATGTCGGTGGCTCAATGAGTAGGGGAAGACTAAAGAAACGATGGATGGAGTTTGTTAAAGATGATATGGCTTTATAGAAAGGGGTGGTTGACTACCGAGATAAGGACTAATTAGAGAAGTTTGGAAGAAAAAGCTATGTTACACCGACCCCAAATAAATTGGGATTCGAACAGGTGAATGATGGGTGGTGGTGGACATGACTTCCAATCTGACGTTTTACGTCAATGGTCCATCGTGTCAAACCGTTTTCAGTTCAGTCAGCTGTCAAAGATTTAATATTATAACCAAACGTATTATTTAATTAGGCTTATAAATGTTTCTATGTGGTTTAGTAGCAATTCTTAGGCAAGGTATACTTCTTCAAGGATAAACTTGCCACATGTACGATTGTCCCGGTGGGAAAGTTTACGACCGCGTCTTGTTAGAGGCTGCCAATCTGTAGCCGTGGACGCGAGGAAGCGTATTGTATCTTGTTTGAGCATGAATTCGAAATTGGTATATCCATCCTATTTAAATTTTATGACACCACATGTGACCTTCACGTAAGGGTCGTTGCCTAGATCGAATATATATTTATATAATTTTTTTTTTTTTTTTTTTTCGTTTAACCTATATTGTCCCACTGCTGGGCAAAGGTCTCCCCCATATTTTTCCAGTCTTCCTTGTGTTGTGCCTTTTTATTATTTTATTTTTTTTATTTAATTTATTTATTTATTATATTATATATTTTTTTACACACTTTCTTTCTACATGAAAAACCTTATATAGGTACGTCCTCGTAAAGTGTTAAATAGCTAAAAAGGAAAAAATATCCTTGTCTCCGCCAAGGCGCAAGTTTCTATCAAAAAGCCACATTTTTGCTTTATCGTGCAAGAGGTTATGAAAACCAACTTTGCCTCAAAGTAAACTATTCTAAAACCAAGGTAAACCATGCTGAAACAAAAACTCTTCATAAGGTTTACGTAGCTTTTTCACTTTTTAGTTGGATGTTATCCATAATAGCCTGGAAATCGGAATCTTTGCACTTTTCCTGTTAATCTTGAGACTACTCTCATTTGAAAAAGAAGCTGTGATCTAGTCTAGGATTGAGACCACCCAGCTTTTTTTAAGTATATTACACAGGGACATAAACTATTAATTTATCGCCTAAAAATAAAAGGTGGAACACGCGTTTCTTACTCTGAACACAGAAAAGGATTCATAAATCAGGTGACGGAAATGATATTTATGTCATTGAGCTAACGATGGCGATGCGCGATGGTTAAATTTTTTTGTTACTGATCGAACATTTTCGTGACCAGAGTGCTGGGCTATCAGAATCAGCATTGGATGGCAATGCTGATTCTTTAAAATGGCAAAGCTGGCAATGCTGCCAGCCTTTTGTTCACTTTTCCCATTGGCAGCAATGCGGACGAATTTTTGTATGCCCAATGAGCTATTCCTATTCTCTTTAAAAAAATATATACTTGTACATTATACCAATACCCGCGAAATTTTATTGAATTAATTAGTCGAGATTTTTAATTCATATTCTTTATTGCACCTCTTTATGTCGTGGGGAAACCCAAATTAAAAAAAAAATGACCACTTTTGATTATGTTGCTCATTATTTCATTATCAAAATCAAAAGTCATTTATTCAAACTAGGCTGAGAAGCAGCACTTTTCGAACGTCAAAATCGTAATATAACTTTTGCATCGTTCTTAGTTTAACATTTTCTATGTACTCCTAACTTTATAATCTACTATCGGTCTTTAACGAAGAACGGGCTCGATGGAAATACAGAGTAAAGTCCTTTTAGCCTTGCTGGAGTAACGTTTATCCAATCTTCGTCCACGGATAGCCTTACAACACTGCTTCTCTGTTACCAACAGTGTTCCTCTTTTTATTGTGACGAGCCAGTCACTGAAACACGCCGCGACTTTACGATGGCTTTATCAATGATTTATGTCATTTCATTATGAAAGCTTTACGATCTGTTTAAATACCGCCTTATAGCTGTAGTTGTCGTTACATTTTGTGCTAGAAGTGTTTGATGTATCTCGTTTCAAGCACTTTCATGTTGTAGTGTCTTTGTAAGAGATTCCTATTTCCGTGGAATTGGTAAGTCATTGAGACGTTATTGGATAGCTAAGCTTTCAGCGAGTTTTAATGCTATCTACAATACACGATTGTTTTACTCATACTTTTTATGAGCTTTTATTAACTTTTATGGACCCCTCTGATTGGATCCCCCCTCCATCCACCTGCCCCTTCTCCAACCTTTGATTGAATTTGAAGCCACGGTTCTAATTTTAAATTTTTAACGCTTCTAAATGAAACACGAAATCTGAAAATCACTTAGGTATTTATCAAAGAACACAATTAATAAATAGTTCTTAAAAAAAAAAAAATGGTAATTTTTTAATTTAAATTGTATGTTAGTTATTTTTTAATGGGTTCCATAAGGTCGCTTAATGTTCATCTAGGTACACTGCACTTAATAGTATTTAGTTCCAGATCAATTAAATTAAATGGAGCCGTATTGCGCGTTGTAGAGACAAACTTAAAGCCAATTGATCCCCAATAAAGAGCGTGAGCGCGGTGAGGTGAGCCCCCACTAACAACAATAATCCGAAGGCTCGGACAGCTAATACGTGTTGGTTGTAAAGTGGCTGATATATGTTGTTTATTGTTGGTTACAGTGTGCTTTTTATGAGAAGTTACAGTCCTACTGTACGTTGCATTATTTAGGGCTTGTCTTTTATCTCCATTTATGCTCTTGGAAATCTTGAGTGCATTATTTTTGGGCAGTTAGCTAGCTGATTGGGTGAGCAATTTTAATATTATCTGCATTCAGTCCATTGCTAATTAAAACGCTTCTATTCTACTAAAACAACAACTGTGCGCTGTACTTTGTTGCGCTTCCTATTTTTACTTCAGCTATGTAAGTATACTTTATTCTTCCGTGTTGAGAAAGATTTCCAATATCCTGTTATTGCTTTACGATTAAACTGATACTTTCTTTATGCCAAGGTTCTACGTAGGTATTCTAGGTATACCGTGCCACCCACAAACACGCCGCGAATGAAGTTTCAAATTCTGCACTGAGTAAAAATTTTTACGGAACATGCAACCAGGCCCGTCCTTGCGCGAGTACAATATTGCGGTATTGCAGGGAAACATGAGCTTTGCCGACTAACCATAAACCTATGAAACACGGCATTTTTCGCTTGTCAGCTACACGTTTAAAGGTAGATAGCGTAAATGGAAAAGCTGTCAGCAACGGGACGCCATATTGTAAAATGTTTGCAACAATGTTTGTATGATGGTCCAATTCGCGTGCCATGCAAAATTCTACCTAAAAATAGAACATGGTAAAGTAAATCATGATTGATCAGATGAAAATAACCAGTATGAAGTCTATGTAAAGCTGTTCGAAATCGAAATTTCGTTTTAAGAAAATTTAATTTGCAGGCTCAATAAGCCCCCAAACCACACATTTCGATGCCGGTGATCAAATTATTGTGTAGGGTGCGTCACCTTCACCTCTTTCGTTTTGTTTGTGCACTGGCACCCGCAGACATTGTACTACTGTTTTCGAGTTTCGTTTTTTTAGGGTTTTCTGCTTTTGGACATTCATTTAGTTCCACAGGAAGATCAGGATTCAGAATTGTTTGTAACTGCGGTGCTTAGTACCGTATTAAGATACTGATTGAGATAATATTATGAATTCCCCATTTAATTAACTTGATATTCTATTCGTACATGATTTAGGCATACATGCTTTAGACTATCCGGAATTATGCAATTACTTTCAAGACAGTGGCTTATAAGGTTTCTAAGAAACCATTTTCGACACGTCCCCTCGTTGACCGGGCGCTCACACCTAATAGTTAACCTAACCATCCACCCGTGAAGGAATCCACACCACGGTTCACTAAACAATACCCCAGCAATAAAACGAACAAAAAACTTATCGCCGAAGTTCCAATTCCCAAGTCTTAAATAATTAACAGCCATCAATATCGAACGAGTTTGGAGACAAAACTACTTTTTGTTAAGAAAATACCTTTCCGACGTCAGCGTTATTCGCTCCACAAGTTCCCAAAATAACATTGGCAGGTCCTTGAGAGCGGCATTGTCTTCCAGATTAGGTAAAGGCATGTTCCTCCCCATCCCTCTCACTCCTGCGAGGAGGTCCTCGTCGCCTCATCTTGCGGGCTCACGTGTCCTCAGACAGGTCTCTGTAAATTATGGATGCGGCGTGTAGATAACAATGTTTTAAAGAAAGGTAAAACTGCAGATAGTGCAGAAGTGCGCTTTGATCAAGGCGCTCTTTAGCTGTTGTTTTCGCAAGATTGTCTTTTCAGTTCGCACGAAAATAATATTTTTACCAGGCTACGGCGAAGCAAAAACGAGGGTTATGATTTTGACCGGTATGTATGTAATCCGGAGTCACACGTAATCTATTCGATTTATTTCTAACACGTGTGAGTCCGGATTTTTAATTTGTCTGTCTGTGATGACTTGTTTATACCTTTTTAGTTGACTTTTTTGCCGTAGTTGGGTTTTAGTTTTTATTACTTTTATTTTTATTCATATCGATATTTCAAAGACTTTCTACCATCTAATACCTTTTTAGTTGACTTTTTTGCCGTAGTTGGGTTTTAGTTTTTATTACTTTTATTTTTATTCATTACGATATTTCAAAGACTTTCTACCATCTAATTAGTATTTCTATACAATTTAATCAAAATAAACAAAAAAGCCAAATTCGCAAGTATGAACTTTTGTATGGTTTGTTCTCTCCTACACATGCAGCAGCCACAGGAATAATTAAGATGGCAGACAGGTTTTACGAGCCATGCTTCTTGTGCGAAACATCTTAAAATTTAGGACATCGTAATTATTTTATGAGTGCTCAAATACAAAACACTGTCTCGGCAACATACTAAAGTACATGCTCTGAACACTTATTAGCATAATTTACAAAGAGTAACAAAGGGAAATTGAGTTTAAAGCTGAAACTGTAATCAATAATAAAGACTGGTCTCATTACCACCATAAAACTAATACACTAGAAACGGAAATGCATATATGCAGATAATATCGACATAGACACAGCAGAACTGATACGCGTAAACAATAATAATATCATGGATTTTTTCTTTTCCCTGCCTTTATTTATTACTTACTGGGTTACTTTCTTAAGGCGATGTTTTACTGTACGAAAGCTCCCGCAGACAGGCGCGACGCGACTCTGATTGAACAATCTCTGAAAACTTCATGGCAATTGTTCTACCTCAGTCACGTCGCAATGGACGCCGTCGCGTCGCGACTGTCTGTGGGAGCCTAGAGCTGTATTTGTTTCGAGATACCCGAGACCTATCAATATTGAATTGATCGCACAAATAAGCGCTGCCGCTGTGATCAATCATATGAGCTCGTAAATGTCCGCTGCCAAACATGGGCTCTCTCCTGTGGCGCTACAATGAACGATTATGGGTAAGAAACATTACCCAAATCTCCATTCATTTTGACTTTCACAAATAGTTTTAATATTGGCCCCTTTACTGCATAGATTCAGATATTATTATACATATTTATTTAGGCTTATATCTCATTAGGACACCATCATAGTGGCGCAATCGTTTTCGCGCTGCCAGCAAAATATACACAGCTTTATGGTGGGTATCTCACAGCCAACCATACAGGCATTTTGGCAGTGCGACCATGGTTGCGCTGCCACTGATGTCGTACTGAGATGGGGTCCTTAATCTACGAGAGCTTTATATGAATCTCCACACCGTTGCTCGACTATCTCGCTACGTTACACATTCAATACGTAACATATCAAACATACAATAAAACAAGACAATTACACCGTAATTATTTACGAGCAGCGATCTTTCATTTTTATGCCACGGTATCGTTTTGACTCCGTGCACACAAATGCCAGTAAAATCATAATGCATGTATAATGGCAGTTTAATTGTTAGTACGTCTGCATACTGGCTGCCTGGCTGTGCTTATTGTATTGTTTTCGTCATGTATAGCTGTATTTGTGCCAGGGCTAAGGTTTATGAATACTTGCCTCGGGTTTTGGGTAGCCTGATCTATCTGTTGTCAAATAGGCAATGGTAGATATGTTAGGTTTGAATAGCAACACCTAATGATATTACCTACTTTATATACGATAACAGACACCAGATCAAATTGAATTTGGTACGAAAAACGGCATTAAGTCATACATTAAATTCTTATACTATTTATATTCTCCTGCGGCGTAATTGCGTAACACACTTACACGTTACAGTAGCAATGGCTTTCATTTTAACAGTTCAACAACATTAACTTACACACACAAACTCACGCCTTCTTCCCGTGAGGGTAGACAGAAACTACAGAACTCCTCTTCCTTTTTAACAACATTCATTACGTTATTTAAGTTGTTGAGCAGACAAATTTTTCGAACATTACGAAGAAGTTATTTGAGATCAAAATCATTCAGATTCTGATTGATAGTGTGTTAGGCAATTACGGTGCTGTCGTTGAAAGTCTGTACCTTGTAGACATTTTTCACCACAATTTCTCATTTTCTTTCTTTTTCTCATAAACTTATGGACCTTTGACGCCATAACCTTAACTGAAATCGGCCATCGTCGTTAGCTGTTACTGAAGACCTATTGTACTCATTGAGGCAAGAAAGATGCCTGATAAGATTGTCGATACGCATGGTATACTACCGGCCACCCTCTTAATGCATACCGTGTTATGTTAAAAACATCAGGGTACATAATAAATTATTATCTATTAATCGCAGAAAAGAGTAATGATGATTGGTTGGTTGAGCCAGCAGCTTAGCCTTTAATCGTGCGTTTAGCGGTGTCTGTGATTACATCAACACTTCCAGGATTAACTGTTGTGATAATCCTTGATTCATTGAATATTTCATGCATATAAATGTGAAAGTTTGGATGTTTGTCTGAACGGATTTGGACGAAATTGCAGGATACTTTTTATCCCCGTAGTACATTTCCGTGGGATAATTTCCGACCTCCAAGCGGGCGTAGCCGCGGGCGAAAGCTAGTCATAACATAAATCGTTCTATAACTTGGGTTCAGTTCACAAATTAACCATTTCAGGTGGGTGATAACTTATACACCTTCAAACCTTATGCTTTACGACCATAATTGACAGGCGTGTAAACACAGACAAAAGCCAGTTTACTTCACATGTCTTGTCTACAAATATGTTTGTTTAATAAATTATGTCGTTATCTACGTGGTTATACGGACTGATCTAAAGCAGTGATTTAAATAGTTGGTTCTCAAGGGACCGGGACGCTTGGTTACGGTCGCTGGCGTCCGTGTGAACACCGCCTTATTTTTATATACATGTCTATTACAGCTTTGTGGCCCTCTAATACATGAATATGTACAGCTTTTTTTATAGCCTCCAAAAGTACACTATATTAACGCATTACACAATTATGTATATTTAATTTGTAATAAACATACCAAAAGTCTTATTATGAGCAGTTTAAGTGAAAAACAAGAAGATGAATCTACATAAAACCTTTATAACAAGCGTGTTGTGGTTACTAATTGGCGGCTAATCAGTATTCTGTGTTAGAACGATTAACACGTTAATAAATGTAACCTAATAAACGCGCTGGTCATAAATTAGAAGGCCAAGAGAGCTTCTGTTATTGAATATTTTGCGGAGTTTATTAACGACAGACACATAACGGGCAGGGTTATAATATTGCAGTTGAGTGTCGACTTGTTTGTTTCAAATATCTAGATTGAAAGATTTGAATAAATATCAAGTCTTTATCGAAAACCCTTTTCAAGCCCTGTGCAGACAGGCGCGACGCGACACCGGTAATTGTTCTACCGTGAAGTTTTCTTAGAAATTGTATTGTTAGTCGCGTCACGCCAGTCTGCACGAGGCTTTCAGAAACCTTCCTTTCCTATAGTCCAAAAATCTTTGAACTCTGTATAATCTTTCCAACCATTTATTTAACTTTTAACAGCTAAATTAGTGATGTCAAAATTGCATTTCGGACTCGATATCTGAACACAATCGATTTTATTTATTAAGAAGTTTTAATCGATTTAACTTTACGGTTATAATCAAGTCACGTCACTATTATTAAAAAAACAAAGTGCCCATAAAGCAATGCATTTTTTCACTATGGTTTGTAATGTAATAATTACGGGACTTCATAAGCGTGTATATGTCAAAAGTTAAATAAATGGTTGGAAATAATTTATTTAAAATTATCTATTTAATCTCTTTTCATTCGCTACTTAGTTCATTCACTAATTCTGTTCATCTTATTTTCTCTTCTGCTTCCAAACATGTCATCGCCGTAATCTGGCTCGCTAAATGGTCAACGCCCTAACGTCTAGACGCTTTATTCTTAACACCTACATTCAGATCGGTCTGCACTAAAATAAGAAGTGCTGAGCCCAGTTAAAGTTAGGGCTCCAGTGGCGCTAGAGTGGGCTAATTTAGAAGGCAGGTGCTGGCACTGCTGTCAGTTGACTCAATCTGGTCACCATACGTTAGGATTGTCAAGAAGTGTGAATTGTAAATGTTCAGAAAATTGTTGAAATCTTTATGGATTTTATTGCCAACCGCTACCTTTCTTCTACTCATTGCAGATGGAGGTGAAACACGTGTCGATTTCTCACAGGGTTTTTTTATTACTGTTTAGGAATAGTTAAGCGGAATAGGTTACTAAATATATCTACGTCTATTGTATTCTATATAAATTGCCGACACTCTAAGATGCTTTCCGTACAAGTAGGATTCATACCATCCTCAGCAAATAACGGCTTGTACACACTGGCGCGATATCGCGGGCGCGACAGGCAGCGCTACCCTTGTCGCGCCTTAGATATCGCGCCAGTGTGTACGAGCCTTGACTCCTATATTATTATGTAACTCCCGGGTTTGGCAGATATTAGAAGATAAGGACTAGTCCGATTCTATTATTACTTGAAAAACCTAGTTTCTCTTTATCCTGTCTCTCACATAATGTCGCGCGTGTCACAGAATACATTATATCTACGCAACTAAGTTTCAGTTTTTTATTCTTTGTAGCCTCGTATATCCTAATGTGTCTGTTCTTTAAAGTAAGGCATAATAATATTAGGTTAACTGAACTGTGACCATATTCATATTACAACGAAAAATGTACCGTCACATGACATACCCATATTTTCCTACTATTATATTACGAACCTTATCAAATGACAAATTGAATCATCTATTCAAATTTATTAAACTCGCCTCCATGAAATTGCTTAAATTTTTCAAGTTTTTTTTTGTTCAAGTTATCTTATCAACATCTTATTCCACTCGTTACACCTCAAAAAATTGGGAGCATCTTATTAAATTTCTTAAGTAATTTCTCCAAGAATTCTATCTATTAGCTGAAGTTATAAAATCCTTAATAGCTTTGTGGAGTAAAAGTTTCATTATGTAATAAATAAAGAATGGCTTCGGGCCTATAAACGCTGTTTTCTGCCGCCCACGCTAGTGCCAGCGCCCCAGCTCCTCTTTTTACTCGCAACTCTAGGTTATCTCGCCCGGGCGCCCCGCACGAGTCCGCCCACGGGTTTGTCCTTTATTTCTTTTCAATTTAGCGAAATGTCGCAATTGCTTGGATATACTGGGCTTGTAAATTATGTCGAGTTTTATTGTATTACTTTTACACAGTTTGATACTTTCGCTTTGAAAGCTGTTCGACGCAAATTGGCAAATTAATTCAATTTCCTGTTTTATGATACTTAATTAATTGGCAGTCAGTACATCTAATTGCTAATCCTATTTTCACATAAGTTCCTATTCATTCTATTAACCCTTTTCCCACAAGTTTATCGCCAATTATCTATCCATAGCATTGAATTGATGGAGCAATTGGAAAGTCTCAAAACTTTTCAGAACAGATCTAACTCAATGAACCCAAATCAACATGATCAAAACGTATTATAATATCCAATTTCATTTCCCTTTTGGGTCATGGTTGGATGTTTGAATGGCCCCATTAAATCAGGGAGTTTGAATGGGTGTTCCCTTCGCGTCAGACCGTCAGTACGTAGGGGCCCTTACACGAAGTTGCGTTGTATTCGTCGTGGGTAGCGCCCGGCGGCGGCGCCAGACCCGTTTCTTGTTTTGATACAAGTGACGGCGATTGTTCCGACAAAGTTTCCGAATGTGGGTAGGTAGTATGTTTGTTGACTTTACGACTTTGCTTCACTGGAGCTTTGTCCACGAGAAAGTAGGCTCGTGGCTATCTAGAATATAATATGTACAAGTTATCTTTACGGGTCGCGTAGAGTGATATTGTTAGCTTAACAAACACAAATAAACTTTAGTCTAGGTAAACATAATCCGTGATCAAACATGTTTTCGTTCTTACTTTACTTTAGGGCTGATAATTTAAGTACCAGGACAAAATAAAAAAAGTGTTAAGGCTCGTTC
The DNA here is from genome assembly GCA_914767815.1 of Eupsilia transversa. Taxonomy (NCBI): domain Eukaryota; kingdom Metazoa; phylum Arthropoda; class Insecta; order Lepidoptera; family Noctuidae; genus Eupsilia; species Eupsilia transversa. Next base: position 10,334,986 of record OU611891.1, read on the forward strand.
ACACCGGCGCGACTTGTCGCGCGACGCGACTTTAACAATACAATTTCTAATAAAACTTCACGATTGAACAATTGCCGGTGTCGCGTCGCGCGACAAGTCGCGCCGGTGTGAACGAGCCTTTAATCATCAGTGCACATAATCTCTTATGTCTTGTACCAATCAATGCAACAGTCCCTCGGGAGCCCGCGGTCTTTGAACGTCGTATACGAGTGTCACACGTCTATACAATTAATCGATTATACGCACTAGACGCATAAAACGATCACACAATATCATCATAAATTGTAAATAAAATTATATTGGTATTGAGTTTTGAAATACACACAACAATAAACAATATTTTTCGCGTTCTAGTGATTTCAGAACTAATGTAAATATAGACCTGTGAATGCGTTGAAAAAAAGGAATAGAAATTAGCAATAAACAAATTACTTACATTATCAATAAAATACTCAAGCTTCGCGAAAGAAATCCCCCGTCGAAAGAATTTGATTAGACACATTTTTCAACGGAGGCTTTAAAAGCGTTGAGTCATATCGGGTGATAGATTTACGTAACAAATATATTAGGGTGAGCTCCCCAGAAATGAAATGACATAAAAAGCCACCGCAGCGGCTAAGCACGCGAGTGCGTGTCTACAGTACTTAGATGCTTGGCTGCAGATAGGGTTATCAGACATCCTGGCTAGGATTGATGGAAAGATCTAGATTTCTTTAGAAACCTTTTCCTCAGTAAATCTTGTCTAATGAGCTTTTCGGAACGGATTTGGTTCAGCGATTCTGTCTAAGATATTTCGTACCCTTCTTTTAGATGTAAATTGCCTAAACAGTATGATTAAATTAGTTCACATTCATTATTTTAATGTCATTTCAAGAGGTTACTTCTATATTATATGGCAGTGGCAAGTTGGCAACCCTACTTCATAAGAGGCTTTTCATTCATCAATATTTGTTCAAAGCTTTATAACCGTTAAACATGGCGCCGCGGAATGATTGCTGCTATTGAGCTTACGATTCAATAAAATGATCGGGTATTTAGGGTGGTATAAATTCTATTAATAAATACTCAGTTTTAAAGAGTGAAGGAACGGAAATAAGCAATACTAAAATAGCCGTAGTTATAGAACTAAAACGCAGCAGAAGATTAGCTAGAGGCGATTGGCGTGAAGAATGTTTTATACATGACTGCAACGATTGACGTAGAACAAGATACGATTCATTACATAGATCATAAAATTGATACTGTTGTTAACTGTATCAGAGATGATGCACCGACTTTGCGACGCCAGCACATCGTCATACTATGCAGCGTTGAGTGGTACTTATATGCAAAAATCATGATCAAACGCCGCTCTAGAGGCTAGCTAATCCTCAAGCGCATAGCTTAATAAGGAAACGAAGGAAAACTAAGCGCCTGCGCTATGTTTAGTAAATAAATTCGCTTGAAGATTGAGATCTCTTTGTCTGCGGCGGAACAATAACTTGTATCACAGCTCTGGTACTAATATGGCATCATGTGCAAGTTATGGAGCCTGTAGGTTCATATACGGTACATTTATCGAGTCACACCTTTGTACACAAGAACACTGAAGCCGCATACATTGTTTTGTCGTAACTGGATCTGAAAAGTGGGTTTTAAAGAAGAATTTCGTGAAGCTGTTTTAATTCTTTACTTTGTCCTCTGTCTTTCACCACTGTAGTCGCTGGACACATGCATCTAATGCTTCTGATCCTCTTACAATAAATACCTCTGAATTTCAACTTTAGAATTACTAAAGCATTAACAACACTTTGTGGAAATAGCTTTTAAACATAACCATTTGAACAAACAATCAAAGCTTTGTCCTTTCCAGCGTAGCAACACAACATTAGTGATATGACAGGAAGTTTTGTCATTCGATTGACACAAACAACCTTGTCACTATCCATGTTAGTCATTTACCGTTTGTGTACCGCATTACCGCCCAGTTTTATGGTCATCGCCGTATCGATTACGCCAATAATTATCTTAATTGCTGCAGGACTTGTTTTTCCATTGTTCAAGGATTCTTTGACGAGGATTTTGTACTCCTCGAAGGGTTAAGCAGAGGTGTATCTATGTACACCCACTTTTCACCAGTTATGATTATGTCCCATATAATAGGGTGCCACCCCATTGCCATCAACCAGGCACAAGTGCAGACACCGAGCTGCTACTGAGAAATTCCTGATGGAAAAACCCAGAAACACTTTGCCCGACCTGGTAATCAAACCTCATGCTCAGCAATAGCGCATGCGACCACTAGACCAGCGTGGCAGTTAATCTCATGTTGTTCGTTAATAATCCATTATATTAGTTCCTGGTTGCTGTAGCAAACTATACGACTATTGGGTCGTTTCCCAAGAACGTATAATTTTAGTGCGTCAATGTTGTCGACGACTGTCAATACTTTCGGTATTGTGGCGGCATCTACATCGCCACATGCGAACTACGCATCACAGAAATCCTGAATCGGGCAGTTAGAGTTTACCGCGCGATCAACATATATAAGACTATCCGACATCAATCGTTGGGCAGTTGCCCGCCAGACACCATGCCCGTCTGGTCCGAGGATCCCCCCTTTTCAATAAAGGATGAGTGAACTTTACACCATGATCCTCATACCCCTAAAGTATCATGACCATATTGAACAACAAAATCAGTATTGATATCGATAGGAATAACATTGTTTTCCTCCATGTCAGCATGTGTTTTCCATAATGCTTTTCGTCTGATTACCAAATCCACAGTTTATTTGACCGCACCTTTCCCAGGAAGATTTTATTTGCGCTATATTCTTGGCCCTTTTATATCAAATCAGCACGAAGACAACATAAAAGCGAGTATAATCGTAAAAATATCCTCGCATCCTGTTAATATTGTCTTCAATCTTCAACTACCGCTCGCGATGAATCACTGCCGTATAATAGAAACAGTGGCAGAACTCAGTGCTGTAGTAATTGTGCAAATAATGTGTAATATTGATAAGTAGCAAGTGCGAGGGCCCCAGTGACGTATTTATCCGCAAGTGACATTTCCGTCCGATAAGTTGGTGGGAACGTCCCATCCATCGCTCCAAGAACACATTGTTGTTATCTGATTTTCTTGTTTATAGTTTGATATGTTAGGAATAGGAATAGGTATCATTGATGTAATATAGACAGTCTGTTTATTGGTTTGGTGATAGCAAACAATTTGCACCTTGAAGTCCTGGAATTAAATCGAGTCATGCAAATGGATTGGTTTAGTTGGAGATTAAGTAGGTAGATGTATCTAGATTTTTTTTTACTTGCTAGATCTGAGGTATGAATATAGGGTCAGGAAAATTCCTCAGATAGGCTATCAACCGTGTGTGAGTTTTATTGTATTGGTAAAATGATTTGATTTCTTTCCAAAATCTAATAATTTCTGTCGGTGAGAGTTCTTTAGTTTGGTTCTAATATTGTATTGTGATTAGAACAAGCTCTCGAAATTTAATTTGTTCCAAACAAATTATTTATATAGCGTCCTATATTTTCTTTGTATATATCTATGTAGGTATACCTACATGGTCAAATTCGATTATTTGTCTAAACTTCACAGACGTTAATTGGGTGGTATTATCATGTTAGATATCGATCGATACCCATCACGTATTTTAGGTTCCAACAGCTAATATATGTAATTTCCATAGATAAAATTATTATCTATACTTATAATAAATCTGTAGAAGTGAAAATTCTGTACATTGAAAATATCAAAAAAAAAAATGGCAGGGGGTGTTACTAGACCGACACCGAACCCAAAAGTGTGACTAAAATTTTTTTTGTCTGTCTGTCTGTCTGTCTGTCTGTCTGTCTGTCTGTCTGTTTGTTCAAGTATCACGCAAAAACTACCGGTTCGATTACGATGAAACTTGGTATAATTATTCTTTAATATCCTGGGCACCACACTGGGTACTTTTTATCCCGGAAAAGTATCCTATCCTACGGTTGGGGGGTGTCAAAGTATGTATGGAAGAATTTTAACGCGCTGTCCGATTAACTCGAAACTCAATATTTATACTTAAACCCAAAAATTAAGAATAATGTGTATCAGGATTTTTCGAAATTCAACCCCTAAGGGGGTAAAATAAGGGATGAAAGTTTGTATGAAAAATCTTATTCCTTGAGGTAATAAACACGAAACTTCGCAGGAATAGTTATCTAAATAAATTATAAAGTTTGTAGTTTTTTGTTTTTCTAAATTACCCCCTTTTTTTTTTTTGGGTTGGAAGTCATCCAATGACTTCTCCCGCTCTGGGCGGAGCGGGAGGGCGTGTCAGACTTTTACTGACTAAAACCCACCCGTGTTCCTTCCCTTGCCATGCCAGGGGCCACGGTTTCCCCTTAGGACTACCCGCAACCCCGGCGGGCAACGGTCCTAGCGGACCCCGTCAGTTTTGCTGACATCTCTTTGAGGCGCGCGTGGAACACGACGCGCCGTCGACCCGGGCCTGGTCCTTATCGGGGGCGAGCTACCCATTGCTCACCGCCCGCAAGCCCGCGCCTACGGTGGCCGGGAATCCTCCAAGGAGTCCCGACGCCCAGGGCGTCTCCTACGGCGGCTAGGCGCGTGAGGGCGCGAACTTTGCCTCTCCCTCACGCGCTCCGCCTCCTCCTTCGTCTAAATTACCCCCTAAAGGGGTATTGGAGGGGTATTGTTTGTATGGAAGAATTTTAACGCGCTGTCCGATTAACTCGAAACTCAATATTTATACTTAAAACCCATGGGGATGTATGGGGTAATTTCCGACACTCACGCGGGCGAAGCCGCGGGCAGCAGCTAGTTATAAAATAAATCTTTATTGCTAAAACGATTACAAAATCTTTACATTGACCCCAAACTAGGCAAGACTGTATTTTGGTTATATATAGCTTTAAGGAATTTGTATGTTTTGAAATTACGTAAATATAAGAATAATAAGAATAAGAATAATCTTTATTGACATAATAATTAGATACAGAAATTCAATGAAGCCTCTGACTCCCAAACTAGGTACAAACCTGTATGTCAGGAGTCAGCGCCCTCTCCCAAACCTTATTATACAATGTTATGCCAAATGAAGAGTACAATGGAGATATAAAGAAAAACAAAAAGTTTGATTAAGAAAACATGCAAAATTTACAGACACAATATTTTAAATATTTAGCTAATTGAGTGTGAAAAAGAGTGTGTGTGTTGATGTTGTGCGGTATAAATATGTCTTGGAGAGTATTAGTTACATAGTAAGATCACTGACATTGTCCTCTATTGCGCGCTTTTGTAATTTCTAACATAACGATATTATCGTGGACGTCCACTCCACGGCATCACGGTATCACAGGGAAGTAAACTGTATATGGAAAATTATGAAGACGTTTTTTTTAAATTTTCTTCCACGAGAACATTTTACGTGCACATATTTTCATACATTTTATGGACAATGATGGGAACGTCCACGATAATATCGTGACGCGCCATTCGCTGTAATGATAAAAGCGCCATTCGCTGTCCTTTGACATCTATGTATTACATAAGTACGTTAAAATTCGTAAAAATATCGTAATATTTATATCTCTTAAAAAAATATAACTTGTCAATAAAGCTTTCATTTCACCCGTTTATTGACCAAACATATTCGTGTGTTAGTAGGTAATAAAAACAGTTATCAATCGTTCAGACGATAACATCGTATTTAGGGAGCCCGGGGGTGCAAGGGCGAAGTCTGGTCGATGTAAATTGATAAAGTCGCGGGTGCTATCTTCAAAGACACTCTATAAAATGGTGACAACTTTGTCAAAGCATTTTTTTAAAACAAAAAATGCTTAGCTAAAGTTGTCTCTTTACCGTTCTTACTTAGCCATCGTGCCTACCCAAGGGCGATTTTTCTTTCGTACACTGGATTTTCAACGCACTGCTTAGCGCCGAGAGTTGATAATCCAACAGTGTATTATTTCCCGTGCAAGGATGTACTCTATTTGATTCTCCATGCTCGGCTCAACACAGAGGGTTGAAAATCCAACAGTGTTTTTTTTTTCGCTTTAAATTCGCCCGTACCTGGGCTTACAGAGCTATCCTGTTTAAAATGGTGGTACACAGACTTAATTGTACGTTAAGCTACTGTCATCTTGGAAAATGAATAAAACCTTTTGTATCATTATTCTTGGATTTAAAGATTCTGCCAAGCTCTAGAGGAAAATGACCGACAGTTGACTTTGTCTTAATGCCTTACGCTTCACTTTTCATAAAATATAAACTGATGGATTGTATAGGCTCTAAAAATGATTTTACGAGGTTCGAAAAAATCATAAATAATGTAAATAGAACAGATGAAAGAATCAGAAAAAGTTCAGTTTTTGCACCTTTTAAAGTCGAGCAATGTCGACATAGTGCCCTCAGTGCCTCAGTCCGTGCCCGTCGACTTTGAGACAACATTGCAGCCCTCTCAGAGGATTATCTATACTTTTATTGACGTAATCGTACAGAAGAAGAGGGGTAAATATTTTACTTAAATGTAGGCGGGTTAACGCGATTAAAGGTAGAAAATGGTATTAATGTTGAAAAGGCTCCGGTAGATTGAATGATCTCGCTGAAATTCGGTTTTTAATTTCGAATTTTAAATGAAAAATCCGCCCGTAATCTGTTCGATTTTTGCCCTAACCTAACACGTGTGACTTCGGATTTATATGTATTTTACTACTCTTATTTTTTACCGTACAGTTTTGCGATCAGCTGGTAGTTTAATAATGCATTTGTTTCTAGCCGTATGAAGAGTGGGAAGATGGCATGTGACCCCGACTTTTTACCATAAAATATCGTATTGATCTTTGCTATGTGAACGGAGCCATATAGTTTAATAGTAATTTATGCAACTGTTGTATAATAAGGGGAATTACGCCTCGTGTGATAAAAATAGTATCACTTGAGTGTTTTAATACTTAATTATATACAGTTGCAAACAGGACTTTTTCTACACCCATGATATGAATCCTCTATAAGTTTCTGAAACAGTTAGCTATTGCCAACATTAAACCGACCATAGCCCGTACCCACCAAAAATGACGTATCGTATTTTGGAAAATGTGTCGGATGTGTCGGCGTGGGGGTCTGCACCTGCTGTCCGCAAGGAATCGAACAAGCAAACGAGTTGCATTATGAAATTTAGTACAACATTATAACTCGTTTGGAGGATATAATGGTTACTATGACACTGGTCGTTTTAATGTTGGCAATAAGCTAACTGTTTCAGAAACTTTTATAGAGGATTTATGGCATGGGTGTAGATAAATGAAGAAAAAAGACCCACAGGGTTTCCAGTAAAATCGCAGCAGCCTCTATCGTAGGTGTTTTAATTTTATCAACGGAGTACATCCCTTCATGTTAAATAGCGGGCAACAGTGCCTTTTTTATGAGTGGAGCGTGACGGCCTTTTAATTTAATCCGGCAAATGTAATTTATTTTAATTAAAGCGATTATGTTATACTTATATTTACCTTGTTACTGTTATGAATTTTCTCGCACAAACATTTCATTTAAATAATTTAATAAGCGATCTTCACAACCCTTGGCAAATACTAAGCCCTTCTGAAAACTAGAATAGCAGAACAAAGAATAATTAACCTAATTAATACTAATGATCTCTTTACACTTTTACCCTCAAACTACAATCCCTGTTACATGAATCACATATTATTCATTTAATATAGAAGCTGAATGTAGTAATTCTGCACCCTAATTACGTATAACACACTTTCAATTCAATAACAATCCGAGTATTGTGAAGGACATTGCTAATCCATTGCTTCATAGATTAGAAAAATTCGTTTACTCTACAACGTACATAACGCAATGAACGTGGGTTAACTGTCAAAATTAAACCCATTGCGATCAATTGACATTTTATATGTGTTACGCAATTACCCTGCTGAATTTAAGTTCAGAACTTTGTCGATGAGACTCCATTTAGGACTCTAAAGTAATGTTAGTAACAGTAACTATTCCGTAATCTGTGGAAATGCTTTTACCACTTTATAGATCCTTGACATAAATGGATTCTCCAATTTAGTTAGTGCTTTGTATTTGAACCACGTCTAGCCATAACGAGGGAAGGGTCTAACTGTCTGTGAAAAATGTTGCAGTAAAACGCTAGGAATATTGCCTTTTCACACTAGTTACTAGAGATGTAGAGAAAGAAAGAAAAGAAAATTAATTTATTGGGAACACGTTCAGGAAATACAAACAGTAAAAAAGAGCATTTAAAACTAAGAAAATTAACAATTTATAAAAAAAAAAACGAAAATATAAAATAAATTAAAAATAATTATTAACGACCTGTGCGAGGGTAATTGAATGTTTGATACTTGATGATGTTTGGAGAGAAAATTGTTTTTAGAACTAGACCTAACATTTTAATTTAATTTCTATAGATAATACCTACCTATAGACCTATAAATAATAGATTCAGAAAATGTTAATGATTACCTACTTACATTAACTTGCAAGCGTTGCTAATCTGCGTTTACCTAATCGGTGTTTCAGACTTATATTATATAAGTACTTGGCTTTAACCGTTTTGTAAAATAACATGTCCTATCTAAGGGCGTTTGTGCACTACACGGAATTTTACCTTCCGGATGTAAAATCTCATACTTATATTTCCGGATCACGTGATATTTACTTGAAAATCGGACTGCATCGGGACCGTAAAATTCCTTGTAGTGCACAAACGCCCTTAGAGAGCCGGATTATCTGTAGTAACTCAGGACCCTCCTACCTCAGAGATATTTCTCTAGTGTGTCTGTATGTTGAGCTAAATAAAGATTTTTCATTATGATTAACAAAAAATAATTAAAAGAGGTCCTACTATGCAGTGAGTTTTCCTAGAACTCTTCGCCTTCCAAATGAACGCTCATGATTAGCCAAGTAGCCACTTATGCGAACTCGGAAAATTCCCACGCAGGCTAGTAAGCGTCGGATGAATGAATATATTTCCTGAAATTAGTTCAAGGACTGTTATTTGATGCGCCCTGAGTCAATTTAGATAGAAATGCTTGATAATAACGTAGGTTGGTTATTTTTCGAATGGCTTTCTCCAATAAAGGCTCTTACACACTGGCGCGATATCGCGGGCGCGATAAGGGTAGCGCTGCCTGTCGCGCCCGCGATATCGCGCCAGAGTGTAGGAGCCGTAATTCCCATTTTGCTTTCCGAGAAATATTAACTTTCACACCTATTAACAAACACTCTACTTTGAAAACATCGTAAAAGCGATATTTCTTTTAAAACCGTGGAGTTTCTTGCCGGGTTTTCTCCATAGGAAACGACCTACTGGAACCGTGCACCTAGCTTCAGACGCTTCATAGTTGCCCACGTTGGTATAATGTTTTTTTTTTTTTTTTTCATTATTTATCACTCCAATAGATAATATTGATAGGTTGGTAACACTACGCCAAAGCGCGTATTTTACGAAAAATACGCGAATAAGTTAAATATTGCCTTTCTCGAATCACCTATTTCCCTAACTTGGAAACTAATACCTAATTGACTGTTTATTATTATTTACTATTTTTAGCATCATTAGTAATTATTTATTTACAGTTTTCCGGGTTTAAAATGTGTCATCTACCACATAATATACAACTGAGGTTTTATACAGATCTGGAAAAATTCCAATACGCATAACTACATAATAAATCACACAGAATTATTAATAATTGTACCTACATTTATGAGGAGCTCGTGGCTAAGTAATAACAGCCACACGAGTCGATCCATCAGGTTAAGCTGTGCTTGCCGGGGTTGATCCGTGGATAGGTGACCATCTTTAAATATCGAGCTGGACTCCTCCGTTCCTCGGGACGCATGTTAAGCCCGAAAGTCTGACAACCAGTCTTACCAAGGGGTATCGTATTACCTAGTTACTGGGTTGTGGAGGTCAGATAGGCAGTCGCTCCATGTAAAATATTGGTATTCAGCTGCATCTGGTTATAATGGAAGTCGACCCCAACATAGTTGGGAAAAGGCTAGGCAGATTTTTTGACCTACATTTATGTTTAAATAATTATGCACTTATTAAATTAAGTTCCGTTTACAATAAAGACTAATGTATTGTATTGGTAGTAAAACTAAAGTTTATTTTTCGTTATTTTCAGACAAGATGGAGGAGCGGGAGAACGCCACGGACCATGGCGTCCCCGACATGACCATGATGCCGCAGATCACCGAGCAAGCCATCAATGACAATCTCAAGAAGAGATACATTCACGACTTAGTTTACGTATCCTTTATGAAAATTATCATCATTTTCCTGCCCGTAAGGCTAACAGGCGCAATTTCTAAGAAAACTTCACGGTAGAACAATTACCGGTGTTGCGTCGCGCGACAAGTCGCGTCAGTATGCATGAGCCTTTATCACAATTTATTTGGGATCAAGCGCTACATGTCTTCTTCCATGCGTTTCTACGAGTCCATCCATAATTTCTTTGGTCTCCCTATTCTTATAGCAATTTAAACTTTGGGTTAGAATTCCATAAATAGAATGAAGATTGCACACCAGCATATTTGGTCGTAAGACTGCCAGACTGGCTATGATAGCCCGACAGCCTCGTTCAAGCTGCCGCCAACTTCAACGTATACACTTCATTAGAATTTCTGAACTCCTCTGAACAGCGATTCCGGTTTACGATTCCTCCGTCTAGGCTTGGGAACTTGAAACGGTGTTTAGCGGCTAATCTACTTGAAGAAGTACCAAAGTTCGCCACAGATTATTTATGATCCTATTTACTGAGATTTTTTCCTTAATATTTTATACAGACATACACAGGATCCATACTAGTCGCAGTGAATCCTTATAAGGAGTTAGGATGTTACACAACGGTGAGTCTATGTCAATATTTATTAATTAATGAATATTAAACTCCATTTATTTTAGCATTAGACAAATAACGGCTAAATAACGACAGTTATTGTGGAATATTGTTGGAATAAATGTACTTTAGACTTATTTTTTTATTGTAAATCGTAAATAGATTACATTGCTTTGTGTTTATCGTGAAATAACGGAGTTTGTAACACGTTATATCGAAATATAGTAAGTGTGTTAACCGTTATTTGTCTAATGTTGTAATAAATAGAGTACAGTGGTACCCTGCTTCGCACGGCTTGTACGACGATAAAACATAGAGATTTCTTTATTATAACTAAGTTTAATATTTATGTTTTATTCACATAAACCTGCCGAAGATTACGCGGTCACACACAGACACGAAAACTGACTTTAATTTATATAAAACATGAATAAATATTAATCTCTCTTATCAAGGAGTTCTATACTTGAAATGAACACATACACATAACATCACGCCTGTTTTCCCCGAAGGGTTAGGCATAGGTGTATTCATTTCGCTAGATAGAAGGCGAGCCTATTGCCACCAACCGGGTAAAAATCAACCAGATAGGAAAAACCTATATCACTATTGCCAGTCCTAGGAATCGAACTCAGGAACTCATGCTCAGCTTAGCACTTGCGACGACTAGACCAACGAGGCGACTTGAAATGAAGATCCAGAAACAAAAAATGGTTTTGTTATTACCTACCATTCAAACACTCATTACCAGGCAATAAATATTAAAAAAAACCGCATAAAACGTGAAACAACCATCGCATTTAACGGTTCCTTATAATTGTCTTCACATTTCTTTTGATACCGATCGCTTGATCATGACAATAGCTCGTCAGTTTCCATCAATTTCCTTTAACAGATAAACAAGAGGAAATGATACATTATTCAGCGACTAATTATCTATTATGTATGAGGACTGCATACATTACAGATAATTTAGCGTTGGTAGTAATAGACTTGACTAGTTGCCAATTATACGCTAATAGAAAACGTGTTACGAAAAAAATTAGCCATTTAGGTACTTCTGCCTGATATCCTTTTTTGATAGAACGAGTATTTTTAACGAACAAATTTAACAGGGGAATAATAATATGTTAGATGTGTTAAAATTCATTAATAATTTTAATAGGTACAAGATTATCTTGTAAACCGCTAAACGGATTTCACTAATTTTGATTAGTACGTAATCATAATAACTGAGTAGGTGTTTTGTTCCCGGCGCTCTCAACTTTCAAGGCTCCTACAGGCTGTTGCGACGCGACACACTGGTAGAACAATTTCCGTGAAGTTTTCATAGAAATTGTTCTACCAGAGTCGCGTCGCGCCGTCGCATCGCGCCTGTCTGCAGAAGTCTTCACAGCCCATAGAAACATGCTCACAAAACATTTGTTTATTTTTGACAGGATCACATGCAGGACTACCGAGGCAAAGCCTTCGGTTCACTACCACCACACGTGTTTGCGCTGGCTGAGTCAGCATACAGCTTATTGCAGGTATGACAAACTACTTACTTATTTGACAACAATCTTGACAAAAAGAACACTGTTGTTAGAACGCGTAATTACCTCCAACAGAAGGTCAGATTATTCATAACGTAATGTATTGAGTTTTTCTTGTCACAGTTTTTTTAAGGAACATGAATCAGTTTTCAAGAATTCATCACCAGCAGCAGCAAAAAAAAGAAGCAACAACATGATAATTTGTCTTTTCTGAACAGAATGGAGAGAAAAACCAATCGGTAGTAATATCAGGAGAAAGTGGCGCCGGCAAGACGGAAACTACCAAGCTGATCCTACAGTATCTCTGCGCAGCCGGCGGCCAGGCCTCGTGGGCCGAACAACAGATATTGGAGGCCAATACTGTGCTCGAGGCCTTTGGTAAGTGACAGCGGAATTCTACAAAAGATCTTGTTCTGCCGCCAAACATCGTTGCTGTAATTCGACAGCCGTAGCCGGTGTAATTACAGGCATATAAGATATTTAAATCACGATATCTTGGGTATTTTTTGGCTCGTGGCCAAAATCGGAACTAACGCTGCCATCTTGTTTTTTCAATACATTTCACAAATGTTAACCATTAGCAGCGCCACCCTGTCAACGTCACTCAAGCGCCAAAAGATCTCTCTAGCACTCTAGATCTCCTGTGTCAATAAAACTTGGTAGCAATTTATTTAGCAGCAGTCATCAAATTTCATGTTCATATTAATTCAGATTTTTTGACGAGCTTTCCAAGCTATTATATCACTGTTCACGCCCCCTCACTAATAACGTCATGAGTCGTGTCATCAACTACTCAACCTGTCGTGTAGATATTACCCCTCGTTTTGTATAAAAAGGAGGGGCTGACGAACTAAATCATTAGTTCCTTAAGCCGCACCCAAATTGAAACCTCTAAAAGCAATGCTACGTTCGTAAAAAAAGTAATTTGTAGCTTCATTTCGAATGCATACATACATAAGGCAGTATCAGACGGTTCAACTAAATAGAATAACTTTGATTGAACGTTGCAGAAACGAAGGGTATGGTCAGGTCGGCATTGAATGATTCACTATTATGTTAACATGATTCGATTAGGTTGCTTCAGCCAAATTAAAAGCAAAAATGAACCGAGTATTTCTTGCGTTATTTAGGCGTGTAGGTACTATGTTATACTGATAACCTTAAAACCTAAAATTGCATATCGTTAATTTGCAGGAAACGCTAAAACAGTTCGTAACGACAACTCTTCCCGGTTTGGCAAATTCGTCGAAGTCCGGTTAGACCACCGCGGCGGGATCAAGGGCGCAGTGTTGAGAGACTTTCTGCTGGAAAGAGCCAGGATCACTGGACCTGCGCCGAGGGAAACTAACTACCATGTCTTTTACCAGCTCGTCGAGGGTGCTAAGGTAAGCCGTGCCTGTATAATTTACATAAAAACCACAAGAAAAAAATAAACAAAAAAAAGAGCAAAAAGTCGTGCCTTAACTTAAGAATGTGAGTAATTTGCCAAACTATTCATTAAAGAGAAAAGTTTGTATATCTGGCTCGTGTTTCCTCTCATTCGTCGACCAAAATCATCATAAACCTCAGAAATCTCATATCTATCAGCCCCTATAAAGTTGCTCAATCCCAACCTCACACGTATTAAAACCTCCTAATCCTCCATTCCAGCACAACGCAGAACTCCGTAACATCCTCCGCTTGCGCGAAGACGTGCAGTACAAATACCTGCGACCAGAAGATGAGGAAGCGCACCGAGGGCGCGGAGGGGAACAGGGCAAGCTGGAGGCTCTGCAGCTGGCCCTCACTGTGCTGCAGGTGCCGCCGCACATGTGCGAGGGGCTGTTCAAAGTGCTGGCCGCGATACTGTGGCTGGGGAATGTACAGTTTCAGGTATGTAAAGGACAATTGGAATACTGCTTATTGCACACGATATTGAAATGGGCGGTCTTATTGCAATTAGTGATTTCTGCCAGACAGACAATCCAAGGATGGACATAATTTGCATGTATGGATTTAGGAAGTCCGCAACGAGCGATTAAGGCCGCGTGTTACACAGCGTTCATCACTACGACATTTTACTGTATAATTCGGGGATCACATGGCAATTTCATATGGCGTTTGTTTTAACCGAATGAACAGTGGGATTTGTGATTCTAACGTTTTACCGTAAAATATCGTACAGTACAGCGTCGTGTGAATGATATATAGGGCCAGATTTAGAGGTCTGGAGGCCTCGGGGCAACATAGGAGTGGAGGCCCCCTGGCCCCAAATGATTTTTTTCTGTTAGTATTAAACAATATAATCATGCTTGTACGAAGTGCTTGTAGGTAAAGGTAAAACAGGGAAAAAAAATGAAAGGAAAAGTTGTTTACTAGTTGGAATCTGAATGTTTTTTTCGAAGTCTATTGTGGGGGCCCCTCTTTTGTGGGGGCCCCGGGGCGGTAGCCCCAGTTGCCCTCCCCTAAATCCGGCCCTGATGATATAATGTAAAGTATGAATTCTATAACCAGCCCCTAGAGCATATGCGCATGTGCTCGCTGGATAATAAGTTATTTCAAAAAGTAGAATTTTGAAAAACAATTTACTAAGATTATTACTTTGTTTTCAGGATGTGGACGGAGAGCGTTCAACCCTAGCGGGAGAGGACACGGAAGCAGTGGACGCGGTCGCCAATCTGTTAGGGCTGCCGCTACCTACAGCGAAACGAGTATTATTGGAACGACAGATCAACGTGCGAGGCAATGTCACGGACATACCACTGCGGTTACCTGAGGTACATGCTTCAAATCTTTACTTAGAGCGGATTTCACCAATGAAACTGAACGCGATCAGTACATCTAGAACGCATTCAAGAGCTGTCAGTGTCGTCATTGTTATGGAATATTAATCATAATTCTTGGAAAAGGTTTTCATTGATATCATAACCTAATAGTATTTATAACAGCATATTATATTATTCTTATAAGACTTAGCATCTATGATACATCCTGTACATAAATATCAAGTGTCAGCCTTTGTACAATTAAAATTCTCCCCAATAATTTACAGCTTCCCAATATCTTCAACCAATGACAGTTGTCGCCAATAGTTTACAAATGCATAATCATTTTTCCTCTGCAGGCTCGCGAGAACCGTCACGCGATGGCTCGCGCGCTGTACTCGCGAACATTCGCGTGGTTAGTGCGCCACGTGAACAGTTGTTCGGCGCCAGGCCGTGCCGCGCGAGCGCTCGGCGTACTCGACATCTTCGGCTTTGAGAACTTCGCGACGAATTCGTTAGAACAACTGTGTATTAATTACGCTAATGAAAAGCTGCACATGTTCTTCAATAATTATGTGTTCGCACTCGAGCAGGATATTGTGAGTATGCGTCATACTTATGTCTAACAAATATTATTTTTAACCGACTTCTAAAAAGGTGGAGGTACTATGTTCGTAGAGTATATTGTTTTTTTTTCATGTATGTCTTGATATTTTCGTCGTATGAGAACGGATTTTCAAAAATAAAAAATTAAGTAGAAGGAACTTGCGCGCGGTGGTCCAAATTTTATTAACTTTGCTTGGGTAGTTTTTCAGTTAACTTCAATACTACGTATTTTTCCCACTTAGCCTATGTGGATGATGTTCTAAAATGCCCCTATCACTGTTATTAACATAGCAGGTTGTGATTTTCGAAATTGTGTGGGATAGGTACCACAGCTAAAAAGTGAAAAATGAAAACTTTTTATAAAAAAATAACCGACTTCCAAAAAAAACACTACAAAGTGAATAATAACTTTAATTTCGGAAGTTGGTGGCAAAAATCGAAAGTTGTTTTTTTTTGTTAAAAGTTTTTTTACACACGGCAAAGTCAGAGAAAGACAATGCTAACCAGCTTTAGATCCTCCATACTTGGTGTTGTCTTATGATGCGAAAACTAAATTAAATATGTCTTAATTGACAACATTTCAAAACTGACACGGCCATAAAACAAAAATACCATTTCTTTATTTTCATATCCTGAGTTCAAATATATTTTTTTGAATTTTTTTTATTTCTTCATTTCTGAGAAAAAAAATTAAAATAAAAAAACACGTCATGACGTCATAGAAATAGTGGAATGAGGTAGTTACCTTTGCCTAAGCATTCCAATGTATTAGATGAAAACTTGACTTGTCAAACAAGACGTCAATGTCAAAAGTTTGTTTACAATCTTTTTCTAAAGAAATTAAACTTTAAAATATATACGCTGCTTACTGTAAATATTGCCAACTTTTGATTGATATTTCGCCAATGAGGATAATAACACTTGAAAATAATAAAAGGAGATCCGCCAAATCCCATACAAAAAAACCCCAGGCCCGGCGCAAAAGAAATGTATCTCATATTTTAGAGTAATAATAGTAGAAATATTGTAAAGTATCGCTATTGCCAAATTCGGTGGCTAACTTAGTTTTTTTGCCCGGTGAAGTTTCATAAGCGCTAGATGTAAAAATATCTGTGTTCTGTGCTTAACTGTCGGAAATATGTCACTGAATTGACTAATCGGGGCGCCAGCGCCGCCACCGCCTAGCGGCGCTCGACAGAGTCTACATAACATAACGCTCGACTGGGGGTGAGCAGAGTTGGTCGGTTATAATTTTACTCGAACTGCAAACGGTTTTTAACCGACTTCCCAAAAAGGAAGAGGTTATCAATTCGGCTGAATTCTTTTTTTTTTTTTGTATGTGTTTTTGTTCACAACTCCGTCATTTATGAACCGATTTGGAAAATTATTTTTATATTTTTAAAGGGTATACTTCCCAGGTAGTCTAGTTGTCATCAAGTCAGGATCTGATCATGGGATCTTGGAGATATCGAGGGAACTCTTCAAGTATTATAGGCACACCTATAGCGATTTGGGTATTTTTTATGGTAACTCATGCATTTGCTCTTGGAAAGCACCATTTTTCACAGATGCCCACCGGAACTACTCAATAATAATTATTTTATGGGTTGCGATTCGATTATTTTAATATGTTTGCCAATCAATTTATGCTAGTCACAATTCATATTATGAGCTGATGAGCCATGAGGCTATTGTAACTAAGATAAATTACAAACCGACCCACTAAAAAGCGATAAATAAAACTTTTTTACAACAAAAAAAAAACAACTGTCTTCCAAAAAGACACTAAAAAGTGAAAAATAACTTTAATTTCGGAAGTCGGTGTCTTTGGTTTTGTATTTTCCTTTTTTAGTGGGTCGGTACCTCCTAAGTCATTTCCGACACAGATATTTTTACATCTAGCGCTTATGAAACTTCACCGGGCAAAAAAACTAAGTTAGCCACCGAATTTGGCAATAGCGATACTTTACAATATTTCTACTATTATTACTCTAAAATATGAGATACATTTCTTTTGCGCCGGGCCTGGGGTTTTTTTGTCCCATAATTGACGCTGCCCGCTTTCTCAAAATGGCATGAAAATCGTCAACACGGGTATCCGCGAACATCTGTGCGCGGAAGCCCCATCAACATCCTAAACCCATAATTATACTGAACGCGTAGGACGTTGCAGGCCCTCTACGTATACTTCACCCACAAGCTGCACGTATAGAAGGTTTGTAATACTTGTACATAAGCAAAAAGTATAAAGCAAACTGTATTACATTTTTATATAAATACTGTAAATATATTCACATAGGTATGCCATATAAAAATATGATGGGGTAGTTGTCTCTTCCTTATTATCAGCCATAGTTTAACTACTGTGTGCGTACTATGGGTAGTGTTGGGTATTGCGCAATAGAAAAACCAAATTCATTATAACCGACCAACTCTGCTTATCCCTTAGTCAAGCGTTATGTTTTAGACTCTGTCGAGCGCCGCTAGCTTTGATTGGCAAACATATTAAAGTAATCGAATCGCAACCCATACAATAATTATTATTGAGTAGTTCCGGTAGGCATCTGTGAAAAATGGTGCTTTCCAAGAGCAAATGCACGAGTTACCATAAAAAATACCCAAATCGCTATAGGTGTGCCTATAATATTTGAAGAGTTCCCTCGATTTCTTTAAGATCCCATGATCAGATCCTGACTTGATGACATCAGGACCACCTGGGAAATATACCCTTTAAAAACATAAAAATAATTTTCCAAATCGGTTCATAAATGACGGAGTTGTGAACAAACACACTTAAAAAAAAAAAAAAACTGTCGAATTGATAACCTCTTCCTTTTTGGGAAGTCGGTTAAAAACCGTTTGCAGTTCAAGTAAAATTATAGCCGACCAACTCTGCTTATCCCCAGTCGAGCGTTATGTTATATAGACTCAGTCGAGCGCCGCTAGGTGGCGGCGGCGCTGGCGCCCCGATTAGTCAATTCAGTGACGTATTTCCGACAGTTAAGCACAGAAAACAGATATTTTTACATCTAGCGCTTATGAAACTTCACCGGGCAAAAAAACTATGTTAGCCACCGAATATGGCAATAGCGATACTTTACAATAATTCTACTATTATTACTCTGAAATCTGAGATATATTTCTTTTGCGCCGGACCTGGGGCAATTTTGGCGGAACCCCTTTACGAATTTAATTGAAAACAAACAAACAAGTTTAGGCGCCAACGAGTTTGACACATTTGACAAGATGACACCAGTGACATCTAATAGTTTTTTTTTTGACGATCATAGTCAAGCAAAGGTTTTAACGGTATTCCACTATATGTTTGACGTCATTTGGCGCTTACGTCTTTTTAGAATAAACCGAATTTCAAAGTTAAAATTATGAATGAAAATTACATCATTTTGAAAAACGGAAAAATACCGGTGCCCTTGTTTTGGATTTACTTTTATAAAACGTAATAATACATGCAGGTTAAAAATATGAAATGTTGTCAATTCCAGTATCGTCAAGAAGGCATCGTGTACAATCAGATCCAGTTCACGGACAACGCGGCGTGTCTCGAACTGTTGGAGAAGCCGCCCAGGAGCTTGCTAAAGTTACTTAGTGAGCAATGTCATATGCCTAAGGTAAAACCTACTTATCTATAGTATGGAATAAGACAAGCCATATACATAAATAAATAAACAAATAAAAAATAATCAACATAATCCATACGAATCCATCTTATTCCAGGGTTCAGACGGCGCCTACCTAACAAACATCCAAGGTGAGTTCGGTGACCACCAGTCCTTCGTCAAGGGCTCTCGTCGGAAATGGGAGGAAGAGTTCGGAGTACAGCATTATGCTGGCACCGTCAGCTACAGCGTCTACGGCTTTGTGGACAAGAACCGCGACACGCAGCAGGATGCCTTCATAGACCATCTCAGTCGGTCAGCCAATCCATTTGTGAGGGAGCTCGCAGATTATGTGCAAGACTTGGCACCGCCTGGACAGGTATGCCATTTTTGACCTTATGTTTAGTGGATCAAGGTGTATTATATTAAAAACTAAATCTGCTAGTTGATAATATGATTGGTCGTAGGCAACTTGGTGAATTTGAAGTCTGATGTTTAGACCCCGTTCACTGAGACGGGTTTATTTAACTCTGTTAACATTATATTAGGATACGTCGCTGTCGAGTCCTAACTCAACGGGCACCACACAGCGCGGCACATCCAAGGGTCGCCCGACTGTCGTGGACACGTTCAGAGCGCAACTTCAGTCACTTGTCGACATGCTACAAGCAACTGATGTGTGGTAAGTCCTTATTGACCTGAACCATTCGCAGTATAAGATTCTTATCTCACAATACAAGGACCACTTTTTAAAATTTTCCTAACACCGAGTCCGAACCTATTGCTGTGTATAGACTTGATGAAACGCTTTTTTATGTTGTTACTTTCATAACAACATCCTGTAGCGACCTGCAGACACAAATCTGTAATCATAATTCAAAAGAGCGCATGAAAACAAATATACAATGTAAAATATCATAAATCTACCCTACAGGTACGTCCGCTGCATAAAACCGAACGAGAACAAAGAAGCGGGCAAGTACTCGGAGCAACTCGTCCTGGAGCAGCTGAAGTACCTCGGCATGAACGAGATCGTGCGCATCCGCCGCGACGGCTACCCGCTGCACCTGCCCGCGCCGCACTTCCAGGCGCGCTACCGCTGTCTGCTGCCGCACCCGCGCCCGCGCAGCCCGGAGATACAGTCAGTGTTTTTTTAAACTAAATATTAAATGAAATCGTGCCAAAACTGAATTGATGCAGTTTAGTTTTTATTAATCCGTCATGTCATCATTTGAGAAAATTGTGCCAAATAAAATTCCGCCCGAAACAGAATATTTTAGATTTTAGCCTCTTCTAAAACTCACCAACGTTTTACTAAAGAAACGAGAGACAAAAAAAAAAAAAACATTTTGGTTGTTTACTCACAGGTGAGCCTCAGCATTTTGATCTTATTTTTTTTTTATTCGCAGAGCAATCACAGCGATAGTCAACGCACCGAAGGACGACTGGCAGATCGGACACACGAAGATTTTCATGAGGAGTTCGGTGCACGCTCCACTTGAAGCCAAGAGATCTGCGCTACTGCAATCTTCAGCTCTACGTATACAGAAGGTAAATCAAAGATCTTTTATGCATTTACACAGTTTACTCTAGCAATATTTTTCTAAAGCTCAATTGAGAACACCATTAATTTTTAATATAACATAACATCACGCCTGTGAACCCTGAAGGGTTAGGCAGAGGTGTATCTAATAATACACCCACCTTTTGCCAGTTATATTTAAGCTCCATGTAACAGGGGTGAGCCGTTCACCATCAACTGGGTACAAATCCAGACTACGGGGTGCTACTGAGAAATTCCGGATGGAAAACCTCAATAACACCTTACCCAACCTAGGAATCGAACTCAAGAGCTCAGCAGTAGCGCTTGCAATTACTAGACCAACGAGGCAGTTAATTTTGAATAAGCATCGTTGAAAAAATAAAATACCTTTGCACGCACACAATCTTCACCGTTTTCTTGCTGATGATCGTCTCCCCCTAGCGAATATTAGTATGTAATGCCAATTACTCCAGTTTTATAACAAATCCTGACAAAAACAAGTTACTGTAATTTTGAAAAACTCCGCAGTGGTACAAGGGCTCAGTGAAACGCCGCCAATACGTGACCTGGCGCACCGCAGCCGTAGTGCTGCAGGCGGCCCTGCGCGGCTGGAAGGAGCGCGCCGCCTTCCTGCGCCTGCGCCGCGCCGCGCTCACGCTGCAGAGACATCTCCGGGGCGCCTTCGCCAGGGAAGTGGCCGCTGCCTTGAGAGAGATGAGGAGAGTCAACCAGGAGATTAAGTTGAGGGAGGAGAGGAACAGGTAAGAATATCGACGGATCTTGAGCAAGTTTTAAAAGTGAAAATGAGTTTAGTAACATTAAAAAAAAAGTAAAAGTTTTCTGAATTGTTTTCCTTTTTTTTAAATTGTTTTGTTATTATTTGATGTTTATCTTTTTTTTATATATAATTTTCTAGTACGCTAATTAAAAGTTCCGTGCTTTCCTATTATTTATATACACGCGAGATCTATGTATATTATGACAGAGACTGGGTTAATGCTGTGTATGTGTTTAGTTGGTAAGCCTATAAATGAATAAATATCTCTTTTCTTTTCAAGTCTCCAAGAAAAGGCGAACCAGGAACGGGCAGAGCTTGAGAACATGGCCGACCAACTACGAGGTCTTTCTTGCCCGACCAGTACTCGCGCCGAGTCCGTCAATTTGGACAATTTGTTCGACTTCCTGGCAGACGTGCCCACACAACGTGGGGCGCCCGATGGACAGCCGGATATGCATCAACCAACTATAGCAGAGATTGGGGACTGTATGGAAAGACTCGCTGATGATTTGCATCAAGAGGTGGGTCAAGATAATATTGTATAATACAATCCGTATTGTATTTTTGACTGGAACTAATTTTTTGTGAAGAAAAAATGAAACGAAAAGCAGATGTGATTATTCACAGCCATCATATATTATGTTGTTGAATACATAATACTTCTGCAAAACTGCAAAGGAGTTTTTTGGCGGGTTAAAATAAGGGTTACACTTACGCCAAGCCCAGGTGAATGATGAATACAGATGGTTCACTTCGCAAAAAGATTTAAATAAAAAGCAACTCTTGCTACGGCACAATAAAGTGCAATTCAGCCTGAAGGTAATTAGCATTGTGCGACCTGAATTATCCAGGTCGCACAACGCTAATTACAGTCCGATTCAAACTTAATGGCGGCTCGGAACACTCGGCTCCTCGCTGCGCAGTAACAATGTCATGTGTCAGCGGGGGTGAGGGGTGCGGTACTGCGCAGCGAGTAGCTAACTTCCGAGCCGCCATTCAGTTTGAATCGAACTGTACCTACAGTTATATTCACCTAGAAGTTGCTTCTCTTTCTATCGCTTAACTCTTATATCTTCTGACTACGTTACGCCCACTAAATTCGACAAGTCGAGCCCGTCGCGTACCTACTTGTAGCTTCATATCTAAAATGCGGAGTAAACCATCTGTATTCATCTGTGGTAATAGGTAAATCCTATTGTTTGTCTTGTTTCTTTAAGATAATTGCATTAAGCTTTGAAACATACAAATTACAGTGCTAAATAATCGAACTGAGAAAATATCGCTTATAATATAAACTCTTTCGTTCACAGTTGGAACACGTCTTAGCCGCCGAAATGAACGAGCTAAGCAAGTCGCACACAGAAGCTCAGCGCAAGCCAGACGGCGCGCCCTCCGAGTCCATCCCTCCCCCTCCCCCCCTCCACGCTCGCCATACAACCGTGCGTCCCCCCCGCGCCGCCGCCGCCCGCCTCCATGACGTCATCATTCAACGGTGTCATGAGTACTTCGATGAATGGAATGTCTCCGATGTCGAATGGGGATGCGATGACGTCATCGTTGATACTGCCGCCGCCGCCGCCGATAGAGCCGTTGCTGGAAGAGTCCCCGGTGTTCCCGCCGCCTCCGACCACGTGCACGCTACCGGAGCCGGCCGGCCCGCCGCCGCCGCCGCCTCCCCCGGCTAAAGGTAAGTCAAACAAAGTTTTAACCAAGTTATCCTGACTAATATTATAAATGCGAAAGGGAGTTTGTTTGTTTCGCTTTCACGCTACAACGGCTGAACGGATTTGGATGAAATTTGTCACAGATTTCGGTCCAAATAGTTGCCAAATTTCATCCAAATCCGTTCAGCCGTTGTAGCGTGAGTGCTTTCGACCAAACTTATCCACATACAATAAAAACTCGTTAAACTATCTCTATATTATAATCTAAAACCCACAGACGCAACACCACCAGAGCTGACCAACGGTATTATCCCCAACGGAAAGCTATCAGTGGTCAAAAGTAAGGAGCCGATCTACGAATCGGTGATACCACGACCGGCGCAGGAACAGAACAGCGAACCATCGCCACCACCACCCTCACCGCCACAACCGCCTCCGCCTCCGCCACAACCCGTACCACCTGACAATAATGGGTATGTTCATATGCTTGGAATAAAATGTTTTAAATAAGGATTCTCTCTAGAAACCTTCTAGGCAGAGCAACTTGGAATGAGCGCTTTGGAATGGGCAACTAGAGTGCGCGCAAGATAAGTATGCGCGCAACTGGTGGCGCTGGACTGCTTAGTTCTAGGTGTAAAGCACAAAACACCCAATAAGATCTGAATGTCATTTATCTGTTTTGTTTATGTTAAAAATAAAGAAATTTCAAATCAAATCAATGGTGACCCCTTCGGTCACACACTCGATCCTCATCTCATCATTCAGGGTTCCATATAGAAAGCGGAAAAGTTGAAACATCTTCCATTTCAATGAAACTGAAAGATGGCAGGAGTATACTTCGCACTACGGATCTTTTTTGTCAGTTAAGCTAGCTACGGTTAGTCACAATTGTGTTAATCCCAGAAATATTCCAAAAATGATGTTCCAGAAATCTCGGAGAAAACGGAGTCCGAAAAACTCTTTGAATGCTTAACCTCATTTTTAAAAGTTTGTTCTAAATGAGAAATCCAATCTGCAACAAATTTCACCAACAGAAAGATCCGTGTTAGAACTTTTAACGGTGATCAGGGACTGTAATATGAAATGTTACAGCCATCATCGTTCCGTTGCGAAAAAGAGACGGTGCTGTCCGTCCTGTATAGTTTCATCTCTCTCTCACACTCGAATAATTAATAATTATGGTTCTAAAAAGTCATAATGCGGCTTCGCAAATGTCAAATGGAGCCATCGAGTAAGAAGTAGGTGTCCTTGTCATTCAACAACACTAACTTGTTACCATCAAAAAGGCTATTTTTTTCTCCGTCTGATATCTTGTTAAAAAAAATCTGATTACCCATCTTTCTGTATGCACGTGTTTCTGCGACAAATAAACCTATTTTTCTTTCTTTCTTTCTATTCGCATCACAAACTTGTTTGCTATGTTTTGAAAAGCTTAACAAATATTTTCTTTACAGGTTCATCCACAAAGAGATTGAGATCGAGCCGGAACCACAAGACGCGCCGCTACCACCTCTGCCGCCGCTGGACAACGGACCGTCCCCGCCGCCAGTACCCATGGATACCTGCATGAGTCCGCCACCTATGATGAACGGGGAGTCTACAGTAAGTCTCATTTCCAAATCAAATATTATTTGTGTGATTTTTAGTAACAGGTACAGTTAGGTCTTATAAAATATTAACGTGCTCAGAAATCTACACAATGGGAGACCATCTTCACATATGGAGACGGAGTCCTCCGTGTCTCGGAAAGCTCGTTAAGCCGTTGTTCCCGGCTGTCATTCGTGGATCTTTGACACTCGTTACGAGTCGTCAGAAGCCCGAACCTGTCTGACCAAGGGGTATTGTATTACATAGACCCAGTAACTATGTAATACAATACCCCTTGGTCAGACAGGTTCGGGCTTCTGACGACGTTGAAGTCAGACAGGCAGTCGCTCCATGTAAAATACTGGTATTCAGCTGCATCCGGTTAGACTGGAAGCCGACCCCAACATAGTCGGGAAAAGGCTATTCAGATTGATTTGACTGTATCAAAAACATATAATTCTTGTCAAATTTTAATCTTTTTAAACTTAGTTATGTACTATAGGTACACCTTTACATAACCCGGGGAACACAGGCGTCAAGTTATGTTAATAAGCTTCTCTCCCTACAGAGCGTAGACCGCAACGCACGTCGCAAGGAGCGCGTAGAGCGTCGCTTACATCAAATAGAGGCTCAAGCGACTACATTGCCGCCTACTACACCACCTGCTGACGTCACCAACGACTTGTCAGAGTTCGCCAAGTTATATTTCAACGATCACCCGCGCTCACCCGAAGGTAAATTAGAGATAAGGTTGATAATTGCGTGGTGTACCCTGCTCAATAGCCCTGCGTATACCTTGTGAAGTATTGTATGCAAAGTCTTTTGAACTCTGTTGATATAATCATAAGATTCAAATCGGAATGAACCAATAAAACAACCTTTTTTATTCCTATCAGGTACTATTATGGCGACGTTAACACGCAAGAGCAAATCGATGGAACTGCTGACTAAGGAGGAAATGATCACGTACCACAAAGGAAACAACATTCCAACCTCACACATACAACTGCATGATCCCGATAGCGTTACCGCAGCTGTCAATATATTTAGAGTAAGTTTAAACATATTTTAGAAAAAGGGTCATTTTTATCAATTTTTACCATGAACCAACCCTAAAATCAGCTGCTCGCCTGCTCCATAAATCTACACTAATATTATAAAGAGAAAAGATTTGAATTTTGTTAGTAATGAGTAAACTCAAAAATGGACCGATTTTGAACATTCTTTCACCAGTAGAATACTATAATATTATCACTGAGTAACGCTATAAATTTGGGTGCAGCCGCTGGTGGAAGCTAGTCGCAAGTAATAAAGTTCGCATAACTCGACAAAATGTAAAGAACTGCTGATTTTGTTAAAAAAACACTTGAAAGACATTTTGGTGTCTCATAGTCAATATGTTTTGTTCTCTAGGATCTATGTCGCTACATGCGCGGAGAGCTGACGGCTGAAAAGGAGACGCAAGTGATACAGTCAGTCATCGGCAAAGGTATCGAGCGAGAGGAGTTGAGGGACGAGATTTTGGTGCAGTGTGTTCGACAGGTGAGTTTTCTTTTGATATATTTGTAACGTTTGATTTTTAACCCCCGACGGAAACAGAGGAGTGTTATAAGTTCAACGTGTGTATCTGTGTATCTGTTTGTTCCCGCGTAGCTCCCAAACGGCTGAACCGATTTTGATTATTTTTTTGTTTGAAAGGTGTCTTGATCGAGAGTGTTCTTAGCTACAACTCAAGAAAATCGGTTCAGCCGTTTGAAGATTATCAGCTCTTTTCTAGTTGATGAATGGATGTGCGCATCTTCCACATATCTGTTCGATTCGAAATTTATTATTGCCTTAAAAATAATAAATGTAGTATATTCGACTTTTTCTCTCTAGAGGTCTTTGTTTGTCGGGGGTTAATTAAATTTTAACTTGTTTCATTACGAATTGTCATTACGATTTTTTATTGTATCAATTTTTTTATGAGATTTATTTATTGAATACTTCAAGTACAGAAATGTACAGAGGCGGACTTAGTGCCATAGGCATTTTCTATCAGTCAACCTTTTGGGTGAGGCAGAGACAAACAGTATTGTCAAGTTTCATCAGTTTATGTTCTGCCAATTAATGGCATGGTTCTAAGTGGGCTAACTCTGAATCTGCTTAACATACTGTACATTCTTATTGATATCTGCTGTTTTAAGATATTGATTTGTATACAATTTGCCATTCCAATATTGTCGAGAATGTGTAGGTTACATTTATCACCATATTATAACTTTCGTTTCCTCTCCAGTTAACGGAATGTCCAGTAGAAGAATGGGCGGAGCGCGTGTGGCTGGTCCTGTGCCTGTGCGCAGTGGCGTGGCAGCCGAGCCGCGGCCTGGCGCGCTACTACAGCGCGTGGTTGCGAGCTCGTGCACGCCTGCTGTCGCCGGGCTCGCCCGCGTCGCCCGCGTCGCCGGCCGCGCGCGAGGCACACTGTGCGCAGTGGTGTCTTGACAACTGTCGTGGAGCTGCTCCTAGACAACTGCCTCCCAGTACTGTAGAAATTGCCGTGAGTATTCTATCTAAGTTGGTTATTGATAAATAACTATACAAGAAACACTTCCCATGAAAGTTGAAACACAACAGAGTTCAAAATTTTTTACAATGTATCCCAGGCCATGCGTCGCCTCGGCACCATAGTCTGCCGCTTCTTCTTCCTGGATGGGCGAACAAAAGCCATCGACGTGCACCCGGCCGACACCGCGGCCGCAGCGGCCGCCCGCCTGGCCGACAAGCTGGGCCTGTCGCCGCACTCGCGCGCGGGCTGGGCTGTGTACCAGCAGCGAGCCGGCACCGAGGAACATGTGCGGGCCACGCATTACTTATATGATGTCATCGCTGCGTGGGAGATGTGAGTAATGTTCTATCATTTAATTTTACACACATGACGCCTCGGCAAAGGGGTACCTATAGTACACCTACATTTCGCCAGTTATGTTTAAGTCCCATGTAATGGTGCAAGCCTATTGCCATACACCAGCCGCAGATCTAGACTCCGGGCTGCTACTGAGAAGTTCCTGATGGAAAAATCCAATAACACTTTGTCTGACCTGAGAATCGAACCCAGGACCTCATGCTCATCAGCAGCGCTTGCTATTATTAATTGGCTTATCTTGACCATCTTCGGACCTGGTGGTAAGTGAAGATGCGATTGAAGATGGTGCACCCTTGCCTACAAGTTACAAGTTTAGAGGTATGAGGAACAGGGTGTAAAGTCAACTCATCCTCTATAGAAAAGGGAGGATCCTCTGACCAGACGGGTGTTGTGTCTGGCGGGCAACTGCCCAACTATTTATGTCGGATAGTCTAATATGTTTTAATCGCGCGGTAAACTCTAATAGCGCGATGCAGGATTTTGTGGTTTTAGGTCTTTGATGCGTAATTCGCATGTTGCGTTTTAGACGCCGCCACACAAGTTACCTATTTAGCAGGAATTAGTGGTTCGACTAACGTTTTACACTATTGTTGGGTCATTTCTGTCGAAATACTAAAAAAAATTGTTTATTTTCGGCTAGACTGTCCATCGTAAAAAAATAAGGTTGGAGTATCATTTCCTACGAAATGTATGGTAAAAGATTTTTGCGATTTCTGACTTTTCTAGTACTCAAACCTCATTTGGTCTGATAGTTTTTTGATCCAAGAAACAGGATCGATGGGCGTCAAAAAACATTTTTGGGAAAACTGCCCATTTTCTTGCTGACTGTATTATTTTAATCAAAATTTTTGAATACACTTCAAAATGTCTCAAAAAGTTAAGGACAGTCTCCTAAGTAAGGCTTTTGTCCTGTAGCTACAACGGTTAAGCTAGCTGCCTTTACAGCACCTTTTAAATCCCCTGTGTATATTCCTCTCAATTATTATATTTTTAGAAACTACACCTTATAACATGCCTCATTCTATCGTACAGGCAACAAGGACCCGGAGGTGGTTCCGCAGACAATCGCTTCGTGTTCAAGCGTCGTCTGTTCCGCGGAGGGCGCGAACTTCCGCACGACCCTGTCGAAGTCGCGCTGTTGTACGCACAAGCTGTTCACAGTGTCGTCAAGGTAAGCAACTACAGAGTACGCGGTAACATGCAAGATAAATGGGCTCATATCATATCCCCGACTGAAGCTTCGGAAGTTGTTCGGAAGATAAGCCCCGCCCATTAAAATTGACGAGCTCACTCTTTCCACATACACAGTACACGGTATAACATGCAAGATAAATGGGCTCATCTCATATCCCCGACTGAAGCTTCGGAAGTTGTTCAGAAGATAAGCCCCGCCCATTAAAATTGACGAGCTCACTCTTTCCTCATACACAGTACACGGTAACATGCAAGATAAATGGGCTCATATCATATCCCCGACTGAAGCTTCGGAAGTTGTTCGGAAGATAAGCCCCGCCCATTAAAATTGACGAGCTCACTCTTTCCTCATACACAGTACACGGTAACATGCAAGATAAATGGGCTCATATCATATCCCCGACTGAAGCTTCGGAAGTTGTTCGGAAGATAAGCCCCGCCCATTAAAATTGACGAGCTCACTCTTTCCTCATACACAGTACACGGTAACATGCAAGATAAATGGGCTCATATCATATCCCCGACTGAAGCTTCGGAAGTTGTTCGGGAGTTTTTGGGAATTTACGAGGTCACTTTTTCCATATAGTGACATATTACGCTTACGTTACTCGAATAGAAGTTGGTTACCGAGACCGTGTCGGTAAAGTCTGTGCTTAGACTTTAGATTGTGTCGTTTGTAAAATAAAACAAAACACTGAATGTCTACTGACTGGAGAGAAGGAACAGGGAATAAACTACAAAACTCTTTTAAATTGATACGATGTTCCGTGAGACATTATATTGCAGTGTTTCTATTGAGCTCTTTGTTTTTAATATATCTGACGTTCCTTCATATTGCAATACTGTCAACAGTGTTAAAACAGTTGCTATTATATAACGTTGTACGGCCCAGATGGACGAGTTCCCGGTGTCGGAGAAGGTGGCGCTGCAGCTGGCGGGGCTGCAGGCGCAGGTGTCGCTGGGCGAGCCGCCGCCCAGCCCGCCGCCGCCGCACACGCGCGCCTACTACGCGCAGCCGGAGCAGTTCCTGCCGCAGCGCATCGCAAGGGCTAGGCCGGCGCAGCAGTGGGTAAGTACCTTTATTCTGATCACCATATACTCATAGAAGCGGGCCGAGTCTACTAGTTTATAAACGTTGCAATGAACTCGCCATTGGTAATTTTGAATCTGCCGATCAATTCTGTAAAAATGTCTCCGTGAAAACTTAGGTGATGTGAATGTGACCTGTCAATAGTGTCAATCTAGCATCAAGTGGGATGACGGCTCAGTTCAGCAAATTTTTCACGGTGAGATTATTACAGAGTAGAATGGCTGGTCGATATTCAAGAAAAGTGGTCATGCGCAAAGGATAACGGTGGGTCATTCACGATTTTACACACGACATTCGTGATTTGCCAAAAAACGGAATTGAGCTTGATAAGTTAGGCTCACAACTATGCTTTAAGGTAACATGATGATCTAAATTAAGTTTCCCTCCCACCAGGCAACCATCCTTGCGCAAGCGCATCGTCAATATGGCGCCGGAAGAGCAGAACTAACTGCGAAGGCGTTGTACCTGTCGTGTGTGATGCAATACCCGTTGTATGGAGTGACACTGTTTCCTGTTACCTACAAAGGCTACTGGGCACATGGTAAGCGAATATAAAATTAATCATTTGGATTTTTTTAATCCCTTGACTTTGGTTAGACATTCACAGATTGAATTTCGATGATAAATGATTTTGTTTCTATAGGTAGGTTTATATTCTACAAACACTTTTACACGTCACTAATATCTTAAAAACTAGATAAGGTCGCAATAACAATATGGAGGGGGTTAATCTACCTCAGAAGGGGTGAATCGGTATTGATCCTGCAACTGATCATTATAAGCAACGAGTTATCTCTTCAGGTCCCAACGTCCTCCTCGGCGTGGGCTCCGAAGGCGTGGTCCTCGTCCGTCCTACAGACAAGGTGGTTCTCGCTGAATACCCGTACACCAACATCGCAGCCTTACTCATGGACCCCGTGGACAACGGCCTCACCATCAGCCTCACGCATCACGGACAGCACGACGGACACCGGTATGTTGTTAATGATCAGGATGAAGATCTGAACCAGCATGGAACGGATGAGCGACATCGGTATGTTAGACTTTATTTGTTAGACCCAGCTTGAACGTAACGAAATAAAGCCTGCTGCTGACAAGACACTAACCAACCGAATAAAATGCAGGTCAATAGCTTGCAATGTTAACGAGGTGCGAGAAGACTGCTTCTCTCTCGATGGCAAATGTTGCCAGCTAAATCTCTCGGTAACAAATGTTCCCAGTTAATAATGCTACAGCTGAAAACTGCTCTGCAGCCAACGCTCCATGTGCCTTTATGTAGTTATCGCATTCTCGAGCGCTTGTCAATAATTTCCATTTTAAACCTTATGCCATTGACATTTTACACACAAAGATATTTTACATGCGCTCGTGATTTGCAACGACTATACCTAGCTGTTGTCTGCGATAGTTTATTGACTTACCTCATTATCTCAGCTCCAAAACTGATCCCTAAATTGAATCCTATAGGTGCATCGTATTGGAGTCTCCTCAAAAGAATGAAGCAGCATGGTTGATGGCTGCCTATAGTCCAGTTCTCGCTAACGGCTTAGCAGATGAGCCTCCTAGACGCGCGGCCCCTACCTCTGAAAGGTCCCGCTTGGCCGCCGCGCTCAAGAGTGCCCGGCGAGCTTTGGTTGACTCGGGCATGCTCAGGAGACCCACTGAAGCTACTGCTGGGAACTTCTTGAGGAATACTCTGCGAAGGTTTGTAGTCAAAGATTAAATACAACTTCCGTTTTATTTTTCCATTACGTGTATAAAGTAAATTCAATATTGTATGCAACAAATCTAACGTTAGTCTAGCGTAGCCGTTCGTCGAACGTATACGATGTATTTTCGACGCCTCCTGTGGACATAATCCTAGTAAGATGATATTTTGATATTAAAAAAAATGGGGACGGTTAACTTATCTACATTATTTTCGCAGGTTGAGTAAGCACAGACTAGAGAAGATGCGGCTCGACATGGCGGCGGAGAGCCAGGGCGAGAGCTACAAGAGCTTCCCGGCCGGCTACTGGGGCTGGTCGCGCAGCCTGCCGCACAGCCTCACCAAGCTCAACGAGGCCGAGGAGGTGGCCGCCATGCAGATATTCAAGGTAACATAATAGTATAGTTTCAAAAATAGGTCAGCTAAATATAAATTCACAGTACTTTTTACCCGACAGCCCCAGAAGGAGGGTAATGTTTTTATGTAGTATTGGAGTCGGGAAGAGGAAGCACAGCCTTTTCCGTTAACTATTATTTTGGCCAATTCTAGACTCAGTTTGGTACAGTTCGATTCAAACTGAATGGCGGCTCGGAAGTTAGCTACTCGCTGCGCAGTACCGCACCCCTCACCCCCGCTGACACATGACATTGTTACTGCGCAGCGAGGAGCCGAGTGTTCCGAGCCGCAATTAAGTTTGAATCGAACTGTAGTAAGCCTTGCGTGGGTGTTATTTTTTCTCCTACTACTCCCTGTCTCTGAATCCGCACCCCTCATCCCCGCTGACACATGACATTGTTACTGCGCAGCGAGGAGCCGAGTGTTCCGAGCCGCAATTAAGTTTGAATCGAACTGTAGTAAGCCTTGCATGGGTATTTTTCCTCCAACTACTCCTTATCTCTGAAACTATTCTAACATAGTAGATAGGCCTACTGTCCCCAGAACACTTGTGCTTTTTTAAGCGTTTGCTTCAAATATTATCTTCAAATCCGATACTTTTTGTCGCAGGATATAATGAGCCACGCGGGTCTAACAGCCACCCACGACGGCAGCACCACCAACCTCGCCAACAACAACGTGACGCAACACGAGGCTGACAGCGACGACCGCGTGGCGCTGGCGCAGGCTTTACTACAGCGATGTCTGCAGAAGGACACCTTGCTTTGTGAGCTGTACATGCAGCTTATTAAACAGGTGAGGGTTTTGACGCGATTAAACATTGTTCAAGATTGTTTGCAGTTCTCAGACCTTTCCAAATGGATCCCATTGGAACTCTGGAAAAGATGTGGCGGCATCTACAACGCCACATGCGAACTACGCATCAGACCTGACGTCACAAAATCCTGCATCGCGCTATTAGAGTTTACCGCGCGATTAACATAATAAAACTATCCGACATCAATCCTTGGGCAATTGCCCGCCAGACACAACACCTGTCTGGTCGGAGGATCCTCCCTTTTCAATAGTGGATGAGTGAACTTTACACCCTGTTCCTCATACCCCTAAAAAGACTTCGCGTTTCCACGCGGTAGATGGCGGTTGTATTTTTGCTTGAGAGTGCTACAAGCTGGCGATCTGTTGGCGCACGAATGAGGTTGACATGGGGGCGCTGCTGGTAAACATTTGTAAAATTGTTTTGTGAAATGGATTGAACAAATAAGATGGCGGAGTTAGTTCCGATTTTGGCCACGCGCCAAAACCTTGTAGCGCTATACTTATGCATCTTGTTATAATAAAGACTGGCTTGTAAGCGCATGGTCATGTCGGAGATGCTTGGCATTGACTGCATTCATTTATACAGCTGTCCGTGCCTCAGCAATCAGGAAAAATGTTTGCGAGTTTCTTGCCCAATTTTCTCCATAAGGAACCTCTTGGAAGGAAAAACTAGATTCAAAACTATTTTCTTGTACATTTTGACGTTAAAAATTGCCTTTTAATGTAAATTATTGGACTTTGTCTCCTCCAGACGACGGACCACCCAGAGCCTTCCTCGCGCGTATCATCTCGTCACTGGGCCCTGCTATGCGCGGCCGTGGGCGCGGCCCTGCCGCCCGCCAAGCCGCTGCGGCGCTTACTGTTAGCGCACCTACGTTACCGCGGCACTGCGCTACATGCGGGAGAGGAGGGCAAGTTCGCACGACGGGCGGAACAGGTACGAAACTAATGATTTCTATTGTCTTTTATGTGTATGTGTGTATAGAAACTGTATCTTTATTGTAATTGTTTTTTAACTGTTTTAAAATTATAAACAAAATAACAAACCAACTTTTGCTGATGTACTGTTTAAAAAAAGATTGCATTGATTTCAAGAGCAAGGATTGGGGACCGCAAAGCCAGATGTACCTAGCAAGCGAAACGTGATTTGGTCCAAAGTAGGCTTCTAATTTGAAAAAAAAGTAAAATAAAATCAAGACTGAAAGAAACTAAAGAACTAGCTTGAAATTGCTTGTCGCAGCCGAAAAACAAACTATAGTTTTTGATGTGCGAAACAATTATTGATGAGGTGCCTCCCAGGCATCTTAAATCTGCCCAAACAGGGTCAGACTTTTAGCCTAACCACCGCTTTGCTTGACCTTAATAATTGCTCAACAGATAGCCCATTGGCCTCCATATCATCCTTTACATCAACCAGCTTACAATGCTGAACACAGTGCCCACCACCCCTTCTGTAAATATTATCACTTCAACGTCTGACGGTCGCGGCCGTACGACGGTAAGACCACCTCCAACATTTTATAACAAAAAAATTAACAATTTTTCCAAATCGTATCTAAATTAATATATTATCTAATAAGATATAAGCGTTTTTGTTGTGCTCTAATTAAAATATAATAACAGTATTGCTAGCTTTTACTAACAGCTAGAGAAAAGTCTTTTTCAAGTTTATTGATTGCTACTACTTTTAGGATATTCTTACTTGTCGTATAAACTTGTGTGGGATTTTTTTTCATTTGATACTAAATCTGATGACAGCAATAAATGTAAGCCAAGTCGAGGCAATGAACATCATGATCAGCGCGCCACCTCTAAAATACATGTTTTTGATAGACTGCTTCGTTGGTGTAGTGGTCGCAAGAGATACTGCTTAGCATGAGGTCCTGGGTTCGATTCCCAAGTCGGGCAAACTTTTATTTCGTTTTTGCATCAGGAGTCCGCCAGGTTTGTGCCCAGTTGATAACAATAGGCTCGCCCCCAATTACAGGGGACTTAACAAGATAAACATAACTGGCGAAATGTGGGTGTACTATAGCCACTATAGGTACACCTCTGCCTAACCGTTCAGGGATTACAGGCGTAATGTTATGTAATCTGAACATCAAAATCTACCATTGACTTACGTTTCTTCTCCACCAGGTCGCTCTAAGCATAGCGCAAGTGCCCCGTCGCTTAGCCGCGCCCTCTAAAGAGGAGGTGTTGTGTGCGGCGGCGCGGCGCCCCATGCACGTGCGAGTGTTACTGTTGGACGGCAAGCAGCATGGCTTGGTGTTCGGCCCGGCCGCCACTGCAGACCATCTTGTGGCCATGTTGAGGGAAAAGATTGGCCTTAGTGATGCTGCTTCAGGTCAGTACAAATTAAGAGCAAATTGACCATGAGATTAAATTAAGCAAAGGGCCTTGATCACGCCGTAGTAATTGCAATTTTTAGAGTCATTTGCAACACAAATCTTATTTACCCCAAATCAATAAAACCAGTAACTACATCATGCGCCTGTTGCCTATCTGATGACTTAAGATTGTTTTTAATGTACCTGTGTTTAATGATTGTATTTCCTGTGCGTGACCCAAATAAAATATTTTTCTTTCTTTCTGTCAACTGTCTCTCCATTATCGACGAGGCAGAGGCAGGTAAATAATTGTTGTTACTGGCAACATTCGAACGCCAAACTTATTTGGTTTTAATTCGACTGTACTTCTATAATGTTGGTCTCGTTGCATGCACAGGTTACGCGTTATACGAGGTGTGCGCGAACTCGACACCAGCGGGCGCGGGCGAGCGAGCGCTGGCGGGCAGCGAGCGAGTGGGCGACGTACTGGCGCGCTGGGAGAAGGCCGGCGCTACTGCCGCCGCTTGCAGGTACGAACTTTGATAAATGCCCTATCCGCTATCCCTTTACATTTACTCGATTACTATGTTTGCATACCGCCTGGTGGAACCCTGGTGATCTCCTATACTTACAAGTATTTCTATTGCAGACCAGTCTGTCACAAACTAGTGCCACATAGTTTTTTTTTAAGCTTGTTTGAAATAATGTTAAGTGTCAAGAGAAAATAAATTATTTGAATTTGAACTCAAGCTCATCTTGGATTCCAAAACATTGTAACATACATTGGCATAGGTCCAGGGGTGTGGCGTGAGAATAGCTGTTATAATGTGTAGTAGATTTTTTATTTAAAAGAGTGTTCATGGAATCTTGCTCGTTCTTCTCACTAGGAACCTCCGGCTTGGAATGGGCAACTAGCCTCATCTTTCTGACTGACAGATTCCATGGCAGTTTAAAAGAAAAGTGCCTATAGATGGAATGCTTTGAGTTATGGGTTTTTTTTCAAACCAATTTCAGCTTTGTGTCAAAGCAACTTAAGTTCAAACAAATGCACTATCAATTTTTTTTTTTTTTTCCTCAAAGACATGACGTTCTTTGACGTTTGATTTGTGCCTAGAATGTTGGCAAGAAGGTGGCACCGCTACCTGGGTCATCCACCACAACAAATGCAAAGGACTCCACATTTCAAAAACTAGAACAAAAGCATATTTCCTAACTAGACTATTTTTCTGTCAGGCTGGTGTTCAAGAAGCGCCTATTCTTGGGCGAGCGTCCGCTACAGACGTCATGCGCGGCCGAGATGGAGCTGTTGTACTACCAGGTTCTACACTCCGTGCGACACGACCGACTGCCCATAGAGACCGATGAGGCTGTGAGTATTGGCGTTATTTTGCGGTGTTATTATTAATACTTTGGTGTATTTTTAGTGATTTTTTTTTTCGACAACTAGCTGATCCGACAGAAGTTGTCCTGTGCAAATTTCAATAATACATACAAAATTCCCATAGAAAATACACTAGTTTCCCTTAGACTTTTAAGAATGTTTTAAAACAAACATTTTGCCCAACTGGTTCAATTGTCCTCAAGTTATGTGCGCTTACAAACGAACAGCATTTCTTTTTTTATTATTTAAATTATCGTTGATTCTTTTTTCTATTACAATTTAATAATGTTATTCGAACAATAATTGTTGAAAAAAGTGCTGAGATATAAAGTTGAAATCTCCTAAGTACAGATTTATATGGCACCAATTCCGTTCAGTTTTAAGATTGCGTAAGAATTTATTCTGAGCAGGGTTTGTTTACATTTTCAGTCTGATACTTTTGGAGCCGACAGTAGTTTGCCCAGTTTTTAACCGACGTTTAAAATTTACGGATACCAAGTAACAGTTGAAATAGTTGTTAAAGTGCGCGCAGAACTCGTTCTTGGCCGCGCCTTAGGTATGCGAGCGGTGGGACGGGGAGGCGGGGCGCTTTGTTGTCATTACTCAGTGCGGCGCAC
Organism: Eupsilia transversa; assembly: GCA_914767815.1. Classification (NCBI taxonomy): domain Eukaryota; kingdom Metazoa; phylum Arthropoda; class Insecta; order Lepidoptera; family Noctuidae; genus Eupsilia; species Eupsilia transversa. Next base: position 10,372,380 of record OU611891.1, read on the forward strand.
TGAGTATGGCGGCAACCTGCCCCCTCACCTCCTCCCTCACCTAAGGCGCGGCCAACTAGTTCCGCGCACACTATACCTAAACGATTCGCCTCGTTTATATATTTGAATAATCCGTGCGCGGGCAGGTGATGCTGGCGGCGCTGCACGCGCAGGTGGTGAAGGGCGAGTGCCTGGGCGGCGGCGAGGAGTGCGCGGCGGCGGCGGGCGCGGTGCTGCCGGCGCGCCTGGCGCAGCCCGCGCTGCCCGCGCCGGCCGTGCGCCTGCACCACCTGGCGCTGCGCGGCACGCCGCCCGGCGCCGCCATGCAGCGCGCGCTCACGCTCGCCTCCTCCTGGCCGCTCACGAGGGCCACCATCTTTGACGTCATGGTGAGTTCAGAGGAGAATTATTGTGACTGGCTGCGACCTTCGGTTGTTACGACTTGACAACACATTTTTTTTTGTTTAATATGAATTTCTTACTTTCCGGAATCTATTATACTATAACTCTCGAGAATAGTTTAGTTGGCAACCAATAGTTTTCGATTCGAATTAGTATTTCGAGAGATTAAAACAAACTTACCAATAACTAGACCTCTTAAAATATAATTTTATTTATATCACAGCAATCGTTCACATCGAACTGGCCACGCGCACTGTGGCTGGCAGTGGATGCGCGAGGCCTCACCCTGTTACGACGCGGCACCCGCGCGGCGCTAGTGTCGCACGACCACGACCAACTGCTGGCCGTGTCGCCCGCACCGCGAGCATTGCTGCTCGTGACGAGAGCAGACCGCAAGCACGCCAAGCTCGTGCTCTCTACTGATCAGGTATGTAGACCAACCTATCACCACCAGACCAGTACCCAACCAGACCAGACCAGGACTCCACCACGCCAGACCAGGACCTGACCAAGTGTGAAGTACGATGGTGAAAATATGTAAAATAAAATAAAAATGTAACATAAAAATGGTGTCCCCCTCAGGCATACCAGATCGCGACGCTGATCAAGGACTACATCGAGGCTGTGCGCGGGCCCGTGTCGCCCGCGGTGCCTGCGGCCGGGCCGGCGCCCGCGTCGTGACACCCGGCCGCCTAGTGCCAGTGCTTCCACGTCAGGCGTTGAGTAGCTCGCCAGCTCAACACGGCACACACGCAGGAATGTTCCACTCGCGATCCACACTACACATACAACGTGATTTACAGCAAAACCTCGAATTTTAAAACACGTAGAAACTTGTCTCGAATTTCAAAGTATAATTGAATCGATTCAGTAAAGAAATGCGTAATGAACAATATAAGTTCGAGACATTCAAATTAGCCTATAATTCGAGTCTTCCACTCAGGTTTTTTTTTTTTTGTAAAATCTGAATAAAAATCACGTTATTGTTGTCGTGGAAGCTAATTCACTAATTGTTGTTGAATCCGCTCCAAGGATACATTAAACAAATAGTCTATTAGAGATGATATTGTATCTTTGGAGTAGATACGCTCGCGGGTCGAACTAGGGAGGGAATGCCAGTCACAGAAGAAGTGAATGTTGATGGTGACAAGTAAATGAATCTGAATGCGGAAGGCATTAGCTCAAGTGTCCCAAGCGCGGTACGACGCAAGCCGCGCACTGTTTACACGTTTTAAGTTATATTTCAGTTAGTTAAAGTATCATTGTGAACGATAAGCATTTACTTCACAGCAACAGCTCTGATCAAGTGGTGTTCGGTTTTGAGTGACAGAATGGACGAATTAAGTTGCCAGAAAGACGGGGAAGCAAAAATAAAATTAATCCACATACCTTCATAGTCGGTAAATAAAACAATTTTAACCCACTATCGTGTAATAGTTGTTATATTCCGATCTAATAAATTCCTCAAAATAAAATTATGCCAGTATTATTACTGTTAAAGTGTTAGAGTAATGTTGCAGTTAGATGTATTGACCGTTGATGTTAAGATTTATCTGGTAGATAGTAATCAATCTTAATCCCCTTTAGTCTGTGGTAAATAAAGTTCTTGTTGTATTAACATTTTTGAACTATATGTGTTTGATGTGAACTGTGAACTATATAAAATGTCTATACAAGCGACTAAACCAACCCACTGTAAATCATTGTAAGATGATACTCTAATATGACATGATATCTTTGTTGTAGAAAGTACTATACGTATTAGTGACTGTGTGGAAGGTACAGTCAACTGCAGAAGTGAGAATACAATAAGGGTGTAAATTGACGAGAATTAGTTGTTATTGTATGTATAGTTCCATTAAAAGCTTGTGGCATAGGTACCTATCACACAGAATCATGTATAGTGAAGTGTGTCTAGGCTCAATGACTTTAGCAGGTAAGTATCCTTACTCCTCCTGACTGTACTCCCACTATTATCTCTGCTAACATTTCAGATTCCTACTGTGTATCTTATTGTAGTGTATTCGCTCCAAATATCGTCGCAGTAGATACCTATTATATGTCGAATGATATACCTTGTTTAGAGTCTGCCTGTAATGCATATTTATCCTGTACTCTTGTTTTGTGCCTTGTGTAAAGCTGTCATAATGATGCTGAATTAGCCTGTGAATATCTATAAATTGTATGTATCAATTAATATTATGAGTTATACTGTGTTAATGGCTGTCAGCATACATTATTAGGCGTATTAAATTCAGTGAGCGATTTGTGCAAATTTATTGTGACTGCAAAATAATTACTGATTGTTTCAAAAGTATATCTTCTATCATGCATATTACACTATATTGCACAATGTTATATCTCAATATTTTATTATAATAAAAATGTATTTGGTATAGTAGAGTTAATTGGAATGTAAGTAATTACTTTGTTTTAGTAACACTAGGTTATTAGACGCTGCGTATTCTGTTCCTATAAAGAAACCGGTCGATTGATTGTCTAGCACTACAACGTATGAATATAAATAAGGATGTCGATTAACTGTGTTCAAACTGTGCCGTAGGTAGGATCAGTTCATTGACATCCTTTCAGGGGCCTAAGTCTACTAATTTATAAACGTTACAATGGTCTCTCAATGGCGAGTTTTTGACAGTTTTTGTATCGCGAATCTGCCAAAAACTGACTAGTGTGAGACCATTGCAACGTTTATAAATTAGTAGACTTAGGCCCCAGCTCCATTGTATCTGTTCTTGTACTGTTAAACAGGATTGTGTGTGTTAGTGCTCATACACACGAGCAGCACGCGCGAATGTGCCACTAGTGTATTTGAGCACCTTACAAGGGAGCAGAATCGTAGCGAATTAAATTCGATTGAGAAAAGATATCCCTTTGTTATAAATGGACATGTTGTCACATAATATTGGTCTTTTACCTCGTTCTTATATAACTTTAGAGGATACGCTACCCGGATATTTTGGATTTCTTTGGTGCTTAAATATCCAGGAGTTTCTTAGCTTATGTTTCTGATCTCATATTGAGTATTATTTATTTAGATGCCATATTTTGATTTACGAGCAATATTTGATTAGGTTCTATTTATTTTTAATTACGTATTTTGATAACTTGTATATAATTGATGAACCAAAGACTTCGATTTGGCATTCGGTATATTTTAGGCTTTGGCTTATTATTAGTCAATTATTTAATCTAATTAACTAAACACTTGGATGTATTTACACAATTTATAGATTTTAACGCACGTGATTGATACAGGACTGCCATTTTCGGAAAAGATAGTTCTGTCACAACCACGAGTGGATATATTACTAACATTGAGCACTAATCTATAGACAATATTTCAAAAATAAATATAATTATTTCTCATAGAAGTAAGTTAATTTAATATAGAATGTCAGTGAAACATCGACAGCACACTCACCACGTGTTTCATTGCGTACCACCACTCAAACTGCCCAAATAGACTGAAGGTGTCCAAATATTTTATCATTTTTGATGGATTGTTTTTGTTACATTGTGTATGGAACTTTACCCTATTATTTGAATGCCAAATAAATGATTACAAAGTGATGTTTCTGTTTTTATTTAAAAAATTGTTTTATACACTTATTACAATATTTATACAAATCACTGTGTCACTAATCCTAGGTAATCGTCCATCAATGTTCCAATGGCGAACTGGAAAGGAAAAAAGATACAAAATAAAGCACTTGAAACAAAAAATCAATAGGCACACTAAATTCGCATCGTCATCTTCTTGCCTTTGTCTCAGTTCGTGACTACCGCAGCACCACCTAATCGCTTCCATATTACCACCAAAACTGGTTCAGTAGTTCTTGACAAAATCGCAGACATAGGTACTCTCATACATAATAGATGGTTGAATACGAAACCTTTTATAATGGGTGTTTTTTTTTATAGGTATACAAATTCAAAATGAAATAAAACTTAAAAATAAATGTCATTATCATGGTATTGGTTTTATTGTTATGCCATTAGTGCTTAAAAATGATTTCGGCGGGATATATGGTCGTTGGATTTCGGGCATGGGCATCATGATGAGGCACAGCGCACGACACCATCAATTTTATTGCGGGAAACATTCGATCGCAGAGCGCATAATTTCGCGTAATGGACCTGTGAGCTGGCCTCCATGGTCGTGTGATCTCACACCTATGGATTACTTTCTTTGGGGATATGTGAAGTCACACGTCTACGCAGATAAACCACAGACGTTGGACCACTTGGAAGCCAACATTTGCCGCGTTATTGCCGATATACGCGCCCAGTTGCTCGAAAATTGGACTCCCCGATTATGCTTCATTCAAATCAGTTTTAAGCACTAATGGCATTCGAATATCTTTTAAATAAACCCAATACCGTGATAATACAATTTATTTTTAGGTGCTTTATTTTATTTTGTATTTACCTGCTAAATAAATGCTTCAAAATCGATTTCGCGTTTTGCCCACCCACTCCAAGACAGTATAGAGCAGCGCTCATTAGATTTAAAGTATTTATAGGCAGGGAATTAAAATGTGAACTCGTTAAAAATACCTATATGATATAATTTTTTAAACTCACGATGCCCGTGGCGTCAACCCTGGTGCCGACTATCTTGAGCCGGATCACATCCTCTTCCTGTATGACGTTGTCTTCCTGTTTGCTCTTATAACACGGAGGGTTCACGTTTGGACAGAACTCCATATCAGCTGGGATGGACTGAAATATAGAATTTCATTGTATTGATTGATCATTAGTCTATTCTATATGAAAGTTAAAACCTTCCTAAACAAGTAGACGTTGCAATGACCCCCATGTGCCCATTTTTAACCCCCGTCGGAAAAAGAGGGGTGTTATAAGTTAAACGTGTGTAACTGTGTATCTGTCTGTTCCCTCGTAGCTCCCGGTTGAACCGATTTTGATTATTATTTTTTTGTTTGAAAGGTGTCTTGATCAAGAGTGCTCTTGCTGGACAGTACAAAATAAATAAACTTCCATTACTCCAAGAATGCATGAAAACTGAGTGCTGAGTTTCGAGCTTTTTTTTAAGTTTATATTTCTTGTTTAGGGTGTTGCGCTGCAACTCACAAAACCTGCACCGGTCCTTACAGTTCAATAGTTAAGTAGATCGGACACTTACATGATGAGAAATAAAACAGCTCAATGGGCCAATTTGGGCGAACATTCCAACCTGAAGAAAAAAAAACTCAATCACAAAAGCTTACATTACAAGTCATAAAAAAAAAAGTAATTTTACAAACAACGCACAGCCTATAACCCTGGGTCTAGAAGTGTGAAATTTAACAGAAGAGTTTTGAGAAGTAAGGAGAAGAAACGAAGAATAAGTAAAGAAGATTGATAAGTTATCAAGTGTGTCCTCTACCGATCATTATTTGGGTGGACTTAATGCCTGCTCAGGCATTAACTGCGCCTTTGTACGGTATTTTTTGTAATGGAGCACAGTTTCCAATAACACAGGTGCATGGCTTATAGGATTATAATACAATAAAATAACTTTACAAATAACTTGGATACACTATTTTTTCCTTGTAATGAAGCTGCCTATAGTAGTTAAAGTAACAATTGGAAGATGGTTATATGCATTACTCACCTTATTAACTTGAGTGACAATAGCATCAAGAACCTCTCCCTTGAATGGCCTGAACACAATAGCCTTGTACTTGACAGGGTACACCACAAACCCCTGTCCCGGCTGGATCAGACCTGCACCTATGCTATCTATTGCAGTCACTGCTATTACGAAACCATACCTGAAAGCAGAAAAGCTGGTATATAATTCAGATCTTAAATTAAGGTACAATACCATTGGTACACTTGGGACTAAATGAAATAGGTGATTAACAATTATAGTTATTTAGATTAAAATATTAAAAGATAAAATATGTATTTGCTTAATGTACTGCCTCATTGGTCTAGTGGTTGCAAACGCTACTGCTAAGCATGAGCTCCTGTGTTAGATTCCCAGGTCGGGCAGTGTTATTGGGTTTTACCATCAGGATTTTTTCAGTAGCAGCGCGGGTTCTATATTTGTGTCTGGTAGATGGCTATATTCTCGCCAACTATTACATGGGACATAACAGGCGAAATGTGGGTGCACCTCTGCAGAATGGGTTATTCCAAAATAGTTGTTGAATAGTAAGGATACTCTAATAATACGTAAAATAATATAAAACATTAATAATTAGTATCAGTCTTTCTCAGAACATAACCTTTAAAATTCAAATTCAATTTATCACTTACTTTCCAGTACACGTGCCCTCAACTTCAGTATATAACTTCTGCTTTACGATATCTAGCAACTGTGGCCCGAAATACCGAGGGTGCAAAAGAATTTCGTGTTCTAAAGATATCTGAAACATTTGTTTACAAAATAAGTTATCTCATATCGGCGAATTTAATGCGTGTTAAGAAGTTTAAATGATCCACTCACATGATAAAACATTGTGGAGTTTATATATGTACGATTTTATGTATCTTTACTTCATATTACAAACTTAAATTCATAAAACTAAATTCGTCCGCAAACGCAGTGAACGAAAAGCGTCTCCACAAACAAAATAAATGTCAAAAAACCATGTCAAGTGCGTGTCGGACCACGCATAGTGAAGGGTTCCGTAATTAGGATGATGAATATTTACGTATATGCATAGTACTTATACTTCAACGACCGCAAAATAAAATTTCAAAGTATTTCTTTCTTTCATATGACCATAATGCCTTGGAAGTTAGGTTGGCCTTTGGTGTGGGATGCAACATGATGTGTCGACACCCTTGCGCCATCCCATGTTTCAAGCACGGCGGGCTGTGCTGGGGCGGCTGCTGTAGGTGCGGAAAACCTCAAACGGCGAAAATATTCCTATCTTATTGGGGGTTATTTGTTCGAGCCGTTTGGGGTTGAAACATTAGGCCCATGGGGTCCGAGTGCCCATCTGGTTTTCCAAGAGATCGCCAAGTGGTTGGTCGACTCTTCACATGACCAGAGGGCTGACTTATTTTTTGGCCAAAGAATCACCATTGCCATACAACGTCGCAATGCTGCCAGCGCAGCCATCTAGGCACTTTTCCTATTGACAGCGACGCGGACGAATTCTTCGATGCCCTAGTATTCTTTCCCCTCCCACTTTCTATATACATGCACATAGTTTGTTAGTACATATAAAATAATGAATTGTAAAATAAGTAAAGAATAAAAAAAATAACCGAGAAAAACAAAAAGTTTTTTTTAAAAACTATAGATAAAAAAATAAAAAAAAGGTTAAATTAAATTAGGAACTTCATACCTAATCTTATTCAATGATCCCGGTATGGGATTCAGCGCTTATATTAGTTATATTATGCATATTTATTTATTTATTTACTAGCAAACCTTTACCATGTATGGGGAGAGTAATTTCACTACGAGCTATGCACCTTCTTTTCTATTTTCATCTATATAGTGCAACAAAAATCGAGTAAAATGGCTGTTACATCAGGCCAGGTCCAGATAGATGGATGGACGGATAGACAGACGAACATGACGATCTTTAGGGGTTTCGTTTGTCACACAGACCCCTAAAAAGTGACATTGTCACTTGACTGTCAGTGACGGTCAGAATTAGTGTTGCGGTGGTAAAAAAATACATTTAATTTTCAGAAAAGACAGGAAGATAGGAAAAATTGGATTTCAAACCATCACTGCAAAAATCAATTCTTTCATACATACTTGTGCTTTTCTTGCCCGTTGAAATATTATTACAAGTGGCAAACGCTTCAAATAATGTTAATATTTTTCTCAAAAATTTAATCGATTTTACAGTCTGTTCACTCGATCATAAAATACAACTTAGTTACTTGACAACACTAGTGATTACTCAAAAATGCCAAATGAATGGCAGACCTGTGTATCGTAATCAGATTGTTGTAAAAAATGGCAAAAACTTACGATTATTTATTTAAATTGCTTTTGATAGGTGATTCTGGAGTGGGAAAAACATCTATATTATTTAGATTTTCAGAAGATGCGTTCAATATTTCATTTATATCAACAATTGGTGAGTACTTTGATTCAAGTCTTTTTATCAAAGGTTATTGTCAGATAATTTTTTACGTATTGTCATGGAACAGGATTTTTTGTTTCCATGATCATTGTGTCTATTTTTTATCGTTCCACATATCTGTGGCGTTTAGGGCGCGGCGCCTCGGTAAATGGAGCCCTTATCGAATTAAATGAATCGAGAGTTCATGACATCATACACACTAATTAATTAGTTGACTCCCGAATAACTGGACTGTTGGTTGCAGGTATCGACTTTAAAATTCGTACGATAGACCTCGACGGAAAGAAAGTAAAATTACAAATATGGTAAGTTGAGTTTTAGTTTTATATTTGTTGTGTTCCGATTTTCTTAGTGTTACAAAGCCTGACCTGTTACGAGGCGCGGCAAGTCAAAGCTAGTAGCCAGTTTTGTAATCGTAAATGAGTAATGAGCCTAGTACAATGTACCCACTTCCTTTCTTCAGCCTATCAACACAATGGCTCATGCTGTTGTTCTGTAAGACAATCAGGGAACAAAACAGCAATTTACATTTGCACTGTAATAATTCTAGTCTCATATTCATGCTTGACCTCTGCAAATTATGAGAAAATTATATAGTGCTAGTTGTCTAAAAGTGGTAATTATGTAAAAAAACATTGCCAGCTTAAAATTATTTAGAACAAATTATTTATTGAATGCATACCTAATAATTGTCACAATTGAACAATAATCATTTATTAGTCATTATGTATTTCATTAATTAATGGAATTTTCTGTTGTTTGCTTACTTTGAATAGTTTCTGTACTTTGAATATGATTGTGTTCCAGGGATACCGCAGGTCAGGAAAGATTTCGTACAATCACAACAGCATATTATCGGGGTTCAATGGGTATAATGCTGGTTTACGATGTTACAAACGAAAAGAGTTTTGAAAATATAAAGAATTGGATCAGGAATATTGAAGAAAATGCCAGTGCTGATGTTGAAAAGATGATTCTTGGAAACAAATGTGATTTAGAGGCGAAAAGACAGGTAAGGACAGACCAGATAGGCATTGCATCTTCTCTTGCCTACATGAGAATGAATCTATATTTGATTTACTTTTACTCATTATTTAATTCCTAAATGAAACACAAAGACAGTAATACTTAAAGACTCACTCATGTTCAGAGGTCAATGAACCCTAATTCAATATGAATGCTTATTTCATAGTCCATTTTCAAAATCAATACATCGCTACACTGTGCTGTTTCATATTGATTTGGAACTATTACAAATTTACAGGTGATAATTTATTATCCTAATAATTAATAATAATTAATCTTTTTTAACCTTGATAGTATAAAACAGGATAATGGTTTCAGTCTATTTATAAATAAACTTCGTATATACTGCCATGAAAGTAATATGATTTTCCTACTGTTTGAGTTCTATGAACACATAATTAATGTGTTATCAATAATATTATGTTAGTATTGATAAGTGGCAAATGGAACTGTAAATGTAATTCCAATCACACTCGTGACTCAGACTTTTGACGGTATTTTATCTACATGATAAGAGTAACTGGGGATTAACAGGGAGAATGGCTAAAAAACCAGTTAACATAATATTCATGTTGAATTACAAAATCATCAACTCTAATCCATATAAAACCATGATTAATTTAATCTAACAATAAACTTGTTTATTTTTGTAGGTTTCAAAAGAAAGAGGTGAACAGTTAGCTGTAGAATATCAGATTAAATTTATAGAAACCTCAGCAAAGGACTCCTTAAATGTTGAGTCAGCGTTTTATACCCTAGCAAGAGATATCAAGGCCAAGATGGAGAAGAAACAGGTATGGAGCATTTTACTCTTTTTACAAAATAAGTTAGAAATAGAACACACACAAAGAATTGGAGGTATGACATGATGAGTATGAATGAGGACAGAGGAGAAGAATGTTAGAAACAGCAATACGTGCCACTAAAGATGAGACTTGACACATCACATGGTTTGACTAGCGCAGTACACGATTTAAAAGTCTCTTTAGCCGTATGAGGGCGGGAAGGGACGGGCCGTCATCGAGGCGGCGGGAAGAGCACGGGACGCGCGGTACGGCGCTCGTGAAGTCTCATCTCTCGTGGCGCGTATTGTACTACTGTTTCTGCCTACCTTCATAAAAATGCTTAAGGTTATGTATGTATTGCGTATGAAAGAGATTATAGTGTGTGTACACTAACACACAAACATTATATAAAAAGATTGTATAAACAAAATGTTTCCTTTGTTTACTGTGTGATTGATTAGGTCTGCCAAATATAATTATACACTATACTATTTTGATGACATAATATTAATTGCCAACTATGCCACATAAGGAAAACTTGAATGTTATGCTTGTAAGTAGAAGACAAGTTGTCGTCACATGGCATTGGCTTATCAGTAGGAAACTGAACCATATTACAAGCACAGTTATTGTTTGTATTCAACTTTTATTTATTACTATATAATTTTTATTCAGCCAAGAATGTAAATAAATTATGGACTGGCATGTTTTGTCATTCAGCATTGTACTTTAAGAAGTAGTTGTAATACATTGTAAAATATGGCTTGATATGAATAGCCTTGTCAACTGAATGATGCAGATTGCAGCTGTCGAACATATTTATGTATAGATGATTCATCATTGTGTGTATAGTAGAAATATAGCTCATAGGTACATCATTTTCTACTTCTCTTAACATGAATTGATTAGTCATTAATTTACGCATTAGTCAGTTATTTATAAACTTCCATGTTTTATAGAAAGTACAGCAATTTCTTTATTAAATAAGTTTAAAATCTTGGAAAATAAAATAAAAAATGGTTTTAAATTACATCGTCCTCAAAATAACTGTAAAACTTTCACCAAATATGCTGCACTATTTACATTGGTCTGTGTGTATTTTAACAATTGAATCAAGGTCTTATTCATAAGTGCGAACTATTTGCGATCTCGTACACCACCTACTGAATACATTATAATGATGAGAACTAAACATCAACGTGACTAACACATCCAAATATGTGCTAAATGTGGAATTTAAATTGTGTAGCCCTGTTTATTAATGCAAGTAGAAGGAGATGCTACTTTGGTAATCAAACAAATTTGTTTTCTCTCTCACTCATTCCAATTGTTCTCAAATCTTGGAAACGTTTTTCCTGCTATACATATACATGGTTTCACCTATTTCCCCTTGGCTGTGTCGCGAGAATCCACCAAAGATTTATGTATTTGGCAACAATACCAACATTCTGAGAAAAACTGTTTCCCCGTAAATAATATAATGTCAATAAATGATGATGCATAAAAGAATCAATGCACTCTTGTTAATAAGTGTACAACCTAGTTCGTTTAAACATTGCTGACCCTGACAATTGCCGAGGTATAATTGCGATCGATAAAACAATACAACTCAAAGGCCTAATTAACAGTTCACTTGTTGATGTAATAGTGAACACATACAATATGTATACAAGTAGATACCTATTGATATTTTTCTTCCATCTTTAATTTAATTACTTCTTTTGTTTCATGCAATTCTTTACGAAAACAGAAGGTAATGAATCCGAGTATACGGTACTAGTTTTTCTAAGTGTCGTCTTTTTTGTTCGCTTCTTATTAGTTAAAATGGCAAAACAGTAAAAATATTGAGTTAAGCTAATTAGGCGCTCGTTTTTTGTTCCACTGTGTATATTGTTTAGCATTACTTAAATCATTTTAGCTACGTACTAAATAAGCGCATGATGTTTCTCTACAGTTCGCAATAATTTAGAGCTGATTTTCTCAAAGCGAAATCTAGGTCTTCACCAGCCTTCTGAGACATGTCTGTTATGACAAAAAAAAAACGTTTTCTTCACCAGTAAGTACGGACGATCATTGGGCTGGTAGTTAGAACAAAATATAATTTATGTGCCGCCTAATGAACTTTTAAGATCGAACCAGTTATTGTATTTCGAACTTTATTCCGAATAACGTAATATTCATAATACAAAACTGACAACCTAGACCCAAGAACGGTAGTGGCCCAGTGGTAACGGCCCCGACTTATTGAATTATAAGGTCGTGAGTTCCAACCCAGGCAGGCCTTAACTTTGTGTAAATAATTTCATCACCACTGCTCTCTAGAGGGTGAAGCATGTTTTGCTTCGTGACGATATCGGTATGTCCTAGAGCCAAAAATTCGAAGACATGTGACATCAACCAACTTGCACTGGGCCCGCGTGGTAGATATAGCCCACTCCCTCAAAGAGAGGAGGCCTGCGTCCACGCAGTGGGAACATTAGGCTGATTATGTTGATGAACCTAGACCTGGTTTTAAAGGCAATTCTTATAGTAAGAACTACCTCTTTCGGAATAAGGTTCTAAATTAAACGACTGGTTTGATGGTTTAAACCTAGTCTAAAGACAAACCTGTACTGTAATAAGACGGATCTTGTCTGTGAAGGCAGGTGTTTATTAACACTCGCAAAGATAATTAACTGGGCGTTCAATTTTTGGTAACATGGAGCGTTTGCACTCGAGATGAATTTTTGAAAGGATGTAAATGCGATTTATTATTGCTGCCAGTCAGGCTACATTTTGCCCTAAATTATCGCCAACGGCTTTTATTATTCATTATCATCACACTATCGATAGTGTTGTTTTTTTTTAATCTGTTTTACTTTTGTACATTATCTTGTTTGTTTTTATTTTCGCTTTGATAATTTTGTGCAGTATCGAGCTGTGTGCCACTAACGTTCCATACGTACTTCCATATTGGTCATTTTATTTGAATGAATTTAATTTATGAATTAAGTACATTACTTTCTTCGCGTTGTCTATACCTACAATAAAAACATCAAAAACTTGCCATAATTTTACTCTAAACTAACCTATGAATGTGTGTATTCAGGAGGCGAGTAACCCAGCGGGCGCGAGGTCAGGCGCGCACCAGATCCGTGCCAACGAGCAGCAACGCAAGCCCACATCCTGGCTGTCGCGCTGCAGCCTGCTCTGACGGCGCCTCGCCCACCCGCGCGCGCGCCCCTGCCCCCCGCACCGACCCCGCGGCTAGCACCCGCGGCCCTCGGCCCCTACCCGCTCTATGTACAACGCGAGCTATATCAACAAGTATTAAGGCCCGTAACAAACGACCCTACGCGCTCCTATATCAGTCTATCACTATGAGTTATATCAGGATTGCCATCCAATAGCCATATATCAAGAGCGTAGGGTTCCCTATCAACACCCACCAACTATATATTTTTCGATCTTTTTAATACTGGTGCGTCAACTCCATAGGGGGATCAGACTTGCTTTTTGTATTTTTATATCCGCGACTATGATACCTACTTCGACGTTTAGTTGAAACGAAACAGTATTTTTTCGTAAATTACCTTGTACATTTGTTTACATTTGAAGTGACGATTTATTTTTATATTAGGGCGAAATTATGGTGTTACATCATTACAAATAATGGTTGGAAGGTTTATTTCAATAGATTGTTTAGCTGTACTTTTCCTTTTGCTATTTTAATTAAGATATATATTTTAATGTAATATATAATATTTAATTTGAATAAAGTGCTTTTTTACAAATTGTGGTTTTTATTTTGAATAGTATAATAAGACTACAGGGAATTTATTAACAGTAACATTTTATTGCCAACATTATATACAAAAGAGATGAATATTTTGGACACTTTTAGAAAATGGAAGTATCACCTCTAGTCTCTGAGTACCTAAATAGTTACCATTATTGTAATGCATTTGGTACAAACTAACTAGATTTAAGTAGTAACTTTCGTAAATAAATGCTTTCATGTAGTTTGTACTCGTTTCCTGGTTGATTTGAAGGGTCGGAGAGCTAGTTTTTTTGCTCCCCCATAGACACCTACTGACACTATTTTTAATAAATTATACAATTTCTTTGCTGTGACAATTAAAACTTCTGTAGTGATCTGTGATCCTTTTCTCCAGTACACAGTATAAATAGGTAAGGGTGGAAGATTGTCAGACCAGATACCCTGCCGGTAGTTCTTAGCCCGAGCTTCAGCAGACAGTAATGCTGGGGCCAATTTTGACTCAATAGTATTTTTCTTGATGTTCTGAGGTACCATTGCTTTGGCAAAACCTAGTTCTACAAGCCTTTCACCAATGTCAATAGTCTCCACTGTGTTTTTCTGAAATAGAAAGTGTAATATTTTGAAAATAGTTACTAAACAGAAGAAACAGAATTGATTTTATTTACAAAATAATTTAAATTTCCAGGTTGAATTGCAAAAACAATAGTTGCTTTTGACATTGACTTTAACATGACTGAAATGCAGCTCAGAAACATTAACAAAACAAAGTTCAACAATTTCAAATTTTCAAGTCAAGTTGTATCTACTAGAAACTAGAGAATTTGATATATTTGTAAAAAATACCAAAGAATTATTTGCTTTGGTATTTTTTACAAATAGATCAAATTCTATGTATGGTCACTGTTACGAATGAACATCCTTACCCTTTGTTGTGGTAAATGCAACAACACTTTGGAGACTAGGTCATCATCTTCTTTTGCGACAAGTGTAAACGATACTTTCTGGCCTTTGGCCACACATTCCAGCCAGTTCACCGCATTTGTACTTGCAACCTCTATTCCCCATAACTAAACAAAAAAGATCATTTATAAATGTTTTGGCAACAATCCAACTGGGCTGAATCAAAGGTATGGTTGTAAACAAATACTAACCTTGACTGGAAGTGGTGGTTTCTCCGAATGCCATAAAGGTAAGTATATTGGAGCTCTATGGTTTACCAAAACACGGAGTGGTGAGTGCTGCACACCCGCATATGACCCTTTCAGTGTCTCATGTTTCCTTATGAAATGATCAGGAACTGCTCTTGCCTTTGAAAACTTGCTAACCTAATTAAATTTAAATATAAATGTTATTATGTAATAACAATAACAATATTAAATTTAAGATGACAGGTCACGTACCGGACGAATTTTATGTATGGATACTGCTAGGCCTGCAGTCGCCAGAGCGTAAACAGCTATCTGTAAGTAATACAAAAGGTGATAATAATCAGCAATGTTTAGAAGACATTTTCTCTAACCGCACTTACATTTACTCCACGATAATCTTGTTTTAATAGATGTTCAACGTTGAAAAAAAACCCTTCTTCGTTTACAGACATCTTGTTACTTCTTAAACCAACGAACTATCATAATTTTTCGTTTTACAATAGCTCATTGGTATTTTCAGATTTGTTGAAAAAACTTTCTCATGACATTTTGTGTTAAATGTTGCAAACTTTCAAATTAAGACTGAAAGGTTTGATTTTTGAAATTCTAGATGTAAATTATGTTGGCTATTTTTTGCCATTTATACAGGGTTACTTGTAATTCGACGTATATCCGTTAGGAGCTGATAGGGGGGCCAGAATGCAACAAATTGAACACCCCCTATGTATGGCCGAAATTCAATAGTTCTCGAGATATTTGAATTTTACGGGTTTTTCGATATTTACCCAAAATTTCCCCATTTAATTCCAAATAAAAAAGAACTACATATTGAATGCGTACCATTAAATAATGATATCGTAGCTGCCACTTCAATCAAGCTATGAACCTAATTAAAAGTACTTAATTAAACGAAATAATTAAAATTATGAGCGATTTAAGAATAATATCTTACCAATATTTTCATTTTACGCTTCAAAAATGTTGTCTCGTCAAAAAAATTACTATGACGTTAATCGTACAAATAACTGAAACAACTTGCCTATTCTGTAAGCTTTCCAAAAAGGTATAAAAGTTAAATTTAAGATACGTAATTCGTGGCATGGCATGTGTTTGAATCAGCGCGGGGACAGAAATCATCTGTGTTTTCAGTTTAGGATCATCCCTAAAACTACCGATTTTATTGGCGAATTTCTTCGTGATGGGTCGGGGTGTGCGCGCTGTTTTATAACCGTTGAAGAACTTATATCGGCCACATGGGAACGCAATGGGAAACGTGAGTATTCATCGATCACAGTTATTATGTACTTATTTCTTGTATCGGAAGGTACATAATAACTGTGATCGATGAATACTCAAATGTCTGGACCTATAAAATCAATACTTTATCCATAGGTGAAGTAGCTTTTATCAAGCTTGGATCTGGCAAGGCAGATCTGTAGAATTTTAGTTGTATTTCAGAACAATGTTCTCCAGCTGGAGAACATCAAATAGTCGAAGCAGAACGCCAGGCCACTGAAAATTCAACTACTCAGCGAAGAACGACGAGAGATCGTAGGCTTCCAAGCCGCTACTGGGATTACGTTCTGAACTGAATAGCTGTTCTTGATAAAAGCTACTTCACCTATGGAGAGATAAAGTATTGATCTGGCAAGGCAGATCTGTAGAATTTTAGTTGTATTTCAGAACAATGTTCTCCAGCTGGAGAACATCAAATTGTCGAAGCAGAACGCCAGGCCACTGAAAATTCAACTACTCAGCGAAGAACGACCAGAGATCGTAGGCTTCCAAGCCGCTACTGGGATTACGTTCTGAACTGAATAGCTGTTCTTGATAAAAGCTACTTCACCTATGGAGAGATAAAGTATTGATTTTAAAGGTCCAGACATTTGAGTATTCATCGATCACAGTTATTATGTACCTTCCAATTCAAGAAATAAGTACATAATAACTGTGATCGATGAATACTCACGTTTCCCATTGCGTTCCCATGTGGCCGATATAAGTTCTTCAACGGTTATAAAACAGCCCGCATACCCCGACCCATCACGAAGAAATTCGCCAGTAAAATCGGTAGTTTTAGGGATGATCCTAAACTGAAAACACAGATGATTTCTGTCCCCGCGCTGATTCAAACACATGCCATGCCACGAATTACGTATCTTAAATTTAACTTTTATACCTTTTTGGAAAGCTTACAGAATAGGCAAGTTGTTTTAGTTATTTTTACGATTAACGTCATAGTAATTTTTTTGACGAGACAACATTTTTGAAGCGTAAAATGAAAATATTGGTAAGATATTATTCTTAAATCGCTCATAATTTTAATTATTTCGTTGAATTAAGTACTTTTAATTAGGTTCATAGCTTGATTGAAGTGGCAGCTACGATATCATTATTTAATGGTACGCATTCAATATGTAGTTCTTTTTTTATTTGGAATTAAATGTCAAATTTTGGGTAAATATCGAAAAACCCGTAAAATTCAAATATCTCGAGAACTATTGAATTTCGGCCATACATAGGGGGTGTTCAATTTGTTGCATTCTGGCCCCCCTATCAGCTCCTAACGGATATACGTCGAATTACAAGTAACCCTGTATACAAACAAGCAATTGAATTGTATTGGCAGCTGTTGCCAACAACATGCAGGGTTCATTTTTTTAATCATCGGAGTACTTCGACTGAGACTTCGACAGTCATGTTAATTTTGTTCTTTTCTGTGGCAATTTCAATTCCACGTCAACCATTTGACAGCTGGTACGCTACTCGCGGCTAATTGTTCATTTTTGTGTTTTTTGATAAATATTTTAAAAATGATTACGGTTCTAAACACAATCGATACGGGTCATGAAGACATGATTCACGATGCCGAATTGGATTACTACGGGTTGAGGCTTGCAACGTGTTCATCCGACAATTCGGTAAAGATTTATGACATCAAGAGTGGTACACAAACCCTTGCTGCTGATCTGAAGGGTCACTTCGGCCCAGTGTGGCAGGTTGCTTGGTCCCATCCTAAGTATGGCAACCTGCTGGCGTCATGCTCGTACGACCGAAAAGTCATTATATGGAAGGAATCTGGCGAGTGGACGAAACTGTATGAATACACCGGACATGAGAGTTCCGTGAACTCTATTGCGTGGGCGCCCGCCGAGTACGGCCTCATCTTGGCGTGCTGCAGCTCCGACGGTTCCGTATCCATCATAACATACTCGCAGGACGGCGGCAACTGGGATGTGAAGAAGATCCCAGGAGCACACGCCATCGGAGTGAACTCTGTCAGCTGGTGCCCAGCCATCTCTGCTGACTTGAACTTGGACCCTCTCAGCAATAAGGAGGCATCAAAGAGGATAGTAACTGGAGGATGTGATAACTTGATCAAAGTGAGTAAAACTGTTTTTGGTTGGTGTACTCTTGGTACCCTAAAATGATGTAATAATCTAATAAACTTTTTCTTCTTTATTCATTATTTTTAATGTTCTTCATATTATCTACTTATGGTGATATATTGTCCCTCTAAGCTTAATTTCTATTGCAGATTTGGAGAGAAACAGGAGACCAATGGATAGAAGAAAACAGACTAGAAATGCACATGGACTGGGTCCGAGATGTAGCCTGGGCTCCGTCTCTGGGGCTCCAACGGTCCATGATTGCCAGCTGTTCCCAGGACAAGAGGGTTGTAATTTGGACAAGTGATGATAATGTGTCCTGGACCCCTACAATACTCAACACCTTTGATGATGTTGTATGGAGCGTGAGTTGGTCTCTCACTGGTAACATCCTTGCTGTATCCGGAGGAGACAACAAAGTCAGTCTCTGGCGTGAAGGATCCGATGGACAATGGTTATGCATAAGTGAGGTAGCTAAAGGCTTGGGCCAAACACCAAATGATGAGAGGAGCACACTTTGAATTCATTTATTTGTTTTTGTTTATTTTAATTAACTTGTGAATAATTTCCTTATAGTAATATACATGATATCAATAATTAACTGTTGTTTTTATACATTTTTATCAATATAAATTTTACTTACATGTGCAGGAGAAAACTGCTACGAGTATTATCAACTTGCTAGTCATAGAAAAACAAGCATAGCTGGAAGAAATGGTTGGATCATCCATCCATCAACTAAGTTATATTTATTATCTTGATTTGCTAAAACATAGAAGTTTCTAAAAACCCACTTTACTTAGGGTGGATTCAACCAAACAGGAATAAATTTTATCTGCAGAATAAGCCTTCTTTTCCGAGTAAATTTTGAATTTTTTACAGTTTCCCCATGTAAAAACTGTCAGAAGTAAGTCTTATTCTGTGGATAAAATTTATTCCTGTTTGGTTGAATCCGCCCTTAGACATGCAGCATAGTATGTCTAATCTAGGTATAGACCTACCACCAAATTTAAAGTTCATCAATGTTCAATGGACTGATGCTGCCCAGCTGTTGGCCTAAAGAGTGGTAAATCAATAATTTCCTCTAGTACTTAGGGTTAGGTACATTTACCAGCTAAATGTATGAGGCAGGAAGATCCCCGGCAGGCCTCTTACTTAGGCCTGCCAGGGCCTATGGAAACAAGTGTTCATTATAAAAACAATTTTAATTACACTTAAACTTAATAATACAGATTCATATCACGTATTGCTGAGGTGGTATTCGATAAGTTCTGAAAGTAGAGGCATCTTGTAATATTCTGCGATGGTCTTGAAGGTGTTGACTTGTGCGAGGACGTCCTTTGTTGGCACCATCAGAGCGAACTCTCCCGCACACTCGCATACCATTGTCATGTTCTCGCGTTTTACCTGCATAGGAAATAGATGATGATATAACTTGTGTATTTTTCTAAACATTCACTGTCGGATTTGGGCATCAGCTTTTTAATGATGATATATCACCTCTTACAAAATCTTAGGTATTGGAGTAATCTTCGCCCATAATCCAAACGGCCATAAGTCTGTACTCAAGAATATAATGTTGTCAAAAAGCTTGATATAAAACCAGGTTTTTCCGGTTTAAGTGGATCATGCTAAAACACCACTTTGTGAGCCTTACAGCCTTGTCACGGGACATTCGCTGTAGCGAATATTGGCGCGGTGCGAATGGCGAAGCGTCTCGCGACAAAAAAAAAAACTAAAGACATGTACAGTCAGCTGCAGAGAAATCTCACCCCCTAGCAATGTATTTTGTTTGCCATTGCTAGGGGGTGAGATTTCTCTGCAGCTGACTGTACTAGTAATCACCTGATGACACCGTTTACATATCAGATCTTGTAGAATATAGGACATGGTTCGTCTGTTCATGATCTCAACCAGTCGCCACTCCAGCTCTTGATTCTCGTACGGAGTGCCACATGTAGGACATAAGCACACCGGTCTGTGAACAAAATGTTACGAAATTTAGTATTCAGTAAAAATTCTAGCCCAGAATAATACGTTATATCCTTTCTCGGAAAAAAGACGGGTCCAGGTAACAGATTATTTTTTGTTCTTGGATATGTGGTTTAATTGGTACTAATTATATGAGATTAATCCTCAGGCTGGTCAGGGTTACTGAATTTTTCCATGAGTAGCAATAGGCTCGCCCTTTATTACATTAAGAAATAAACATGTTTGGAGAAAATCTGAAAGAAAATCATACTCAAGTTGTTGATGTGTCGAGACGTAGCCAGACCAAAATGCTGCCGGGGAAGCATATGATAATGAGGCTAGGATGAGGGGGCTCCTACGGTGAGTTATATATCGGACCTGCGAAATACTAGTATGCAGCTGCATCCGGTTAGACTGAAAGCTTACCCCAACATGGGAAAAGGCTATGTAGATGATGATACTCACACGTCATTCAGCACGGCGGTGTTAGTGTCGCGGCAAAGGTCGAGGTCGCGGCAGTGGTTGCACACCTTGCAGATGATCTCGGTGAGCACGCACGAGTAGCACGCGTCGCGCCACTCCGCCGCGCTACTGAACTCGCCCACGCCTATCAGACGCAGCAAGTTGCGGCGGAGGAGAGTTACCTGGACAGCATGGAAACTTTCATAAAACTCAAAAGTAATTTATTCAAAGTAGGCTTGGAATCAGCAAGTTAAAATTACATAAGACAGTCCCCCAAAACGACCGCCCTTCACCACTTCCGAGTGCTTTAACTGGGAAAAAGTGCGCAACAAACTCCTCAGCAGCACAGCTGACTGCTCAGTTCAGAACTTGACTTGACCGCTCAGAGGCGTAAACGAAGCAAAAGTAAATAAATAAAATGTTTATTTGTCATGAAAAAGATAAGTAAACTCGAATGATGATGAAAAATAAAACAAAATAGATCTAAAGAGGTCTAGGTATGTAAGGATCGTAGGAGGTGGCGTTCTGTAGTTTCTACCTACTCTAGAGTTGGGTAGCACACCTTTTTAGAATGAGGATTGTGCGAGGCACTCTTTTTACAAAGTGTGCTAGCACACTGTGCTACCACGAATGAGGCGAGGCTGCGGTGGCATGTGAGCACGTACGTGCTGTGTGTGTGTCAGTGAGTCACGGAAATCCCCGAGTGTGCCCGACTCGCGAGTGTTGTCGTGGTGTGTTTGTGCTAGCAACTATGAACAGTGAACAATGTTCATCAAAGAAAGAGCGAATGACTCGATCGACTGACTCATTTTGTTCAAAACTCACAACACAATCAATACTACAAATGTTCTGTGTAGCTAATCTGTGGTAGTGTGGTGTGTGGTAGCACATCAAAATATAAAGAGTGAGTGACTCTTTTCATCCAAGTGAGTAGCTACAACTGTGCTAGCACGTGTGCTGAGTTACCCAACACTAACCTACTCCCATGTAAAAAAAAAGCGTGAGTTTATGTATGCATGTAGCTCGGAGGCCCTAGCCAAGGGCCGAAAACCTTTATAAATTACGGTACAGGTATCGAAGAATTTTGGTTACTTCTGCGATTAACGTTACCGCTATCTGGGTAACCCAAGAAGAAGGAACATGTTACCTCCTTTAGGTTACCTTTAGAGGAGAGTAGTGGTGATGAAATAATGTACACAAAGTAAAGCGCCTGTCAGGGTTCGACACGACCTACAACTCGTAAGTCGCGGCCGTTACCACTGGGCCACCACAGCTCTATAACACGCAACATAAACGTAACGTAAATAACTTAATATGTAGTACTAGCTTCTGCCCGCGACTTCGCCCGCGTGAAATTTTAGCAACCGGCCCACCGCGCTATAACTTCGTTTTCGCTAAGCGTTCTTTCTAACTTTTTTCGTTTTGTTCGGCTCCTTAGGGTCGTAGCGTGATGTTAGCCTTTCTCAAGAATTGGACTACCCAATGCAAAAAGAATTTTTCAAATCAGACTGGTAGTTCCGGAGATTATTATATAAAATATAAATATTACATACAAATACCTCTTTATAATATTAGTATAGAAGTATAGACCAACCTCGTCATCTAGTGAAGGATCAAGTGAGAACACTTTGCAGACTGCGTTGACGTACAGTAGCGCGGGCTTGCAGTCGCCGGAGAACGCGTCCGGCTTCAGTCCGGGCTGCTGTGCGATGTCGGACGGCCGGAGCGACGGGTGACGTGTGTTTATCTTCTCTGTCACTCTGTGGAGGAAGAGTAAGTAATGTGGTTGGCTTAGTAAAGCGACTAACTATTAATAAGCTATTTAGATGGGGAAAGGTATAAAAAAACTTATTTTACAAGTAAAACATACTGGAATAACTTCTGCGAGATCTCCCCTCGTATCAAGGCGGCCAGTCCCTCGGGCTGCGCGTACGCCGCGCTGAGCAAGCCGGCCACGGCCGCCGCGAAGGGCTCGCGCACCGGCGCCGGCAGGAAGTTCGATAGGTTCCACTGCATTGTTATTGAACCCTCCTGGAATTAACATAATTAATTAAATATCAGACTAATTCATTTGTCCACAAATCGTTAGTGACAAAGGTCTTTAAACCTATGCTAGTCGTCGTTCATAAAATTCAATTGAAATAAAATTAAAATACAAATAATAAAATCACTTATGTCAAAAAACAATACAGTTTCTCGTTTGATGTGTGTATTAAGTCGTGTTTTACCTCATCGTCGCCACTTTCTTCGCTAGCTGCAGGCAGCTGCGATGAACCAACTTCTGTTAATCCTTCCGGTAGTTTGCCCTGTTTACAGAAAAAGGGTTAAATGATTATAAATTTACAAATAACCGCGATATCTATAATTATGATAAAGATTGTGGCTTCATGTTGCGTCTGTGTAATGGATCTTCGCATCCTATCGCCCGCCCGCGCTTTTACTTCGTTTTCGCTTGGCCAAGCAAAGGCTACGGCCTTTGCTTTTTTTGCTTTTTGCTCGGCTACTGAGGATCGTAGCATGATGTTACATATATTATCCTATAACCTCAAGAATTGGGCTAATCAATGTAAAAAGATTTTTTTCAAATCCGACTGGTAGTTGCGGATTACCCCCTAATAAGTACAAACAAACAAATTTTACCTTTTTATAATATTATATTAGTATAGAAGTATAGATAAATATATTGACGAATAGCAAGAACCTTTGCGTT
Organism: Eupsilia transversa; assembly: GCA_914767815.1. Taxonomy (NCBI): domain Eukaryota; kingdom Metazoa; phylum Arthropoda; class Insecta; order Lepidoptera; family Noctuidae; genus Eupsilia; species Eupsilia transversa. Next base: position 10,396,090 of record OU611891.1, read on the forward strand.
TTAGATAGGTATATTATTATGTGTGTATCACTGTAGAATTAATTTTAATTTTTTATACAATGATGAATGTATGTCATTCGAAAGGGATCTCCTTGTACAAGTGACATACCTGCACTCCGGCGTGGTTGGCCTCGTCCAGCCACAGCAGGTAGGCCCAGCACTGCTTGTAGCGGATGTCCACGCCGTGGAACAGCTCCTTGTTGCGGATGCTTTGTACCACGAACTCCACGTAACCTGCACGTGGTAAAATAGAAGGTATTTTAATACAATATCACAAACAAACCAAAAAAGTTGTGTTGTTTATGGGTAGATAAGTGAAGTGAGTAAAAATGTATACTCGTAAACATAAGACCAGAAATCAGGAAGGAATCATTGTAAAACCTATTTATCTTTAAAAGAGTAACCGTGGAGTTTCTTGCCGGCTCTTCTCCATAGGAAACGACCAATTGGAACCGTGCACCTAGCTTCTGACGTTTCATAAGTGCCCATGTAGGTTTATGTGAAATAAAAGATTTTGATTTTTAAAGCAGTAATACTGACTAAGATTTTCTTATTTTTGGGTTGTGATCTGAAGGTCAGATAGACAGTCCCAACATAGGTGAAGAAAAGATTAACTTACAAGATGTTTCGGAGTAAGTATGTATCAAGAAGTAACTAAAGTATACTGGGTGTAATTTTAATCACCGTTTTCCTCTTAAGGGGTCATTGTACTCATCATTATGAACAACTTTTACTATGGGACCAAACCTGAAAACGTGAAAATAAAATCAGATGTTCCCTACATTTTGACGAGTCATGCGAACATAAATGTAGGGAACAGCTGATTTTTTTTTCACGATTTCAGGCTTGGTCCCATAGTAAAAGTTGTTCATAATGATGAGTACAATGACCCCTTAAGAGGAAAACGGTGATTAAAATTACACCCTGTATAAATTATAATGCTATATAGTAACTAAAGTATATATATAGTTAAATCATGTTGTGATTCCTAGAACTCCTATACCTTTTGTGATACTATGGTGATACTATCATGAGATAGAACCAGCTCAGCAGTGGATAAGAATAAACGCGTAACTCGAAGTAATAGCGGTTTTTTTTACCACTATGGGGAAGCTCTTGGCCTTCATCTCAAGTGATGATCAGGCTGAAGGTGGAAGCGAGCTTCACTCGGAATTTTCAACCATAGAGGAAAGAAGCGGTTTAAAATTTAATCATCGAGGAACTCTCGTGAGGAAGCTAGGCAGTATATGAATATGACCCATTTCAACTAAAACTCTCAAGGACTCCACGAGACAGGCACGACCTACTGGGAGTCCACAAACTATATCTAAAACAATTTACTTGTATTCGTTTTAAGGATATGTAAGTGGTGAAGGGCGGGCGTTTTGGGGGACTATCTTATGTAATTTTGACGTTCGAAAACTAATGATTCTCAGCCTAGTTTGGATAAATTACTTTTGATTTTGATTTAAGAATATTTTATTTAGTTAATAAATAAACGATTATTAACTTTGTCTTGAAAGTCGGGTCCGCATCAGCAAAGTCGTTAGTTGCTTATGTCTATTATTGTCCATAAGCGGCATCAACCTGGCGACAAGCTATCGACCAGCACGCGTGCTGTTAGCGAATAGCATGAGCACATAGCCTAATTCTCACCGATGCCATCCATGACAGTGTTCTTCTTGGTACACAGCAGGATCTTGTTGAAGTCCGCGAACACTATTTGCGAGCCGAGCCGCTTGAACTCCGCTACCAGCATGAGGAACAGCTTCTTCATCAGGTTGTATAGTGTACGTCGGAGGGCAGGGTCGTAGAGTAGCGAGGATGGGGTTTTTAGCCATCTGTTTAAGGATTTATTATGATTAAAAAATAAAAATAAACTAAACTACAAAAGATAGACCCATATACATGATGGAAACGACAATACAACAATAAATTAAACTGCGTATATCTAATGAGGTTCCCAGTCTGCATACGAAAATTCAATCAAAGATCTCCAATAGTTTAGTCAGTATAGCTAGTCAAAGATTGACAAAACCCATAGCCGGCGCATCACTACTATTTAGTTTGTTAGATAAAAACGCTTTTTTAATATCAATGTAAGGATTTATTGTCCTAAATACTATTATGCATTGATATTGCCAGTGTTTTCATCTCTTCATTGTATGTATAGATAGTGCCATTCATGAAGACGCGCCCCACTCCGCGATTAATGTTTGTTTTTGTTTATTTAGTACGGAGTGGGGCGCGTCTTTGTGGCCGACACTTTCTATACTGAGTTAGTATTTTTTTACAGGGATCGTTATGGCAGCTCTGCAAAATAGAAAGAAATTGAAACAGCAATCACATTAAACAATTACTGGCTGTTCTTTTTTTATTTTTGCGTAAATGTAACCTTCTGAAGTCAGATAACTATCAAATATTCAAATGGACATCTTGTGTCCATTAAAATGTTATGTGCTGCAAATGAACGGAACTTCGCATTATGGTTTCTTTACTATGTATTTAGAAAAAAAAAAATGCACGTTTTCACTAACACTACGCGACACTCTTGGCGCTGAACAGAGCGTTAATAGTGGGCTTTTGTTTGATACAGGGTGATTAAAAGTAGTTAAAAGGTAACAAAATCCTACACTTACCTATAAAAGTGTGAGATCTGGAAGTCAGCGAACACGTTCTTGTATTGTGTGACGTCACGCAGCCAAGACGCGATCATAGTGCGCAGGATCTTGAACGCCGCACTACATTGAGCAGTTTCATCGTACGTCATCGACGCGTTTGAACCTGGCAGAGAATTAAATACGTATGATTATTTGTAATAGACTTTGCCAATAAGTGGAACCAACCAAACAAGATTGGTACAGAATGATAATGATATACAAGGTGTTTTTTTTTTTATATCCCAAAACTGCAGGGTATTCAAAAACACTTTTACACGTCAATCATAAATATAACGTATTATTAAAACTACAATCGCGAGCAATAAACTGGAATCACTTCATCGTCCGTTGCTCGAAACAAATTTTTACAACTTTTGTGCAATTAACTATGGATTGTGGGATATCATTTGAAAGGCTTTGTTAGCTTTCAACCTCTTTCAATATCATAACCAAAGATTATCCACCTCATGTCATATGGAACGTAAAACAAAAAACATCATTTTTTTAAACAAAACACTATATTGTTTGGTAGTCCTGAAACCCTATAAAAAGTTATTGTACACTCACCAGCATTAGCCATAGCGTCTTGTATGTTGGCATGTTGAGCTCCGAAGGACGTGGCGACACTAGTGCCCTCTACCTGCAGGATGCTGTGCGCCTGCAGTAGCGCGCACACGGCGAGCGCGTCAGTCTCCAGCTCCACACACACCGAACTGTACGCGGCGCTCGCGTTGTGCGTGCAGCCCGATAGCTCTTCTACTTCGCTTACTAATCTGTAGAGACGAAAGAAGAATGCTTAGCAATAGAAAGCCAATTCTAGAACTGAAAATACCTCCTCCTTTTTTTGAAGTCGGTTACAAACGTTCAAATCAAGTCGTAATCTCAATCAGCGATAATCAATGTCAAAACTAAGGTAAATTAGAGTTTTTTTTGGCATATTGAAACAGATTAGAATGCGAACGTTCTTAAGGAAATATGGCACGTCGCTTCGTCCCTTGGAAATATGGCTCTAAAGTCGCACTAGACAACTTCTGAATTTGGAATTTATTCGACTGTTTGACGATTATCGTTTCCACACAGACGCGATTAATAAAAATAGATTGAATTTTCAATCGGGCATCTATTTAGATGGAGTACGCCCCTGCTACTAAACTCTTTTGCAAAAAAAACGGGCACTTTAGATTTTTTTCTCTACTTCAATGAAGAAGAACAAGAAATAGGTTTTTGTTAATTTGACGATGTATTGGCATGTTTTTTGAAGCATCCTGGCATGATTCTTTACGTTCCAAATTTAAAATTTGAAATTATTAAAAGAAAAATAATGATTATTGTGGATTATTCTAAAATTGCTTTACTAATGGCGCGAATTGCTGAAACGATTTTTAACTGATTACGATATTTTAAAACTTTTTGGATATTTTCTGCAAATTAAACAATTTAATCTTTCATCTTTTTACATTAAATACGACTTTTTGATATGAGTGATAAAGCGATAAGGGCCGGTAAAATTATAGCCCTACTTGAAGAAGGTTGTTCGCAAACTTACGTGTCTCAGCGGCTAAATGTGAGTCGTTCAACTGTCCAGAGGACTTGGCAACGGTATCAAGAGACTGGTTCGGTCAAAAGAAGACCCGGTTCGGGAAGAAAACGATGCACAGAACCAAGAGATGACCGCTTTTTGGTGAGTCAGGCGTTGCGTAATCGTAAGGCGTCAAGTGTGGACCTGAAGAAGAGCCTTGAAGAAGTAAGAGGAGTAGAAGTTAGCTTGTGGACGGTCAGGAGGAGGCTTTTGGCTGCCAATATCAAGAGTTACCGCCCAGCTCGGGGCCCTAAATTACTCCGTGAGCACCGTGTTGCTCGACTTCAGTTTGCTCGGAACTGTGCTTCATGGACTCTGGAGGACTGGAATAAAGTATTGTTTTCTGATGAAGCTAGAATCTCTTTGTGTGGAGAGGACCGACGCCGGCGAGTGCTGCGAAGACCACGGGAACGCTATGCGGAAGTGTGTTTCGAAGAAATCACTCCTTATGGCGGAGGCTCCGTTATGTTTTGGGCAGAAATTAATTCGACGGAGCGTACGGAGTTAGTTTTCATAGAAAATGGAACATTAAATGCACACCGGTACATAATGGAAGTCCTAATTCCATATGCACAACCCACATTGACTGCACTTGGGGAAGATTCCATTTTTATGGACGATAATGCTCGCCCGCACCGTTCTGGCGACGTGGAAGCGTACATGCAAGAAGTTGGGATCCGTCGTTTAGATTGGCCAGCTCGAAGTCCTGACCTCAATCCAATTGAGCATGTGTGGGATGTTCTAAAGAGACGGGTAAGATCAGTGCAACCTGCTCCACAAAACATCAGGGAGCTAAAAAGAGTCATTGCAGAAGAGTGGGAACGTATTCCTCAAAACGTTATTAAAAACATCGTGGAAAGCATGCCCAGAAGGATTCAAGCTGTGATTTTGGCAAGAAGAGGTCACACTCGTTATTAGGTTTTTACATTTGTAACTTTATTTAATTAAAAAAAGTAAAAAAAAACTTGTCTTTATTGCCAACCACTTCTTATTGTTTGGGCGTGTACATCGATTTTAAAGAATCCATCGTTTTTTTTTCTTTTAATTGCTCGAATTCACTTCACGCGCATTAATTTACACGATTATAAGTATACAGACTACGTCAAAAAAATTAATTTCATTTAATTAACTAAAATCGACCTTAGAACGTAAATTTCCTTAGGTGCCCGTTTTTTTTGCAAAAGAGTGTATGATTCTTTATCGGAACAACGGCAACGTATTAAATAGTTCGAAAAACTTTATACTTCTTTCTTATTCTTCTAAAATTAGAACTTCAGCTGTGTCGGAGTTAACTTCCAAATTCAAAAATGGCTCGATCGTTTATACCTTGTTTTGTAGTACAAGGCCGAAAGCGACCATCAAATGAAATACGAGTACATGGTAAAGTTACCTGTTATCATCCGTCTCTCTGCCGCCAAGATCGGGTCGGTCTCTATTAGAGCACCACAGAACAAAGTTATGTTTGATGAGGTGTCGCGCGTAGAACAGGTCGGCGCCGAACAGTGTGGGGTCTGCGGGCATGTTGCCCAGAGGCACATGGAAGTACCTGTGTCGAGGAGAATCTTCTTTATACACGGTGTAAAAGAAATCTCTATCATCCTTCCAGGGGGTTCAAATAGTAGTATGAAAGACTAAGTTGTATTATAAACAATTTGGGAATTTCCCCCTATCATCATGAAATCCAACCACACACAACACACAAACACACAAACCCCCTCTCACACACACATACCCCCACACGCACGCACGCACGTACTCACATTACACCAGCCTACTCATAATCGATTCGTAAAATGTTAACAAAAACTAATTAAAACGCAAAGATGTAGTAAAAGCAAAAACAATTATTTTTTTAGAGATAAATATACATTATACGGGTCAAATCGATAGGAAAACAAAGACAACTTACCTGCATTGTTCAATAGTGAGTTGTAGCACAGAATCCAGTCCTAGATAATGCCTCACTATAGCCCTGGCACCGATACGTTGCCACTCCAGAGAGCTATACAAAGTTTCTACGTCGCGGACGTGGATCGGCACAAGAGGGAAGTCTGATAAGCCTGTAGGATGAAAACGTAGGATAAAAGTCCGCCAACTTTACTTGAACAGAAGAAAATAGCTTTCAAAGTTTTGCAGCCAATTTCTGAAGTTGAGAAATTGTCAAACTCTACTTAAGCATTACTCTATTTCGCGGGCTTATTTATACCTAAGGGCTTGTAGACAAAACTGCGATGCGACGTCGCATCGCAATAATCTGCGACGGCTCCCTAAGATTTTCTTAGGAACGAAGCTTCTGCGTTGCGAAGTCGCATCGCATCGCAGTTTTGTGCACAAGCCCTAAAGTAGAGTTTGACAAGTACAGAAATCGGTCCTAAATAATCTAGCGTTTCTAATAAAGAGTTTTTAGCTTTTAATTAAAATAAAATAAAATATAAGATAATAAAAATAAATAAAATTAATCTTGTAATTATTGTTTCTAAATATCTATGCAAAATGTAATTTTTTTTTATTGTTTAAATCATAAGTTTTTTTTTTTTTAATATTCGGCTTAAGAGCTCCAAACTCGGACAGTATGCAGCATTTTACGTAACGTTGCAACGCGTGTAACTGGTATCACTGTGTAACAAAAAAGAATAATCATACCGGGCATAAGCTGCATTAACAAATGCGGCGACAGCGTAGCTTGCAACGCCAGTAGCGTGGGCCCACAACGTTCATCCTTGTAACGTTGCAGTGCGCGTTGCAGGTGTCGGCTCACTGCGCGCGCTTCTGTTTCGATCACTACTTCCCAGGTTAGCTCTGCGCCGGGGAGGGAAGACTCTTCAGTACCTAGGTTGATCCTGCAGGAAACAGTTTGAGTGAAATCTTTGAGAAAATAAATACATTTTTAATTTGGGAAAATAGTACCATTTTTTTATTTTATTTTAACCACAACGGGGAAGCTTTTGGCCTGAAGCTGCAAGCTGCTTAGATGTCAAACAAGTATATTTTTTAACCACCCCGACGGATACGTTATAAGTTTAACGTGTGTATCTGTGTATCTGTCTGTTCCCTCGTAGCTCCCAAACGGGGTTACTTAAATGTTTAACTTGTTTTAACTCAGCCTATTTTTTGTCGGTATTGTCACCAGAGACCGAACCTTTATAAATTACGGTACAGGTATCGAAGAATTTTGGTAACTTCTACGACTAAGGTTACCGCTATCTGGGTAACTCAAGAAGAAGAAACATGTTACCTCTCTTAATTTACCGTTTTAATACCGGTTACCAATCCAGGCGCTGCGCGCCCTTTGACTAATGCCTACGGCGCGTGTAAGATAGAGGTAATTTTTATTTCGGTAACCGGTATTAATACTGGTTATTTCCAATTCCTCTGTGGTTGAGGATTCCGGGTTAAGCTCGCTTCCACCTTCGGCCTGATCATCACTTACCATCAGGTAAGATTCAGGCTAAGAGGTTCCCCGTAGAGGTTAAAAAAAAAGGGAAAAAAAAGCAATGTACTTACTTGGCAGTCCTCTCTGCTAAGTAGAGTGTGTTCATGTTGGGCACTTGGTTGGTCCTGACGGTGTCCAGCACATATATGTAGGCTCTCTTTACTGGCGGCAGTACGAGGGCCCACATGCTGCGTGAAGAGTTCAGAGCCGAGTGTTGGTACAGGTATATGTGCTTTACTGGGGCGACGCCGTCCTATGAAATAAGTTTTGTGAAAAGCTTTTCATAAATAAAAAAATCGTTGAAGAACAAAATAAGCCAGTTGGTATATTAATAAGATTGAATAAGATAAAATAAATAAGATGCGACTGACGATACAAATTGCATCGTAAAAACGATAGAATTTAATAATAAACGAAAGTCTGTGATTTTATTTCTACTTGTAGGTACAGTCGAAGAAGCTATTTGCTATTTAAGCAAAGCTATATTATATCTACGGACGCTTTTATTATGCACGTCTTTGTAATTGTTCTCACATGTATAAGTAATTTCAACATGAATGATGTAACCAATTTTTGTAACAATTTTTTTATTTCAAAGTGTGTCTGTAGAGTTTCTTGCCCGTTCTTCTCCATAGGTACCTAGTACGCTTTGGAATGGGCAACTAGCTTCATATTTTCTGACTGAACGACTCCTTGACAATTCAAAAGTGCCTGTAAATGGTTTAATTGAAATAAATGCTTTGAGTTTGAGCTATTTGGTATGCAGGCAGCTAACTTGCAACTACTTTTAAACAATGTTGTGAGTTTGCTAAGTAGTCAATTCGTTTACATCACTCTCTTCAGTAAGCCGCAATTTGACGTTCAAAAAGTTACACAATAGAAATTAATATTGGTTAAGTGGAAAGATGAATATTTTTGTCTGTATACTAAATAGCTTGTTTGACTGTACCTACTGATTGCTAGATATTAGAACGTTGTTTGTTTCTTACCTGCTTTTGCAAATAAGGTTGAAGCGCAACGCTTTTGAACTGAAGTTGACTTAGTGAAAACGAATCCATATTAGTCGAGCCAAACTGAATCATCCTGAAAAATACAATATTTTAACACATTGTCTTTTATGCTAAACAATTAATATTTATCTTTATTGAGTACTAGCTGCTGCCCGCGGCTTCGCCCGCGTGAGTGTCGGAAATTACCCCATACATCCCCATGGGTTTTAAGTATAAATATCGAGTTAATCGGACAGCGCGTTAGAATTCTTCCATACAAACACTGACACCCCCCAACCCCCTTGGATGTGTGGTGCCCAGGATATTAAAGAATAATTATACCAAGTTTCATCGTAATCGAACCGGTAGTTTTTGCGTGATGCCTGAACAAACAGACAGACAGACAGACAAAAAAAATTTTAATCAAATTTTTGGGTTCGGTGTCGGTCTAGTAACACCACCATTACACCATTACCACCATTTATTTTTTTGATATTTTCAATGTACAGAATTTTCACTTCTACAGATTTATTATAAGTATAGATGAAATAAGGTTTAAAATCGTACTTTCTCGCTTCCGTTGGATCAACTGTGCATATACAGCCGAGTTGGACCAGCACTCTGAATTCTAGAGTCATTTGAGTTTCGTAAATTCCTTCGATTTCTGGGGCGCATAGTTCCGATGTTAGTTCCCTGTGAAAGTTAACAAAATATAAGTTTATCAAGAAAATACATTCTTGCGTATTTTTCGTATAGATTTTATTGTTATGTAAATAAAATTGTTTTTTGTTCAAATAGATGTTAGTTAAAAGGTATTTTTTGAAAAATGTTATTAGAATTTTCGATACTTAGACCAACTTGCACCATAAATCGCTAAAATTAATTCGTTTAGAGTTATTGAAAATGAATATCCTTCTGTCTCTGTCATTTTGAAACGATGGAATGAAATAGAATGACGTTATAAATTCGTTTAGCATGTGGGTGCGTGTGCGTGTATCTTCAACGCCACATGCGAACTATGCATCAAAGACCTGACGTCACACAAATCCTGCATTGCGCTATTAGGCGCAAAATACACAGAAGCGATGAAAGATTCGGATACGATGCGGATGTGGATCAGATTTTTTGTCACTTCAAATTTTATTCGTACAAAATGTATGAAAGAGATGCGTCGTAAATTACACAGAAAGGATGCGGCGCGGATTTATCACTTGAGAATCCCAATATGAATATCTCATCCGCATCGTATCCGAATCTTTCATCGCTTCTGTGTATTTGGCGCCTTAGAGTTTACCATGCGATCAAAATATTTTAGACTACCCGACATCAATCGTTGGGCGGTTGCCCACCAGACACGACACTCGTCTGGTCAGAGCATCCTTCCTTTTCAATAGAGGATGAGAGAACTTTACACCCTCTAACCGCTTTAAACGTATTTAGTGATTTATGGTGTTAGAAGACATTTGATTTTTTTTTTAGCTTTGGATTGTTCGTAAAGATCTTTGTATGTGAGGGCTTATTAAAGCCTACTTTTATATAAAATACTAACTCCTGGTGCTCCCTGTACAAGTTCTCAGGCACAGTGTACTGGTACAGATGCAGCACGGGATGCGCGCGCGGCAGTATGCGACTGCACTTGCGCCAGTACTGGCCGCTGTCACTGGCGCGACACACTCGCTGGTTCACGTAGAATATGCGCGGTACTGATAGCTTGATCTGGTGCAGTTCGGAGCCCACTAAAGCCCACACTTTGAATAGACCTGGTTCTGCTGTTTCAGCTAGCTGCGTGGATGGAAAATAAGATTATAATATGCATCACTTAGGTTCGTATAAAACACATCGCCAAATACACTTAAAATACTCCAACACAGCTTCCATTTCCCTTTTTCTTTTTTTACTCCTGTCATTGTTGTGTGCGTGTCTATCGAATAAATGCTTATATCTTATTACTTGATCACACGTACCGAGAAGATGGGCGACACAGCTAAATGATACTAGGGCCCGTATTACAGAACCTACCTCAAAACTCAAGCATTACTTAAAACTCGTTTAAAGCCTTTTGATTGAACTAGTTTTTAAGTAATGCTTGAGTCTTGAGTGAGGTTCTGTAATACGGGCCTAGGGCGATTGAGTTGGGTGGACCAGTAGCTGTTTACAAGTATTTTTTTACTTGGCACCGAGTCAGTCGGTCGGTTCATAAAAATCGCGGAAAACGGTAGCGTGCTGCCGACCGGCGTGAGTGTGCCGAGTAGCTAGTACGCACCAAGTTGTGCATGTTTATACGTGCCGAGTAGGCAAGCGAGTCAGTGCGGGGAAGCTGTGACGTCAGGTCTTTGATGCGTAGTTCGTATGTGGCGGTGTAGATGCCGCCTCACGTACATCCCCATCGATCTCGCTCTTTAACTCGGCCAAGCACTCGTCGTTGTGTTTACACGTACCGAGCACTCGGCCGAGAACACTGCCTCTCCCATCTACTACGTGGTACGTGTGATCGAGTCAGTCAATCAGTTAAATATTTTTATGAGAATTTGTTTACATTGTTGTCTGTGTTTTCCTTACCTGTATAATCTGCCAGGGTGTGTTGAGCAAGGTGCGTTGAGCTCTCCTGATGAATCCACCTAGAGTGGTCGCTGGGCCAGTCTTAGGCGGCGGCATCATGTCCTTGTCCATTTTACCTAACAAACGAAGTGTTTAGTCAAGCTTTCTTGTTGTTTTTCGTATATCAGAGTGAGCTAACGCTACATAATTTTAGGTGCTAAAAAAAACAACAACACAGATGCAAGTTTATACGAGTAAGGTTTGATTTTATTAGTGTAATACCTTTTTTAACGCGGTTGCGAAAACCACGCTGTTCCATTTGCCACAGCCATTTTTTCTTTTGGAACAATATCCACTGCTTTCGCTCAGCCTGGTAAAAAAAATAACACATTAATATAGGTTACTCATAAATATGCACATAAGATATACATATATGCTCGGGATGACATCCCAATGTTTATATGTATTAAACTTAAACTGTTAGCTAGTGTTTTATACCCAAATATACTTTATTACTGAAAAGATGATTTCCCTGGTTAAAACCCTCTCATATGTGGCGCCCAATGTGGGGCTAATAATAGGCTAATCAAGAATGCATATTATTACGATTATCTTCATCTTGAGCTATTTCTTTTCGCAGCTTGATAGATAGACCAATAAATTCAGACACTAATCTACATGGTCCTCATATAGCCTGACCAAGATAATGTCTGGACTTTAAAAGAGACTGTGACCTCTGAGTTTGTTTCGGCCTTTCTTCTCAGAGTAGTCAGATAGGAAACGCCGACCTCCTCTAGCTTAGCTCTAATATTTTTTATATGACGTGTAAAAGTGATTCCGATATCCTATTTACAGAATAAACAATTTCATTTCATTTCATGTCTATGTCCGTCGCCGCATTTTATACTTCACCTTAGTAGTTCCAAAGGCAGGCGGTGCACCTAACGCCTCCTGCCAACTCTGCGCCTCGTTGGGCGGAGATTCTTCCCGTTTTCGCTTCACTGTGTGCACTATGGGACGAATTGTGGTGTCCTTATCACTACTCTTGTTGCCTATATCTTCTATGTCCACTTCAGTATCCTGATGGGAGACAGTAAAAAACATTAAAATTAAGAATCTACTATACATTGTAACAGCGAATATCGCCAAATATTTTTTGATATTCGGATAGCTCATGACCTAGAGAGGTGCCATATAGAATATGAATTAAAAATCTCGATTAATTAAAAAGATACGCAACCACGAAAGCGAAATTTCGCGGGTATTATTTTGGTAAAATAATAATGTTAATAAGTTACATTCTGAGTTTATCTTGGACATTAATGACATCGGTTAAAGAAAAATATTGTGAGGAAACCTTGGACTGCAGAACAGCTAGGTGGTATTTTTTTATTGTTATAGCAGCTGTTTATTGCCATCATATCTCTAAATCTATACATAATTATAATAAAGCTGAAGAGGGTCAAAAGTCTGTACATGGAGGATATTCGAAAAAACGTTCAAAGTCAAAGTCAAAGATTTATTTGCAGATAAATATGGTTACAAAAGTTCTTACACTTAAAATCGTACCAGAACACGTTCCAACAGTTTTTAGAATTTTTGTCCGTTTGTCTGTTTATTTGTACGCGCATCACGTGAAAACGGCTGAACGGATTTTGATGCAAACTTTATACTTTTGCTTTTTATGATCTGTATAATAAATGATTTGATTTGATTTGATTTACTAATCTGTCGAGAAAATCCCCATTTAACAGTAAAAAGAAAGCAAGTTAGAAAGAACGCTAAGCGAAAACGAAGTAACAGCGCGAGCGGACAATAGGATGCGAAGCGGTGGGCCGGGGGCTGAAATTTCACGCGGACGAAGTCGCGGGCATAAGCTAAAGTTATTTAATATTTATATAAGCTGTAGCTTTATTGTTATAACGACGAATAATAATATATTTATCAAAAATATTCTCTCACCATATTCCCGCCGCCACTGGTGGACGGTTCCTCTCCATCCTCACAACTCTTCAACTCCTTGGCCTGCACGCTGAACATATCGGTGATCTTCCGTGTCTTGAACTTGTCCGTCTTGGCTAGCATCTTCTTGTGCAGCCAGTCGGGGTACTGGCAGCGGGGGACTGGGTTGTCTAACTGAAAAAGCGAACGGTTTATTGAAGCTTTAATGCGCTAGAAATCGGATAGTTTGAAGTGCGACATAGTCGACTTTACTGTCGATTTCATTCTTCGAATTAGTGGAGCAAGCTGAGCATTTTTGAATGTAATAGACAACTAGATGCGTAATGGAAAGGAATAATTAGCCGGAACAAACAGACAGACAGACAGACTAAATTGTTTTTTTGTTATAATTATATAATTTCATATGTAGGTAACTATTTAGTAAAAAGCTGTTATTTTGATATTACAAACAGACACTTCAATTGTATTTATTTGTATAGATAACTAAAATAAGCTTTACATTGAATTTAGAATCTTTAGAAGCCTAGTTTTAAGTTTTAAATATGTCTGTTTTCCTTTTATCGACTCACGGAGTCATTATGTTACCCTTATACAGCATGATTTGTTTATTTAACTTATATTTAAGTGAACTGTTTTGTGTTCTTTATGAGAATAAATTCTTTAAACAGAAACCGAATGAGACATAAATTGACAAAACCGATCAGTTTCTGTGGAATATGTATAAAATAATACGATTATTTTATACAAATTCCAGGAACATACATATTATATTATTAGGAACTGTTGTTCCTACTTAAGTTTACGTTTGGTTTTAAGTTTGGCTCTACTCACGCCCTGCATAGCAGCTGGTATAGTAATAATCTTCTGCACAGTTCCGCTGAGCCGCTCGATGTAGTACGCCCAGTCCAGTACATCCCGAATGTCTATATCTTCAGTAATGCTGTTGTCTTTGAGCCATCGCCGTAAGTGGTGACGTTTGACAGCGGCTGGTGATTGGAAGATGGCCAGCGGGATCGCGCGTTCTGTCACCGGAGCACCTTCTGGTTTCTTTGATATTATGAATCTGAAGAAAAAAGGAAGGAATTGAATCGCTTGTTCTGCCAGATTTCTCATAATCTTAACTCACAAATGGATGTAAATTGAAAATCATAACTCGAGTTCGATCTAGAACGAAGACCATAGTGTGCACGACAGCAATGGAAGTAGGTAAAGCGACAGAGCGGCGTGCCCGGCGACAACGGACAAGTATAAACCTGTGCACGCCGCTCGGTCGCTCCACGCGTTGCCATTGGTCGGTGACGGGGAGTGTGGCTGATTCCCGCCCCCCGCGGATCAGCCCTTATAAAAGCCCCGGACCCTGGCAGCGCGGCCAGTCGACCGAAGCTCTGTAACTCGCTAGTGTCTCGCTATTAATTGTAACAATTTGTGTAATACGTAATTTTGCTTTAAATAAAACCGTTTTTGTATACCTACGAATGCCTTTCAATACAATCAACATACAGTCCACACGCTACACATAGTGTGTGTACTCTAGGTGCATATTTGTATATGTTTCAGTTTGACTATGACTACTACGCTGTTGACTTAACAAGATAAGGTTTTTCAGCAGTAGTGAACGTTTTGCTATGGGTGATTCTGTACTGAACATTTCAATAATTATTTAGATCAGTCGACAATGATAACAAGATATTTTGTTTATGAGGACTGCTAACAATTTTATGATCCTTACTCAGTTAGAAATAGAGAACTTTGTTAAGTATTTAACCTTTGTTTTTTTTTTAAGGTAAAACTCCTTCACGTCCTTGTGTCTATCTTTGTCTATAGTTGAACAATATAATCCGCCATAGGGTTCAATCATTCAGAAACGATATTAAACTATATGCAACATACAAATAAAGTTTAAATTAGTTGCAGTGTGCTAACCAGCCAGGCTTGAGGGTGGTTTCAGGTTGACTAGGTACAAGAGGAACAAAATGAACACTAACCTGCACGCCAACCCCGCATCCTTCACCATCTGATCACCTAAAAACTCCGCCAGCCGCTTAGCAGTAGAAATAGAAGTGGACTTCTGACCCCCATAGTCCTCAAGTTTCTTGGACATGGACCGGTTTTCAGAGATCAGCTCGAACAGTTCCGAGTCAGGCATGTTACTGCCTTTACTGTATAGCACGTCGAGCCAATAGTCGGCCACTTTGGCAACTGCGCTGTAGCACGACTTTAGGTCGTTCCCTTTTAGAAAGGCTTCGAAAACTGAGGACTGGAAGATCTTGATAAGTTGCAGTTCTCCACGGCGTTTTACTTCGAATCCTGGTGAAGATAATTGATTTCTTAATCTATCGCTCTGTATACCAAAATCTGCCTAGTCTTTTCCCTACTACGTTGGGGTCGGCCTCCAGTCTAACCGGATGCAGCATGGAGCAACTGCCTATCTGACCTCCACAACCCAGTAACTTGGTAATAAGATACCCCTTGGTAATATTGGTTGACAGACTTTCGGGCTTCTGACGACCCGTAACGACTGTCAATGATCCACGAATAACAGCCGGGACCAACAGCTTAACGGGGGAGGAGTCTCGATATGTAAAGATGGCCACCCATCCACGGACCAACCCCGGCAAACGTAGCTTAACCTTATGGAACGACCCGTGCGGCTGTTATTACTTAACCACGAGCTCCTCTATCTATCGCTCTGTATACCCCGGAACATAAATAACTACTACATGCTTGCTATATCAAACAGAAGCCCCATATGCTATTGCATTATGAATTTAAGTAGGTAGTTTGAAACTGGATACATATTAATTAAATTAAGACAGAACTTATGCAATACATTATATTACATGTGTTCATTCCTATTCAGGAACACGGCGAAATCAAATGTAGAATAATGCTTTGTTTTTTTTTTTTATTGTATCCAAGCATAATACCCGCGAAATATCGCGTTGTTTCTTATCTTTTTAATTGGTCGAGATTTTTTATTCATATTCTTTGCCTCTTCAGGTCATGCCATGAGCTATCCGAATATAAAAACATATTTGTCCTATGAGGAGGCTTGAAAATACAATGTATAGTTAGTAGTTCATTCAATCTGTACCATTGAAGTGAAAGTTGATCTACATTCATTGAAACCGATTGGTAATTTGGTATAGTAACTTCAAGTTTCCGTAGTGTAGCGGTTATCACGTGTGCTTCACACGCACAAGGCCCCCGGTTCGATCCCGGGCGGAAACATGTTTTTTGACCAATGAATTAGTTTTTTTTTTTAAACAAGTCCGCTTTGCTCTGAACTTATTGTAGATTTTTTTAAATATATTTTGCATCAAATTAATATAATATTATATAACAACTAACCTTTCAACTCAGCCAGTGATCCATCGAAGTTAAACACAGCATATCTCTTTTTTAACCTCTTGCCCTCCTCCTTCGAGGCTGGCAGCACCATGGCAAGGTATGGGCCATCTACTTCAAAAAATATAGAGTTCTCTGCCCGCTGCTCGTATTTCTTTTGTTCGGGGTCCACTAGTTCGAAATATTGGTCGTTCGTAAAGTGATCCTGGGTGGCAAATGTGGTAATAGTAAATACATATAATTATGTAAGGGCGGCTCGGAACACTCGGCTCCTCGCTGCGCAGTAACAATTCCATGTGTCAGCGGGGATGAGGGGTGCGGTGCTGCGCAGCGAGTAGCTAACTTCCGAGCCGCCATTAAGTATGAATCGAACTGTATCATGGTAGAATTGAAGATTCTCATTTCAGACATTATGTGAAACGCTAATCAACGCAAAACTTAGATCACAGTCTATTGTAAAGTGATTTGATTGGTTGTTCTTATTTTATTAGTTCAGTCAGCCAATCACAACAGGATGAGGAGAAACCGGGTCTAAATGTTACCCAGTTTACCACCGGTTTCTATAAACCTTTTAACTTAACAGTTGTTAATATTATGTCTACCAGGTTGTCTCGGCATGGGTCCAAAGATTTATAATAAATTACCAAATACTTTAAAAAGCATGACCAACATAAACCATTTTAAATCGCACCTTAAAAAAATCTTGATTGAAAAGGCTTACTACTCTATCAATGAGTTTTTAGATGATAGAAGCATAAAATAGAAAATGTCCGACCCACTTGTTATACTGTCTTGTTTCCGACGTAACTTGTTTGAAACAGTTTTATTTAGTTCGTAGTTATTTTCTACACTTAATTTGTACGCCTTGCAAGGCAAAACATAGTGATACAACGCAAATTTTATACCATGTACCATATTACCTATGTTCAACAAATAAAATACTTTGACTTTGACAGGTAGTTGTAATCACTACTTACTTTGACCATAGCGTTGAGCACCGCGTTCGGGAAGGACACGTTGATTTTCTTCTTCTTTGGATGCGTTGTTAATACCGTCACGTTTTCAGGGAACGAGGAAGGAAGTATGCACCATATACCTGTGCACATTTTGTATTTATTCTTCATTATCTATACTAATATTATAAGTTTGTTTGTAAGTTTGTATGTAGGGGGTAATCTCCGGAACTACCAGTCGGATTTGAAAAATTCTTTTCGCATTGGGTAGCCCAATTCTTGAGGAAGGTTATAGGGTATGTAGCATCACGCTAAGACGCTGAGGAGCAGAGCAAAATGAAAAAAAGTCTTGGTCAGTCAAGTCAGGAAGAACGCTAAGCGAAAACGAATTAATAGCGCGGGCAGGCGATGGGATGCGGCGCGGTGGAATTTCACGCAGACGAAGTCGCAGATAGAAGCTAGTGTTATAATAAACAGAGAGCAAAACTAGAAAATCATTAGAGTAGTGCGAATTTCGTCATATCACCAGATGCTAAACTCGCGACTCCTCGCGACAACGATAACCCTTTCGGCGGCTATTTGTAGAAAGTACTTACACTAAATCCAATGCAAGCTACATTAAAAAATACTAGTCAATGATCGTTTAATTATACCGTAATTTATAAGCATTGCTTAAAGTAAAGATTAACATTTGCTTGTCACTTAACTTTGAGCAACGTTTATAAATCAATCCGTAAATAGTCAGTCTCTTCAAAATCCTCTTGCACGAAACTCTCCCAAAGGATGATGCAAAACTATAGCAATATCGATTTTAATTACTGTATATTTATTAAGGGGTTTATTAGTTCATTGATTCAGGCCTGACTTGGCGGAAATCCATGATAAAATACCGCGTCCAGTGCTCGACGTGGCAACACGTCGTGTTCGGGTTCGCAACAAGTCAATCGTCCTGAGGATGCCTCGTTGAGAGGTGAAACACGTGTCGATTTCTTACATTGTTTTTTTATGACTCTTTAGGAATAGTTAAGCGGAATAGGTTACTTATATATCTACGTCTATTGTATTTTTAGGGGGTTTATTCATAATCGTTTACACGTCAAAAATTTAGGGGTATGTCGTTTTCAAGTCCTCCGTTAAAAAAGGACATTTAAGGAAACTTGTTGATTTTATATTACTCACCGTCAGTATCCAACTCCAATGGCCTGCCAACTTGTTCAATAATCTCTCTTGCTTTCATGATGATATTGGCGCCCGTGTAGCATACGATACCCGCCATCTCCATACTATGCCAGCGAGCACTATGAACAAAAATATGTTCATTTGTTTTATCCTTATATTTGAATTCAGAATCTCACATCATTATCAAGTTTTGGGAACAAAACCTCAATGTCATACAAGACAAAGTTCATGTTCCATTGAAAGCAACCTAAAAAGGATCTTCGAAACAGTCAATCAAAAATAAACTTTAACTACATAGTACTTAAGTAGATAGTTGATAAAGGGACGATACTAGTCAATCATCTAGGATTATGTATTCATGTTTCGATTTGAATATTTTGGATGACGTTACAAAGTGTATTCAGTATTGAATAATGTCCTGTGAACGTTCATCAGTCACAGCTCATCTTTGGATAAGTTCTAAAACTAATTAGACTTTATCTTATATAAGTACAATAAAAATGAATTGCTGTTTGTTAGTCTCGCTCCAGGGAAGGTTTAAATGATGAGAAAATATGGAAAAATTGCTGTAGGTAGGTAGGTAGGTATGTAATTAGGTAGGTAGGTAGGTAGGTAGGTAAGTAATTAGGTAGGTAGGTATATTAAGTAGGTAGATATGTAGGTAGGTATGTAAGTAGGTGTAGGTAGGGCAGGTAGGTAGGTCAGTAGGTTCGCCGTAGATAAGTACTTAGTGCTACCCGTTCGAAGCCGGGGCGAGCAGCTAGTAGGAAATAAAATACATCAGGGTTGCGTTCAGGCTACTTTACCCCTGTTGAATAAATCAGTCTTCAGACTTACCCTCTCCTCATGACGTATCCGTAGAACGAGTTGAGGATACACTTGTGTGCGAGCTGGAGCGAGTCGAACAGTACTTCGCGACTCTTGGCTGACTTGATCTCAGCCGCATCGCCGCTCGCAACTGCTTCGGCTACTTTGGCTTTTGCTTGCTTGTTTAGGGCCTTGTATTCGTAGCGACGGTCCCTGATGATAAATGATTTGTTACTATACTGCTTAGGATACACAGGGTCAAATTAACTTAGCTGGCGAAACTCAACGGTGGGGATGGGTTTCGTAAAAAAAGAAGAAATTAGTTGATGATTTTTTGTTAATAAGTATTTTTTTTCTTGTTTTAACATGTTTCGATATCGATACCCGTCTCGTCTACGGAGTTTCGCTATCTAATTTAATTTTATCTTGAAGAATCTAGTTTATTCTGGTAAAATTCAGCGTTGCATTACCCTTTTCTTTAATATATAATATTTATATATGTATTTTTTAATTTTTTATTGTTAGTAGTTTATGTACAATTTATCAGAAGGCTGCACAAATCATTTTCCTTTCGATATGAAAAAACAAACTCAAATGTATTTATTACCTGAAAGCACGTACAGTGTCGACGTAGAACGAGTTCTCCTTCTGACAGATGGTGGTAGTTCTGACTTCCGTCCTCGTCACCTTCGTCTTCTTGTACGCCACTCTGCAGTAGTCTGCTAAGCGCTTCTTTTCGTAAGCGGCCTTAAAAAAGAACCTACATTAATGTTGAGCATAATGCTGTATGACAACCGACGAAAGATGGTCAAGGATCTGGTACAGTTAGCAACAAAAGTCGATTAACACTTCAGTTTTTTTTTTATCTTAATTATTGAGCAAAATATTTTAAGTAAAATTTTAAGAATATTATCTCTAAGCTATTATATGAAAAGCTAAAAAGCAGTTTATCGGACCATTTTGTGTAAATGTGATGTTATGTAAAAGGGATAGTGTTAATGGACTTGTGTTTCTGACCGTACTCCATTAACAAGGAACGTAGACCGGGAATGCCACCCAAGAGATGGAGTGATGACATTACTGAAACAGCTGGGAAGCTATGTAGTAAACTTGCTAGACAGGATAGAATAGAAAGGTATGGATGAGGCTTTCACCGATGGATAACTAACAATAAATACTAACAAAACATTTTTTATATAAACATAGTGCAATACTAACACATCTCTACATAAAAACAAAGTCCCCCCGCCGCATCTGTATGTCTGCCTGTCTGAACGCGATAAACTCAAAAACTACCGGACGGATTTTCGAACGGTTTTCACCAATGGACCGGACTGATTCATGAGGAAGGTTTAGGTGTATAATTCATTAAAGTTTTCTGTAAATTAGCTGAAATATGGCGATGATTGTTGAAGATCTCGGTCAAATCATGCCAACTGGGAGCTTTATAAGCGTGCGCCGCGTAAACCAATACATTTATATAAATTACGAAATTAATACATTATTTAACTAGATTAACACATATTATGGTACGTTTAATCCCAGTAGTACGTTCCCATGAGATATTACCCGACATCCAGCGAAGCCGCGGGAAAAGACTAGTACAAGTAATTTATAGTGCGAAGGCAATAAAGCTACGCATTACTGCTTTCAATTAATATTTTACTGTGTTGTGAGTTAAACAAATGCTAAACAGCAAACAACCAAAAAAAAAAAATTATATAAAAATCTTTTTGCTAAAACAAGAAAAGCCTGTATCTTAGGCACCAATATGGAGGGTGCAAACATGTTTGGTAATAAAATAAAGAATCAAACTCTACCCTCTCTGTTGAAGTTTACACTAAGGGCCTGTGCACACCACATTTTTTAAACGCGCCGTCGATGCGCGTTTTAGAAACGCGCGTCGGCGGCGCGCTTTTATCCTACAGAAAAGGTCTGACTTGCGTGCGTATCCCGTCTGTATCGCTACAAAGGCGCGTCGACGGCGCGTTTAAAAAACGTAGTGTGCACAGGCCCTAAGGTTAACCACCAATATTTTGCTCTACCACACGCTGTGAAACCTTAAAATGTCTACGAACTAACCTGATCTTCCTTAGGCAAAACATGGAAAGCTCTGGTAGGTCCACCTGGGTACAGTGGGGGGAACTTCTCAGTCTCCAGTTGTTGTTGAATACGCTGGTACTCACTGCGGGTTGCCGGCACTGTGCAGGGTGAAACGAATTAAGGCTAGTATAAAATAATAACAAGAATAACATAATGGGGCTAATGGGTTGCACTGGAAACTTTATTTTTGGTCGATAATTTTTTGCTAAAATGAAACGCTAAACATAGACACTCTTTGTTTAAAACCGAATTATTTTATCACTTCTCAGCAATGAAATGCGGTTGCGTTTGACCGGTTCACTTCAGCGTCATCTAGCAGGAAAATAGCCTGGAACAGACCGTATGTTCCGCTTTACATTTCTTATCATGGCTAACTTATCGGATATAATTCTATTCGCTGATGACAAGTCTCTTATTTTTAAAATAGATAGAAAAGATACGGATGTCTTACATGTCAACGATAGTTTGGCAGTTCTTTCTAAATGGTTCGCAGCTAATAATATTTTACTTAATGCGAACAAAACTAAACTCTCTCTCTTTACCAAATGTACCCCAAGTAGGTCTAAACTTAAAACTTGATGGCAAGAAACTAGATGCAATTACAGAAACTGTGTTTCTAGGAATTACTCTAGATTCTAAATTGCAATGGGGTGCCCACATTAGAGCTCTTTCAGGTAGATTAAGTTCAGCTGCATTCGCAGTAAGAAAAATAAGGCAGTTGACTGATGTAGCCACAGCTAGGTTAGTATACTTTGCTTATTTCCACAGTATTATGTCTTATGGCGTTCTGCTGTGGGGATCGGCAGCTGAGCAATCCGCGCGATCTATAGAATGGGTCCTCGTGAGTCCCTTAGAAACAAATTCAAAGAAGTTGATGTACTAACTCAGCCTTCTCTTTATATCTTAGAAAGTATTTTGTATGTTCGCAAAAACTTAGGACTTTTCAAAATTAGAAGTGATTTCCATAATATAAATACACGTAGTAAACATGAAATTGTGATACCTAAATTTAGATTAACTAAAACTAGCAAGTCATTCCTTATAAACAGTATTCGCTTTTATAACAAGTTGCCAAAGTCGGTTACAGAACTTAACGATGGAAAGTTCAAAACCCACATAAAACGTGTCCTTATCAAAAAAGCATATTACAAGATTAAAGACTACGTTGACGACAAGGAAGTTTGGCAATAATTCCTTCTGCACATGTGGCCTCCCTGGTACCTCATTAACGGCATAATTATGTAAATGTCTATTAACTGCTCCCAAATTACGATATGTATTTTATTTTACTTTTTTATTTAGGTACTACTTGACATGTAGTTTCATTATTTGACATGTATGCCTACAATTCAAATTTCAACTTACAGTAGAGACTTGTGGAATATGGGGTTCTCATTCGGATTGGTTAAAGTTGTAGTGGCAACCATTTGGGTTAAATAGGTTTTTATTATTTTGTTCGACCTTTATATAGATTCGTTTATATTTTGTGAATGTGAGAACGTTGTAGGCACAACAGACTGTCGATTTGCAGACTATTTTCTTTTTTTTTTTAAGTATCTTGTTGTGAGGACAGCGTAGGCCTGTGCCTACGCTGTCCTCTCATACCTATTCAAACTGTACAATTTTTAAAGCATTGTAAAACCCATTTATTTTTAAAAGAGTAACCGTGGAGTTTCTTGCCGGCTCTTCTCCATAGGAAACGACCAATTGGAACCGTGCACCTAGATTCTGACGTTTCATAAGTGCCCATGTAGGTTTATGTGAAATAAAATATTTTGATTTTGATTTTGATCAATATTTTTTTTCAATAGACGTCTTCTTCAACAAGTTATCTTGTGTACCCATGGCTAACATCTGAGATTCACATTTAGTCATAAAAAGCATTTCGCGTCGACAACCTCGACGACTGAGGGTGCTTTTGGGTATCATATTAATGACAAAGTTGTCTCACAGTAATCGCCACGCCACATCCACTCCATGTGTCGCTGACACGTGGCGCCGGGCCGGTTGTAGTCACACACTGCGCACACGCTGGTGTTCACCATCGCTGACGGCTGTAACCTGTCATATGAATAATACAAATTTAAACAGTGACATTGAAATTCTTTACCACCACACCAACACAAAATACTTTTAATTTTATGTACAGAAATCTGATCAAATTGGATAAAGAAGTGTTAAAATCATTTGTACTGTGTAGCTGCACTTTCTCTTGCAATAAACAGTAATGACAGCAGTGGTGGCTCAGTGGCAACGGCGCCGACTTAGGCGCGTCGCTCACTGGTAAGTCGAGGCGAGGTTGCGGCACGGTCGAGGCGTGGTGTCTGTGTAGGACTGTATGCTCGTCCGCCCGTGCCGCGACTCTAGTATATGAGCGCACTGCCATTTATTCCTAAGAAAACATAGAAACGGCGCGCCGCTTGTGCGCCCGCGCCTTGACGCCGCCTCGACTCCAGCTCGTGTGAGCGACGCCCCTTAGGAATAAATGGCAGTGCGCTCATATACTAGAGTCGCGGCACGGGCGGACGAGCATACAGTTCTACATAGAGACCACGCCTCTACCGTGCCGCAACCTCGCCTCGACTTACCAGTGAGCGACGCGCCTTACGCGTTGTAGGTCGTCGGTTCGAACCCAGGCAGGCGCTATACTTTGTGTAAATAATTTCATCACCGCTGCTCTCTAAACGGTGAAGGAAAACATTGTGAGGAAACTGGAATGTCCTAAAACCAAAAAAATCGAAGACATGTAACATCTACCAACCTGCACTGGGCCCGTGTGGTAGATTACTAGCAGCCCACACCTTCTAGAAGATAGGAGGTCTGTGTCCCAACAGTGGCCATATTATAATGCTGATTATGCTAAACAGTAATGGCTTTAAATAGTGAAAGCACAGTACCTGTTGGTCAAAATAATATTCGGATACATAGCGCCAACATCCAAGTGATAAATAAGGGGGTTCTCGTCCCTCCTCGGATGGTCCTTCATATGCTGTAACTTGGCCTTAATTTCCGCGCACACTTCATCAAAGTTCGTCACCATATCCATTGGGATACCTTCCTCAACCTCTATGGCGTGTTTCATCGTCTTTTCAGTTGTGTCCATCAGCTCTTGTACCGCTGATGGCACGATCTTGAATTTGCATTTGATGTCAGCTCTGAATACTCCTGGAATTATATTTTTAAATCAAGTCTCATCTTGCAGAGGCAAGGTAGAATATTGTGTGATGGAATTTGAGAAATATCTATACATATATTAAAATAGTAACGAAGAATTTTTGTCCGTATATCTGGATCTATTTTGCGGATTGACTCAAATACGGCTGAACGGATTTGGATTAAATTTTGCACACAGATAAAGTATCACTATTACTAGTACTACTACTTACTTACGTTTAGTAGCACGTACTTTTAATCCCGAGAGTAAGTTCCCGTGGTATATATTCCGACATTCGCAGGCTAGTTAACAATAAACCCTGTAACGTTTACTTTGTTTATTTGGGAGCTAAATGCTTTGTTAGTATTCTTGACTTGGTAAAGGTCGCAAGACTCCAATAGATGCTGGTAGCTAAGGACCAGTCTTTGGGCAATGGTTAGAAGAGCTCTATGTCTAGTTTTCGGCTGATATGTTAACGATTTTTCGAACAGCCCAGATGCTTACAAGCCGAAGGAACCGGAAACTGCTGACTACTAGAGTCGGAAGTAAATAAATATTATACTGACCAGACTCCAGCGCCTCCACGTGTCCACCGACATAGGTCTCAGTCTCCAAGACATGTCCGTCAGTTGTCAACTTGTTGAGCTCCTCCACCTGCTTGTTAGGGAACACGATGTTCGCGTGGAAGGCTTGCACCATCAGCAGCGACTCGCAGAGCGTGCCTGAGCCTTTGCGGAGCACCTGCAAGTTTACATAATTTTCTTGAAGGCTGTAACTTAATCTGCATCAGTAAGGAAATTCGAATTCTAAGCAGAGTTGATAAGGTTGATTTTGATTTGTAACGATATATGCTTTGGTAAGATCCTTGACCTAAACTACTAAAGGTGGAATCATGTTTTTAGTAAGATATGGTCCTATTTGGGTGGAGTGGGATACTAAGAAAGGATTTGACCAAACTCTACGCTCTAGAGAGGCTCTAAAAAGGTAGAGTTGTGACCGCGAAGTCGGGAACATCAACGTTTCCTGTAAAACGAAAACCTATGAAAAAAAAAGGCCCATACTGTACATTACACCCAAGCATAATACCTTCAAAACATTAAACCACAAGTAACTGTTAACTTACCTCATCCGGCTCCAAAGGGATGATGGTGCAGAGCGCGAATATGAAGGGGTGGACATACTTCATGTACAGGTAGTACGTCGCCACCGCGTCCGATACTGAATAGTTGGATAACACCTGCAAAATAATCATTCGTCTGTACGTGTGTTTGTCACCTAACTCCTACTAAATGGCTGGACCAATTTGCATGAAATTTTGTGTGCATATTTCAATGGGTTCCTGGATGGTATGAAAACACAATTGGACCCGGTAGGTGGCGCTGCTGTCGGTATGTCACTTTTGATTTGGGCAGGACGACGTCTGCCGGGACCGCTAGTAATAGTATAAAATATATTCCTTTGTAATGGGGAGCTTTATAAGAAAAGGATTATACAAAGATGTTCTGTCTTTTTGTACTGTACGGGTAAGGTACATTTAAATGATAAACTGATTTCGAGTTCAACTTGTTGAAAGATAAAGGAAGCACAAACACTCAAAACTGATAAATGATCGACCCGCGGCGAATGAGTCTTTTTGATACCCAAAACGATGATATACGACGACTCCTGGCTAACTCAAGGTTTGCTCGTACATGTACCTAGATAGAAAAACCAAATGTTACATGTGCAGACGGCGCTAAACTTTTGTCATTCCAAACTTAACGCAGAATTTGCGCAGTCTGCTTACGTACAAAATCGTACACACCTATAATTTCTTGTTGCGCCTACATGTCTGAGCCTCGTGCTCAGATCAGCGAAAAATGCTAGAATGCTAGATCTATACTTCATATTATAAAGAGCTAAAATTTGTTACAAACGTTTGTATGTAGGGGTGATCTCCGGAACTAAAAGTCGGACTTGAAAATTTATTTATTCATTGGATAGCTCAATTCTTGAGGAAGGTTCTAAGTTATGTAACATCACGCTACGATCCTTAGGAGCCGAGCAAAAAGAAAAAAAGTCAGAAAGAACGTTTAGCGAAAACGAAATAATAGCGTGGGCGGGCAACGGGACGCGACCCGGTGGGTCGGGGGCCAAAGTTTCACGCGGGCGAAGTCGCGGGCAGAAGCTAGTAAATTATAATGTTGAATTTTCTGAATTAATTCTACAGTAGGCCACTATAGAACGTCACCGTCTCTTGTAGGTACAGTCAGATAAAATAATTGTTTATCAAATCGTGTCATAGCCACTTCATTCAACTTTCATAACTAACTAACATAATTATCACAAATTCCCTGACTTGTGAATTCTACCATATTATGTAAGAATTCTGTACCTGAGGTTGTTCCGCAGCCATTCTGCACATGTCTTCAGGGTCCAGCTCCACAGGGTCATACCTCAACTTAGCTTTAGCGACAGCCTTTAAACCCTGTGACCCCACCGGTAGGTACGAATCTCTTTTTACCCAGCTGAAAAAGAAAGATGATCACTTCAATGGAAAAACATAGATAAAAACTTTATTAAAAAATCTCTCAACGAGGCATCCTCAGGATGACGATTGACTTGTCGCGAACACGAACACGACGTGTTGCTACGCCGAGCTCTGAGTGAGCCACACCCGGATGCGTCAAGATGTCGCTACACCCCCGTCAGGGGTGCGGCTAGCGGGACCAGAGCATCGCTTCTTGTTTGGACGTTTATTACTAAACACGTTACACGCAAAAATGGCTGAACAGATGCATATACAATTTGGCACACAGATAGTTATAACTTGGATTAACACATAGGATACTTTTTATCCCGGTAGTCCCAGTGGGTAAATTATCCACATGGGTGAAGCCGCGACCAAAAGCTAGGAGATAATAAATATGATTACAATACGTTACCATAAACAATCCATATGCATAGCTGGTCGACATGCGTAGGTTCCGTCCCTGGCGGCTACTTTACTGAACCCTATTTCTTGTTTCATGTCCAAGCCGAGCACGGCCGCTCGTGCTTCCACGAACGGCCAATCAAAAAAGTCACCTAAAAGTCAAGAAATTATTAAATACATGGTGTAGATTTTGTTGATAGCTGAGGCCGATCACAACAAAGGGAGTGGCTGTGGGCCCGCCATCTGAATAACAATTTTATTTTTTTAACTTTTTGTGAGTTTTGTCATACATAATTATTATTTTGATAAGCTTGGGCACGAGTTTTGTTTGAAGTTTCCATAAAAGTAGTAGTAGTAGAAACTATCACTTTTTGGTAATCAAATAGTTAAAATGTAAGGTATTCAATGAGCCAGTAGCCACTTATGATTCTTACCATTGTATGTAACGAAAATATGAGGTTTAACATCCATAATGTGATCAAAGAACTTCTGTATCAAAGCCAGCTCATTTTCTTCATTGAACACTATAAATAGTCTGGAAAACAATAATTAACATAAATAGCCTCCACAATCTAGATAACTTTAGCCTTCCCATGAACTTAATAGGCAGATAAATGATGCGTGTCTCGTAATTAGTGCTCATATCAACTCTTTTTACGTACCCCTCAAATTCTGGTTTAGGAGTATACTCAAAATCTTCAACATCTACAGAGATAATCTCCCTATTAGTGATCAAGTAGCCTTGCCCGTCAATCATGTACGATATCATCATTATCTGATCCGTCTGTGAGTCTGGAAACTTCAGTGGTAGTTTAGTAGTCTCTATGTCAAAGGCCAACACTATAGGGTCCGGTCTTTCTATAATATCGTCTCTTTTTGTGAATACAGGTGTCTCTGTCCCTCGGCTTTTGATTGTGTACCATGTTCCGCAGAATATTTGCATGTCTATTGATACTCGGACGTGGTAGGGGACATCGTGTTCTCTGCAAATATTAAAATGCATGTCAGTACTGTTATAGGCAGTGTTAAAATATTACCCAAAGTCTGAACCAAACAAACCTGATATCAAGAATATTTTCCATATGATCAGTTGTCTTCTTAGCATGTTCAATAGCAGCCGCACTGGTTAATGCGTTAGTCAACATTTCAGCGTAAATCTGATCTTTTTTTTCTCTTTCTTTATTTTTGTTGACGGCGGTCAGTATCTCTCTCCGTGCTTTCATCATTTCATTTTGTGACATGAATGAGAGCTTTATGTACCGCTGCTTTATACCAGATAAGTGGTTCAACTGTAAAGGAAAAGTGTTGTGCTGTAAAAACTCCAAATTAAAGGTAGAAATGGGTGTAGTACTATGTGGACTTGTTCACCAAATGAAATGGGCATTCTTGTGTTCAGATGTTCTGAACAGACTGTTAGTAGAATCGGCCCCCAGGACACATAATCAACTTCTGGAGGGAGGTGGGCTGGTTGGAATAACCAATGACGGCCGCCATGGCCCATGCACAATGGACCACCTGAAGGACTAAGTGCGGAAACCATACCTAATAACATAGAACATAGAAGAGACATTCTTTATGAAAGTTGAAGCTTAGCTAGAATAACAATAACCATGCATTGATTTAAAAAAAAACAATATTCTTAATTCCATTCTTACCAAATCCAAATCTTCCTTCTCAATGACATTAATCTTGTATATGGTTCCCGCAAACCTCTTTGATATAAACTGTATGACCTCCTGCTCACACTCCTTGCGTGGAAGGATCAAGAAGTACGGCTGGAAGGACAGGGACACCTTGAACCTGGATCCATCCATCTCTATGAAGTAGTAATCCATGGCAGCCACTAGCCTTTTATCCTCATCTAATATTTCAGCCTGAAAATGAAATTTGTTTGAAATAACTTAATACATAAATAAAAAAATTTGGACTTATACTTACTCCAAGGTTTGGTCATCTTAGAATGAGTTAAAAGCATATTATAATGTTGTAAGCGAGCTAAATACAAACCTGGATTAAGTTATTGTCAAGACTATACATGTTTTTATGCTCTTATAACAGTACAATGCAAATAATGATTGTTTATATACCAGAAGACATTAACAAACAAAAAACACTTACAGTGTGCATGTTTATCAAGTAACCCGTACGTTCTTTAACGTCTCGTACTCTATCGAATCCATACTTGGAGTCAATCCTGTCATTGTCCAAGGCCACACGAATCCGGGACTCCGACGATTCCTCCCTATGCAGAAAAAAGAGAAACGCAAAAGTAACCTGCAACTTCCTGGAAGTAAGATTATGTATCAGAAACAGTTTATACCTAGTAATTTACTTACCTGGGGCCGGAAGACGAGCCAGCGTCTCTTCTGTTGAAATCATCCCTATCTGTTCTATACTTTCCTGTGTTTTGTAGAACCATGGCGGCGTAAATATTTTTATTTAAAACCTACACAACAAAGTAACCATCATTATGTATGATAAACTAAGTTGACATATACATCCATCAGCTGCTGCCGCTCGCTGTCATAATTTCGCGCCATATTTCTTACAGCATCTGTACATAACGGACTCCTGGGTGCGTTCAATTATTACTGATTATTCCGCGTGCTCGACGACTACGCGATGTTATGAAGTACACCAGTTTTACACTAGTGTTTTACTTATTAATTAGGTTAGTTAATTTTAAAATGTAGCTCTTTAAATATCAAGTAATTTTTTTTCTACAAATATGGAAGGTTGTCTATATTTCCGTGGAAAGTGGGTAAGCTTATATTGTGGGACGCAAAGCGTGCCGTCCTATCGGTCCTATACTCTCATACCATCCCATCTTCCTGGCTCGGCGTGATTTGCTGGAGGCTCCAGAAATATAGACACTGGAGCTGCTTCCGCCACGGGCGGACTAAGGGGAGTTTACCAGTGGACAGCGATGCCGAGGAATTTTTCGACACCATAATATTTTAATTTGTTAAGTTTTAGTTAAGTGATTAGTTATTATATTGGAAATAGTTGTATAATAGTTGATAACTGTGATTATGTCTCAACAAAAATTCACCACCCAAAATCATCAACAACAATATTTCTAACGAACCCATAAACGTTTTCGCGGGTGTCAAACTCAAAGCAAAGGTATGTAGGTATATTCTGTACTCTGTTTTTCTAGAGATATTGTTCTGAGTAGCAAAGTGTCATTGATGTCAGCGCTGTGAGCGATTATGGCCTAACTCGGAACGCGGCCTTTGTGTTCTGTGTACACGGGTGTCAAACTCAAAGAAATTGTCAAACTACCACCAGAGAGCAATTATTATTATTAATGTTTTCCAGGTTTTGGTAGTTAAAATATTGAGAGTATTAAAAATGGATAGGTCTTTCGATATTAGCTTTAGTAGTTATGAAGATCTATCCACGAATAATTCGACCAGGAAAGGGGACATAAGCATCAGCGATCAACTATCAGGTTTTGCAAGGTTACGTGTATCTGCTCTAACAAAAGCCGCTGAAATGAGTCCTCAGGTGAATGAAGTGACCATAGGACCTAACAGTCCTTTGAAGAAAGATGATATGTTTACGGAACCAGTGACTATCATTAAAGAAGACAACGACGACGAAAACTTGATAGAAGATAAACTTCGTGAGGACCTCCGATACACGCTCATCATGAAAGAATGTGAAAACAAACTCCAAGAAACATCTGAGGATCTGTTTAAAAGCTTGATTGAAAATATGTTAACCAAACGCGCCCAATTCATAACAATGTTTTCGACAAGACAAGGCGAAGAATGTAATAAGCGAGCATTGGAATTCAAGGCACGTAAACTTCAAATGCTTCAAAAATTACAGGAAAATGACAATTTGTCTGTTTTGAAAAGGGCTCGTTTAGATGAACAGAATTGCCAAATCATCAACACACAAACAATACAAAATATGAATAGAATATTAGAAGAACAGAATAGAGCTACAGCTAGGTTTGCTGCAATTACAGACAGCCACACAAAAATTTGTATATGTTATAATGAAATAACAAACATCTTGAACATTGAACCATTTGCTAAAACCATCTGTGATAAATATACAACAGCAATAAATACTGTTGTAGGTAATATTGATCATATTATGGAGATGTTTAAGACGGGAGGTGTGACAGAAAAAGATGTAAAGCAAGCTGAAATTCTAGCATTGAATATCGAAAATATTAAAAGGAAAATCTTGGCAAATGTAGAAACAGTTAAAAAAGAAGAGAACATGAAAAGACAAAAGGAGGAAGAAGAATCACAAAAGAAAAAAGATCAAGAAAGAGAAGCACAACAAATAAAAGCAGCACAAACAGCTGCAGCAGCTGAGGCAGAGAAACATAGATTAGAACAACAACATAAAAAGACCAAACCAATGTTTTATTCTGCGGAAAATTTTAACTACTATGAGAACCTTAAGAACTATCTCGAGCAGTATGAAGCACAGTACAGAGATTTGTTACAGGATGTTAACCTAAAGAAATTCAGATTTGACTGTCAGAAAGCAGTCAATACTCCAGTGAATGCATTGTCTTCAGTCAGTGCATCGCACATGAGGGACAAATGTGACAAACTTTCAAAATTACTGAAAGGGGAAAGAGTGCAAGTGCTAGATATTTATGTGACGGCAACACAGCATCCACAAGGATTATTTTATTGCACAGCATTATTGGCCAAGAAAATTGTGAGACAGGGGGATCTATTAGTATCAAGTAGTACAGAAGCAGCTTATCCCCTAGCTGCTGTCACTGCAGCTTTATGGGCACAATTCCCACACTTTGGAAAACTAGTTGAAGCAAATTTCCATAGATATTGTCCTTATTTAGTACCAATGTTCTTACCACAAA
Organism: Eupsilia transversa; assembly: GCA_914767815.1. Classification (NCBI taxonomy): domain Eukaryota; kingdom Metazoa; phylum Arthropoda; class Insecta; order Lepidoptera; family Noctuidae; genus Eupsilia; species Eupsilia transversa. Next base: position 10,428,564 of record OU611891.1, read on the forward strand.
AAGAAGGACAATCTGACAAGGAGTTTTACATGTCAAGAGGGTACACATACAATGAAGAAGGAGTTGTTGAGAAACAGGACAAGTTTCTCAAAAGGATGTCTGGCATATTCAGGCTACGTTGTGCCATATGGATAGCTTCAATGCCCAAATTTATGAATACACCAAATCCTCATGGTCTGCGATTTGGCTGGCAATGGCTTGCATCTTTCTTGAATTTGAAACCTGAACCTGATATTTCTGCAACACTGGTGCATGATTTCTTCATAATGTGTGGATCAAAGTATGACAAACATTATGGTAAACAATTTAGGAAAATATTAGAATTAACAAGTAATCAGTATCTTAAAGTACTAGAAAATATTGATGAAGGTGGGCCTAAGACCAGATTAGAAGTTTATCTCCAGACAGTATTAAAATCTAATGATGTACCAGCACCCCCCGCATCCTCACAAATAAATTGGTGATATTCAAACTATGGGTATATTAAATAAGTTCTTACAATGAATTTGTGCTGTACAGACATTTTATTTGACATGAAAATGTAAATCATTAAGCCAATAAATAATAGAACTAAGAATGATTATGCATGTGATTGTGAATAATTTTAAGACAGTTGTTTTTGTACAGTGATAATGACTTAGGTTTTTAATAAAGAATATTGAATAAGTAATAGTTTTTGTTTGCCTTAAATGGGATAAATTCAAAGTTCCATGGTACTGTTTGTGTATGTATGGAATGTATGGCACAGACCACAGACAGATAGTGGACAGATTGCTATTCACGAAGACGCGCCCCACTCTTTAAATCAAAAAAATCGCACGATTGCGCGACCGATGAATAGACAATCCGAGAGTCTGAGAGAGAGAGCGTTACGGTTAACTAGGAAGATGCTCTACTTCAATTTTATATTTTTTGCTGTCGTGCGGTGGGTATTGTATGTTATTATTAGTTATACGTAATATTACCATTTTAATAGGGACCAATATAATCATCAATAAAATACAAAAAAAAAGGTTTAAGTATTGAACTTTATTGAGATATTACATTATTAAGAATCTTCATTCATTTCAGAAATGACTGATTCGGAGTCCGACTTATCAGCGACATTTATAATAAAACTGAAACCAGTGTCTTATGTACTCGTCTACTCGTCTTCTATTTTTCTACGTGCTGACAATTATGGAACCTGACATCTTTATTTACTCGACCAAAGGCTTCATCTAAAATAGGCATAAAAGACGTAAGTATAATTTTGGATAGCTACGTCGTTTTTTATACAATACCCCAAATAATTTCAATCTGGTGTTAGTCCGGAAGCAGCCGAAGCACTGTGAAGTGTGAAATGATTTTTTAACAAATCGTCAAATCAGACCTTCCGGAAGTTTTCTTTATTTCTTCATATTAAATCATACAGTTCAGGTGTTTTGAAGTTTGGTTGGAAATCAATATTTTTTGCACTTAGCCAAGTCTACATTTCGAATTTATTGGAGTTTGTCGTTGGTATTTTTCTGAACCAGAGCTATGATATGCTGCATTATCCAAGACTACCACGGCATCCTTTGGAAGATTTAGAATTTATAGATTAGTCAAGTTTTTCTCAAAACCATTTCAGATAATTTTCTGTGTACTTATTGTCGTGGTCTCTGCTCTGTATGTCTACAACGCATTTGGTATAAATCATCCTGCACTTCTGGCATGTACTATAATAAAATTATGCACACTCCTTTTGTTAGATTTTATTTTATTCCCGTTTTGAAATCCTTTTTTTTTGCATGTGGTTTATATTATAAACCCATATTATAGGCCTACCTTCATTGAAAATTCTTTACCTGTTTTAAATATCTTCTAACTATTTAATATCATGTCTTTCCGTTAGCACCTTTCTGTTTTTCTCCGTTACTTCTCCATTTTATGTAACAATCTTCTTAGAATTTTTATAGATACCTACATCAAATTTTATAAGGTGTCTCAAAACATTTTTTGCCGTAATAGTGTAGGAAATTGACGATGTTCTTTCAGATAGTTTTGAATAGTTCTTCAAACCACATCAAATTCGCCGAAATTAATTTTTCGTAGACTTCTGTTCTTCTGACGTACTTGCTTCATTTTCAGGCTCAATATCCGCTTCCGCAGTTGGCTCTATTGTATGCTCCGTACTTGGGAGTATAGCAACTAACGCATCCATCGCTTTCGTATTCGATTCTACAGCAGTTACTGTACTTTGCTTTTTTGCATGTGCCTTTCTTTCGCTTAGTATTCTAGTAACTGTGCTTTCAGATACTCCAACAGCCTGTGCAGTTCTCCAACGTGCGTCGGTGATTTTTTCTGCATAATTATTATTTGCTTCTTTTTTCATAAAATCATACACTTTAGAAATAATTTCTCTGGCCTAGAATAGAAAGAATACAATAAATCAAAAAAGTAAGTAGGTAATGCGTAAAGTAAGTTATACTTAAGCTACTCTTACAAATATAGCCAAATTGTGCTGATGTCTTTTAGATACTGCTAGTTCTGAACAATGTGAAACTATCTGCATACCTGGCTTTTAAGTACAACACGCTGAGATTTTCTAGACATTTTCAAAATGTTAGGTAGAGTAGCTTTCGTACCAAGTCTGCATTTACGTAACGTGTGCTATGCACAGAACACTATTAACCTAACGGGCATCGACCTGCAACTGACGCTCGGCGGTTCAAACTCCCCAAGTCCCCACCGACACCCCGCAGCCCCCTCCCCTCGACCAAAAAATAGTGGGGCGCGTCTTTGTGGATTTATGATGTTATTTAGTAAATAATTGTAGTCTGTGTTAATATTACACTATTCGCGAAGTTCAGCGAATACGAGAGTGTGGAAAGGCACTTCGGTTCCCTTTGTGCAACATCTGCTCGCCTCGAGCGACTTTCAATCGTTATCGGTTTTTGCGCCCGAGTCAAAGGACTCGAAGCGTCCTGTAGTTCTTTGCATGAGTGTGTAGTCATGTACTTACATACTTCGGACTTCGGTCAACTGAAGAAACTTCGCGAGTAGGTAGTGTCGTGGGGTTTTTACACCGAAAGTACTCAAAATATATTTGCAGTTCTGCAATTAAAACTATTTCGATATGTTGATTGAGTGATGACGACTCAAGCATGGGGTTCGAGTAATTGACTAATTTGTATTATGATTTTATTTCAAAATTCAATAAAAAGTAGGGTGCTCAAATAAACCCTGGGGTAACCCTGCTGTTTAGTCCTTTTTTTGGACTTCAGGTTTTGAGGTAGGATTGAAGAATTTTAGAAAATTAGAATTAAAAAGTAAATTGAGTTTGGACATGAAATTGATGAAATCTAATCGGTGTCTGTGGAAGTGTGAACGCTTCTCTTCTGTCCTCCGTTAGGAGTATATTATGTTCTGTGCTTCTGTCTCTCCTTAGCGCGTGCTCTATTTTGAGGAATTGTAGTGGAAGAAATGGTTGACAGCCCGAAGACATTAAAAATAAGGCCCTATTTTTAGTTTCCCCTCCAAAATTTTATAGTTTCAAACCGGTTTACATTTCAGGAATCAGAACTGAAAAGTTGGAAAAAACCGTAATTCATTTCGCATTACCGACATCTTTTTTGTCTGTATTTTTTGAGTACATCTCTAGTAAAAACTAACCTACGATGCGTTTTGGATTTTGTGTGTTGTGTCAATAAAGTGAATTTTGAGATAGATATAAATAATTTCGGTACAAACCACAGTGCACTTATCAGTACAGAGTAAATTTTGTGAAAATGGAAGGGCCACCTGGCACGGGGCCTCCCAACAACAATGGATCAATGGGTCCACCGGGGATGCCAAGCTTTCCCCCGATGCCGCCGCCGCCTGGTTCGATGGGGTCTGGGAACATGCCTCCACCGCCGATGGGGCCACCTGGAGCGATGCCACCTGTTAGCTCGTCTAGCGGACCACCGAGTGGTCCGCCCACAATGCCTCCCGGCATGGGCCCGCCGCCCGGTATGATGGGTAATATGGGGATGGGCCCTCCTGGAATGGGTCCACCGCCACCTGGTATGGGTCCCCCAGGTATGGGAATGGGCCCGCCGATGGGTCCCCCAGGCATGGGACCACCAAGAATGCCTCCAAATATGATGCGCGGTCCTAATATGAAAGGTAACTTTGGGAATCAGGGTATGGATATGGGCCCACCGGGGATGGGACCGCCGCCGAATATGCCTCCTATGGGTTGGGATGGACAGGGTCCCCCAGGTTGGGGTCGGCAAGATGGCCCACCAGGGTGGGATGACCACGGTGATGAGGGAGATGAGGATGAGGGTGAAGGGGATGACTCTGGTGGGATGCAAGGAGCTCCAACTAGTTTGCCATCACTGTTGACTATGAAGATTGATACACCTGAGGAGTTCAGGAACAAGCCTGTTGGTGTGGGTGGAGTTGTGCTACCTAAGGCTTTGGAAGAAGCTCTAGCCTACAAAGATCAAAGGCAGGCAGCTCTTGGAGGTGAACCAGATGGAGGAAAAGGTATTTTTCAGTTTAATTAGAAAGAAAGAAAGAAAGAAAGAATAATGTTTATTTGGACACAGTTTGTGAAACATATACAAAAAACAAACATTAAAAAAATGTGAAAATAATAGTGAGTGCCTCACGGCTGCGCCAAAAAGGTTCATTTCAGCATTAATGCCAGACAAATGCAGTCTGACGCTGGGTGGTGGTAATTAATGGTAGGGCGTATACACATAGCGATCCATTGTACAGGTTCATTATTTGATGGTGTATGTAGTTGTATGAGAGAGTTCACACACAATAAGTATTACAGATCCAGAAAATAATACCAATCCAATAAAATCAATCAAATTTACAGGATCCTTTTTAAGCGATCATATTTTGTTAATATGATCGGTTAAAAAGGATCCTGTAAAAATGTACTTCTATTTGTACTTGCCCTTAGTGCTTTGGTTCCTAGGTTTCACCATAATATTATTATTCCTATACTTATCTTGTGTGCTAAGCTCTAAATAAAAATCTGTTTTTCCTCTTAAATTATTATTTACTTCTCAGTTTAAGGTACATTGTTCTTACATTAAAGACTTATGTTTCACACATACTGCCATTGCTGGTGTAAAAATAATTAATAATGCTAGAGGAATACTGTATTATACTACTTATTTCAGAACAAGATCTGGAACCGGAGGCGCCGCCGGCACCGGTGATCAGTACGGAGTATGATGCTGAGGAGGATGATGCAGACTCGGATGATGACAACATCCCGGATGCACCACAGCCACCAGTCATCTCAAATCTAGAAGTAGGTTTACTTTTATCCTCATTGCACTATATTTACTGTCAAGAAAGGAACCACATGTTCCTTTTTTTGGTTTAACATTACTAGCAAGTTTTCCTCTTATGGAGGCATCTACTGAGTTCACGCAAAACCCTGCTTCGCGCAAGCAGAATTTATCGCGCGACTAGCATATACAGGGCAGCTAGATTAACCGTTGCAGCTACGGGAAAACGGTCTTAGGCTGTCCTTATTTTTTAAATAAATGTTGGACTGTACATTTTTTTCAAATTCACAAATTTATTAAAAAAATGTACAGTCAGCAAGAAAATGGGCAATTTTCGCAGAATCTTTTTTTTTGCCAATCGATCCTGTTTCGTATAAGGATCAAAAACCTCTATTAGACCAACTGAGGTTTTACTAAATAAGTCAGAAATTGTGGCAAAAAACTTTTCCCATACATTTCGTAGGCAATGCACACTAATGCATTACCCAATAGACTATGCATTTCTCTAGAATGACCAAACATTGCCTAGATAATCATCATCATTTTGGCATGAATACCTTTGGCTGAAAGGCTGAAATAGGTTTTTTTTCTACTTAAACGAGTCACGAATGTGAATATTCTGTAATCTATCTTAACCGGCGGACACACTGTGTGAAGTGAATAAAGCTGTCGTCTTTCTTGAAAACATTAGGCATATATTTTCTAGCCTGATTTGTGTCCCACTGACTGATTTTAATCATTTCCATTTATTAACCACTCTGAGTATATTGTTAAATTCTAGGGGCTAGCAAACAAAGCCAATAAGAATAAAAGAAAGAAAAAGAAGAAGAAGGCAGCTAAACAGAAGAGGCGAGAAGATGCTAAGAAGAAAGATGATGATCACACGGCATCCAGTCAGGAAGATGGCAAGAAGTCCAGTGACAAGGAGAATGAAAAGGAAGCTGACATAGAGTGAGTACAATTTGATTTTTTCTTCTTTTTTCTGTTTGCAATCAACCATAAGGAAATGGGTTATAGCTTTGCGGAGGAGCAGCTAGTGTTGCACCTCCCTTATAAAAATCAATAAAGAGGAGCCTCTCTTTGGCTTTAATCATCATTATTATAAAAGCCATTAAATTGATGATGATGTTGCAAATAGTTTTACAGGCCCTAATAATATTTAATATTATAAAGAGAAAAGATTTGTATTTTTGTTTTAAATGAATAAACTCAAAAACAATTGGACCTTTTAAAAAAAATATTTCACCAGTAAAATAAAAATATATCACAGAGTAACATAGGTTATAATTCATGAAGATATCAACGCGTGGTCACCTATGAACGCGACCATCGCTTGTTTAGGACTCTGGGTTACTTTAGTTAACTGGTTATAGTTTTTTCATAATTTTAAGCTTTATTTCTGCCATCCCCCATGGGAAGAAGGCGCGAGTTTATGGATGTATGTATATTTTTTTATTTTTTATTATTTACACAAAATTAAATCATTTTATTTACAAACTTCCGTACAGATATGTCCAAGAGAACATCCAGTTCCATGAATTAGAGCCGATGTACCGTCAGTTCCACCGCATCTTGGAGGCGTTCAAGATCACGGAGTTGAAGGAGGACACCATCAAGGAGGAGGACAAGGATGCTCCCAAACCTTCCAAGCCCCTGGAGAAGGTGCAAGATCAGTTCGCTGCTGATGAAGAGGCTGTAGAGGTAAGGAATACATGAGGCTGCATGCTATTAAGTCTGCTGTGTTATGTTTGAACCTATGAGGCTAACATAGTCACCTAAAAGGAATGAAGTGTCAAAAAAAAAAGTATCTTTTATTTTTTTATAAAATTGCTAAATGGCTCCATCAAATTTTTATGTTATACACCGTAAATACAGAGTTTTTTCAGTGAGTTTTCTGTAAGAACTTTACTAACTTAGATTGTTACGTAACAGAGTTATAGAAGTATCTATAGTTATAAAATACTTTAATAGGTTGCAATTGATTCTACAGAGACAATAAGTAAACATATTCTAGTGTACCATGTTGCACTCCATTTGCATACAAATGAAAAACTGAAATCATTCAAAACCCCAATCCTTATTCCATCAGAATTATTTCTAGACTTTTTGACCGCCTCGTTGGTCTACTGGTCGCAATCACTACTGTTGAGCGTGAGATCCTAGGTTCATTCCAAGGTCGGGCAAAGTGTTTTTGTGTTTTTCCATCTGTACTTTCTCAGTAGCAGCCCGGAGTCTGGATTTATATCCGGTTGATAGCAATAGGCTCGACCCCGATTACATGGGATTTAAACATAACTGGTGAAATGTGGGTGCACTAACAGTTACATCTCTGCCCAGACCTTCGGGGAACATAGGCTTGATGTAATGTGTATGTGTTATTTCTAGAAAAACGCCGCTGATGAAAAAGAGCGCTTATCAAAGCGTAAACTAAAGAAGCTGTCGCGACTCTCCGTCGCGGAGCTGAAGCAACTGGTCTCTAGGCCCGACGTGGTCGAGATGTATGACGTCACAGCAAGAGACCCTAAGCTTCTGGTGCAGTTGAAGGCACACAGGAACACCGTGCAGGTGCCGCGACACTGGTGCTATAAGAGAAAGGTGAGTTGCTAAAGACTTTGCAAGACAGATACCTAGTTTCAGAATTTGAACTGGAGAACTTGTCAAACTCTACTTTTCTAAATGTGTGTTGTAATGAGCAGCGACTAACGAGTTATAGGTCGTGGGTTCGAACCCAGCAAGGCGCTTTAATTTGTGTAAATTATTTCATCGCCACTGCTCTCAAAACCGTGAAGGAAAACTATTAGGAAACAACTACTTGCAGCACGCTTATCATGACAACAATACAAACGGGTTTGTCGACGGAAGAATAGACATCTATTCTTCCGTCGATCTATGTCTATTCTTCCGTCGATCTATGTCTATTCTTCCGTCGATCTATGTCTATTCTTCCGTCGATCTATGTCTATATTCTTCTGTCGATCTATGTCTGTTCTTCCGTCGATCTATGTCTATTCTTCCGTCGACAAAACCCGTAGAACACCCGTTTCGGTATGGTTGTCATGCTACGCTTGCTGTAGAGGGTGGCCGTCACCGTGCACACGTGTGTGACGTATCCATACAAAACGTATGAAAAAGCAAATTAACTGTTTGTCACTGGGCTACCCGGTGCCTGGCCGGTGGCTCGTTTGTGTCTAGCCTTCGGCTTAGTTGTACGGTGTACCCTCGATTTACTTCGTGGTTATCACGGCGCCATTCGTTTAAAGTCTGCCGTTTTCTTCAGGCCATCAGCTACTGCTTGTAGTTTAAAATTAAACACAAGAAGTCTCATGTTGCCATTAAACTTAACTTGGAGAGAATCGCGGCTATAGTCCCCTTGTGCCATCAAATTATCGCTGCGATGATATCGTTTTGTGGACATAGATTGATAGAGTTTGGAGATCTGTGGAGATGGCGCCTAAAGTAGAGAGTCTCCCTTAGTGCCAGTCAATGTGAGTCGTACTCGTGAGCATGCATAAAATACCTCTACTTTTGCTGAAAAACTAGATTTTTGCGGTCGTCCAACTTAGAGGACATTATAACTACTTCCTACTATAGCTTTATAAAAGAGCCCATCTGATTACCCGACTACGGCAAAGCCAAAGGAGGTATATGATTTTAACAGGCTATTAAAACACATAGCCTAAAATCATATACATCTTACATCACATTCAACAACCATTATGTATGAATGAAGGACATCTTTTAATAAATATAATTCTTCTGTACGTGTGTTTGTCATCTAACTCCTGCTAAACGGCTGGACTGATTTGGATGAAATTTTGTGTGTATATTTCAATGGGTTCCTGGATGGTGTGAAAACACAATTAGACCCGGTAGGTGGCACTGCTGTCGGTATATCACCTTTGATTTAGGCAGGACCACGTCTGCCGGGACCGCTAGTACATAATATGTATGTTTGCTCATCCGTTCCCTCATAACTCCTTAACTACTCGTCATATTAAGATAAACGAGGTGCCGTTGGAAGCGTCATTTAACCATTTTCCTGATCTTTCTGCCCAGTATCTCCAAGGCAAGAGAGGTATCGAGAAGCCTCCATTCGACCTACCAGACTTCATCAAGAAGACAGGTATCATGGAGATGAGAGCCTCCCTGCAGGACAAGGAGGAGACCAAAACCCTCAAAGCCAAGATGAGGGAACGCACCAGGCCCAAGCTCGGCAAGATTGATATTGATTACCAGAAACTCCACGATGCTTTCTTCAAGTAAGTTGTTAGGTCTTGTCATTGAGTTTATCAGCGTTTTATACCACGAATTGGCATATTCATGAAAAATATCGCATATTAATCTAAGTATGGATAATTTTAATGTCTCTGGGTCTTTTGAGACAAAGATTTTTTATTATCAGGTTGCGGTAACACTAGTAATGAATAAGATGTTGAGAACATAATTATCATTTCTATGTTTTACTTCTTCATATAACATTATTTTGTTCTACTGTTCTGCAAAGTTACAACAAACTTTTCTAAAGAAATGTGATCATAAAAGCAAGTTGATATAACTGCATTATTTTTGATCATGTTACACCCAGTTTGAAAACTGGATCCTGCATTTTTTTTCTGTAGCTGAAGACACAAGAAGGACAGAAAATAGAGGGAGAGAGACATTTTGGTGAGTATCAGCATATAATTGTATTCTTTATACCGTTCCTAGGCGTAAAAATATGGGATCGAGTTTTTGAAAGGGACAGAGCTATGAGTGACAGAGAAAGAGCACTACGAAGCCGGTCTTTTCCAAAACTTGATTAGCTATATTTATATTGAGCAATCTCAGCTTGCTTACCGCGAATACGCGACCGTCGCGTGTCGCTTTTGTCACAATATCACTTTTGTTAGGAAAACCGAAAATCGCCTTCTGTCGGCGCAACCACACGTTCTAGTTCATTCAAAAAGGGACATAATAATTATGAGCGTAACGATCGCGTATTCTCGCGACGATCTTTTGAACTTTAGAACTAAAATGATTAAATTACTTAATGACTTGACAGATGTTGTCGTGACCAAATTCTCCTGATAACTTTTCCATGAGCATAAACAAAACAAACAAAGAATTACTCGTAACCACCGTTTGAATCATGAGATATGGTCTTGTTTATACAAAAGTCCATACAAAAAAAGCACTTTCAGTTTTTCCTGAATTATCCGATATTCCGGGAAACTTTTCCAATTTTACTTTCCCTAAAAACCTTATTCGGACCTAAATGAGGAATATCTGTCTAGTCCAGCCGTTCTCAAGAGTGATGCGCTTACCAACGAACAGCATTTCAGTTTTAATTATATAAATTGTACTGACTAAATCGCCTCGTGCATTTAGATGGCAGACGAAACCCCGCATGACGATCCACGGCGACCTATACTACGAGGGCAAGGAGTTCGAGACCCGCCTCCGTGAGAAGAAGCCTGGAGATCTCTCTGAGGAGTTGAGGACTGCGCTCGGTATGCCTGTAGGACCAGGATCACATAAGGTCAGTACATGTTTATTTATTTATATTCTCATCTTATTGGCCTAACCATAGTGACCTTCCTATCTGCGTCCATAGAAATAGAAAAAATACAAGCGAAGCGATATGAACACGTGTCAAATCGGGCTATGAGTATGCAGTTTTGGGGCGCATGATGCGTTTAAACCCACCCGTCTAGTTGGTTACAGTTTCGTACGCTTCGCATGCGTTTAGAAAACGTGATATTAGCTAATGGCGTTAGTGCTCAGTTTCGAAGTAGTGTCTTTTTAAATTACTCGTATTTTAGGGGTTATTTAGCTAGGAGTTATTTTTTAAGCAATAAATCTTTAAAAAAATGACTCTGAGCAATTGGATTGGACATTTCACATTCCCATTATAAATGATTTAGATTTTGTGTTCACTGAATAAAAAATCTCAATAACTAAGTATACTGGGAATGTCTCTCTCATGCGAGAAGCAACGCTGTGGACCCCTTCGTTGTGGCAACGCTTGTGGGAGGCCTATTATTATTCATTTATTTTTCAATTCACTATGACTCATACACAATATTTAATAAATTCATTCATCACATTCACACCGTAATTTTTATTTTTCGGCACCTGTATATTCACGTAGTGCTTATGAGATTTTGTCACTAATTAAACTGCTTTCCTTGCAGGTGCCACCGCCTTGGCTGATAGCCCAGCAACGTTACGGCCCGCCGCCATCCTATCCGAACCTGAAGATCCCAGGTCTGAACGCGCCCATCCCTGAAGGCTGCGCGTTCGGTTACCACGCCGGGGGCTGGGGCAAACCGCCAGTGGATGAGACCGGCAAGCCGCTGTATGGAGACGTGTTTGGACACCAGAGCAGTGGGCAGGATGTAAGGAAAAAATTTGACGTTTTATAGAGTAAGGTTGTCGAACCATTCCTTGAATTGGAAAGATTTTTCAAAACATGCAAATAAAAGTAAACAGAAATCTCAATGTCCTGATGTTTCGCCACATAGATTGCACCCGACCAAAGCAAGGGGTCACTAGTAAATAAATAAAAGTGTTTTTAACTACTTATAATACTGGTTTTAAAATTAATGACGCTCGAACTTAACCGCAATATCTGCATACACACTATCATAATAATCTCACAATAAATCAGGGGAATCATTATGAACTAATAATAAGACATTTGTTTTGTTGTAGGATGTAGAAGACCAAGACATTGACAGGACAATGTGGGGAGAACTGGAATCAGAATCTGAGGAAGAATCTGAAGAAGGTATGTTTTACTTGAAAATGTATAACTTGCAAAATGCTTAAATTTATAAAATATATCTATATGGTAACAAAGGGGGTGACTACCGAGATGAAGACTGATAGGGAAGAAAACGACATGCCGCGCAGACCACAAAATAAATTAAGTTATGGGCAGGAGAATGATGGTGATGGTGCGTTAAATATTTTGGACTAAAACCTTCTTTGTTTCAACAGAGGAATCCGACGACGGGGGCGAGAAGCCAGGCGAGGGTGAGGTGGCAGCCGGAGTGGCGACGCCTGGCGAAGGCCTGGTCACACCTCTGGGCATCAGCTCAGTACCTCCCGGCATGGAGACACCAGACACGATTGAGCTCAGGAAGAAGAAGGTCGAAAGTGATATGGAAGGGTGAGTTACACATTCCTTTGTGGACTTAAGCCTTCCTATTGTTTAATATAATGTGTTCGTTACTCTGGTCGTTCAATATGTCACAGATTACGAGTAAAAAACAAGGATTCATTGGAATTAATCAATGTTACTCTACTTAGGGCAAACTTTACCAATAAAATTGAACAAGATCAACCCATATAAACCGCTTTCAAGAGCTGTCAGTGTCATTGCTATGGAAATATTGACACTGACAGCTCCTAAACGCGGTTCAAATGTGGTCATCACAGTTTCATTGCTGAAATTCTTACTATGCAAGGAAAATGTTAACCAATTCGATTTTATTTCAGTGGTGACACGCCGGCCCTGTACCAAGTACTACCGGAGCGGCGCGTTGGTCTTACCCCTGGTATGATGGCCTCCACACACGTGTACGATATAGCCGCGGCTAACCCTGGTGAGACTTCAATTATATCTCTTGTCTAAACCGAACATTGTTGCAGATTGTCAGAAGACGAATGATCTGCGTTTTTTCGTAGAATTCTTTAGATTTCTGGAGTCACGTGAAACTTATCATATTTTTAACCAGTTCCATTTTAATGAAGAACGTACTCATTGCTTTATAAAAATAAAATAAACTACATATAACTTAACATTATTTACCCTAACAGGCAAGCGCGCAGCCCCGTCCGCAGCCGCCGCAGGCACCACGAGCGAGGGCGGCGGCGGCGCGGCGCTGGGCGGCGTGGAGGTGGCGCTCGACCCCTCCGAGCTGGAGCTGGAGCCCGAGGCCGTGGCCGCGCGCTACGAGCGACATCTGCGCGAGACGAGGCCGAAAGCACACGAGGACCTCTCCGACATGTTGGCCGACCACGTCGCCAGGCAAAAGGTAAACCGATCAATAGGTTTACTGTAGCAAGACTATATTGGGGTCGGCTTCCAACCGGATGCAGCTGAATACCAGTATTTTTACATGGCGCTCCATGTACTGACTTCCACAACCCAGTTACTGGGAAATACGATACCCCAATATGTTATGCTTCTGTTCTTCTTCTTCCTTTCCATGACTTATGTCATACGAAAAGACTCGTGGCAATCGCGGTTATAAACCGTAGGAGCAGGACAGTGAACTGAGTCTCGTGTCGCCTCGCTCTCTCATTTTATGACCGCGGCTACCACAAACTGTCGTATATCCTAGTATTTAACGTCGTTCTCAATCAATTTATCTAGCTGACCAACCTTACTACATTTTCTTATTTTTTTTCACTTTCAGAACAAGAGAAAGCGACAACAAAACACAGATTCCAAGCAATCGAAGAAATACAAAGAATTCAAGTTCTAATAGTGATAATAGACATATTATTATTTTAATTTATATTTATAAGTGAACCTTTGTTATTCTATTCTTGGGTAGTACAATAAAATATATGCGCGGTTTTCAGTGTGACAACCAATTGAGATAAATAAAGAATGACTTCAATGGAAAAGATATTTTATTCTTCACCAAAGACTATCCACCTCGTCCTAGCATTAATTAAGATGGGTTGCTCCCAAAAATGTTGTGACTCCTAAACAGCCGCACTACTTCCTTTATTTAGTTATTTACAGTAATGCGAATTTTCGACATGCACACATATTTGATCCTGCTCGGTCTCGATTCTATAGAAAAGCATAAAAACCTATCTAGGTCCTAGTATAAACTAATCTATGGAAAAGCTTATGTGAGTCAATTCCGCGTGCGTGCCTGAGAAAATTCACGTAACAGAGGCAAACAGTATTCTATTACTGCGCGAGCCCGACACTGTTACATTGGTAATTTTTATATTAGCCTACACTGTCTCACTACTGAACATAGGCCACCTCGATCCAAACCTTGCGGTACGTGTCTAGGTCGTCTCGCCACCTTTTCTTGGGCCGGCCTCAGCAGCGCCGCACTGTGGACGGAAAAACAGGCTTCTCTTTCATAGGATTTTTGAATGTGTACTCACCAAAACTGTATACTTGAAACTATCAATTGAAATTGAAAAATCCTATGTAAGGGAAGCTGTTTTTCCGTCCACAGTGCGCCGTCTCATTCGTCATATTGGCGTAAATTCATCGTCAGCAGTGTCTAAAAACTGTAAAAATAAATAAGTTTTATGGCAACACATATTTCCAAATGTCAGCTGTTCTGACTAAAAATGCTCGTTGTTGGATCCATTTATAAGTAAAGTATGTTTATAGTTATCTGTGATAAAAATTAAAAAGAAAGAGCTGGACTTCGTACTTGGTTAGAAGTTTTTTCAATTGTTTTTATTAAACTTGAATTAACTTGTGTTAGTTTGTCATAAGATAATTTAACCGCACAAATAACAAAATGGCTCGAGTTCTAGTTGGAGTCAAACGAGTTATCGACTACGCGGTAAAAGTAAGTTTACGTCAAGTGCAAAGGTTACTTTTTTAATAATTTTCAAGTTCATTGAAATATAGTATAGTAACGTTAGTTGTCTTAAAGTAACAACCCCTAGCTGAATTAAAGACATATTTCTGTAAAAGAAACAACTACATTTTTCATTCTACAGTAGAATTTTTATTAAGTAAAACTACTCAGTGCTTACACCTCCAAATGAGATTCGTTATCATCAATAGCCTTGAACTGGGTATACAAAAAAATACTGAATAGTGATTAGATGAACAGATATACTACCGTGCCAAGCCAATAATGGATAATACATAGTAATGATATTTTCATGGAATTATGCCAATAAAACCATGATGTTTCCAATGCTACATGCATCAAGCAAGAATGAAATGTATATTTATAAGATGACTATTAAGCACATTAATTCTTTAGGTACACTCTTATCACATATCTACCTACCTAATTATGAAATACCGTTCGGTAAAGAAGTATCATAACACTATTGTCATGCAAGCTTAGCTACCTAAGCTTGAAAACATATTTTAACCTCTTTTGAATGTACCATACAATTTGTAGATTCGTGTGAAGCCAGACAAAAGTGGAGTGGTGACCGATGGAGTGAAGCACTCAATGAACCCCTTTGATGAGATAGCAGTGGAGGAGGCAGTCAGAATGAAGGAGAAGAAGATTGCCAGCGAAATCATCGCTGTGTCATGTGGACCTGCACAGGCAGCAGTAAGAATCACAATAGAATTCATAAAATCGATTATATAAATTTGCAAAAGTTTGAAGCTCTCTAGAAAAATACTAAGAAATAAATTTTAGCTTTTTTTACTTAACTTTCAAATGATTTGTAACTTGTAGCTCTGCATTATCAAAATTAGTTACTAAACATTCTATAAAGTACAATTGTTACATGACATTGTATTTGTGTCAGGAAATCATTAAAAATCAAACAGAATTATTTAACCAACCTCTTTACAGGAAACCCTTAGGACAGCTCTTGCCATGGGTGCTGACCGTGCCATCCACGTGGAGGTGACTGGTGCCGCATATGACACTATGCAGCCCCTACATGTGGCCAAGATCTTAGCTAAACTGTCCCAGGATGAGAAGGTTGATATAGTAATTGTTGGCAAACAGGTTAGTTGACACAAATCAATGGTGAGGTTTGTAAGGGAAGACAAAAAATGTGTGCATAAATATCCTGTATAATAACTTGAGTCTAGTTATTGTCATGTTATATGGGAAAATCGAAAGGAATGTTGAAAAATAGAACTATACACCATTGAAAGAAATGTTTATTTTACTCACAATCATCATAAACAATCTATTGTATGGAAAATAATGCCAGTAAACAATTAATACTATCCATTGGTGGATTCTGTATAAATGATTCACCTCAGTAGGTGTTCATTAAATCAGATCATTCTTGTATTCCTTTCAAACATGTTCAACGGTCTAGATAGGGGGTGTTGGTCCGGTGACCCTCAGAAAGTAAAGGACCTCTTTAATAAATATAATTAAATAGAACTACGTACAGATTTGTGAAATTGTGATAACTGTTTCAGGCTATTGACGATGACTCAAACCAAACTGCACAAATGACAGCTGGACTATTGGACTGGCCCCAGGCTACCTTTGCATCCAAAGTAAGTAAACTGTTATTTTAAATTTAAGCTCCAGATCAAGCGATCAGAGAAGCACAAGCACATCTTAGTTATATAAATTATCACATACCTAAAACAATAACTCTTATCAGTATTGATACAGATTCTTATCTTGCTTTTACTATAATAATGTTCTGATTACCTTCTCAATTTTATGCACAACAGGTTTTATTAAAACACTTTTTTCTTAATTACTCAGAAAAAAACATCAGATTACCTTAACCACTGTTGCTCTGTCTCCCAAAGCTATGTGGACACGAAAACCCCAGCCAGCATCAGCCCAATTTGTCTTCTTTGTTCCTATTTTGATCTACTTTCGATCAGCCTTATTAGCCATTTTATATTTTAAAAAATACATTCATAATTTATGAAATATTCTGTTCGAATTTATGAATGCATTGTGGATTCTTCCTCTATTCTCTATAGAGATCCACATTTATACTCAAGACTTATGTCGCGACATCACTTGCACCACATGTCCCTAAAATGTACGTCTCATCTCTAGGTTGAGAAGACAGGCGATGGGCTGACGGTAACCCGCGAGATCGACGGCGGTCTAGAGGTGATCAAGACGAAGCTGCCAGCCGTCGTTAGCGCCGATCTGCGTCTCAACGAGCCGAGATACGCCACCCTACCCAACATCATGGTAAGTGCGAGTTAGGGCCGAATTTTCAATGATCATTACTTTTACCCGAAGAATAAATATGAAGAATCGGGCCGAATTGAAGAATTGACTTTATAATATTTCACTACCTATACGATACTTGTTATTTCGGAAGTGAATACAGATGTTCCTTAGAACCTGAGAGCAGTTTTAAGAGAGCTTCAAGTTTCGTACACTCTGAACCGATATCGCGGGCGCGACAAGTATAGCGCTGCCTCTCAAGCCTGCAATATCGCGCAAGCGTGTACGAACCGTCATGCAATCATGAATTTGCGTTTTTTTTAATCATTCGAAATTCGATTCGATTTTTAACCGACTTCCAAAAAGGAGGAGGGTTCTATGTTCGTAGCGTATGCATGTTCCTCGATATTTTCGTCAATTGTGGACGGATTTAGAAAATTATATGCGGTGGTCCCATATAAACTTTATTAACTTTGCTTGGGTAGTTTTTGAGTTAGCTTCAATAATACGTATTTTTCCCACTTAGCCTATGTGGATGATGTTCTAATAAGTTCCTGTCACTGTTATCTACATAGCAGGTACCGCACTACTACGTACCGCAACCATAAAGTGAAAAATAAAAACTTTACAAAAAAAACAACGGACTTCCAAAAATAAACACTACAAAGTGAAAAAGAACTTTAATTTCGGAAGTCGGTGTCTTTGGTTTTGAATTTTCGTTTTTGCCACCGAAATTAAAGTTAGTTATTTTTCACTTTGTAGTGTTTTTTTTTGGAAGTTGGTTGTTTTTTTTTGTAAAAAGTTTTTAACACGAAGATGTCGGGAGCTTTGTTATAGTAAATAATAAAACTGCTCTATTTAGGACGGATTCGACCAAACACGAATAAATTTTATCCGCGGAATAAGATTTACTCTGAATACTATTTCGTATGGAGAAACTGTCAAAAATTCAAAATTGAAGAGAAATCCTGTTTGGTCGAATCCGCCCTTGGCTGTTTTACTAAATAATAAATAAGAGTCAAATTAAAATTAATTTGAACTAATATTTTGTTCTTATATTATATACCTCCTAAAACAAATAATTTACTTCACAGAAAGCCAAAAAGAAGCCCCTAAAGAAGGTCACCGCCAAAGACTTAGGCGTAGACATCACTCCTAGGATCAAAGTGGTGTCCGTAGAAGACCCTCCAGTCAGACAGGCCGGCTCCGTGGTCCCAGACGTGGATGCTCTCATCGCCAAGCTCAAGGAAGGAGGCCACGTCTGAATACCATTGTAAATAGCGAAATGTGTGTTCAAAATCAGAAAATACCTATATTTATACCGAGATTTTGTATGAGCGTCGACTGTAGATTATATTGTATAAATTGTTGAAATACATTTTTAATGTTAACTTTTGTTTTTCTACGACATAAGGCTATATCTTCAATGCCAGTGTCATTGTGTCTAGCATGCTGTAATCTCTAGTCAGTTTGTCATGACTGGCCCATGTTTCAGCACAGCCCATGTTCATCCAACACCCTATTACAAATGGCGGCATCACGGCACTCGATGAAAAGGTATCAAATGGAGAACTGAATAAGTACTCACATTTTGGAATTTTAAAGTAAAATGAAAGTCTGGTCTAGACTCGATAAATTAAAATTTATTAAGTAACTCTGTAAGCATTGTCATTTGGACAGACGCTTTGGCCGTAGAGTCAATTTGAAATTAAATTACAAAGGTGAGACTCTAGAGTGGTCGATAAATATCATCTAAAACTATCTTCTACGATAGATTACATTTATTGCCTGTTGCTGTCTCACCGAGCAAATTCAAGAGTAGCAAACATTCCAACTACATTACATAAACTCCATTTTTGTTCAGCCTTATTGATAAATTCCTCATTATTTAATGGTACTATTGTAGCTGCAAAATTTAAAAAAGTGTCGTAATCCCTACTACATATTTCTTATTACAAACATTGAAATGCTTAAATGGCCAAGTTCCTTACTGAATTAAGAAAAGATACATCGAAATTATCTAACATCAAATGATATATTACCACTTTTAACACGTCATATATTTGAATATCTCTGTAACATAAGTATCGAGCCTACTATAGCGCTACAAGGTTATTTTGGCGCATGGCCAAAATCGGAACTAATGCAGCCATCTTTTTTTTTCAATACATTTCACATAACAATTGCACAATTTGTAGCAACAGCACCATTCGAGCGCCAAAAGATCCTTGTATCGGTGTATTGTGGACGACCATGTGGCTCACTAATTCACTATCTCTGCCGCTGAGACGTGGCGAAGAAAAGTTACATAATGGTAACGTTTGATTCAACAGTCACCAGCCTGCTTGTCCAGCTAGGTGACTTGGCCCTGGCGGCCGGCAGTGGAGTGCAGTAAGCTGAGCAGGCAGTTATAACATTTCACCTAATAAGTACAGCATGATTCAAATAATAAACCATACATTTGTCTAGTACATGGATTCCCCGCTGAAAGGCTGGTGCCACACGATCTTGCCTTCGAGGCAGCCGGTGACGAGCATGTGGTATCGGGGGGAAAACTTGGAGCTGACGACGAGATCCTGGTGGATGCCCAGGCTTTGGCCGATCTCTACCATGGGTCGCGGGCCGCTCAGGTCCTGCACACAGTTGCACAGCTCCCCACATTCGTGGTTGAGGGCTAGAAGCCTCATCCCCCGCCCGAATGGAGAACACACGATGCGACCGTCCGCTGAGTAACACAGTTCCTGCACATAAAAAAATGTTTACAAGTAATGGGAGGTCAATGTGGTAGGCTACATAGTCATCATCTGCATAGCATTTACCTAACTATGTTAGGGTTGGCTTCCAGTCTAACCGGATGCAGGTGAATATCAGTATTTTACATGGAGCGACTGCCTATCTGACCTCCACAACCCAGTTACTGGGTAATACGATACCCCTGTTAGGCCCAGCCCGCATTGACATAAAAAAAGGCTGAAATTATAACACACGGTATCTTATGTATCTGCACACACTGGTGATTTAAAATTAGCTCTGAAATTCAATTCCAAACACTGAATAAAAACCGCACGGTGAGATTTCCCAGTGCGGTGTAGGCCTAAGGCTAGTAAACACACGCGTCGCAAACGTCATCTAGTTTAAAAAATATGATTCATATTTTTGCGTGTTTTTGTACAAACCTAATTACAGAAATTATAGAGGATTTATAGCATGGGTGTAGATAAAATAATTTATCAATCAATAAACAGTAGGTTAACCATCGAAGGGCGTTCCCGTTAACCCCCAATAGTAAAACAAGCAATTACATGCGAGATACGCCAACGCGAAAGAAAATAAATAAACATAATCCTACCTTGATAAACCCTTTTCCTTCGTTAGTCTCCTCTGTGTAATACAGAAGTCGGTCTTTGTTTTGTCTGATGGGTATTTTGGCCAGTTCCTCGTCACTGGTGCCAGGACTGTCACGCGGCGGAGTCTGTCCCGACGGCGACGGTGACAAGTTTCTGAAATTATTCAAAGTTTGTTTGTTGCACATGAAATCATCAAGTTACAAATAAGGGTGTTTATCGACAAGTTGGACAGAAATGGCAACCGACAAAGAAAGAAAAGTTGCAATTATTATCTACGACAGGTGCAAAGCAATTACAGATATTAATATCTTATTATTTCTCAGAAAGCTTATTATCGTGGCCTCATCTTAACTTACGATGGCAGAAGCAGCTCGGTAACAGAGAGCTGGGGGGCAACTCTCAGTCGCAATCTGCCAAAAAAATCTCTAATTTTTGACAAGTTTTTGATTGATTGTCGCTGAGGTGAGATTGCGACGTATTTATTTACGGGTATTGGGAATATGGTCGTAAAAAATAATTAGATGCGGCCGCAACAAATAGAATAATCCAGAGACAGATTTTCGTTTGAGTCTAAACGTAATGAAGGTTTTCTGGCAGCACTGAGACGGCAGGTCCAGGCACCTGTCAAAAGTGTCAAAGCGCCTTTATTGTCTTTAGTCGTGACTGAATGATGAACGTCATCATATTTTTTATATTCATTGGAAGACCTCTTGTCAAAGTTGCGCTGGCCAATTGGTGGGGTGAATTTTCAGGAAAACCCGCATTGTACTGACCAGATACAGCATCAACCACTTCTCTGATTTATTAAGGTATTTCCCATAATTTCGTTTAATATTAAAAATTCCTTCCTTAGGGCCTGTGCACGTTTTTTAAACGCGCCGTCGACGGCGCGCTTTTATCCTACAGAAAAGGTCTGACTTGCGTGCGTATCGCGTCTGTATCGCTACAAAAGAGCGTCGACGGCGCGTTTAAAAAACGTGGTGTGCACAGGGCCTAAGTGCTCACTTTCGATAAATAAGGTATAGCTTGTCAACTCTGAAACTCCTCACTACCGCGTTATTTCAGAGTGGACAGTTTATGCTGTCCGTTGTCTGTCAGTAAATGAATGAGTGATATTAAGCTATTAGTAAGTAGATAATGTTTTGTAGTAGCGTATCTACGTATACCTTGGAGCGTCCCCGTCGCCCTGCCGCGACGTGAGCGCGGGCCGTGGGTTGGGCGGCGCGGCGGGCGGCTGGATCCCAGTGTTGATGCCCGTGATGCGCTGCATGTTGAAATTACGACGCACCTGCCCTCTGGATGTATTGCCAGCCTTTAGTTATATCACATGACACCCACCCACACAACCTCGAAAATAACTTCGCATTGATGATGAATAGTATAGTATGTACCTTCTGTAGTATTTTGTTATTTGACAACCTGTAACTTGTTATACTGTCACATGCAATTATTTACTTACTTTAATAACCATTTGCTTGTGCAGAATAAAATTATATTACGCCGCAAACTGTTGTCATGAGCGTGACTGTTAATCATAAGCAAATCTATAACAGTTAGCCAAACGCTACTTTCCATGTTTTTTTCTACAGAAACATTTCGGGAATTGATTTTTACACCCTTTTACATAAACGCATCCGAACACTGAAAGAAAACCCAACATGGAAAAAATTGGTACTTATTGTGTTTTTAATCTAAGGCCACACACTCGTAGCATTTCGAGAATATTC
The DNA here is from genome assembly GCA_914767815.1 of Eupsilia transversa. Lineage (NCBI taxonomy): Eukaryota > Metazoa > Arthropoda > Insecta > Lepidoptera > Noctuidae > Eupsilia > Eupsilia transversa. Next base: position 10,450,727 of record OU611891.1, read on the forward strand.
ATGATTTTAAAGCAAGCTAAAAACTAGAAATTTGTGCAATTTCTGACGAATATTATGATGTTAATACGTATTTACCGAAACCCTGTAAGTGTAGCCCAGGATTAAAAGCCCACCTGACGGCTCCTAAGCTATCGTCGGATAGGCCGAAGAAAATAAAATTTAGATTAGATTTGTGTGTTGACATGGTTCAGGTATACAGTCGTTAACGAGGTTACCCGGCTGGTTTTGCCACCAACTAATTATACCATCAATACACAAAGTGAAAGCTAATTAATATCAGGTTAAGAAGATAATTAGTTCGTCCGATAGTTGGGATTATTAAACTTAGCCCTACAAATGTATCCCAGCGGTGGGACAAAGTGGAATGTTCACAATTTTATCGTCCACGGCGTCCCACTAATAAATTTTGGTGGGGGCAAATTACACTCTCATGAACTACGTGTTATTTTTTTCCCACTAGTGCTGCGTGGCCTGCGTTTGTAGGAGACGTTGGTGGAGCAAAGTAGAATAATATGATAGTTAGTCAGTTCCAAAGCGATGATTACTATCAGAAGTATGATCGCCAAAACCAAGCTTGTATTAACTTTTGGTGAGGGGTATAAAGTTATTAGGTGGTGAAACCGGGCCCAAAACATGCAGTCTCAGTCAGTCCTCTGTGCTGCCACCGACGACATAACTACAGTACAATCACAGTCAAGTTCATTTTGGACAACAAATATAAGGTGCTATAAAAATATCTGCCACGGCTTTAATGAGAGGTAGTACTGTGTTTAAAGATAACAATAGTGAAGAAATTTCGTACCCCGGCACAGTTAAATCAATTTGAGAAAATAAAGTAGTTAAATAAACATTGACTCTACTCTGCATAACGTGGTTCACAAATTACGCGCGAAGTGCACTTCGTCAATGAAAACAACTGCTATCTCTTTCCATCTGTTCTGTGAATGAAAACTGAAATCAGCTGACTAGTTCGTCACTTGCAAATTTATACGTACAATTTTTTGTATGAAAAAAAATATGACACATGATCAATAATTTATCTTTACTATTGTAATCTATAAACACAATACTATCTCCCATTGCAGCCGTGGCAGATATTTTTATAGCACCTTATATACGGACAAAATAATACATGCTATTCAAATATAGTAAAATGTCAACAACATGCTACTTTGCGTGCACAAAACTACAATTTTACCCAAAACATCTGTATATTTTGTTATGGCAGCTTTAAGTATGTTTGCGTAGTAACAAAAAAAAGTAGTAAAAGTAATTTTAGTGATTAAAGATAAATTCCAAAAATCCGTTGGTTCTTCAACACGACTACTTCGTATTTTAAACACAACACTTCTTTGCAGCCGGGTAAAAATTTGTATAAAGAATGCAATGTGTTTAAGGCAGCCAAATTGCAACTACTATAATAATTATTGTTCAAAGCGCAATACAGGTATATGTACTATCTTGAAATACAATGAAAAGTGGTACATCACTTTCAAGTTCATTTAAATATCCATTACTTATTTAGTTTTAGACCCATCCTTTTGTCCAAATGTCGTGCGAAAACCACACTTCGCATTTTCAAGAAAGTTAGCAGTTGACCAGTTTTCACTCTTATGCCCTCAGTAATAAGGTTGAAATTGGTCAAGCGCGAGAATTATCGGGTTTAGCTTCAGCAATAGTTTTTGCCTGACGATGTGTATTTTTGACACTTTTAAGCCTGCCACAAACGTAAAATACGTTTAGTGCTAAATGTATTTAAAACATCTGTCTGTTACTTTCATTCGCTTGAAGATGTCAGAGACAGGGTGATGTTTTAAATGTGATTTTGTATAGTATGCTATTGTGGATGTGGTAGAGCGATTATTCTGACGCGACCGACAACTAAGGGTCAATTTAAGATATTCGAATTCTAATATTTTTATTTTAAAGATCTGCACCCAATTTGCAACAATATTCATTGCGTTATTTACGTTGTTGAGGAGGCACATTTTTCGAACATATTATTATGAAGCAATGAATGATTCAGATTATGATTGATCGTGTGTTACGCAAATTGGGTGCAGATCTGTAAAAATATTAGAATCCGAATCAATTAGGGTGCTGTTTAAAAAACCGCATAAAAAGCAGTCAAAGTTACATGATGTTAAATGTAGCTATATTCCGGCCACCGAGAGAATGCGTTTCTGACACCTGTCATTTGGACAAGATTAGGAACTAAAAAAAGTTTAAATTCGTATTCTTTTGTACTTAGCCGACAGGTGTCAGGAACGCATTCTCTCATCGGCCGGAGTGTAGCTATTCGCACAGGCACAGACTATCCTAAGATGCACCTACTAGCATCCATGCAGTATCACTACGCTCACCTGTTGTACATCTCTTGTAGTATTCTCTGCTGTTTGACCGTGATGGCCGCCTCCCAGACATCATTCTGTATACCAGACAGACCCTGAAGAATATGCTAGCGTTTGTTAATTGTTTATTCTACTTAGAGGTCTTAACTCCCTTATTCATGCAATGAAGTTGATAGTATCTGTGCTTGTCATCTATAAGTCGATGAAGTGAGATAGCAATAGACTATTACAGTCCGGCCGTCGAGTGAATGCGTCAGTGACACCTGTCAGTTTCATACAAACGAATATGTGTTTTGTCAATTTGATATTTATTACTACTAGAAATTGTCCAACCGACAAGTGTCAGGAACGCATTCTCTCATCGGCCGGACTGTCGTTATAGGACGTTTATGAATAAAGGAGTTAGGAATTTTAACAGTTTGGTCTAAAAATGATGAGAACTATGTCCAGCAGTGGACTGCTACAGATTGATGATGATAAATCTCATTGAACAGTGAGGGCGGATTTCACCAATGAACTGAACGCGATCAGCACATCTAAAACGCGTTCAAGAGCTGTTAATGTCATCATTGTTATGGAATATTTGATACTGACAGCTCTTGAACGCGTTTTAGATCTCGTTCAATTTCATTGGTGAATTTCGCCCTTAGTAGGAGAGTTTTAGAATAGTTTTTTCTTTTTCTTGAATATGTCAATATATTATGTCAAAACAAGTTAAATCTCTCTTTCATTACATTCGAGTTATTGTCAATCCGATTTTTTCCGAAGCTCATGTACTCTTTTTCTGGATCCTAAACCAACGCTACCTCACTAGAACAACATCCTTAAATTTTGTTTGAATGAGGAATGCGTAAAGCCAAAGACGATTCTAGGAAAAAACTAAGAATATTATGGGCGTAATGCCCATTTCCCCTTACACAAGGCGACACCTAAATGTAATGCTTAAATGCACTGTTGCATTTTCAACCCTCGGCGCTGAGCTGAGCGTTGAAAATCCAGTGCGCTTTTACAGCTGTCACCTAGTGTTAGTGAAATGCTATCGTATTTATATTGTGTCGTATATCTAGTTAGCGGTATGCTCACGGGGAGCGCTTACCCCGGCGAGGCGAGAGGGCTGTGGCGCGGGCGGCACGGGCGCCTCCCGCGACGAGCTGGGCCCCGCCGCCGGGGCCTCGCCCTCCCTAGTTATGTGAATGTGAGTCATCGCCCTGCCGACAAACGTACCTCTACTTATTTACATCTGCCTAGTTTTAATGATCATGTTATTTTATTGTTTCAAATTATTATATTTTGCTACAAAATGTAAACATTTCTGCTTGACGGCCATCATTAATAATTCATTCATTGAGGGGAGTGGCGCTGATAGCCGAAGTACAGGCTTTGGCCTCGTTCGGCTACAGATGTTTAATCCAGTTGTAAAAAGAAAATATAGCCTATAAGACATTAAGGTGAATGCTCCAAGGTAGCCCGCGAAATTCAAATTTTTGTTATGTTTTTGCAATTTGCATGTCAGTATAAGGTTGTATGTTGATCTAAATATGACTCGCACCCATGATTAAATAAAAAAAAATGACTAAATAAATACGTTTAGCGCTAAACATATTTAAAACATCGTTCTGTTTCTGTCAATCGTTTGAAGATGACAGAGACAGAATGATGATTTAACAAATGTGTAGCGTTAAAAGTATTTAGTTATTTGTTGTGCAAATGGGCCAAAAACTAACTACAAATTCAAGAGTGTTTTGTGTAGTCCTGCATTGCGCTTTTGAAAGTTATATAATTTGGTTTATATTCTAATATACCTACTTAGGCTTGGGATAAGTTAATGTCTGTGTATGGTAGAGATAAATAACCTATAATATTTCGTAAAGCGCGCGTAGCATAACGGGTTTTGTCTACGGAAGAATAGACAAAATGACAGATTGTTATTGAGAATCTGTCGTTTCTTCTGTCGACGAAACCCGTCTGTGCTCTGTACGCTGAGGTTCTCAAATATAATAGCTATAAAAAAAAGTTGAACTTGTTAGAATTATTACAGGACGGATGAATTTAGGTTGATTGTCTATACGTCACAAACGCACATACAGCAAAAGCAAAAGCACCCTTAACCATAGAAAAAGAAATAATACCTCGTATAGAAGCAAGACTGGGTGTATAAGCCCGAAGGTATACTACTAAGAACTATATTGAACAAATTGCGTTTTCCATGTTGCATTAATTAAAAAATATCATACTCTTTGAAACTGAAGGGTAGGTATCTATTATACATTGCAACAGTAAATCAATTTTCAGGCCTAGCCCTTAAGACCTAGGCCGAATATTTTTTGATATTCGAATAGCTCATGAACTAAAGAGGAGCCATAAAGAATAAGAAAAAAAAATCGCGGGTTAAAGCTAGTATCTATACAATATACATATAAGGCGAATTTGACTCAGTCTAACTAGGTTCTATACGAATTATTTCTTTTCTTACGCTACCTCCCTAGCATAATGAAATGTTAGTATCGTAAGTACAGAATCATGATATTCACCACAATGAAACCAGTTATGAAAGAGGTCGTAACTTACATAGGGTTGACATTATGCGACAGCCGGTTCATGCGGAAGGTTCTGGTCCGGCGCCTCACGCCGGGTCTGCTGGCCGGGTACGTGCCGCCGCCGGATGGAGAGGTGTCTAGCGTACTCTTCAAACTAGTGTCACTGATTGGCTGGATGTCGTGGATGCATGTCCACTGCAAGGGTGAGGTTTTCATTAAAGATTATTTTTTACGAAATATCGAATTAAATGATGAGAAATGTAGTGCCTGTACACATGTTAGTTGTGAAAATGAAAACATACAACAACATACGGAAAATGATTTCTGAATTAGCAGAATGAAAATATTCGACTTTATCATTTTTAAATATTTTTAGCATCAGTAAAATATTATAGAAAATTAGAAACTTACCTCTGATTTGTCATCATGACTGATATTTCTACTTAAAGCGCTCCAACCCTGGGGGTGAATCTGTAAAAAAATATTATTTGTTTTCCACATTACTACCAACTCATACAGATGGGATGAAGTGTGATCAATTCCTCTGAATTTTCCAACCACGTACGTTGACGACTATTGCTTTACAATAATAAAAATACCTTTATGCAACAAAAACTAAAAAAATGGGTAACCATAGGAAAAATACTTGGTTAAATTTTTGTTAGGTAGGGCGAATTTAACCAATGAAACTGAACGCGATCAGCACATAAACCGCGTTTAAGAGCTGTCAGTGTCATTACTTTATTTGTAATATTGAAATTGACAGCTCTTGAACTTGGTTTAAGTGCTGATCGCGTTCGCGTTTTATTGGTGAAATACGCCCTTAGTAGACACTATTATTTCAATAAACATTCTTCACAAAATCTCCATACCTGTAAAGCGCTAACAACTTCAGCGTCATTGCCGTCCGGGAAGTCAGACACGAACTCCACACGGTTCTGCTTGCGGTTGCTATCGAACAGGTGGTCATACATGGTGGCAATCGGGATACTTTGGCGGCTCATCTGCATCAATCGGTATAGATTCGGCTGCAATAAACATGGTGGATTGAATAGACGATTAGATATTATGCTAGTCGATTTTGTCTACAATTCGAGATTAAGGAGAAATTATTAACATAGCCTTGTTTTTTATCATAGCCAAAGTTTCTTGGGCTTGAAGTTATATTAAGAGATTTTATTTGATAACAATGTGGGCGCTGTTTCGTGGGTTCAATTCAGGCATGAAAATATTTTTTATATGACATGAAGATAGGAAATCTATATCTAAATTTTGTTTAATGATTTGAGAGAAATTCTCAGTGAGAGACAATATTTTATAAATAAAAACAGACTAACCTTAAATCCATTTAGGTCCTGAGCCAGTGTATTTAAATTCAAATCGTGTATGAGAACAATAAGTCCGCCCGTAGTGCACATGACCATCTGCTTCGCGTCCGGAGACAGCCGACATCTCATCAGACTCGACGTGTGAAATACTCTTTGGTAAACAAGGTTGTATTCTGTATACGAGTTAATATCCCACGTGTATATGCTCCCGTCTAGCCCCGAAGTGACCAGCAGTTTGTCTTTGACTGAAAATTCTATGTTTTTCACCCATTTGGAGTGGCCTAGTAGAGATCGTATCTTTTTCTTGAGGTTTCGGACATCCCATAGAGCGATTGTCGTGTCGTCTGAACATGTTGCGAACATTCGTCCGTCAAGGAATCTAAAAAGGTTTATGAATGTAGACCCAAGAGTTGAGGATGGACCGCAGAGATGAAAAAAGCTAGTTCTATTTTTGTCCATGGATAAATTTCGTTCTGTCTGTACATCTCAATCAAAATTAGAAGTAATTTATTCAAATGCAAGCTCTTTTTGAACGCCAAAATTACATAAAGAGAAGAAATCGAATTCTTTCAATAAACTCATACAGTAAAAAAAAAACCTAAATTGAAAACGCTCAAAGCAAGTTCAAAGCTAAGTATTACTTACTTAACACAGTTGACACAGTCTGAGTGAGCTCCATTTACTGAATGTATCCTCTCATGTGTGAGCGGGTCAAATATTTGTACTGACTTCTTTTCACAGGCAGCCACCAATAATGTCCTGAAATGTTTACATTTATTATCAGTCACTTTTACAGAAATCAATAAAAAGATGTCAAAGTAGCTTGGCTGAGTGATTAATTTTCATTATACACACATTCCAATATGGAACAACCGTTCATTATACCACTAGTCTAGTCTATTTATTTGTTTAGTCTATGGCATCCAATCCTCAAAAGGCCATCTCAGACACTAATCTGCATGGTCCTCTTATGGCCTGACCAAGATCTTGTCTAGACTATATTTATAAGAGACAGTGACCTCTGAGTTTGTTTGAATTCTTCGGTTTTAAAACATAATTTAATTTTAATGGGAAAAATTTCAAATTACAGAAATAAATGTCATTTTTTATTTATACCTCATGCCAGTGGTCCAATATATCTATCTATCAAAGATTGTCAATAAAATTGTAACTTGTTGGAATAAATGATTTGAAAGTTTGATTTTGAAGTTTATTTGTCATGGTTCCTTGCATACCCTGGAATTTTAGTGTAGCACAGTGCAGACAGAGCCGCAAATTCCTACATGAGCATGCTCAAAAATACAATACAGGAAATCTTCCTTTAAAATATATTTTAGCTGTGCTTTAGTTCATTATCTATTTATCAATGAAATACTGCTTCTCTTTCTGCTCTGGCCCTTACATATACAACCTGTGTAGAAGAGTCACCACATCTTCATTATTAAAGCTAACAAAACATACAATTGTAAAATAAATATTGACCGACAATGCTATTTTCATAGTTAACTTTAAATAAAATTAATATTATTTATTTATGTTTTATCAACAGTGTTTTATTTAAATTTAGAAATTAAGTTTAGCTACCCATTACTTTTGAGAAACCTATTGTGATGTAATATTTAATGAAGACAATGAATTAATTCATTGAACAGCAGTGTTTTTATTTTTTTAAATTTAGTTTTAATGACGACTGGAGCCAAGAACAGTCCAACGTGTTTAGCAGAAAATCAGGTTAAATAACAGATAATGATGTTTTGTAAGCATATTTTTTGTTCTAGAATGGTGTTGAAGCGAAACCAAAGTCAAGGCTAACATGCGTTTTTCAAACATCGCACACTTACCCTTCCGGTGAAAATTCAAGGTTGAAAACACCTCCAGTCGGAGGAATCTTGTCGCGTTCGGAGTCCCATGATGCAATGGGTCTCATGCCGCAGTACAAACTTTTCGCGAGCGCATTGCCCTCTCCGATAGAATACTGATACCCTAGCTCTCTCTGTCTTAGGCGATAGGGATTAAATGCTGAATATTTAGCCATGTAAATCGAATTGTCTTTGTTAATGTTACCCATCTTGCAATGTTTATGACACAAATGCTTCATACAATACAAGGGATTAAGTACTCGATGTTATATTGATATAAATGCAATAAAAAACCATTAACGACATCGTTTTTCACATTATAGTTAAATTTTTAATGTAAATATGAGTGGGAGAACAAAATTATCATGATCACAAACTTGATACACAATTTTTATTTTTTGACGTACGGTAAGATAGACAGCTGCGTTTAGTGGTTTTGGGTCGATTTTTAGAAGAATTGCCAAATTAAAAATTAGTTAGAAAAATACCTTCAGTTTGTAATAAAAATACCTTCAGGTACTAAGGAAGGTAAGGATACTTCGACCCCACCGAAATCAAGAGACCTCAGGCCAAGCAAGCTAACAAGAATAGTCGCTCGGTTTTCCATGATGGACACTTTTCAACTGATTGTACTCAACAGATTATCATCATTTCAGCCGAAACACAAAGTTAGACATAGGCCATCCTCAAGCACCGCCACATCAACTGGTTCTGTCTGCTTGGGTCACAGAACACATATACTCCTAACGGAGGCTTGGGTGCAATGCAAATGCAAAGGGCACTGAAAATGACACGTACATGAAGCGAACATTTTCTTTTCGGAAGTTCTAAAAGTTATTGGCGATTGAATTTTTTTTAGTGATGGGAACACTGTCATTCAGCTGCCATATCTTGACAATCACCTGACATTTTGACAATTAGCCTGTCCTGTGGCCATATACAAAAGAATTTTGTTATCAAATTTTCTTGTGATTACATCAATAACATACGTGTACCTCTCCCGATTTGTTGCGTCATTATAATTATCATACTGTCGGTAGTTCGTACCTGTTGTGTATTTTGAAGAAGATGGCAGAAATAAGTGAAAAGTATAACACAAAATGTCCTGGTGTCAAACGTCTAATGAGAGAGGCCATGGAGTTGGCGGAGGCCACAGAGGAATATTGTGCGCGGCCTTTGGAAGACAACCTGTTCGAGTGGCACTTCACCGTGCAAGGCCCGAAAGGCACAGATTTTGAGGGTGGTATCTACCACGGTAGGATATTGCTACCCAAAGAATATCCTATGCACCCACCTCACATAATACTGCTGACGCCCAACGGAAGATTCGAAGTCAACAAAAAGATTTGTTTATCCATTTCTGGGCATCACCCTGAAACTTGGCAACCTTCATGGTCAATAAGAACTGCCTTATTGGCTCTGATCGCGTTTATGCCGACTCCAGCTGAAGGGACTATCGGATCGCTCGACTACTCGCCTGCTGAACGCAAAGTGCTTGCCAAGAAATCCATTACTTGGGTGTGCTCCCAGTGTGGAGAGATTTCAGCTCTGCTGTCATCAACAGCAGCCAAACCAATTACTGATGAAGAAAAGTCAGTGTTAAACCAGATAGCATTCAAAGCAGAGGAGGAGCAGACTGCTAAACCCCCAGCTGAAGAACCTGTTCATGAGCCGGAGCCACAAGTGTTGGAGTCGGTTGAACCTACCAATAGTTTCTTGGATCAGCTGACTGAAATACTGGTTGCCCTATTAGTCGGAGCCATTGGCATTTTTATTTACAGGCGTTGGAATGCACACTATCCAACATCTGAGACAGAGCTGTAACTTTTAACTGATTTTTGATATTAGGGCCTAAGAATAATTTTGAAGTATTTGCAAGTGATGACAAATTTTAATGATGCAATGCATCCTCCTCTTTATTAAGAGATCATAATTCAAATTGGGGTGTTCACATCAACAGGATTTTTGTTTTGTTTTTCTGATAAATTATATGATTTTTCAATTGTGCCTTACGAATAAGGATGTAATACATATTAGGCGTCCAAATGCCTCTCTAAGAGGAAACAAAACTGCATCACTCCATTTTTCTTGCTCATGTATAATCGTTGACTTTGTTTGTATAATTTATTTATTATTATAAGCAGGAGGCATGACGTTGTAAAATTAATAAATACACCATTTCAAGTTACATAGTAACTGTGAATATTTGCAAAATAATTAATTAGTGCGAAATAAAACTGGATGTCAACACTATTTTTCTTGCCAAATATTGTGAAAATGATCTTTAGACCTTCTGATCTGTGACACCTAAGTGACCTACTTTTACATACACACATTATTATGAATGAAAAGATAACATAATATGGTACCTATATCTATATCTGTGCGTATAGCCCATGGCTCAGTGTTATATTATTTTGTAAAGTATGGTCATATTAGGCATGTGATTAAAATCCTTTATGGTATGAGAAAAGTACTGGCTTTGGCAAATGCCAAACTATATGTCTGTATTTCAAGTGTTCTTCTATATTAGGACATCTAGACTTTAAAAAATGTCTTTTTTTATTTTGTTTATACAAACATATTTAAACAAAATGGCTATGGCACTGGTAGAACACTGTTTAGAACATTTGATTCTTTGATACAGCAAATATATATGATTCTAACATCCTAACACTGTTATTTGTAAAATATAAATGTTTATATGATCTTTATTATCTTTAAGAAATCTTCTTGATTACCATAACTAAATTATTGTTTTGTAAATTAATATTGCACCATCTCGTGGATAGTAGTACACTAGTAATGAGTACAGGCTTCTGACCTGTACTGGTAACATTCCAAGAGCTTAGCTGTCATTACAATAATCTTTTGGAATCTACATTGTATTAATACATAAGTTTTGTTAAGTCAAATTATTGTAGTGATAAGTTTTATGTATGTATATTTAAATGTGTGTAAATTAGTTGTAACATTGCTTTCAGAATACTGTGTTGCATTGTTTGACTAATATAAACTTTGTAAATTCACAACATAAATGGTGTAATTATTTGAAAGCCCAAAAATCCATTATCCATCCTCACAGGACGTAAATGAACATAAGGTTGCCTTTTGTTTTGACAGTGATTAGATTTTTTTTGAAGATTGTTGTCTAGCCAAAGCAAGACAAGTTACATAATGTGTGGTTTGGTATATCTCCGCTTCCTCAAAAATAAAACATAATTTGACATTAAATTTATTTATTAAGACATTATACCGAAATACATCTAGAAAATAGCTTACAAAGTAAGAAATATTTGGGTGCTGTTAATCCCTTCACCACTGTGCGTTCTGCCAGTTTACACTGGGTTAGAAAGGTGATAAAAGTGTGGTGTTTATAATTTTATTAAATTAAATCTGCCACATTCATGGGCATCTCATCAATTTGTGTGGAGTAGTACTGTTCAATGTCTCTCAGGATCCTGATGTCATCTGACTTGACGAAGTTGATGGCCACACCCTTGCGGCCGAAACGACCTGACCTGCCGATCCTGTGGATGTACAACTCACGGTTGTTGGGCAGATCGTAGTTGATGACTAGTGATACTTGCTGCACGTCGATACCTCTTGCCCAAACGTCAGTTGTAATAAGGACGCGGCTGAAACATTACAATATTTATATCAACTACAAGTTAATAACATTTGAGTGCTAATGAGATCAATAAAATCCGAGCACAATTTCTCTGACCAGTTAGGTCATCCAGAATAACGAGCAGTTACACACGTTCGACTAATGACGCCTGCAGATTACAGTTAACTTGCGAGTTCCTTAAAACATTTAAAATATTTTATACTAGCTGCTGCCCGCGGCTACGCCCGCGTGAGTGTCGGAAATTACCGCATAGGTACATACCCATGGGTTTTAAGTATAAATATTGAGTTTCGAGTTAATCGGAAAGCGCGTTAAATTTCTTCCATACAAACATTGACACCCCCCAACCTTTTAGGGGGTAATTTAGAAAAAACAAAAAACTACAAACTTTATAAATTTATTTAGATAACTATTCGTGCGAAGTTTCATGTTTATTACCTCAAGGAATAAGATTTTTCATACAAACTTTCATTCCTTATTTTACCCCCTTAGGGGTTGAATTTCGAAAAATCCTGATACACGTTATTCTTATTTTTTGGGTTTAAGTATAAATATTGAGTTTCGAGTTAATCGGAAAGTGCGTTAAAATTCTTCCATACAAACTTTGGCACCCCCCAACCGTAGGATAGGGTACTTTTCCGGGATAAAAAGTACCCAGTGTGGTGCCCAGGATATTAAAGAATAATTATACCAAGTTTCATCGTAATCGAACCGGTAGTTTTTGCGTGATGCCTGAACAAACAGACAGACAGACAGACAGACAGACAGACAGACAGACAAAAAAAAATTAAATCAAATTTTTGGGTTCGGTGTCGGTCTAGTAACACCCCCTGCCATTTATTTTTTTGATATCTTCAATGTACAGAATTTTCACTTCTACAGATTTATTATAAGTATAGATATAGATAATATATTTCTACACATTTCAATGTCTGTAGAAATATGTAAAATATTTTAAATAATATAAAATATGTTCAGTAAGAAGCAGTTTGGAGTTGCGGGGTGTATGTATGCCAAATAATGTTTGCCCAATAGTGTTTGGTGCATTGTGTGCCAATTTGAAATGCTGATGGGGTCATATGCTGTCCTTTCAGACCCCTTAACACCTCTCATGCCCTGTGGATTTTTTTTTATCGAATTTTAATTGTTTTATTAAAAAAGGACCCAAATATTACATTCAAATACAAATTTTAAATAAAGTAGGATAAGGCGTAGGCTCTGAATTTTAATTTTATTTAGATGTGTATTGTTTTAGAGTACTTTTAAATACAAAAGTAGTGACATCATCTAGTTTTTTTTTTTTTTCTCGCAAAGGTAAAACTTAAATTAAAGCTGTACAGCATGTGTTACAGACAGCTGTTTACAGAACTCGACTCAGTGTGCAGTGATGTACCTAAACTTATTCACAAGTAATGATAATAACAAATTATATACCTTTGTCCAGAGCGAAACTCCTTCATAATATTGTCTCTTTCCTTTTGTGGCATATCACCGTGCATTGAGCTGACTGTGAAGTTAGCTTCTTGCATCTTCTGTGTGAGCCAGTCCACCTTTCTCTTAGTGTTGCAGAAGATGACTGCCTGCGTGATGGTCAATGTGTCATAGAGGTCACAAAGAGTGTCAAACTTCCACTCCTCACGCTCCACTGCTACGAAGAACTGCTTGATTCCTTCTAGTGTCAACTCGTCACTGCCAACATAATTTTTATTTTCTTTTTAATTTTGTGTGCTCTATTGATTCATCAATAGAGCACACCAAATTGAACTAGGAACTATGATTCATCATAGTTCCTAGTTCACATAACGGTTAGCCTGATAATGAAGATGTTTAATTGTAATATTAAAATGCTGTACACTCTTAAATTTTATTTTGAATACATACCGTTTTACCAAAATCCTAATAGGATCAGTCATGAATTTGGAAGTCATTTCCAGGATTTCATGAGGCAGTGTGGCAGAAATGAGCACAACTTGCGTCGCAGGTGGCAGATAGCGATATACATCATAGATCTGCTCTTTGAAACCCTTGTTTAACATCTCATCAGCCTCGTCAAGAACCAGCATTTTGATGGACCGTGTTCGCAGTACACGTCTCCGGATCATGTCTGAAAAATTATTTCAAATAACATTTAAAAACTTTTATATTCATTTGACATCACGTAACAGAAGCTTGGAGAAACTAAGACAAATGGTTCTAACAAAACTGTTATGTCTCTTTTTAGCATGGTGATCAATATTAAAATAATAAAACACTGATCAATGGTTATATAATAATTATTATTCTTACTTTAAACTGACCAATACCATCTCAAAACCTGACAGGCAAAATGGTCGAAAATTTGTTGATTGGAGCCCTATACAAATTACTTACACAAGTCAAAATGTTGAAATAAGCATTAGTATGAGCCATGGCCCAGCAGTGTGACAGACAGACAGTAAAGCAGAAACAATGTATCATTACATTTCATTTTCATGCTTTTCTACATACAATACAACTATAAATCAACTTACCAAACACTCTGCCAGGTGTTCCTGACACAACATGCTGACCATAGTCCAGCTTCCTGATGTCTTCACCAAGGTTTGTGCCACCAATGCAAGCATGGCACTGTACATTCATGAAGTCACCCAAGGCAAGTATCACTTTTTGGATCTGAGTGGCCAACTCGCGGGTAGGCGACAAGATTAGAACTTGAGTTTCACGTAGTGTGGTGTCCAAAGACTGCAGAATGGAAATCGAAAACGTTGCAGTTTTACCGGTACCAGACTGTGCTTGAGCTATCACGTCTCTACCTTTAACTATAGGCAGTATACTTCTCTGTTGGATTGCGGACGGCTTCTCGAAACCTGAAAAAAATGTGAAAGTGGGTAATGTATTGCCGCGTCAAAACGAATGCAAAACTGTACTTATATTTTGCCAGCTTGACTCTGATATATTAATTTTATACGTACCATAGGTGTAAATCCCTCGTAGTAACTCGTCTCGTAATCCCATTGAATCAAAAGTTGGGATAACTTCCACATCTTCGCTGGTGTCGAATTCAACATTCGACAAATCTTCCGATATTATTTTCCGATTATAAGAAACTTCTGATGCAGTCATCGTGCTGCACTGTTATTGTAATTATGTGGCTGAACTTTTTTCTAAGGAAGCTACAAGAATAACCAAAATATTTTGAAGAAATCAACGAGGTTGGAGTTGATTCATACTCGTCTAGCAAACAAAGTGGTGTGTGTAAATTTCTACTATTCTGCCTCTCTTTCTTAATACCTAAGAGCAAAAGAGAGATGTATATAAAATTGATACGAAACAAAATATTGAACACCAATATGGCCGCAAAGATGGCCGCTAGCCCGCTGGTGCGTAGTTCACAGATTATTTAAAGCATACTCACAGACACAGACTAAGTACCACAGAACATATAATAATATACTGTAGGTTATGTAGTACTAGCATACCACAGCTAAACGGTAAACGATAAATAAAAACTGAAAAGATAAACTAAAAAAGTGATGGGAAATGCTTAAGCTTTATTAACTCACACATGAGTCATACACAATCGGTTTCTTTGTTCGCATTTCTCGTTGATATCATTTTGCCAAAAATCTCAATAGATATGAAATGATGATTGATGCCAAAATCGAGAAATGTACATACATTATGGGGATCGTATCTTGTATTTTACTCTTTACACTAGTTAAGTATTCATGTAAAAGGTAAGAGTAGAAAGTTAAAAACAACCGTGTGTCTGTGAAGGATATTTTTATTGACTGATCAGCAATAACAAAACGCATATAAGAACGCATTCGGACCATTCAGATTTCGAGTTTATTTGTGGTCAAAAGAACGATCATATTTGATTTTGAACGAATCAAAATGGATGCTGGGTGTGAATGAACTATGTACTGAAAAACGAACAGCTTTTTATCGAGTTGTGTCGTGGGCCCGATTATAATTGGGAATCCGGCGTCGCGATTTTGTTTAGCCATTATTTAAACAGTGAAAAACGTAAAGTGTTATAGGAAACAGGATCGAACGTACGATTGTACAATTGAGAAGTCACCGTGTCGGTAATGTGTTTATACGAAAGATTCGGTGGAGCCCACAATCCGCAGGTGGCATTAGGATGAGGACTTTGACGGATATATTGTATGTCGATCCGAATTCGCGAGTGTTTGATGCGTCGGTGTTCCCCAGTCTCGGTGCGACATGGCGAGACGGTTCGGACTAAAGTGTCGCTCGCGTGATGTATGAGCGGTCAGACATGAAATGCATATACAGGAAGGAACAAACACAACTCTGACAACATGTACCAAAATGACAGAGGAAGTAGACAGAAGACATGGCGTGAATGGTAACAGCAGTAGTAAGGGTGCAAGTGAGGATGCTCCTGTGAACAGTTCTGCTCTCACTGCTACTGGTGGGAGGCTAAAGTTTTTCAAAGGTGGGTGTCATTATGTCACATCACACAGTGCTACAAAATATATGGGGAGACTCCCAATGATTAGGTAGGTAGATATTCATTGTGGTACCTGCTGGGCCAGTTAGTGTGTTAAGAAAAACTAGAAAGTCATTCATGCTCTGATAAGCCTACATAAGCACATTTGACCGAGCCGTTGCCAATTGTCTTGAACACAGCTTCTGTACTATTGTTGTGAGTTTCGTAAGGAGCTGTGGCCACCCTAGCGGAAACAAACAACTATTTGATAATGTCTTAGTGAATTACTATTATTTAGATCAGTTAATGTGAAGTGTGCTTGTGTAAACGTAGTATATGATGGAATTTGATTGATATTATTGTAAACAAAATGAAAAATAGTAATATTGTGTTGTGCACCCGCATCACACATGAATAAGAAATTTCTTACAAATTCTTATTTGACAGGTATTAGTGTCAAACTAACTTGTTTTTGCTAGACAACGTGATACGCAAACATGCATATATGATAGCATTTTATACTTAGTCATTATGTGAATTAATTATAATATTTGGTTTTATACATTCCACAAAATAATTCAGACATATGGTACACTATATTGAGTTCTAAATAGAGAAACTATGTATCTCATATCTATACAACAATAATTTTATTATGGTTATGGTAGTTACTTGATCATTACTTGAGTTAAATGTCTGACAACTGTAAGTGTATGTCATTGTTGATCAATGTCAATTTCACTTGAGTCAGGTAGGCAGGTGGTGGAGAAGCAAGTGAAAACATAAAGTGCTCTATCACTTAACAAATATAAGAGTATAAACATACATTCCTTCAGACAGTTGTGTATGTCAATAATCTATACATTTGTTGATTGACCTTTGTGTTGTCCTGTTCCTTGTGTTTACCAATATTCTATATACATGCCTAAATACTCTAATGAGTTTTAAATAGCTTAACAAAATATAGGTCAACAACGGTAACAGACAAATCAAATAAAGTTTCTTACAAATAATACTTATTATCATAATACAGTTACATGGTTGGTTATCAATGTGTAAATGGTTAATAGTTATGCAACAGTTTATGACAATTTTTTTATCAACAAACAACATGAAATAGGGATTAGTAAAGTAATTATCATGTATAAGTGACTGATGTGGTTAGCACTTGTGATTCTGAAATAGACATACTTAACTGCTGATTATTTTCCTCTTATCAGGGATTTGAGGATTTAGTGCTAAATAGCTTGCTCATTATGAGAAACAATCAGTTAGGTTTATATAAACAATAATATATTCTGTTTTAATTATAATTTCTCATGCAATTAAATAATGTCACAGGACAGCATTTTTTTCTTTTTAAACAATTCATAACATATACCCCAAAGAAGAAAAAAAAAGAAATTGAATTCTCCATGTTTCTGCAATAATGTGTGGGAGCAACAAGTGGCATCAAAGTATGTATGTGTTGTATTTGCAGATGGAAAGTTTATTCTGGAGCTGGTGCGCGGGTGCGCGCGAGAGGGCGAGCGCGCGGGTTGGGTGTCGGTGCCACGTAAGACGTTCTGGCCGCCCGCCGCTGCGCCGCCCACGCCGCCCGCGGCCGCGCACCCGCCCTCCGCCTCGCTGTCCGTCTCCGACGACAACAGCTCCGTGCAGTCCTCGCCCTGGCAGCGCGACCACTGCTGGAAGCAGACTGCCCCGCGCAGAAACATTTCCAAAGAGTTAGCCATGTACTATTGCCGACCGAGCACGCTGCACACCGCCGCTATCGAGGTGGCCAGCCGGCTCAAGCGGAGGAGACCGTACGACACCACCCACCTGGATGGAATGGTCAACGGTAGCAATTCCAGGAGAACTCTGACTAATGGAGTGTGCGATAAAAAGAACGGCGATGTTGACTCGCCAGAGAACAGGGGTTGTCGGAGCGAGGATGTCGTCGACGGCACCGCTCCCAAAGCGAAGCCCAACTCGGATGATGATCGATGGACAGATTACGATCGAGAGAAATACTATCATATGAAACTAAAGAAACCGTATCAGTATCGTAAGTTAAGGGTGTATAAAAAGACGAAGCCGGCGATAAGACGTAAGGAGTTGACCAAAACAATAAACAAGCTTCGAGAGAGGATTTCCTCGCTGCCTGCGCCCGTCAACGCGAAGTTAGCGAACTGCAGGCAGGAGCACATGATGGTCTCACCGAGGAAGCGAATTCTCCGAGAGTTGGAGCGAGTGAGTCTCGAAGACCAGGGGATGAAGCGTCGCGCGAAGACTGTGCCCGCGCTGAGCACGGCCTCTTACCCGCCGTCGCCGGGCCCCAGCCACACCGTGCACAAACCAGCCGTTGAGACACCCGTACGGTCGCACAACGGCACAGCGCCGCGGAAAGAAGCGCCAAGTCACGTTTCCAAGAACGTCAGCAGTTATAGTATCCACTCGCTGCTAAGCATGCCAGACGACAGCCCCACAAGGAGGTCTCCGGAAGCGAAGCGGTCGCCGCACTCGCATCCGCCGTCGCTGAAGACCGAGTCACCGTCGAGCGTGAACTCGCCGGATTTGAGTCCCAGCCCAGACAACTACCGCTACAGGTACTCGGCGCTGATGGGCTCGCCGGGGCCGGGCGGGATGGCGCGCGACTCTCCCACGCCGCCGCTGGAGCTGGCGCGGTACCGGGCGCCGTACCCGCCGCCCACGTCGCCGTATGGCGTGCGCCAGTGGGGCGGCGGCGCGGGCGCGCAGTACCGCGGCTCGCCGGCGCGCGACGAGTGGGGCCGCGACGTGGCCTACATGTACCCATACTCGTACATGGGAGCACACCTTTACCGCACGCCACCGCCGCCGCTCTGGATGCAGTACCCGATGTCGCCCGGAGTGCCTCCCGGGCCCTGGGCGCCACTCGCGATGCCGCTCCCTAACGACCACATACCTAAGGATGAACCCACTTCAGGTAAGTTATATTCATACTCTGAAGATAACATTGTCAATCTTTTTAAAATAGTAATAAGTAAAGATAAAGATAATTGAATTTGTCTAAACATGCATGTAAATGCAAATTAAGCATGCGATTGTGACATCCTGTCACAATAATAATATTGTGTACGTACATGTTTCACCCATACGGCGTACACATTTATAAATTTTACTAAATATTAAAATAAGTAGTAATAGCAGTTCATCGATTGTTTTATGAATACAAATTTGAGCCTGCTGCTTTTGGGATTCAATTACATAGTCAGTTGAATAAACGACCTGGTCTTGATATTGCATTGTCTTTGTCGTGTTTTTGTCTGGGGCTTATCAAGCAGGTAATTAAACTGTACGATTTGCTGGTCCCTTCAGGAAAAAGAGCTGAAAAATATAAACACAGGAATATACCTGTTGCCCACCTTAATAGATGTTATTTATATTTCCAGATTTGCCGCTCAATTTGTCGAAACACTGAGATACAACGGCGCTGGCGCAAGTCTGACACGTGAGACTGAACACACAAACAAACATTGTTTTAATAAATTCGGTCAATTTCGCTCCGTCGTGCGTGACACGTACACGTCGTACACCGGGTCCCGCCATGTCATGTGCTACCTTTCACGTGCGTTATACATGTATAATGAAAACGCGATCTAAGACTTAAAAATTAATATGTAGCATATAAGCGAAACAGCAATATTCATGGTTTATATGAAGTATAATAATGATACATGTGGAAGACAAGTAAAAGGTAAACTTGTGGTGTCATGTCGTCAATAAAATTGTCTTATGAACATTCCACTGTCACACTCAACGATTGGCGCATGCAAAAGTCCAAAAACTAGATCCCACCTAACCCAGCGTTTGTGATCGCGCTGATGCGATTATGTATTTTATATATTGTAACTGTAGCAATATCTTTTGCAAGCTTGCAAAAATATTTTTGTATAGATTGTCGTTTTCCGACGGAGCACTCTGTTCGGGGATCTATTTACAAACTAATGTATATTACACTGAAATATTATATTTTAGTATAGATGTATGTATGCAGAGTCATGTGTGTATTTTCATACTAAATATTTGTACTGCGAGTTGAATATTTTAATATTGGCTATTATTTTAGGGTAAGATTCTAAGATGATCTAAATAAACAAATACAGTTATCAATTGTTAAATTCAGTGCCTTGAAAGAAAAAAGATATTAAGATCATATTTAATTATAAACGAAAAGTATTACGAGATATCCTGGCTTCGTCCAAATTTACAACATTACATAACACATAGGTACTGCTTATATTCATATAAATAAAATTTTATACAATATAATATTTCTAAATGTTGCTCCTGTTCCTTGTTCATTTGCAAAATTCCATATGTTTATGTTCGATCTCATTATTTAATTTAGAAAATAAAATGAGGTAAAGACTACAGTTTTGGGAACAAATTTGGATGTGTGTTTATGTAACATGTATAAAAATAAGAGACATTGTATATAATTTGTGAATGGTGTATTATTGATGGAAGTGCGGGGCGTAGATATATCAGAGCATTAATCGTTTACGACTTATCAGTAAGGAGTTTATTACCTTCAAATAATTATTGTAATTGTACAGTATTTTTATAACGAGTATTTTATGTTGTTTACGCTGATGACGGGAGTCTGTCTTGTAGTGGGTGTATCGAGGAGCAGCTGTCGCGCTCCTGCAGGCTTTGAGATTAAAACGTAGAGCTAGATTTACTGCAATTTTAGTTGAAGTATGGGGGTTATTTATTATAAGAACAGTTAAATGACGGTAAGGGACTGACTTCTGATGTAATATTATCATTAATGGAACTGTATAAAATAGTTATATAACCGAAGGCCTACTGTAACGATTGTGTTGTCCTCCAACTAAGTTGACTTAGTGTAAATGTAGCTATAATACATCCTGCTCAATTTAACTCTTGAGTAAATATAGGGAACAACTTTATTTCAATGTTGTGGTGTGGTGCGGTGCAGGAGGAAGCTGTATTTTTTATATAAAATTTTGTGTTGTTATTACGAAAAAGAAATTGTGTATATGCTATCCACTAGTCCATTATGTTAAACTCCAATATCTTACTTCGTGGGTTGCATATACTCGACACTGGGAATTTTACTCCATAAATTGTAGTCGCAATAAAAAGAGATCATATTACAGAATGTAGTGATGCCGTTTTTATAATTAATGCATCTTGTCCATCATCTCATATCTTTTTGCAGTGACATAATCCCAAAGAATAATAAATACCTATTACCTTACACAGTGCTTCCGCAAGTCTGAATTGACACCGAAAAATTATTTTTTCTCCGTTCTTTGAAGAAAGTACGGTAGATTCTTGTAAAAAATTGGTCGTTTACTATATCCGTTGGCTATATGACATCGTTTGCTCACCATCGGCATTGTTAGGTACTAAGAACGTAAGAAGTACATTTGAGTGCCATTTGACAACGCGACAACTTTATTGAGGACTTTCACTTTTTGTGGCTAAAGTGAAAACTTTGCTGTTGGATTTATTAATGCTATATAAAAATAATTTCTCAGCTTTGTGCTAGCGCCTGTTGCTAGGACCATGATAGTGTGTTTCCTCATTAAGGTTGTCGGTCACAATCTTTTGTTTAAGTATATTTTTATATGGGTTTATAGAAAATGCAGACTTCTCCCAACTACAACATTGTTTTACCGCTGTTTTAAAAATGCTAAAATATTTTTCTACGCGATGATATAACACAAACTTGAAGTATGTGATAGTGCTTTCAAAATAAGTGAGACGCGATCATGCAGGTGTCTTAAAATCCCCCTAAAATCATATTTATCATACCGAGAAATAGTTATTATCCATTTATATTAAGATGTAGTTATTACTCGAATAAATATAACTTTTTAAAATCGTCTTTTCTTTACTTGCCCTATCCACCATGCAAGCAGAACTGAAGTACATAGAGTGTTTAATTAATTAGCAGCCTTTAGTTTTCTACATGTAATCCTAATTAGGATTACATGTATGACATGCCACATTGTGCGTTGCGACGTCATGCATGCGGCGAGGCAGTGCACAAGCAACTGGTCAGTGGGACGAAGCAGGAAACGAAAATCCAGGCGCTATTTGAAATAAAGGAGTTCACGTACGAGAAAGCATCAACGCCAACAATATTTAAGAAACAACGTCAATATCGTTCGCAGGGACAACCACACTTTGACACGTCCATGTATGTACAGTGGCCAGCACATCAAGCTACTAAAATCTGTCAAATTTCTTTAGTAGATTTTAAACTTTATCGCTAAAGCATTAGGTTCAAGTTTGATTGGGAAAGTTTGACAGTTTTGGGTAGCTTGGTGTGCTGGCCACTGTACCTATGCCTAGCGGGACCCTTGACTCTAGGGCTATGCAGACAAACTAAATATTCAAGTGCTGATCTTCTACCTTAGAACTAATTTTGGTTCTGATTAAATACTTAAAGATGTAGTCCTACCGAAAATAAAGGTATGGAATTTATCAATAAAGTGTTCTAGATACCTGTCATGGCTGTTATCTGAAAAGATTCTTCCTGCCTCTGGAGCACATGAGTTTAGAAGTTACTAGTACTTCGCCCGCGACTTCGTCAGCGGGGATTACGTAGGTACGAACTTTAACACCCCCTCCACCCTGTTAAGGCTGCCTGTCGTCTGGAAGAAACTATGGAGCGGAATTTAAAAGCACAGCTCCGCTCCTCTCCTTTCTTCTCCGCTCCAGTGGACAGGCAGCCTTAATGGTAGTTTTGGTAAATTTATTAGTCATTACGATATTTATTTTTTACTTATAGAAGTATTTGTGGCATATTTCTAAACCGAAGGAATAAAATCTTTCTCTACCAACTGAATTCCCCACTTACCACCCTGAAAAGGGATTGATTAAAAAAAATCGATTGATAAGTTTATTGATTACGTTTAACATAACGCCAAGGGGTTATGCAGAGGTGTACCTTCAGTACCTTTAGCTATATTTCGTCAGTTATGTTTTAAATTCCATGTAATAGGGGTCACACATTGTCATCAGCCGGGCACATATCCAGACTCCGGGCTGGTGTGGCTGACTCTGGCTTGGCCACCATCAGGGATTTTAATTTTGATAACACAAATATTTAGTCGCTAATTAGTCGAAATTAGTCGCCAAATATCAGATTTAGTCGGTCACTGGTTCAAAAGTTAGAAGGGTTTATAGGTGGCCGATCTGGAGAGAGTCTCCCCAGCTTGGCCACATTTATATCTCAAAAACTAGGATACCTAACGAAGATCTGTTTTCTCCCAGATTTAGTCGCTAATTAGTCGAAATTAGTCGCCAAAAATCAGAATTAGTCGATCACTGGTTCAAAAGTTAGAAGGATTTATAGGTGGCCGATCTGGAGAGACTCTCCCCGGCTTGGCCACATTTATATCTCAAAAACTGGGGCACCTAACGAAGATCTGTTTTCTCCCAGATTTAGTCGCTAATTGGTCGAAATTAGTCGCCGAGTCACAGATTTAGTCGGTGTGTAATTAAAAAGATATTAAAGTAATAAATTTCTCCATACATTGGTACAAGCAAGTACAAAACACTTTAAGTAGTTTCTAGACAATACCTATTATGTCTTAAGACGCTACCCCGACCATCGACCTTGAGTATTCGGTCCTTCTCTGTCCCGTTGATAAGTCTCGCTCTGTCCCGCTCACTCCGCCCGCGCATTTATCACAAAATCCACAATAAAATTGGAATTCTTTTAATAAAAAAAGATAAGCGATCTTTTCAAATAAAATAAAATGTGGAATATTTAGATTTTTAAATTATCTATCCATTGGTGTAATTCTTAAATTAACAGAACGTCAACTTTAGCAAAAGAAGCATGCTATCAATAATTTTAGAACATTTTTTACAAGGAGATTTTAAATGTATTTATAACACATAAAAATAAATTAAAATGTGCAATGTGATGACAAGATATCGAACATTAATAATGTGCTTTTAGATATAGTTAATTACGCTTCATTACTGAGTTAATAGCCTCTGAATAACGACAAAAAACGCGGTTTTGCCGGGGGGATCGCCTTAAGGTGGAATGTTTGTTTCTAAATAAACCTAAATATATAGATAGGTATATACATCTTTGATTTAAGAGCGCTGGGTCCCCGTGCTAGCATAGTATTAGGTAGATACATCATATATTCTTATTTGGCAACAGAAGTTTTATTATTCTAACGTAATTTAGGCCTTAACATTATAATTTGGTAAACCAGTTGTATGCGACTGTACATCTTGACACCAAATAGGCCAAGAGCCAGGTGTAATGTTTTCAAAGAAAATTAACCTACTCTAACATAGCAATTTATAACATAAACAAAATTATTTAATTGAGAATTTATATCTCTCTGACATTTCTAATGACTTTAGACCGATAAAACGAGAAGTATATTACACATATTAACAGAAATATTTTTATCTTGGCAATTTTTCGTTATCTTTTCGATCTAGCTCTTGGACTATACCTTAAAAGTTGAACTCATTTTATCTTCTAAACTAAGACCCGACTAAATCTGTGAATCGGCGACTAATTTCGACTAATTAGCGACTAAATCTGGGAGAAAACAGATCTTCGTTAGGTATCCTAGTTTTTGAGATATAAATGTGGTCAAGCCGGGGAGAGTCTCTCCAGATCGGCCACCTATAAATCCTTCTAACTTTTGAAACAGTGATCGACTAATTCTGATTTTTGGTGACTAATTTCGACTAATTAGCGACTAAATCTGGGAGAAAACAGATCTTCGTTAGGTATCCTAGTTTTTGAGATATAAATGTGGCCAAGCTGGGGAGACTCTCTCCAGATCGGCCACCTATAAACCCTTCTAACTTTTGAACCAGTGACCGACTAAATCTGATATTTGGCGACTAATTTCGACTAATTAGCGACTAAATATTTGTGTTATTCAAATTAAAATCCCTGATGGTGGCCAAGCCAGAGTCAGCCACACTCCGGGCTGCTGAGAAATTCCTGATGGAAAAATCCCAATAGCACTGCCCTACCTAGGAATCGGATGTTGTACCTTCATGGTCAGCAGTAGCGTTTGCTACCACTAGACCAACGAGACAGCATTAATTCGATTTTTTTTGGGGCTGAAACTGTTGTTTCTTTATTACTTGGAAACGACGAGGCCTAGAGATTATCTTCTTTCGTTCGGAAGATATGAGATGAGACGTCTCTCCAGCTAACACATAGTAAACGGCTCATATTAACGAAGTTTTTATTGCAGTTAAATTAAGACTGGGAGCTTTTGATTGCCTTGAATATTGGCATAGGTAGAATTATTCTATCACGCATGATGCTGTAGTTACGCATAAGTGTAAACAAGCAAATAAGAATGGTCTAGGTGATAGACAATAGCGTGGTAAAGTCTCCTTGTCCTGATGCTGCAGCCAGGAAAGTCTAACTCCTCGAAACCTTACAGCAGCCGTATCGGGTTGGGGCTCATTTAATATGTGCGTGTGGTGTGAGGGCCACTTTGTCAAAACACTTTGAAAATGAGCTCAGGATTTAGTGAACATTCCCAAAGAATTGTGAAAGTTGGAATCAGAATTTGTGAAAGTCAAATAAGCGAGTTATGGACTGTAAAGTTGGGCCCTCAGAGGATTGATGGCCCACCTGTATCTGATAAACTATGGACACTACAGAAAATGTCTTGATGCCAAAATCTAAGCTAATGCCCAACAAAATTTGTGAAAACAAGATATTATCCCAAAACACTGTCATACTTTGTATAACTTCCTTCAAAATGGGCCCTCAATTCTCATACACGTCAAACTTTATTACGCAAATAAACTGAAACCATTAACTTACAGCTACTGTGTGATATCCTATATACTACTAAATAAATTGTGAAAATTTGTGAAAGCAAGAACAGGTCACCACTTCTTGTAGTTTGGAAGTTATGACCTTGATTAAATTCGGGGCCCTCAGTCCTCCATTTCTCTTGTTTTCTTTTATATTACGCTTATCGTATGAAAGATAAGACAAATACAAAATTGCACCTTATTGTGAAAAAAATTGTGCAACAAATTCGATAACAGAAAGAAAAAAAAAGACCCTTTATTATATAAGAAAATCGAGTTTAATTTTTATTCTATGAAATTAAGAAATAGGGTATGGTGAACATTGTCTGATGAGGTAGGTGTTCACAGGAACTCAGCCTCATAAATCGTAGCGACCCAGACAGGAACTCGATAGATTGGTAGATGAGTAGTTGGTGCAGTTTGTGAAAAGGATCTGGTGTGATGTAGCAGGAAGGTGGCCAGTCAAAAGATGTCATGTCAGTTCCACTCATTCAAAGTGAGCAACTTAAGGTTTTCACAGAAATTATAGTCATACGCCGCAATCACGATTACTGTCATGGGCGCCTACTAAATATTGGTGACGTAACCTTGCGTCCCCAGTACTGTCTACACTGCGATCATTTATAAAGGTACTCAAAATCAAATGAAACCAACCTATATTTCAATTTGTGCTTTATTTATGAAAAAAATTGTAAATTATCCTACAATGAATCTCCGAATGAATTAGACTTACATATCGTTTTATGTATCAAATACATTATTTTGCTCGACGCCAGATCAAACCACATAAGAACAATATAGTTTAAAATATTATCTACAGAATCCGTCCTCGGCGATTCGATTACCAAAAATACAATCTTCGTTCGGTCCCCGGGGCGTCGCGCGCGGCGGCGGGGTATGTACAGCGCGAATATACAGCGGACGCGCTCGGCGACGCACGAGCACTAGCCGAGCACTGGCCGAGCACTAGCCGAGCAGCGCCTCCATGGTGTAGGGGTGCGGGGGCGGCGGGCGCGGCGCCGGCTGTCAGTCCAGGATCACCAGCTGCAGCGGCGCCGCGCCGCCCGCCGCCTTGCCGCACGCGGCTCCGCCCGCGGCCCCGCCTGCGGGCCCCGCGCCCCCGCGCAGGGCCCGCCAGGGGGCGCGCGCGCCGCGCCGCAGCTCGCCGCACGACAGGTTGCGCCGCGCCACCCTGCACACATATACGTTAGGGTATGCCCGCAACATCGACACTTTATGAAGCATCAAAGTGGAGGACAAAGGACCTAACTAAACAGTAAGAATGTCAATGCGAAAATTCACTTTTCTTATCTCATGTTCATCTGGAAATCCCCAACCTATCTCTTCTCTCAATCTTTCATGCAAAGTTAAAGCTAATATTATACAATCGGCCGCGCTTTTACAGTATACAGGGTGGTTTTTTGAGATGGGGCAGTAAGGGGTACAGTTCGATTCAAACTTAATGGCGGCTCGGAAGTAAGCTACTCGCTGCGCAGTACCGTACCCCTCACCCCCGCTGACACATGAAATTGTTACTGCGCAGCGACTCGCCTCATGTTCCGAGCCGCCATTAAGTTGGAATCGAACTGTAGTAGGGATTCCGCATATTTCATAACTGCGAGCGTTTGTAAACGGACGACGCCTTTTGTAAATGCGGAATCATACACATTGCCAGCGACTTAAACATATTTTTTTTATGAAAATTAGAATTTTGATGTTGTAAACGTAATTTTGACAAAAATTCACACCTTACACAATCTGGCAGTAATCAAATCAAATCACACGGCAGCATTCTTGTATTTCCCGCAAACTTTACTATTTCCAACCATTTATTTAACTTTGACATAAACACGCTTATGAAATTCCGTAATTATTACATTAAAAACCATAGTGAAAAAATGCAATGCTTTATGGGCACTTTGTTTTTTTTAATAATAGTGACGTGACGTGATTATCACCGAAAAGTTAAACCGATTATAACTTCTTTGTAAATAAAATCGAGTCAGAAATGCAATTTTGACATCACTACTTTAGCTGCCAAAAGTTAAATAAATGGTTGGAAAGATAATAGTGAATTTTTTTGTATCTTCCAGAATCAATATAATTTTCTTTTCATACAAACTTGTCAGTATTTATTGCCATTCAAACTTATAATAGGATTTTGATGGTTTATGATGAGAAAATATGACTTCTGTTCAAGAAGGATTAGGACAGAGCAGTATGTTTGTGATGTCTTATAGCTAAGTGATACCGTGCAGTCCTGCGGTGCGTGCTACTCACTTGGCGGTCTCGGTCGCTCGGAAGTAGAGGTCATCGGGCGCGTCCATCCAGGAGATGACGTGTCGGCGGCCGCCTCGGCCGCTTATGTTCGTCGGCTTGCCGTTGACCTGCACACGGTACGAGCTCGTTACAATCTCGGTCGGCCGGGGACGGATACTGGATAGTGCGATAGCGTGGTTACGGGGAGGCGGGACAACTGACGTGTGTGAAGACGTGCGCGGGCAGCGGCTGGCCCGTGGCCTGCGCGCGCGCACACATGGCGGCGTACTGCTCGCGCGACGGCCGCTGCATGGGCGCCGGGTGCTTGTTGGGCCGCTTGGCGGGCGGAGGGGCCGCGCCCTCGCTGGACTCGCGCCCGGGGCCTCCTGCCGAGTAAAATATCGTTGTGTATCCACGGGAAGAACGAAAACACTACACACTACAAACATCGTAATAAATTGCGCGTACCTGTCGCTGTTTCCATAATGAGCGTGAAAAAATACGACAGCGTTAATTATTTTTATAGTTTATTTCAATATGTATGTTTTTATAATTAATTAGACTGTAACATTGGTATAACAGAAAATCTAACGATACTGACTGTCGAGGCCGTTGATGTCATCGTACGCGCGTCGCTTGAGGGGTTGCGCGGGCGCAGCTTCGGCGCGGCGTGCTTCTATTTCGGCGCGCGACAACACACGCTCGTACATTAGGCTACCATCTAAACATAATAATGTAAACAAGTTTTAAAAACGATCCGGTTTCGTAGAAAATAGTTTGGAAATAGGGAATCCAGTGCTAATTCTGTGCATATAATATGTACCCATATTGTATGTACAGAAGTAACACTGGATGGATGAAATGGCGGTAGGTCACGGGAACAATTCACGACTCCCATATTCCCCTTTAACTCAAAAGGATGATTTATAAAAAAAATGGTGAGACCTGCTGTCCTGTATGGATTAGAATGTTGGGTCAAAAAAGGGATGAATTAAAAACAATTGCATGCAGTTGAGATCAGAATGTGAAAAGAGATATTATGTGTGGTGGTATGCGAATGGTTAAAAGAGTGTATTGGATCAACTGAGGTCTGAGTACTAGAAAAGTCGGAAAATGCAAAAAGTTTTTCCCATATTTTTCGTAGGAAATGACGACTTGTAGAGAAAATGGAAGAAAAAGGAATGTCGAATCGACCCCAAATAAATTGGGGCAAGAGAATTATGATGATAATAATATGGCAAGCAAAGGTCGAGGCGTTCAGGCCAGACATTTCCCAGTTACCTGGCGCCTTGGGCGGCTTGGGGAAGGCGACGTGCGGCGGCACGGGCATGGCGTCGCGCGGCGTGAGCTGCAGCCACTCGTGTCGCGCCGGCGCCAGCGCCGCGCCGCGCGCCGCCGCCAGCCGCGCCGCCACCGCGCCCACCGGCCCGCGGCCCCGCGCCGGGCCCGCGCCCGCCGCGCCCGCCGCGCGCAGCTCCGCGCCGCCCAGACCCGCCATCGCTATTGAACCTGGGAACACAACACTCGTCAGATCACCGATGACGCGAGGAAGCCGTCGAGTTCGACTCGAATTCGGAATCTTATTTATCGTGATTTTCGTTCCGGAAAGCCTCCGACAGATAATCGAGGGAGCGACCCCGATCTAAGATTCTAGATTCAAATATCAAAATGTAGTCTGTTCGGAGCCGCACTCACACTCGTGCTTGACCTGCGCCAAGTTGATGGGCGAGAAGGGCGAGCGCGCGAAGTGTCGCGGGCGGCGCAGCGCGCGCGTGAGGCGGCGCGCCAGGCGCGTGAAGGGCGAGGCGCGCAGGTAGAAGGCGGCGCGCGTCTTCATGACGGGCCGCGCGCCCTCGCCCGTGCCGTGCGCCGTGGCCACGTGACGCGCCAAGTGCGCGCGCAGCTTGAACTCCTGCAGATCATACGCGTTACATTTATACAGCGACGACATTTTGAGGTACTCGATCTAAACACGCTAACATTAGCAATAAAGACATTTCAAGCCAAATAATCATCCTCTGAGGCCCTCTTGCACCACAATCACTAAATACGTTTAACTCTTAAAGTATTTAAAACATAATTCTCTGTAATTTTCAAACATTTGACAGAAATAAAATGATGTTTAAATTTTTACCTACACCCTTGCTATAAATCCTATATAAAAGTTTTTGAAACAGTTAGCTTATTGCTAATAACTATTTTAGCACTATATGCATTTAATGATATGTGGTGCTAGTGGACTTAAATGTTTTCACTTGTCGCTGACTCCCTAAAGTCAGAAATCCAGACTTCCTTGAACTATTTCACATACCTTGGCGCAATTTAGAACAGTACAGCGATGTGGACGATGAGACACGGATAGTGTGGTATCCTCGCCCTCACCACGAGGCCCCTTCGCGGCCTCTACTTCGGTCTCGCCGAAAACGCCAGCGGTCTGTCACAGATACATAGCCATTAGAAATATATTCGATGTTTGATTATATCACAAAGACGTGCAAAATGAGAATACATCCAGACCTTTACCTTGAGACCTCCATACTTTTTCCAATATTGCCAGCATGTGCCGCAAAGTCTGTATTGTAAATGCTGCGGGCCCCATGTGTACCACTGGTTTGAATTTGTCACTGGAAGCGAATCCACTCGTTTATTATATGGTGGTATTGAATCATTATTCTAACATGGCACAAGCTTGTAACCTAGCACGTAATTATTATGTCAACGAAAACAGTTTTATTAGAGATATTTTAATCCAGCTTCACCCACTTGTTTGTATGTATGTAATAAGTGATTTACCCATGAAGAATACACAACGATATAAACGTATGTGTACCAAAAAGTATCCATGAATATTGAATATTCTGACTGAACCAAATCATCCCTATTCATATATGAGAATGCTATTCTATTAGAAAGCAAATTAGTCGGTATTTCACTGACCATTCGCAAGTAACTCGCTAGTGTCTGTATTTCGTCTGAGTCATCTCTGTTTGTGTTTATTGATATATCCCTCTCAGCCATCAACAAGATACATATTTTGCGCCTGCGACTGCGCTGCGTGTATTGGGGTTTTTGTACTTCCCTCATATTCTTGATCTACCGGATTTATTGAGATCGGTTAAATAGGTGAACCGCAATAGCATTATTAACTAAATCTAGCAAACATTATATGACAGACGCTCTGAACGGGAAGTAGCTTATCGCTGAAAGCCTAGACTTTAAGAGAATCTATTACGTAGTATCCATCAAGGAGTATTTTTTAGAAATTTTGCACACAGACTGATTTCGCCCCTTTTTAGGAACTTTTAGGCTTTCTTGTGACATAGTTAACATGACCACCACGTGAAAAAAACGAATAGCTGAGCGTTCTACAGGGTAATGAGTTATATTGCATCAGAGTGTTATTGGACCATGACGCCACATTACATGTAATTTCATAAGAGAAATAACATTAATTTATTATTGTCCTATCCACTTTGCGAAATTGGTTAGGCTCATGTTTAAAACTCAACATTTAAACGTTTTGCTCTTACAATCATAAAACCTTATAGCCTTTTGAAAATTTTGGATAAGGGCGATGCCACGCACACTATAATATCAACCAAACGAGTGCCACATAAGCAATGCGGTGTCGCAACGCACGTTGTTGGTATCATAGCGCTGCGGCGACGCAACGCACCGGCAACGCCCGTGTGTCATCGCCCTAATTAGTTCCAGTTTTGAATACATATGCGACTATTCACACTTGGGACACTAAAAGTAGCATGAGTAAGATGGGTACCTTGGCAGGAGGCGCAGAGTTGTCCAGCAGTAACTGTGGCAGTACCGTTGGTGCCTCCGTTGAGCACGGCGGGCGCGGTCTTGCCGCTGCTACTGTTGCTCGTTATTAGGGCCGGGTTCGGCTTGTTGCTGCAATTTTAATCACATATTGATGAAGCGGAACAACGTTAGTAAACTAAACTACGATTTTAAAAAGCGGTGGTAAATAAAATTGTTCTGAAAGATAGTTTTTGATTGAGAATATAACAAACATTTTGGCAATTTGGTCTATTGTATGTGTAGAATCGTAAATACACATGCGCATTGTTTCTGTGTGCGTAAAAGCGGCTCGGCCAATACTGAGCGCTCCAGGTTTGCGCTGATAGAAACAAAATGTACGAGCATCAGACACATACAATTAAAACCGACCCGCATTCGTGAAATAGAACATCTGTATCAAAATGATGGGGCAGTTTTGAAGACACCTTTATCCCGAAGAGAATACTCTGCATTTCATAGCTTCTGTGAGATAATAAAAACCTAATCGGTTTCGTTTTTTTTTTATACCAAACTTGAGGTTCCAAATTCAAATCACAGAGCACGAGCGTTATAATGAAATTCATTACAATATTATTGCCCAACTAGACCCAAGAACGATAATAATGACTTACTTTAGATTAGGTTTGAATTTAACCATTCAATTAATTAGCTATATCACAAGACGTCTTATAGACAGACAAGCGCTACAAAAAAATAAGTAAAGGCAACAGAACATCACATCGACATAGTATTATGCATCGTGTGGTACAAACACTCACTAGTTGGGAATGTACACTTGTTTCAGTTTGGACTCGGCCTCCACCGCTTTGACGCGCTTCTGTTGCACGTAGCGGTCCGTCGTCTTCCACATGTAGTAGTACTCCACAAGGTTCTTTAGCGTCTTCCATGGCAACTGTTCAGAGAAACATGGTGTTAGAGAATGAGGCAAAATAATTCACAAGCTGTGTTTTTTCACTGGCAAGCTATTGGTAGTGAGTTAGAACACCACCTTTTGGACTATCGAAGAACTTAGCTCCTGTTACAATTTAAGGAATAATTTATGTAGCTTGCCTGTTATACAGGGTGTTTTTTTATATCGCATAACTCTAGGGTATGAATGATACGATATCAAAGAATCAACTGGCATATGGATTATTTTTCAATTACCCTTTCTTTTTTCATTTTTCATACAAAATTATTAGACGTCACGGTTATTAATGTAAAACACCCTTATAACAACTTCACATTTTCTTAGCTTTAAATATGAATGATTGGTTTGAATGAAAATGATTTATTCGTACATTATCAATGAAACTTAGATACACACATCGAGAGTCTAGTGTTATTTTATCTGCGAAACCATGCATTTTTAGACCACATATTCTAGGACTTTTTGTATCGAATTACTTTTGTATAGAATATAAGCCTATAGTTATGGGATATAAAAAAACACGTTGTATAGCTATAGAGAATACATGGGTTTTCTACGTTATACATAACGGTTGTAACCATCAGTATATCAATATTATAGTAGAACATTTTAGCGTAGGAAATGTACAATCGTGTCAATTAGGGGTCACATTACGCAAAAGCAATGAGAGAATAATATTTTTTTAGAACGACACACATTACGTTCGCCTTAAGGTCTAGCAAAATTGCGGCCAATCGACATCGACCGATCGATGTATCGTTGCTGTTGCAGTGAAAACGTTGTGAATGCAATAAACGATATTTGATAGAGGAAGATAAAAACTGTCTGAAACATGGCCGTCATTGACACTCCCCGAAGTTATCACTATGATCAATAGAAAGCATTAGAAGCATCTTAGAGCTGTGCACGTTAAACAATTTATAAAAAACGAAAAATAATTTTTCTTTACGAGCTTTTCACTGCATGGCGATGGTATAAAATCCGGCCGCCATGCACATCACTGGACCGGTTTGGTTATTATCACCGCAGTCTAGTTGTTTATTTCAATTATTTATTGCATATCACGTTTTTACAACATAACATAACATCACGCCTGTATTCCCCGAAGGGTTAGGCAGAGGTGAACCTATAGTACACCCATTTCGAAGATCTTGTAAAACATGTGATTTTGTTTTAATATATCTCATTTTGGGCACAAAAATTTAATTCAATATGAATAGTAGCATGTTTTAAAACCATAAAAGGAAATAGGAATTAGTTCAATTTGTTTGGTTCCATACAGGGATACTCACAAAGTCCTGCCGTATATCAGCGAAGTCCTTGCCGTACTTGTCGAGCGCCTCCTCGAACAGGTTGGCCTCGGACGCGGACCACTCCTCCATCTCGTCGCGACACAGCACGGGGCCCGACGCGGGCACTAGTGACGACAGCGCAGACTCTATGCTGTAGCCAGATTTGTGCAGGGTGTCCATCGCGTGGAACTGAGTGGAAAATGTTTGTGATATAAATAAACGTTTTACAAGTAGAATTGAATCCATCCCTTCGGCGCTGTTCAGGATACCCTCAGATGAAGAGGGGTTTTTAGAAAATCTGAAATAAAAATATTAGGTCGGCAGGAATTGCGACAGCGATTCTTAGCATAATAAGCATAACATATTCTCATAATTATTGAAATCTTGAAATTATCAGAACTACGAGTCAGACATCATCATCATTCAGCTGAACGACGACCACTGTTGGACATAACTCCCCCGCATGCGGGGAGCACAGGTCGATTGTGACGAATCGTCCTGTGCTTCTCGCATCCAGCACATTCCCACTACTTCACCAGGTCATTGGTCGACCTTGTGCTGACCTACCCACGCTGAGCTTTCCGGTAAGCGGTTACAACTCCAGAACCTTTCAAGGCAACTAGGAGCTGTACAGTATAGGTACAAAGTAATAACAAAGGTATCACACCGCCATCTTTCAAGCTACGGGCTGCTACTGAGAAATTCCCCCCGTGCCTGATGTCTCATAGGGCGTGTCGGATTAATGTCCCATCGGACTATGACAGTGTACCTGTGACTGCACACACTTCTGCACTCTTAATATCTCCTGCATCATTAGCTAGTTCTAGGTCTTCGGTTAGGAGGACTATTTCTAATAAAAAGGTGCACATACGAGTGTGATGTCACGGCTGGCGGCTGCGGCGGACATGTGCAGCGAGGGCTGCTTGACGCTGGAGGAGCAGTCGAGCGCGCGCGCGAACGTGCCCACGGAGCGCGACACCACCAGGAACTGGTCGATCTGCCGGTCCGTGAGCCCGTGCTCCGGCGTCCACACCAGCGTCTCGAGCTCTTCACTGTTACGTACGTCCTCTTCGCCTAAAATGTACAACGGATATTTAACACTTTTGCGTCACATTTTAATGTTAATCTACATTTTTTTTCGTTTACAAATACATGCAATACAAAGTTCTTAAAGATTATAAAAACTTAAAAAGCTACATAATCAGAATCACAGCTCTCAGTAAATTATTTTGTTGCTACAAAAAAAAATACACCAAAAAATACGTACCATCTTTTAATAAATTAGTTACTTCAGTCTGATATCTACTTCCAACTCTGATTTCTCCCTTATCTGCTAATAAAGTCTTTTGTGAAGGATCAAATACTAAACAATAAAAAAATGCGTCCTGAAACAAAAAGAGAAACTCTCATGAAAACGTGTTACAATTCAAACTAGTCATTATTCTAACAATACAGTTATAAAAATATAATATAGATAACAATCTTTAAATTGTTCTCATGGCAACTAGTTGTGCAGAGCTTAGTAATTAATATATAACTTAAACTTCAATCTTAATCTATACAAATAAATAAAATTGAAGTATCCACAGTTTGATCCGGCTAATCTCTGAGACGGGCTGACCGATTTTGGCGGGATTGTTACTGGCAGATAGCTGATGTTATAAGGAGTAACTTAGGCTAGGTAGATTTAATTTAGAAAAATAATTAGGCTCCATGCGGGCGAAACCGCGGGGAGCAGCTTATTCAATAAATATTACCGACTGTTTAGTCTAATTATAAATATTAAGTTATTTAAATTAGATGTTTAATTCGTTGAATGTTACAACAATGTAGCCAGAATTTAATAATTATGAATTTTGGGGTTTGAATATAGTACATATATACATGTTTTAGGATAGGGATTAACACTATTGCGTATTTGTTAATAAATAAAACGGTCGTCGGATATAGGAAGTGACGTCAGATTAGGGCGTGGTGACATTTCCTAATTGAGATTGTTAGTGGCTGTGTGGCCTAGCCTTGAAATAAAACGGGATGAGTTCCTACTTATTAGTCATGATAGCCATAGAGTTATTACTATTCATCTACACTACAGCTACATCTACTTATTATAGTTGTATGGAACTTAAGTGGTAATTACTAGAGAAAATTGATAATGAAACAATAAAAAGTCCCACGTTGTGACTGTGATTAGGGAATGAAATTAAAGTAATTTATAGAATGCTTGTATCAGCTCTTATCTTCCCACGTAAGTTGTATAACAGTCGTGGACGAATGACTAGAAATGAGTCCAATTATTATGGAGATTTCTAATTAAATTCAGTTTGACTTTGTGCTACTTGCACCTTGTTTACACATAACCGTGATAAACTCAGGGTCTTTTATTCAAATAAGGATCAGATCAGCACTTTTCGAACGTCAAAATTACATAAGACAGTCCCCCAAAACGGCCGCCCTACTGCTTTAGCTGGCAAGAAGAAATAGCGCAACAAACTTCTACGCAGCACAGCTGTCTATACAGTTAGAAAAACTTGATTCATAGGCATATTACATAGGCTCAGCTGGGATTTATATCAAACAAAGCATGACGGGATACAATACAAGACCAAACTCTTGCTTATCGATATTATTAAATATTCATAAGCAGGATAATGTTCTTAGATACAAATAATGCCATGCCGCATGTAGCATGCGGTATAGTATTTGTGCATATGGCCAAAGATTAATACAGATGGTTAACTCCGCATTTTAGGTATGACGCTACAAGTATTTCATATTTATTTATTTGCATACCATAATGTGTATAATAGGTGTTACATAAGGCTTAAAGCTAAAGTACAGTTATGGACCCTGTTAGGGCACAGCAATATCGTAACATCTTAAATTTTAACAAATTGAACATAACATTAACATTACAATTAATTGTGATTTGAAATGAAATGATCTATATGCTATGCTAACACTTAATGTTACTGAGATCAATTTCCTATTTACCCGACTACGGCGAAGCAAAAAGGAGGGTTATGATTTTGACCGGTATGTATGTATGTATGTTCATTTGTTCCCTCATAACTTCTAAACTACTTAACATAATTGGACAAATGGGGTATCGATGGAACCGTCTCGGTCGTCCGATGGTTATAGGCTATGTGACGTCACATTAAATTGAATATGGCGCCCTCTAGAGGACAAAAAGTCATGAACTAAAAAAAAAGATTTTTTAATGGTGTCATGTTGGGTATCAAATGAAAGGGCTTAATGAGCACATTTCAAAAATATATATATTATAACCCCAAAATAATTTAATTAAAAATAAAAGTAATAAAAACTAAAACCCAACTACGGCAAAAGTCAACTAAAAAGGTATAAACAAGTCATCACAGACAGACTAATTAAAAATCCGGAGTCACACGTAATCTATCCGACTTATCCCCTAACACGTGTGACTCCGGATTTTTAATTAGTCTGTCTGTGATGACTTGTTTATACCTTTTTAGTTGACTTTTGCCGTAGTTGGGTTTTAGTTTTTATTACTTTTATTTTTATTTAATTTATATATATTCGTTTAAATTTCTCTTTAACAACTATCTATAGTTAAATTCTGGTCAGTAATTAACGTAAATTATTAATGTATATTGCAAATAAAAATAAAAAATCAAATAAAATCAATAGGTACGCGACGGGCTCGACTTGTCGAATTCAGTGGGGGTAACGTAGTCAGAAGATATAAGAGTTACGCGATAGAAAGAGAGGCAACTTCTAGTTGAATATAACTTTAGGTAATTAGTGCTGTGCGACCTGAATTGCACTTTATTGTGTAGTAGCAAGAGTCGCTTTTTATTTAAATGATTTTGCGGAGTGAACCATCTGTATTCATCTGTGATATGGCATAAAATATTCAATTCAGCATAAAGTATT
The DNA here is from genome assembly GCA_914767815.1 of Eupsilia transversa. Lineage (NCBI taxonomy): Eukaryota > Metazoa > Arthropoda > Insecta > Lepidoptera > Noctuidae > Eupsilia > Eupsilia transversa. The sequence continues at coordinate 10,488,891 of OU611891.1, forward strand.
CAATTAAATCATGAATTTTGGGGTACAAGTTGAATTTTGAAAAAAAATAGTTTTTAAACAAAAATTTTGACACTTAATTTGTAACAAACCATGAAAAAATCGTTACAAACATTCCTTCTTATTATCACAAGTGTGAGAAATATGGCTTTGATCACTTGCAAAGTAATACAAGTGCAACCAAGTCCTAAATACTTTTTGGTTTTTATGTAAATTCTGAAGTTGGCGGGATTGGAATATCATCGAGAACTTGAGAGGATGCCACATAAATCTATAACGGCCACTACTGAACATGGGTTGCCTTATAAACCGCTATAATGATCGCTCGTGGGAACATTACTACATTACATTCTTCATTTATCCACTTTTAGTAAATACCTAATCCATTAACTGATGATGCTGCTTCCTTAAACATTATCCTTACTAATATTATAAATATGAAAGTGAGTTTGCGCCATCATGCTAAAACCGCTTAATGGATTTGGATGACAATTGGCACATGGGTAGATCATTACCTGGGTTAAAACATAGGATACTTTTTATCCCGATATTCCCACGGGATCGAGACTTATGCGGGTGAAACCGCAGGGCGCAGCTAGTTAATGATATTTAATATAAAAGTTTGGCCTTTCTATTTTATTTAAGCCAGTAACCATTTCCTATTCCGTGTATGAGTATTGAAATGATCCAAAATACAAAACAGTTTTTTGTTGTTGTAGAACCAATACTTTAGTAGGTACGATGTTTCTAATACTGATTAATTGTTAGCTGCATTTTGCTAGTTCTATTACTGAAGTATTAGATGGACTAAATAAAATAGTATAGAAGGCCAACTCCTAAAGAGACGCAATCAGGATATCGATAAACAGACATTCACTAAATTACTAAATGCTATGGGTCTTTCGTCCGTTTTATGGAAAGGCATATGGACTCTATATAGTCCCTTGTACCAATCTTCGGACCCATACCACATTTCGTCATTATGGGCGGGCTTCGGAAAGACCGAGTAGGGTAGCTAAGATCGAATAGCCTCGAACTATTTCAGCCGTGGATTACACAGATTGCCATATTTTTATTACATCTATGAGAGAGGGTTTGCAAGGAATGGACCTTCTACCAGTAGTGTTGTGTGTCGTTCGTCCGTGGCCGGTACATACTCACATCCTTATTGAGATAGCTGAGCAGCGACTCCGTCTCGTTGAGCAACGTGACGGTGCACTTGCCGCGGATGTGTGTTGCCGGCAGTGTTTCCACGTGCCGGGATAAGAACAGCTCCCGGTGTTTCGCCTGGTGCCGCTGTTTGGGCGCCAGGCCGTCTGTGCCTGGCAACTCGCTAGATTCCTCCTCCATCGCCGCTGGAACATACAAGTGAAAACGTTAGTGTCAAATATTTGAATTATAGTGTGGTGTTGATTTAAAGGAATTCGGTCTTTAGAAGTAGTTGCCAACTCAAAATAATTGTAACACACAGGCGATGTGAATTTTGGTTCATTCTAATGTTTGGTAATAAGGAAGAGGCTAACTTCAACAATAATAAAAGGCACCAACGGATGTCACTGAAGTGTTACTTCATCACTTCCAGATGTCACAGAACTGGACTCCAAACATTATCAGTAGGTACCAAGTTGAAGCCAGGGACTCAGAGTATCACAAATCTGAGATTGGTTGCATGAGCAGTGAGACAAATAACATCCGTAAATATGATTAAAGGTTTTCTTTTTGAAACCTATTTCAATATTATCACGAAGGTGATATTTAATTTGGAAAAATTTGCATAGATGCAAGGTTATAAGACCCGTAAGGTCAATTAAACATTGATTTGCTTTGATTTCTTTGTAATTGTAACGACAAATATTTCAGTTGGCAAATCATGAAATCAATCTCAGTAACGGGGAGTAGAAGGGTCACCAAATTGCGCGCCCAAACCATCCAGTGTTGGTACGTGTGAGTAAATGCATGCTTCTATTATTAAAATTGTAGGTACGCATAGTGCAGTTGCAATCAACGTTACAATTTCGCAAGACATCATCTCGTATTTATTAACATCAAGTTGTGTACTGATGAATCACCGCGTCCCATAGACGAGTGTCGAGAGCGGTCGAGCGGCGGCGGCGTGCTAGCGTGATTTGCGTAAGAGCGGAAACATGGTTGCCTTGTGCGTACCGATTACCGATGCACTTGGATCACTGCGCGAGGACCCTAATACGGATAAACGGACAATACTAATAATCTCTATAAAATAAGCGATTCAGTAATGGTATAAACCTCACGGTTTATCGTGATAGCTGTTATGAATGGTTTATAGGTCGTAAAGTTTATGTGCGACTCCTTCATTCATGTGTTGATTGGAAAGGGCTCTGATCACATCTGACGGTGTGACTGTCGATGCATGCCGGTCGCAAGTTCTCAGCAGCCGTTGGCCGGCGGCCGGCAGGTGCGTTGCGAAACATGTCCACGTCAACTTATGATTTTTATGTGCCGATGTGCCTACCGCCATTACGATACGCGTTGTACTTACGCGTATCAAAGAACATGTCGGCCATTCTATTTTATTCATATTAAATAAGTATACCTGCGAGGCGAGACTTGTTTATTGTTATACGACAATAAATATCATCCATTTACACATTTCGAAGTCCTTGAGTAACTGAAAAAATATCTTTACACACCTGTCTTTTGAATAAAGATAAAATTCTTTATATTTTCTTTTGTTACTCGAAATACGTCCGGACTATTGAACTTAAATTGCTACTGACCTTTATAATTCAAACCAATTTAATGTTTCTTTTATGCTATACGTTTGTATACCAGATACCTACGGTTTCTATAACACCAATCGAGGAGAACATTGATAAAAGCTGTAAAATATTCCAAAAACTTGCTCTTTGTTTTAATTTTGACTTTTATCATTAAACTCAATCAAAAGTAGAGTAAACAGTTATTTTGTTTTTCTGTAGCATTGTGAAGTGAAACGGGGCGTTGTCGAAGGTAAACACAAGGGACAGCCGTCCCCGCGGGCAGACAAAAGCGCGACCCCTGCGGCCCAAAGTCACCCGGTTTGGCGTCGCGTCACGCGCCAAGATTTCTTCAATATCAAACATGGACACTTACAGCATCCTTGTGTAAGTACAGACAATTATTAAAACAAACAAAATCTATGAAACAAATTAGTTTATTATGTAGGCCAGTGTAGTGTTTGTTGGTTTGTGTTAAGACGGGCTTCGGGCTACACGCGGCCATTGGATAGGGTGGGTGTTGTGGGGTGGAATTGTATCGGCTACTTATTATTACCATGCAGACACCTCACTAATCACACACGAATAATAATAAAAGCCATGTTTGGTAAACTAAACGATTTTAGAGCTAAATGGGGTGTGCTTGTGCGACAGATGTCATGCAGTTTAGAGCACAACGGTTCTGATAATGGGGGACCGAGATCTAAGCTTTCGCAGTGAATAAAAAAAAAATACAAACTTTACTTTGTCAATAATCTAGATTGCGATTGCCTGTAAACTCATTATTGGCATTAATAAGATAAATGAATAAAACCTCGCAAGGAGAGGAAGACGGTAAAACAAACGGGCGAATTTAATTCCGTCGCCAATACGAGATGAGAGCGGTGTGAGGCAAAAAGTGGAAACGCGATTGTTTCGCTCTCCACCAAGAGCTATGGGATAGTGTGTCGCGTTCCTAGTTTACTGGGACATCGATGACGCTGCTAAATTATTGCCGGATAAATAATGTGCTGTAGTATTTTATGCTACTTTATTGTAAGAACCTTTTAGGGAAATCGGAAATCAGTCAGTAAAATAAAACTTTTGCCATTGGCGGAGCCAGGAGGTGGTATTTTACAGTTAATGCTGATCGTATCAGTTGAATCTGGTGTGCATTAAAATTATAAATTTCTTGCCCATAAACCGGCCAGATACCTGTAAGATGCGCTTAGCTTTTTCATCGATACGATACAGAGTGTTGCTGACACAGATAGACATCACTAGAGCGTCGCGACGGCGAGGGCCCGCCATTTACCGCGACGCCCCGGCCCCGGGGCGGTCGCCGAATTGTGGGGGATTTACTTTATGATAATTATTTCGATTGCGATCGTGAGGAAAGAGCCGGGGCGCACTCGAGCCGATCTCGAGACGACCGATGCGAGGAGCCCGTAAAAATCACAGCTTTACACCAAACCACTTTTTACTGGCAAGCAATTTGCACCATGATTGGTTGAAATTAGGAAGCAATCTAGAGATTCCAATTAAGAGGCTCTTAGAGGGTTGTTTCGATTAAATATAAAGCTTCGTTATACATAAATGAATCGTAGTGTTAAAACAGCTCGTGAGAAGAAGATTGACTAGCAATTTATATAACTCTAAGCTACCATCATCAAGCGTGTTGGTTATTTAAGACTGGCCAAGTCGAGTGGTCTTGCCGAATCATGACATGATCTGACTGTGGCATTCGCAGTCACAACCAGAGATTGTTATTTAATTAAAAGCCCGTTCTTCCGTTATACATTATGGAATAACTGGATTTCAAGTGCTTATTGCGGATTGGAAGAAAAATTAAGTGGCTAATACCGATCTAGCTAATGCAGGATGATCCGACACCAGCTTATGCTTCTTAGCCAGAATATAATTATGGTCATACGCATGATATGAAGTATGTTGCCTACACTCCGGTACAGTACTTATGCATTTTGTCATAACATTCCTAGAAGTAAATGGAATGCGGAATGACGACAGACAACATGCGAGTCGCGTGAATACAAAACAGTTATGATAGTCATACTCATCACAGTAACAGTAACGTTTTTAGCAGATTTAAATAAATCGCCTAGCTCGCCGTCTCCGTTAACATTCAAGGGAGTTGTGTTCAGAAATATACAATGTCATGATGATGATAAGAGAAATATGCTAAAAGTATATGAATCTAGAGTTCGAGCCGGATGAAACGACAATTTGGAGGAGTGGATGATTTAACCTGGATTAGTATTAGAGACTTATTGAAAGAAAAGATTAACGTTAAGAAAGGCCTTTGTTTTTGTTGTAAGAGAAGTATCAAGAAGAAACACAATTTCGTTTATTCTGATTGATGAACTACAGGATAATTTATCTGCTGTATCTGGAGAAATCGAGTTTATAGTTTCAATTTTAATACTGCGGTAACCAAATTTTTATCAAAGTTTTAAATTGTGGGACAAGACAGAGTTGTCAGAATAAGCCTAATTTGTCGTATAAAACTTGCGCTTCTTGCGGAAAATTGAGTGTCGAATTCGTGAAATGGGCTACTTGTAACATATTGATACACGCTACGGTAAGTTACACAAATATTTTATATGAACGTGAACCGTGGTCAAAAGTATTCTTGGGTCACTAGCTCCCCTGGTAACACTCTGACAAAGGTTGCTTCGAAAAGTCAAGCTTTTCAAGCCTGACCATATGAATATGTATAAGCAAAGTTGGGAGCTAAAGCATGCATACAAAGAAAGAGTTTTGTTAAGTGTGTATTTCAGGTGTGTGCCGCGACACACCAGGAACACATGAATTATCTATGGTTTTATCTAATCTTGGTGTCATTGCGAGTGAAATATTGAAGACTGGGATGTTGTTTAGAGTAGGCAAAAATAATGTTAAATACATGTAATGCAAGTCCAACTTTACCGGGGGGAACAAAGAAAATTGAGAACATTTGACGAAGATTGATTACTTTCTTTTGCTTTTATGTTCTTCTGACAGTATTAGGTATGATTAGCACTTTATGCTAGCGAACTAATAATGTAGAGGATTTAATACTCGAACATTGCAGTGGTCTACCTCGTTTGATAGAGAGTGGACGGGACCTGTTTGGCAATTTAATAACATGGGATTATGGATCTACACGCGTCACTACGCAACTAATTAAAGCGTAGGCAAAGAGAAAATGGCAATCTGTGGAGTCCTCCCCCCGCTAGTGGGGGGGGGGGGTGTCGGTTACGTGTGCCCCCTTGGGGTGGTCGGGTGTATGGTTTTTCTGCTCGGGCATCCTTTGCTTACTTATTGATCCAGTCAAATGTGTGGAGGTGGCGCGGTGGGTGGCACGCCCGACCCCGCGCCCCCCGAAGGGGGTACGTCCAAATAAATCTGCCCGCCCGCGAAACACCGCAGTGACAACAGTGGCGGCCGGTAAGATGCGGTCGCACTGTCTCTATACTGAACACATCAAGGGAGCCACCGGTCCCGGCAGTCGTTGTCGAGCATTTATTTAAGTCTCGCATAAAATTGGTATTGGGCTTGTTAATTGAAATGATTTCAATCGGAAAGCGTTGGGTTCTATTCTAACCTTAGAGAAACAAGCATTCACGTGATCGCAGGATGTTCCGCCAAGCCACGATGCCTACTCTTTCCACAGGACTCAATGATGTTTAGTTTCCCAAACATCGAATCATTATGTAATGTAATGTTTGTCTATAACTAATTAGTATTCCCTTTTAACGCAATTGCAATCGCATTCGTGAATCAATTAATTGAAACTGGTAGTTGAATCATTTATGTGAGATTGGGTCTAATGAAATTCGTTGTTTCCTAAAATACAGTGGAATTCATTGATTCAGTATCGCAAGTAAAATTTTGAGAATTAATAAATGGAGAATTGCTAATGTAGTGATAACGAACCGATGATGTGACATTATCTTAGTGGGGCACAGGATGAGATTGTTACTGTCACACAGTAGGTATGAAGTTCATGCCCAGAATGACCCGTGCTTACTCATATTAGCAACATGATAAAGATTTTACAGAATCACTATACATTTAGAAACCATCTTCTTTATCAAATTCTAAAGCTTTGAAGAAGTTCAAACCTTCAAGATCCTCAAGATGTTTAGTATTGCGGCTCGAATGGTAATTTTTAAACGGAATACGGAGCCAGCATAAACTTAACAGTGCCAATGGAGAGGCCGGCTTATTCCTCAAAAGCTACAAGTATGAGCTAAGTGTTCGGCATATGTTACACAAGTTCATGACCACACATAAACGTGTTTAGTAATTAATTCAAATTCCTGACTACAAAGGACACGACTCTTAGGAGCACACCAAGTTTTGGTCGTGTGAAAGTGAGCGAACTAGGTCGTCGACCCCCATGTTTTGGTACGAAAAGAACACAATGAAAGTTTGGTCTACGAAATATAGGACACCAAATATGACTTAAAGGCTCCGCAGACAGGCGCGACACGACACCGGTGGAACAATTTCCGTGAAGTTTTCATGGAAATTGTTGCATCAGTATGTCGTCGCGTCGTTGCGTCGGGCCTGTCTGCGGAAGCCTTAATACATCAAACAATCATTTAAGGAACATAATGAAGATTTTAAAATAATGATATTAGTACCTAAGCATTTTAATAACAGAGAAGATTCCTGAAAAGATTCCAGCGTGGAATAGTAAATAAGTAAATACCATAACTATGTGGTTTTCAAAATTGAACCTAGGTCCACACATTTACTAAGTTATTGAGTCAGATGCGGCCAGTAACTTTCATCAAGGCATATTAAAATGTGTTGAGATTTTGATACGAGTACGACCAACGCATTATGCATATATTTTTGCCTCGGTTTTCTTTAGAGCGAAACTCCCAGCGGCTCTAACATTAGTGAGACGATGGCTCGGGAACACGTGCAACCAGGGGCCTAAGTCTACTAATTTATAAACGTCACAATGGTTCGTTTTTGACAGTTTTTGTATGGCAAATCTGTCAAAAACTAACCATTATGACGTTTATAAATTAGTAGACTTAGGCCCCAGTAGAAGAGTGTTAAAATATTACATGTCGGCCTTTTGCTAAGAATCACAATAACAATTTTTCGTATATACACCTTTTCTTCTTTTTCGTGTGGTTAGTGATTAACCTGGTGTCAGCGTTTTTATGCCGCCTATGGGCCTCTGACTTGGCTTCACATGCCGTCGAGAAATATGTCTCAGGCATGCCGGTTTCCTCACGATGTTTTCCTTCACCGTTTTTGAAGCAAGTGATAATTATACAATGCGCAGATGAATCCGAAAAGCCAGAGGCATGCTTTGGGTTCGAACTCGAGATCTATGACTTCAAAGGACTTGGCAGTTCGACGGTCACACCTAGGCTATCCCTGCTATACTGCTGTTTCACTTTGATTCTTGCAAACTAGTGCGGAATATTGGGAGTCCTAGAAATCTGGTAAAACTTTAAACCAGCGACTCTAACTTTTAGGTCGAAGTTCACCAATGAAATTGAACGCGATCAGCACGTATAAAACGCGTTCAAGAGCTGTCAGTGTCAAATATTCCATAACAATGATGACATTGACAGCTCGTTCAGTTCATTGGTGAAATCCGCCCTTACTCAGCAGCAGGACAGAGTAAGTAGCCTTTTGGGCTAAACTTCCATGAGGACACATTTTTAATTATTCTGCTGTTTCTATCACTTCTTAAACGCTTAGAAACAACGCTTATCCAAGGTATGAACGTTAACGTTACTGGTGCGCCGTCAAAAACCAGTTTTTCAAAACAGCGATTAGTAAAAACGTTAAAGGCGAGTGAGACGCTATGTATATTTGAATATGTTGCACGAGTTGTTAAAGAATAGATAAATACCGTTATTCGGTTCCGTCACCAGTTTCTCTGTAATGAGTGTATCGCTGAATCCTAAATGCAAAAACTTTGCGAGGCAAATGTTTGTACCGCGGGGCGTTGGAAATGTTACCAATGAATATTGCATAAATATATTTGGTCTCGTGGCCGTTGGACATGTGTTGATTTCAACTACCTTTGTTTTATGATTTATTTATACGGTTCACGGGATGTCTGATCTGTTATGTTTTTCATTCAACTAGTCCGGGTTTTCGGAATCTGAATGGGTTAGCCTGAATTACAAATTACCGTTACATCTGATTTCAAATACATATTAATATGCAAACTTATGAATGGTAAACGTGCTGTAGCGGATGTGTATGATTTAGTCTATCATCTATACTTCTATAGTCTATACTAATAATATTATAAAGAGGTAAAATTTGTGAGTTTCCATGTAGAGGTAATCTTTGGAATCCAGATCCGATTCCGAAAGTTCTTTCATTAATGGGAAGCTACAGCTACAGTCTTGCCGGTCATAGGATATTTTATGTTAAAATAAGAAATCTCACGCGGCCGAAGTACCGGGCAGAAGCTAGTTGATTTATAACTTTGAGCGTTGCAGACCCTTCTAGATAAACTATGCTTTGCTTAAAGCACGTTTAGTCTAAACCCGGATGCCATCGAGATAAGAATATCGACTGAACAAATATTGGCAATCAGTCCAAAGAGACTACTTCGAAAAAAAACTCGCAAGCCTCAGAACGACTCAAGTGCTTGAAACTTACAGACGTCTACGGAAAACTGTGCACGTGTAAAGTAGCTTTACTTCATTTCATTGCGGCGACTTTAAAGCTGTTTTATATTGTATGCTTTTGGTGTCAAACACCGGCTATGAGCATGCGTTACGCAGTTTACTGCTTTTACATACATATTCCATCTCTTCGTTCACACCAAACCGACAATACTCTATTACTTACGAGCTTTAATACGTTATAAGTGAGCCTGCTCACAATTGATGGCTGACTATCTATCTATACGTATGATGTGAACGCGGCCTTACTAGACTGACTTCAGTATGTAAAATATTTCTTTACAAGAACCATTGAAAAAAAGACCATTATTCAGTATTTTGGAAACAAAATAGTTTTGTGTAAGTAATTGTGTTGGTATATTAACGGTCTTAGATTACGACCGTCAGTCAGTAGTCGACATGATGAATCCTAGGATAATCAGTATGAAATCATTCCCCTTCAATTCGCTTTAGTCAACTACGTTGTAGCAACAGGTTACTTGTTGACTCGTATGCTGGTTTTCCAGTCTGATGGCACCAAGTCAAAATTCAACAGTATTTGACTATGGGCCTTAGCGCACCTAAGGTCCTGAGATTACTTGTATCGATTAGCCAGTATTGCAGATATAACCCAAATTTTAAGGATACTTCGCATGCAAACCAGTTTAAGTAAGACGTCAGTGCAAGTGGACCTAATACTGAATTGCACAACAATGTAAGTACGTTGATCTGCGCGAGCGCAGAGTTGATGCAACGTCATTTACTCGTGGTAGGCTTCATACTATAGTACGGTAAAAGCAACAAGTTAATAGTAGTATTGCAGTCTTACTTACAACCTCATATTTGTAATACTATTTATTCAGAATTATGGTCAGGCTTACTTTGAAACCATTCAATTTGTACAATTCTGAACCTTGTTCTAACAGCGTAGAAGTGGTGAGTATTTTATGTGATACGTGAACTTTGAAAGCTTTCGACCCCATAACGAGCTACACGGTTGAGTTTCGGCCACACATTTTATTTGAAGTAATCGGGATTTTGGTTTTTGATAGTTGGTAATATTTTTTTGATAATATTACGTTTATTTGATAATATTACGTCAATTGTCATCCGCCGTCCGCCGTTGACGCTTGTCGCGGTCGGTGCGGCGGCGTGAGGCTTGGAGTGGTAATGTGGTAAGAGTGTAATGAGAGGGTCGGTCGGTCCTGTGTGGCGCCGCGCGGGGTGGCGCGCGGCCGGCCGGTGCGGGGCGGGAGGGCGCGCGGAAGGAATGCGTCGTTTTCGCATCGGGAGAAACGAATGCGTTTAAGCGTCGCGGGTATACAATGGCGGCGTGACGAGATCCGGTTCGCGGGCAGTGCGGGGGCAGGGGGCGGGGGCTCTAATCGATAGCCGGCGAGCGACGGCCGGGCGACTGCGGCGCATAGGTGACAGCTCGGGCCCAATCAAATTACCGGCCGTGGAGGAGAACTGCAGTGCCACGCACGCCGGAGAAACACGGCGCCGCCGCCACCTCCCGTGCCGACCCCGCGTTCCGCCGCCGAAACTGCACCGACGAGCTCCTATTGTCCGATACACCACCACCTCACATACGTTCTCCTATGCAACACATTGACGGATAGTCGTCACTTATCACGCCGCCCGATACGCGAGACCCACCCCCCTAACCCCCCACTTTGTACGGCTGCAATTTGTACACGAGCTAGGTAAAATAAGCCATGTGTGAGTTAAGGTTCTATAGATATGATAGCGTTTTAGTGTATGTATGCTACCTACATCAACGTATGAGAAAATCATATCTGATCAGCGCGGGCTTATATTACTATTAGGTAGTCATTAATTGTGTAATGTGTCCAATGTTTTATTTATACATGCAGCAACTTGCAATTTTATAATTACCAATATAAATATGTTTACAAAAAATTACTTTGAGAATATAAGTAAAGTTTAGTAAAACTTCATCAAATGTACCATTATGTTGCTAGCGGAGAAAGTCCTTACTATTAAGATGTCCAGTCTAAACCGAGATTTTCCAAGTACATAGCCAAGAACTTTAAGCCGAAGCACGTGGGTAGTAATGTGTTGACCGATTATGTAAACAACTGAGAAAATGCGGGCAAAGAGCAAAACTCTAAACAATATAAACAAATACAAATATGGATGAGTCGCTTTTTAGGTCACGAAGTTCTTTATAAAGCAAAGGGGGTCAAGTTCCTAACATACACTGATACACAATATGACAAACTTTAATACGATCTTTCCAAAAGACTAAAATAGATACGATGCTGTAATTAGCGCAAAAGCTGGATGTTGTTACGGTATGCGCAAATTCGACAGCGTTCCTGCATCAAATACATCAACGGATGTAGCGTAAACGACACATCTACGAGTTCCACGGCTGAGGATTGGTGTACGCGCATCTAATTATAGGTTATTCCACCCGCGTACCACACAACAGATCCACGTTGTACCATTAACGACCTGTGCACGAATGTCTACCCTGTACCTACACATAGACAACGCTTCATATACACCACACGCGGCCGGTGTATACAGAGAAATGTGATGTAACCCGTCACGCATACTGAACTCTGGTCGGTCGCAGTGGTGGAGTACACTCGAAAGATATAAAACGGCAGTAAAGGAAATAGTTAGCGACGACGACGACGACGCTCGGTAAAAACGAAACTTGACATTGAAAAGGAAATTAAATCAAAACGCTGCATAAAAGATAACGACGCTGTAAAGTTTCCACAGATCGATCGACTTGTGTTGGACTCGGCGAAGCTTATTTCGATGAAACTGAAATAAATGTCGTTTTTATAGGTAGGTAATGAAGTGGCCGCCGCAATTAAATCGATGACATCATAGCCTCGATGCGTGGCGTGATGGGAAATAAAAGCACAATTCAATCAACGGGGCGGCGACACGTTGGCCCAATCCATGTATGGAGCCATTATACATAAACAAGGACTTTATTATTTAGAGCACATACTTTAATCATCGGCTGCAATTAATTTTACTTGTAGCGAACTCAGGACCACAGCGATTAGTATGGATCTGGCGGTACTAAGATTGTTAAGGTAGTTTGTGAATGTATGTTAACCAGGTATGTCACCCGCTATTCAAAGAAAATAACGTGACAAAAATGTTAACTAAAGTTAAAAACCAGAAAATCCTTGCTATACTTTCGCTTTAGCCATTGAACCTAAAACCAGAATAGTGTCAAAGGTTCAAAGTTCGTGAACTTTTTACAACCCCTTGCCCGAGCGTCTGCAGTTCTATTCTATTTATAAAACGATTTACGAGAAACTATCTTCCAAATATGTTTAGTCCATCTCAACTTTATAAGAAGGGCAGAAGTTTGTAACAAAAATCTATCGAGTATCGTTGGCCTGGCTTGACCGAGACACAGTTGTGCCAAGTTACATCTGGAAACGCAAGTTTAGACTCACCTAGCGCAGGGTCGAGGACTGCTTGTGCTGCTTGCTCCTCGCCGACCGGCGTCTTAAGGCATATTTTCTTGAGTTTCATCGCGATTGGTGAGTCTTCCGACTGGGCCACTGTAACACAAACGTACAGTTAACACGATGTTTATTGAATTCGGATCTTCCAAGTACGGCCGATACATATTTGATATGTCGCATAAAAGTTCTAAGTAAAAGCTGACACCAAAAAGTTCATAACAATTAATACTATATAATAATTATATATTCGTTAAGAACCCTAAAGAAAAGCGCGCTTGTTTAATTGATTAGTCGGTCGTCTACTAGAAGAAAAGTTGAACAATAAAATTAATGAAGAGCCTCACGCATGACACCCTTTTTATTGCTATAAATTTTTGATTCCGCGATCGATTACCAATGGCTCTTATATTACATTCTATTACCTACGCATTGTTTTCCACACCCATTTTCTGATCTTAGTTTTCTTCACCCGTGTGTGAAAGAAAAGTGAAACTTAAGACCAAGAACTTGATTATCAGAAGATTATCAACTTTTTCATATCAACAAGTCAAGCAGCAAGTTAGTACGGATGTACGGCCATTTAATACAAAAACGCAAATAGTTTCTACTGCCATAACATAAGGTAAATTATATAATAGCGCAAGAGGAAATTGATACTGTTAATTTCTGTGACGAGGAGTGGGTTACCTACTAAGTACAATATTTAAAAGATAAATAAATACATTTTAATCATGGCCTTGGTCCTGTTAATGTTTTACCTGTTTTTGTTCCCATTGTGCAAATGTCTCGACTTCTCCTAAGGACTGAATTTGAGCATAATAAAAGCGAGTTAGACAACAATATTTTCAAGGTACGTAGCTCTTGGGTACAAAAATAACAGAGATCTCGAGATTATCAATAACTTTAAGGCTCGCACAAACAGGCGTGACGCGACTTTAATAATACAATTTCTAAGAAAACTTCACGGTATACAATTACCGGTGCCGCGGGACAAATCGCGCCAGTATACACGAGCCTTTAAAAACTTTTTGCTACTATGCCGCAACATAAAGCATCTCAACAGACTCTTTCCTTAGACATCTTACGATATGTGTGGTGGTATGTGTGGGAAGGCTTTTGATAATTCCGCTAACTAATAACAACAGTCGATATGAGACACACAGCATAATACAGCACAGCATCAGCACAGCACAATACAGCAGCATCGATTACAGCATAATAATTATTATCACTTAATGACATTTACACTAGGAACCGAAACCGGTATGATCAATACGGGTATTTTTACGGTTACGACATTTATATTTTTAAAGGTTACCTTAAATTGAATACAACCAGTATTAATACCAGTTACCGAAATAAAAATTACCTCTATCTTACACTTGCCGTCGGCATTAGTCAAAGGGCGCGCATCGCCAGTGTGTATGTGCAACTGGTATTAAAACGGTAACCCTAAAAGAGGTAACATTTTTCATCTTCTTGGGTTACACAGATAGCGGTAACCTTAGTCGTAGAAGTAACCAAAATTCTTCGATACCTGTACCGTAATTTATAAAGGTTTTCGGTCCCTAAACACATCTCTGATCGTGATCAGTTAATCACGATCAGAAATGTGTTGGAAAAACGTCAGAATTTAAGTTTGCTCTATTTATGTCGCATTATCGACGTCATTATAAAGGAGGTATGATTTCGATCAACGCTGCACGTGGCATTGCTGCTGCGCTACGTACTGGTCCCCATACATTTTCAATAGGTTTGTATGAAATTACATTCCGGAGCACGGCATCAATGTGAATGTGACACAGCAATGTCGCGCAGCATTGCTGCCGCATGCAGCGTTGTTTGGAATCATATCGTAATGCATCGTGCTGCCTTTCAACATGGCATATAAAAAAACACATTGTGCTTTATTATGTTTTTTTTTCATGCATTTGTGATTGTATCGATTTTCGTAATCTGTAACGATAACCACGTTTAAGTCTACTTCAGGCACCATTGAGCTCATTTATTTTTTCTCAGTTAACGTACGGCCTCGGGGTTAACAGTTGATTGGTTTTGTTTCTGCTTTTTTTTTGAGACAGCAATGTGAGCCCAAGCAAGTATATTTTCAAAGTTAGCAAAGAAAACACCTCTACCTATATTATGGCATTTACAGATGCGTAAGTGTTACGTGCACAAAAAGCTCGTTTCGACAACTTGTCATTTCTACATCAATAACGGCTGCTTTGACGAAACGCTGACCTTAAAAACAACAGACGTAAAAAAAAGCAGAGTGAAAACTAACTTTAATTTCGGACCTCGGTGTCTTTGGTTTTGAATTTTCGTTTTATGCCACCGACTTTTTTTTTGAAGTGTTTTTTTTTAATTTTGTAAAAAGTTTTTATTTTTATCTTTTTAGTTGTGGTACCTACCCCACAGACGAACATTCGTTTATCACTACCTGCTTTGTAAATAACAGTGTCAGGAACTTATTATAACCCCATCCGCATATACTAAGTGGAGTAAGTGGAAAATTATTGAAGCTAACTCAAAAACTACCCAAGCAAAGTTAATAGAATTTATAAATTATGGACCTCTATAGGTATGAAAAAAATAATCATCAAAATGGATTCATAATTGGCGGAGTAATCGCGTAACAAACATAAAAAAATTAAAACAACATACAGTCGAACTGAGACCCTCCTCGTTTTTGAAGTCGGTTAAAAAATCACGCGAACGTCTGCGAAGTTTTAGAGGATGAATGATTAAAATACGTTGCTTTTCAATATTATGTGTTCGAAAATTCGACCGCGCATTGATCGTATTCTTCAATCGAGTACAAAACTCGTTTTGAAACTCGTATTAGTTGTTTTATGTATAGTATGTTTAAATTAAAATTTTTAATATTAATTTTCAAAGTGAAAGTTGTAACGTTAACTGCTTATTCAAGCGTACAGTATTAGCTCATAAAAGTTTAATGAATAATGAGGTGAAAAAAGGGTCTATATACATAATGGTTAATTAAAACTGTATAGTTAGAATGTGTAACAGTGTGCCAGGTCTCGTCTGCGACCTTGACGGCCTGAGCGTCGGCCACCGGAGACCGGGACGCCCGCGGTCGTCGAGGGCGCGACTCGAGATCCCGGGTAAAGGTGCGCGTACACTGTCGACTACTTTAATATTGCCACGACCTACGACAACTACCACGTCGTAAATAGATCTTGTGTATCAATATTAACTATCAACTCTATTGACGTATTCTATGACAGTTTATACAGTAACCTCGACTCTTGAGTATGTTTTAATTTTATTTAATATACTAGCTACTGCCCGCAACTTCACCCGTGTTGATACTTATTCTTATTCTAAAATAAAAGTTACTACTTAAGTACTTCTTATAACATCAGCTATCTGCCAGTGAAAGTCCCGCCAAGATCGGTTCAGCCGTTTCGGAGATAAGCCGGAACAAACAGACAGACTGACAAATTCTTTTTATGTTTTATTAAAACCATTTAATAAAAAGTTATTTGACCTGACATTACAAAGACACTTCAATGTTATTTATTTGTATAGATGTCAATTTTGGCATGACTCGTGATTTTTCATCTTATTTATTTAAGTGCAGTAACTTAATAAGAATTTGAAACAACAAGGTGTGTTTCGTGATACAAACTGTTAAAACTGGGCTGTCGAAACATTGTGAATGTACAGAGAGCGCTTCAACATTCAAGATACCAGCTTCAGGCGGTTTAGTGGATGGACAAGCTACCGTGGGTTAAAAAGCGTCGCGCTTATGTCAAGTCACGTGGTGACATGGTGGGCAGTGTACAGTCGTCACACACGTCGTGCGGCGCGATGTCGCTAGTGTGTCGTGGTTACGGCAGGGCAGGTGCAAGCGAGGCTGCACGCTGCGCCGCGCGGAGGCTGCGCCCACCCTTGCCACCCCGCGTCACCCTCATGCTCCCCCCGTAACCCTCCCGCGCACGCCATCTTAACAAATCGATAGGATATGACTGTTCTCCACTTCGCGGGTGCGACTTTTGGGCGCGGACTGAATGACCCCTCTTGATTGCGTAACGCAAAGCGCGTGAACAATAGAATCGGGCGAGATTCCGCCAGCCAAATGTAGCGACGTTTAAAACAAACCAAACACGGCCGGCGAAAAGGAAAATCTAAGTATCATAACCCTACAAACAGAACGAAGGGCTTTTCGACTGAACAAATGTTGGTTCAAAGCACCTTCCGAACAGGATTCTTTATAAATAACAGTCACGGTATGTTGACTATACTGCTCTTATAGCTATAAGGTTCGAAGGCAGTTTCTGCGATGACCGTATATGGTAAAAACGTCTAATCAAAGTTATGTTATTAAATAATTAGTAATTAATAAAGATAATGAAGCGACTAGCTCGCTTTATTATCTTACCTCTGGTCGGTGGTAGGGAACAGTTCGCGATGCGTCTCGAGGTTTACGAGGGCGTTATTGCCACATCATTTAACCAATATGGCCAATATGGGTAAACAGTTGTGCACTAGGCAGTAGAGGAAGCTTTATTGTGTAACAATATTGGTCCACCACGATTTACACTATAGAAGCATAATGGTTTCTGTGTAATTTATACCAAGTGTTTACTAAGTTTATGAGGAGGAACAATGTTTTTGTTTGGGTTACCTACTATAATAGGGTCTTGACAATTTTTCCTAGGATCCTAAACGTTGTTACTTTTTAGAATAATACTACTACTCATCATATAAAAATGTAGAACCGGCCAAAATAATAAGTTCTAGAAATATTTCATTTTCACTCGAGCGCAGTCACGGGAGGTCATTAGTTATTTTTAAACTTTAAACTTTTTTATAGAATAAAATAATCTAGAACATCAGTAGTAGTACTTACATTTACTTTTGATCTCAGCCGGTGGTCTTTAAGTTTTATTGAAGAAAAAAAAAGTAAATATTGGCGAAGTGCTAGACAAAAGCCTTTGAAATTAGGTCACGAAGACCTATGAAGAAGATGATGGCAATTGAATTTCTTGTATTTAAAATAAGTTGCAAATATTTATAACTCAAAAACCTTAATTATTTTATTTAAAGACGCAGCTAGTAAAGCCTTTTACTACAATTAATTTAACAGCACTATAATAAGTATGTAGTGATAATATCAGAAAGTACTGCAGCTGCAAAGTTGATGGAAAAATGTGAATTGTCAGGAGTTCGAATTCGCTACCTGTGTATGCTTACGATTCATCCATTCTACTAAAATAGAATTTGGTGGCGCCTTTTTCATCAGCAAACAGAATTAATTCAATGAGAAGGTAATCCCAACCGTCCTATAACCCAAGCGGGATGGGAGTAAACCGCGGGCCGCTCCCGCCATCTCTACTTAAATATTCACGCCCTCTAATGACACGATGTCGGCTCACTTTAACAAGGTTCTAGGTGGCCAACTAGACGCGCGTACTTGGAACCTTACCGAACCAAGCAATACGGAACAAAGAAGTTAAGATAACCATCCGCCGAAAGTGATCCAGTACGGAATGAAAGAAATTCGCTCCTATAAGCGATGCAAAGGATAAACTGTAGGGTGAAGGTACCTTTGTATATTTAGGTAGGTTTCTGGTATTCTATTTACACGCTTCCGATCGATATTTATCTTGGCTTCCGTACTCCGTCAGCTTCGACTGAGAATCAGCATTCGCATTTGTGTGTTCAAATTCAATACAGTATCGCAATTAAGTTCTGAGAATTTTCATTAGTCCCATAAAATAGGCAACTATTTTCATATTATGTGACGCTGTGCAAGACCAATATCCATATTGGTCTTCGTAGACGCGACCATTTTAACTTGGACTTCGATATGTTAAAAGCATACCTACATAAAGAAGATCGGGTGCAATTTAAGGAGTTCACATTTATATGACAATTCTATGAGTAGGATTGTTAACAAGAGCATACAACAGCATCAATTTTTTTTTAAATTAGATCCCGAAAAATTTGAAAGCATCGTCAAATATGAGCTCAAGCCTGCTTCCCTGACAGAACAAACTATGCTGGATGGCTCATTAGAATAAAGCGCATTCAGTTAAGA
Source organism: Eupsilia transversa (assembly GCA_914767815.1). NCBI lineage: Eukaryota > Metazoa > Arthropoda > Insecta > Lepidoptera > Noctuidae > Eupsilia > Eupsilia transversa. Next base: position 10,507,792 of record OU611891.1, read on the forward strand.
GTAGTGATAAAATTATGCGAACGAACCGAGTAAATTGTTCTAATGATAACATATTCATTGCCGCGTCGACTTCTCAGACTTAACGGTTTACAACTCGGTGACCAACGGCGTACCGCAGTAAGTATCAACAAATTAAAAGTACACAAGAGTCATAACGATAGCGAAGCGTCATGTGACCTCGATATTATGTTAAGAAATGACAAATGAGGCAGTGGTCATGGTGTAATGACAATTGCCACAAGTCACCAGGAGCTTATATTTTATCACAGCTCCGAGTTTTACATCCGCCAAGAATACAAAGATCTAAGTTACTCGACTCTTCAACAACGCTCGAATTTGGTTTCCATTGTCGATTTGGACTGGAGACCTATGTAGACTGCGCTGCGATATACTGAGTTGATTGTTTGTTTGGTTTACTATTTTTAAGAACATTTTGTTGCGTCAGTACTAAACACTGTAACTGCTGGCGTTGATCATGAAAATCGGTTATCAAGGTATGGGCGCGTGATGCGGAGGAATTAAGGCTCGTTCACACCGGCGCGACTTGTCGCGCGACGCGACACCGGCAATTGTTCAATCGTGAAGTTTTATTAGAAATTGTATTGTTAAAGTCGCGTCGCGCGACAAGTCGCGCCGGTGTGAACGAGCCTTTAGGGACATGTCGTCGAAAAAGTTTTGCAATACCGAAGAATCGAAGAAACCGCGGATGACTTGTGTGAAAGAGGGTATGGCTCAACGGAGGGTGATTAGGATTACTGAGATGGCGGCTAATAGAGATTCATGAAAAAGGAAGACGTGCTTCGCCACTGCCCAGTACAGAAGGATAATGGTACTGGCATTGATCAAAGGTAAACTTGTCGTTCGAAACCATTCTCGTAGATCCAAATCATATATTTTGTATTATGAAAAAGTAATAATATAAATACCTAAATGAGCTGACCTGTTCACGAATTAGTGTGATAAGCAATTTATTTACACAAACGATCTCACTGCTTAGTCTTATCATATGGATGACACAAGTACAATGATAACGTGTTGATATTGTTTCGGGAAGGAAGACATTAGACGGATGATTAAAATCATTTACACATAACAGGTCGTTTTGCTTAAAAGGAACTCGCAGAGCGGGATCAGGAGACGGCCGATGCTACTCGGTGACGAAGGAAACCGGCAAGTGACCTTGAATATGAGTTTAACATATATTATGTATAGCCTCTATCTATGAGTTTCCCAATTCTACTGGGATAGCACAATATTGAATTGGATCAAAATATTTTTAGTGTACAATTTTCAGTCACAAAATTTGAGAGAACACCAACGATTCTGTAAAGTGATCAAAATTGTTCTCCCGTATCTATTTAAGACAACAAAATATAATATAATTAATCGACACTTTATAAAAATGGCTACGCTTTAATTGCTTGAGTATGACTAGCTACTCGGAGTCTCGTTTAAAGGAGACTATAGCCGTGCTGGGGGAACAAAAAGGACATCTTTATAACCAACTTCCAAAAAGGAGGAGGTTTTATGTTCGTAGAGTATGTATGCTTTTTTAGGGTTCCGTAGTCAACAAGGAACCCTTATAGTTTCGCCATGTCCGTCTGTCTGTCCGTTCGCGGCTAAGTGAAAAATATTTTTTTGGAAGTCGGTTGTTTTTTTTGTTTTTTCATGTGTATTGTGTAGGACGAAGATCAACCACTCAAGATCGCCAATAATTTAGTTCAATGCTCACTGTCTTGATTGCATGGCTGTATTAGGAATGTTTAAGTTATGGATGTTCTGAAATTTATTGGTGGGAACACGGTTTAGATCATTGAGTTAGGGACATTTATACTTTCTGCACGAAACGCCAAGCATTCAAGCAAGCTATTGCGGGATCAGAGAAACGTCATTCATTTTCTTACAATGCTTACCAGGGGGACCCAAACAAGTTAATCAGACCAATGCATCAGCTTCAGTTGGACTTTCCATTAAACTAATGACTCATCATTCAGTAAGATTAATATGCTTTACTGGTTTAATGTACAAATTCATGAGTTCATTGAGTTCCACTCGATATATGGAGCGGCTAACGGCGACACCTGCAGAGCCTCAAGTATGACCTTCGACGACGCCGCTAATACGCAATACCTACTTGAGCGGTCAGCGATCGGCATAACACAACTATTATGCGGAATGATTAAATAAATGATTATGATATGGCAAAAAATTCTACGGACCATTTAGAAACGACACGTTTGGTACAGACACTTTGTTCATGATAAACAAGTGTGAGTTTTATGTTCATGTTAAGTAATATCAGGGAGTATGATATTACATCAACGGTCCGATATCTAACTGTTAATCAAAAAATCTTTGTTACTTTGTAAATGTTCGTTTATCAAAAAATACCCGCGGGCACTTCAGTGCGCCGCTTAACTTCTGTCAGACCGGTAAGCTTTTGCCTCTTTCACTTCCTGCTAAGTAGTACTTCCCGAATAATTGTTATATCCTCAGATAGTTCACAAATGGTATCTATAAAAAAAAAACGTACAACGATACGTGTTTGCCATTATAGTTAGTATACGATTACGATACGATGTCACCGCGCTACTACGTGTGCTCGCAGTGAGCCAGCAGAGCGACGAAACGGATACTCGCTTCACCTGCTCGCTTCCGCTCGATAATTACAAGAAGCGCACTACTAACAAAACATTATAATATGCGTTATTGTTTTCTCTATATACTACTGTCGTAAACTTGATACGATTGGTTAGAAAACTGGAGTACGTTATGCTTTGAGTAACACAACGAGGGGTGCACCAGGTAGTTGAGTCAGATGCGGCATTCGTTGTACAAAATCTGCTGAGTTAACCACGCAAACGCAATGTCAAGTTGTTTGTCCAAATATGGCAGCCTACTGTCTCAAATATTGTTGAGGCCGGTTTCAATGAGTAAGACGCTAGAGTGTAAGCTACGGGATGTTGAAACAATGCGACGGTCTTGTACAAGTGTGGATCGGTCGGATGCGCGGGGGTCATTGACCCTGTGCCCCCCTCCCCCGCGCCGGCCGCGGTCTCACTTTCGATGCGCCCGAGGCCTCCATGAGTCCACGTGCCCGTGCGCAGCCACCGACGCCGTCGCTGGTGACGTCATCGCCTCCAGGACCACGCGCAACGGTGCTACTTGCCAGAGCGTGAAGCTGTTTGTGCTTTTCATTAGAACACCCATGGGAACCATGCTAACAACGGACACCACAGTCCTTTCCCTTACTGACATAGTTTAAATTGTTCGTAACGTTCTGGTAGTTTCAATATTTCTTACGAGCAAACTTGTCAGTATCAGCTTCTGCGATGATGTAAGAAGTAATACAACAATAACTTAAGACGTTACGACTTAACGTTTTTTAGGGTTCGTAGGCAACAAGGAACCCTTATAGTTTCGCCTCTCTTAGTATTAGAAGAAAGCTGGAATTTGGGTACATGCATATTAATAACGCCGACAAAGGGGTAAAGTAAAATCTTGAAAAAAAGTTTTTTTTTCTCGTCTATACTTTGGCACGAGTCGTTGGATAGGCCGTTCAGAAATATTGCGGGTGTGTGAAAAATATTTTTTTGATTCAGGAATCTTTTTCGATGATAGGAATGATTAAGCTTTAAAGTGTTAGATTCAAGTGTTCCCCCCTGCCAGCTATACGGTTGTTTTTGGATACAGTCGAACAACTTACATTTGTAGTTGGAATGTATGGGAGAACATGTTTTTCAACTACAATGTTAAGTTTGTTCTTTGGATAAATTCATCCCATCTTCGGAACCCCTCAGTGAGCGTGGTCCGACACGCACTTGGCCTATTTTTATTTTTAACTTTAATACAATATTATGTAAACTTACATATTAGTCAGGTCAAAAGAACAGGCAACAAATCATGTAGAACTCCGAATGGTGAGAAAGTGTGAAATATCACGCATTAGTGTAAATGTAAAGGCAAACGAACCTGTAAACTATACTAAAACTATTAGAACTTCATGTATTGCCAGCAGATACATGGAGAGTAAATAGTGTAATATGAACTACATAGTTGACTTCTGTCATCTCATTTTGCTTATTGCACTGATTGTCGTCTGTAATTCTAATCTATACCTTCAAAGTTAACATTGAATGACGCTGATGCAAGGTGAGGATGTAGGAGGACGGTATAACAAATTCTGCATCGTGTTTCCTGTAATTCAAATAAGTACGAATGGCTACCACTACCACCATGCTGGACAACCTGTAATGAGCCCGCTGAAGGAGGAAGTTATGGTTGACAATACTGACATGCAGAAGACTCGACATTATGACAAAACTTGAACTGATACGGATGACCATTTCAGTACTTAAAAATGTGCAGGCCGGAACAATTTGTAAACATTGTCGATGTCGATTTTGCCAACGTCTTCAGCATTATAATGAATGATCTGTTGGCATCAACACAGAACGACGGTCACACACAAGGATTACCTGAGCCGTGTGTGGGTGCACAAATAACAAACAGAAATACAGGCCGAATATCTGTTTGTCGAACAAATATATGCCGCGATGAGGGAGATTAAAACCGTGAGGTCTCAGCACCGCTAGCCGATACCGATGTTAAGACATTCCGCCTCAGCTTACATCTTGGGGTTTCTACAAGGCTTTGCTGCCTAGACCACCAGGCTAGACCAGCGTGTTGACTTTTGTAGTCTGTCCCATCTTGTATACTATTTATGTGACTTAAGTCCATTAACCCCATAATGTTTACATCAATGAAAACAAATGTTGAAATACTTGATGATAGTTGAGTTATTTGTAAAATTTATCGCGACATCAAACCGCCAGTATTTTGCTTGGTGAAGGAAACACTAGCCAGTTGTTAAAGCCGGGGATACACTACTAATCCCAGCGGTAAGTACAGCGGATTCTATATTATTTTACACGACTCCCCAAAACGGAGTGTAATGTTTTCAGGGTTCATGTATGTATGTGAGTTTCTTTGTTCCACCATAACTTTTTTTATTTTAAAGCTTGCATCAGATCAGCTCATGAGTGCCTTGGAAAGGCATTTTCATAAGAAGGGTACTTGCTGTGTTTTTGGTGGGAATCTGAATGTCAGTTTGGTCGGACTGGCAGAGAAATAGGGCGGCAAGTAACACAAATGAGTCTGTAAAAAGTATAGCATAATTGTACTAAAATTTCCCCATGGGTAAACAAAGACATCAGTTCATCTTCGGTGGTGTTGTTTTGACCATTCCAAAGTTAATTTTAGTTTGATAGGAATAACTTTTCCGCTATCACTTATTGCTCAGTCAGGGGTTGAGTGAGCAGTCTTAACAATGTTGCAGTAATCGACTCAACTCGTGTAAGCAACCATTACACAATCGATTGCGTAATAGAAAGTTGTGATTCGTTATCAACCAGATGGTTTAAAACATTCTTTTACATGCGTCAGTCAGTCAAATATTTCTTGGTTCTGTAATGACCATTAAACCCAGTTCATCTACGAAATCCAGTTTCTCTGTAGCGACCGGCGCAAAATTATCATACTAGGATCTTAGTTTCACGTTGTGGTTGTGGCAAAGAAAACTTTTGAAAGATTTTTTACTATATATATTCAAAGATTTCAGAGTTAACCACTTCAAATCTTTCTGAAAGTTGTTCTATGAGCTATGAGAATTATGTCAACTGTTAATTTTTTTAATTAAGTGAAATAAACGCATGGGAAATGTGATACAGATATCACAATTAAGTAAGTATACATTACGTATATTTGAATAAATAGTGAGTTGGCAGTGAGCAGGCCGCGTAACGGTGTCTAGTATCGAAGTCGTCGGCGAGGGTCATCGGCGCGTGGCGACAATTAAAACCGGGATAAGTGTTGCGTGTACCTGCGAGATGAGGGCGCCACGGTCGATACGAGGGGGAAGCACCCGCGGGGAGGGGCCATTCGGTTAAGGAGTTTAGAATACAAGTCACGGAGTATTGATGTCTCCCGTGTTATTTTTATTGCGTAAAAGGACAACTATGAAACAGTCCCTAGCTCCCCCATCAACCCGCGCTACTTCGTCCGAGCGATATTGTGACGGTAGATTGGAAGGTGTATGACGGGCTGTAACGATGTATTGTCTATCTGCAGGTAGCCTTTGTCTAGTCAGAGTTATTAAAGCTTTATTTTTATGGCTCGCTTAAAATGTCTTTCTCGCATAAGACCTTTTAACCGAATCGCGAATTGGGTTTGGTGAAGCGAGTTACTTTAATTCGTTTATGGAATAATAGATTTCCATTATGTGTGTAAAAAAAATAAGCATGTTTTCAGCAATTTCAACATCTGCGTCACAAGACGTGTGGGTGTTGAGGCGGCAGACAGAGTGTGCGGGGGTGGGGCGGGGTGCGGGTGAGCCAACTCTTCATTCCCATTTAGCTACTGAATTGTACAGCGGGAGGAGGCCATGATTATGTTTACTAACCCCGGCCGCCCGTGCCCCCGGTCTACGCGGTCCGAATTAACACACGATCTTTGTCCCAAAACTCGGTCTTTACATAGCCACCCTGCCGATCGGTGTTGCTATGTGCGAAATTGCGAATGGCGGATATGTTAGCACTCTGTTTATCCGTTCGATTGTTCGAGAATCGAATACAGAATTGCACGCATTCTATTTGGAAATGACTCACAAAACACTAAGCAATTGAAAATACTTGCTGTTTTAGGTTACATTAAAATGACACTATCTGTTTGAATAATTAATTATTTAAGTGAGTTTAAAACTAAGCTGGTTTGTAACTGATATAATTTAGTTTCGTTATAAAAGTCGTCAAAATATTGGTTTGGTCGAAGAAGGAAGAACAGACACCCCACATTTTGTTGGCATATTTTGTTTTGTAAAAAAGAAACATGCTTAAAAACAGTAAATCAAGGCGCGTGCCCACAAGGCGGCGCGGCCAGACAGCAACCACAGCATAATCAAGTGTTATGATATAAGTGAAACAAAAAATATGGGTTCACTCACTGTATGATGTAATATAGTAAAGCTACTATAGAATATATTATTATATTTGAACTAAGAGCAACAAACCGATTCAATGGCGAACCGTTAGTGTTTGCAGGCCCAGATCGTTTTAGGTTCGACTCTCAATATTCTCAGATCAGACAGAAATAATGCATCTAATTCGGCGTCAAGAAATCACCAGACGGACAATTCGCGTATTTCTAAATACCATAATTCTAATCACAGTCTCAATATTTAAAAAATATCTCAAATTTTCATACATTTTTGACATTGATTGTCGCGGAGATGAGATTCATAAATTCATACTTGATTTTGAACGTTTTTAAATACGTGAAATAGACCTGCAGTTCGGCGACAGCCCTTGAAATTTTGGCCGGTAAATCGAGGTATCTGTACCCGCTATTGCTCTGAATCTAACACCCCAACGAGTGAACTGTCAGTAAGTGCACCTTACCTACTCGCTCCACCACAAGCATGACTATCAAACTGATATTAACGTTAAAACGAAAAGATAGTAAAACAGAATGTAACTTAACACTAAGTAAAACTACTGCCGTGATGTGATCCTGTGGTACCGAGTTGACCCACTGATCCTCTTTACGCTGGCGTTGGTAATCGTCTAAAAACTCGACCGCGGTGAAGCCAGCCCCCTGACCACCGGTCGCGCGAGCGTAAGTAACCGGCAAGCTGAACTATTATTCATTCATTCAATACATAATAATGAATAAAAAGAAATTGAGTGAATTAAATAACAGTGAAAAAAGTTTTGTTTTTTTATACAGCTTTGTATTTATTTATATTTTTGATTTGTAAATTAAGACCGACATTTTTTAAATTGCGAAATATTAAGAAAATAATTTAATAGTCTTAAAAAACGGCATTTAGCTACCATACCAACTCCATCTGCCTAATTGATTTAAAAAAACTATGCGCTGTCATCTATGTACAAATGGCTACACTTCCAAAAAGCTTATTAGGCTAAGTGTTACGACCGAATACTTCACAACATTAGGGGCATCCGAATGTTTGGAGTGTCGTGGCGGCTACATACCACACGGGCTGCAGGGTCATTACCACGCGGCTGGGGGCGCGTTCCTAGCGCCAAGCGCTCCCGACAACGTTTACGTAACACTGTCTTTATGACACCTCTGATTAATTTTACGAGACGCCCTTGATTCTACATCCTCCATCTTCGAGTAGACACAACTAGACCACTTTGCATAGCGTGACGGTGAAAATATTTTTTGAGGGTGCAACTGCAACCAGGCCGCAATCAACGTTGTCGGAACATATTTTTAGACATTTATATGAGGTGGTAGATTGAGGTCGACTGCTATTTGATTTTGATTGACCCTTGCAGCACCAAAAGAATATTCACGTTATCCCATTCATTGATTTTTTTTATTTTGCCCTTACTTTTAACTAAAAAACATAGTATGATCAGTGCGTCGACTGCAAGTAATACTAATCACTCAAAAAAAAAAAAAAAAGATTGACGAATTGAGAACCTCCTCCTTTTTTTTAAATCAGTTAAAATTAGATCGCGACGACCTGGCTATATAACGTAGGAACGATTTTAGGATGGTGAGAAGATAGTGAGATGCCAAGCTAGTGGAAACCAGTTAATTAATTTGAATATCACAAACAAAAATTATATTTCAACAATTTGCAAATTCTACCTTTGCCAGCATTATCGACTGTACCTCTAAATATTTTTTACATATCAGTACCTTGTTAGATGGGTCAATATACAGTATTGGGATTGTAACGGTTCCATCAGAAATCTTTCACAAAATTAATCAATTTATTGTCCTATATCTTTAAAGTAACTATTAATGTTGTGTTTTATTTAAGCCATTAATTTAAATTACGCTAACTATAACACTTCAGACTATTAAACGATTATAAAGTTAAAAATGTATACTCCCCTGGCATGCCCCATTGCCTAATCTTAATAAACTTGTAATCATATTAAAAAAAAAAAAACCTAAAGTGATATTTTCTCAATAATTAAGTAAGTAACTAAATAAAGGATAAAACATAATTTCCTGAAATAAAGGTAAAAAAATAATGGTTAATGTAATAAAAATAACAAAGTTTTTGAGTCCCTCTAAAATAGTGTACCCTCCCCTGGCGGAGTTTAGTTAAAATTATCGAGTAAAAATAGCAAACACCGGACGTTTAACATTGACAGGCACGTATTAAACGAAGTGAACATATCAACTACCCAATCGCAGCGAGGATTTTCAAATCGGCGTCGGGTCAGTAGTCGTTACGGTGTCATAGCGCGTGTTGTGCCAGTCGTTGCAGTATTTACCCTGGTAAGTGTATATTTTTACATATTATGGTTACGTAGATTTGCATTTGTAAAAAAATATCATTATTATGAGCCAGAGGAGCATATTGCCTAGAAATACAGAAGCAAACACGTGTTTAGCTGTATTTTGTGTTTATTTGCTGTTTTGTCACTCCTCTGGTGCCACTCCCCTGGCATACAGGTGAAATTAAAGCCAGGGGAATGACAAAAAATTGACTTATTATTATTTCGTATTTTAACATCTACTTTTATTTATTCCAGTTCTCGCTTATGTCATACATAAGCTAGAATCAAAAAGAAAATGAAAAAGAAGCAAACGAGGGAAGAAAGGCTGGAAAAGAAACTTGAAGCTGAAAGGTAGGAAACCAGAGAATAAAAAGTGATCCAGTTAAGAATGAATAATCAAAAGAAAAAGAAAAACTGAAATATGAAAGAAGGAAAATTGACAATTAATAAAAAGTATTCAAAGAAAGGAAACAACGAACTTCTAGAATATGGAGACTATGGACACTAAAAAGCACAGAGATTGTTTAATTCGACTAATTAAATTGAAAATTGTTCTGTGATGCTGATAGAATTTCATTAATTAAAATAATAATCATTAATAAGTAACACCTTTTTTATTTATATATTTTAAATAACATATAAAAATACTAATGATATGTCACTTCCCTGTCCTGATTTGTCACTACCCTGTCCATGATGTCACTCCCCTGACTACACATTTTCCCCTGGGGCCTATAAAACTTTTAAAAAAACATTTATCTTCTGGCCCATAACATTATGCATACATACACATAGCGAAGTTGCTAGATATTTAATACTAATTCAAAAACATAACTTTTTCTCTGGGGCCACTGAAAATACATTGATTGTATATTCACCCAGATAGCTGATTAAATGAAGATGTCTTCCTCGTAATTTGTACGCTTCATCCTTTAGTACAATTTTGAGATAACTGGTGTCCAAGTTCATGTATGTAGATGATTTTTACAAATGAAAAAAGGTTACAAACTTCTTCCTTTAACTGTTTGATGTTTTAGGTAATTTGGTTACATCGAAAAGTTTGTTAAAGTATTAGGTACCCAATGATATAGCAATGAAGGCCATTCAATCTAAGAGTTCAGTGAAGAATTTTCGATTTTTTCAAAATTACCGTATCCCATGAATTTTCGCCATATGCTTTATGTGGTGGTTAATTGTTGTAAATGGGTCACATTATAGTCCGGAAAGGAATCTTGAAAAAATTACAAGTCACCCTGAATATTACTGCAACATCTACTGTACCCTAATGTAAATTTTACCTATATGGATGACATAGTATTTGCAAAAAGAACGAATACACAACTTCCCGAACACATACAAATAAATAATCAAGTAGCGTGCAAGCGTCTGCAAAGTTGCAGCCTTGCAGTCATACAACGCTATTCAGGTACAGGGACGCCTAATGAAAGTCGATAGATGAATGTTTAGGTTTTAATTAGAATAAGAGCTATGTCGCCAGAACGGTTCGTTTTCGTGATTTTGCTGTAAATTAAAATACTTATCTTCATCACATTTGCTTATTTACGTCATTATGGCCGCACACGATCATACCGTTGACGACGACCGATGCCGTTATTTTTTGTCCATTTTCAAAATCTCCACATTCAGATTTCAAAAATGGACAAAAAAGAACGTGATCTTATGAGCCGTTGATTTTGGGATGATTGTGTCCACGAAATCCTGAGTATCGGTGTTCTCTCATCACGCCCCACCTACTCAGCTATAAACTTTTCACCTTGCATGTGCTTGCTCAAAAACCCTCTGGGCTCCCCTACCATTGGGACTTGTTACACAATACAAGTTCAAATAACATCGAAACCATGCCGCGTAAAAACATGCTAAAGTTTAGCACATAAACTAGTTTGACAACTCTAAACCTTACACTAGCTCCTTCTTGTTCTAGTAAAAGATAGCGAATATCTTATTATTGTTCAGTGGTGAACAACAAAATCGTTGACATGCCATTGGCAATCGCAATCTTAAGGCAAAAATAGGATATGCTCTGCGAAGTTCTGAATCCAGGAAGATTTTAGTCAAGATTATATTTTATATCGCCAAGTAGAGAACCTATGGAAGTTTTCTACCTTTTTCTCCCGGCCAATATTCAACGTTTTTTTTTTATTTTATAGATTTTTCGCCTTTTTGTTTTAGTTGGGACTGGGGCACAACAAGCACCTTTACAAAGCGCATGGGCAACATAGGTCTGTCTATTCAGAAAAAAATTAAATGAAAAGAATCAAGTCTCAACTTAGAGCGCGATAAATATTTTAACTAGGTGGACATTCCGTGCGGTTTGTTCGTGTTGACGAGGACATCAACACATTTAATTAATACTAACGAAAAATAATTTCCAGGTATTTTAAGCTTTAGAAGAAATTGTTAAACCACTTCACGTATTCGCTTTTTGACACCACTGCAAGCAATTTCAGAGCTGTCTGACGCGAATATTGTCAACAATTATTATTATTTTGACTGTAATATTAATCTGCCAACTCGCATATTTTAATATGTGATGTCATTGAAAACTAATCTTATAATAGTGTTTATCTAATCGCTTAATCAAAATTGTCTCTAAGTTGATCTTGTAGAGTGGAACATTACAAAACAATAGGAAATGGAATCCACTGATCACAATATCCATTTACTTACGAAGTAGTAAGGTAGCCCGCACGTCAATGGTAACAAATTTGGCTTAGCGTAATAAGTTTTCAATATAATAAAAGGCCATCTTATACTGGTTTTGGTACCACTGACGTGCGGCCTACAAACTGTCTATGAGGGGAGTTGAAGGACAATAATTATTGTCCATATCGAAGTAAGGCGCATTTGGCCTTCAAAAAAGGTCAAACCGTACGCTTCGGCTAAGTATATTGGACCTATGATATTACGCATGTAGAAAAATTTAAATGATTACGCTAGGACATCGCAAAGTTCTGCTGCACGAAATAACATATGTATGTACTAGTTGTTAATTAATCAGTATGCGATGGTAATATTAAGATGTTGTCCAAGGACTTGGAGCGCGAGTTACTTCGCGTATCGAGGCAACAGCCGATCGCGTGAGCCCTTGTTGTTCATGATATCGGTATGGTGAGACGGTGGATCGATTCGAGTGAGTTTACGGGCTCGATCATTATCTCCATCAACATTTCGGTAACGGCTGTGAACGGTTAAATTGTAGACTGGGTTTGAGTGACTAAAATTCGACACCGAGGTTATTTTTTTAAGACTCTTCGCTTTTGTGCATGAAGAATTGAATCATGTTCTTTACCCTGAAACCCGAATTAATTTTCTTAAGTCCTAATCGTTCAGAGAATGTTGGCTGGAGTCGGTCAATTTTTTTTATTACTTTCGATGCTAGTTGCCATATATACCTACTACTGGTTTTCTAGACTAAAATACACATAATCTCTCTTGCCAGACTTTAATCCTAAATCGAATCGTCAAATGCATTCCAAATTTTTATTACATGGATATAAAACTACAACAAGATGTTTCTAGTGTGGTTCCATTATAAAAAGGATTACGATTTTACATAAAATGTCGATACTCAAAAATTTTTTTGCAAATCGACAATCCTGCGTGTGAGTTAGACATGGCAACACGTAGTGGGATTGTTGAGATTTCGGGGTTCGAGTACCGACACCCGCTGACTAATCCTTTATACAGCTCCGATATAGGATACTTTATGAATCTATTAATAGAAAATAATCAAACACGCGTTAATCCGCATGGGTCCACGTGACGCAGACGCTACTGCAGAATATTATTAACGTACAAGTAGTACCTAATACTGCTGTCTTCGTCAGTCGATGTGCGTGACTGGTCTGTTACGAAAATCAATATCAAAACAATGTCTTATTATAAAGTTGGACTCCAAGGATGTAGTAGTTATATAAGTAGCCTTGTGTACGATGTCGATACTCATAGTATACATATGCGCGCAATTAAATTGAATTTGGTTGAACAAGCAATAGAATTAAAAGTTTTAGATTAACTCAGCAACAGTATATTCGATCAATAACTGTTACACGATTTGTACAAGGTACAAAGCGTGTCGTCAAGCCCCAAGAGAGGCTGAATATTTCTCTCATAGGTACCCGTGGGGTACAACAAACAGAGAACCAAATCTTTTAGCAAAACAATCACCATGCAACACTTTTATTTGTTCCACGCGAATTCTTAGCATAACTGTAGGTACTTCTAAGTCAAAACGCTACTTACTATAATCGGTCATGAAAGATTCTAGTCTAGAGGATCTACTTACTTTGATGCTTATCAGCTAACTGTATAAGAGGATTTGGAAGGTCTCGCCGCCTGTAGAAACACATGACTTTTGCTTCCACGTTCCCAGACGGCGTCTTGTTCAGCTCCTCTATCCGTCGGATCTGGTACGGAGACGTCGACGACGTCTCGAAATAGACGCAGTCTGCAGACAAACATAATGGACATTGGTTAGATTGGACTCTACCTGTACCTGCAACAGTTTATTGTAAACAGTCTAATTTATATTCGTAAAGTTTATTTACAACAGGCTCTAAGAAAGATGTAGTTTATTTGTAGAGCAGGAGCAAAGGCATAAAATTAAAAAGCAATACAATGTTATTAGACTTAAATTCAAACCGAACATGTAACAACGCGGTGGGTGTCATCATAGCCAATAGATTTTTTGTTCTTCGAATAGAATTGATTAGCATTTTAATATGTCACGTAACATCAAATTATTCTTAAAACCACCGGCTCTCACTGGAACATTACCAAGGACTGCATTTATGATTCTACGGTATATTTGAACGTTTTTTCCTAGGCCACAAGTGCCAACTTTAGGTGTGGAAGTAGTTGGTGCGGAACGGACGGTTGCTGTTTATCCGTACCAGCGATACTTATGTTAGTTGTTGTGCCACATGGACAACTAATGTAAATGGCGCCTTTTTACCGTTACTCCGTACAACACAACTAAATAACACGCGCGCATAATGACACGCTTGAAACCTTTCATTCCTAACCGTAAGCGCGTTAGTTTTGGACGATTAACCTCCTGTCAATGCTAGCTATTGCTGTATTAAGACAGCAAGAGTGACGTGGACCCCTTGCGACTAGTCAGCGAAAATATTATATTATAACCAGGTTTTGCCCGCGGCTTCACCCCCTTCGACATCGGAAATTATCCCACGGTAACGCACTACCGGGAAAATTTTACTGTGTTAATTAATCTAGGTAATAAACTATCCGTGTGCCAAATTTCATCCAAATCCTTAGTAGCTTAATACCATAAATGATTGAAATACTATCGTAATTCCAGGCCAGTAAAGTTCCCAAACGGCATGATTTTTTCGAAAACCTTCAACAATCATCGTCATATTTCAGCCAATTTTCACAAAACCTTAATGAATTATACACCTAAACCTTCCTCATGAATCACTCTGTCCATTAGTGAAAACCGTATGAAAATGCATTACGTAGTTTTTGAGTTTATCGCGTTCAGACAGACACGGTGGGGGACTTTGTTTTATAATAATATGTACCGACTTCTATGAATCGAATATTTTGCGGTCCTAAAGCCATCCAAAGAGATAGTTTAAGAAGGCAGATATCTAACTGCTATAGGGCAGTTGGTTGGTAGCGATCTCCGATCTATTAAAATCATAGTAATACTTTTGCAGTCTTTTAGGCTTACAAAATTTGCAGCTCTGTCTGTTACATTAGTTCGTTAAGTCGGAAGTAATGGGAAAACTCGTGCCGCCTAATAATCACCTGAAAATATAATTCTAGTGGATCTCATATTTCGTATGAAACTTTCCATTCTGGTACGATCGCGAGGTGAACTAAAATTAACTTACGATGAGACGTGAATTCACGTGTAATAGATACGAAAGAGCGCTTTATTTTTTTCATGTATTACCATTATCATTGATGTGATACTTCCTGTTAGAGCATTGTGGCATTTAGATGTATTTATAGTACCTACTTTAATTAATGTAGTCTAGTTAAGGTTAGGTTGGAGTGATCATAGAAATGAGCCCCACCATTTATTTTTGTGC
The DNA here is from genome assembly GCA_914767815.1 of Eupsilia transversa. Lineage (NCBI taxonomy): Eukaryota > Metazoa > Arthropoda > Insecta > Lepidoptera > Noctuidae > Eupsilia > Eupsilia transversa. Next base: position 10,523,195 of record OU611891.1, read on the forward strand.
CACATATGACAGTTGATTTGATCATCTCCATTAGATTCAGATACGACATTCATCTCGTGTGAAACGATTCTAAAGCATCCAATAAACAATAAAAAGGGGTTTATATCAAAATTGATCCCTATGTAAGAAAGCGTCGCGCGTCGTAAAAAGCACGAGTGTAGACGCGCGGCTGACCTGGCGTTTATATCAATAGGTTAGGTATCCAGTAGCTGTACATGTGTACGCAGTGCTTCATCTACACAGATATAAGCCGGCCAATATACGAGTGTTACGGATACGTCTATACGTATGATATTACCTATAGTTATATATGTGCGTAAGTTGGGGCATTATGCGGCTGATAGCGATGTTAACGCCCGTTCAGTTTTGCCAAGAAGTGTATTTTTGGAACGTGTCAATAAGTAAGTGTATAGTAAATTTAGCCTGGACACGTCATCACAAGAGGGCGGAGAATGATTGAATTCACACTGTAAGATTTCGCGTGGCGACGCTTCTTGTTTCTTTTGTTGTAATTACCATAACTGGCCTCAGGGTCGCCTGTTACGAGTGACATGTAGACAATTCTCCAGTTTTAATAAAAATGTATTAAGGTGAACATCAGCCTACCTTGTCTGCGTCTTCCATAATGTTAAAATAAAATGACTATTGCTTGATACGTAGAATATAGGTAAGTTTATGATAATGGTTCAGTTTTAATTGCTTTGATTTTTAACATGGTTTATCTTCCTTTCTACAATGAAATCAATAACTAAATACGAGATTCGCCATTTATTAACAAAACTCATATAAACATAACCTATGTAAAAAAGAATACCTTTAAATAAGCCCTTGATGTTTCATATGCAGTCGTTATGCACCTTCGGTTAGCAGGCGCCATTGTTATAATGATTTTTTTCCCTCATTTCTTTTCTTTTATTTTAAATCACTGGGACATAACATCTTCTGACGTAATCATTACTTTTCTAATTAAGAATCATCTGTTCCATTTTTTTATGAGTACGTTATTCGGCCCTGCTCATCTGACCACTTGTTTTTTAATTTTCTTTTTGTTTCTGTTGTCTGGTGCGTTTGTGTTACAAATAGTTAATAGGTAGATGCATTGAGGACATTGCACCGGTTTGTTTTGGTTCACCATAAGTTTTATGATAAGTTGATGAGACTGAGATTTTTACAAATCAGCTAAGAACCTAAGTAATCCTAACTAATATAATTATTAATGCGAAAGTAAGTGTGAAAATAATTGTTACGTTTTCACGCTAAAACGTAGCACGTGGGTAGACCATGACTTGGATTAGGCCATAGGATATATTGTATCCCAATATTCCCACGGGATCGAGACTTATGCGGGTGAAACCGCGGTGTGCAGTTAGTATTATAATATTCGAGTGGCCGTTCAAATATTTACATTCGCTAGATTTCCCATTCAAAAAATAAATTATTTGATTGATTCACTGGACAATACAGATGTTTTTAAATTACGTCCATATTATAACGCTTACCTAAATAGGTGATCAAACAATCGAAACATTAAGTTCAATGATAATATCAAAGTTCATTTTATCGCTTGTAATTAACAATACATTTTTTAGAGTTCATCGTAAATTATATTTAATTTAAAACTAGCTAACCCGACAGACGTTGTCATGGACGTTGAATTTTTACAAGAAAGGTCGTACAGATTTTCCCGTATTTGAAGAATTTTCGGGAAACTTTACTCTCCATAGGAGGATAGAAAAACTCCACTACTATTATGAACACTTTACAAACAAACATTTGCCAAATCGGTCCGGCCGTTCTGAAGTGATGCGCTTCATCATCGAACAACGAACAGCATTTCAATCTACTGCCAGTCATGGGAAGAAGACCCTAGAAAACCCTTCCAAGTTCGTGAAAAACATTGCCAATATGACGCTTGGCCAACGAAGTGCGACATCAGTCACAGAAGGCAAGGGTAGACTGTGGGCGGAAGGTGGACAACAGATCAACAGTAGACCGGGTTGGTTGAGAGCATTTCACAGCATTTTCGACTATTATTCAATCGTATGTCGTTACTCGTTACGGCGTACTCATGATTTTTCTATAGAGATATATTTACACAGTAAACAGGTTCGCGACAACCTGAAAGAGTCTGAAAGTATGAAACGGCAAAACGAAATGAGACTTAGCCCTCGTACCTACGGGCGATTACTTCACGAGGCGATTTTTTATCGCGCACAGCATTTTCAAAGTACTGCTCAGCGCCTAAAGTTGAAAATCCAGCAGTGTATTTTTTTGACGGGCTGGGTTGCACTCTGCTGTATTCTCAATGCTCGGCTCAACACTGAGAGTTGAAAATCCAGGGCGCGTTAAAAAAATCATCAGTGAAAAAAAAATCGGCAGTGGGAACGGGCCCTTATAGTACGGGCGGTGGCGTTAGCGTGAAAAAGTAATTTTATACCGGCTGAAAATCATACCAAAAATAGGTTTGCTTAATGCATGAGTTCTAAGCGTCAGCTGCTCCAGTAGTGGAGGAGTCCAAAGTTACAGCATTTCAAAGTTTAAAAAAAACTTATAATGTTCATTTGCGCGACAACTTATATTCTTCACTTCCATGCAGCTGACAATTTTTTTTTTTGTGGATACCTAAAATTGTTCCAGGTATTGGCGCAGTATGAAATTTGTTGATATTTTGGGTTGATATCAATTAACTAACTCGGATAAATGCACAAAACGTATTTATTGTTCCGGACAAAGGTTATACTCACAAGATAGTGCAAAAGGAAAGGAAAGACTGTTGCCAACTTAATGCCATGACACAGTTCGGGAAACTAAAAAATGAATATTACATATAACAAATAGTTGTGTTATTTTTATTATAATAATTAATTACCAACAAAATTAGTTTTTCTATAAGTGTTTTTTTACAACTTTGACGTGCTGTAACTTTTGATTGGGAGCTTGGGTGCGGCGGCTGGCAATCATGATTATTGAAAATTAAACAACTACCACGAATTAAATTTATTCGATGTAAAATTGGTGGCAAAAATCGTATAGTACCTCGACCGAAAATCGTATTAGAGAAAAATTACACTAGCAGTGAAATTTTGTTTGGAAAGGCTAAAAACATAACAGTAAACAAAGTGGTAGCTTAAGATGGACTGATCAAAGGATAGTTTTTCTAGATTCAAAAAGGATAATGGTGATAGCCTTTTAAATCGCTCAAGACGGGAGTTCACGATTAGCCACTCTAAAATTATGCCAGCGATCTGATAGAAGTAAATGCATGATATGTAATGTTAGTAATTAGCTATAATTAAATATACTATTATTTAATACGTTTAAATATATTTACACATTTAATAATGAAGTAAGTAAATCTATTAATTAAGGTGGGCGCCAATAACATACGTTGGGCGCCATTAAGGAAAGATGCCTTAATAATATGCCTCCTTGTGGAACGCCGTATGAAAAATGCAACACTTGAATGAAAGTTAAGACAATTTCTAGCTAGATTAGAGTTTTTACAAAGGCAGGATCGAACGTAACCTTGCGCACAGATAAAGTAAAGGTATAAGAAGCAAATTCCCAAGGTCCTTATTTATATACTTTGTTATTGTGAGTGAATATTTTTAATCGAATTATGTGCTTAATAAGTCGGATTCATTGATATTACTACATTAGGCTCTATATTTGCTGCGTGCATCGAATTATACTACAATACTAAGTTGTTCGGCAATGGTGAACCGCGTTGTGTGTTCGTCTGTCAGTGATTTGGTGGTCGTTTGTGTACGCAACAAAGCGTTGGTGTCGATTTGTTCAGTCAATGAACGTTTTCACGGGCCCCAATATGTGGTTACTACATGCATTAAATAGTATGAAGTTATTTAGAACTAAGTAATCCATCAACACAGCTGTCCTCTATACAAGTTCATAGCTAAATGAAAATCCATATTTACAGAACTATGTATTTCGCTTCGCGGCTCGTTTACGAGTTAGTACCTTTTTACAGTTTTATGCAACAACTACCGTTGTTTGTGACATAACACAATGCATCTGAGCGTCGTATTTACTCTAACATTGGCTACCCATTTGGATAAACTAGTCATTGAAAAAACCACAACCGTAAGTCATTCTACTATTTTCATTTACTGACCGAACTTCCGTTCAAGTTTACGAGTTCAAACACACTAGTTCCCGTGTGTTTAAAATAAATAATAGGGGTATAAATGACGACGAACTTGATGCGACGACAGATAGCTACAGATTTCGAGTATCATCTAGTATCATCTGTGATGTCATAGGTACTAAGTCGATATCACTATTAAATTATCTGTATTACTCAATAATATTATAAACAATCGTTTAAGTTTAAGTAAATATCAATTTCACCGCAATAACCTATTGCGGTGAAATTGATATTTAGATTTATGAAACATTAATAATAATTGGAACAGAGCAAATCGTGAATTCATTAAAGCTAAGATGCGGTGAGATTTTCGTCAGCTTAGTATTTGTAATCTTAATGAGTTGTTGTCGACAAATTATTTAGATTTTTGATGAACAGCTCCTACATCATCTTTTGTGTACTGTAAGGAATACATCGACGCCAAGAATTAGGTTAAGTGCAGTGGGCAATAGTTTGACAATTGGCAATGTATTATGAACCAAGAGGAAATGTAACGTTTGTGATTTAGCTAGACGTAATCACTGAACAAATACACCATCATGTTTATGGAACTTTTACGTTGGACGGGGCTTTTTTCACCACGCCGACAAATACAAGAGGGTAGTTTTTGCGGTGGGTGGTGGTTTGAACATTTGTCTGGTTATATCGGAAGATGTAAGTAGTCATTGCTTACTGTTGTTCGACTTATTTGGTTAAAGGTTTTACTAGCGTTCAACTAAAAACCTATCTTAAACAGTACATAGTATTGTTTTACCCAAAAAAATTGTGAAAAGTATGCCAGAATCCTATCCATCGGTCTGTTGGCAGTGAGTTCGTAAATCACAGGAACAGTTTTGATGAAATTCTCAGTAGATAATAAAACGTCGTACTTTGTATTCTTCAGATAAGGCAATGTGATAAGCTTAAGGCGAATTTAAAGTGAGAGTTTGCCTTTCAGCAGTAACTGTTTCTATGCAAAACCAGTAACGTTTTATAGGAACAAACACAATTAGAAAATCTGGACGCTGCCAGCCACAATAACAATAAAGATAGTTGCGTAACATAGGCTGAACAAACCAACGATCAAACTGGGCTTTACGAAACAAGAGACCAGTGACAGTGTTATTCAGCATCAGTTTTTATTGATAGGGGATACAATTATTAGGGGGTGAATAGGCTCGTCCCCTATTGCATGGGACTTAAGCTGGTGAAATGTCGTTGTACTACTGCAGGGAGGTACACCTCTGCCTACCCCTTCGGGAAATACAGGTGTGATTTTATGTTATGTATGGGTCTTGTTGTCAGGGTTTTTTTTTTTTTTAAAACGTTGCCCCACACTAGGAATTTCTCCTGTATCGTGGGTGCAGTCTAATGAAGTCGCTTGCGAATGTAGATCACCGATTAATGTAACTTTGCCTGTTAAACTTAGGAAGTTAAGGTTAAGTCGTCATCATCTTCCTCTGGTCCTGTTACTAGGGGTTGGGGCAAGACGTTTTCTTTTTCCATTCTCCCCTGTCAACCGTCACGCTATCATTCAGTCTTTCCTAAGTATTTCTTTTACTAAAAATGGATCGAAGATATTTGGCGCGCGTGGTGTTATCGACGTTATGGCCAAATAATATATGGATGGTTTCAGAAACAAAATAGGTACACAACCGGAAGAATAGTTCTAAGGAGTAAGGATTCTTTGGTGAGAACCCTTGAAAAATTACTATTTGATGATTCGGAATTTCGACGCATGGATACTTGTTGATTGAATTCAAATATGTCCTTTTAAAATAATTTCCGGAACAGTTTTGGTTTGGTATTAAAATACCTAGCGATGTTCCCGCGGATTAGAACCCGCGTTATCCTGTGGTTTAAAAAAACAATTTAATATCACCATCGTCACTGGAATGCTCTCAATTTTCATAATCAAATAAAAACGTCATACTATCGAAACGAAATTCATCGCTAATCCTTTTAATGAGGAACTAATTAGTAATTTATTAACTAACTGTGCAGTTGACTGTACGTTAGTACGTGTGAAGTTACGTCATGTGATTATAGCTTTGAACTATTATTATTAACGCGAGATATTAAGAGGAAAATAGTCGTAAGAACAATAAATTAGCAGAACCATACCACATTTGAAATGTGCAAATAGGAAGAAATATTTACTCAATACTTCATGTACAAGTTGGCACTAGATATTAAAAGTCAGGCAAGGTAGTTCGGTTACAGCCTATGCTTAGGTAATAGGTCAATGGACTCCTACTTTCACATGATGGAAGGTTATAAACAAAATGAGGAGTTTTATGTAAACTGTCATAACTAGGTATATAAAATGGTTGTGTAGTAAGAAAACTTTAAGGAAGCGTCTATTAACTTTCAATTGTGTTTTTTGACTGACTGTTGGTTTCATATGAGAATGGCGACCAAAGTAACTTGTGTTGAGCTTTCTTTTCTATTCAATGTTCTCAATAGTCATTAGCATGTCATGATGGGACATTTTTTTTTGTTTAAGTATCTTCTATCATTTTTTCGGCTTTAAGCAAATGTGTTGTTTGGTTCATGGCGTGGTAATGCAGGGCTCCAGTGAGCACAGCACATATTATGGTAATTCATTGTTTAGCTTGAGGATGTGGTGCCTTTTGAGGCGCTTGGTGATATTTGGTTGAAGCAGGTCTACCGCCAACTGGTTTGGGTGGTTTTGAAGTCTATCCTTGTATGTATTTTCTACCATCAGTATAATCTCCTTTACTGTGTTTACTTTTATTTGTTCATGGATTTCTGCATTGGTGATGAACCATGGGGCATTGTATGATGGGACATTTGGAATACTTTTTATAAAAAAGTTTTAAATTTAACTACTTTGCCTCAGTTTGTTTGACTTGTTGTTTACTTATATCAACATTACTTTTTAGTATTAATTCTGTAATGATGTGTATAAGTAAACAGACAATAATAATATTTAAAATATGTCTTTGTAATGTTTTAACGTTTGAAATTAAAACAATTTCATTTCCATTTAAACCAGTAATTTTTTCATAGCCATTTAGCATTTGGTTTAGTTTTTTGTTTTGTCAAACTCAAACTTTAGTTTGTAACCTATTACCTTTATAGTTCCACTAACCATGATTGTCTTTTTCTACTACAAATGGTGAAAAATCTTTTCAAGGATTGTATGGAATGCTTGTAAAAGGAAAATTTTCCAATATCATCAACTACAATTTCATTGTTTACCTATTTGAATGTTTCAGCAGCAAATCAGTAGATTAATATGTGACTAAAATAGATTGCCTTCCGTAACCTTGATAGCTTGAGAGAATTGTTTGTAGGTATGTTGATTTTGTTCATGTTGATTATACAAAAAGTAATAAGTAATTACGTTTTTATAAAAATAATCTGTTAACTTCTTCATAAAGCTGGGACCTTTACTTCTGTTAGGGCCATAGGTTATTAATAAAGTTCAGTGCCAAAGAAAAAATCCAAGGTAGTGAATGTAGGTCAAGTCATTCTTTGTCAGATACCAAGTGTATTATGTATGCAGGCATTTTGAGGTCAATACAAAAATGATAAATTCAGTTATGCATGTGAAATAAGTAAAACATATTACCTAAACATCTTTCTTATTTATTTAACAACTGATAGTTATAATGAATTGTGGGGCTGGTGAATAACTTAGGGATGGCCAACTTATGATAAAATATTCTAATAGGTGTATCAAAACTAAAAAGTTTGAAGCTCAAAACAAAATTAAACAAACTTTTGAGTGGCACTGCACTATTTGATAGGAAGTTAACATAAAAGGAAGAGCTAATTAACATTCGACGCGAGGTCCGCGGAGCGCGGCACGCGGCGCCCGCGCCCGGCTCCCGCTTACACCAGTGACACCGAAGCGCCGGCACTCACACACCAAACATGACAAAACTAACCCCAATAACCTGCACAACTACTCATCCCAAACTCCCGGTATACCACAGTAACCCCCCAGCCATCAACGACCTCCACAATACAAAATATTTCCAACAAAATGTTTTGACAACATCGAATATAACCTAAAATCTCGTGTTGAAACCATCAAAACTTCGTCAAACAATCCCTAAAAATCATAAACGCCGTCTGATCATTGCAGGCGCTTCGTGTCTAACCACCCGCACGCAGATACGCAAGCCGATACAATGATACCTAGATGCAAATGCTAATGTCCTATTTGACGAATTTTGGTAAAATAAATATAACTTTTCCGCAAACACGGCTTTGCCGCGATGTTTTAAACGCGAACCTTTAGATCAGTTTGAATTCAGACAAGTTAAGAAATTTAACTAACTGAACTAATTAATGTGAGCAATTAATGAAGGTACGACAACCAAAGCAAAGCACCGCTAGTCGGCTGGCGGTGAACCGGCGAAGCTACAACAAAAATAACCAATTATTGCCACTTACCGCCGACTCTGTACATATTCGCAGCCATTTTTATACACAATCACTATTCATTAACACTTAATTAATCTACATCTGACACAATTAATAACTATAACACTATGTAATTGAGCTTTTAACAATGTTTTTCATCACGTTAACTCCGGACGCCTTTCGCTGATCGCCATTTTCTTTCACACTACTAATTTGGCCAGTGCGCAGTCGCACTTTTTGGCGTAAACTTCCTGCTCTTCAAACAAAGCAATGACATGTCATTAATTTTGTATCCACTAATTATATTAGAATGTTTGTTCTTAAACCATTAAATACGAATTATTTTACAAATACCATGTCCATAATTGAAATATAATTTACTATGTCCTAAAAATAAAAAAATATTTCATTCAAGAACGTTTCATTACTACTCAGAATGTCCACAACCGAACCGTTTGTTCCACACATGTATTTCATAATTTCCGAAAATATTCCACACTTTTAGTACCAAAACGCTGTTAATCACTGTTCTAAAGTATAATTTACTTGAATTTTTTTTAATTTTCAGTTAAACCGTGTATTTATTTATTTTTTTCGTTTTTTTTATTCCCGTATGTGTGTAAAGGAACGCGTCACTTTTAGCCATAGACAAAGACGCTAATACTGTCTATGGAATTTCTTCTTCAATCTATGGAAAACCGTAGACAAAAACCAAAACCATCGAAAAGGTAAAAATATTTTATACATAATTTAATTAATTTCTAAGTACCAATACTAAACATCACAAAAAACAAGCTAATTCTAAATAACTCCATTCAAAATTAAATTAATAATTAGAATAATTTATGTTGCGTCTTCCAAAATGACGTGGCCATTGTGACAGCTGATTTGTCTATGATTTTGACAATTGCCAAATCAGCCAGCCTCTCCCGTCTGCTGAAAATTATTTTAAAATCCCAATAACAACCAATTTCTGAATGAATACATAGTGAAACACTAACATATTGCATATGTGGCTAGACTCGAGTTGCCGCTTGCACACTTGGTACGTAAAATAAAGAAATAACAGATATATTCGCGTTTCTAATCCACTGTTTGCTAAATCTGTGAATTATCGATGTTTCGTTTTTAGATCGGCGATATGGCCACGTATGAGGAGTTTATTCAGCAGAATGAAGACAGAGATGGTATACGGTTCACGTGGAACGTGTGGCCTTCGAGCAGAATCGAGGCTACCAGGTTGGTGGTGCCGCTGGCGTGTTTGTACCAGCCACTAAAGGAGAGGCCTGATTTGCCGCCGATTCAGTATGAACCTGTACTGTGTACCCGTAATACATGCAGGGCTATCTTGAATCCGATGTGCCAGGTGGACTACAGAGCCAAGTTATGGTCATGCAACTTCTGTTTCCAGAGAAACCCTGTGAGTAGTCTGTACTTTATAGAATTCTTATTTAATTGAATGGTTTTATTACTTAAAAAAAATTGAGCTGTTTTCCTGACCTTGTTAATCTTGCCATTCAAATGTTTAATTTATGTGAGTAAGGATTAGAACAGGTTTTAAAATCTTACAAGACCATCCCATGTATGTTTATTATTTTCTTAAATGTACAAATATTATGAAAGGAAGTTTGGTTGTATCTTATTTAGAGAATGGTGATGGCATTGTTTTGCAACTCCTTTCTTTATTGCTATTATAACAGCCAATCACAGTGAATTTGGGGTTCATTATAATATTTACATTCATTTTCATTACTGCAGCTGCAATAATAAAATTGTGTTGATGATGAAACTCGATTACTTACCTCGAATTTACCATGGTCATTATGTGTGGAGGATGTAACACCTATTAATTTGAAGTACTTATACTGAGTTGACTTTGCAAGGAGCTCAGTTATAGCAGATGATTTATATTTTGTTGCAGAAATGTATTTAAAAAATAAAAAAAACGCACATACATTCATGAAACCTGAAAACAGTACAGTCCTTTTTTGGGCAGTTGTATGATAATTTGAAACAGTTAAAACCTCCTTTGTTTTCTTTTAGCACTAATAAACCAATATTGTTAGTCTTGAAACAGTTAGTTGTAAGCCACTAATACTAGTACTATTTGGGAAATACCACCATAATAACCATATTGGTAGAACTCCAATTATGTTCCCTAATATGATTATCATACTGAACCATTCTTTCCAGTTCCCTCCACAATATTCAGCAATATCGGAGCAGCATCAGCCTGCAGAGCTTATCCCCAACTTCTCCACAATAGAGTACACTATAACCCGGGCCCAGACTATGCCACCTATCTACCTGCTGGTAGTTGACACATGTTTGGATGAGGAGGAACTCGGGGCACTGAAGGACTCGCTTCAGACGTCACTCAGTCTTATGCCACAAAATGCTCTTGTTGGTCTGATTACTTTTGGACGCATGGTACAGATACATGAGCTAGGTAAGTGAGATATCTAAACTAATCTCTTATTTTCATACCTTTAATTTTAAGGAGTAAAATGTAATACCAACATTACATCACTGACATAAAAAAATTAAGTCATCAGAAATGCCATTCTCGGCTTATTGTAGTCTTAACAGTTAGATAAAAAACGAATAAAACCTCTAATCAAAATAAATCGCCGTCAATTCACTACTTAGACTTTGTAACTGAAAACCTTGAATGAAATAATGAGACAGCAATGCTGCCGTCATATTGTGAACTAGGCCATAACTACTTCAAAGTTGATTTTGAGTAAATGACAGTTTTGTCAGAAGTAATGTTTCAAGCACATTTGATAGTCTTAACTTTAACAGTATGTATCTGCAACTACAAATTAAATATACCTTTATCACCTAAACAGAAAAATATATAGTTTAATGCTGTATTGGGCCCTATATTTAACTAATTTTAGATAAAAAAATTAGTAACTTGCTGCCTTTCACCATATAACAGCAGAATAGATAATAGGCTTGCATAATCAAAATTTATTTATATGAATGACTCAAATTATAATCAACCCCACAAAACGTAGGTTTTCACAGATCTTTCATGTTCACTTTCATAATTGCTCAATTTTTTTAATCAGCTTATAATTAAAAGAATTTGATGTTTCCTGTCTTTTATCAGTATCTCTGCTTGATTTGTACATGTTTTATCTTCAGTCTTCATAGTGTATGATGGTAGTACATGACAACACTATTAAGTAATTGTGTGGTGTAGGTATTAACTTTCACTTCCTGCATACTTACACTTCCTCAACTATTTACATGTTTTGAATTGGTTGTCTGATATGAAATACTTGGCTGAAAACCAACACGAAGGAGTCCACAACCTTCTGGCTTTAAGCCAAGTGTGTTTACTAGAAATATATATTATAACGGACCCGTGTCCGAACTCCACGTCCAAGCACGTATTTTGCGTACGGGTGGGAAAATAATCTGAGGTTGTAGTCTTACTGTTTCTGATTAACTTTCTCTTCTTCAGGCACAGAAGGCATATCAAAGTGCTATGTCTTCAAAGGCACGAAAGACTTGTCAGCTAAACAGATTCAAGAACAATTGGCGATCGGTCGCGTCAACGCCCCAAACCCTCAGCAGAGGGCCGGCGCGCCTGCCCCGCAGCCACCCGCACACAGATTCCTACAACCTGTTAAGACATGTGACATGGCATTGACTGATCTGCTAGGAGAACTCGGACGGGACCCATGGCCACTAGGCGTGGGAAAGAGACCGTTACGTAGCAGTGGTGTTGCTCTTTCTCTAGCTGTTGGTCTTTTGGAAGTGACCTACCCCAACACTGGTGGCAGAATTATGATGTTCCTCGGTGGACCTTGCTCTCAAGGGCCGGGTCAGGTGGTCAATGATGAGCTGAAGCAGCCCATTCGTTCGCACCACGACATTCACAAGGATAATGCCAAGTACATGAAGAAGGGCATCAAACATTACGAAGCTCTGTCACTGAGGGCGGCGACGAATGGTCATTCGATTGATATTTACTCGTGTGCCTTAGATCAGACTGGACTTTTGGAGATGAAGCAGTGTTGTAATTCTACCGGGTGAGTAAAATTTGCCTGCATATTGTTTATTTTCTGTTTTTTTTTTATGTCTTGTGAATGTTGAGAAGACTATAAACAACTATTGACAACAGAATCTATCCATGTGCTTAGAAAACTTTGCGATACCTGGTTGATTAGATATTATGATTCCTTTTCAATGATCAACGCAATTTGGTGATGAGGTACACTAAAGTACTTCTCAAAGTCTGCATTTTTCTAATGGCTCGTACTGCATTTTTTTAACATAATACTCATGGTATTATGTTAAAAAAATGACGATATGAAACATGCTCTGCCATTATCGATGTTTTGTCTATTTCATTTAGTAATATCACACACTTAACTTAATAGTGCTTGACAAGCATGAAGAACTTACATCATTCTGCATGAACTGATTGGCCACACTTAGGGCCACTCGCTCGTTCATGGCTAACTCAGGGTTAATCCAATAATTTGTTAGAGAATTATTATTGAGTTAGCTGTTAACTCCGAGTTACCCATGAACGCGCAAGTGAGCCTTAGAGATAATGTACTCCTTTATAAGCTCAAACTCAAAATAGGCTCAGGCTCAAAAAAAGGGTTGAATTAATTATGCATTCAGTGCTACTATGGGCTATACCAAGAATTCTCGAACTACAGTTAACAAGACACAACATTCTTAAAAGTATTTCTGTCGCCACAGCTTAAAGTGACGTGGCCTACAAAATTGATGTGCGATTGAAAATTGCCGGTAATGACTCACACAGCACTAGATAAATAAGTTTAACACGTCATCATCTTCTTTTGTTTCCCAGCGGACACATGGTAATGGGAGACTCGTTCAATTCCTCGCTGTTCAAGCAGACATTCCAGAGAGTGTTCGTTAAGGACCAGCGGGGCGACTACAAGATGGCATTTAACGGCACACTGGAGGTCAAATGTAGTAGGGAACTCAAAAGTAAGTCAATTTTTTGCATCATTATTAGGAGCCTATAGGTCGTCAAATTGCTTAGCAAGATCCGCTGTTTTGTCGAAACTTTTGCAGCATTAATTTTGAAATAAATATATGTTAAAGTTGAGGATTAATGTTAGCGACTATGTTAGCCGAAACACGATTTCATAAAATTTTCTCTTTAGAAAAAAAATCCAAAGTTACCTCCAAACCGAACAATAAACCGCTGCTATTAAAAAAATACTTCAAATTAGAGCATGAAACTAACTATAAAGCAGCGACTATGTTTTTTTTTTTTTTTGAAATTACCATTATTTTCGCCGTAAAAAGCAATTACCTAAACTTTTGCCAATTTGTTGCCGCCTCCGTCTCGCTCGCACTCAGTGCGCGAGTAGTATGGTGCGAGCGAGATAAAAACCTGAGGTTGTGTGGGCTCTTAAGAAATATAAATGCTTAGCATTTTGTCGATACACATTGGATTGTTCATCTAGAATATTAAATATTACATGCATTCAGATTGGGGTATCCTCATTCTATCTAGTGTTTACGGCAAAAGGTGATGTTGCAAAAGCTGGGGCATTTTAAATAATATCCTGAAATATTTTTAATATTTTAATGTTTTGGTAGAGTGTATAAGGATCTCTAATATAAAACATTTTTTTTTGTACCTACTTTCTATGCAAATAAATAATTATTCTATTCTATTATATTAGAGACTATTTTAATGTAACATAGCCTAAAATGAAGGTTTCACGATAGAACCAATGACAACCTCTTTAATTCGAAAGGGATTAAAGTTTATTTAGTAAAAAAGTCACATTCACTTTAGCCTCATTTCATCCACTATACAAATCAGACAGTAATTTCACATAAAACGTGTGTTCAACAGTATCCGGTGCGATCGGTTCGTGCGTATCTCTGAACGTGAAGGGTCCGTGCGTGTCAGACCAGGAGGTCGGCATGGGCAACACGTGCCAGTGGAAGATGTGCACCTTTACGCCGAGCACTACGATGGCGATATTCTTTGAGGTAAATGTCTTTTAGATGACAGAGGAGATGATTGAGGCGCTCGTGGCTAAGTAATAACAACCGCACGGCTCGATCCATCGGGTTAAGCAGCGCTTGCCGGGGTTAGCCCGTGGATGGATGACCATCTTTACATACCGAGACTCCTCCGTGTCTCGGAAAACACGTTAAGCCGTTGGTCCCGGCTGTCATTCGTGTTACACCGTCAGAAGCCCGAAAGTCTGACAACCAGTCTTACCAACGGGTATCGTATTACCCAATTACTGGGTTGTGACGGTCAGATAGGCAGTCGCTCCATGTAAAATAGTGGTATTCAGCTGCATCCGGTTAGACTGGAAGCCGACCCCAAGATAGTTGAGAAAAGGCATTATATATGCATTGCAGATTGATATATTTTATTTTAGATGACAGAACTTGCAGAAAATATGCTCAACAAGAAGGCTTTACAAGGAACAAAAATTGATTAGTGTCAACTTTCTGTTACATATATGTAGCTTACGTAGTTACGTTACTAAGGGTACTTATGTCACTGTATAGTTCAATGATCGTTTGTTCAGTTTGATTGACCAAGATTTTACCTTGGATTTGACCTTTTCATGACTATGGATTTCTCATAAATGATACGAAACACATAATACACGATGATGAAATGAAATGATTTTATTTTCTGTAAATAGTTTTGTACAAACACTTTTACACTTATACACAATAATATTTTAAAAATTAGATGAGGTTGCCGTTTCGTATACAACATCAGAGTAGTCAGTCTGATGTTGTTGCCACCTTTGTCTCTTACCTTTATACGATTACTAGCTGGGTCCCGCGGTTTAGCTTCAATCCCGTAGGAATATCGGGATAAAAGTCTTCTATGTCCTGACCCAGGTCATGATCTACCCATGTGTCAAATTTCATCCGAATCCGTTCAGCCGTTTTAGCGTGAAAGCGTAACAAATAAACAGACGAACTCACTTTTGCATTTATAATATTAGTTAGGATTGTTTGCTTAACAGGTGGTAAACCAACACGCAGCGGTCCCTCAAGGCGGTCGCGGCTGCGTTCAGTTCATCACTCAGTACCAACACTCGAGCGGACAGCGCCGCGTGCGCGTCACTACTGTAGCGCGCAAGTAAGACAGCTATACTATTCTCTTTTCATGCTACTAGTGTTCAAAAACCTATGCTAATGCTACGGCTACATTGTCGCGATAAAGCAAACTACGCTCCGCTCTCGCACACCGCTCGACGTCTGGCTATAAACAGAGAGCTGTAACAATGTAGCCGTAGCATAAGAACCTAGCGCAATTTAGATAGTCGGCAATAATCTAGTGTATTTGAAGATGCAACTTTGGTCGTGATCTTGAAGTATGAATCGTTCGTCAAAACATGGGAGTATCAGTCTTTGGGGCAAAGTATTACTATAAATTTGTATTCAACACCAAAGGGTTTACTGGTGTGTAACTTATTTTAGACATACAGGGTGGATTTTTGAGATGGGGCAGTAAAGACAGGTACCTTAACCGTTGTCGCCAGGTACCTACAAGAAAACTGTCTTAGGAGACTGTCCTTCACTTTTTTCAACATTTTGATCTACATTCAAAGATTTTGAAAAAAAAATACACAGCACGAAAATTGTGATCCTGTTTCTTATAAGGATCAAAAAAGTATTGGATCAACTGAGGTTTGAGTACTAGAAAAGTCAGAAATAGCAAAAAACTATCAACGGTCGTAAGACCATTTTCCTGTAGCTACAACAGTTAAGGTACCTGCCCTTACTGCGTCGTCTCAAAAATTCACCCTCTATAGTTAAAATGTCTTATAAGTCTGTGATTCCATTAATACCTGTTGCATTGAATCCTTCACGTCTAAGTGCGTATTTTGCATACTTCCAAACTGGCTCTTCGTGTTTCGCTACTAATACTAATACTTTAATTTACCACCAAACTACAACTCTCCTTTTCTAACAGTTGGGGCGACGCCGCAGTAAGCCTGCACCATATATCGGCCGGCTTCGACCAGGAGGCGGCGGCCGTGGTGATGGCGCGCCTCGTGGTCTACCGCGCCGAGCTAGAGGACGGGCCCGATGTACTGCGCTGGCTTGATAGGATGCTGATTAGGCTGGTATGTACGGGGATGCGCTATAGTAGCCCGCGAAATTCAAATGTTCTTTGGTCTCTTGATTAAAATATTATTCGCGACCGTACCAAAAAATCTGCAAATGTCATGATGTCATGAAATAGTAATTCAATAGGGCAATTTCAAATCAAATGATCAATATAACGTTTTTTTTAAATTAGATAGCGATACTTCACAGACCTGGGTCTCATGGCAATATTTTATATTAGTCTGAAATCATTTTTCCAAGTAATAACAGCTGATGTCAGGGTTGAATTAGAGAGGATTACCCATCATATCTATGAAATATCGCCAATTAACTTTTTAAATTAACGGCAAAGTTTCGGAATCCGTCAAATTTTTGCATAAGAGTCCAAAAACGCTCTAGATAACATAACATAACATCACGCCTATATTCCCCGAAGGGTTGGGCAGAGGTGTACCTATAGTACACCCAAATTTCGCCAGTTATGTTTGAGTCCCATGTATGGAATAGGGGGTGAGCCTATTGCCATCAACCGGGTACAAATCCAGACTCCGGGCTGCTACCGAGAAATTCCAGATGGGAAAATCCCAATATCACTTTGCCCCACCCCGGGAATTTAACCAAGGACCTCATGCTCAGCAGCAGCGCTTGCGACCACTAGACCAACGAGGCAGTTCTAGATCTTATTAATATTTTAATTTATTTGCAGTGCCAGAAATTCGGCGAGTACAGCAAAGACGACCCGAACAGCTTCCGTCTGTCAGAGAACTTCAGCCTGTACCCGCAGTTCATGTACCACCTGCGTCGCTCGCAGTTCCTACAGGTGTTCAACAACTCGCCCGACGAGACCACCTTCTATAGGTAACTGACTGGCCCACGCACAATACGCACCTTAGGGCCTATGTGCGGAAACCAAATCCTTAACATACAGACATACTTTAACTGACTGACTATAACGGGACGAACGACTAAAAGTATATAAACATTTACTTTTTTTAAATAATATTACTAGCTGTGCCCTGCGGTTTCACCCTTATAAGTCTCGATCATGTGGGAATTTCGGTATAAAAAGTGTCCTATGTCCCAACCTAAGTCATGGTCTACCTATGTGCCAAATTTCATCAAAATCCGTTCAGCCGTTTTAGCGTGTTATTTTAGTTTAGTAGTTAATAATATTAGTTTCTAAATAAACTTTAAATACCCCCATTACTTCTGTACTATTGCATGCACCCATAAGCACAAAATTCATTTATTCAAACTAGGCTGAGAATCAGAACTTTTCGAACGTCAAAATTACATAAGACAGTCCCCCAAAAAGCCCGCCCTTCACCACTTCCTATCGGTGAAGGGCGACAGCTGATCACCAAACATATTATTGATCCCATTTTCTCGTCTTCCACAGACACATGCTGATGCGTGAGGACCTGACCCAGTCCCTCATCATGATCCAGCCGATCCTGTACTCCTACAGCTTCGGGGGCCCACCGGAGCCCGTGTTGTTGGACACGTCGTCCATACAGCCTGACCGCATCCTACTCATGGACACGTTCTTCCAAATACTTATTTATCATGGAGAGGTAAGGGTTTTGACGTAAATAGTGTAATAAGTAATAAAATTCTACAATAATATATTCGCGAAGCTGGCTAAATATAGAATAAATAAAAAGTAGTATAAAAATAAATACACTCACTTCAAAATAATCCTCCATTATGATACCATAGGTTTATTACAGTTTTTGGTAGTGGGAAATTATACCTTGCTGCTGTTTTTCCGGCCACATTTTACTTTTCGACTAAAGCAAATTTTCAATTTTGTAGTTTGTGCTTTACTATCGTGTAACTCAAGAATTATATTATGATCCCCAAACACTCTAAAACTCTGACCTACCTTCAACAGACAATAGCACAATGGCGTGAGCTCCGCTACCAAGACATGGCGGAGTACGAGAGCTTCGCACAACTGCTGCGCGCGCCCATCGACGACGCGCAGGAGATCCTGCAGAGCAGGTTCCCAGTGCCGCGGTACATAGACACCGAGCACGGCGGCTCACAGGTAACAAACAAACAAACAATACAGTCTACTTAGCAACAGTACATTACGGTACACAATACGAGAGCTTCGCGCAACTGCAGAGAAGCTATCTAATTGCGTAACACATTTTCGTAAACGAATCTGTTTCATTTTGACAGTTCAACAACATTCATTGCGTCATTTATGTTGATGAACAGATTTTTTTTCGTACTTGTGAAGCATTGGATTAGCAATATGTTACAAAACGATTCAGATTGTGTTTGATCGTGCATTACGCAATTAGGGTGTAGGTTCTCAATGCCGCTGGACATCTATACTGAGCACGGCGGCTCGCCAAAAAGAATTAATTTTATTTAGCTACAGTAAATAAAACAAGGGTTCCCATCCTTTTACCATACGCGCGTCCCCCAATATGCCTTGCAGGGTGGGGAAAGCATGACGTATAGGAACACGGTATAACATAAGTAAAGTGAAATACAAATTATATTGTGTGCTACGGCTGCGCCAAATAGGTTCATGTCTGACGCACTCTCAGATACACTTTCATACATAACATATTGCATGTATTTCCCGATGGCAAAGGGTTTAGCTCACTAACTTTTCAGCAGTTATAATTAAGTCCCATGTAATAGGGGGCAAGCCTATTGCTGTTTATTGGGCACAAATCAATAATCCGGGCTGCTACTGTGAAATTTTACATGGGAATGCTCAATCACAGTGCTCTTGAGGATCGGACTCACGCAGTCGCGCTAACTACTGGATTGGTGGTGGATTTGCTGATGATAATAATGTCAAATTTACTACTAAATATTTATTCCTAAAATATATAACATCTACGCTACGGTGTCTCAACACTCTGTGGGCCATTCTTAACATTATTCGCGAGTATTTTCTCCAACATGTCCGTCACTTTCTGCTGGGACTTTAGAAAGTTTGTGAAGTGTGAGTCATCGTACCTCGTCCGGTGTTTGAACTTCACCAAGGGCATCTGTTGTCTAGCGGATATTTCATCGTTACTGCTGTCTGAGGGCGACTGGTAATCTTTCCAAGTACTTGACCGGGGCCAGTTCTCGATTCTTTCCAATTTCTCATGGAATTTTGATGTTTCGTACCTCGGTTG
The DNA here is from genome assembly GCA_914767815.1 of Eupsilia transversa. Classification (NCBI taxonomy): domain Eukaryota; kingdom Metazoa; phylum Arthropoda; class Insecta; order Lepidoptera; family Noctuidae; genus Eupsilia; species Eupsilia transversa. The sequence continues at coordinate 10,542,989 of OU611891.1, forward strand.
GCGATCGTATTCAGAATGGCCATACGGTCCCGGGTGGTGTCTTATTCCGTTTTGGTGACTCCCTGGTTCATTTAAACCAGGTCTGTTGTATCCTCTGGTGTGGCTTAAATCCTCATTGCTCAAATCTCTTGGTCGACTCACATGATCCAGGTGACTCAATCTTCCCGGGTAATGTAACTCCGGGAATCTTGACCTAACGGGGTGTGTGTTCTCCATATTATGAACCTTTTCACGATATTCATGATTATACCACGGCTTTTCTCTGTCCACATACCTACCATCCCTATAGGGGTATCGGTCTCTAATTTCATGTTTTTCTGCATATCGGACGTGTTTCGGTAAATCAGATTGAAGTTCAAGTTTTTCTCTATAATTTCTTTCATCGTTTGGTATTCGGAATTTTTCATCGATATGTTTTATACTATCCCGTTCCCGTTCTTCTCTTTGTTTATCGACCGTTCGTTTGGTAGTTAAAACTATGTGTTGGTTCATAAGCTTCAATGGCTTCGGTATGTGTATCGCTAGTGGTGCTATCTCGTCCGAATTGGTCTGAATAGTGATGGCGCCAAAGTGGTAATCCTTGGTGGGCTGTACGTAGCTAGGAGGGTTTTGCATGAGATACGGATTGAACGCAGCAACTCCTTGCGGGTATGGTTTTAAATTCAATTTAGGACGTGTCGTCGTGACATTACTCGCAGTGGTAGTATTTTGTGGCATCTGACTAGTCAGTTTTGCAGTGTCCTTCATTGCTTTCAATTCTTTAAATATTTCCATCAGTTTTTGCATGACATGGTTTGCTTGAGTAAATTCTGTCTGGAGTGACGTCGATGGTATTTCTGAAAATATTAAATAACAAAACAAATATAAATTGGTTGTGACGACATTGGAGTATTCGTTTTTATATGGACAAAGCATTTATGTAATAGGTTTATTGAACATGTTGTATCCCTTTCACAACTTCACATGGCTAAATAAATGTGCAGCTGCTTATAATATAATGTAGACTCGCTACTGAGAATCATTTGTCGTGTAGTTCATCTACAGTTGCGCCGTATGTTCTTTTTTGATGAAATGCATTTAAAGTTTGTTGAATTGACAGTCGGGTAAATAGTTCTACAAAATAATATTGCATATTTCTTACCTGATGTAGTTGTCGTCATCAATGAAGAAGATATTGTACTAGGAGCTGCTGTAGTTGAATTCGTAGACGAATTCCCTTTATCGTAGTAGTAGTAATTATTTCCCTTTGTTGTCGTAGTGACGTTTTCTACAATATCCTTCAACACCATTTGCTTTACTTTTTCAGCAATCTCTTTAATAATCCTAGCTGGAATAGCTTGAAAATCAGATATGTTCGTCGAATCCAAATTTTGAGTTGTTTTCGATATACTTTCATTAACCAGGCTAAGTTTTTCGTTACCTCGATCAAAATTGTTTATTATTTCCTGCATGGCTTTAATTTTTTTTAAATCATGAGTTGGTTCCCATTTTTGGAACACCGGTGCCTTCTTAATTTGTTTACCATTTAACTGTTTTGAATTTTGTGTAATATTGTTTATAATCTCTGACCCTGGTTTATATGTATCATTTTTCATTTTAAATAACTGATTTCGAGGAAATTTTTCTATTGCTGCTGGCTGCTGGTTGATGATAGCTTTTTTAACAACAAACCACTCCATACTCTCATTTTGTTCTTGTTTGTTAAAGTCTGTGGGCATACCTATTACTTCACTGTTAGTAGTTTCCGAATTTTTGTTTTGTTTCGAGTATTTTATGGATGGTAGCATGACTTGAAACCGCGGCACCTGATGTTCAATTTCAGAATCTTTATGTAATTTCCATTTCTTTATGTCTGGAGGTATAACATCAATTAGATTATGATTTGTGTTAAAATTTTGCATTTGAACAGTCTCTTTTTTACCTATTGGCGAAGCGTTGAATTCCTTGTTTATCTTTTCGTTACGTAGAGGTATTGGTTCCCACGCTTCAGCCTTTATTGATGCACTTGTAGAATGATCGTTTTTAACGTTATTTCTATTTACATCATGCATATTTTGAAACAGATTGAAAAGGTGGAAAGATTCACTTTTATCATGTTGATCATTGCTTTTATTGGTAAATAAATTGATCGTTTCAGTGCTAGATTCAGTTTCAGGAATAAGTACTCCATTATTGAAAAGGTCATTCTTCATTTGGAGAAGTCTGTGAAGGATTCCTAATGGATTATTCCTTTTAACTGGCTTTGATTCTCTGATCTTCGGTTCCATTCTCTGAATTTGACTAGGCGGCGTTTCTTGTACCCTTTTAAGTAGTTTAGTACTATCATACGTAACTTTGAATGGCATGCTTTTCATTTCGTCTAACAAAGAATTGTAAACAGCTATAGCGGAGTGCAAATAATCTTGTGTGGCATTATTGATTTTGTTTATATCATCACTTTGCTCATTAACTTTCGGTATTTCTTTGACTGGAGCTTCACTTGACATCTCCCAGTATCTTATTGTTTCATAATTCGAAAATAATTCTTCCGTGGAGACTTTTTGAGTTGTAGTAGGAACAGTTTGACTTGCCAAGTATTCTGCCAATATTCTACTGATATATTCCATTTCTCTAGAGTGAACATATGCATTATTATGAGTTTCTGCTTCTACTGTTGCAGTAACTTTCTTCGATTTCTGAGTTTCTAATTGTGCAGTTGCAGTAACGGGTGCCACAAGTATAGTTGGTTGTGTAGTTACAACTGTCGTAGTATAGCGTGTGAGCTTCGTCCAAAAGTTCATCACGCTTTCTACATCCGGTTGGTTTTGAATATTGTATTCTATTTTTATTATACCTTTATTAACTTCAGCGTTTGTTGCATTTCCTAAATCAGGCTTTTTTTGGGCCACTACTGGAAGTTGATCAAAATAGTCTTGTCTTTTGTTCATAGTGACTTTGTTATGAATGAAAGTTTTATCTTCAAAATTTGCTGCCAATAGCATTCCTATTTTTGGATATATCCCAACAGTGACATCATTTTCAATACCTAAAAAATATTCGATTTTGGTTACATTGATATACTTGTACTATATATTATGTGCATGAATTATTATGAATTGGGAGCTCACGTTCAATGGTAGCGCTTGGTCTCAATGCTTCTCTCTGTACTTCAGTTGTAACGTGGTCTAACAAACATTCTTGGCGCTGTTGTCTAAAAAGGAACTTGCAGTTTAAAGTTTACAGTTCTAGTTTTCATAATTCTAAATTAAATTATACAATTTTAAATAAATTTTTGTTTTGGATTTCAAAGAGAGAATTAGAAAAATATTTGGAAGAAAAAAAATCTTAAGAAAACACCACAAATGTTCTAATAGCTAGCCAGGTGCAGTATACCTATGTAAATGTACACACAATGTACTGCATTCTTGATAAAGTAACAATAACACTTACTCATTGTTCATATCATCGATGTTTACATTGTATCGGCCCAGCTTCTCCAATGTGCTAGCATCCAGATCATCCTTTTGCAATCCACTCCACAACAACATACATATTACATCTGAAAACTATCACATTTTAATGGCTCACGTTTTCACAAACGACCCGCGGTTATGACTTATGTTACACAAGAGACCTTTAACGCGTTTAATGGGTTAGTAATATTAATAAACCTAATGTTTAATTGAGGGTTATTGGAACCTTTTATCTGGACTAAACGTTGTGGGCCCTGACCGTCGGCGCGTACGATAATTTCACGTTTGAACGTACATGATATTGCTACTGCAGTCAATATAGTTCGGCACCACATTTCGTTATCGCTATGAATACTTGAACGTTTCCATTGTTTTGGCCAACAAGGTTTGGAACACGGCGGAAAAGAATAGGCGACTGGTGGCCGGCGCTATCTGCAATACGTTGTTTTGCAGGTGGCGACGCCGTGTTAGTTAACTCTGAAAATAAGAAACTTGATACAAATATTTGAAGTGAAAGTGTTACGAAAACGTAAAAGCATTGCAGTAACTGCGATAGTGTTTTTTTCTACTGTTACAGAAAAGTTCTTATACTCTAGAATCCCATACTTTCAGAATTAGTGCAGAAATGTGTGTCTGTTAGAAATTTTGTGATCAGCAGTCGATGATTTTACTAGCTGATGAGATAAAAACAGTGTTAAAAACTTGTGTTTCTCTGTTCCAGGCCCGGTTCCTCCTGTCGAAGGTTAATCCGTCGCAGACACACAACAACATGTACGCTTACGGAGGGGTGAGTACACAACCACGCTTTTGTAAAGTTAGGTGTTTTGCATTTACATTAATCTGTACAGTTGGCCTATGAAAACCTTCACCACACTTTGAACGACAAAAATTGATAAAGACAGCTACAGCTGGACAAAGGTCAAAAGTGGTCAACGTTTTCATAAGATGATTGTACTAGTCAATTAAAATATTAATTGTTGTTGTACTGTATTGTAAATGCATGGCGTTCAGCCTTGTTCTATTATGCAAAAGTTTTGTAGTGATTCAAAATTTGCATGGTGTTACGAAATACCATTGGAGCATGGAGTGACTTTGATTTTGTTTTTTTTTTGTTCCATCATTGTTTTGGCGAAATCCAGGCGATGCCGATTCCATCAGCGGTAGTGACTTTTATCTTTTTTTTATTGGTGTTGGCTTTCTGCAGATTTAATTTAACAAAGTTTTGCGCCTTTGCGAGCAATTTGTTTCTAACTCTACGCACGATCACTGGAAATATTTTAAAATAATACACTTTCAGTGCCTCGCTCTTTTAGTAACGTTTGCACTGTTACTATTTCCTAATTTTTATGAAATCAATTAAATGAAATGTATTGTTTTAAATTATTTAGACTGATGATCGTCAACATCAGCCTTTGCGCTTCTTTTGCAGTTTTTCCTAAATTATTATGAAAATCAAACTGGTGTAACATTCCTATCTAATTAAAATTTCACATACCAAATATTCCATAAATCAAAGATGAAACTATAATAAATACCTGCGTCTACAGGAAGATCCCTAGACAAAAAAAAAGTATCTTAATGTAATTTAAACAGTCGTGTTTCTGAATGTTTTCTATTTCTATATGTCTAATGATAATGTTTAAATTGACACGGTCGAATGAAATTCACCCTTTAGTGCTAGTATACACGTTGCCTCTGTCGTTAGCAACATGCCTCTCGTGTCTTTAAGCCGATTATAAAAATTTAAAAAAATGTTCAATAAATAAAATTTACAAGTTTAAATAAGAGAATAATGGAGGAAATAAGTGCAATTTCTACATCAAAAATTTGGGTCGATTTTTCAATAGTCAGATAACTTTTATCCGAATAATAAATATGGCGGTTTGACATATTTTGTGTAGAAAAGTTGTTAAACTGCAATTTTCGCCCCCTTAGCAAAGTATAAGTTGGACAATTTCAAGCTTTGCGTTTTTGCTTATCAAGAAGAAACGTTTTCAAATGTGTGTAAGAAATGCTTTTAAAAATACTAACATTACGCTTAAAATGCCTTGAATGTTGATTTTTTTGGTTCATTATTCTAATGATGATGATATACGGATTTTGTTTTACTTTTCCTACACACTCAGTCTTTGAGAATACAACATCTAATGCTGGTGTTCTTTTTGTGACACAATACGGTTTCCGTTATGTTGGACACACTTCAAATTCCATAGCAACAGGGTGACTACCAGACCAAAATAAATTGATAGAAATGCATTGAAATCAAATAGAATCCATGCATTGTGTTCAAATTTATGTGTAAAAGTCCCACCAGTGCATGAAGCCTTTTCAATAAAAAAAAGTTGACAGATGCTTCGCTTGAAAACTATGCAGAAACATAAAGGCTGTTTGATGAACAGTGTTTTGGAAATTGAAGTGTGTTCCAAGCGTTATACACAATGTAAGGGACTACGACGAGCAAACTGTTACCATGAATTTAGTAAATGGTTCTAGACTAGACACCCAGCGTAGAAAATTTTCAAATACAAAAGTGCAAAACCTACCGACAAAGTGTATGGAACAGCAGTTTTTTTTAATCGAAATCAAAAGTCATTTATTCAAACTAGGCTGAGAATCAGCACTTTTCGAGCGTCAAAATTTCATAAGACAGAGTCCCTAAAACGCCCGCCCTTCACCACTTCCTATAACCAACTATATAGCTGCACCACATGTGTTGCAATGCCACTTTTTATTTTTCGAGAGCATGTATGTATGTTTATAGTTTTTCTGGGCCAGAAAGTCTCGCGGGCGTCCTCAGAACACCCTACCAGTTTCATCACAATCTGATCAATGGTTTAGGAACGCATAGAGGACAAAGAGACATACAAAAATAGATTTTTATTTATATAAGATAGATTTCAACGCTAGTGGGTCAAGAATAATGTACTGAATTAATGGTAACAGTTTTGCGCGACGTTGTCCCTAACACTCTGTATATTCAGCAATGTGGTGCAACTGGAATTCTACTCTGATCTTGGTGGTGGCCATTTTCCATACCATTCAAGTTGCTCATACAAACTTCATATATTTGCAGGACGGTGGCGCCCCCGTGTTGACAGACGACGTGTCCTTGCAAGTGTTCATGGAGCATCTGAAGAAACTAGCCGTGTCCTCAACAGCTTAGGGAAACAATATGGAGACTCGCTACTTTCAGAACTGATCGCTATTAGCTTTTAATTAACCTACCAAGTCTTACGCCCGATTTCGGCATTGAGAACTTGTCAAACAGTCGATACTTTAGCCACAGCCAAAGCTTACAAATTAAAAATTACTTTGCAATAAACGTAAGGAACTTTAAATTTCACGGGGTACATTGAAGTAGTCACCTTAAGTGTTATGCTAAAGTGGCAAGTTCTTTAGAAATTGGGTATTGATCATCTATTCTCTGGCTCGTGGCTCTCTTGGGAGTCTCGAAAGGTTAAGTCCTATGTAGTATTGAAATGTTTTGTATGTAAATCATCATGCCTGTATTCCCTGGAGGGGTAGGCACAAGTGTATAGTACGACATTTCGTCAGTTATGTACCTAATTATAGTTATACATTTATTTTAACGATATTCTTAAATAGTAAGTGCGGTATTCTGCAGTCTGGATAAACTGATAGAAAGCTCAAAACTTAGGAAATAGCTTGGTTGATGATAAATCTTCATTATTTTCACCATCACAGTATTATATCATGGCGATCGATAATTTCGGGCATTTTTATCATCTTTAGCTTGGGTTTATAATACAGCTTGTACTGGGCATGTATAGCTTATGATTTAGTATAATACCTATATAATCTTATTCATTTTATTTTATAATATGTAGCTATACACAGGTGTAGTCCTAATAGTATCAGTTCTGAATTTATATATCGCATGTGGTGTTCCAAATTGTTTTTTCAATTAAGTTAAAATAATTTTCTACTATACAATGTAAATTATATGAAATTAAAAATGTATATGAAATATTTAGGTATGTTTGTTTTATATGACAGTTTTTATTTCTTTTTATTATTGGAATTCTTTATTTAGTTTATTGTAGCCATTAGAAAAAATGGGTGACAGTTTAAACAAATAATAATACTACATTTTGTACGAAAAATATTTATTCCTAATTTCTAGACACCAACTTGAAACACTAAATATATAACTTTTACATTAAAACATAATTTATCTACATACACGTAAAATAAATAAACCTTTTATACATATAGCTCTGTTATCCGTAAAAACAGGAATAATAGAAACATAATTTATTCATTAAAAACAGGTGACGAATTCAATATGAACTTACAAGTTAACAAAATTCATAATTTAACCCAAAAACATTTAACAAAAAAAATGTTAATATACAATAAACATCACGCTATACTCCCCTTTGGATATCGAAAGAGAAACTAGCATCAACAGCTACGAACCCTACACATTTCTGTAACTATTTATAACTGTATCTAAACAACAATTTTCAAAAGTTTCCATCTACTAATGGTCGTAAATGCTGCTATGTTTGAGAACATCTATTTATGTGCTGTCATCAAGTCTATTCGTCGTTTATAAATGCGAAACACTATAGTGCGAACAGTATCTACTTTTCTAGATAAACCGTTAAACACTATGAATAACTCCCTTATTCATATAAGATTAATATCCCTACGCCTAAAATTTACCTACTTTTTCTGTAGCTAATAAGCAGGTTTAGATAACTTTATTATTCACTATACAATGCTACTCTGCAGGTTGCCTTAATTGGCGGGTCATGTAAGGTACTTCTAAACATTAATGAATAAGGGAGTCCTATAGGAATCGGGATAGGCTCAGGGGTGGTTCTTCAAAAAAAATTAAGATCATGCGTTCATAGGGTTTTGGTTTTTACCTCTAATCCTAGAATACTTTCCAATAGCTTATATCATTACATACATCCCTGTTTTATCACAAGTCATTGTCAATACTAAACCAATCACGAGAAAGTAAAATGAACAAAGGAACATCACATTCGCTTGACGCGCCGCCGCCGCCGAGAACAATGGACCTACTTTTTACGAGGTCATAATTTTGGCTTAAACTCAACTGTTCTTCAAGATTTGTAATAAATTGATAATCTACTTCTTAACTTCAGTTGTTTTAGAGCCTAAAAATAACTTGTAAAGTAGGCCTCTTGGCGAATTACTAATATATTATGTTATAAATACATAAATATCACATGTATTATCAAGTTAAACGACTATCTGGAAAAAAAAACCCCATTAACATTTTCTGCATAAAAGAATTTCTTAAAAACCTAAACTAAAACTGTAAAACACTTAACTAATCACTCATATACACATAATAAGCATTGTTTATACATTAATAGCATCATTTCTTATTGAAGAGCCCGTACATGATGAGGGCCAACAAAAACATCAGCATGTACTTAATGTATTCGGTTCAGGAGTGCGGAGGTCAGTTGAGGAAACGGATGGACATCTTCTGCTCGACATCTGTCCGCTCAAGGGCATGGCAGAACTCCTCGAAACAGATCATCTGGTCGTTGTTGGTGTCAGCTTCCAGGATTGTGCGTTCAGCGATGCTTGTTAGTTGCTCTTCACTGGAATTAATAAATATTATAATAATACCAGCCTGTTACTGTCCCACTGCAGGGCAAAGGTCTCTTCTCATACAGAGAAGGCACGAGGATTGATCACCACGCTTGCTTAAGACGGGTTGGCGATTTCAGACTGGCGTTCAGTAGTTTCTGCCGGGGTTAGGCATTTCATGGGAAGAAGGCGTGAGTTTATGATTGTATTTACACAATAACTGTATTAATAGTTCAGGTTTAATTTATTAATAAAAGGTATTTATGGGTGTTGCCAGGTTCAAACCGGGCTTTCACCAAGATATTTCTTGGGGTTATTTGGGGTGCGGATGAATACGCCAGCGTCTACTGACTCTTACCAAAGGTAGGTGGAATATTACTGTGGTTTGACAAACGTCATTCGCGGGAGTAGGCATCCTAAGGCAGGATCGCAATCACGTAAAACGAAGTGCTCATTATCAAGGCGGTTGATTATTCGAACTTGGTTAAAATCGTAATGACTCGAACAGTGGCGGTTTGTGTTATTATCCGTTAATCCCAGTATGTTCACGTTTATCCGCCAAGTATGCGTCATCAGGTCAGGGACTCACAGCCTAATCGCTAAGGTCACACGTGAGTCGTGACTACTAATGATTTTGCTTCTCCCTAGCTAGTGTATAATGATGTTACGAAGGACCTTTATTGCTACTGGCGTAAGGTTCAATTTGAATCATTACATTTTCTAATCCTACGTTGATCGAGAAATGCAATTCAATTGCATAGTATATGCGTGAAGATATAAAGAAAGTTCTATACGTAATGTAATAAACTGTTTTTATTAAATGACTAGCTGCCCGCCCCGGCTTCGCACGGGTAGCACTAAGTACTTTTCTACGGCGTACCTACCTACCTACCTACCCTACTTACCCTACCTACCCTACCTAAAAACCTTCTCCTGAGAATAAGGAACCTAACAAAAAAAGAATTATCCAATTTGGTCCAGCCGTTTTCATGTTATGTCGTGACAACGGAAAACGGGTTTCATTTTTATATATATAGATATGAAAATGCTACAGGTACGCTTTATCTTAATCGTAAACACATTATAATCCGCTTAAACGAAGCAATGAAATAAGGCTTTTATAGTAAATCTAGAATTACTAATAAATTTTATCATTCTGTCATGCATCCCACACGCACGCGACACTGGTGTGCTGTGCTGTGCTGTTGCTGGTGCAACAGCGCTAATCTCACACATGCGGGCGCAAATCCGCGTGACAGGAAAAATCCTTAGTATAAATAAAGCAAAGTTACCTGATGTTAGCTCCGACCATCATGTGCAGTATGGCGAGCAGCTCATCCCTCGAAATCATGCCATCATTGTCCAGGTCATACATTGAAAAGGCAACTGGAAATATAAGCTTTTAGTTATGGTTTGGTGGAAAAACTTATTTTTCATGGGAAAGAGGAAGGCCAAATCACTAGCGCGGGTCATGTGATCTTTATGTTATTGACGTGAAGCTCTGATCAAACTGAGTGGATACCCGCGCGGGATGCGGAACGAAATTTGCTCGCGCCAATTGTGTCACTTCACCCAACTTGCATTGTGTTTATCAATTTAAATAGTATAAAGACGCGAGCGGGGTTCGCTTCAGTTTGAGCGGTCCTTTAGGTTTTAATTGCATGGATTGATGCGCTTGTGAACAATTATACAAGGGCGAATACATTTGCCAGAAAAAACCACATGTGCATTTAATTAACATAATTGTTTGTTGATGGTGAACATCGGCACAGCTATAAATTGGTGATTTCAACATCATAATTATATAAGTTGTTGTTATGATTAGTGGTCACACAGTCACAAGGTGAATGATAGATAAATCAAAGTTCAAATGGTGAAACTGAGTCACAGTCAATTCAACTTGATTAATTGAATTCACTTACTAATTATATTGGTAGATATGGAAAGGATCTCAATATTGAAAGTGGGAATTCTGGTAAGAGGAGAAAATCTCCATACGGAATACCATTTGAAAGGGCTAACTAGATTGAATTCTTTGAATGTTTTTTTTTTCAAAAGTGACATAAAATCTAATTAAAATAAACAATTGACAACAAACAATACCCTAACATCACAATACCCACATTTTAAATGTGGCATTGGACGACCGCGCGTGGCTGCAAGCCACACTAGTCACTACCCATTCGCTTCGGTGGGCTCGGCGTCCGCAAAATTTCCAGTGTAAGTCTACCGGCGGGCGTTCCTGTCCTCGGTCCATAGCACCGAAAAGTTAACCAAAAGAATTTTTGCTACTTCTCAGGTTGACTCCGAAGTGCCATGTTTGACCGATGCAGTGAACGCCTGGAAAGTGGCTTGTCCGGATACGGTTCAGCCCGAGAACCCATCCGCCCAGAGACAGTGGGATGAGCCGCTCTGCAGGTTGGTACGGAACAAACTTATTAATACGTCCACCAATACTGCTGAGCGTGCGCGCCTGCTGGCTGTGGGTGAATGGGAATCGGGCCTCTGGCTTCAGGCGTTACCGTCACCCAACATAGGAACTATGCTGGGTGACACTACATTCCGGCTCGCTACATGTTTGCGTCTGGGCGCTCCCTGCGGGGCTCCGCATCGCTGTCAGTGCGGAGGAGTCGACTGCCTCGGACACCATGGCCTATCCTGCAGCAAGAGCGCTGGCCGGATGGCACGGCACGCCAGCATTAACGACATCATCCGTCGGGCTCTTGTCACCGCCGGGGTGCCAGCTGTTTTAGAACCCAACGGCTTGGCGCGCGACGATGGGAAGAGGCCAGACGGAATGACCATAATGGCCTGGAAGTTGGGTAGGCCTCTGGTGTGGGACGCAACCTGCGTCGACACCATTGCGCCATCCCATCTTCCTAGCACGGCGGGCTGTGCTGGAGCGGCTGCTGCAGGAGCAGAAAACCTCAAACGGCGCAAATACAACAACCTTATTGGGAGTTACATGTTTGAGCCGTTTGGGGTTGAAACACTAGGGCCTTGGGGTCCGCGTGCCCATCGAGTATTCCGGGACATCGCCAAGCGGCTGGTCGACTCTACACGTGACCAGAGGGCTGGCCTATTCTTAGCCCAAAGGATCAGCATTGCGATCCAACGCGGCAATGCTGCCAGCCTTTTGGGCACTTTTTCCATCGACAGAGATGCGGATGAATTTTTTGATGCCTAATGAGCTCTTCCCCCCTTTTTTTTAAGTTTCGATAAGTACTTGTACATACTATATTTTTATTTAAAATTGTAATTTAAATAAACAATTTAACTTTGACTTTGAACACATCTGCAATAAATTCAGACTAAACTAAAATAATTTGCAAGTTGCTAATACAATAATAGTTAGCTTTCAGATAAACTGAAACTGTAAGTGTCTTTAAGACCATCAAGTAGGGTCTTAAAGATTGACCTCTTGGTTGTAAACTAATCATTGGATTAACAGGCTTCAATAGGGTGTATAATACTTTGCCAGTCACAACACCTTGTTTGTTTCATCTTATGTTGCACCTAAAAATATATGATCTATCACTGCCATCTTCATACTTACATCTCAACTTCTCATCTCTGCTGTTAAGCTTGTTTTCCCTATTCTTCCTGATGGGCCGGAAGTGTGCCAGCACCCTCATGAACTGTAGGAAATTCACCCTATCATCATGGCTCTCGGCAAAGAATGAGTGGACGATACGCTCGCTCAGTGGGTTGATTGCTAACTCCGGGATCCTCAAGAAATCCTCTCTGGCTAATGTGCCGCAGTCATTCTTGTCTAGCGATGTGAAGCGGGAGTACAGCCTCTCGATTTGGTTTGGTGTGACTGATGAGAATATAGAACAAAATTAAGAATAGACCGGAGCAAGGAAAATCTGCTCATGTGGAGATTCACAGATGACTCTGCCTTAGAGTGTAAATGTGCTGTCCCACAAACAATTGGGCACTTAATATCATGTCCAGTGTGTCCTGTTGCCTGCACGTTACAGGAACTGATGGATGCTAGTGCCAAACTCGTAGCCTAGGGTAGATTGCCATTGAACAAAGTGACTTTGGAAAATTGCTTGATTTCTGATACATTGTTGAAAGTGTGACCATGAGAAACCCAACTTTGAATTTAGTAGTTCTTACTTCTTAGGAATAAGTACTAATATACTAGGCGAATTGATGAGAGAATCCAGCCTAAAATGAAATAGGTAATAACAATAATCTGGTAGCGTAACAAGTGTAGGTATATCACCTGGTTTTTGTTTACACCAATATCTAAAATTTTAAGTACTGTCTTTGTTTATGATTTGAGATAGATATAACACACAAACTAACCTTTGACAGTTTTACAGAGTGAAAAATGGTAAACCAAGTTAAATAATGATTTGTTAAAGAACAAATAATCCTATTATAGTAGGTATAATAATTATCCATGTTGTTTTTGTGTTGCTTATTTGCATCTTTGCCACCAAATAGTTTTTTTTATAGGATGGGCGATATAGGCACATAGGATTGCATGGCTCTCCAAATTATTCCGTGTTACAACGTATGAATGGAATGGAATTCGAAAGAGACTACATTTTCTTCAATATTTACAATAAAATCAAACGTCATTTATTCAAACTAGGCTGAGAATCAGCACTTTTCGAACGTCAAAATTACATAAGACAGTCCCCCAAAACGCCCACCCTTCACCACTTCCTAGTGCTTTCGCTGGGAAGAAGAATTGGCGCACAAACTCCCCAGCAGCAAATACAATAGATTGATACAATAACTTACACCCAGTCTCCTCCTGTAGTTGAGCGATTTCTTCTTCTCGTAGCAACAGAGATGATTTGTTACCCATATTGAATACGCTTAACGCTACACGACCACCGAAAGACCTTTTACCTTGTAGAAAACTGATAAGATTATTGAATCAGGATTTTACGAATAATATGCACTAAGTCAAAGTCCACTTCACACCACAGCTGCCTACTATTATGAACTTGTTATGTACTAGAATATGATTAAGTATTTGAATATTCATTAATCGAAATTATTCATTGGGAGAGAATTACAATTAGAGGTCTTTTGTTTTTATTTTGAGTTTGGGAAAGCGTAAATCAAGAATGAAGAGAGAAAAGGAGGAGGAATCAATTCGGTATTTTTTACTTTGACATTGACATTTGCCGTTGTCAAATATTGGCTGCGTTCCGAGTTACGATGTTATCGATTTGAGCGTGCTAACACCCGTTCCGAATAAGCGTTAGCGCGATAACGCCGACCCATGAAACGTCATAGATGACGTCATGACGTGCGCCATCTTGCGATAACGCCGACCATGCCTTTTACTAATATCACCGGCCGCGTTCCGAGTTAGGCCATAATCGCTCACAGCGCTGACATCAATATTTTGCGTTCCGATTTAGATATTACGATTATGACAGCTGAGGTCTGTCATCAATTCGGAACGCTCGTGAACGCGCCTACAGTGCTTGCTAAACGTCAAAACTTATAACATTACTTAAATTCTTTGTATAAACATCAGAAATGTCTTTTTCTTCTTTGGTTAAGTGGCGACGGTAGCCAGGAGCACAATTTAGAAAAAACCACGTTAGATTATAGATATATGCGACTCAAAACTACAGCGCTGCCAAAAATGACAGTTCAGTCAACTGTCATTTTTGACAGAGATCACGGTGATATTAGTAAAAGGCATGGTCGGCGTTATCGCAAGATGGCGCATGTCATGACGTCATCTATGTCCTTTCATGGGTCGGTGTTATCGCGCTAACGCTTATTCGGAACGGGTGTTAGCACGCTCAAATCGATTACATTGTAACTCGGAACGCGGCCACCGTGATCTCTTTCAAAAATGACAGTCGACTGAACTGTCATTTTGGCAGCGCTGTAGTTTTGAGTCGCAAATATGTATAAACTAACGTGGCTTTTTTCTAAATTGTGCTTCTGGCTACCGTCGCCACTTAACCAAAACAGAAAAAGAAATTTCTGATGTTTATACAAAGAATTAAGTAATGTTATAAGTTTTGACGTTGAGCAAGCACTGTACGCGCGTTCACGAGCGTTCCGAATTGATGACAGACCTCAGCTGTCATAATCGTAATATCATCGGAACGTCGGAACGCAAAATATTGAT
This sequence comes from Eupsilia transversa, assembly GCA_914767815.1. Taxonomy (NCBI): domain Eukaryota; kingdom Metazoa; phylum Arthropoda; class Insecta; order Lepidoptera; family Noctuidae; genus Eupsilia; species Eupsilia transversa. The sequence goes on from OU611891.1 coordinate 10,558,157, forward strand.
GTCAGCGCTGTGAGCGATTATGGCCTAACTCGGAACGCGGCCTTAGTAGTTCGGAAACGACTATAACGAAAGTGCAATAAATAATGGTGCAATGATGCAAATAATGATGATGTAGGTGTAATTTATTATTGTACCTTACCGTTAGTTATTAATTGGATAAACATTTTCTTCAGTTGGAAACTGGGGATGGTCTACGTTTAGTGATTGCTAATGTATTACAGCTCGACTTTCAGTTTCTAAGCGATCAAAAAGTTTGCATAGAAACCGAATGAAATCCTGAAAATTGTGGTTATGTCAACATGTTATGACTCTAGCTAGAAAATACCAGGGAAGTTTCATTTATCCAAAAAAGACGTTGATTATATTTGTAATTGTTAACTACCTACATCAATTGAATAAAGGTACATTCCATAAAATGAGTTCCGCTCAGAAACCCTCGTCAGAGCAAGCTCCTTTGGAGCAGAAAATAACAGATCAAGAACTTCCTGTTCAGCAAGTACTAGATACAGTGGAAGAACTTAACGAAAATATACCAAGTGAGATATTTGAGCAACCGTTTGAGGATGTCGGCTTTGTGGAAATACCCTCGAAAATATTTGGATTAAAAGAGTCCTCGGAGCCTTTAACCATACCTTCGCTAAATAATGCGATTTATGAACTCGGTGTTGTGAACATGTGCTGGCCAGAGATCAATGAGCCGGTATTCGAAACACGGACATGTTTTCCTTCAAGTTATTACACAAACAGTCGGAAGGAGCGCTTGCTTTTGTCATATACAGAGAACTTCCGGCGACAGTATAATTTTCACTTTAAAATGCGGAAACCTCTATTACTGCAGGCTCCAAACGAGTGTGGTTTGCAGGTAGGCACTTTTTAATTAACGCTCGATGTCGTGCTAGTTTCTTCTTAAAACGCGTAACGAGTATTTTTATTATCAGAAAATGGTATGTACGTCAATAAGGCCGACCAAACTCTGCTTTGAAACTACAACCAACTGGGAGGGGATCGCGGCTTTGGTGTCGGATTACTTCGACTACGAGCCCTTATCCAAGCCCTTGTTACATGTGAGTAATAGATTGTATTGTAATAATCGATATAGGCACGAAAAACTAAATAGGGGAATACTTGCCTACCATTTATCCATAAAAAATTATATGTCTATTCGCCGATAGATGGCGGTACTTGTATGAAAGTTAGATTCATACTCGTTCTTAGCAAAATTCGTTTACAATATTCGAGATTAGCAAACAATATTTAAAATGGTACTACCATAACGTGCATAGATGTCGCTTGGAGTACCAAAGATGATAGTTAGGTACTTACTTTTTGGTTCCAGAAACTAGTCACGTAATTTCGAAGAAAAAGACCTTTGACAGACAGGCAGACAGACAGAGACAAGTGCTATAAAATAATTCTATTTGTTTTTCTTTTTATCGACGACGGAACAGAGAAGTTGTATGTATGGTAAGAGGTTTGTTTGTGTGTGGAAAAAACGAATGTTCCCCTTTATCTCCGAAACGGTTTGACCGATTTAGATACGGTGTTCCGTAAAAGGTGTGTTAGCAAACCATAAATTATAAAAACAATCTGTAAACCTTCTCGCTGCTCCAGATAGCGGAGTGGTTGCCGTGCTTGGCTCCTCTTTCTTTTACTCGTGTTATTTCACGACGTGGTATAGGTACGCAATTATATTTTTTCTGTCTATGATCGAGATTTTTTTACTCCTGCTGTTGTCTAGTTAATAGTACCTACTACCTGTGTCACAATCACAATCAACGCCTTCGATTCGAAGAGTAGGTACCTACCTACTTAATTTAGATTTATCAATACATTTTTTTTTGGCATGGGTATTCGCCCCTTCTTTTGGCTATTACTAAATCAATCAAGACTATTTATTAACAGTGTAACAGTTTGACCGCTGTAATTTTCTTCTCAGGCGTGTGGCGTGTTAAGTAGGTACATAAGTAGGTATATCTCAGTCGATTTCAATGTAAGTAATGTCGTCTAAATAAAAGTGCTAAGTTCTTCAAGATATACATAACAGTCGTTAAAGTACATTCTATTACTTTATAATGTAATATTACCAAGAGAAATAAAACAGTTTCGATGTAAGGTTCAATCAAGTTTAATCATTCAACATTTTCGAGATCACAAGTTTGAGAATTTATAATCCAATTTTTTAATTTTGTACAAAATATCATCTCTCGAATAATTTTCCAGTGGAGCTAATATTAACGTGAAATGCAAATCAATAATTCTATCTTCTGTGGAAAGGAGATACAATTTTTGAACGTTTTTTCCTAAAAGACTGCTGGCCGCGGCCGGGTGACTCTGCGAGCAACCTTACACCATTGGACAATCTCTTAAATAACATTAAGATAATACACTCTATTAATTAGGAATGTACTTACAATAATAATAATCTCTCAATAATTTATAATTTTGATCACAGTGTCCTTAACTGTTAACGTTAACGTATAATACAATTCCGAGTCGACACGTCGACGTTGTCTACCATATACATAATAGGTATATAAAATACTGAGCAATAGAAAACAATTACACAACGAGTGCCTAGCTAACGCAATAGAGTCATCTATATCTTAACAATATTACCTTGTTCTTACGATTGGCACAACAATACATTCGCATCCTTTCAATATTTGGTAATTGGTATCGGCCGGGAGGTGTAGCCACGGGCCGCGGCTGAGCCACGCCACGCACACGCCACTCACACTACACACTCTACTACTCAGTGAACGGTTGAAAGGACGCCGTGCGTGACTTAGTATTAGTTTGACTTGAGGTAGAACATAGGGATTCAACTATAAACTATAGTAAGGGTACAACTAGGAATGTAATCGTCAAATGGCAACATACAGCGGTACTATCTAAACTAATTATTTAACAAGTTTTGTGTGCATCGGTAAGTGAAAACGCAGATATATAACATTTAATTTACAACAGGTATAACTATCTACCCATCAAGTTTCACATAGACTCGGAAACAGACGAGCGAGGCCGCGCGGGCCGACAGGTGCGCGAGAGCTGCGCGTACCCTGTCGGCTCGCCTGGCTCGGCCTAAAGACTTACGAACTAAAGAATAATGCATAGCTTTTCTTTTAGAACAAAGAAATTACGCAAATTTGGCTACACATATCACAAGTGAACGCTTACTGGCGACAACGTAACTATGTACATAATTGAAATATTCCCTGTAGCGAGCGGCAGTCCTTGCGGGGCGTCTACTTGCGGCGGGCGGCGTGGTCGGCAGGGTGCGCGGGGTGCGCCGGCGCGGGTGCCCGGCGGGCGCGCAGGTTGTGCAGCAGCGCTCGCAGCTGGTGCACGTGCATGCGCGTCACGCTGGGGTCGCCGCTCGCCTCCAGCCACGCCAGGAACTTGTCACCGTGTTCCAGTGCATCGGCCGCACCGGACTCCCACTCGCCACTCGCTGGCGACGCTGACCGTGTCTCTGCGCTCGCTGACTGGTTGCTGTTGTTGAACAGCAGGTTGTCGAGCACGGTACGCGCCTTGGTCTGGCTTCGGCTTGATTCGTGGATCCTCTCGGGTGTCGGCTCCTTGTTCTCGGTTCCGATCTCTGGACTAGCGGCAGGCTCGGCCAATCGCGGCTCCACGCTGGGAGTGCGGCGAGGCTCAGACTCATTGTGGACGTGTGTATGCCCAGGACTAGTCATTGCTCCTCGCTCCTCCTCAATCTTCCCTTTCGTCAGGTGTGAGTACAGTATATTTTCTGCCGACTTATCCTTTGGCACCTGGGAGGCGGATTTGTGCTTGTCTTCTGGTAGAGGCATGGCTCCACCAAATTGTTTGTAATATTGCCACAGCCAGGAGTTCCTGTTGTAATCGAGATGTGAATTGATCGGTGCAGCGGCCATTGGTTTAGGCGGAATGGTTGGTTCACTGGGTTTCCCAAGTTGTAGGGGGTGTGCTGTCGTCGTCTGCGCCGACAAGTCAAGCATTGCCTGTTGTGTCTTCAGCCAATACCATAGTGTGTCATCCACTGGTTGATTGGCCGCAGATGAGTGCGTACTGTGATGATTAGACTTTGACAAGCTCGTACGGTACGGATCTGAGTGGTGATGAGTCTTGCTGCGATGATGATGCTTGCCATCGTTCAAGTTAAGCATACCGTTGTGGGCAGGCTTTGGAGATCGGACAGAGCGCAGTGCACGACTAGCAGGCTGAGCTGATAACGCTGAGAGTCCAGGGTTCAGTTGAGCGAGTAAAGTTAGATTGGTGGCAATCTCATTGAAGCTGAGGCCGAGGTGCGAGTGTGTGAGTCCAGGCAGATGAGGAAGGCCTGACAGCGGGCTGATGGCACTCATAGAGACGCTGGCGCCGGGATCTGGTCGGCGCTCACGTGGGATATGGGATGAGGGGGATGGTACTGCGCGTTTGGTGGTGAGTTCGACGGGTGCATCAATAGGTGGCGCGGGCTGTTGCACGATAGGGGCTGCACTGACAGGTGCTGAGAGGTCAAGCCCGGTGGCCACAGGAGAAGGTGGCGCGGCAGGAGACTCTGTGCGCGCGCGCTTGTCCGGCGGCTCGCCGTCGTTGCTCTTATCCGTATCAGGTGATGAGAGGCGAGAGGTCATGTAACGCAGCTTATCTTCGTTCTTGCACCAGCCCCGCAGCGTGGACTCGGGAACGCCGATGTCCCGCGCTACCGAGGCCTTGGACTCGCCGTCGTTGACGCGTTGGATGGCCTCGATCTTGTCGCTGGGCGTCAGTGCACGCATTGGACGTTTGCCCTTGGTCGCCATTGTGGCGTCGCGTCTGCTGTAACAAAAACATGTACATTATAGATTATTCTGTTTGAGTTTTATTATTGTCTAGCGGCTGGTAATTCCTAAAGTGGTCGGTCATTCCATTGGTCAGACTTAGTGCGATACACGTTAAATTATAACCATTTAAATGTTATTCAACTCAGGTTTGTTGGTTAAAATTGGGTGAATAAATATTGGTTTCGTGTGTGGGTTTCCCTAGAATTTTGATAAAATAAACGGTATGAATTCAACTGGAAATAAGTGCGTATTTTTTACGCTTCGCTATGCAACGTACTGCAGTGTAAGCTTTCCTATAAAAAGTAACTTAATAGGTACTAATGTTAAGGACGGACTTCAAAAGTGCCGACGAGTACTAAATAGTCGACTTCCCTGCTGCTCCAATATTTGTGACAGCACTTTATGGTTAAAAATAAGGCAGACAAGTAACGATCTAAACTAAATTGTCATCAGTCTCAAACAAGTATTTTGGTGTATTACGTACGGACTATCCAGAATGTTGCAATTCTAATCAGACATGATAACAATAAACCTTTGATTTCAGCACAAATAACGACTTTATTTACATAAAAACAAGTAGTGTCAAACAACGCTCTTGAACCGAGTCCCGATACATTTCAATAGCAATGTTGCACAATAAACAACAATGTTACCACCTTATGTTATTACAATTAAATTACGAAAAATATAACTGGCCGCAAACACGTTTACAACTGTTACCATAAACAAAAACGTTTACGCGGGAAGCTATAAAGTTACGAAAAGATAAACAAAAAGAAGACATAAAATTATGACCTACGACAACAGTAGGCGGCAAAAGTTGTGGGGTCGTTGACACGGTGACCTTGCGAACGGTTAGCGCGCCTCCACCGGCCGCCGATAGATGGCGTTAGGCGACCGAACTTTTACCTAGCCTGTTTATTTGTATCAAAATGGAAAATTTGATTACAATGTTTATATCATCCTAACTATTCCTAATATTGGTCACTTGAAAGTAGTAGGCGTCGGTAAACACTTCATTACGCGTTAAACGCTTAGAAACATGTGAAATTGGAAAGAAAATGTGGAAATAATGTTTTTTTTTTTGGTATTTTGAAATTAAGTGTTTTACATTACCTACTCTGTCTGAATTTAAATAACATTGCTAACAAGGGTGTTCGGATATTCTAAGTGCGTTTTTATTACAAACATTTGTTATCTGGCGAAATATTGGTAAAGATCTTTAGTTTATTTGAGTTTGATTAGGTACCTACCTACCTACACTAAACTTATCCTGAACTTCATAACTTTAGTAGGTAACAAGACGATTTTGCAAGTGAGTCTTTCGATGAAAATGAGTTTACATATCCAATGAGTTTTCAAAAAGAGAGTTAGAAAGATATAGGTACGGTAGGTAAGTACCTACTCTATTTTGTTTGGAAGTCTTTAATAAATTCATAAACAGTAAAGGAAAGTTTTATTGTGTTGTTTAGTGTATGTCACAATTGTTTTTGTCATCGATTTTTGGGATGAGTTAAGGCAGCTTTTATTGAGGCAGATTACATTTAACTTGCATGACACTTAACTACCTATTTAATTGTATCTATTCTATTCTAGCTTTTACAATTCCATTCGCGCATTGGTTCTGCAATGGAATTTCCACTGTTGGGTAATGGCCTCTCCCCTGCGGTTTCAAACTTGACGGTATTGCACTAAAACTAGGTGGGTTTACCAGTTGATTAACACCTCAATCTGTCCACCTCCTCCTGCTACCACTTTCGCGGGTACTATTTGAACAAATTCAATTAATATCTGCCGTACGCAGAACTTAACAAAGTACGTGACACAAATAATGATTATTCCAGTGAATTTCGGCATTTATTTCTACGTGTCAATTTGGTCGGAGTTTACAACAGGGTAAATGTTTTCGTAGCTGGCTTTGCTACGAGCTACGACAGGGACAGACAGGCTACGACTCGCTACAAATTTTCCACCGAAAACTTTTTCGAAAAAATTCTTATAATTTTGTTACTTACATTTTAAGAATTAGTGAGAATTTTTATTGCTTTTTGTAGCTAAGTAATTACCTGAGAACGAAATACTTAGTAATGATTGCACAGTAAGCTTCAAATAAAACCGAATGACCACTTTTCACACACAAAGAACAAAACATCCTGCACTCACTTGATAAGTTGGAACCTAGCAACACAGTGATAAGCGAGTGAAATACAAAGTTAGCAACTTACTTGCGAGCCGGCGGGGGCACGTGTGCTGTGTTTACAATTTTTGACAGGCCAGCCGTTATTGCGATATTATAAACGGCCTGTGAATGGAGGACTCCAACCAATAAAAATATAGCTCGGGTGCGCAGTGCGCGGCACGTGTACACACAAGTTCCAGTTTCACTGATCAGTTGATCACAAGTCACTGAGCGGAGTGCGGAGGGCAGAGCGCGGTTCGCGGAGACGTGCGTCGCGGCGCGCGCGGAGCGACTGTGTGCGGCCGGTGATAAGGCGCCGGGCCGCGGCTCGCGTCCGCGGCCGGCCGCTCCTCTCCTTTGTGTCCGTCCGTCACCCCCCCCGGCGCCGCCGCCCCCCGCGATCTTGCCACCTCCTCGCCTATTCCTCCGACATTCGAGCCGCGCTCGACCCACCTATCTCCCGCAATATATTAACTCGATTAATTATTAATTTTAACGCATCAACTTTCCCAGCGAAAAAATTGCCGCCTCCAAATTTGAACTTTTTCCGACGTCAACTTGCTGTCGTAGGACGAAAGTTTTCTCACAATCGTGGTGTTCCACAACTTTTCTAAGTGGCGAACTTTGTCTCGTAATAACGTCTCGCGCCCGTCTACCAAGTAATAGTTGCCAACTAATTACTCTAGTTCGAGTCGAGTCGCTTTCGATGTTTTTCAGTGGGTCGGCGAACAAACAAATAAAACAAAAACAATGTAGTTAGAGAGATGATAAGCGATGGGCTCGCCTCATTGATATGCTACGAAGTCTCGTAGCGCTCGCTACGTTTGATATTATGATTATGTTCTACGTAGCAGTTAATTTTTATGCGTAGTACTTGTTCCTTCCGTAGCTTGTAAGCTGTCGGTGATTTATGTAATGTTATGTTTGTCGAAGGCTAGTTAAGTGTTGTATGAAGTTGTCGGAAACTTTTAAGATTGTAATGGGTTTTTGTAAAATCGGTTCAAGGGCGGCCGGTGTTGTAATAAAACATCACTGCAAGTCTACAATTATACACTTGTATTTTTTGAGTACATTTATTAAGCGACCTACAAAAATTTGTCATCGAAGTGTTTTATTTCCGAAGAAAACTTATTAATATTGTTAGAACGCACGTACATATTATTTCATATTAACACTTCTGCCGTGTGTATCACTAATGCTTGGTAGTACTAATTCGCGTAGTGAAAGTGTCATATTACGTGTTTCAGAAGCGTTAAATGCCAAAGTTAACCAACACTTATGTCATCCGCCCTAAACATCGAATTCTATGTCATTTAGAGCCATGTTCCTACAGCTATTGTCTTTCTTAAATGTGCTTTATTTCTATTACCCTCAAAAGAGTTGTGTTGTGATTACATAATATAGACTCGTAGTATCTATGAACTAGCTACTATGCGTCAGTATTGAAATGAAATTAAATAAAAGATAGCTACCTACTGTGAACTGTCGCCAATAACTTATGTGATAAACGGATCAGCGACTAAACTTTCCTTCGAGTAGATAGTACTTTGTGATACATACATAGTTCAGTTTTATACCTATGTAATATTGTAGATATCTCAACATAGGTAGGTCACAGATTAAGTATCAAGAAAACTGTCTTGTGCGAGTAGCTGACTGAATGTTCCAGGGTTCGATCCGCGGGTCAGAAAAATTGTTATTGGGATTTTTCATGATTAATTTCTCAGAAGCTTGGTTGGAAAAGTGAGTTCATAAGTTCATTTGATATTCACGGGAAGCCTTCATTCCTTCATCTAGCTTTGTTGGAGTATTTAAGTTATAGTACATAACACCAGTTAATCAGCAGCAAAAATTTATTTCATAGAATTTTATGTAGCTTGTCCTCCTCCATCTTTTATCAGGAAATTTATAATAAAGATATTATTATACTACATCTCTTCAACATCAAAGAGTATAAAAATAGCCTCCACGAGTAGTTTTATAAACATCCGGTACACCCTGACCTTTAGCCCTGCTGCCACCTTGCTGGCAAGCACTTTTTCTCAAATAAGCTTAGAAATTCGAGCATTATTTTGACAACCTTATTTATTTATTTATTGAATACTTCAAGCACACAAATGTACAGAGGCGGACTTAATGCCATAGCATTTTCTACCAGTCAACCTTTTGGTGATGCAGAGACAAATAGTGGTAGGTACAACCTTCTTCGAAATGAATCGAAAATGTACTGGTGTACGGGCTTTAGTAGTAAACTCCGTACACCGATTTGTCGTGAAGGTTTGTAAGTTGAGTTGGTATAGAGAAACACGTTCCACTAAGTTGCACTACGTAGTTAAGTTTATTTAAGGTAAGAGGTATTAGAGTGGAAGGCTATTATTTCTCTCAGTAGTTGATAGCTAAACAGTTATAATTTCACTATATTTTAATTCGTTAATCGTGTTATTTTATTACGCTAAATCATGACGCGCATCGTTGGCCTAAAGTAGGTTACAGAGTACCTAAGCAGAAAAATGTACGGCGATGAGACCGTTCGACTGGTTAAATACATGCGAGCAGGTGGCCGGCAATGTTAGTATGAAAATCCATATTTGTCGTGTTTAGCGGCCGAATAAATTACTATGAAACTCATATCTGTCGCGTAATTTAAAAATGGAACGTACTTTTTACTTCAACACGCCATGGCAACCAAGGAGGTAACTTATCGAAGATTGGTTAAATTTCGATTTGGCGGGCACTAATGGGCTCACGTATGTGTGTCTCGGCGTAGCCTCGGCGCACATTTTCTCGTTCGTCCATCAATGCCCCTTTTGCAGGCCGCGGCAATCATCACTGCATGAGCTATTCTTACAAAGTTTCAATACGATGGGAGACAAGAAGTATTTCTTAACGATTCTGTTATTAATGACATGTGTTCTCTTGTCCCAACTCAATGAATCCAGGACTCTGCTTTGATAATTATGATAAGTGATTTATTTTCTGTAAATAGGTTTGAACAAACACTTTTACACGTCAATCCCATTTTTTTTTAACTAGATGAGGTCGGTGTTTCCCATCTGACTCTGAGAAGAAAGGCCGAAACAAACTGAGAAGTCACAGTCTCTTTTAAAGTCCAGACATAATCTTGGTCAGATCATGTGAAGACCATGTAGATTCGTGTCTGAAATGGTCTTTTGAAGTAAGAACCACACAGATTGAGTCGACCTGTCCAATCAGTTCACGCATTTGTCAGTAATCGTGCAGCTCAACTCAGAACTCAAGGAGCTCAACGATTCGACGAACAATACCAAAGAAAGGACATTTGGGGAGGCCGCATACGGTACTCAAACCACTGGTGATTCACCAATTGAGTGGTTATCCTGCCCAAAGCTCAGTAAATGCATATGCATATTGTGTTGTCAACCGACGGACGGTCCAAGACCGGTGTCCGTGGTAGTTTCACGGTTCGTTACAACACTTACATCGCATTACACGATGTGCGTCCTCTCTGCTTGCGTTTTTTTTAAGTTTGCGTCTGGTCGCAATATCATTCTGTGCCGGATCTTTTGGCCCTGCATTGTCTATGTATGTCGTGAGTTCAATGAAGTGTGTTGGCTAACCAATAATTTTTTTAGAGTTAGGTAATGGGCTTTAGGTGATGCGATTTAAAACCTATTGCAGAAACGCACGACGCGACGGCGCGGGCGCGAGGAGGCTATTTATTACTACACTGGCTCATCACCAAATCAAGCCTCTTGTGCAGGCACGCTCCACTTTTCAACCGTTTCCCGCCATACGTGGTAAACTGACAGTTGACATTAGTGACAGCGACCTCACTGCTGATGGTTGTTTACATATCTATTAAATAGATACACTACACCATCGATTGGTCGCCAAAAAGTTTAGCAACAGCTTTATCGATATGAGAGAACTTGTTCTAAGTTAAATTACTTGATGTTCACTTTTTCCACAAGCACTGCATGACCATTGCCTTTCTTTCTAAGAGCCCCCTAGTAGGTTTACGATACGACTGATACCGGATAGGCTAATCTCCTTTTTTCCTAGACTTATAGATCGGATAACATCGATTTCATCCACATCTGCATATAGACTTATGCGTAAGTTATAATATTGAGCTTATCGAAACATATAATAAAATAGTAAGGAAGTGTAAGCTGTACACTGATTATTTGAGTAATTGCTACGAGGTGAGGGAACGAGTCTGATGCCGAAAATATAGTGTTTAGATTTTTTGTCCGTTATGTCTGAAAAAAAAACAGCTGAACGGGTTTGGATACATACAGGAAATACCCTATCCCAGTAGTACGTTCCCGTAGGATATTTTCCGTCATCCATGCGAGCGAAGCCGCGGGGAAAAGCTGGTCATATTTTTCTAATTTATACCATTTCAATACTTTCAGTAATCAATCTCAATAGTCCAAAAGTAAAGACAAAAGCCGCTGACATTGTTGATTTGCCACGGATTGTTAATGAAAATCAAAGGTAGGTAAATAATCTACCGAGTTGTTTACAACCACCGTGAGTCGATGCTACGAATTTGTATGCGGTTGGTCTTGTACATACCTACCTATGTACATGTTTACCGCTTCTAATACCTACAGTCGCGAGACGGCGAACGTGTCGTATTCCTAAGCGCGTTTGCCGCTGGCGACGGGTGTGGGTAGGTATGTTTTTGCGCGCCGAGGCCACACAAAGGCTCTCGGCGCGGCCTCGGCGACGGGCGAGCCACACCGAGCCGCGCCGCGATTTACGACGCGTCGCCCGCACTGTATTTCGGGCATTGGCGATGTATGAGATGTGGGATGAGTTGGAGGTGGTACTTTAAGATGATTTGTGGTAATTATCTACGCAAACTTTTACAAAATATGAATGAAGTCTAAAGCTGAAGGTACAATCAAGTGTCGTAGCACTCTCGTAGCTGTCGTAGCATTCATAGTGTTGTCGTCGTTGTGGACGTAGCAGCGCTCCAAAAACCGAATTATGTAGTTGGTAATAATCTGATTGTGAAATATAAATGCCTAGACTTTTGAATTTTCTATAGATTGAATCGGTGAAGAAGATTAAATTAGACAATTCCATATTACATAAATGTTGTAGATCAGTCCATTCGATTTAAAGACAAATAACCATTGAAAAGTCTCAACTACACCCCCACAAAAAAACAAAAACTGCTCAATCACAAAAAATAACTTGAAACTACCGCATCGACCCGCACTAACTTCACACATCAGATATGCACGTTCTCTAGTGATTTTGTTATCGGCGCGCACCCCCGGCGACATCCGACGCCGCGCCATTACCGCCCCCCCCTTCCCGTGCCTCCCCGTGCCCCCCCCCCCGCGGTGTTGCCAACTAAATGTGAGATAATTGATGTTTAGCGGCCGTTCGGACGTCAATAGCGCGCTGATATGCCTAGCTGGTGCTTGGGTACTATGCTCGCTTTGTAAATGAAGAAATTACAAATGATTTGGTTCACGAGTACCTGTTTGAAATGAAAATTAGATAGGCTTTGTGCTAGGAATGAGAAAAACTAAATTCATTTGGAAAACTATGAACTCGATGAAAGTTTCAGCCGCACCACATAAGTCGGAATGCGGCTCGGTGGCGAAGTAAGCTGCGCCTGCACTGCTACTGCGCTTTCTATGCGGCGAAAGCTCTAACCAGACTTTGTTTTAAAACACAAAGCAGTTATCTGGACTGTTTCACTTCGAAATTGAAACCCGGTCAGCGCATATCTACATCCCCAAATGGGTATTTTCATCCTACTTGCCTTCCAAGCTCTCAATCATTCGAGAATCACTGCAAGATGTCGCAAGATTTGTCACTTTTCTCAAGTCTTCTTAATACTTTTTTTTATTTTTCTCTCTATTAAGTTTGTCATCCACTATTTGACAAAACAAAGTAATCTTCACCATGCACTGCACAGTCAACTAAAACTAAAGAACAATGTAGGACTCCCACTGTTATTTCATCCGCATCTGGCAACTCCGTCGCGCTCATTAGCCAATGGCGAGATCGCCTGCAGCCGATGCCGCGACTTGAATTTTTACAACCTACAAGAGTATACGTATGTAAGTATACAGTCTTCAAGTATCGCGGAACATTCCAAGCTATACCTTTTACTGGGCTTCTTAGTTGATTAGGAAGAAAAACCGTTTTTAGAATTCTTACGTTTATGTTTTCGACCTGTTTTGGAAGTGACAGAGAATGAGGCTTTCATTGTAGATTATGTGCATTCCTTCCTACTCAACTGTATCAGTGGCTTATTATCAAGGCTTAGATTACCTAATGGACTCACTGGTAAACGCGACATAAAAAAAATCGTCAACATATTATCCCAATAATGAACTTTCATATAGAATACCTAATAGACAGTTTCTAATGTTCCGATTACCGATGGCAGTCTTAACTCACGCTAGATAAATGGATGGGTTAGTTACGGACTGCTTCGTTGGTAAAGTGGTCGCAAGCGCTACTGCTGAGCTTGAAGTGCTGGGTTCTATTCCCGGGTCGGGCAAATTGTTATTGGGGTTTTCCATCTGGAATTGCTCAGTAGCAGCTCGGAGTCTGCATTTATGCCCGGTTGATGGCAATAGGCTCGCCCCCTATTAAATGGGACTTAAACATAACTGGCGAAATGTGGGAGTACTATAGGTACACCTCTGCCTAACCCTTTTGGGAAAACAGGCGTGATGTTATGATGATGATGTTAGTTATCATCGTTCTCATATCCGGCGACTGTTGGACGAAAATGTACTCCAAGAATCACTGCATCATCGCAATGTAGACTTCCTTATACAGTCACTTTGTACACTTATGAACTCTCATCATCATTTAAGATGATGATTTCTGGGTCTGTGTACACCCCTACTATCCTCATAAAAACAAAACTGCCGTTAACCGTTAAAGACCAAATAGACATTGATATTACACACACTTTTAGCGCGAATATATCTGATACCACGCGATTATTAGCTGATGCCGCGTATAAGGTTACCGCTACCTATAGTAATGATACGTCAGTTCAGTAACATGATAATTGTACCGTTCGCAGACCTATTAGGCATTACTTTAAGCTATTAGCCGAATACGATTATCCAGGACGTTTGTGACAGCCTCTATTTGTTTTGAGAATGATTTTAACTGTGAAAATTAAAACTAGGTTCACCATAAATCGACGTCATAATCACCAGCCTATAGCATTATTATAGCACCAGCCTATTGCTGGTCATAGGCCTCTCAAATCGCACGCTATTTAGATCACTCCACGCGGCTTCCCAAATCCAGCCTACCTGGGGCCTAAGTCTACTAATTTATAAGCGTTACAATGGTCTCGCAATGGTGTTTTTTTGACAGATTTGCCATACAAAAACTGACAAAAAACTCACCATGGAGAGACCATTGTAACGTTTAAAATTAGTAGACTTAGTTAGGCCCCTGCCATCTTGCGAAGATTGTCGCTCTAAGGAGTTTGAGGATCAACACTAAATTTAAAAAAAAAAAACCTTTAAAATTACAATAATTCATGAATGGATCACCATAACCTATTGAAGTGACCTACTGCCTTCCCAGTAACCAAATAAACTGACGAACAATAATTCAAATATTTGCCGATGTCGCTTCTTGAATTACACAGGCACGTGTGGATGAAATGAATACGTTTATACAAAATTGAATAACTTGTTTTGTTGTTATCTAAAGTATCGATTAAAATTTAAAAATATTGCTTATATACAGAACTTAGTTTTAGTTCGGTCGTAGCAGGTGGCGTTTCTGTAGTTTCTGCCTACCTCCATGGCAAGAGAAACCCTTGTAAGAAATCGACACGTGTTTCAGCTCTGCGATTTCTGAGGTGAAACACGTGTCGATTTCTTACAGGGTTTTTTATGACTCTTTAGGAATAGTTCACTTTCCATCAGGTGAGATTCTGGCCAAGAGCTTCCCCGTTGTGGATAAAAAAAAAAAAAAAAAAAAAAAAAAAAAAGTTAAACGGAATAGGTTACTAAATATATCAACGTCTATTGTTTTTTTTATTTGAAATTTCTTAGTACCTATCAGCGCAGTTTCTAGATTGAATGCCCTTTAATAGACTCGCCTTCTATTACGTCGGACTTACTTATTATATAACTGCTCAAATATGGATGACTGACGTGCACCTCTGACTATCCTTTGTGGAAACAGCCGTGTTATTACATGTTTAGAGGTAAAGTTCGCCTCTTTTTACACATGTCTTATCGTACAAATGTTTCTACATATAAGTAGTGTTTATAATACGACCGTTGCTTACATTACAGCCTATGTGTTAGCAACTCGTATTACTTATTCAAAGTCGTGATGTAAGTGTGAGTCGGCGCGAGTATGTAAGGCGTGGATTGAGGTTCACGCCGTACATGCTTTCGGTGACTTACTGCATATCGATTAGGTTGTTTATCATTGTGCAGGTGAAAGACGTTCACTGCTGGACAAAGGACTCCCCCAAGCGTCGCTACATCGACCTATTCTGGGGTTAGTTGTTCACGTAGGCGTATTTACTGATTATGGGTTTTATTGATTAAACAGACCGTGTGACCGATGGAATTTCCTATCTGCCAAAATGACGGACTTACATCCCCTATTTAACCCTTAAGGGGGTGAATTATCAAAAATCCTTCCTTAGCAGTTTCGTTATAAAGGGAACTCGTTTGCAGGCGGTGACTTGTCTGTCAGTGAATTTAATTTATTTTGATTCAGATACAGTGATTTATATTTTTGTTAGTAAACTTAAGAATTATGTTAGTAACCAAATATTCAAACACACGCTACAACCATAGGGACTATTTTAACAAAAAATTAAAATCAGAAGTATATACTAATCATTAAAAATCAAGAAATTCAATTGAAGTATTTTTTTGTTGTCGAACTGAATCAGCTTGCGTAACGGGTGAGCTCTGTAGATTATTCGTAACTTCGTAAAACTTACCCTCGTTTTATTGTTTGCTCTGTATTCTACCAAGAATGAGCCTCAATTTAATCAATTGACAGATTTCCTACTAATCCCTACTGAAATAGAACTGTTCTAGAATTCTCAGATAAAAGTTTTGGCTATAAACTTGTTACTTGATACAAACTTCAGTTTACACCATTAATATTATTTGTGAGTTGTGGATCAGCTCGGGTTGGAAATAAAATCTGCCAGCAGCTCTGCCGCCACTGTTTTATCATATTTGTCAATGTTGCTAGCTCAAATATTGCTAGTCCAAATTAGGGCTACCATCCGTCCGAATTTGTCCGGATATGTCCGCCTTTTGGCCCCCTGTCCGGCCTTTGTCTGGCCTTGAACTTTTTGATAAAAGGGACTTTTTAATTTAAATAAAAAAAATTAAAAAAATGTCCAGTCTTTTTTGCACCTGACTTTTTGCATAAGGGCTTTTCAAATTTCGCAATAATTGCTCTAGTCCAAATAGGATCAAATAATAATGATAGATAGTTTAGTTAACGTAGTCTATCCGGTTTATAGTGTGACAGTTTAGTATCCTTTAATCCATGTCATGGACGCTGCGGTCTTGTGTGCCTGATAACGATAACATAAGAGGAAAAGTTTTGCCAACTAACCACCAGTAATTGGTTGATATTGAACTTTAATGACTTAATTTCAGTTGGAATTATTATCTGTTTGGATTTTTATAGGATTTCGATTGGGTTTACTAAACTAGTACCTATCATATTTTATGAATGAGTGTATTATACATAATATTATTATAAAAAATGAAAACATTTCTTTACAGTCAGGGTACTCGGATAATCGTTAAGAAAATTGACGCCCTACGATAAATTGCCGTGTTATAGCAATTTTAAACATTAACTGTCAAAGTGACAGTTGTGACTTGAATTTAAATACGGACAATTTAAATTAGTACTCAATTGACTTAAAAATATATTTCCCTCACTTAACTAGCCTACCTGTGCCATACCAACACCCTAATTGCGTTTTGACGGTTCAACAACATTCATTGCGTTATTTACGTTGTTGAGCAGACAATTTTTTCCAACATATGAAGCAATGGATTGATCGTGTGTTACGCGATTAGGCAGGTTACCTATGCCATAGACTGTCCGGCTGTGTTAGGCTTACAGATTTGGACATTCGTAGGCCGTTTCGGGTAGCGGCTACGCGCTGCGCTACGTTAGGTAGTACTTGTACTTAATTACTAGTAGGATTTGCAGGACACTTAAGTAACGTTATGTTCAAGTATTACTTTAATTAATATTAGGACTCTTGACTCTACGAGTTCTGGTGCATAGGATGCCTCAGAACTCGTCTAAATATCAAGCAAACTCATGCATGAAATGAACACCTAATTTTTATTCATTACTAGCGCCTCCCCGCAGTTTCACTCACATAAGTCTCGATTCCGTGGGAATATCGGGATAAAAGGTATCCTATGTCGTTTTCCAGGTCATGGTCTACCCATGTGCCAAATTTCATCCAAATCCGTTCAGCCGTTTTGGCGTGAAAGCGTTACAAACAAACAAACCAACTTACTTTCGCATTTGTAATATTATATTAGATAGGATTTTCTCACTTTTCAGCAAGCTTCTAAATTCTTCATACAAACGCTACTGTAATAACAATACCTTTTATTTCATACATAACAATATAAAACGTTCAACAACATGCGTCCTATCCTAATTATAATTCCAAAGTCTTGCATCTCAGCGGGCGCGACGTGGCTGCATCTACCTATCTGTACCTAGCGCCTTACTCAAAGAGTTTTCAGCTCTATATGTTTGCGGATAAGGTTGGGTTTGTAATGGTGTATAGTGTGGTAAACAACACAATAAGTTTTCTGTGTAATTGTTATCGCGACACCGCGCTGCAGGGCCGCCGCGCCGCGAGGTCGGGTGACGCATAGATAGTGCGCCCAACCCTACCGCGGGCACAACCTTCGCTCGAGCGTGACTGCGTGGAATATATCGTGGGTTTTACGCACTGTTTTTAGAGTTTGGTCTGATAAGCTTGTAATTAGACCAATTTATTCGATCGCGCGATGTTAGGTTAGGGTTGGCAGAGGGACAAGTAAATCATGGTTTCATGGTAAATCATTTGATTGGCGGATTAGCTATGCAGAAAGCACAAAAAAAAATCATACTGGTTTACAAGACGAGCAAAGGATACCCACATAATTGTAATTATCCAACTGCAAAAAAAATCTAAGTAACATAACTTGCAAGGCTTCTAACAACAGTCACCTGTAATAATTATGTGTTAAGTTATCTCGGGTGGGTCCTACGACATGGAAAGAGATGGCCTGTTGACCTATCGCCTGCTCGCCTACGTGCGCAGTAATTAACTGCTTCCTTCAGTTTCTTACAACTTGCGTAGGAAGTTAAGTAGCTCGGGTATTGTTTTGTTTTATTTTTATAAGATAATCAACTAGTTTTAAGAAACTCTATACCTACGCTCCTCGTTTTTTTATAAGTGAACGTTCCAATTTGCACCCAATTTGCGAAAATCCGAACGCGATTATAACATCACAAGCTGTACGGGCTGGTAAGGGAACGGGATGCGTTCTATTTTTAAAATGGCCCGCGAAACTGCACATCTGTCGTTTAGGGCAGGCGATAATAATCCCGTCCATCGACTTAATGGGCAACTACAAAATATTAATGCGATATTGCGTGTTGTTAATAGAGCTTTTGTTCAATTAACGGCAATGTCCAGTCGTGGGTTCGATTGTTGTGATAATAACTAGATTGTTCTTCCGCGAATGGCGGGCAGTTATGGCGGAATAGCGGTATGGTGACGTGTCGAAAAGCCGCAGGGCGCACTCAGCCAGGTACTATTTGAACGGTTATGGTTATGTACAAATACTTTTTGTTTTTTTTCCCTGGTATTGATAACGCGGTCGTGATACTGAATTCTCATAATTTTAAAGGTTTTGGGATTCTATATAAACTTATGGATGAGTAAGTAGATTGTTATCGATCGACTTAGTACATAAGGAAATATTTTAGGGATTAATAATTTATGTGTCGCGATTTCTTTCTGTTGCTAAGAGGACAATCTAACATCAAAATAATAGACAAGTATGAAAATGTTTTCCGGTGAGCCATCAGTATTGATACACTAGACTACTTAAAAACAATAAAGTTCAAATTATTTTTAGGGGGAACCAACTCGAAAACAATGAACACGGACAAAATTCAAAAGATATTATGCAAAAAATGGCCGTTCGTCAAATTGAAACCCGGACGACATATTGCACCCCATTGTTTGAGGACAGATTCTACATTCACGCGAGCTCCTTGCGTTTTCACATAAACAATAGCAGGGTCGTTCAGTGATACTTGTTCTCTCACTGACGTTTTGTCCTCGTAAAAGAGTTTCAAAAAACGCGGAAGATTATTAAAAGTGTCATGTTACAGGCTGCAGGGTGTATTGTCTATGATTCGGTTATTGTTTTTTTTTGTCCCGCACTGTACTGGCTGGTTATAGTAACGAACTCGTAAGACGTTAGGTTTAAACTACACATGTGATTTTTTCAGTTTTTTTTTAATATTAAGAGCATGCAGGTTTCCTTATGGAAGTTCATGCGTGGCTGAAGCACCCATAGTTAATTCATATTCAATCATCGTAACAGCAACGAACTTCATTACTTCAAAGTTCAAACTTTCTTCGAACATAACTAATTTTCATTAACGCGGAACTCCGTCAAAATGACAATGGCTGACTGACCCACTGAACCCACAGCGATCAGATCCTATATAAAATTTAATATTAAAGCATGGAGTCATAAAACGGGACCTGTTGCTCGAGCCCCGTGCATTGTGCGTTTACAACCAGTGTTTCGACTAATTAAACCGTTTTATGAGCTTTTGTTTTGTCTTAACGGCCATTCCATGGCCTTTTAGAGCGTTTTAGATTACCTAATACTTTGTGTTAAGATTTATGATATTTTAGAATAAAACTTCATTGTGACAGAAAAGGCTGTATGGCTGTATGATTTTTTACCTTTGCATAAAATTGGTTATGCCATAGATATTTTTTTGAATGCCTACGGAATGAATGATATGAATGACCCATTACAAAATTTAAATCTAAAAAATTATAAAGAGATTTTTTATGGCATTCAACAGGTTTGATACTTGCTGAGTGAACAAGATAAATAGGTTGCTTATGCGATCATATCGTAATAAGTTCTCTGGCGGGAGATCAAGATAGTTACCGACGAAACTTGATTTTTCGCAAGCTTCTCACTTGGTGCAAAATAAATGACAACTAGTCGTTATTCAAAATGAATGATACTGTTTATACTTTGATGACTGCAAACCAGATTACTCAGAGTGCCTTTTCATTCATCAAAGTCTCATACGCTTTTTGAATCATTTATAATGCCCTATTTCGTCATAATTGTAATCTTTGCTAAGGCTTCTCGTCCACGATAATGCAGTATCTAGAACACCCTAAGATAAATCTATAACTAGGCGACTGATACTTACTCTAGCCAGAGCGATCTTATAGATTTTTGTATTTACATGAAGTAGTCTGTCTCCTCTTAAAGAACCGCCCTGCGAAAAGTGAGTCACTCATGGATAAGCGAGACGCGTTAGGACTAAAACTGTCAGTATGGAAGGAGCCAAAAATATAAATCGATTGGATTTTTTATACCTTTTTGATTGTGCATGATTGAGGCAAACCTCAAATCATTCCAATATAATGTTTACAAATCACATGTTACTTGATTGGGACGGGAGTAGGTGGTCGGTGCCGACAGACGAATTTTTTTCTCGATTTATTAATTGCAAACAGGATCTTTTATTCCGTACATAAACGCGAATGGAAGCCGCATTTGAACATCCTTATTTGGTAAGCATGCTTACAGTAAAAACCGGCCAAGTGCGTGTCGGACCACGCACAATGAAGGGTTCCGTAACTGGAAAGGATTTATCCCAAGAACAACAATTGTAGTTGAAAAACATGTTCTCCCATACGAAATGTGTGGGAGAACATGTTTTTGCAACTGCAAATGTAAGTTGGTCAATAATTACTCGTTAACTTGTAGAGCCTACTTAGCTGTTATAGTTTTCCTTTTAATTTCGTTATATTTTATATCTACTGCTGTAAATTTTTCCACATATCCGGAACTTACCATTTCGCTGACAAGGGGGGTTGACTAACAAAGAATAGCACTTAATATTTCGCAAACACATCCTTCAATCCAAAAATGGTTTGAACTACCTTTCCAAAGATACCCACACCATGGGATAGACGAAAAAAAATAAAGCATATGCCCACTTTACGTGTAGGGTAGGTATCCTAAAACAATATTTTTAATCTTAGTTTTATTGTACCACTTTGTCGGCGTAATTAATATGTATACTCATGCCAAATTACAGCTTTCTAGTACCTACTAAAAGTCTTAGAGCTAAGCCGGGGACAGACAGAAACTATAAGGGTTCCTTGTTGACTACGGAACCCTAAAAAAGGTAACAGCTACGGAAAGGCGCCTACATTATTCTGTGAAACCTTAACTGAAAATCTTATTACAAATAATAATATTTAAGACTTGTTTTCACACTTAAAATTTAGAAATGTTGTTTATTTTGCTATAATTTTATGACACGTTTCAAGTTTCAAGTCTACATTGTCTATGGATGACATACAGCTTAGCTTATAGACGTCTGTCCAAAGACGGCATGTAAATGACTGTAAATTAAGTTTTGTGTGTATGAAATGGGAAAACACTAATTTCTTGTTATTGTTTGTCACGTTGGAATTTACGAAGTAGATTTTATACTAAGTAATATTTCGCATCGCTGGCACCCGCTTCCTTCATGAACAGAATTTTATTACAGACCTAATCGTAAAAGGGATGCTCAGGTACTTTGTCTAATGAAGCTTAAAAAATGTGCTTTCTTGAGTTCAAACGAGCCGAACAAATTAAAATCACAATTTGTGTGGTTTCGGCTCTGAATTAAATCCATGGACTTGTCAGTTTATGTGTTAAATAATGTGCGACATGTAACTTTATCACCTAATAAATTGGTCACTTGCTCTAAAAGTAAAGTCAGCTATTGTTTAAAGAAAGCACGATTTATTGATGACTAGTCAAGTTGAAAGAATTTCTCCCACGGTGAGTACTCGTAGGTCTATTGTTTCATTACGTTGAAACATCCTTTTCGTTAACATGCAAGCAGTACACAGTACCTAAACCAGTATGAAGTAATTAAGTTTTTAAGTACTTAATACCTTACCAAACATGACCGGGGTGCATTCAAAGAATTTCAGTAAAAACCCAAATGAGGATTGTTTATGCGTTTCTCACAAAGTCGCGGCAGTCGGCCGTAGCCGTAATAAGTAACAACAAAGGCGGACTCGCGTCCCTTTCAATTAGTTTTTACGCGGCGGAGATAATGATTTACAACGGATGGACGGATGGGGCCCACGGTGTAATCGCGGACGGCCATCTTTTCCCGGAAAGAGCGACAATGAGCACACGTTCGCGGTATTTCGCCCCCTCTACACTATGGTCTCGTATAGTTTAGCTGTGTGAAAGCTTACGCGGGTGCGTGCAGGAAACTAGTGTAGCTACGCGATGCGATAATAATAGTAGCGTTCTACGGTCTTACTTATAGCCGCTGGCCTATATTAGTGTTGTCAATGTAATCGAAGCTGATTTGATTTTAGAACCTTCCTTTTTTGGGTATGAAATAAACATAAACACAGACTAGTACAGGCACAGTAGCTAGGATCCAATTCATAAATTTAATGGCAATTAAGTGACCATGACTGGAATCCATAGATATATATAAGATATTTCTATGCTGGAATCTATATCTTGAAGTGAGATTTATGTGTAGTACCTCAGTGGCCTCACGTCAGGCGTAGCAAAACCTGTATAACCTGCCTGCACTCTCATTGCGTAACACGCGATCTATCATAATCTGAATCATTTTGAAGTATACTGCTAATCCATTGCTTCATCCCTGTCAGTGAGTGTCAGTCGATCAATGTTTGATAGTTAGCAATTAAAAATCTATTGTGTCTCGTTAGTGACAGTTGATCGAATGTTCGAAAAATTTGTATGCTCAGCAAAGTAAATAACGCAATGAATGTTGTTGAACTGTCAAAATGAAACAGATTGTGATTGAATATGGTGCTGGTCTCTTATTCTTTTGGAACTCGGTACTACGCTAGGCTCAAGGTCAGAGTGACATGCGGTCTACTGTATACGTATGTTCAATCTAAATGCTTTAAAAACAATAACACAGCTTGCAATGCAATGCGTGCAAAGTAAAGCATACCACAGATATACAGCAAGGCACGTCCAGCGGGCAGTCCGCACCGTGCGTATCAAATCGGAGTCTGAACGATGTTGTGTCACTAATATCGGTGCTCACGACAAACCCACTGCGCTTATTTGAACAGGCCGGCGAAACAAAAGCCTTTTGTACTGCAGTTACGCTGCGAACCACGGATTTTGTGGAGTTAGTGCGATATCGTTAATTTTCGATGAAATTGTAACTGGTTATTAGTTGATTCTGTAGCTATAGGAGCTGAGCGGATTAGATGACTATCGTTATGAATATTAACACGTAGTTTAATGGTAAGTAGTTTTGTCGTTTTTGTCATTTAACTGCCTCTTCCTGCTCCTTTCCTTTTTTCCTTTCATTGAGAACTATATAATTTTTTATGGGTTGTAAAAATGCGTCATCCATTATAAATATAACCTACTTGCCTACTAGTACGTGAAATTCAGAAATGAGTTATTTTTCTTCTGAAGTTAGCATCTTCTAGTTTTGTTTACGTTTGTTGTTTTATCTACTTGTTTATTCGTTGTTTTTATGTTTCGATGACTCATCTAGTACGCATACCTTGGTCGTGTCCTTGATTTTATGCAATGAACGGGACCGGAGCTGTTTGGCGCAAATCGATGGTGCACGTCCTCGTGCGACTTTCTGACGAAACGTCAAGTGCGACTTGAGTACTCGTAAGACGTAAAAGAGCTGACAAAAAGAAACTGCGTGAAAAAAGGTTGAGTAGATAGGTTATGGTAAGAAAAAAATGCATTATTTGAAGAATGAAGGGACAGTTAGAACAGATGATAATACCAATGTGAATTTTAATTTATGTACTTATAGTTATTTGGATTGCGATCATCTACACGACACTCGTAGATAAATGTCTAGGCTTGGTGCGTTAATAAATAAATAAACCAATCTTACGCAGTTCTCATAATTAATTTCATATTAAGTTCTTATTCTTCATTATCTCAAAGTTTTTCAAAGGGTATCTTATCTAAGTTGTTTAAAAACGCACTAAAAACCTAACCCTCCATTCGCTGTAGCTGGGTAAAAATGGCAACGCCGCGTCTCTCTTTCCGCGGGTAAAAATGCGCGGTAATGGTCGCGGGCGGTATACGCCGCGACTCAGGTAGGGACATAATGAGCGCAGCACGCAGGTACGCGCGAAACAATGCAGCTGGAAGGGCCGCGACTAATACTGTAATGTTATTATTGTTACTTTACTTGAAAGAGTAATCGGCATCGCACTTTACCTGCGACTCAGACGCGGTTGGGAGCAAAGTCGCGATTTGAGGTGTATTTTTTATTACTATTGGGTTTTAGCGAATCATGAGAAAGTATAATAATGTTGAGCCCTTTTTAGTTTGAATTTCTTGAATTGAAGACACCATCTAATGATATTGTTCGGAATTTTAATCTATTCTGGAATTGACTGAATTCCGTGCTAAACAGCTGGTAAAGTAGGACAAGATTCTTAGTTCCTCTGTTACCTATAACATAGGCTTAGATTTCTCTCTCAACATTGAATTCTATTACGAACTTCAAAGCAAGACCTAAATATTTTTTCTATAGGGCCGTACTCGCATCGCATCACATTGCTCGCACACGTATGGAAAATAATGATACCTAAGTTATAAGAGAATTTATACTCTCACCCCTACGCATGAATACCGATCGCAACGTGTCGCCCGGCTGACGATTGATGGCAGCAATTTTCGCGGCCGTGCCCCTTCAAGTTATAGCCTACACGTATCTGTGTCGCGCTAATGGCGGCGCGGAGGCGGCGATCGGTCGGTGACGGGCGCGTAAAATGCGTAAATGTAAATGTGTGCCCGCGGTGTACGCCATCCGGCGTTCGTCGCGAGCGGCGATAATTTAGCCGCGCCGCCGCGCCGCCTCCCCGCTGTCGTCCCGACCCCGGGTCGCGCCGCGCCGCCGCCGCTGCGCTGTCGCCGGGTGAGCCGCGCGTTACGTAAAAAGTTGACGTCTGAACTGCACTTTATGTTATGGATATGGTAATAATCGCTTCATCGGCTTTCTCTTGGATTCTCTGCGTTTTTGCCACGAACTTTGCAGCTTAACGCTCCAAGTTTTGTTGGTATTTGAACTTTATAATCAAAGGAACACTCTATCCTCCAAGCATTGTCTGCTGCAATAATTGCCCATAGCATGATCTAAGGATCATAAGAATCCTTGATCTGCAAAAAGGTTGCATGTTTACAACAATCAAAATCATAAAATTTCACTTAAAATTTAGCAGCATCGTGTCGATGAATAGGCGGATAAGCCAGCAGCTGATGAAGTGATGTTATTGTGTGATATAAAACTCAATAATTACACTTAGTAAACGAGACTTATCATATTATTGAGGCTTACTCATCAGTTAATCAGTGTTTTCTTATCGGGACACAAATAGCTGCAGCACAACCGGCCGGTCGATGACTTATGTAAATTCTTTCTACGCGCTGACATTGAATCTGTGTTTTGATAAATCGGTTGGCGTCTGCCCCTTGAAACTTTCTGTTATTTCCGCGCTTTTACGTGTAATTACTTACTGCAGCTAATAAAGTTGAATCGGAAAAAGAACGAAAGAAATATATTTTATTTGGGATACGCACAGGAAATACAAACAGTAAAAAAGAAGCATAATATAAAACTAACAAACATAACAATTAACCAAAACAACGAATATAAAAAAATTACGGCCTGTGCGAGGCCAAAAAAGAGGTTCCTAAAAAGCTTAATTGAGTATATAATTTATATATATGGCAATTATGCACCAAAAGATTGCGGCGGTAATCTGGATGAGACTTGGACTGACCACAGAGGCATGGTAGAAAAGTGAGAAGGAATACTGGAACACAGGCTGTCAGTGATGATGATGAGGCTCCCAAATAACACACAAGTTCCAAGCCCATAAAATATTTTCTTTCAGAAGAGTATTATTTAACCGCTACCAGCTACATAACTTTGAATTTGTGAAATCTGACATCTGCTTGGCATAATTTTATTGAAGGGTGGCAAACCGTACGAAAATGTAAATGTGCTTTATATTTTGCACCCAGACCGCGGAGGCGGCGACCTAAGTGAAGCTAGGAGTGACCCTGACCTTTGTGGAATATGGAGTAGTCGGTACTAGAGCCCTAGACTGAAATAGGACATCAGTAATAAAGGAAATTACTGATGTCCTATTTCAGTCTAGGGCTCTAGTACCGCCTCTATCATGTAGTTAGTGCTAGTTGGCCGTTATGTGACTGACATCTGTGACCTTGGCTCTAAGGATTTCTGTTTGAAGTTATAATTGTCTGTGGTTTCATTATTGTCATTGGCTTTGTAGAGTCAAGACTGATGAAATTGTATAGTGTGGTAGATAATCAAAGCGAGATTTAGCATGTCTACTTTGTAGAGGATATATCGAGCATTTCTTTTATGTATAAAGAGCATAATGTTAACTTAGCATTTACCTTCATTCACCCGGTAAAAAGGAATGAATTTAAGCTTATTGGATTGGGTGGGTTATACATAGAATTTAACACAAAAACGTATTGCCGACCGTCCCAAAAATACAATCGTTACATTTGTGAGATAAGCTCGACAATTACTATGTAGTCAGCAGTGAGTGTTGAAAGGCGCGTCGCCGTCGGGACGTGCCTTATCAATGGGGTGGCGGGTTTGTGCCGCGACCGCGTCTACGTGCAGCGGCACACGGACAAAGAGCTCCTAGACTATGTCGCGGATATTCGTGGGAAGAAAGGGTTGGTCACACCGCGCCCCGCGGATATACGCAGCAAAAAACGCAGTAACAGCTCATCGGATAACCGTTGCGTGAGACCGTCTCGTTTCAAAAACTTTAATTGGACCCTTTTCGCGTCGATTGTTATGTAGATCGAGTGACGCTCGCGTCTTAAATATTCTTTGTTTTTTGTCAACACTCGATCCGCAAGTCGTTTCGTCTCTTTGTCTCTTGTCCTTACGAATGTAGATTTACTTCCGACGCGGCGTCATTTACGAAATCATATATCTTGTGTCCATTTACTTCTCCCTTATTTCCCTCTAATTGCTGTGCATTGTTGTAAGTTAATTATTAGCGGTTAAACAACGATGTAACCTTCTTTTTAATTCATAACACTTTAATTCTCGAAGAGAAATAGAGTTGCGAAATTGCTAAGTGAGAAGCAATTCTGCGAAGTCTGTCGTACGATAAGTTTCGTTTCGCAAATCGCGGTATATCGCGTTTCGCGAGTGTTGCTCCGTGATTATGTAAGTGTATTGCGTCTGTTATCTGTGTCGTTATCGTGGCACCTAAGCCCGCAGCCGTCCGTGATCTGTTATCACTGGACAGGTTCGCCTTGCGACACAATATGTTGCATGTGTGCATGCTATTACACTTAATCACTCGTATGCAGGCAAAGGATCGCAATTGCCTTTTATGCTCGAGTTTTTGTAGAGCAAGCGCGATATTGGAATGAATGGTGGACAAGCATAATATATTTTGTTATTATCGTTTATTACTTCGTGCTCGCCCATTTTCCTTGTTTCATATGCACATACATAGGAAAAGCCCATCCCGACCTCATAAAGCCCGCTACTTTCCCTACCAAAATTATAAGCTTTATTAAGTAGATTCGGGCTTAATCGAGTCAACTCGAAGTTTTCATTTTGTGAACGGCTCAAGTTGTTGCGAGAACACACGAATGGGCGCGGGTTTAACGAGCGCCGCCGACAGAGTTTCTGAACGATTATCTCCACGACTAATTATTTCCGGCGGCGCGCGGCGGCGACTCACGCGCCCGTCCGACACGTCGCCGACGCGTTCGACTATCGAACAAGCTTTTAAAATTGTACATCTGCGCGGTCAATAGACGGCGCATGCATTTCACGCGCGGCCGCCCGGAGCCCATCTATACTCTATACCTGACGTTGACGTTCGCGATCTTATTACCGCGCGCCGCCGCCAGCGAGAAAAAAAAACAAAGGAAGCGGCGGCAAGCGGAGCGGCCTCGGAGATTTATGGAGGCGCGGCGCCGCCGGGGGCCGGAGTGTCCCCGAATCGCCGCGGCTCGCGGCTTCCAGGAAACGCGATGCGGGCGAGGGTTGGCTTGCACGGCGAATATTGATTACCCACTGGTCGTACTATTAATAGGAGGTCGGTTGACGTCGCCCGGTGGGAGTTCACCCGCTCTGTCCGCACTCGACCTACGCGAGCTGAGTACGTTCGCCTTTCCGGCGTCCATTTCGCTAATTGCCTCAAGCCACACCGGCTAGGACCCGGTCTTAGTGTGCTATGTACTTACTAAATTATTTCATGCATGCACACTGCATCAGTAATTGCGGGGCGATTTCAGATCCATCTACGAGAGTGCCAAATTATTTAAGTACAAGAACTAAATTGCTTCTTCATTATGACCTTACGAGTGCTACTAATGCTTAGACAGAGTACGTACCTAAGTAACAAACATTATTAACACGTGTTCTTTCGTCCATTGTTATCGCGATTTGTTTTTCAATCGGACGAGATTGACTCTACCTGTAACCTCAACACTACTGACGCTAAAGTAAAAGCAGCGTAATTACCTCACACAACAATCGATTCGGTTCCGAATAATTAACAAACTGCAGCTGCGAGCTATTTGAACAAGATAACAGCGGTCATCCGCGGAATATGAACTAGCTAGGGGAAAGCGAGCGTGCATTGAGCTTCTAGAAAGTTCGAACAATGCGTTAATCGTCGGGACAGGCAGTGAGCAGTGAAGCAGACAGTGACCTGCAAGCGCCGGTTGGTCCGTCACGCGGGTGACGCGTGCGCGGGCTGCGCGGGCGCAGTCGCGAGGTCACCGCCGCGCACCGCTACTCAACAACATAGGACAGAATGCTCACTAACGCGAAGGGCAATCAAGAACGCATGCATAAATAATTTGTTACGATGCAGGCTGGTCAGAACTTTAAGATCATGGCACGCGATATCTCACCGGGCGTTTTAAATACTCAAGTAACATATACCTACATTATTATATTGGAAGACCTCGAATTGACCTCAGTATCCTCGGTCAGATACTTAAAGAGAGCGGTCGTTACAGTCGGAAGATTGATCTCATGTACTTAGTTCTTAAAAATTCAAAAGTATAAACACAATATCATTTCCAGAAAAACCTAGAAAGACTGCACTTTCAGGAAACGATCCATGAACTGTTTCAGACCATTTCACAATGATATATTTGAGTTTCTGCGACTTATTGATTCATTTGCGTTGTGGTTCGTTTTATTTGCATATTATGTTAACACGATGTATTGCAGAACAGTCTACCTTCTGCATCTATTTTGTTTTTGTCATCGCTCACCGCGGCCATGCCGGCGCGGGCGCAGCTACGACGCACGCGCTGCAACACGATGCGACGGCCGCCATTATCTCTGACATATTTGATCGATGACACCGATAATATTCAACAGCTCAATAACGTACGCAGGTACCTAAAGGTTACAATATAGTTAATATTGCCCAAAATACAAGAGAGGTTATTGTCCGAACTCCGAACCACTTGTTTTTCTTTGCCAATATTTACTTGTTGCTAACGCCAGTGTTTACTTTTGTCTATGGCTAGGGTAGTGTGTAGCATAGAGACGTCATTTTACGCAAGTAGTTTAATCTATGATGTTCTTTCTGGTCAAATGTGTTACAAAATACTCGTGTCATTGTTGTAGTTATGTATATATGATCATTAATAACTGCCTATTTTTATCATCTTCGGCAGATTACTTAAGTTTGAATTCATACGTCATTGCAAAGGTCAAGCCGCGATATTACATTGAAGAATGTACCAATAATTTATCAATGCTCCTTCGATCCTTCCCCATAGCGACAATCACGCCGCGATGGTAATGTTTTAAACAATGCCGCGTTATCGCGAAACTAAATGCGTCACCACACTGTTCATTTGAGCGTGGTGTACATCGGCTGCGCTGCAGCGTTGCGTCACCGCATCGAACGGATATAGCCGCGATCGATCAACATCGCTTCCTTTATTTTTGCGCGACGCCATCGCTTGCAGCCAGCTACGGCTAGCGGTCTCGCCCACGGCACGACATTCTGTACCTAGCTTTCTATTCTATTCAGAGATACATAGTTTCACAATGTGAGTGTCGATGCAACATCAACACACGCGAACTGACGAAGTGGCGAGACATCGACCACCTCTGACACGACTATTTTCAGCGTTTACGCAATATGCAGATTAATACGGACCCCGGCTATCACTTGTGATTTTGTGACCACTTGTATTCTAAACTTATCAATCTAACGACCTAACTGCCATATTGGTCTACCGAATTTTTAGACACTGACCTGTCACAGATGACAAAAGACCCATTCTCTTCCTTTCATATAGGTTTCTGATTTGTATGCATGTTAAAATCAAAACACGTATCGTTGCAAAAGTGTCTAATAATCTTAATGATATGATGGCGGATACGTGATGATAACAATTAAGTGGTCTGTCGACGTCATTCGCACGATGGCCTGAAACGCACCGACTAATTGTTGTTGTGTTCGGTCTAGGTTGGAAAGAATTATTCCATCGCTGTGGCTCGCAGTTCCGCGTGGGTGCATCATTGCACTTCAACCCACTCTATTTAAACTTGTTAACGCATTTCGAACGCGTCCATCGATGCTTTGCTTTTATTTCTTGCTGCACTGTTGAAGGTTATACATCGATGGGTGTTGTGCTACTCAATGCGGTTGCTGTGAAGTGGTTTAGGAAGTGTATCGGGGAAGGGGCCAGGCGTCTCTCCGCCAATAAGTTTCAAAGTTTTATTTTATGTCGCTGTATCCACGTGTACCACTTTGGCTTGTCTCCCGCTTGCGTTAAATGCGCACAATGTGTGCCCGGACTTACAGTTAGTGGCTGGGTGCGGACTTTATAATAATTCGCTCTTTTACTGTTTCCGCGTTTTGTAAGTAACATGCCATTGTCTATAACGAACACATTGCTACAAGATTGTTAACAGTCTAGTTTATTATTGTCCTAAGGTTTTTTACTTTACCGTCTGGGGCTGGATACACATTAAAAGAGATTCGTAAAAGTAACTAGACCTCAGGCAGGCAGTGGTTATAAAAAGAAATAGATATATTTTAGAGTACATTACTGTTCTATTTGCTTACATCTGTAGTACTTAATAGTCAAAGAGAGCGCTACACGAGTCTGCAGTCCGTACGTTGCCGCGTTGCTAAGGGTCGCTACTCCTGTTAATAATCAAGTTTTCAGTAGTTGCGCGGTAAAGGATAGCTTTAGCCAGTAATTTGTCTGAAATCCCCGCTGGCTACATACGTAGGGAGGTGATTCCTGGAACTCAGCGTCTGTTGTATTCCCAGGACTACTTGTAGTTGATGTTTCACGAATATTATCAACTAATTCGCATAAAGCGAGCCAAAATATTATGACTAGCGGGTCCTCGCCCGCGGCATCGTTTACGATTCGTGTCTTAGATATAACAGTCGGTATTTTAGACTTTCCCCTGTTGCTTTTTGGTGTGTGGCTTTCCAAGATCTGTTTTTGTGGGAATTTATAGGATTCCTTTCAATCTAATTTTAGACCATCAACTATCCATTACCTTTACTCCTGTCCTTAACAGGTTCTTACTCCTACTGGTGATAATTCGAAGCGGTCTCTAATATCCAATTAAAATGCATTTATAATCGGCGAATGGCGGTAGACACTATAAACTAAACTCTATTGCACGTGCATACCATTATTCTAAAATCAATTACGTGTGTGGACTTTTATGGCCATAGTTAAGTTCCGTCATGTATAGGGCAGTACGCATCGATCGCCCTCTATTAGCGCAATCGTTGCGGCGCATCGTGGGAGCGCGGCGCAGGCGCACCGTGCGTCGTGCGCCTGACTCACCGCGGTCGCGCCGCACCGCGTCGTCATCTGTCAGTGGGCGGCCATTTTCGGTGTTCGGTCGCCGCCAATTTGAATTGTTAATGGCGATTTTAACAGCCAAATAAAATGCCTAAGAAATGTATTTTACGTTTCCAGGTTCTAGCGTATTCTGTTCGTTTACGATGGCGCTCATAACGTCACATTGTGATGTCAGGTATAGTGAATAGTGAGGTATTTCAGTAAGCTTTTATATGTTCAGTTGTTTCTATAATTTCGTTTACGGGGTAAGCAGAGTTGTGAGCGGTGTGCTTAGGTTCGTTGACACGGCTCAAGTTAACGAGCAGCGGTAAAGTGCAGAGTTTAAAGACAATAAGAAACCTCGCGAGGTAATACAACTTATTGTCAAGAGTGCGTGCGAGGACAGCACCTCACATTGCTGTTCACAATCTTTACACTGCTGCACTGGGAAATACGACCTATTTTCTGCAGATTATTCTCAAGTAATTTTTGAACGAAATTTGATTGAACATTTCAGTTCAACCCTTCCTGAACCCGTAGCACTAATAGATTTATAAAAAAAACGAGTCTATACTGAACATATATTACTAAAGTAAAAGAAAATTATGTAGATACCTAAGTTTCCATCAACAATTTTCTCAAATATTCACACACAACACATACCCGTTTTTTTTTGTTATTCCAAAATAGTCTAACACCAGACTACTTTACTCTTGACGAATAGTTAGACATTTATTTCAGGTACAGAATAGTGAGAAAAAAAAAAGAATCACCTTCGTAGGGTCGTACCGACTTGGGTAATCAGAGAAAATGTATGCGTGATTCTCAAGTTCTCAAGGATTCCTAGTAAGGGGACTTTACCTACGCGATCGCGATATGCGTAGTATCCGCTACCTCAAGGTCAAATGTTTGGTAATATTTTAAAGACAAATATTCAATATTGGCACTTGAAAAATTTGAGGATAACGCGTTAATTACGTTTTGTCAATAAGTGTGTGTATTCGAATAAAAATTGGTCTCAATACGAAGAATCCTATGGTTTTTCATTTTCCAGGGTGCATAGTTACAGGCAAATTGCTATCAGCATTATGGGTAAGGTCTTTTGTGACCAGAAGGTTTAATAGATAGATACAATTAAAGACTAAAATTCAAATTATATAGTTTAGTTTGTATGACCGCTGATGACTTTTCTGTTCGTAGCATTACGTTTCGAACTACTTATGGCTGATTCCTATAATTTACGGACCATTATTGGTTAATATTAAGTCTCTTGTAACTTTACCAATAATGAAGCAAACACCTCAATGCTTTGCATAGTAGACCCTCCCATATGGAAGTAAATACATATCATTGGTAAAACTAGCTTACGAATCTAATTATATGCCCAGTTTGGCAATAGGATAAGCTACCATTGCATTGGTAAGAACAAAGATTCGTTATCGTTTATAGGAACCGAGCATTAGTTTACCGCATATTTACGCACTTAATTTTACAAACGTAGTCTTTATATTACCCCTAATCAGTATTACCCATTACCAGTTTACGTCGACGTACTGACGTGGTATGCAACTTGTCGACGTAACATTATTTAACCACCTACTGGTCACCTACTAACTACTTATTACCAGTAATAATATGAGTTTCTCTAAAACGTCATCAGATTCGAAATATTTCTTTACCTCCTAAGTACTTAATTAGTTATTATTACTGAAACTATTACCCACAGTGATGCTCGCAAGTACGTCAGCCTCGTTATCCTGTTTCCTCGTGGACTGCAATGCGCTGTTCGCAGCTGCGCCATGTTTTTTTAGCGCGAAAACAGTGCAGATGCATGCGGGTGCGGTCATAGTGCGTGGGAGCGCGGGGCGTGAAGCGTTTGCGATGGGTGCATGTAATTAACGATGGGAAACTGAGAATTGAGATCATTATCATGTTGTTTAAATCGTGATTGTGTTTAGTCTGATGGAGATACGGGTGTGTCTTTGGTATGCTTAAATAGCTCATAATTTTATCGTGTACCTAACTATTGGTTTGTTTGTAGATTTGAGTAGTAGATTGAGGTTAGGCTTTTACGATAGAATATGACGTGGACACTCAATATGCTTGATAATTGGCTACTGCAGGGTCTTTTAGTATTTTCCATTGATAAATAACTAGTTAGCCAAAAGGTTGAATAATTCCATACTGATGGATAGGGGTATTAAGGAGCCCCAACTCAAGCAAATAGAGCAACTATCTGGAAAGACAAATGCATGTCCTCTTTAATTATTAATGAATAATACAAAACTAGACGGAGTTTAACTTGCACTGTTGCTGTTTATTGCAAGGCCTTAACATCAACGTGTGTGTGTGACGTCATGATAAAACAAAATAAACGCTTCCGCTTTCCGCTGTTCCCGCCATCATACCCTCTACCAGTCGGTCGGCACGTTAGCACGGCTGACGGTCACCGGGCGTCGACGCGCGCGCATTACGCGGACGCGAAGCCGCTGCGCCCGCGCCGCCAAACGGTGAGTCACGCGCGATACCAACAACATTCGAATGTTTGTGCATCACTCACAGTCACTTGTGCTTAGGGTTACCATTCGTCCGGACATGTCCGTGTTTTTGGCTCCCCATCTGGACCTTATCCGGCCTTGACATCTGTCCGGATTTTTCTTTTTTTTTTATATTAAAAAAAGGTTGTAAAAAGAAATAATAAAAGGTTAAAGGTCCGGACTTGTTTTGAAAGTAACATAACATTACGCCTGTATTCCCCGAAGGGTTAGGCAGAGGTGTATCAATAGTACACTGACATTTCGCCAGTTATGTTTTAGTCCCATGTAATAGGGGACGAAAAGGGGGATTTTTGGCGAAGTAGTAAAGTTGAAGTAGTAACCCTACCCATGATACAACATTCGAATGCTCGTGCATCACTTACTTGTGCTGTTGTGCTGGTATTTGCTCGTCTACGTCCACTTTTAGGTCATCTGGTACACTGAACGATCTAGAATTCGAGGGGATACTGTTACTTAAATGCGTGTTTCGAAGATCACATTATCGGTTCACATTATAGATCGATAGAATCTATCTATATATAATAGTAATCAAAGAGAAATAGAAGAGGGTTGCCAACAAATAAAAACTTTTTACAAAAGAAACCAACAGACTTCAAAAAAAACACTAGAAAGTGAAAAATAACTTTAATTTCGGAAGTCGGTGTCTTTGGGTTTGAATTTTCGTTTTAAGCACATCACATAGAAGATGGAATATTCTTTACACTTTTTTTCTCTTTATTACAATATGTGAAATATAGTAATTTGTTTCGTATTCTAAAGATTCTAATATTGATAATTTGAAAAGAAAAATGAAATTATACTGGCTGAAAGATTTTCAAATTAAACCCTCCCCAAGTTGCTGAAACTTTCAGAAGGCATCATCATCATCTCCCTAGCCCTTTCCAAACTATGTTGGGGTTGGCCTCTAGTCTAACCGGATGCAGCTGAGTACCAGTATTTTACCTAGTTTTCAGAAGGGAAAACTAGAGATCAATTTTCAAACACTTTCCATATCCACTCTTAACTGATTATATAAAAAAACCGCAAGCGACATCACATGAGTTTAATTGTCTAAAACTTAAATTGTGTTCAGTAATATTCGAGATCACAAAACATTACAGACAGACAGTTGGTTTTATTTTTTATCCGTGCTGAAAACAAAGTGTGAATGACAATGAACATTGAACTTGTGAAACCTACTGGTCACCGGTTGCCCTTGATACATTCAGATTGTGGAGTTCCTTGCTCCTATGTAATTTAACATATATATATATATTATCATGTTTTAATAACGTATTAAATCATTTAATAATAATGCATCTTGGTATTCTGGGCGATTACTCTTGATTTCAATTCCAATCTATCAACATTGGAATTTTGACGTTTGTTACTCTTGAGTTCGACGCTAGCGCCAAATTGTTTTTAAATTACGTGTCCATTTTGGGGAACTAAGTGTAATCAGGACCCGGAGTGTGTGAACAAGGACGGAGTAAGTTTTATGTAAATGTTTTCGCGTTATTAACTTGATATGATATTCGTGATAATGCTTGTTATGACTGGGGTATTAGAAGTTACATACCTAACACATGTTGCTGATATTGATCATTAAAACATTAGTATTGTTGGTTTATAAATACACCAGAATACCCGTGAAATTTCCCGTTTTTTTTTTTTTTTTGATGACCGTGTCCTCGTTAGGTCATGAGCTATTCCAATAACAAAAAAAATATTGGCCTAAGTCTTAAGGGGGAGGCGTGAAAATTGATTCGCTGT
Organism: Eupsilia transversa; assembly: GCA_914767815.1. Lineage (NCBI taxonomy): Eukaryota > Metazoa > Arthropoda > Insecta > Lepidoptera > Noctuidae > Eupsilia > Eupsilia transversa. Next base: position 10,594,629 of record OU611891.1, read on the forward strand.
AACAAAGTATGCTAGATACCGATACTACGAAGTTACAACTATTTATACCGAGGGTGGTCGATTTTTAACAGTCGACATTCTCAGATTTTAATAAGCGAATAACAATAAGAAAACAAAAAATTATTATCTATCTAAATAGAAATGAATCTAATACATTTTTAAACTCCGAGAAAAAAGACCATACGATCAAAATATATCTACAGTTTGGGAACTTTTTTTTTTCTATCTGTGTTGGGGTCGGCTTCCAGTCTAACCGGATGCAGGTGAATACCAGTATTTTACATGGAGCGACTGCCTGTCGAATCTTCACAACCCAGTTACCTACTAGGATCTATTATAAACGCCTCCATTCTTTTTAAGCACATTTTGACAGCTACGCGGTGCTACGAGAATGCTACGACTACCTACGAAAAAGAAAACACTTTATTCAACTTTGTAGTAAGCAATAATAATCAACACATCGCGGTTATCATTAGTAACATTGATCGATATCTGTGTAGCCACGTGTATGTTAACATTGTGCGCGACCTTGCGATTGCTATTATATTCTCCGTCGATCAATATTTACGATTACCTGTAAACTTCTTACAATATCTCCCAACACTGTCTTTAAATACCGTTGAACCAACCCTTCTCCCAAAAAAGGGTTGTTGCAACATAAAAATATACAGAACACAATGAAAACAAACATCTTACGAGCAGCTGATCTCAACGACCACTAACATGTCTATAAAACGTTTTCAACACAAAACGTATAGCTAAACTGCTGAATACGACAATTGCCCATTATTAACACAACAAAATAACTTTTAATTCCCAACAATAAAGTTCAAATTGGAACGAAACATAAAGGGCAATGATAATAACAACAGGGCAAAGAAAGGCCAGTTTAAAATGAGCTTCCACTCGCTTTTCTTGACTTAAATTTTGGAGGTATTAGGGGGATTGATAGTGGTTGTAGAGGTCATCTGAAACTGGTCGATTTATTGAGTTGCGTCGGAAAGTTTTGTAGATATTGAAACGAATAGCGCCACCTGTTGAGCTCGGTTTGCAACTTCGTTAATGGTCGCTCTATTGGGCCAATGATGTCTGTGTTAGATTGTTGTTAAAGTACTCAAATTATATGTGTTTATGAGGGATAAAGCCTTCCGCGCTCTGGGGCGTTAGGCGACGTGTAACAGGTGATAATGATTCGGATATTGTGTTTTGGGACAGGTTTGGTTTTGAATTCATATTTAGCATAGTGGTGAAGGGATAGGTTCCGCCTATGGAATTGATATTCCAACAGATCAGATACGTCGAAATGTGCAGTGCGTACCAAATTGTAGATATTAAAAGTCTACAGTTCCGTTTAACCCACATAATTTCCCAAGTGTAGATAGGCATCTTTTCAGCGAAATATTATACCTACATAATAAACACAAGTTCCTTCTATCAACCTGACTCTTTTATGTATGTAATGCTGAAGTTTTCAGTAGTCGCTTTAGATTAACTATTCTGAAAAGTAAATTCGTTTTCCTATGGAACTTCTCATAGGTACAGTCCGTCCAGTAAATGGACGCGTTTTATTGAGTAGACAGAGTGGTCTTAACTCAATCAGACTTCGGTATTCTATACTATTTGCTGTACCCACGGGCCACAACCTACTGAATTACGTGCTATTTTAAAAGTGTTAATTAACTTTAAGGAAAACAGTAGATTTTCCTTCTAGGAGCCGTAATAACCGCTTACGCTACTGTGACGTTGACAATTACTGCAGCTTGACTTAGTAACATAATTAATTGTGTGACGTCACGGTCATTATGCTACGTCAGTGTTATCAGTTACGTAAACTATTAATATGTTTTGGTAGACGGATGCTATTGGCCGTAAAAGATGAGGATGTATTTGAATATTTGGAGCAGATGAGGATGACATCGGTAGGAAACCTGGAGTTACAGATAACTAGCTGCACCCTGCGGTTTCACCCGCATAAGTCTCGATACCGTGGAAATATCGGGATGAAAAGTATCCTATGTCCCAATCCAGGTAATGGTCTACCTATGAGCCAAATTTCATCCAAATCTGTTCAGTAGTTTTAGCGTGAAAGCGTAACAAACAAACAAACTCACTTTCGAATTTACAATATTAGTTAGGCTATGAGTCTGAAATCGCCAACCCTCTTCAGCAAGCGTGGTGAATGTGATGATCAATGCTCGTGCTTTCCCTTTATGAAAAACAGGCCTTTGCCTTGCAGTGGGACAGTAATAGGCTGTTATTAGTATACAGTGTGAGTCTTCATAATGTGCACATATCGAAATAAGGGATTCTATGCTTAATTTGACAAACGGAAAAAATATTAAAAAAAATCTATTTTTATTTTTTTATTTATTTTGTATTTTTTACCCCAATGTAAAAAAACGGTGTAAATTTTAAATGATCTATCGCGATGAAACAAACTCAACTCCATAATGATTGGTAGTAATTAAGTGTTCTTATAAAATGAAAATTGTGGGAAAAACCCCTCCCAATTAAACCCAAAAAACCCTCAATTGAAAATAAACAGGTATTTCTTCCAAAAATCTGATTTTTTAATCAATTTTTACAATAATCGTAAAAAAAAAATCAATAAGAAGAATTTTTTTAAATAAAAAAAAAATTGAAAAAAAAAATGTATTTAGATTTTATTTTTTATTTTTTCCGTCGATAAAATTAAGCATAGATTCCCCCATTTCGATATGTGCATATTATGAAGACTCACACTGTATAGTCTTCCTCTCTCCTAATTTTGCTGTGCCCGACAGGCGTCCATATTTGATCTTATATTGTGTTTTACGACCTATGTATACATATGGAATGCAATAAACAATTGAGTATTGAGTATTATTATAGGTACTTGTTTTCATTGTTGTTACGCATTGTTATAATTTTTAACGTGTTTTTTCCTTATGTAATTTAATTTTCTTTTTAATACTAAGTATGTAATTTCAGATACAATTCATGAATCACTTATGACTTTCAGGAGTGCTATAGGTATTGCAGCCCTGGTGGGTACAAAAGGTCATCTTGCGGCTTTTTTTACTGATGTCTTTTTAACCCCCGACGGAAAAAGACGGGTGTTATAAGTTTAACGTGTGTATCTGTGTATCTGTCTGTTCCCTCGTAGCTCCCAAACGGCTGAACCGATTTTGATTATTATTTCTTTGTTTGAAAGGTGTCTTTATCGAGAGTGTTCTTAGCTACAATTGAAGAAAATCGGTTCAGCCGTTTGAAAATTATCAGCTCTTTTCTAGTTGATGATTGGATGTGCGCATCTTCCACGGGTCTGATCGATTCGAAATTTAGTATTCTGTTACTTCAATGATATTAGAAGAACATAGTAGCCTTGAACCGATACTGCAGCATCACCTGGAATTATGTCGGGGGTTATTTAAATTTTTAATTTTAACTTGTTTTAACAACTGTTTTGAATTGATAAATGTTTTTGTGAGTTTAACCATCGACGTCTAGTTTATAATGTAATACAATTATAATAATAAGTTCCCTATCTCTAGAAGAATTTATTTATGTAGTGAGCAACCCACACACGGTACCGTTCTCAGTCGGTCAAAGTCAAAATCAGTCAGAATTTTCTGCAAATCAGCTGATACACTGTTCGCAATAACGGTGTCATCTACCGAACACCCAACTAATGAAATTCGCGGTAATCGATTACAATAACAAAAGGTACACCTACTGACTCGATACTCGGCTCACATAACAAGCGGTATCGAATCAATAGCCTGCTGGAGTCATTCCGAGTCAAACGATCGACTCGAAATTAGAGCGCGCGAACGTGCGTTCCTTTGAGCACCATTTGCGACAGAAAGCAACGCTAGCAAAGGGGAGCTTATTACTAGAGGTGCCACGCTTCGGCCCGGGGAACGACGAAGATTCCATACGGTGTTGTTGAGTTTTAGATTGTTTTTTTAGTTTGATTGGGCGTGTTAAATGAAGAAATTATGAAATAGGCAAAGTTTACTTAATATTAGGATTTTTGTAACAATTTTTGTTTCATTCTTATGTTTTTATTATACTTAATCACGGGTATTTAATTATTATAATATAATATAATAACTTATTCAGAGTATCTAGGCTGATAATTTGTATTTTTTCTTAAAGTACTCAATTGATATGTTCATAACGGGTTATTCCACTAATCCCCATTGACCATCACCATCAATGGGGATTTGTGGACAAAAACACCACTTCCTACACACTGCCCAATTTTCGGCCTACAAAAACTCGATTTCGGTCTCGGCCAAAAACCCTGGCAAAGCGCCTCTCTACTTATTACGCTCTGAGGCGCTTTATGGCGGCTGGACTCGGGTCAGCTCGGGTTTTTTGTCGTGGCACGTAGCCACCCCCACCCCGTGCCACCCCCGCGAGTATCACGCGCGACTCCAGATAGGGGGGGTAGCTGTGACCGCGTGTTGGGTAGCGTCACGGTTCAGGTGCTTTTTTGGTATGTGTGGAGTATGGAAAGTTGTAGGTTTAACAGTGCTGGCATAAAAAGTCTCTGGGCTTTTTTTTACATCAGTACAACATTTGTTATGGCACAGCTGGGTTACGATACTTATGAGTTCTGATACTCAAAATGTTACAGTTTTTCCGTTATTTGGAGAACTTCAATCAACGTTAGTGCTGTAGGTAACTTTTGATCACACATAGGACAGAAGGCTGAACGGTGAAGTTTGTTTTTCAAACTTTAATATTTTCTTCAGAACAAAGACTGTCATACTCACTGAACTGCGACGCTACCCTGCTCCCTGATCCGCAAGTATCGCCTTCATTGTAATACCGTGCCCGAGGCCGCGTCGCGTTGCCATAACAACCATCGCGAGAGCACACCGCACCCCCTCCCGCCCCCGAGCCACCCCCGCCGTCCACCCAGCTCTACCTGCTCTCATTAATATGTACCCAGCCGGACACAGCGGATCACTTCAACTCGTATATATCGACAAATGAAAATTTTATTAAAACGCCCGAGGTGTTTCTTACTTTGCATAGCGAGTGGAACTACCCTGAAACTGCTGGTTCGCTGAATTTACATACCGAACCGAATCCTTTGTCAGGTTTCTTTTTCCTCAGTTTTATAGGTACCCCTACCCACGGCTTTGCTCGCGCTATAAGTTTTTCATTTTTCAGAAATAAAAGTACCTAATTTAATTTTCCTTCACTTTTTCTTCAATTTCCAGTAGCTACTGACGAGGTAGTCGCTTATAAGACCTTCTCGTTGAGCTAGTGGTTGCAAGTGCTGCGGGACTAATGAGCGTGGGTCGTAGGTTCGATCTCCGAAATGGGCCATGTGAGGTCATCTCTGGAACTCTAAATATACTTTAAAAGTGAAAAGTAAACAGCATGTGTGTACTTTTTTAACCCGACTGCGTGAAATACAGGGTTCTGTTTTTGCAAACAAGTAGCCATTTTACTTATTTGTTCGCATTAGTCGTAATGATCTGGAACTCGATGAAAAGCGACGAATCGAGATGTTTATCGCCGTGCGCAATTTATGTGAGACATTCGTGAGAAGCGAGTTAGTCGGTAACGGTACGCCGAACTATGTGCCGTCTGTCAGCGGTCGGTCCAGCAGTATTGCTATAGTTAAACTTGTCTGTAGTACTGTCCACAAAACAGATAAGTATACAAGGCACTGTTAAATGACTATTCAAGTGCTTGACATTGCTCTTCTGACTGTAAACTTATTACACTCACAATAACAATGTATATTAATAGCGATTTGGAAAGATGATGATTAGTTTCATACCCCACTTTTTTGTTGACTGTACTATGCATATCTTTGAGTCCACGACTAAAACTTTATCCTTGTCATTACCAAAAACTGGTAACAGCGGAGCTGTCTGTACTTACGTTTTGTAGCCTCTTGTGGACTCTTCGGATCATCCTTGGTGTGGTGGATGAGCCATCTTTACTTTAGTAGGACCTAGCTAAGGAAAACCCGAAGCAAAGATAACACTACGAAAAAAAATTCAAGTGTCCCTAATAAGCACCTTATTGGCAAGAAAACTTCCAAACTTAGACCAGATTATGACGTCATCATCAGCATCGCCCACAGCTCGCATTTCATCCTTGGCATGCTTGGCATAGTCTTCTTTGCCTGTGCCAATCTCCACGCTCCTTAAGTAAAGACTTAAATACCCTTAAACATTTCCTCTCAAACCCCCTTGGACCAACAACCTTCTTCCCCGTCCAACTAATAAAACCAGCTTCGATAGCATCTTGCTACCAATTCTTGTGCGGCACAGCCGGCGTAGAGGGAATTAGCGATCCTCCGTGAGGACTAATGGAGGGCCGGAGGACGTCGGCGCGCTATAAACTGGAAGGTTTATGTGTACGTGCCGCCCCGAGCTGGGGAGTGAGATTATTACTAGAATAGGAATTGGTAGGGTTCAAGTTATTGTGCTTTTTCTGGGTTTAATTTCAGCGTGTGGTTGGTGATTGGAAGTTTTATTGGTTGGATGTATATAGAGTGACTATTTTAACAAAGTACCTAAATGGACAGATTAAGGTGTCGTCAGACTAGATACAGATACAGGTTCGTAAATGTAGCATGATAAAACCATGGATTTAAGAAGGCAGTCATTGTAATGCACAGAATTATGTAATATTAATTGAAGTCACAAATAATGAGGACTATATTATGTTTATGCTTGTATCATACATTCAATCCGTATCTATAAATATAATGAAAAAAATAACTTGAAAAACATTCGAAATTCGAAAAAATAAATATTCATCTTTCTTAGGATCACCGTTGATGTCTTTAACAAAAGAAAACTGAGCGGCTCTATTTTAAAATGTGACTCTGTGGTTTTCGCTTTTCAGTCTACTAACAGTTTTCAAAATTGTTATGTTGACGTAATTACTCAATTAAGTCGTTGTTTCTGAAAGAAAAATAGTGTTGAGTAAATGTATTTGTTTTATTGTTTTTGATGGCTGAATTCTACTAGCTACCTACTTATTGTGTGAAATATAGATTCAAAATCAAAATATTTTATTTCACATTAACGTCAGAAGGTAGGTACACGGTTCCAATTGGTCGTTTCCTATAGAGAAGAGCCAGCAAAAAACTTCACGATTACTCTTTTAAAAATAAATGGCTTTTACAATGTTTACAAATTTCAGTGTTAATAGGTATGAGATGAGAGGATAGTGTAGAGATTGATAGCGTTTGCGTTGGATCGTGAATTTTGCTCTTTTTTTTAAATATTTGAGCTAGCAATCAAAATGATTTAAACCAGTACTAATTAGAACTTAAGCAACCTTTATGATAGTGTGCCAATATTACTTATACCTAACCGTTTTTTTGGAGACCCTATTTCATATTGATAATGCTGTTTATGGAAAACTTTGACACAACCAAACTGGATTTACCGATAACTTTGCCTTCTAAATAACAAACATTAGCAACACATCAGAACCAGGAACTCGAGGCATAAGAAGCGAACATTCTAAAGCTAAGCGCGTAAAGTGGCCGGCCACACATGGTGCTTTATACCGGCGCATACGTCGCGTCGGCGCGTCGTCAGATAAGGGGCTATTCCGCTTGGCTTAAGTAAATGACTCAGTTAAATTTATGTCAGAAGCTTCACTGTTTGTTCATAATATATAAGTCTTTCATTCGGTAAGTTTTACTCGAAGTGAAAAGTCCGAACACAAACTGAATCAAAAAGTGAAAAATTTGTTCATTAGTGAACCGATCCAACGATGTTTGGAGAATTGAAGAGAAATGGGCATAAACTGTTCATTTGTATGTATTTTTGTTAGCATCGTGTGAACGTGCAATCAAACAAAAACATCTGATATCAGCTTTACCAAATTCAGACACGTGAATCACATTTAGCAATTTAGCCTCTTAAAAAGTAACCTAATTAGAAAGAAAATAGGACACGTGTTTGCTAAAATGACGACTACATTCAGACAAATTGAATAGCCCTTTTATACCGGCGCATACGTCAGTGCGTCGCCTCGCGCATGTGCGGAAGAGCGTGCCGCATCTGGCCGCATGCGCGCACGCCGTTGCGCCGCGTGAAAGCGCCAAGCTATGGCTTACATGCCGCTGAGGATATTGTATGATGCGGGTGTACTATTTTGAAATTAGAAGTGGTGGAAGTCAAGTGGTAAAGTCAGGAAGGAAGATGACGTGCATTGTTGTAAAATGTCGGATGTGTTGAATTGTTAGTTTAGAATAAAATTTCAACTTAGTGATAATTTTATTCTGATAACACACAACATCATGCCTGTATTCCCCGAAGGGTTAGGCAGAGGTGTACCTATAGTACAAGCACATCGCCAGTAATATTTGAGTCCCATGTAATAGGGGGCAAGCCTATAGCCATCAACCGGCCACAAATCCTGATGGAAAAACCCAATTACACTTTGTTTGACCTGGGAATCTTGGAAATCATGGTCAGTAATAGCGCTTCGACCACTATAGACGTATTTTTCTTTTTAAACGAGCATACTTTTACCTAAATGGTTTAAAACTAAAGTATGCTATGATGGATTGGTCAACTCTAAACAGTTTTCGAAACAACAGTGGTCCAATTATTTTAGAAAATCACCTAAACACTTAACAATACTGTATAATTTAAACGTTTGCCGCCGCAGACGCAGTTGCATAACAACTTATGAATAAGGTGTAATCAGCGAAACGCATCCGTAATACTAATCCCACGTCGTGATCCACGCTCATCTCCTATGAGCGATGCGTGGTGCATGTTAAAGCGAACGACTACTAATTGTGGACGTTGAAATTTCTCTTTGGTGCTCAGGATCCTGTGTTAAAGATATTTTCCACCATCGGATCGGAACGGTTTTACAATCTTTAAACGATATTAAATCGCGGACACAGTATTTAAAGTCTATATTACCAAGCCGCGCACAGCAGCTTGACCGCGGGCGTATGAAAGTATGCTGCGACGCGCGATCGGCTCCATTCGCCTGTCGTCGTATCCGATCGGATCCTTTCGGCTGCAACACGGTAGGAATGATACTATTTGACTAGGCGCAGAAACGGATACGTTCGCAGGCAACAGTACAGAGCCTGCGTCGATATCCTGCCGGACGGGATCGGCTTTCGCCGCATCCGTTCTTATACGACGCGATGCGCGTTGGGTGGAAATTATCATTTAAGGTGCGTGCATAAAGTTTTTCAGTACTGGTACAGACCAACCAGAGACTGCCCGGTATGTAATAGTGGAGCCGGTACCGACAAACTTCAACCTGTTATGGTATGTGTATGTGAACACATACCATAACATCATGCCTGCCTTGTTTACCAGAAGGGCTGGCCAGAGGTGTACCTACCTATAAGTACACCTAATTCGCCAGTTATGTTTAAGTCCGATGTATAACGAGGAGAGACTATTGCTATCAACCGGGCACAAATGCAGACTCCGGGCTGCTGCTGAGAAATTCCAGATGAACAACCTAATAACACTTTGTCTGACCTGGGAATCGAGGAAATCATGGTCAGCAATAGCGCTTCGACCACTACGAGGCGGTCAAGGGAGGCATTCAAAGGCAGGCAGCAGAGTTTTAATCTAATATCATGATATCCAGAATAATACAATGATTCCATGTGTCCTGTGGCGTCATCTACATCGCCACATGTGAACTACGCATCATAGACCTGACGTCACAGAAATCCTGCATCACGCAGTTAGAGTTTACCGCACGATCAAGATATATAAGACTAACCGACATCAATCGTTGGGCAGTTGCCCGTCAGACACAACATCCGTCTGGTTGGAGGATCCTTCCTTTTTAATAGAGGATGAGTGAATATTACACCCTGTTCCTCATACCTCTAAAGGCCTCTCGGTTCACTAGTCTAATAAGGCGAAATGTTATAGTGTCCAACTTCCTACATGCAATCCACTTTGTTAGTGAAATTTTGGCACGGTTTGTGACCCTGGTTCTAGCAGGCAGTAAAAAGGATTTTTATTTCAGGCCAAATTAATTATACTGTGCACTACTGGGCACTTGGTTATGTTATATACCTACTAGCCGTTGTCTGCGACTTCATCTGCGTAAATACAAATATCCAGGATGAAAAGTATCCTAAGGCCTTCTCCAGGTCCCAGATAACTCACATAACGATCTGTTCAGTGGTTTTGGCGTCAAAAGGATACAAACAGAGTTAATTTCCAATTTATCATATTAGTATGGAAAGTATGGATGAAGTCTGGGATTGTGCCACTTTTTCAGGCAATTCATGGGGTATTTATGGTAAATACATACTATTACGTCGTCTTACGAGTCTTGTAAGAGTTGTATCATAAAATAGAACATAACTAGCTGCTGTCGAGTGTGGTCGTTGACTTGGTTGCCCACAATAAACAAAGACAATTTCTTTCTGGAACTGCAGCGATATATCTAGCAGTAAAAAGCTAGCAGCTTTAGTCTCAATTAAAATAAATGTTGCGAGTAAAAAATCGCGAATTTACCCAATTGATAATGATAACGTTCTAATCGTTCTAATAAAAAAAAAACAATTGGAACATTAAGAAATGTTCCAATTAGAATTTTTTTTGAACAAGAACGTCCATTTAAAATAAGTTAACTAACCTAAACATTCAAAAGTATAAGTAAATAATCAGCCTGCAGTCCACTCTCATATTATAACTATTATACCAAAATAATGATGATGTGGGAACGAAATCACATTGAAACGTCTTTGTAATGGATTTGCTTCATAGAATTTTAGGCCAACAAACAAGCGTCATGTACACCCAACCTAACACCCTTAAACGTATAGAAAATAGTTTTTGCCTCAAGTTTTTATGCGCGGATAGAGAATGGAGCTCGGCAGGATCACAGGCGCGGTTAACGCCATAGGCGGCGATCGTACACTAAAACTGTTTGCGAATACACCGACTGGTATTTACGATAAACTGAGCGTTTTGTAGCTGACGGCACAGCCTTTCAAACGAGATGCGTGGGGCAACAAACTGTACAGTTAAAAGTTATCGGTGAGGCTAGCAGGGAACTCTAGAGATTTTATGAAGACAGAAAACCGTTTTTGCGCAGTGTCTGACTGATTTCATTACTGATTGATATTGAAAAAAATATGCAAATCATGATTGACTCTTTTAATATATTTATTTAAACATAAGTCATCAGACGAGAGATCGTAATTGTGAGTCGAGCTACAAGATTACTGACAAATCTGTGCACTGGACTGGTCCATTCAAATCTGTGTTTTTCTTTCCTCAAAAGATCATCTCAGACAATAATCTGCATGTTCCTCATATAGTCTGGCCAAGATTATGTCTGGACTTTAATAGAGACTGTGACAATAAAGTTTTACAAGTGTTTTTTTGAGCCAACTCTTTGAAATAAATATAATTTCTAATTTAGGTAGTCATTAATGTCATCATCCCTTTCAATGACCCTTAATTTATATTGTTTTGGGAACTAAGAAGTGTCGTGTGTTTTTCCATGACCCTAATCGCTTTTTGGATGTCACGATTTGTCTGAAACATAGATTACTAGCAATAGCCCAAACTTTTCGAAACTATTGTGGATAAGACTATTAAGAAATAACACAAAAAGTTTTATTGGCAAAAAGAAAAGGTATAAGTTTGCTTGTTCTTTTGTGCTTTTTTTATTGTGTACAAACGACAATGTCAGTGAAATTAGGTTGGCAGCAGCAATTTGTCCAGAAACATCTCACTTTGGACATCTCACTTTGTGCTTGCCAGTGATGGCCAGGCAGGCCAGCCGACATGATTGATAGCTTAATCAAATACTCTCATACGTGCCTATTATTTATATAAGCCTTAAATATATACATATACTTTTACACTTCACTTCTCAAGCACTATGTAACTTTACGTCATTATACTTTAGGGGATCGCATTGTTTCTCCTTAACACTGGTTTTCATAACCTAGCTAGTAAGTAAGTTATAACTTGCGGGTGAGCACATCTGCTGTGCTCACCCGCACGATATAGTTTTTATTTTGTTATCTGCATTATTGACTTTATGAAAAGCAGTTTGATGTTAAAAACATACGCATTTAAGATTATAAAAACAAGTCCCTTCCAAATTACTTCTTTGATAGCCATTTTGTCCTGTTAATGACCAGCGATATTTTATTTTAACGGCAGACTTTAGAGGTCACGGCCAGACCCTTGTTTATTTGTATTGTTGTACCTCGTTGAAAGTGAGGTTGGTTTCGACCGACCTTGGACGGAGCCCATAAAACTTTTGTTTCTGAACTCATTAGGTACGCTTCAGTAGTATGCAGTTTTGAACGGGCTATAAAGTGTGGATTGTGATTTTATATTTTAGTCCTTTCAAGAATAAGTAGGGTTTGAAGTTAGACTTTTTGTGCTCTTAGGAATTTTCGAATTTCGGGTTGCTATTTGCTATTGCTACTAATGTTTTGTTTTGTGAACTTCAATGTTAAAAGTTAACTTTGTATCTCGCTTTATGTGGGTAATAGGTGCCTACGTTTTATTTTGATTGGTCTGTATAACATATCCATGATGGCAAACCTGTTGCGTATGCAGTCATCTACGTATAACGCATAATAATCAGCGATACTTCGATATCGTTATCGCAAAATCGATTATAGGTCGGTACCTTGTAAGCTTGACATCCTCGCTCCCTCGGAGAATTTGAATTACCAATAAGATATTGTACTATATAACATGCTATTATTTTATGTTCTATATCATGCTAGTATTCCACCGAAGGGTAGGCTAGGTGTAAAATACACCCAGATTTCGCCAATTATGTTTAAGTCCCATGTTCGCAGGGGGCGAGTCTATTGCCATTAACCGGGCACAAATCCGGACTACGGGCTGCTACTGAGAATTTGATCTTGTAATAGTAGGTAGGTAGATGTACCAAAGACAAAGCGCTCACGAATTCGGTCCCAGTAGGTGCGGGCAAGGCTTGCGACGTAGATTCGGCGGCAATTATTGTCCGTCAGCGAGCGGGGGGGTGTTGCGGTGGGGTGTAGGGGGGGCAGCCGGCCCCGGGGGCTAAGATGGCCACCGTAATTAATTGGCGCGACGCGGGGGCCGACCGCGACGCGTCTCGTTCGCAGCGCGGCATTGCGCCCGCGTGTATGGTGGCTAAGTTTTGGAAACTTTTAGGATGTTTTAGAACATTATTTTGGGAGAAAGTTTAAATGCAGTAAAAAGTTGATAGGTTGGGTCGCTAGAATGATATAGCCTCGCGCAGACTGGCGCGACGCGATACCGGTAGTTGTTCTGCCGTGAAGGTTTCTTAGAAATTGTGTGCGTGCTGTCCCATCGCGCCAGTCTGCACGAGGCTTATGACATGGTATGTATGGATTCGATTGCGTGTGATTGGATTTGCCGAGAACTATATCGCGCGGTCATAGAGCGGTATAGCTCTGTCAGTGCAGTCTTTCACGTCACTGCATACAATTAGAGTATTCTTCTTATTAGCTACGAGTTTGGCGCCATTAGTAGCATCCATCAATTTCATTAGGGTATTGGAATTCAACAAATAAATTGGTACATTTTATCATATAAATAATAAATATCAATGAAATTGCTGCTACTTTGACCTCCTTATCAGAGGTATTGTATTTACGAAAATATTTGTCCAAATTATTAAGATAAGACAAGAATAAAAGCATGCATGCAGGATAACTGGAAACAAAATACAGGTTCAGACATGTTTGCCATATGCTATGGCGTGCAAATATGAATAGTTATGATTGTTAATAATCTATACTTATAATAAATCTGTAGAAGTGAAAATTCTGTACATTGAAAATATCAAAAAAATAAATGGCAGGGGGTGTTACTAGACCGACACCGAACCCAAAAATGTGATTAAAAAATTTTTTATCTGTCTGTCTGTCTGTGTCTGTCTGTCTGTTTGTTCAGGCATCACGCAAAAACTACCGGTTCGATTACGATGAAACTTGGTATAATTATTCTTTAATATCCTGGGCACCACACTGGGTACTTTTTATTCCGGAAAAGTATCCTATCCTACGGTTGGGGGGTGTCAAAGTTTGTATGGAAGAATTTTAACGCGCTATCCGATTAACTCGAAACTCAATATTTATACTTAAACCCAAAAATTAAGAATAATGTGTATCAGGATTTTTCGAAATTCAACCCCGAAGGGGGTAAAATAAGGGATGAAAGTTTGTAGGAAAAATCTTATTCCTTGAGGTAATAAACATGAAACTTCGCACGAATAGTTATCTAAATAAATTATAAAGTTTGTAGTTTTTTGTTTTTCTAAATTACCCCCTAAAGGGGGGTTGGGGGGTGTCAGTGTTTGTATGGAAGAATTTTAACGCGCTGTCCGATTAACTCGAAACTCAATATTTATACTTAAAACCCATGGGGATGTATGGGGTAATTTCCGACACTCATGCGGGCGAAGCCGCGGGCAGCAGCTAGTTACGAAATAAGTCTGTAATTCGTTATTTTGACTGCTAATATTTCACGATATCTCGTGTACTTTGGCCCGAGCTGTGGTCACCATAGCGTCGTCGACCAGCGATCCGACCGTAAACGTCTCACCCACACGCCGCGCGCGCCCGCTCGCCACTCGCCGCTACATACCTACCTACGTAATGTACTACCCACCGACCAGCTCACCCGGACCCCTCACCATGTTCACACCAACTCCCCAGAACACAGAACCCAACTGCATTAGAGGAACGTGGGAGCTCTACATATAATGGACAGCTACCAATACCGCACTATACCATAGTTTGTCACATCAAGACCTCTGACCACTTGCACATTCCACCCCTCTGGCGCCTTCGGCAGTTCGATTTGCGGGGGGTGGGGTAGCTCTCAGAGTCCTGGCCAGCAGCTCATACAAATTGCATGGGTGTGAGTGAGTAACGTTAGTGCTCGGACCTCGGTTCGCTTAAGCGTAAATTCTGTTGCGTAAGTCGGAAAAGACGTCTGGTTTTCGAGATAGGGACGAGGGGAAAGTTATTGGAAGAATAGTTCGGTGAAATGAGATAATAGAATATATTATTCAGTTAGCAGGTCATTAGTATTCAGTATTTTTCTCGCTTTAATTCGGGAAAGAAAGTTGTGGTCAAGATTTTCCCGCGCAAGTTGTAACTCCGGGAAAGGCGACCATGGCCAACGTTCTGACAACATGTGCATTATAGTCCTATTATTATCTTTGTGACATTAAAAACTTTACACAGTCGCACTAAGTTCTAGTTGAGCTATTATTTTAATTGCTCGGTATATTTCATAGAGCATTGCGTGTCTAACTATGACTTGTAAACGAAAAATAATAGTTCATTCATGGTTGGAAATACATATTTAATTTTATCATAAACACATCAAAATAACCCTGTATGAACTTTGTATTGACGTTGAAAAAATGCAGAAATAATTGGTTTTAACATTGCCATTTGCAGGTTGTAATAAAATGCTACGAGAGTCGTGAACATTCAGTTACTTACCAAAATTTTTTTATGCGTTGCTAAAGGTCTTACTTCGCCGACAATAATTAGCTGCCCAGCCAGCCGAAAACTGAGAGCCGAAAAGGAATTTCCATTTTTCGTCAACAAAGAAACGAACGTAAAGACTGACGCATGTTCGAACTACCTAATTGGTAGTCAGCTAGTCAGGACTTAGCTTATCCTCTGCAAGACGTGTGGTGCCTACCAGTCGGACCGTGTGTCAATTAGGATAGGACATATCCACACTTGGCTTTGTACTCGTACCTAAAGCAGTTTTGGGCGAAGTCTGGTGCCAATCAGTCGACATAATTGCCACCCGAGGCATCGTCCTCGCAGACGAAGGAAAATAGAAAAAATGCGGGATTTCTCGATGGCTTTCCCGTTTTTCAAGTATTGGAAATATGGAAGGTTTACGAGCGGCTCCGAGCGTAATACTTGAAGTGAACAATCAAACAATGAGAGAACTGCTGGGAGATTGGGTGCTTTGTTTAGTTTGTGTGATAAAGTGGTAATGTAGCGATGTAATTGCATTTTTGACATTTTTTTTTTTTGCGTAGATCGCCAAATTCGTTTGCATTAATCAAACCAGCATTGTCTGCATTAAAAGATTCTTATAAGTCGTTGAAACATCAAGGAAACGAGGCTCACGACACGTTTTGAGAGACAGCCAAAAAAGTCCAACTAAAATAACTTCCATTTTTTCGATTTTGAAACCAATCAAAACTCTGTTTTCCGCCCCTTTTCAAGAAACCTTCCAATTATTTTCTATCCACAATCTTATACCAAAATCAATTGTCATAAACTCATAACCCACTTTTTAGTCATCTTCGCACTTCGTGTGCATTAATGACGTCAGCATCGTTCCGACGCGTCGTGATCTGCGATCCAATCGTCCGACGTGATCGCTGAGATAATAAAACCTACGACTTGTCTGGCAGTAGTTACGTCACGCGACAATGGGTAGCGTCTGTCGGCTGACTGCGTAAGTGAACACGCTATGTGAAAGCTGCTGCGCGTATCAAAGAATTTGAACTGTACGTGATACCTAACGGAGTAAAAGGGCTAGTTATATTCTCATGGCAAAAATGATGAACTTCGATTCAAATTTTCATCCCCTTTGTAAACACATTCGGGGATGAACTTTTAAAATTCTTCCTTATTGCTCACCTTCATCATACAGGCTGACTTTGAAAACATGCGAAATAATTTAAGGGGGTGTTCTACTCATCAATATGAACAACTTACTATGGGACCAAACAAGAATTCGCAAAAAAAAAAATCGACCTTTCTGTTTATATAGGTATACCCCATTGGACCATTGTGTATAAGAAAATAGTAATTTTTTCGTGAATTCTAATTTGGCCCCATAGTAAAAGTTGTTCATACTGATGGGTAGAACACCCCCTTAAATTTTGTCGCATGTATTCAAAGTCAGCCTGTATAAGGAACTCTTGCTTCTAGACCCAGCGGTTTCGGCTGTGCATTGTTTGTCAATGAATTAATGCATCTAAGTATTTATGAAGTAGATAAATGTTTCGGCATGAGCTTTTCGAGAGTACATTAGTGGTGACAAGATAGCGAGTCTGCAATATTGGTAGCGCGGCTGGCTGACAAGAGCCCTATCGGAGTAGTGGAGTGGAGGCTCCCTTATTGTTTGAACTGGATCTCATTGACATTATTTCCTAGAAACGATGGCATGGTCGCAGTTCGGTCGTAGTTTCTATAAAGTGGGAGGATTAGATCAGGGAAAAATACAATAGACGTAGATATATTTAGTAAAATTTTCTGCTTAACTATTCCTAAAGAGTCATAAAAAACGCTGTAAGAAATCGACACGTGTTTCACCTCTCAACGAGGCATCCCCCATGACGATTGACTTGTCGCAAACGCGACGTGTTGCCACACCGCGCGCCGGACGCCTAGTTACTCTGCGTGTCGATTTCTTACAGGGTTTTTATGACTCTTTGCATAAAATTCTCGTTTCAAATTGTAATGACGTCACACACGAAGGTAGCATTGCTGCACTTTTGGGGTGATATACAAAACGCGGCAAGGCGGGTACCTAGTGACGTCACGGGTACTCGGTAGGTATCGTCTCGCTGCATACCAGTCCGCAGCGGCGGAGCATTGTGTACAGCGACGGAATGTTCTGGCACGTTCGCTGGGTATACAGTGTGGTGGGTTTTGGAAGAGCGGTTTTAGTTGAATAGATTATATCTCAAGAGATATTGTTACAGAATTCCAATGAAAACGCCAAAAATAGGGTAATTTGTGTTGCAACTGTCTGAAAGTTGTCGAATCTTCAAAAGTTGTAGAAAATTAAAGCTCTATAATATAGCCCTCACAGAGTTACCATAGAACTCTAAAACTATTTACTTACACATGATTAAACAACACTAAAATACCTATACACCATTTTCAAATTCTACTTTAGTTGATAAGACCTGAAATCATATATTACATTAATTTTGGTTGCCGTATCGCCCGTGTCACACTCATGAGGGATGTCTTTCTCGAATTTTAAAACCATTGTAAAAACTTAATCAATAAACGTAACCATATTTATCTGCAAATAAATCTTTGACTTTGACTTTGAAATTTTCACGAAGTTTCGGCACCAGCCTGTATACAGTCGTGCATTTAGTACGTAGACAAGTAAGGTGGCGAACCCCGAAGCGTTATTTAGGTACTTACTCGCTCGAAAATAATTGTTAACTATGTGTTTAGCGGCGCCGGCGCATTATGAGAAAACTTTTAGGAGAACACGTGGTATTTATAATGTATGAGATAAAACCTTTAAGGAAACGCTGTTTAATAGATTATTTAAAGCTTGCTTTTAAGCATAAATAAATTATATAATAGAGTTACATGTGCAGGCGATTATTACTTACTCATATTTTAAGCCACTTATGACATCTCAATTTATGTTTAACCTGTTACCTGTGAACTTACAATTTGCATTCAATATGTACTAACTGGAAAATAAACAATTTTCTATTTCCTTTCGGAGAAAGCACAATCTTTATTTTATGCCTTACAATATTAAGATCCAACGGAGAAATTGGTTAACATAATCACATAGGATATATTGATAATTTTAACCTGTTAATTGTTGAACATAGGCCTTCCATACATCCCTATAAAAGAACATGCAATTATGAGATGACAATTCAAAATTAATGAAAACACTGCGATATTAATGCAGAGTATTTAGGGATTAAAAAATAAATCCTAACATTGAAATTAAAAGTGTTTTTTTCTAACAAACTAAATAGTAGTGATGCGGCGACTATGGGTTTAGCTAATCTATGACTAAACTATTAGAATCTGTGATTGAATTTTCGTATGCAGACTGGGAACGTCATTAGATATACGCAGTTTAATTTATTGTTGTATTTTCGTCTCTATATATATATGGCAATGCCTTTAATTTTGACTGTTCAACAACATCCATTGCGTTATTTACATTGCCGCCCATACAAAAAATTCAAACACATTCATTGCTTCATATGTTTGATTTTTTTTTATTGGATTAGGGATTTCCTTCAAAATCTTTTATGTTATGATTTAAAGTATGTATTTAACGCAATTAGGGTACGGATCCATACTTAATTAAGTCTCCAGTTATTTGAAAAGCTTCTTCATGATTTTGTCTTTTAAAAGACAGTAGGTATTCCAAATCTAACTCAGATTGCGTGGATGACAATAATTATTTTCAGCGTCTCGTGTCTGACATTAATTTCTGACTTTTTCTTAGTTCTGCTTATCCGTAATCTCTTCTTCCTTAGACTGGTACTGGTTCACGTAGACAATTATTTTGTAAATACGGATCTTTTCTGCCAAGTGTACCTAATGTCAAGTAATGTGTTATTCGGCTGTTGCCAACTTTTTTTTTCAGAAGTGTAATAGTGTGATTTTAGTCTTAATCGTGGTAATAATATTATTAAGAGACAGAGTGAATTTTGTGAGTTTGTGTATATGTGAAGGTTAATCTCCGGAACCACGGCTTCTATTTGCAAAATTCTTTCACCATTTGAAAGGTACATTATTTCAGATGGACATAAGCTATATATTATGTGAATATATATATAAAAATTGTATTGAAACAGATTGCTAATCCATCGCTTCATAAGTTCGAAAAAAATATCTGCTCAACAACGTAAATAACGCAATGAATGTTGTTGAACCGTCAAAATGAAGTCTTAAGCAAATATTTAAATCAAATTTTACTAGTTTTTTTTGATGCGATGCTTTTTTGAATAATGAAATTTATTATACGTGTTAAAGTGGTGGATTTTATTTTTATTTAGCTAGACGATCTGCTATGCTTCTGCTGCTTTATTAAGTGTGAAACAGTTCTCGTCTGTAATCTTAGCACACCCAAGCAATTATTACAAGTCTTATTGGGGATTACAGCAGTAATACAGCAGTTAGCAACATGGTTTGTCACTAAGTGGTTACTGATAATAAGATCAAGTTAGGACACTTGAATTCTAATTTGTTGGCGATAATGCTTATTAGTTTTCAATGACGCCAAGACGTCTGGTCAGAACTTAGATAAAAAAAATTATATATTTTCAAATTGACCAAATCAACATAATGAGAAATGAAATTAGTTCTTTATGTAGTTTTATACAAACACTTTCACATGTCTATCATATTTTAAAAACTAGATCAGGTTGGTGTTTCCTATCGGACTACTCTGAGCAGAAACTCGGAAACAAGCTCAGAGCTCTGTTTTAAAGTCCAGACATTATCAGGTCATGTGTGGCCTTAATTTAGCATTCTGAAAAAAAAAAAACTTGAGTGAACCAAAACACTCTATTGATGCCCAACTTTATAAGAAACTTACAACTGTTTAAAAACTAATAAAACTTTATAATTTTCTTATCAAACGTAGATAAAGATCTAAATGATTTTGAGTAACTTAATAAATATACGAAAGACCGCGACTACATTAAAAGGAGGCATATTACATTAAAATTCATCGCTCAAACATGTCTCGGACGAGTTGTTAATTGTCGTTGCATTTATAATTTTTCAATTTTCATATTCATATTCAGCTATTAATTAGAATTCCCTTGAAGCCGAGGACCTGGGGACAAGTGCGCTCGATGTACTTGCTTGTACCGTTGGCGTAGGCCGCTAATGTATGCGTGGATGACCTTAATCTAGAGTGTGTGTAGCTGCCATCATGCCGCTTTTATCTAATGGGTAACTAGATATTAAGTAGTTCGTAGTTTTAAAACGCTTGAGTATAAGAATAATTACTTTGAAAATTTTAGTTTGACAAACATCAACTTTAGTGCCGACACCCAAACTAAAAACTGACACCATTGCACGCCTTTATGTGACGAATTCACCGCAAAACTGTCGAAATACAAAATATTTTTAATGTAGTGGTTTAGTGAATAAGTCGTTGGTGTGTCAATAAATAAATAAATAATCATTACAGGGAGACCTGCGGGTGTATTCAGCAAAAATCCCATCCTGAAAACTTAGGTGACGTGAGGTATCACTCCACTTGATTCTTGACTTCCGCTGTCAGTATTGGCAGCTCCCTTCAAGGTAACTTCTCTTAAACAGTCACGGTGATTTAACAGAAAAGATCGGTTACGTATGGTTATAATGGATGGCAGTTATAAGCTGGCAATATAATTATCTACTTATTCAAGATTTTTTTGGATCTACTCCTGTCTAATAAAACAAGAATAGTTTAAAACTATAGCGATGCCCTCCATAAACCAATTTCATAGAAGGTAATGTGGGTTTATAGCTTACTGCAGCAAGGGTCCAGTTAAGCGATTAATATACAATGATTGAAATCATTAGATTTGCCCTTACCGTACTTAGTTTGCGCGAAAAAGTGTCCATACTGAGAAGATTTTGCATCCCGCATAGAACGATAGATACGATTTGCAGTATGAATGAGCGAGACAATACTGTTCAAATGTCAGGGAAACAGAATTGTGACCAACTTTTGACGCGGTTGGGCGAATCTAGCGATATAAATCTTTGTTAATATCCAAATAATATAGTCAGCGCATAAAATGGCGAATAAATTGCGAATGCCTCTGGTTACCGTTGGCTTAACGTAACTTATTTAATTCGAATTAAATGTCTGTGTAAACTGTTAAATACGCTATCCGATACAGGTATGTAATTACATAAATATTGAGAGTCTGGTGCATAATTTATGTTAAAATGCAGGCTGATTAGTTATTATCGCTTTTCTGTGATCACTGAGTCATGGGCTTAAAGGCTACATGGCTACTGCTCAGATGAACTGTCCTGAAGGGCTAAGTTCAAGTAGGAAGCAAAAAAAGCAACAACTGAACAATTTAACGTGTAAAAAAGTTGAATTTTCTTAGACTGCATATTTTACAGGAACTCCCAACTAATAAAAATCCCTTTTCCTCTCCCAGGTTTTCATTAAACATTTTTTAAACATTTGAGACCAGCGGGCGCGGCCCAGCGTGAGACTAATGCAACATACACGATTTTTAATTTACTTCCCCTTTTCTCATTTTCTTGCTACACAAAATTGCACCGAGTCCTTTGTTTACTAAAATCGATTGTAGTACCACTCGATTACTCGGTTTCGCATGGAGCAGGCGTCCCTGGTCGCGTGGTCGCGCGACGGGAAGGCGGTCGTGGGACTTAATTAAAATCGCGCAGGGTCGCGGCCGCATGCGACCGAAATAATGCGATGTGCACATACATACATAGTATAGATTGGAGCAACGTTTATTTTTAAAGAATAACGTTTATTTGGACACAGTTCGTAAAACACAAATACTTACAAAAAACAAAATAAATAAGTGAAAATAATGTTTAACAACAATAGTGTGTGGCCCACAGCTGCGCCAAAAAGGTTCAGGTTAGGGCAAGGTAGGAAGGAAACTAGGTATTTCATTTAGGCTAGAGCTTTAATGGGCCCAAATAATGGAACTACAGTGAGTGTTGAGTAGAAAATTCGCCTTTCAAAATGTGAGCACATACATACTATCAAAGTCTCTATCAAAGAAAATATTCAACATGGCAACTGTTATAAATGTCTTATCCACGTGCAAACTGTATTCTTAAACTTCACAGCAACTTTATTACGTACAACAGGAGTTTTGTTAAGGCCCATCGTCAACGACGCTTAAGGGCCGAGTCACACCGGAATGGCAGCGGCCGGCAGCGTTGCGGCGAGCACTTTCAGTGTGAAATAATGTTTAACTTTATCTACATACTTAAAAGACCAGTATCGCTTGAAAAGGTCGCGAGGCCGCCCGTGGTGCCGCGAGCGGCCGCTGCCATTCCGGTGTGACTCGGCCCTAAAAGTAACAAGTAAAACTGATTCAAATTACCCATCACAAACTAGTTAATAACGCGTTAGTAAGTCCCGTCGTATACGGACTGCAATTGAAAAACTAGTGCTGTGACATTCTGGCTACTCTTCTGTGATTTGAGTTTTTAACACATTAGTTTTGAGTAGCGTCGTGGACGATGGGCGGAACTGCGACTAATCGCGAGCACAAACATAGACTATAGAGAATTGATTGAATGAGACAAAGCGACCGTGTGGCCAATAACTGTCCTCTTTCTGCAAGCCTGTAAAAGAGAATAAAATTTTGTCGAATTATGAATTTGATAAATGCAATAGTCTATTCAAAATCAGAATTCTAGAAAGGGACAACAACTGGCCGCACATTTGCTTTGTCTCTCTTGTACTTTTCGGTCTGTATCCACTGCACAATTGAATTTGGAACTCTCAGTACGCGTAGCATGACCACCGGTTTTTTCGACGGAAGAATAGACAAAATGGCAGATACACAATCACAATCTGTCATTTTCTCTATTCTAAAACCCGTTTCTTCGGTGGTCATGCTATGCGTCCATTTTCTGTCTATGATCGTGCGTGACTAGTTGACATTAAACTGTGACATGCCATATTGCGCGCCTGTTCTTAATATCGCGCGGTTTTTTGTCGCGGCTCCGGTTCTTTTATTAATTGCCGGCTTGATGTCGAATACAGATTAGCGGTTCGTTTTTATAAGTAAATGTAGGCAGTTAATGCACGTTTCCTTTGCTTTATGAAATGGGAAAACCGTGAAGGAGTTTGTATGTGAGTTCATTATGTCAGTTCATAACTTTCAGTTTATACTTCTTTGTTTTTGAATTCTAATGAAATCAAAAGTTAATCGTATTGAGCTATGTGTGTTTGGTGTGCACTGTGCATAGAATTTATAATCGTACATGCAGGAATTCAAAACCTGAAACTGTATTTATAATTTATGTCATTAATTTGCTAAAATAAACTGACAAACTTTTGCCCTCGGGAAAACTAAGTATGACGCGGTGTTGCCTCGAATAAAACTTAGAAAGTGCAATATTTGGCAAGTTTGACAGCTTAATATCCATTGCTGGTTTTAAGCCTCTCTGTGTCTATTCCTGTTTTTTTTACTGGGTCTGACCGAGACCAGCTATCTAATTGCGTAATATATTTTCGTAAACGATTAAGACTTATCTGTTTCATTTTGACAGTTCAACAACATTCATTGCGTTATCTACGTTGGTGAGCAGATTTTTTTTTTGAACTTATGAAGCAATGAATTAGCAATCGGTTTCAAAACGATTCAGATCGTGATTGCAGGTCGTGTATTAGCAATAAGGGACTTCTTTTAAATTATCAAAAAAATATACAATCCATTTGATTAAAAAAAAATTGCGTCCCCTTGCCTTTCACGCGTTTTCTTTCAAAAGATCCCCATTCTCACCCTCGTTGCAATTTTCCTTGCGTTTCTAATCACTTTCCTCTAATTACCTCATCCAGGGAGGTTCCTACATAAATATGGAGTTGCTATCGGGAGGAGTCACAGCATCCACCTTGCCTTTGACGCAGATAAGATACCCAGAGCGAAAATAACCGCGCGCTCAACAACACAACCAACGGTTATCGATTCCAAATCGATTTGTGAGATTGGAGTGAGAAGAGAATTATGTTTTTGAAATAAAACGTTTTTAGCCGACTGCCTCAGAAGGAGGTTAGTGTTTGTTGTCATATTTTATTAAATTACTAGCTGCTGCCCGCGGCTTCGCCGGCCTGGAGCTTATTATCTTTTTCTAAATGTTTGAAATAAAAATATAAAATGTCAAATGAATCGAAAATTAACTTGTTGTCAACTTATGAAAATTTCCAATATTTAGGGCTTTACCATACTGCTTTGCCATATAGTGCTTTGCAATATTTTATTTTTATAAATCATGCTATCCGCTTGGTTTCTACTTGGTTATATGTTGGGGATGTAGGACAGGTCATTTTCAACCTTTTGTCTCCTATGTAAATGTCTACGATTTTCGAGTCATTTGTTTTTTTATTTTTATTTCATACATTTTTTAATATAAAATGTCAAATTACTCGAAAATGGTTGACATTGGCATATGGCCATGAGGGGTCTTTTAATGGATT
The DNA here is from genome assembly GCA_914767815.1 of Eupsilia transversa. Classification (NCBI taxonomy): domain Eukaryota; kingdom Metazoa; phylum Arthropoda; class Insecta; order Lepidoptera; family Noctuidae; genus Eupsilia; species Eupsilia transversa. Next base: position 10,619,564 of record OU611891.1, read on the forward strand.
GCCAACATATTATAATCAATAACCCTGTATGCATACACGTTAGAATTTTCTTTCACATGCCACGTTCCTCAGTCGTAATCTCGTTGCCTTTTATTGAACTGCAACCGGGCAGTCCGCTGAAACTAAACCAAAATAAACAAAAAGAGAATTTAGATGTCGAATCTCCAAAGATCATAAAATTTTTACGGCCTGCGACTAACGTTTCGAATCGATCGATAGTATACGCGGGACAATCGAGTCCTCATAGTAGGTGCCGGGTTTCCTCATTACGGACAGAATTCCTGACCGGCCAGCTATAAACCCTGGTCCTAGCGGCCCGAATGTAAAATGGGACTCGTTTTATGTAGACGGCTCTTTGATGGCCTTTTAAACAGCGCAGCGCAGTCGGCCAGTCTGTACATAGCTTTATGTCTGGTACTATCGACTAAGGCCACTGTCTGTCCAAGTATTTATACTATTTTAATATTATTATCCTTTGAGATTTTGGTTCTAGTTTAAGAGTGTTTTAGTTTGATTGGTATTTAAAGATCTTTATTGCTTTTTTGGGTATTCAGCTATTCATGTTATTTTCACTTTCAAGTCTGATAAAGGCGTCTACTATATTGTAACAGGATTACGCGAGTGCTGTCTATATTCTAGTTAAATCTATGTGAATTGTATTTTCCATTAATTGTTCGGACGGGCCGGGGCAGCGCAACGGAGCGGTTCTCTCTAGGTGATATGGAGTTCAGGAATGCGATTTATCAGTTCAATTACGTACTACTTACAATTACGTCCAATATGGCCATTCTGAGTTGTGAGAAATCCTTTGCATTCTCTGTAGGGACGTTAACAGAGAATTTAAGAGGAAATTTTTCATCAAGGAAAATGGGTCACCCGGGTTTGATTAAGCAATGTTGATATTCTGTCGCCAAAAAGCCTGACTTTTAACTATGACATGATTCCTAGTTAGCAAATGTTCAATTAAAACATACCTATATTCATTTGATAATAGGGGGTGAGCCTATTGCCACCAACCGGGCGCAAATACAGCGTAATCAGTGGGCTGTTACTGAAAAATTTCTAATTGGAAAATTCAAAAATCCAGCCGACCTGGGGATCGAACTCGGGAAATCCATGCTCAGCTGTCGCGCTTACGATTACTAGACCAACGAGGCCAACTTTTACTAATGACTAAAAATGGCCGGTGCATTAATTCCCGGAGATATCATTCGGACTAGCATATACATTCCATACATATATTACGTATATAGGTACTTATAACATGTTTTTTATACATCCCATAACTCTAGAATCTTAAACCATATGTAAAAATAATACAAAAAGTCCTAGAATCTCTGGTCCAAAAATGCACTATACTCTCGATGTGTCTATCTAATTTTCATTGATAAGTTCGAGTAAATCATTTTCATTAAAATTTAAAGGTAAGAAAATGCGACGTTGTCATATTTCACGTAAGGGTGTTTCACATTAATAGTCGTGACTTTATCGAATTATTTTGTATGAAAAATTAAAACAAAAAACAAATGATAATTGAAAAATAATTCATATGCCAGTTGATTCTTTTATGTCTCATTCATAGTATGAATGAAACCATAGTTATGGGATATAAAAAAAAAACCTTGTATAGAGCAGGATATTGCTACATACATACTCGTTTATGTCCTATACATACAGTAGTAGTAGGTATGTTGATGTCAGTGCATCGTGTTTTTACGACTTCATCACCGGCCCCCGTTCGCGCTGTCCTTTCTTAATTATATACTCGCCACCCCCTCACCAACCTGTGTATCGTTAGGGGGTAAGCAGGGTTCGTAAACATGTGATTATAGTTGGTGGTATGATAAGAGCGTAGAACTATTTGAAGCGGGGTTTAAAATTATTTTAGGGTTTCAAACATGGTATCAATATATTGGGGTGGGGATTTTTCGTTACTGTTCCACGATTTCGCAAGCAGAATTCGATTCTAGCATTCATCAGTAATCACGAAATTAAGAGCACGGGTGAACATTATCAAAAATAACAATAGGTAAAGTGCGTTGATCAGTTTCCACTCCACTCTGTCCCTGGGGCGACTAAACATCAATGTTTTTCTTACGAGCACAGACGATGTTTACCGACCTGTCTACCTACCCACTCTACGAGTGACCGTCTCGCGTGTTTTCCTTCAAACTTCAATTATTCGTGCGCCAGCCGATACGTCAGGCGGCGATCACTCCCACGCGACACGTTTCGGCCCCTCTGTTGTGCTTTACCTGCCAAACTAAACAAACGCGAGGGGGGCAAGGGGGCGTCCGCGCCTTATCGAACCGCGACCCCGCGGCAACCGCAGCCGGCCTGCTGACGACGTACCTACCTGTCCCTACATCTCCATCCACCAACGTGCCCAAAGTTTCCGACCTCCGTCAATAGCGACAAGTTACAGATCTGCCGCCGAGCGGTCGAAGTCATAGCACGCAGCGAAACTTTACCGACACTTCATGTTCACGTCCACCGCGCGTCGGGTACAGTCTGCACCTCTCGCACAGATAAGGTCGCCGGGCACGTGTGCCGCGGTTAGTGCGCTGCGGAACGATTAAATCTAATAAAAAACGAGCGCTGACCGGTCGGCTTGACCGCACCGGCCCGCAGCGATAACAAACAGAATTCTGTAAAAAACCACTCGACGCGACCGAATCGATGACCGAAGCTTTATTTCAACTTTATCGTTTTTGCGTCGTCTATAACTTGGCACCCTCTATGTTCGCCGAAAGCCAGTAAGTATGTAAATTACGGTCGCGAGCGCCGGTCCTCGGGTGCCCACTTATCTATTCAAATTCGGCTCTGGGTGCGGGGTTGCGTCGCCGGCCCACGCTAATCAAAATCCGATCAGCCATTAAGTCCTCTCGCTATCTGCGCTTAGTTTACGAGCTAGAGGGGGGGAGGCGTCACGAGGGGGGCGCAGGGAGGGGGGTAGCGCCGTGATCACTTATTTATGTGGCGGGGGCTCGCTCGGCGACTGAAAAACTACCCTCGCGTCGTCGGAGCGGCGGCGGCGAGGCAGCGAGGCACGCGAGATGCGCGCCCATAAACCCGACGCGGCTTTGTAATCAACCGTGCCGCGCTTTTTATGAGTCCGCCTTTTGCAGTCACTGCTCGGGATAAATTTAACCCGCTATCTGATATCGAAGCGACGTATAAACTTTTATACTTATCTACCAGCGCTTTCAGCGAGACGCAGAGCTTTTGCACCGCATTGCGTCCAACGTGTTTGTTTCGTAGGTACTGTTATAGCTTGATCTACTTACTTCAACTGCAACAACTTTCATGAAGAATTTAACAAGAACAAAAAACGTTGACATCGTAGAAACCTTTTACGAAAGGACCTTGTTTCTTGTCAACTCTGAAATTCTGCGAAGTCTTCAGCGCTTTTCCGAGAACTTCTCGCACTTCAACCTCTTTGCATTTCCGCTACCTCTAGTGAAACCCGTCAGGGCTCCCTCAGTTACTTTCAATGTATTCAAATTTTATGAGAAGTAATCGCTGACTTAAATATGAAGAAAATGTTTTCTACACTAATATTATATTGTAAAGAGAAAAGATTTATATTTTTCTTTGTAATTAATAAACTCAAAAACTACTGGACCGATTTAAAAAATTCTTTCACCTGTAGAATGCTATATTATCAATGAGTAAGGATGACATAGGCTTTAGGTATTTTATAAAGATATCACGCGGGCGGAAGCTAGTATTAAATATAACACATCCATTGACTAGAAAACTGCTGGTTTTTAAATAAAATATCGTTTTCCATTTTTAATCACTGTTGGACTATGGTTTTATGAGGGTACTTCAATTAATGGACACCTATATACTTGCAGATTTTTTTTAAATAACAACTATTCAAACATTTCGGCCCCAAGCCAAGTTCAAGCCAAGAAAAAAACTTTTGCGGTTTTGGTGTCCTTTAGTTTTGAATTTCCATTTTTTTCCACCGACTTCCGAATTTAAAATTATTTTTCACTTTGTAATGTTTTTTGGAAGTCGGTTGTTTTTTTTTGTAAAAAGTTTTTATATTTCTAGTTTCTACGCTATGCGAAATTGGGGTTTTCTGTAAGCTTATTCTCAGCAGCAGCTCGGAGTCTGGAATATTAATGATAAACAGAACTAACTATACACTAGGTACTAAATTAATTGACTAACTCAAAAACTAAAGAAATAAATACAAAAACAAGAGGACACTTAGGCGAAGTAGTCTTCGTGGTAGCATTGCCACGTTGAATGGCAATGCAAATTCTTTGGCCAAAGAACGAGGCAGCTCTCTGGTCGCGTGAAGTGTCGACCAGTTGGTGTGGAGACCCGCACTCGGGCCCCACGACCCGAGCCTTTCGACCCCAAACTGCTCAAAATGTAGTCACCCATAAGGTAACAGTATTTGCCTCGCTTGAGGCTCAGCAGCCACAGCAGCGGCGACAGCAAAGCCCTTGGGGGCTTGGCCTTGGCCTTGGCGGGCTTTAGGTTCAAACAAACACTTTTACACGTCAATAATATTTTGGAAACTTATACAGGGTACAGTTCGATTCAAACTTAAATGGCGGCTCGGAACATGAGGCGAGTCGCTGCGCAGTAACAATTTCATGTGTCAGCGGGGGAGAGGGGTGGGGTACTGCGCAGCGAACAGCTAACTTCCGAGCCGCCATTAATTTTGAATGGTACTGTAGCAGGGACACCGACGCGAAAACGGTTACCACGTATTCAGTACATCATTCGAGCCCCTCTACATAGGAATTTTTCATCGGTTATTAAAACAAAAATGCAGTTTCCTACAATAGTGCAATACCTACACGGTCAAAATGTATGGAGCAGCAGATTGTTTTTTCAATAACCAGAATTCTATATAGGGGGGCTCAGAATGATGCACTGAATACGTGTTAACCGTTTTTGCGCCGATGTCCCTGCCACCCCGTATAAATGAGGTTAATGCCTAGCAAATGAAAAGGCTCGCTCCCTTTACATTGGCCGTTCCTTTGACAACCGGCGTTTGGGTGTTCTAGATATCTCTGCTAAACCCTTCGGGAAATACAGGCGTGCTATGTAAACTGCCAGCACCCTTAGTGGGTTTTGTCGACGGAAGAATACACAAAATAACAGATAAACAATCACAATCAGTCACTTTGTCTATTCTCCCGTCGACAAAACCCGTTTCCACGGTGGTCATACTACGCGTGGCTGTATATAGTAAGCTCGCAATACCCTGTATGTCCTGAGTAGGCGGTATGAAGGCCCGTTATCGTCAGCTGACAGCGAGACGGATCGCGGGTATTTTTGTTGTCGCGTAGGATCCAAGCTGGTGATATATTGCATCGGAGGGAGCGGAAAGCGGTTGGAAAAATTAATATAAAATTGATTTTGAAATAGAATGTTGTATTTGGCATGTAAGGAGATAAGAGTTGTCAGTATTATCTACTGCAGTTTTGCAGATCAATTTGATTACTGTTCAAGTACCTATAATAGTGAGTGGGAAGAAAAGGAAAGGTTTTTCTTGTCCAAGCATTGTGAGGATCGTAGTTGTAGTTTCTGCCTACCCCCATAATAGGCAAGAGTTTATGTATGACGTATGTTTATGCATTTCCCTATAGTTATTGCTCTTCAAAATGCCTCTTTTCAGTACCCAAATTGCGTAATACTCTAACAATTACAACGCCTTTCATTTTGACAGTTCGAGGACATTCATTGCGTTATTTACGCTGTCGAAATGACGAATTTTTCAAACATATGAAGCAATGGATTGGGAATTTCCTTCAAGATACTTCGAATTGTCAAAGAAAGTGTGATATAGAATTGGGGTCAGGTGCGAAATGATCAGTACCTAGTAATACTTTTTTTTTTTTTGTATATTCAATTATTGAATGTTCACTTCAACTTTAAACCGCTGTCCTTCTTCCTCCCCCACTATGTCCGAGGCGTCAGTAAGTGCGCTGTAGGCAAGGCAATATACGATATTATCGTATTTTTAGCGAGATCGATGGGACCCGGCCACCTGTGGTTTCACAAGTCTCCACATTGATTAGGTACCGAGCACCGACTCCCTGTATTCACGTCCGTGGCAACTTTGTTTTAGAGAATGTTCTAGAACGATTTTTTTTAAACCTAAATATTAATGCAGTTACATTATAAAGACGTCTCTCAAGGTCACACGCGGTTCGCAAGGTCACCTCTGTGAAGAAAGATAATGAAAATAGAAGTAGGTAAGTCGATATTACTTGATTTGGATGGAGAGGCTCTCGGCAACTCCCCGAGTGTGTTCTACTAACAATAGCTATAAGAACCCCATGAAATTATGGGAACAGCTAAGAAAAATCTCCAGTTTTTCTACTTATTTAGAGGAACGAGGAACAGGGTGTAAAGTTCACTCATCCTCTTTAGAAAAGGGTAGATCCTCTGACCAGACGGGCCTCGTGTCTGGCGGGCAACTGCCCAACGATTGATGATTGATCGGGAAGTCTTATATATGTTGATCACGCGGTAAACTTTAATTGCGCGATGCAGGATTTATGTGACGTCAGGTCTTTGATGCGTAGTTCGCATGTGGCGTTGTAGATGCCGCCACAGGTATGCTGGGAAAATGGTTTTTTGCTTTAGTTTGCAAATATAATATTTTCGATATGCCAAATACCGGTGCAACTACAATCGCATAAGTTATGAAAGGTCACTTAAGAACAAAATAAATTATGCTTATCCCTGAGTAGACTTTAACAAATGGCGATCAATATAAGCGGTTGATTTTGGAAATTAAGAATACATCGTCATGTCAGTGTTAATAAACGTTTTCCTCAAGGGAGTACATTCAACCGGCTCACCTTCGAATTGTATTGAAGAACAACTCTGTTCTCATCATTAGGATGGTGTTTGAAAACTTGGTGGGTTATGGTTTTATTTTCCAGAAAAATCAGCATCAGGGACATTTTGACTCGCAACTTTAATTAAAACATCAGCCTATAGAAGTCCTTACTTTATTACTACCATTATTAAGACCATTAAAGGCAGATTCGACCAAACAGGAATAAATTATATCCGCGGAATAAGCCTTCTCTTCCGATTTTTTTTTTAATTTTTGACAGTTTCTCCATACGAAAACTGTCAGAAGTAAAAATTATTCCGCGAATAAAATGTATTCCTGTTTGGTCGAATCCGCTCTAAGACCAATTAATTATTCATTAAAAGTTTGATCGTCTTATTGTCGTCCCTGTCAGTTCACAAGTTCGGCCATTTCGACCGCGAATAATGAAACAAAAAAAAAATACAATACCTACTTACTTTGTACGTATGTAGAAACAAAATATTGAATGTCAGCCAAGTGACATGTCACGCGTCGCGCTCACATAAGTACATTAGTAGGTACCTATGAATTTGTTATACAAACGTATTCGTTATTATGTTGTTTGTGTAAGTTTTCTGGTCAAATTATTTAGAAGAGTTTTCTTTCCATGTATCAACTCCTTTTGCCTTGTTAACATTCATACATCTGGGGCCTAAGTCTACTAATTTATAAACGTTACAATGGTGTCTCAGTGGTGATTTTTTGACAGATTTTATATGGCAAATCTGTCAAAACCTCACCATTGAGAGCCCATTGTAACGTTTATAAATTAGCAGACTTAGGCCCCTGGTCATACACGCACGCCGGTTGCGAGTACTACGCACCTGACCTTTTACTGCTTCAATAAAATCAGTTTCAAATCTGGGCTAGCGCAAAAGTTAGAAAACGTATGTCCATTTTCCTTAATTTCGATCTGCACTTTTGATCTCCAAAGCAAGAAAGAAAAAAAGGAAATTGCGTTTATTGACATAAATACAAATAAAACTTCATAAAACTATGCCAAACGGCCCCCAACTCAGCATATTGTCAGTTGGCAATTTAACACTACTTGCTGATGAGCTAGAGCTTCCGAAGAAAACAAATTTCACCGAAGCATTGTATCTTTAAAAAAAACCTAGATTGGTTTCGCGGCGAAAAAATAACCTATCCGGCCATCAATCCATTTAAGTAAGTCCTGTTACAATATCTTCTGGAAAGTCTTGCTGAAAACAAAAACAAAAGTGTGAAATGCTAAGTATGATTTGCGAAACAATACTCGACCGATGCGCGGGCGCACAGTCTTTGTTCGGCACGTGTCATCGTCACACGTGCACTTATTAAATAATTCATTTGATTGTGATCGCTCTGTCATTTGCATTCGCTCTGATGTTGGATGTTTTCGGATTCCTAAGCTGATCCGTAGCATGCAAGAATAAAATATAATCCGAATATTATAAAGGACCATACTCTCTAAAACAATGCTAAAGGATTATCTAAGTAAACAGACAGATTTCATGCAAATTTATACTCAAATCTAGTATTAAATCGAGATGATGCTAATGGGCTCAAGAGATCCCTTTTCAAAGTTTTTTTTTGTAAAATGTTTTGGAACATCTCTTTTTAGTTTCCATGGAAACAACGAGAGGAAGTCGGAACGGGAAGAAAAAAATTGATGAAGGACTGATAGTAGCGGTATTCAGGATGAATGGGTCTTGAAGCCGCCATCTTTAAAAATATAAAATGCTGCAATGATCAGGTTGTAGAGGCAGTAGATATATAGGAAAACGCCGTTACGATAAAGACGTGTAAAATGTATGTAATGTTAGTTGTTGCAACTGAAACAGTCACAATACATATGTTTGTCGAATATAAAGCGTGTCAACTAAAGTCAGCTGATTGTTAAATTGTTTCGCTCCGCGGAAACCGTACAACGTGCGAACAGTAGGTAGGTATGAGTCAGGCGAGACAAAGAGGTTATTCAACATGTCCACCAGCCGATCTGCAGTTATTACTGGGTACCGTGTCATTGAAGATTTACTTACGCAATAGATCGGGCAGATAGCGTATTGATTGTTAAGGTGGATGCTCCAAGGTGGCCCGCGAAATTCTAATTTTCTTGCGTTTTTTGCAATTTGCAGGTCAGGGTCAGGTTGTATGGTTGATTAAAATATGATTTGCGACCGTAAGAAATATGGTTTTTATAGAATAATAATCATTAGAATCAGCAATACAATTCCTTAAGTTAGAATAATCCTAAAATGTCATGATTTCATGAAATAGTCATTGAATAGGATTATATGAACTTAGAGAGTTGAATTGATGATTTTGATGACTATAATTCTATAAATAAATATCTGATACAGCCGCAAATCATATTTAGATCAACATATAGCCTGATACAGACCTGCAAGTTGCAAAAAATGTAAGAAAATTTGAATTTCGCGTGCTACCTTGGAGCATCCACCTTAAAGCTGTATCGATATTGTAGTGTAAAGTACCGTTTAGGACATTTTCGTTTCACGTTTGCGGAATGGTTAATGTGTAGGATTAAGATAGTAGCCTAATGGTCAGGTGGCTTTAAATCTTATGATAGCGGGTCCGTGAATCTTCTTTTCTTTATACACTGTAAGGTGTGTTTTACTAATATTATGTGAGACGTGTGATCCCACCACACCAGGCTAAAAGTACAGTACGGTCATTATGAGAAAGTAATTATAATAAAAGTATTATTGAAATCCTTAGAACGGTCTTTATTTTGGTGTTCACCATTTAACTCTAAAAGGGGTTTTTATAGTGATACTATCCAAATTATCTCAGTTTCGGAAAATCTAATCGAGCATTAGTTAATTCATAACACATTAAATCTTCTGTTGACATAATATTATGTTAGTTAACTAACCAAGTTACTTTTATGAAGTTCAAAGAAAAGGTTTCATTCACATAGTTGGACGACATCATAGCATTGTCTCAGAAAAAGTCGGTAGTTGTGACTTACCTACTAAAACTATGGTCAATAGAGTTATTCCCAGGAATTCCAGGCATTGTTGTAAACGTCTAAAACTTAACACACTCAGCTTGTCTGGAATATAATAGAATGGACAGAACCGTTAGCGATGCAGACAGTAAATTGTCCATCTACGCGCAGATAGCGTGTGGGTGCGTAATGGTAGGTAGCCGTCTTGCCGATAAGCGCGGCCATCTAAACACTGTTTAGAGGACCAACATGTTATAGTAGGGCTGCCAAACTGAAGTCTGCGTGCGTAGTCAGTCGTGTAAGAACGATGTTATCAACTAGCTTGGTATTTTCTGGCGTAGAATAAATAAAAGCAATTCGTTAGACTACGTAATTGAAAAAATAACTTAAAATCATAATTGCAGTCAAACTTCCTAAAACTTATTGAAAAGCTGGTGTTTCTTGAACAGTCTTTCGTAATTGGTTTAAATCATTTACTCTACCCCTTATTCCTTCTCTCTTTCAAATCCATTTGACGATATACTTAGCGATTATTTTTAACTATGCTATTATCATTCAGCTCATTAATGATCTTCATTAAAAGTAAGATATTTTACTTCAAATTAACAAAGGACATTTGCCCAAAGCATTTACAGAATGTCATGTGGCTTGGTTTCGTCTCCCATTGTAGATACTTAAAGATTCCGCTTGTTCGGGACGCAGATACAGAGACTGCCATGCTGGTTGGATTACACTAGCTCCTAGCTTGCGCGGTTTACGTTTCAACTGCCAGGATAATCTAGCGATCTCGCGTTCAGGGCTGCCATGAAATTGTTTCATTTTTTTATGATTTTGATTTGACATGACATTCTCTCTTACCGGAGCTGAAATGTATTTATGAGTATTTACTTAGATATCTACCCTACCTTTCTTTTACACAGTTTCTCCATAATTGTATAGCCTGTATAGTACATTACTGTTGCGGCCTGCAACAAGGGCATTGATGGACGATCGTGAAAATGCGGGCGGAGGTGAAGCCGAGGCACACATACGTGAAACCATCAATTTCCGGTTGCGGCCAAGGCTTGTATAGTACTTTTCTCAAATAATGCGCGGAAATTCAAATTAAGTAAATTAATTATAAATTCCAGAATCAATGACGACGATAATTTTTCACGCGCCAATATATTTTTTACTGCTCTTTATCCATTGCAAATCGAAATTTAAAATCTTCGATAAGTTTACCTCCTTGTTTGCCATGTATTGAAGTAAAAAGTTCATTCCATTTTTAAATAACACGACAGATATGAGTTTTCATAGTTTATTATATTATTCGGCCACTAAACACGACAGATATACCTACCTATATGGATTTTCATACAAACATTGCAATATATTCGACTAGTACCGCAATTTCGATTTATTTCGATAAAGGTTGTCAAAATACCTAATGCTCGAATTTCCAAGCATGTTTGAGAAAAGGTTATTTTGTGTGCTGATGTTGTCTAGCGTGGTCAAGAAGACAATGGAAAATAATTTTCCCCCTTATCCGCTGTGTTCATAGCGTATCCTCATTCAAGACCATCATGATCCTAGTTTACAGCAGGCAGAGTGGTGGTCTAAGTCCTCAAGTTCCTTAAACTCAGTGGCGAGTGTGTGGGCGCGTCATGGTAGGCAGTCTGGGCGGCAGATAAGAAGCGCGACCGACTGGCGATGGCGTGTTGATCACTATTAGTGAACTAATATGGCGACTGCACAGGGCTGTCAGTGAAAAAACTTTAGTAGTTTCAACACGAAAAATTACACGCGCTACCATTGCGGAGTAGGAGCACAATAGCATTGGCAAAGATTCGGCTTTATCATAATAACTTGCAGGTTTATCTTTGTCATCAGTCATTAAAAGTGAGGTATTGTCTATATCAGTTGCTCAATAACTATTCCTGTTACCTTCTCTAAGTAGGTTTTATATGCTTGTAGGCGTGAAACTACGCTGTTCACATTAATTGGGTATTAGGTAGGATTCGATCGTACTACCTTTAGCTTGCTAGTCTTATGACTACATTCTGACTTTTATTACAGTTTCTCATAAATTGGTATATAATGGGGATTTTGTCTATGCCCTTTGCCTAACAAAGTGAGACTGTGTAAATATCTCCTTTATTGTCATATCAGCTGGTAAAGTCCATTGTTGCGGCCTTTCGATGTTAGTAAATACATTAATGAACAGATAATTAATTAAATTGATATATTTATGATACGATAAATAAATTGAATTGCTTGTTATTACATTTTATTGAGTTATCTTCGTGAGATTAGATGATTTGACATAATTAATGTATGTATTTATCATACATAACCGGACATCGGAATCTGGGCGTCATTCCGGGGCCGTGTCTAGAAAATGTATTAATCAATTGAATAGATTTTCACTTAATTCGAATCCTATACTATATTTTTTTTAAATAGGTATGTAGGTAGTCTTAATCTAAAAGCAAATATTTCGTACCGAAAGCTATTAGTGCGTAATGAAATGTAATTATGAAATAAGATTAAATTTTATCACAAAATAATAATAATGAACTGAATGGTCATAAATTTACAATAAAAAATAAAAAAAATTGCATACTAAACATGAATAACAAAAATTTTACAAGTTCGTACCTGTGACCACCGATATTCCGATCTCTGTACATAACACAATAAAAGGTCGTGAGGTAATATTTTTATGATCACCATTACCAGGTCCTTTCGTCGTCATAATCATCATTCAACTGAAAGACGTCCACTGAAGGTTATAGGAGTTTCCAAATTCGGGGTTTCCGGCATCTTGTATCCAGCAGATTCCTGGGACCTTCACTAGTTGGTCCATCTTTTGGGGGCCAATACATGCCACACTGATCTTTTACTGATGTAATATTATTGGATATGTCGCAGATGGATTGACAAATCCGCTGTTTTATATAACCGCTAGCTGTTTTACAAAACAGTTCTATTATGTAAAACATGGCATTGCGTTGGGGGTTGCTCTACCTATTTCAGTTTTTTGGCCTTGCAGAGATATAAGATATCCAAGCATGATCCAGTTATCTTAAGAGTGAGTGTGAAAACTTTGTTCTTTATTCACATATTACTTACCTAATACCTAGTTTGTTTCTTCACAGTCTAATTCCCACTTAAACCTCAGCTTAGTTTATGAGGTGTGTCGTGTGTGGGCGCACGGTAGGTAGCCGTAGCGTCGCTGGCGCGGCTGCCCGATAACCGCAGTGCAGTCGTCGCAGCGCGTGCAACTTACAATTTAGCGCCGGACACGACCCGACCTAGGGGTGTCCAACTTGTAAACTATAATATTTATAATTTAGTAGTTTCTGAAATAAGAAATGGGGTTGGAAATGCCAAAACCATAAAGAGCTAAGTGGAAGAACTTTCGGGAATTATAGTTTTAAGAAAATAATAAAACAAATGAACACAAATAAATAAGTACCGTTCTTCTTGAACCAACTAAGGGCAGATCAGCATTTAGGGCGAATTTCACCAATAAAACTGAACGCGTTCAGCATTTCTAAACCGCGTTCAAGAGCTGTCAGTGTCAAATATTCCACAATAATGATGACACTGACAGCTCCTGAACGCGTTTTAGATGTGCTGATCACGTTCAGTTTCATTGGTAAAATTCGCCCTTAATCCTTTGTCCGCCCCAGACGAAGGGCATTCATGAAGACTTTCCTAAAAGACTCAGTTAAATTTAAAAAAAAAGTGAAGCAATTTAATTATGAATAACCTGACAATGATACTCTACTACGGAAAATTCTGAAAACACACGTTTAAATGCACAGATAAATACCGGTGTGATATAACCTGTGTTATTATTTTCAGTTAATGTTACTAATAGCTGCGTTTATTAAAAGCTATTCCTGGATTTGTACTGTTACAGGTAATTCTAAACTGTAAATACAGCTTTGTCAGTAAATATTTGTTTGCAGTTTTGAAACGTTTGATTGTTGTTATGTTGTTATGCATTCATTTTACATTTCTATCAATAGAATTTAACTATTATGTATTTATATTTACTTTTCAGTAACATCTGTATCCTAGATTACATTTCTTGTTCCGTTTTTGTTCAAGATAGTTCCATTATCATAGTATTACTAGCTGCGCCCCGCGGATTCACCCACATATAAGTCTCGATCCCGTGAGAATATCGGGATAAAAAGTATCTTATGTCCTAATCCAGATCATGGTCTACCCATGTGCCAAATTTCATCTAAATCTGTACAGCCGTTTTAGGGTGAAAGCGTAACAAACAAACAAACAATTATGTATTTTTCTAACTCAAACGCAAACTCAAAGCATTTATTTCAATTAAACCATTTACAGGCACAACGCAACAACATAACACACACACAACACTGATAAACAACAACAACAATCAACAACAACAATCCACAACAACATCGATTTTATAATTTTGGTATGTCAAGTACCTCAGCCCACTGCTGGGTAGGCCTCGCGTATACACACGATTTTTCCATAAGCATAGTCATAATCTTAATATTTCATAACTAGTACCAAGTTCAAGGTTATTCAGTATTAGTGACCGTAAAACTCAGCATTTTAGGCCCGACAATGACTGGCGTAAAGACGGGGTGAGGAAAATAAGGTCACGTTACATGATGGACTCCTTATTACAAAGGTGTAAGGTTCATTTTGGCGAAGTTGTTTTGTTCTCCTTGCAAAGTTGTTCATAAGTTATGGGTCCATTGGCTCTTGTCACTTTTATGATGTTAAGTCAGCGTTTTTTGATGACCAACCAAGCACCTAGGTTTTGTAACAAGGTTGGAATTTAAAAGTATGTTGGCATGTTCTGGTAACTTTATTATTGAATTCTGGTATTACTTATACATTTACCCCTTCATTCATAAACGTTGCTTAAAGTTAAGTAATGATTAGGGCCTGTTTAACCATACATTTTTGACGTTTACGCGACTCTTAACTTTAAGCAGCGTTTATGAATAAGAGGGTAATGTCGATAGAGAAATAAGTAAGTGCAGTCTTGAAAAAAAAAAACTGTGGTGTCTACAAGTTTATCCATTTGATTACAACTCTTAAGGCTTCCTGTAGATGATGCCGGAGCCGCATCGGCGCCGGACCTCATGTTTTTGTATAAGAATGAATATCCCATATTGCGCCGCACCGCCCCGCCCGCCGCCGATTTCACACTCATTCTGTGAGATATTCTGAAATATTTTCATCTTGCGGTTCGGCGCCGGTGCGGCTACGGCGTCATGTACAGGAAGCCTGATAGCCCTCTACTTGTTTTTGCAAGCTATACCTTGATTGATTTATTATCTATTGATTTCGAAAGCTACCATTTGGACCAGGTAGAACGTCCAAATGCACATGCATTTCAAGTTAAGTCCAAGTCTTAGAGTTTTCTGAACATACAATTTTGTTACGCGTATTTCGTATCCGTCCGTAGTAGACCCAGTCTGAGCTAGGCTTCGTTTTTATGAGTGTTTATAAATAGCTCGGATGTGTAGGTAATAATATCGGTATCACGCGGCAACCTTGCGGCTCTCGGCGGGCGCGTGCATGTGCCGGCGCGGCGGCGTCCGTCCGCTATCGCTCCAGGATGATCGAAATCGTTGACATCGCGCCAGCGCCGCGGTGGAATGACCGCCCGACGTTAATTGTCGCGTCACCTTCGAGCAAGGGCGGCCTCGCGACGCGCGACGCCCTGCTGCCCCCCCAACCCCGCAAGCGCCAGCGCACCCCCGCGCTCGCCGGCTCGCGGCCCTCGCGCGCGTCACGTTACCTATGACGGTCAGCCACCCGCGATCGTGTTTTGTTTCGCGTGTCCGCGCCACGTACTTGCGAACTCGCGTCACCGCGGCAGACGGACGCGCGGACGCGGGACGCTTATAGACACCCGACCTATACATAGATACAAGTATTCGCCAAATGAGTAATAGCGCAGAACGCGCCAAATCACCGAATGCCTTCAAACATTTGGTTCGATTTAAACACGATGGAAAATGTTCGCAGAAGTAATTGTGATCAGTTCTTGGAAGACGGAGAGCATCCGGAACAGCGAAGCGTCGCGAATTAATTATAATGCGTGTTCTAGCTGGAGGACGTAACGAAGGAGTTATGGGCCGATTATTGCGCGCTAGAATTAAATAGAATCGCAGTTTGTCATATCCGACGAAGATCAACGCTACCTATGTGTAATTATGTGCATCTACTTGGATTGGAACACAAGTACTTACTTAGTTGTCTCATGCACCGACCTTAGGATCGAAGATTTCTGATTCTAATGCTCACTTTCAAACTTCTTGTGCAAGACTGTACACGTTGTAAGAAAACATCCTAAGGAAATGCACATTTTCATGGTTCAAAACAAAGTAAAAGCCCCGAGAAAATGGCTTTCATAACATCATCACGGCTATATTCCCAGAGAGTTTAGGCAGAGGTGTACACCTTACAGTACACCCACATTTCGCCAGTTATGTTCTAGGCCCCTGCAATAGGGGACGAGCCTATTTCCAGCAACTGGGCACAAACCTGGGCTCCGGGCTGCTACTGAGAAATCTTAGATTGAAAAAAACACTTTTGCCCGACCCGCGAGTCGAACTCAGGACCTCATGCTTGCTTTTACATGAAAGTTAATCTAAACTAAAATAGCCTCTCAACAAACATTTCATTAGACACACTATACTACACTATTAGTTGCGCGGATATCCGCAGATGCTCATGCGCTACGTGCATCAGCTGCCGCCCGCACAAGGGTTAACAGTAACAGTCAGTTGAGGGTTATGGCCTATTGTGGCCTTTGTAACGATGGCTACCTATTTGTCACACCTTATTCGAATAAGGGCTGCCTTTGATGTAATGACTTCCTTTCTCCTTTTATTATGAACCTTATTAACCGACTTCAAAAAAGGAGGAGGTTCTCAGTTCGTCCGAATCTTTTTTTTTCTGTACTTCGAATGCAATTTTATTACAGTAGGTGAGTCTACGATTCACGTGGGCGACAGTAGATTGGATGTATTTATATGCAAGTGTGTAAGTAAGCGTAAGAATGTAGCTACCTGAAATGAGCGAGTGAGTGTTTCAGCCAAAAATCCATAGAGGCTAAGTTTTGGTAAGCTGCCATAACTTGCTGAAATAAAGCCTGATTTACACGCTGCTATTTAATGACTTGCTGACGACTCTGACACAATATATTCGGACACAGTGTCCGAATTGACACATATTAATTTCAATATTTTTTCACTGACAATTATATTACAGACACCATCATATTATTGAAGTTGTTTAGTAAAGTCAGATAAAAAAGTTTTTAAATATAATATGTGGAAAAAAGCGTTACCAAAACTATATAACTGACTGTAAAAAACATATTTTTATTGGTGTCCGAATCATCAGTGAAAAATTCGGATTTGGACCCTGTGTCCGAATATATTGTATCCGAGTCGTCAGCAAGTCCTTGCCTGTGGCATAGTTGAAGCAACAATAAAGTCATTTATTGCTTCAATTATACTGTATGCCACAGGCAGGAAACTTGCATCGTGTGGATGGGGCTTAAGGGTCTGCAGAGTGTTTTTTAATATCTAAAATGATGGTGTCCTTATTTAGATATGTAAGATATGATTGGCCTTCTAAAGCCAACCACGAGTAGTCTTTGCACATACGTGAAGCAATTCCAACCATCCTATAACAACTTATTCAACCCCATCTCAACTCTACATTCTAAGTCACCGGTGCAGAGGGTTCAATTATCCGGCGATAAATCGAACGGTCCCCGTCCTGTTACGTCACATGGCGAGTTGGCGACAGTCTTTTGTTATCTACAGTATGACGTCCCGAAACGATTAACTTGGCAGATAGGGCTGTTTGTGTAAGCTTGTAACAAGAGGTAGTAAATCTTGAGATATATCGCAGGTTCTGAAGCCCTTGTACGGTTATGTTGAGTGGTTAAATACGTTGTCGTAAGTTATTTTGTAAGTTGGCTTGCATAATTGCATTGAGATTATGAAGTTCTGGGTCGTGGGTCATATCAATTGTTAGTCCCCTTGCTGTTTGTCCTGCTTTCGTGCATTAGTAGCATGATAGTTTAATGATAAACTATTTTCTTTGTTTCACTAGACTTACTTCATGTCCAGAGTAGGGAACAAGTTACTACTAAAGTTCACAAATTTTATTTAAATGTCACTTTTTAACGATGTAACCAAATTTTCAATAGTATTAGCGCTTATTACTTAGTAAGTTAGTTTATTTCTCTGCTTCATTGTTTTATGCATGTGGTGTTTATCTATAAGTAACTGATGCACTGTTATTTTACTTAACAATATTTATTATGTGTTTGTATCAGTGGAATCAATTGTTGGTGAACCTAATAAAATAAATAAAAATTCAAAACAGTTGTAATTGACCTCTTTAATAATAAATTATCGAGCAGAAATTTGCAATTATCATCATGCAAACAAACAAATGATGGCAGGAATATGTGATTGTTATTGTTTTTCATGCCTACCATAATTAAGATTTAAGGGGAGTCAGTCTGACTATAAACATGCCTTTAATTTTCCGAATACCGCCTTTCGTTTCGAAAACAAAGTAATCGCACAATAAATCAGCCAAAACTAAACAATAAACCTGGGCTAATTTCCAGGCGACCAGTCAAAACAGTCTACTAAGAACTGGGTCACTTACAGTAAACGATAACTCATGAAATGCGACAAATAGTTTTAATTTGTCTTGAAGCTACATCTGCTGCCATCTGTTGGCTCGCGCGCGAACTAAATTTATAGAACAGTCGCGAGTCGGATGATTTATAACCTGAAAGTTTTCGCGGAAAATTGTTAAGAGGTCTTGATTTTTCTTCTGGATTTTGCGGAAAATATGTTTTATAATATCTGTGTTTGATTTTGGTCAGCTTTGAGCTTTTTATTGTTAAGTATTTATATGTTTGATAAAAATATCACTTGGGTAGGTACCTATAGCAGGACAATGATTCCTATACATTTTGATCGTCCCTTGATGGTCTCCTTGTTGATGATTATTTTTACAAATTCAACGATCTATGGTATCATAGTGATCATAGTCCTAAAAACGCGTCTTTTTTTACTTTTTCTGCAATGAAATCATAATAAGTAGGTACTTACAAGAAAATTCATCATGTGAACATTATGACGAATACATACCCAAATAATTACTTTTAATGTTTAGTGAAACCATTAATCCAAGGTTGTTTATTATTTTCTAATAACTTCCAGACATAAATAGGTAGGAGTACCTACTTATCCAAATAATTACGAGCAAAGCTCTTCTTGGTCGCCTGGTGTAGACCCTACTTTAGAAAAAACTTGGCGACTTGACAAAACTCACGTTATTACAACAAAGCAAGACAGTAACACTTTAAAACAATTAAATCCCCAACAATTAACCTTTTAATAACCCAACCCGACATCACACTCAATTCAGTGTTGTTAACAAACAAAAAAATAAACAAAACAACATCAGAAATAAACAAAACAGCATCAAAAATAAACAATAAAACATGATGAAATAACATGAAAGGAATCATTTCGACGCTCGCTTGTTTTGATAACAATCGTTCCCGCGCCCTTTCGTTTTCATTCATGCTCAGTGCCCAACTAAAACAAACTTTATTTCAATTTATAAATGTGTGTCTTACGACGACTGTTGAAGTGCGCATGTGTGCGTTTGTGGGCAAAGAATAAAGATGAATGGAGCTAGTATTGTGCCTATTTTTCGAAAGAAGTTCCTTATTCGGCTTGCCCTCCGCAAGCCGAATATGGAACTTCGTTGACTGGTAGGAATCGTCACGTACCTACGTAAGGAAAATGCGTTATGCCCATCCATGTGACTTTCTCTCTCTCTCTTTGTCTCTTTCTATTATATAGGAGAACATAATGTATGTGTAGGTGCGAGTATCGCTTAAGGAACTTCGTTCCTGATGGGCCCGACCGCACACGTGTTTTTATTTTCAAGGCATTTTCGGTTGCCCTAAAAGGAAAGTGTTTGGGTCACTTTTGAGAAAGTAGGGCGTGAAACATTTGAATTATGAAAGACAAAGTTGGTTGTTGCTGTTACAAGTATTTGGTTTTGCCTAAAACGTGATTTTTCTGATTATCACGGTTTAAAAGATATTTTTACTTTGCCCTGTTTTAGAAAAATTACGGCCTTGAAAATTATCAGTAAGTAACTTAATAATAAAACGAAACAGAATGGATGGAAAACAGCAGATGAAGTCCCTAAATATTTACTCCGTTGGTGTTATTTTATTGCTGTTGGTTATAGCGTTGCAGTGCGAGGATAAAAACAAATAAATATTTGAGTTAATAGTAAATTTAAAGTAATATTTTTCTTAGCCTGCTACCTGCTGCTTCAACAATAAAAAGTTGTCTACTTGGGTGATATCATCGTCACCAACTTTGCTCATCTATACGGTGTTAAGGTATCATTCCGTAGCCAACCGCAGGCGGCAGCAGCAGGCGACGTGTCACGACTGGTTTCTGGTCATGACGTGCAGCTGCCGACTATGTCTGTTTTATGCTCGTAGGTACTACTTATTCTACATCTTATATTTTGTTATTTTTCTGATTAGGTACTCATCTTTCTGTATGCATGTGTGACAAATAAACCTATTATTCCTTCTTTCTATATATTTCTATGAGCGACGTGTCGCTAGTTACGGAAGGTATTTCATAGAAATACATAGAAAGAAAGAAAAATAGGCCAGTCGTGTCGCGGCGACACGTCGCCTGCTGCTGCCGCCTGCGTTCGGCTACGGAACGATACCTTTATTGACAACATTTGAGAAGTTTTGAAGAAGAGTGAAAACTAACTTTTCCGCAATCTGTGGCAACATTATTACAATCACAGAAAAGTTCTATAACATGTACGACCATTAAAAAAAAAACTTAATCTTTGGCGCGTCACAGTCGCAAACACATAAATATGTAGGAGGTATCGCCGCAGATAAACTTGTAAAAAGTTATGAATGAAACCGAGAGTGCCCCGTAGTAGAGTTGTAGACTGCCCCCCCCGCCCTCCGCCTGTGTTCCGCTCCCCCGCTTCCCTCCCCCCGCAGCACCCTGCCACCCCGCGTCCTCCCGTGCGCCGATTTGTTTTACGCATTTAGTTTTATTTTGTTTTGACTTATTTTGTACTCTTGTACTATCGTGTAATGGAGTGTCCGCTGAGAAATTGGTTGAGTTATTTTGCAATGTTTTGTTTTAAACATAACGGTGCGTTTGTGTTTAGTTTTTTTCTGTTTTGATTTCTTTTTGTATTGTTGGGGTTGATCTTTGAAGTGTTTTGAGAGTTTATCAAAATTTGGACCTGAAACTGTCAGCTCAATTTTTTATCAAATCCGATAATAACCGGGGAGCAGGAAATAAAAACATAATTATTCATTATTCGGTACGATACGTCTATGATTAAACCAGCATACCCAATAAATATTCGACAAGACTGTACTTATATATACTGGTAGATACTTAGGTAGATATATGTATAAGCTGGTACACACTTGGCTTAGCGTTGGTCTGAGCAGGACACGTGGGGCGCGGCAACTAGGGCAGCGCTTTGCCAACTAAGCCCACATAGTGTGCCTACGACTACATCCTACGAACACCTACTATGAAGCCGAAATACTATGTATGTATAATATGTTCGTGTATTTAGCTGTCGTGATAGCCCTGTGGTTAAGATCTCGCCTCTCATGACCTTTTTTTTCCGCCATTTGACCCCACATCCTCATGTTGTGGGGTCAAATCTGGGCAAGTATCAATATGCCTTTTTCAATTCTTCAATAGGCTGATTATTATGATTGTTTTTTTTTTACCACAACGGGGAAGCTCTTGGCCTGAATCTCACCTGATGGTAAGTGATGATCAGGCCGAAGGAAGCGAGCTTCACCCGGAATCCTCAACCACAGAGGAACTGGCTATCTTACATCCAACTGCAGGAACACAACAATGCTGTAGCAGTTAGCTTAGAGCTTTAGATTTCCTAAATTTTACATTCAGTCATCAACTAAATCCTGCCCTTATTCTAATTTATCGGAGGCTGGCGCAGAATGTCTTGATCCGTTTACCTTTACCAGCCGTTTTCTCAATATTCACTCCCTTTCCAGCCATTTTATCTTCCATAAAACCTATCCATCGATTAAAGAATTGAATACATCTAAATGATCACCAATTCTTGGAAGCAATATTGTCATTTGGCTTTTATGATGCATCTTATGGAAATCTTTTGCAAACTTGGTCCTGGTTCCTCGCTAAGATGAAACTTAATCGATGTATTTAGGTTGGTTATAAACTTCCTATCTACTTCCATAAAAATCTTAAATTCACTGACACACGAACGCACAGCTAAGCCGGTGCGTCTAGCGGCATTAAATTTTGTAAAGGAGTTCCATATATACCAAAAGTGATAACGAAAGATTTTTGAAAATTCACCGGCAGGGGTTAAATAGGGGATGAAAATTTGTTTGAAAGTTTTTAATTTTTTGCCAATGGGAAATCCCGATGGGCACACGGCTTGTCAGTGAATATATATTAAAGACTAGCTGCTGCCCGCGGCTTCGCCCGCGTGAGTGTCGGAAATTACCCCATACAACCCCATGGGTTTTAAGTATAAATATTGAGTTTCGAGTTAATCGGACAGCGCGTTAAAATTCTTCCATACAAACACTGACAAACCAGTTTGTAGTTTTTTGTTTTTCTAAATTACCCCCTAAAGGGGGGTAATTTAGAAAAACAAAAAACTACAAACTTTATAATTTATTTAGATAACTATTCGTGCGAAGTTTCATGTTTATTACCTCAAGGAATAAGATTTTTCATACAAACTTTCATCCCTTATTTTACCCCCTTAGGGGTTGAATTTCGAAAAATCCTGATACACGTTATTCTTAATTTTTGGGTTTAAGTATAAATATTGAGTTTCGAGTTAATCGGACAGCGCGTTAAAATTCTTCCATACAAACTTTGACACCCCCCAAACCCCCTTTAGGGGGTAATTTAGAAAAACAACAAATTAAAAACTTTTTCATTTATTTTGATAATTATTCGTGCGGAGTTTCATGTTTATTACCTCAAGGAATAAGATTTTTCATACAAACTTTCATCCCCTATTTGACCCCCTTAGGGGTTGAATTTCGAAAAATGCTTCCTCATTCCTTGCCTACATTATAAAGGGAACCTCTGTGCAAAATTTCAGCTTCCTAAGTCCAAGGGTTTGGGCTGGGCGTTGATGAGTCAGTCAGTCAGGACTTGTCTTTTTATTAATAGGTATAGATATCGATAGTAGGATAGGATACTTTTCCGGGATAAAAAGTACCCAGTGTGGTGCCCAGGATACTAAAGAATAATTATACCAAGTTTCATCGTAATCGAACCGGTAGTTTTTGCGTGATGCCTGAACAAACAGACAGACAGACAGACAGACAGACAGACAGACAGACAGACAGACAAAAAAATTTTTAATCAAATTTTTGGATTCGGTGTCGGTCTAGTAACACCCCCTGCTATTTATTTTTTTGATATTTTCAATGTACAGAATTTTCACTTCTACAGATTTATTATAAGTATAGATTGTCCTATGCATTAGACAAAATAATACCAGCCTCAGGACAAGGAACTCGTACCTGCCTAATACAGGTATACACACACAGATATAAATACAGGTGTGTCCCACAGCTTGCTTTGTGTTCGTTTGAAGACCGGACAGTTGAGGTGTCCTCCGAACGCTAAGCCAACACGTTGACGGATAAGCTCGCAGACACAAGAAGGGCTGTTTGAGCTTGTTTCATGCCAAGGATATTTTTTCTTTTTCCAAAATTCGGGCAAAACTCACTTCCAAATAATTCGTTTTCCAAGCTTAGTCTTAATTTTAGACTATATTATTAACACTCGTCTGAAATTAACAGTGACCTTGTCATATTTGGTCCTGTCCGAATCCGCAAATTCAGCAAATATCGCAATTCTCGCAGTAAGGAAGTATGGTTTAGTTACAAAATGGATACAAAAATAAAAGATTTTGCTTTCTACAGAAGCTGCAGGCCCACTACTGTATACGGGAGAAAACCAGTCCATGATGTACTTATTGATCTCAAAGGCGTAAACTATAGAAGTCCCCCATCTTTGGCTAAGGACATTTACGAGCTGATAAATGTCAACTAACTAGTCTTTGTTGCTCATAGGGCCACTCCTATAACATGTTTAGCTTGCTAGAGAAGGTGGTTTCACTATAATCAACAATAGTTCAAGGGCTCTAACATGTTAGCTCTCGGCGACTACCTATAACCCAACGATTTAAGGTTGAACTAGTCACGGGGTCGAACTCACTGCTGGGCGAGGGCAAAAAGCAAGCTGTCTCACCTGGGACCGCGTCCGACAGATAGTATCAGTGATGAGCAGTTAGAAGCTAGTCTACATGCACAGCGTCTAGTTCGCACGCACACAAACACCATTCCGAACTATTTTAGTAAAACTAGCTCGTAAAAGATTTCGAAAAGTCTTTTGGAAAATCGTGTTTTATGAAAAAACCACTGCATAAATCAGATTCAAATAAAGTTATCTGAACTCTTAGATAATTGAGCTTTGTCGGTAAGGATTTTGTTTTGGTACTTTCTTTGCTACTTCTTCTTTTAGTAGTTATTTACGCCCAAACTTGCGTTAATATTAGCTAGAAAAACGAAGCTTTGTTGGCTCATAACATTTTAATGGCTTTTAATTTTACTGTTCTGTTTCCGTATAGACAAAATTAATAATGAGACCAAACGATATCATATTAAACGTTGAATGTACAATATCAAACAGTGGATTAAAACCCCCCAAAATTTGTATAGCAGAAATATCAACTTGTTGCACCTTAAATCGTAGATTTTTCCTAACCGTACTAAGGGCGAATTTCACCAATGCCACTGAACGCGGTCAGCACATCTAAAAGGAGTTCAAGAGCTGTCAGTGTCAATATTCCATAGAAAATAACGACACTGACAGCTCTTAAACTTGGTTTATGTGCTGATCGCGTTCAGTTGCGTTGGTGAAATTAGCACTAAGTCGCACGAAAAAGTGTCCATGCTGAGGAGAGTAAGCGCACAGACTAACAATGGCGTTTCCATGACAATCAAGTTGAAGTCTCTGCACACTGTGTGTGTCTGAGGTGTCAAAATGGAATCGAAATGCGACCATCTTTTGACGCGGCAGGGAAAATCTACGATTGATATCGTTGCCTATAACCGTGTCTACGCATGGCTGACCGTTACTTTCATTCAAGGTTTCTTTATTAAAAATCAAAATATATTATTTGACATGGGTACGAAACGACAGAAGCTAGGTGCACGGCTCCAATTGGTCGTTTCATATGGAGAAAAGCCGGCAAGAAACTCCATGGTTACTCTTTTAAAAATAGGGTTTTTCAATTTTATCAAATTACAGTGTTAACAGGTATGAGAGGACAGTGTAGGCCTGTCCACAAGTACCAGGTACTTAACACAATAGAAAATGGTCTACAAATCTACAGTCTGTTAAGTCTACAACGTTCTCACATTCACCATTAATATTAGTTGCTCGTGGCACAACTCCATAGAGATCCTTTATGTAAATATATATAAAAACAAATAGGTAGGAAGATACCATAGGTAGGTATCTTCCTACCTATTTATTTGTAAGATATGTATCTACCTAAAAAAATTGGTAGGTATACGGTGCTTTTTTCAGTTGTTCCACAAAAACATTCTTCAATAAAACGTCACCACAACTGCAAGTTGCTTTAAAATCCGTCCAGAAAAACGTGCAGCAGCGACAGACAGACGTAAAATCTCGTCTATCTAGAGAAGGCTTTGGGAAGTTTTGTTTTTCATACTATGCCCCGAAAAATTCTCTCTAAAAATTCTGGAAAATTTCACCGAACTCAAGGAACCGTTTTTGCTTTAACATTTTTCTGTGCGAGAAAAAGGGTGAGCTTTTCCCTCCCCTCGTTGCTTATGAAGGTACTAAGTACTTACTACGTACGTGCATTACCAGGAGAGCATATCGCCTTAATACCTGAGACGATACGTAGTATCGGAACATGATATAGTTAACGTTATGTAAGTCCTTTATGTCTCACGGTGCGCCTCCGTCCATTTCCATGACGTTGCAGCTGCCAGCCACACGATTGGGAAATGGTTATGTTGGGGAGAAGAGCGGGGGTGGTAGCGGAAACGTGTGAAATTGAAGAAAATGGGAGTCATTTTTCTACTCGATGTAATACGACGTGGCAAAGAACGAACTATGCATCACTTTGGAGTGTAAATCTGAAAAAAGAATAGAGCGGAAGGTCGAACAGCAATTACATAATATAAATTAGAGTCGTGGTGTCGCATGTAATAATCTGGAGTAAAAAGTCTTGGTGATATAGATGTCAGGTTTGTGCAAAACTCAAATCATAGATACATAGGAAATTAGTGATTTTGTTCACTTTGATAAATATAAAAGTGGAATCTAAACACCTAAACGCAGTGGGAGACAAGATCATTAACTCATTACAATATAACCATCAACCGCAAGGGTATGGCGGTGTGGAGAGCGCGCTTGCACAGGAAATCGCTTTTTTGCTCAGCGGCCGTGACTGTCCACTTCGATGCCGACGCACCTGCCCGCACTGTGGTCGTGGTGACCGGCTCAATGGGTAATGTGGAGGACACACGTGTGTCTAAATAAAGCTTTGTGCCTGTCAGTATGTGGGTTGTGCAGATATAGAAAATATTGTTATGATTTCTGAGTTCGTACTGAAGAAACATTTTGTTTACTTGCTGTGAAGTGTGTTATGCTAATTGGTTACAACATGTTTTCAGTCTTTGGCCTTCCCTACAACTGACACAAAAGTCTAACAAGTTAAAAAAAAATCAGATGAATACGCGCGAATTTTCCGATTTTTTTTCGGCTGCGTTTATACCGAGCTGAAATTTTATTACCAAACTACGGCGAAGCCTTAATAAAAACAAATAACATTTCTTTCTTACACTGTTCAACCATTTAGAAACATCGGATCACTAGCTGCCCTCCCCCCCGGCTTTGCACGGGTACCACTAAGTTCGGCGTGCCTACCTACCCACCTACCCTACCTACAACTACCAATCTTATATACAAACCTTATCCTGAGAATAACGAACACAACAAAAAAAGAATGATCCAATTTGGTCAAGCCGATCGCAAGTTATGGCGTGACCAGGGGAAATAAATATAGATATTTTACCACAAAAATATTCAGCATCTCCCAAGCAACGCACTAAGGTAGCTACCTCAAATCGTCATCACAGGAGGTCGTATTCTAAGCTCGGCCATGCACGAGCCGTTCGCGTATAACCTATGTACCGTACGAACGTATATAAATCCTTATATACAACGCTGTAGCCATCATGCGAGCACACACTGTATATAACCGTTATGTGTTTCAGTTTTAGCTTGAGATGTCGATGAAAATTTGTAGGTGTGTATCTTGCTGGAATATAGGATACTTTTGTTTGGTTTGCTGGAAAAACTCTGGTAGATTTCTTTGCTTTCCGAATATCCGAAAGAATTCTGTGAAAAATAAAACGTTTATTCACCTCAAACACACATTTTCATAGTGTCTATGTCTAGTGAAACTTTTTTGTCATCTCGCCGAGCTGATTGGTGTGTTTTCTGTCGCTGTGTTTTCTTTTTCTTACAAAAATATGTATGCACAGCTTAGATATTTGTGCAGTTCGATTCCCATTAAGTAATAATATTTACGACGTCCAATCCGAATCTCCAAGCCTTGTTATCTCCAAACCAGAAGTCACGTCTTAACTCCTAACAATACGTCACATCTATCCAGATCCAAACCAACCATCCTCTAGTTTATTTAACTTCCTAAACTAGGGTCATGCCCGTCGCCAGTTCTAGTTAACGTGAGTTAGTAACTTCCGAGCGATAATCCTGAAAATATAACGATCTAATTTGCCTGCTAGGCGTGTGGAGAGCCGGTGGATATAATTCTCTGTCGGGCGGCCACTCAGAAAATGAGCTGAGTCGCGGGTCCACGTTCTACCGAACAGAGCCCGTAGGTTACGTTGGTTACATACAGATGAAAAGGCTGTAAACTTGTGGAGAAAAGGATATTGGGACCCAGAATAATTATGCTCCAAAAATTCTAGTCGAAACTTGAGGTGAAAATGTCGTTTAAATGTGAGTTAAAACGCAGTCGTCGGAAAAGCCAATTATTTTTAAGAGAGTAACCGTGGATTTTCTTGCCGGCTCTACTCCATAGGAAATGACCAATTGGAACCGTGCACCTAGCTTCTAACGTTTCCTAAGTGCCCAAGTGTAGGTATACCTATGTGCAATAAAATATTTTGATTTTGTTATCAAGACCAGAGAGGTCTACATATGTCCCTACCTATATAGTCATAGTTTATTAAAATATTAGATTGTTAGTTAGCATTCTGCTGGAGTTAAGCTATGGATGGGGGTACATATTAGTCGAGACACGCGACACATATAATGATTTCAGCGCGACACGTGTCGCACTATAAATGCCGTGTGCCGTTCAGTACTTAATCGCCATTTAAAAACGGAAAGAGTAAAGACATAAAACATATGTTGTGGCTCTTTAAGCCTTTACATGTTTGATCTATACTTGAAAAGAATTTAAATGGCGTATTGCAAGTGATTTCAGAACTAGTTTTAAGGTGGATTCGGATGGTGGTGGCGAAATTCAACACATCTCTCTAAGGCCTCTAACGCATTACTTAAAATTCGTTTAAAACCAAAGTGATTGGTTGAAACTAGTTTAAAGTAATGCTTGAGTCTTGAGTGAGGTTCTGTGTTATGGGCCTAAGTTAGGAATAGTTCTTATGGTAGAAATCTAACTTAGAGAGAAGTATTAATTAATGATTCTAATGATTATAATTCTGTAAATACATATTTCTTACGGTCGCAAATCATATTTTAATCAAGATAGGGACAACCTGACACTGACCTGCAAATTGCATTTTTTTTTATAAAATTTGAATTTCGCGGGCTTTCACTGCGGCTCCTCCATGTTCTATCCCTTTATGTACCTGGCACGGCTCTGTCCTCCATTCTCCTCGACAGTATGTCAGTCAAGCAAGCGAAGCGGTATTTTAGCTGCGTCGTCACGCGAGCTCTCGCCTTGAGACTGCGGCGAAATAGACCTCAGTGTAATAAGCTCAACCTATATATACCGACATATAGGTGGACGATACGCGATATATAACTACTGTTGTCATTACTATCTTTGAGGCGTATGAACGATGCGTTGCTGACCTACAAGGCGTTTTAAATGGCTCGTTGCAAAGGAAATTAATATGACTGTTTATTTGAGGGGAGGAATCGTAAATTAGGTGGTGGTATTAGATCTTATATGGTGTCTGGCATGGGTCAAGTATGTTCGAATCTGGAATTTTATTTTATTTTTATTTTAAATAGTGTTGAATTTTGAAAAAAATAGTAGGTGCTACATACGTGTTGAATTTGAGCGCTGATCGGGTATTCGACGCATGTACCATGGAAACATAAAGAGGTGGACAGAAAATTGCACTCAGAAACCGACTTTAAATTCAGATACCTCTGCAACGCACCCGATATTAGTGAAAAGTCCAAATTTATCGTTTCACACATCAATATCTCGCGTGTTTTCCGACACCCTGGTTAAAGGCAACGGTTTGTGAAGTGGAAACCGTTGTATATACGCGTGTATATGTATATACGCGTGTATATGTATATATGTATGTATATACACGGTATGTATATAAGTGTGTGTGTTACATAAACTGAGCCGGCGACAGCTAGTCGGAGCCGACCGACCAAAATACGGGCACCTGACGCCCGCTCGCAACCCAGCCAGAGTGGGGACACAGTAGCGATAGGATAGCGGGTCCTTCTTTTTTTAATTTTTAATTTATTTATTTCAATCAACATAGGATCATATAATTAAAATTACAAATTACAAATTAAAACAATACCTTAACATTCATTTTAATTTTATAAATTTTTCTTTATTCCAGCGCTATTCCTGTATCGGCAGGAGCGTGTGGCTAAGTAGCTAAGTGTGGATAATAGCCGCACCGGCTTGAACCGGCATCAGGTTAAGCTACGCTTGCCGGGGTTGGTCTATGAATGGGTGACCGTCTTTACATACCGAGACTCCTCCGTGCCTCGGAAAGCACGTTAAACCGTTGGTCCCGGTTGTCATTCGAGGATCTTTCGACAATCGTTACGGGTCGTCAGAAGCCCGAAAGTCTGACAATCAGTCTTACCAAGGTATCGTATTACCGGTTACTGGATTATGGAGGTCGGATAGGCAGTCGCTCCTTAAAAAATACTGGTATTCAGCTGCATCCGGTGAGACTGGAAGCCGACCACAATATAGTTAGGAAAAGGCTAGGTCGATTGGTTTTTTCTCGTATGGGCAGGGGTTAAAGTAAGTCGTGCGTTCTCACAATGCAGTATATTCTTCAGGTTTATGATATACTTAAAAGTACAAATGGAGGCCACTTTAAGATCCCAGTTATTTTGTAGAGCCATCAATACCTCAGGATGGGATATACGATAAGGTATAATAAACATGTCGATCAGAGCAATGATTGTTATGTTGTTGTGGTGGATGCAAGTTCCGTTCATCTTTCAAAATGTCTATATAATAATTATACGACACAAGATAATAAGTGTAGATGGGTACTGATTCTAAATTACGCTTTCTGGCTTGTATCTGCAGTTCGTTTTAGCAGTCTTGGGCAATCTACAAGAAAAGGATCGTTTGGTATCTACCATTTATAAACATCTCCGTTTCCCGCTCCGCTATTGAGCGTGTCCTCAGTTCAATTTCGCTACTAGCGCGCACAAAGCCTGCCCGCTGCGGTCGGTCGTCTTACCATCGGGCGCGATTGTACGGCTATACTTATGTACACTTATGTACAGTGTTTATCGCGTGTTGACACTGCGACTGTACCCAGGCAGCCTATCGTTCACGCCTTTTGAACAATACGGTGTAAGCAGAGAGTGTTATCACGTGTTATCATGTGTCGGTTTGACAGTCAAGCTTTAAAAAAGGACCTAAAGTGCCTTCAAATTGGGTTAAGGATTGTTTGTTTACTTTATGGGAAACTTAAAAATCAACCGAGCTATAACAAGTAAACATCACACAAGCCAAACACGATTGGTAACTCGTTCATATCGCAGTTGCAGACTGCCAAATCATCATCGTTCAAAACAGTAACTAGAAATTAGAGAAACAACATAATTACCTCTACAATTGTATATTTCGATCGAAAATCACTACCATTTTGCAGCGGATCGGACTACGATTCTAATACAAAACATTAAATACGAAATACAGAGAGCTTTCCGTTTATTTCTGCAAAATCAGACTCATGTGGAGCATAAACAGCGCTTTGAAGGCTCCTAGACTAATCCCAACACAGTCAATGTATTTAGTATATTAAGATGCTTGGCTGTTTGACTTTGTACGGAACGTTGGGGGCATGGGATCTGCACCCTAATTGCATAACACACTTTGAATCATAATCTGAATGTTTTTGCAGGGTATTGTTACTCCATTCAATAAACATTTAGGTCTAAGTATTATATTTATTTTATAAGTTGTTATTTCATTTTTTATGCTGCACCGATTAACGTCATCACGTCAAAGCCGGCTGTCGCTGAAAACCAGCGCTCTGTCTCGCATAAGGTCGCAGCATTATGCTGAGCGATAGCCGTTTTGCGTGGATGTGACGCATATTTTACCCCAACTTGTTATTTTCGTTTATTTGTTTTTATTTGCGTCATGTTTGCCGCAAATAAAAGTATTTAGATTTCGTCTTGCGAAGAACCAAAAGAGATATGCGGATCCAATTCGAAAGTCAAAGTCAAAGTTTTTATTTGACTTTAGTAATCACTCTTTATTTACGCATGTTAGAAAGGTACCACGTTTGAAGTGATCACAAAACGTAACAACTAGGGCTATTAACTGTGACATTATTTTACACCAACTTATCCGACAGACGTGGCCCTGTCCAAATTTAAAAATATCATACAAAAATCCCATACAAAAAAAACACTTTTAGTTTGTCCCGAATTTCCAATTTTTCGGATAACTTTTCACATTTTTCTTTACCTAAAAACTTTATTCGGAATAAAAAAGAACAAGTGACGTCAGATGCCTAAAACATCATAGTTGACTTACTAGTAATACTCGATCTGAAAGGAATCAAATCCAATTAGACCACAGCTTACTGAAGTAGGTTCTTTACAATATGTTGTTCCCGTTCTTTTATTAAACCGTACTTATGATTACTCGCGTTGGACCCAGATCAGTGAAGAAATGGAGACGCGGTATTAATGTTTTAAAATTTAAAAATAAAAATTTAAACATTTAAACTTTGTGCAACCGTGAGGCGCACACCGCATTTGTGTCATAGCCAATGCTGTCATCACAATTTATGTCTTGTTTTATACCTTTTGTTTTTTTTGTATAGGTACTCGTATTAAAGCACCTTGTAGGTAGGTATTTCCTAATATTTATGTACTTAGCTATTATTTTATCGTGCTTTTGTATGTTATGGTGTGTCTGTTGTGTGCACCAAATAAACGATTTATCTATCTATCTAATCTACGCAACTAAAATAGGGACATTCTTTGTGGCTTCCGCATCAGGCGAGCCGCGAAAACGCGACGCGGCACCGGTAGAACAATTTCCATGGAGTTCCATAGAAATTGTTCCACCAGAGTCGCGTTGCGCCTGTCTGAGGGAGCCTTTTTCTTGTCTTTGGTATATTTGTAGGAATACCTACTACTTAATGGTGAAACATGTAGATCTACTCTTAAATGTATGAACATTCTATGTACCTACTGTGTTTTTGGCAATTAAATGACGTAAGTTCTTTGACTTTGACTTTATACTAATCCATTGTTAGTCTCGATTAGTCTAAAAGCGATGTATGAGCGTCAACGAAAGCAAAAGCACTACTATGTAAAGATTCCGATCCTTATTTAGTGTGGCGTTCTGTAATTTCTGCCTACCGCAAGGGAGAAAAAGTCTCTAAAAAGTGTAAGAAACCGTCAAAAATGAAATAAAGACAGGTGGTTTGTTTCCGTTTGATCATTAAGTGTTTTCTTTTGATTAAATAGGGCCACAGAGTAATACAGAAGGTGCACTCCGCATTTTAGGTATGAAGCTACAAGTACGCGGCGTCGGGCTCGTCTTGTCGGGCCAATTTAGTGAGCGTAATGGTCTTAAGAGTTACGCGATAGAAAGAGAGGCAAATTCACTGCACTTTGTGGTGTCGTAGCAACTGTCGCTTTTTATTTAAATTATATCTGTGCTAATCTGTGACAGGGTACAAATAAAGCTTCAGTTCATGGCGCTTATTCACAATGTATTGAATCAATTTCAATTCCAAAACTTTACCTATCAACATCTCTGCAGTGATAGTGTATTTTTTTTTTTCTCCAAACTTTCACACTTCATTTTTTTTCTTATAATCGCCCAGAATATCTGATATTTCTATGATCCGAGGTACAGTCCTACAGTTTCCAGGCAGGCGTGAACTAGGTTGAGATGTCTGGTCGCCGTGGAATTGTGATGAGAACGTGTATTGTACTATACACACCGGCTTTTTATATTTTATCGTTCAACAATAATGGACTAATACCGTTTCATGCAGAGTGGGGGAAAGGGCCATTATAACGGATCGATTGATCTGCAAAATTAAAAGCTCTGGCCGCCTTTTGGTTAGTCTTTGGATAGGTGACATTGGACTTTTATTACAAATCGAGAACAGCCGTTTTGGGCATGAGAATGCCATATAGATAATGCCGTTTTTTTATCTTTATTTGTTTAAAGGCTTTAATCTAGACAGATTATGCCACAAAAAATATGTTACACTATCTACGTCTACGTAATATAATGTACCTATTGTTTTTATTGTTGATGGAATAAAAATTTGCAATTACTTAATTAATGATAAGTATATGCACATTGAATTGTAATAATAACGTTTAATAAGATATTATGATATAATTAACAAGTAATTTAATAACGTAATTTTTATAAAATTATAGTCGCGGTTTGTGCACCATCTCTTCTTACCAATTTTTACGCCACGATACGCGGCTGAATATGATAGAACATTTCTGTATTTAATATCTTGCGTATGTATGTACACCATGTTTAATTAAACAAATAAATAAAATTACTTACTTACTTACGACTAATCCTAATGTTGATGAGCTTGTACAGCATCCTGGCTGCTTCCGAAGCAGGAGAAGCAAGGTCACTGTTACATTCCGCAGTCTCGCAATGATTGAGAACATCATTAAGAGAGACATGATTAAGAACTTTCTTTTGTTTTTTTTTTTACTTTAAAAAAATTACTCGTTCCGAACTCATTCCATGATGATAATATATGATAAACATCTTCAATTGAGTTGCATTCCACTCAATTTCGTGACTCAACTTTACCATAAAGAAAAGTTACAAAGTTTGTCAGCTGATGCAACAACTTTGAGAAGACTCAATTTCAAAAAAGAGACGCATCAGATGGGCAGTTAGCTGGATACCAACCATGACTAGGTTTGCAAATGTTGGATGACGAATGCTCATATAGCTTTGGAGTTAGACCTGAATGAACTTTGATAATTAAATACCAAATATAACTCCTACGCACTTTAAATTTCATCATTTTCCTTATAATAAGAATGGGTAATACACATAATCAACATATTATATTCTTTTTTCTACACGTCTAGTCTAAAAAAAGATATCAAAGTAAAGTTTAAAGTAACATCATCACACTCTAGGTTATTACTGTTAGTTATAGCCTTATAGCCCACACTTCAGACTAACTATAAAGCTTAACCTGGGAAACGCAATATGCAGTATAGCCTAGTATTTTGCACACTGCATTTCCTTTTCATTGGAATAGAAAAAGGATAATGGCACATAAAGTTTAAATATACGTGTAGTCGACAGAAGAGTTTGATATGCAGGCAAAAGATAAAACCTTCATTTTTAATATTTTGATACTAGGAATTTCTCCTGTGTCGTTCATTTACACAAAAAGCTAGATTCACCGTCTACAGGCCATAAAATAATTGTTTCGACCGGCCATAAAACCCGTGATGCGTAGCGCAGCTGTTAGACGCTCATCAGCTAATGCGCCAACCATGCTGCCACTTTTCATATTATTGCGAGCCAAATACTTTAAAACTGAAAGCTCTCAAAAGAAATTATCAGATCGATTCACACAGATTTGACTTCTCAACACAAAACAATCATGGGTTAAGAGGAGTTTATATGTGGGTGTGCGTCCACGCTTGGATCTGTAGCTACTTCTAGCGACCATGTGCACCGTCCTTACGTCACAGTTTAAAATGCCCATACAACTATAATATGAACTCGTGGCTAATGCTTTGTACTAGACAAGAATACACGCGAAATTTCGCGGTTATGTTTTTTTTAAGATTTTTAATTTATATTCTTTAAGTGCTCTATATTTGTTCTAGGTCTTAAGGGGCAGGCGATATATTTGTTCTAGGTCTTAAGGGGCAGGCGTGAACATTAATTCGCTAACACAATGTATATAAGATGAGCGACAAATGAGAAAAAGCGATGCGATGCGATTCCTTCAAAAGCAGCTACTTTTAATAGGTGACGTACATTTTCGCGTGAAAAGTTGGTATTTAATATTTACGTTAAAAGATGCGACGAAGCGCGAGGTTCTAGACCTTCCTTTCCAAGTTTTGACAGTACCTGTCATCTTTTCCTTAGTGTAAAGTAGTGTTGTTTATCTTTACTAGCTCACCTAGGACGTAGGTTAAGTGTGTCGTATAATAGGGTAATGTGACGTTACTAAACGGCATTCAGCCAACATGGCGGACACATGTGCTAGGATTCCTTCCATTTCATTTCCTCGAAAGAATATAGGTGTAGGTATCACTATCTTTACGTTGTGTTGTGGATTTATTAAGAAGTTTTTGTACGTGCAGGCCAGATTGCGTTCTAGGACAAAATACCTTACAAACAGATCAAAGATTGTGAAAAATGTCAGCCGCTTTATAATGTAAAATATTGTATAATGTGAGCTCAGTTATTTATTAATTATTATTAATACCTATTTATTTTAAATGACTGTGCGACACATTACTCGAATATGATAAAATTTACACATTTTTACCTGTACATTTTAAGTGCTGCACTAAAACTATGAAAAAACCTAAATTGCCAAACACCCGACAAGGCTGTCACCTGTCGACTGACAGGATCTTTTACTTTCGTAGCTCAACTTTTTCGTCACAAAAAAAGTTCAATTCTGCGCGTACGTTACGACATAATTAACTAAAATGTTGACAAACCGTAGCCAAGTGTAACGCTTTTGACTGTCCTTTAATCTAGACCGTTGCTAAGAAAATAATTATTGTTTTTTACTAGTATACAACTCATTAGAGTTTATGCCTACCATGGCTGGGTAAAAGATTTAAATATGTATTGTGTTATCAAAGAATGTGTATATTCTAATTGATGTTACCTTACTTAAAGCAATATCATCTTTAGTTTAAATGTAAATTAAGTTCATTTCAGAAAGGCTATTGGACAAGTTTTTTTTTTTTTAAATAATAGTGGAAACTGATCTTTATTTGTAAGTTTTAAAGTAAATTTTCGAAAAACACATTTATTTACTTGTTTGGAAGAGGAGAGGTTGCAGTTACAGTATGTTTTTGACAATGGCTTATCGAGGTGTATCCTTTGAGTAAAATATTTCTGTAACTTATTCCTATATTCTATAAATATTAAAAACAAAAATAAAGTAAACAACAAAATCCTTAGAAAATAGTTACCGACGTTGACTTTGTCCACCATCGCATACATTTTCAACGCAGCTTGGACTGAAAAGTATGGACCTCATAAGCGGTTATTTTGAACTACATAAACTTCAGCAGTTTACACGATGGCCTGTGACTTATGCAAAACGGTGGGTATTTATCAACGTACTGTTTAATGTGACGTCATTTTTCATGTCCACGCTTCGGATCCACGACGCCGCGCCTCACTGGATCCTGACAGGATTTAAAGTGCGCCTATTTGCGATACTTTTTCCGTTATAATCGAAGTTTTAGAGGTACCTACGTAGTTTTTGTCCGTAAAGCTACGGAGACCGGTGACCGCCATATAGTGTCCGCCATTTACCGGTTAATGACGTCACTGAAACGTTATTTAGGAAAGTGAGGTGTGTTTTCCAAGAGAGTATTTTTTTAAAGAAGAAGATAAAAAGAACACCTCTTTCCAATACCCTTTCTTCCCATCCATCATAAGAAAAATGATCAAATTCTGCTGCACCTGGCACATTCTTCTTTGAAGGCGAGCCAAGAAGTTTATCCGTCCGCTAACAAACGGCGAATGTTCCCAGCTCAGTATTCAGTATTGTGCCGTTCCCGAACGCCGTCGTTATATCTAAAGCTGGTAATGACGTTATTCAGAGGAGACCACACAGAAGGATCCAGAGAAGTCCCATTTTATTCTTGGTTTTTGACATTTTTGAATTTTGCGGAGGGCCTAGATAAGTAGCAATCGCTTTCAAGCTGTTTTACATGTCGACAAAGACTTTCAAAAGGATTTCGAAGGAAATGTCATAAATGTATGGGACTAACATGTGGAGGCATCTACAACGGCAAATGCGAACTATTCATCAAAGATATGACGTCACACAAATCCTGCATCGCGCAATTAGAGTTTACTGCGCGATCAACATATATAAGACTTCCCGACATCAATCGTTGGGCAGTTGCCCACCGGACATGGCACCCATCTGGGTGGAGGATCCTCCCTTTTCTATAGAGGATGAGTGAACTTTACACCCTGTTGCTCATGCGTCTAGAAGCTATCAAAAAGCTTATAATGTCAGTGCCATACATTTTTGAACTTTCTATCATCATTATCTCTAATAGAATGTCTACTCATAGATAACTTCGATTATACTCAGTCTAGGGATCACTTTTCACTTTTCTTGCTAGTCAGTTTTTGGATGGTCAAATGAACCTATGAATTGCACGTATAGAATTTAATGATGCAATTCATACGAAAGGTCGCCAAAATATTTGCCTACTGAATTGTACATTTGGAATGGCTTATCTCACTGGACCGGATCAACAGTGTCAACTAGTACTGACAGGCAGGAACCTGTTTGACAAAGATTTACCAAATTGGATAAAACTTCCTATTGGAGCTCTTCACGTTCGATTCCACTGGATCCTGAAATACATGTACTTCAACCTAGCTCTGGAGCCAGGGTCTCAAATGTTTTGTATCCAGTTTATGGCAATAAAGAATTTAAATTATTTATTACGATAGGATTTTATTGACACTGATACACAAAACCCATGTCTCGTTCGAGCCTCTCATTAGGCCAATCGTCTGAACACAAAATGAATCAAAAGTCAAAATTAATTCTTAACTTCCATGCAAACTTGCATCCCCTATTTAACGAAATTTTCTGTATTCCTTCCTTAGTGCTCAGCTTCGGCCTAGGTACTTGAAATGAATAATTTATACTTTGACAAAATAAATGAATGAATGAAGTGCACCGATCCCAGCGTGGTTTAACCAGACTCGATAAATCGAATGAACCCCCAGATTTGCACTAGCCGCTAGATTCTCATGTTTCATGGGGCTACAGAGGGCATTGCATATCAGGGAGTAGACCAGGTGGCGCGGGTACTGGTAGGGAAAGAACGTGCCCTCGGGATAAGGAAAGATTAGCGAGCCGTACCGGATATGCATCCTTGAGTAGGCAATGGAATAGTGGAGAGCCAGTAATGTTTATCTATGGATGGTCATCTTTTTACGACGTCGCCGCCGGCCGGTTGGCTCAGGTCGATCTTCACCAGTGAATCTTTTGGCGGGGCTGTGTTGCTTACTTAATTACTTATTTTTTTTATTTTTCTTTTGTCTTTCACTGGAGTAAACCTTCTCCGTGTCTCCTCGTGGTGTATGCGGGCGGTATCGTCGCACTAGCTCCTGTTCAGCAGTGGTCGTTTGAGATCGCGCGTTTACGAGTTCGTCCGGGCGATGCGCCCGCTTTATTGTGCTGACTGTACTCCGTGACGTCATGGATACAGTCGCTATCGCTGCGACCCCGATACGAATGGTGGTGGCCTTCTGTGCGAATTAGTGGAGCTGGCTCGTTATTTTGGGGATACATACTTTTCGCATCGTATATAAGGATCTGAATGAAAAGTAGTGTTAGTGGACCGGAATATTTGCTAGTATATTTACATCGTGACATCAGATCTCGTGGCTAAGGGAGGAGCTCGTGGCTATGTTATAACAGTTGCATGGGTCGATCTATCAGGTTAAGCTATGGTTGCCAGGGTTTGTCCGTGGATGGGTCACCATCTTTACATATCGAGACTCCTCCGTGGTCCCGGCTGTCATTCGTGGTTCTTTAATAGTCGTTACCGGTCGTCAGAAGCCCGAAAGTCTGACAACAAGTCTTATCAAGGGGTATCGTATTACCCAGACACTGGGATGTGAAGGTTAGATAGGCAGTTGCTCCATGTAAAATACTGGTATTCAGCTGCATCCGGTTAGACTGGAAGCCGACCCCAACATAGTTGGGAAAAGGCTAGGCAGATTGATTATCATCGTGACATCAAATAGATATCGACTGTTGCTGAAAAAAGTTAATTTATAAACGTTTGTTCATTGTTCAATAATAGATGAAATAATAAAACATATAACGAATTTTCTTGTTGCTGACACTTTCATGCCAGGGCTAAAAGTTTGCACCGAAAGGTTATTCGACAAACCAAATATCTTTTTTTGAATAACTAGATTTCTTTCAATGTTTGCATGCCTGATTGGTAGATTGTACAGGGATCAAAAAATAATTTAAATACCTTTTATTTATGTACCTACTTTCTAAGCAAATAAACGATTACTTACTTACTTACTTACTTATCAATAGCCTCTGAGAGAAAAGATCTCCATCAACACGTAATAAAGCAGTGAGCAGGTGAGGCCAGTTTCACTGTTTACGAGCACTGAACTAACGAGTACACTCATGATAATAAACCGGCCGTAAATAAAGTCATCCATGACGGGGATAAAGTCATCCACTCCTCGCGATCATCCCTTAGATGATAGGTAGCAGTATACTTACACAACAGACATGAAATGTATACTTATTAATAAAATCGTACTCACAGATGTTGATGAATATTAATGATGCCATTCACGAATGAATCATTAGGCTGGTAAGTAGATCTTAGTAGATAAACTGGTTAAATAAGTGAGTGTTGTGAAAACACGAATAAATTTTATCCGCGGATTATGTTTTACGCTGACAGTTTTCGTATGAATAAACTGTCAAAAATTCAAAGTTTAATCGGAAGAGAAGGCTTATTCCGCGGATAAAATTTATTCCTGTTTGGTCGAATCCGCCCTAATTTGACTAACTATATAAAGTTTAGAAACCCTTAACCTGAAGGGAATACTGATTTGTTATCCATTAACAATTATAAAGGCAAGATACTGCGACCGACTGAAGAGTTAAAATTTAAGAAATATTCAGCTTATAAGTCCATCTCAATAGAGGTCCGAATCAGCAGCAATTTTTAATGAAAACGCTTATAAATACATAAGAAAGAAAGAAACAAAAATATTTTATTCGGGACACGCACAGGAAATACAAACAGTAAAAGAGGAGCATTTAAAACTAACAAATTATTAAATATTAAAAAAAAAACGACCTTTGCGAGGCCAAAAAGGCCCCCTATCTCAGCATAATGCTAAAATACCGCAGCCCAGGGGCCTAAGTCTACTAATTTACAAACGTGACAATGGTCTCTGAATGGTGTGTATTTGACAGTTTTTGTATGGCAAATCTGTCAAAAACTCACCGTTGAGAGACCATTGTAACGTTTATAAATTAGTAGACAGGCCCCTGGTATTCTGATAGGGCCCGCTGTGATGTTACATAGGTAGTTCTTTATAGCTACGAGTCTGCGGGCTATTTTGTGGGCGCAACAAGAAGTAGTGAGAAACAGTTATAGTGTGAAAGTGATGTCGTAAATCTGTTAGGGGGTGTTATCGAGGGGTGAGACGAAGGATTTGAGTGTCCGGCACAATAAGCACATGAGATGGAAGATGGTTTGGAAATTCATTTATTTAAAAGCTGTTAGAGTTGATTTGATGATGTTTACACTCGTTCTTCTAGATTTTCATTTATTTGATTACTAAGCCTGATTTACACGGTAGAAGATTCTTGAACGTTCAAGATCAGTAATTCTATGCCATAAAGTATGTAGGTACAATAATAATTACATACATACATTCAAGAACAAGTCTTACAGCAAGTTTTTACGTGCGATATCCACAAAATAATAATTGTATGTGGCTTATGTTCACACCAAGGCAATTAAGCCCCATTTACATGATGCTAGTTTCTTGGCAATGGCATAAAATAAAGTTGAAGCATGAAAGTCATTCTGTTGAGACGAGGCAACTTTTACTGTTGCTTAAATCGGACTGTGTAATTCAGCCTTTAGGG
This sequence comes from Eupsilia transversa, assembly GCA_914767815.1. Taxonomy (NCBI): domain Eukaryota; kingdom Metazoa; phylum Arthropoda; class Insecta; order Lepidoptera; family Noctuidae; genus Eupsilia; species Eupsilia transversa. The sequence goes on from OU611891.1 coordinate 10,660,961, forward strand.
CCATATCACACTGGCGATTTGCAAACGTGTTTCCAGCGATGCGATCCAGTGTGATAACGCTCTTAGTGGCGTTTGTGGGCATCTGCTTTTTTTACTGGTTAAGTCCTATCGAAGGACCATTTGAAATATTTAAACTTCTTACTGTGGCAGAGAAACAGTTATTTTAGATTAAAATATTAAAGTATCTTACTAAGATGTGTTCAACGACACCGCCCATTCCATTTTTATTAATTTTCCACTGATCAAAACGTCTTCATTATTTACTAAGTTCTTAGTATAATTTCCGAAACCTACTTTTGTAGTCATGATTTAAATGTAAGTTTTTTTTTTTCACTTATGAATCAGTGGGTGCACTAAACGCATTCAGGAATGTAGGCGTAACGTAAGTGTACATCCTGAAAACCTGTAGGTACCTCTGCAGACTATAAATAAGACCAAGTTTTTACCCCCAGTAACCAGTCCCAGATACGCCGAAACTTCTGTACTTTTACTAATAACGTGCGCTTACTCGTGCGGTACATATTGGGGGGTGAATTTTTTCCACGTGGTGGGTGTAAGGGGGTGTCAGATCTCGCTCTTTTTGCGTTTCTTCCCGGAGCGATGCAAATCCCCCGGCGCGCCGTGTGCCCGTCGAATGGGAATCGGGAATTTTCGCTAATGCCCACTGCGCTGTTTAAGATATCGCGTGATGGAAGTGTGAGCGAACTTATGTTTGGGAGATAAGTTCGTGATGTAAGTTTGTTAAAGGAGATGTAGATATTTGACTTTGTGGTATGTTTTTCGATGTAAAAACGTTTAGTTGTAGTTATTTATTCAATTCCACGATTTCTATTTCTGTAGTTAAGAAAAATGTTTGCAAATTAATGGGTTAAACAACGTATAACAGGCGTTTCGAAACATTCTTTGTCAAAACAAAGTTACGACCGTCAACACGTTTCTCGCTACCCACAATGATTACACAACAAGTTTCAAAGCATCAGGGGCTCCTTGCGTGTGACGTCACCATGTTTACGGCACACAGCGCCACGTGCTCCCGGGCACGTTGCGTCATTACCGGGCACCGGCGAGCTCGTAAATCAATATCGACGGACCCTTATTAATTAGTGCGTTCGCGGATCCCCGTGGCTACCACCCCTCCCGAAGTCCCCCCGCCCCCCACTCTCCACGTCTTCCGGCTACGATGAGAGTTTTTAATTATCCCAACGGGAGCAGCCGGCCGTGTTGACACCTTGCTCCGTCCTGATGAGACTTAATAAACTCCACGATGGGCCCTTTGACGACACTTGCTTTCGGTGCGATCCTGCGAGATTAAGACTGGATACTATGTAGAGGTAGCTGTAGATGACGATGCGCTCAATAGTATCAACACCAGTGATCGTGATGGACCACTACGAGGGACACTCCATCCCATTGTTATTGCGGACATCAAGATCATTGCAAACGTTAGTTGCCGTTACGATAGAAGCTTGCGGATCCTTCAAGTAATCCTCTGTTCTGTCCACTTTGGTCCGATGGCTCGTAAAATCCGATGTCCAGTCATACTGAGGTTATATCTATGCGGCGGACCGCAGTGTGCCACCGCAACGCTATTAGAGATGGCCCATAGCAACAGCGGAGAATCTAGGTTTAATCTGCGAGTCTTGGAAATAGAATGCTGACTTCCTCGAGGAAGCGATAAAGAAAGAAAAGTCTCAGGATAGTTGTATGTATATCTATGTGCCTGCGTCATCAAGAAAAGATTATCGGCCGATGTTGTAAATCGGAGGCTGAGCACGGAGCCCGGAAGGCGGAGCGCAGTCCCCGCGGGCGACGGCGGCGTCCGGCGCGCCGTCAATTAGACGGGGAGGGGCCCGGGGGCCCGGCGGTGCGGGGGCCCGGCGGTACGGGGGCCGGGGGGGCACGCGAGACGCCGCGCTGCCCAGATACGTGCCACGTTAGGTATATGCCCGGAAATTCGAGCCTATATACCGAGCACATAGCGCGTCCGCCCTGGGCACCGTAATTAATAACAAGAGGCCGAATCCGCTCCACCATCCTAATCTTCAACCCTAATTATTATTCAGGGAGTTTTTCTCGGAGCTTGTTTATGCTGCCGGCAAGACGCCGTGAGATGAAAGGAATTGTTCGACGCCTTTATGTGCCCCTGTCGTTTTATGTTGGATTTTTCGGCGAATCGTTAATGTAAATTGGCGGGGGGTCGCACTTTCCTCATTATCGAATCACCATTGACAAGATTTTTTGAGGGTTGCTTAATTCACGTACAGTGTACAATACAATACAGGTATTATTTCGAATGACAAATAAGGTACGTACCTGTCCCTATACACCGTTGAACAATAAAAGTTGTTCAGTTCGTTGTACCGGGAACTGGGTCAAAGTTGTGAGGGTAGGAAGTATGTATGTAAGTAGGTCTGTCTGGTAGTGCGACTGGGCGCGTCTGCCGTCTGGCCTGTCTGCGATGAATTCATTAAATTAATTACCGTTTTCGGGAACATTTTTATTACGCCGCGTTTAATTTGATTCATCGTTTCCTTGAGATTTGGAGGTTAATTTGTCGAAAGGGTTTCTTAACGAGGGCTTTATTAAAAACGTGTTAAACGGCCATTTTTATTGTGATTAAGTTGTTCATGTAAATTAAGATGTTATACTTACATTTGAAAGGAAATTTTACCCTCTTTCTTGCTTTGAGTATCCTCATGAAGTTTAGGACAGTTTAAAAGCCTAAGACCCATTTCATAGCACGTACTTCGGCTTAGCATTATTCCTGTCACTGTCGCACAACTGTCAAACTAGAATTGCAAGATAGAGACGGGAATAATATGTCTAAGTCAAAACAACGATTAATTTAAATAACGCGTATAGATCTTGCGCTTAGGGTCTTAGACCGACTGGTCGTTTCCAGCAGAACTTAAAACAAAAAAAAGTATGAACGAAACCAAACCTTCGGGAAAAGCTAGTAATTAACCTCACATAATTTAAACTTGTATTAGAACAATACTTTGTATTTTTCTTTCTTACTTTGTTGAAAAGTAACCTACTTACTAAGTAAAGTGTAAAAAATAAATCTTGCGGTGTATCGTCGAACAATCCTAGAGAGACCTTGTTTCGGACCTACTCATAAATATCGAAGTAGGTTCTACGTTAGAAACTTTGACGAGTTCCTATTTCGTCGAAAGCTGTGCCTCTCGCACAGCTTTCGACGAAATAGGAATTTGTTCACCGAAATAAGTTGTTTTTTTTTCGAAGCCTTTAGCGGTCCACTCTATGTTTTTATCAAACCGATAATTAAAAATAAACAATCATATTATTGTAGTACACTGCTGGACATAAGCAGCTCAGTCCAGGAGGCAGTCGTCGTCTCCTTGTTCTTGATGGAAGATCCAACAAACCTGGGTTATTTTTCAAATCCTTTTTCGATCCACCTGGCTAGTCCCTCGAATGTTTTCTGCAAATCTGATCACAACACAAAAATATTCATGTGTTCTGTGGAAGAGGTCGTTGAATGAAATATATATTTTTAGAGTTAATTTTAATGGTAAAACAATATTTACGCCTAGAAACGGTTCTACGTTTTTAAATCATGCCATACACTGTCGGTTCTTCGAACTGACTCCCTATTGTTTTATAAACTTCATATTATGATACCTAAGTGTTTGTCTCATAATAATGCCATCAACTTATCAAATATTCATAAAGGTTGCATGGTAAAACGAAGCAGGCTTTAAGGCTCTTACAGTGATTTTAAATAAATAAAATACAAAAATATCAGAAGTCTCGTACTTAAAAAACGTTGACATTCAAGTCACAATCTGTCAAACTTGTCAAAAATGTTGGTAAATTGATTGTATTTTTGACAGATTGCGAATGAGGTTAGAAGGGGAACGTTCTTAAAAATATGGGAATATCCCCTCTGTTATCAATGCCACCCCAACATCAATTTATTGATGCATAATCAAACACAAGTTAAAGCCAATATACACGATCCAACATTCGAGACAACTTAGTACAAGTGACCACGACACACCGCTACCGACCGGTATCGGTAGAACTACCTGTGTGCATAGGTAAATCTGAATACTAATGAAGACATTAGGAGAGTCGCGGTGTTCATCGTTACCGGTACACGGAAACATGAACACTGGATAGGACATAGTGTACTGGGGCCTAAGCCTACTAATTTATAAACGATACAATGGTCTTTCAATGGTGAGTTTTTGACAGTTTTTGTATGGCAAACCTGTCAAAAACTCACCATTGAGAGACCATTGTAACGTTTATAACTTAGTAGACTAAGGCCCTTGGTATTGTGTAAACAAAGACTACAAAATCCGCAGTTGCCGGTTAGTCTTTTGTTTTTTCCGTTCAGACGTACCTACCACAACCACACCACATCGCAGCAACAAAATGTGGGTAAACAGTGGTTACGTGTGGGTAGTGTCGCTACAGCGAGTGGTCGCATCAAATGGTGGACGGAACGTTGTGGCTTGCGATGTGGTCAGCCACACGGTTGATTTTAACGGCCGGATGTGGTCCGTGTTAATAATCTATTAATTTTCATACAAATTAGCGTCCGTCCACGTGTTGTAGTTGTGGTGTGGTTGTGGTATGTGTGATTACGTGGTACGTGAGCCCTAATGCGTATTATGTATTAGAAGCAACCCAAACGGAGGTATTAATTGTGGTATTCGAACAGTTGTATTGATGATTTTATAAACATACAATCATATTTTTATCAACACACAACCTAGGATCCTGCACATTGCAAAAAACTGAAAAAAAAACCCTGCACTGGCGTTTTTACCTGAAGTGTTAATTAACAGAGAGATAAGAGGGTTATCAAACTTCAAGGTCATGATATACTACTTAAAACACGGATATAGCCCGCAAATAAAACTTTTACCATCACTCATGCGTGGGCGCGCTCATCTGTCCTTTCCACTAGTTCTAAGGCATAGGTCATAGGTAAGCGTGTAGGCACACGTAGGCGAGTTGTGTCACTCCTACGCAGCAAATTCTCGCCAAACACGCTCCAATTGGCATTGTATTCAATTGGCGTAGTTTATATGTTTTGTATAGGACCTTCAACGATGTATCACTGATGTTTTTTTGTGTCTGTGTCTTGTTTGGTCGCTTGTCGTTTTGTAAATAATTTTTGTGTGCCATTTATAGTTTATTTTTATTTTCATATAAATTATATAATTTGTCCAAAAAATAAGGGGAAAAGATGTATTTGTAGCGGGAATTTAACTTAATTCTTACTTGAAGTTTATTAACATTTAACACCTATTTTATCTTATTAAATTTATTAAGACAGCCAAGCATTAGTTCTAATAGATTCTTTTATTACTCTCCATCACAACACAAAAAGCTGTAGCCCTAGTGCTACGACGCAGATCTCGCGGTCATGTCATTGCTACGACCGCTACGCTTTCGTAGCAGACAAAGGACCTACTACGCCGTACGCGTAGTCATTATTATTGAATTTTGTTTTGAAGTGGACGTGCGTTTGTGTGGCTGTTTGTATTATTAATAGTATTCATTATTATTTTCTCTTATGAATACGTTTACGATTAAATTAAAATTCGCACTGATGTAATTTCGACATGTTATCGAGATTTTTTTGGTATATCCAAGTTTAAAACTTAACTCTCTAAGGGTGAATTCGACCAAACTTTTATACCTAGTATAAGCCTTCTCTTCCGAATAAATTTTGAATCTTTGACAGTTTCTCTATACGAAAACTGTCAAAAATCTTATTCTGCGGATAAAAGATATCTGAATTTGGTAAAATCAGCCCTAACTTACAAAGTTAACTTAAATACACATAAATATTTCGGAATAAATGCTCTAATTCTCGGTTTCTATCAACGAAAACGAATCGTTTTGCTTACCAATGGAAGCCTTTTTTATTGCCGAACTGGGCAGATTCGTGAGCTAATTTACCTGTGATGATAGCTACTACCATAAGGGTGGGTCTACTATGCAAAGCTATCACTTCTAGTAAAAGAATATGATCCTTGTAATATACTGTCCAAGAAAACATATTACATCCTCGGTGCTTGGAGCTGGTACGGACATTTTCATTTGGGGCAGGTTTTCAAAGCGATTTCCCCTTCGTTATACCCCTAAATACTTGGGTAATGATGGCCAAGGGAAAGTAAAAGTTGATTGAGTTTCATACGTTGAGTTAATTAAGTTATTTTGCAACAGATTTTCAGTTTCAATAAAACGTGTAAACAAAGATACTTTATTTTCTTTTAATTTTTTAATGTTTAAAATAAAAAATCTTTTTATTACCGACGCTTTTATCATGCACGTCTTTCTACATTATTCTCACATGTATAATTTAAACATGAATGTTATAACCAACATTTTGTAACATTTTTTTTTATTCAAAGAATGTCCGTGGATTGTCTTGCCCGTTCTTCTCCATAGGTACAAATATTTGACCTAGGTCTTAACGGGGAGGCGTGAAAATTGATTCGCTGTTACAATGTTTAAATAGATATGTCTAAACGTAACGCGTCCTTATTTCTCGTCCAATGATCGAATCGCCGCCTAAAGATTTTCATTTAAAAAAAACAATCACCCAACCAACTTTGCATACAATTACTACAACTTCAGAATATAAAACATGATAGGTACTATTCAATTCTGCTATCCACTTAGTCTATCCTCACACAACCACCACAGGGTGTAAGTTAGACAGTGATAAGGGATGACCCCTGGATAACCCGTCTTGAGGTCCTTACATCAAGTAAGTAGATGCAAATCTGCCTAACGTCATTTAAAAGTAATGGAGTTCACTTATTTCAAAATTGAAATGTTTGCCAATAAACTGACGGATACATGCAATTTAACATGATGAAATTTTATTCTATTTTTATTATATGGCAAGCAAAGCCGATGTCGACCATTCTGCCAATGTCTAGTGAATCGGAAAAGCAGGTGTAAATTAAAAAAAAAAAAAAATCTTCTATGATACAGTTGATCATGCAGAACCTGCGGGGTTAATATGATGAAATGATATGATTTTATTTTCTGTAAATAGGTTTGTACCAACACCTTTACATGTCAATAATATTTTAAGAACTAAATGAGGTCGGCGTTTCCTATCTGACGACTCTGAGAAGAAAGGCCGAAACAAACTCAAAGGTCACAGTCTCTTTTAATCCAGACATAATATTGGTCTGATCATGTGAAGACCATGTAGATTAGTGTTTGAAATGGTCTTTTGATGCGATCATACAGATTGAGTGGACCTGTCCATTCAGTGCAAGCATTTGTCAGTAATCGTGCAGAATCGACGAACAATACCAAAGAAAAGACATTTCAGTAAGCCGCATAAAATACTCAAATAGCCATGACCATGATTAAAACTAAATGTTAAAAGAAGAGGAAAAAAAAACTCACATAGTCTTCACATTCACATTATTTAAAGTAATATAATACTTTACGAAGTAAATATTCACGAAGTTATGTAGATACTTAGAAAATTGAATAGGTGATACAATCCTTTTATTTATTTAGAAGTTTATAATCAAATATACTGCGCCATAGCCAAGTAAAGAGAGCTGATAATATAGGTATCTTAGTTAAGAAGTAACACTTACTACTTACTTTAACTAAGGTTACTGTAGGTTTATTTAAAAAACTTAGACCGTGCTTATGGCATTGTACTTAATATAAATATTAAATTTATTAATTTACTGACAGACAAAGCGTAGCCCTCGCGTAGCCTAAACTGCTGGGTACAGGAGCTTAACATATTGAGGTATTCCACTTAGAGCACTGATTTCAACAGCAGTTGTCCGAACCGCACCTGAGCACTTCCACTAACCGCACTGCAAAATAATTCCTTTTATTAAAAAAAATGAAAATTGAAAAAAAATAATTTAACAATACTCAATACTTTATTGCATTCCATAATGTTTACATATACGTAGTTGTTGGTATGCTATTGTGTGTATTTGATAAACTTTGTTTGGAAGATGATCATTTTTGCCGATGAGAAATCACCAGACACACAGGTTGTAATTTCATTAAAAGCCATACTCGTTACCTACGGATATAAAAAAATCTGCCTAGCCTTTCCCCAACTATGCGCTGCACCTAGGGCAGCGCTTTGCCAAGTAAACCCACATAGTGTGCCTACGACTACATGTTACGAACACCTAGTATGAAGCCGAAATACTATGTATGTATTTAGCTGTCGTGATAGGTTAAGACCTCGTGTCAAATCTGGGCATGTATCAATGTGAATTTTTTAATTCCGTTTTTCTGAGTTTATCTTGGACATTACTAAATCAATCTGCCTACCCTTTTCCCAACTATGTTCAGGTCGGCTTCCAGTCCAACCGGATGCAGCTGAATACCAGTATTTTAGATGGAGCGAGTGCCTATCTGCCCTCCACAACCCAGTAGTAACTGAGTTATATGATACCCTTTGGTAAGACTGGTTGTCAGACTTTCGGGATTTTGACGGTGTAACGACTGTCAAACATTCAGGAATGACAGCCGGGACCAACGGCTTAACGTGCTTTCCATGGCACGGAAGAGTCTCGGTACGATGCTCACCCATCCACGGACTAATCCCGCAAGCGTAGCTTAACCTGATGGATTGAGCCGTGCGGTTGTTATTACTAAGCCACGAGCTCCTCCCTCTCTTATACCTACGATATAACATACTTTAAGAGTACTTTATATTCAAATCTAATAGATAATGAATATTATAGCATTAAATACAGACATAATCACCCTAAAACAATTATAATTATAACAATAAATTATCCCAGTACATCTCTGAGTTCCTTAATATTATTGAAAGCGGTTATTCATACGCGGAACCCTTCCATCGAGGGTGGCACCCTTCTTGGAGGGATGGACGATGGTCGCCGTTTTGAGCCTTGGTTCCCTCGTGCCCTGAGGCGTCGTGTTTCTGAAAGAGACGCGAATGTGAGGGATTTGTTAATATATTTGTCTGAATAGAATATTGCTAGTAGTAGCTGTAACCGCACTGTGTACAGTTTAAAAAATTCTGCGATGAATATTAACGTACGTCCAGCGCCAGATGTTACCCCGAATTGTTTACCTCGTGTGTTGTAAGGTAATGGAGGAGCTCGTGGCTAAAGTAATAACAGCCGCACGGGTCGATCCATCAGGTTAAGCTGCGCTTGCCGGGGTTGGTCTGTGGATGGGTGACCATCTTTACATACCGAGACTCCTCCGTGCTTCGGAAAGCACGTTAAACTTTTGGTCCCGGTTGTCATTCGTGGATCTTTGACAGTCGTTACGAGTCGTCAGAAGCCCGAAAGTCTGACAACCAGTCTTACCAAGGGGTATCGTATTACCCAGTTACTGGGTTGTGGAGGTCAGATAGGCAGTCGCTCCATGTAAAATACTGGTATTCAGCTGCATCCGGTTAGACTGGAAGCCGACCCCAACATGATTGGGAAAAGGCTAGGCAGAATGATGTGTGTTGTAAGGTAATGATATGAACGAGGGTTACCCACTTAATTAAGGCACCTGTATCAAGTTTCGTCTTTGCTTTTGTCCAACATCGGTTCGTTAGTTTTTAGCCAGACCCAAATCTCCTTTTAAAAACAATATTAACGCTAATCAATATTAAAATTGAGAGCAGTGGTGACCCAGAAATCGATGAAGTGTCTTAACCTGACAATCGCTCGACAAGATAAGATGACCATAAAAGTAGGTGTAAATACTACTATTATGTAATATATATGTATAATGTTGAATCAGATATATATTGATCATTTTAACCTGTAAACGTCTATTACTGAACATAGACTTTCCATACATCCCGTGCAAGAACTTGAGCAATGTGGAGACGACAATACAACAATAAATGAAAACACTGGCAATATTAATGCATAGGAGTATCAAGAATTTAGGAACTATCAAATAAATCCTAACATTGAAATAATTTGTAGTGATGCACCGATAATGGGGTTTGCCAATCTTTGACTAGCTATACTAACTAAAGGAGATCTTTGATTGAATTTTCGTATACAGACTGGGAATAGCATTAGATATGCGCTGTTTAATTTAGTGTTTTATTGTCGTCTCCACCTTGTATACTACATTTTTACGCAAAGTTTGCTAGCAACTCTAGCAAACATAATTTCCACGCGTCTCCTCAATATAAACTGTGATAGTTTCGCATACAGTTTTATGTCCGTTGTTAACCTTTGTAGTCCATTTTCTTTTATATTTGCCATTACATGCACTGCTCAATACATTAAGCGAAACATGGCCGCTAACTGCATCGATGCAGCTCCGAGATGTGCTTCGAACAATCGGGGATATGGGGCAGACACTGGACAGACTATAAATGTTACTAGACATAAGTATTATCGTACTTTGTTTCTTTATGGTTGGAGAAGAAGGACACAGTTCGTGAATTACAAAATACAAATAACAATATGAAAAAGTGAAAATAATGTTTTAACAACAATAGTGTGTGCCTGGTATTCAGCTGCTCCTGTTTAGACTGGAAGCCGACCCCAACATAGTTGGGAAAAGGCTAGGCAGATTGAGTGTGCCTCACGGCTGCGCCAAATAGGTTCATTACAGCATTAATGCCAGACAGATGCTGTCTGACGTTGGTTTTCTAATGAACCTTTAAGGACAAGTGACGGGACAAGAAGCCGATGACAAGATCATCGGCAACTTTTTAAGACCGAGATTGCAATCGCGAAAACAAAGTTGTAAAATCTAATTTTTAGGGATCCGTAGTCAACAAGGAACCCTTATAGTTTCGCCATGTCCATCTGTCTGTCTGTCTGTCCGCGGCTTAGCGCAGACACTGTAAGTACTAGAAAGCTGTAATTTGGCATGAGTATCATATTAACTACGCCAACAAAGTCAAGAACTTACTTAGAAATGGTTTGTTTACTGTTAGGCAAAATTATCAGTACTCTTTACAGGGAGATACTGCCGCTTGACCTATGCATTTCCACTAATGAAGACCCCAGTATATATTAGGCCCCCCCCTTAACGATTGTAATAGATATTCCCATAGCAACAGACGGCTAACGTGCTCTTCAACACACGGGGGTCTTAAACAAACAGCTACTACCCATCCGAGGCTTGACCGCGGCTATATACGTTGTTTAACTTTTGTGGATGATCGATCTTTGTGTTCTTTAGTCACGTGGCTTTGTGATGTTTGTGTTATATCTACATGAGGGGAGGTGAAGTTGTATCAAACTTATCAAAAAATCTTAACCAGTTGATCACTGGAAATACTGGCGATTTATGGGGGAGGCCTCCCCCAAAAATCGCCGCTATGATCGGCAAAGAAAATAGCGAATGGATTTTTTGGGTTCCAGAAGCAATGTGCTTTAGAAATATACATTCATAATTTGTATCTAGACTTATTTGAGACTTTAAAAACTACTTTTAGAGTTCCACAAAAAGCCATTACAATCAACCTCATACATGCCATGGAATATCGTGACGATAGCCGTTGCCCGCGACTTCGTCAGTGAACCAGGATGAAAAGTAGCATATATGTCCTTCTTTAGGCCATGGTCTACTCATGTGCCAAATTTTATACAAATCCGTTCAGCCGTTTTAGCGTGAAAGCGTAACAAACAAACTCACTTTTACATTTATGATATTAGTTACTTCTAACTAATTCCAGTTTTCTGTGGTCGTTTCGGCATTTCGTTTCAGGGATCAGTCAGTTTTAAAATATTGACCAAAAAATTGACGTGTAGGTACAAAGTCTTAGGGCGGATTTCACCAATGAAACTGAACGCGATCAGCACATCTAAAACGCGTGTTGGTAAATGTCAGTGTCAATATTTCAATAGCAACTATGATAGAAACTGTGTTTCGATACGTATTATCGACTCATAGTCTCAATGTTTTTGCAGATTACCTACATCAAGAAAAATATTTAAAAAAATATACCTTCTAAACGCAATCTCTTTTAGCATAGTGTATTTTACTAACATAATGATAAATTAATGACTAACAATATTGTACAGAAATAAACAACATTTAATTTCGTTTCTCAGTACCTACTCCTCTACTCCCAGGTACATAATTAGATGATATTCACCAAGTCTTAGTGCGCATTTCAGTGCATTGAACATCAGACAGGAGCTGGTAAACGCGGTTGGACCTAAAAGGCGTGCCCTTATGTACTGGCAGGTATATAAGCGGTATATACTCAGTAACTGAACGCAGAGACGCGGGTAGAGACGTACGGAAGAGTTTAGTATCGATATCGATAGTTAGCTGTTGAAAGGTGACTTAAAGTTACAAAGTAACTCATTGCATAACTACTTAAAGAAAATGAAAGAAAATAAAGAGAATCAAAGGTACAAGCAAAAGGTGCTATTGTACAATATAAAACGCTTTCCTGATTAAAAAACAAAAAAAAACGTTTTCAAGGTTAATTAAAGTAAAACTACTAATATCAATTCACTTAGAAACTTTAAAAAAATTAAAACTTGGTAGTACAACCAACTGTTTCCATATGGTAGGTATGTACTATGTTGTTCTTTTAAGGAACTAATAAACTACTTAAACTAAACTTAAACATAAAACGTTTGCTACCAAACAATGAATATAATGTGCAAGCCTTTTTTATGATATTTTACTTTTTCATATATTTGTCTATGTTCCTTGCTTTTGACTGACTTAATATACTTTTGTTTCTACCAAGAACCAGCGCCTTTCATTCCGATCATTAATATTCAATATCTTTTAATTATCATATCGACTCTATCTCACCACTAGAGGACAGCGTCGTCGGCGAGTGTGCGCGTCGATAAATTCCGAACGCGTTGTCAATCGGCCGCGGCAGCGCTCAGGAATTAACGGCGCAGCGCTGTCAAGGCGGCCGCGTCTCCCCGCGCGACCCATACCTCACTGACAGGGCTGTGCTGAGCGCGGGAAAAAAATTGCGGCTTTATTTTGAATCTCGAATATTTTCTGTTGCTTCGCACTGTTTTTACAACTTGGCAATGGCATGGAGATTTAGTTTATCTTTTGTAACGTTAATTTTACATAAACCTGCACACATCTTTGAATTATGGTAAAACCCGCGTCAAAATCCGTTTCGTAGTTTAGAAGAAAAACGCGGTCACACAGACAGACACGAAAACCGACCACCTTCGGCCTGATCATCACTTACCATCAGGTGAGATTCAGGCCAAGAGATTCGTCGTTGTGGTTATAAACAAAAAAAGAAAAAATGACACCAAGCTGTCGCATATTTTGAAATCAGCTAGCAAAACTCCGCAGATGTCATGGGTATACAAACACGACAAAATAAAAATAAATAATGTTTTTTTTTTGGGAGCCCCATCACTTCTGCTTGCTTGAGTTTCGCTAGCTAATTTCAATTGACCTTGTATTTTATGTCAAAGTCAACAAAGTCTTGATTATGCAAGGAACTTTTTAAAAACAAGTAAACTCTGTATTATAATTATGCGACACTTTACTACTTTTACGAAACTTTACAATAAGTACCTATAATTTTTGTATTATGCCAGCTATTCTTTTTTTTTTTTTTTAATTAGCCTACATTGTCCCACTGCTGAGCAAAGGCCTCCCCCAAATCCTTCCAAGTATTCTTATCCAGGGCCACCTCGATCCAGTCTTTTTAATTTGTTATAAAACTTTATTGGATTGCAACATTACAGAACTGCGCGATACATCCCAAGCGCGTGGTCATCGGGCGCGGACACGCACAGGGATTACCGTACCTAAATTAAGGCGTTCACCCCCCGGCTATGCACGCACGTGGGAAATAGGGTCCTATACTACATCTGGCGAAATTTTTATTTTGTTTATTGCAACGTGTTCAAGCTTTGGCTGACAATGGCTTGATTTATTGAAATTCTTGGCGTGTTCTCGTCACGTGGACTGTGTCATGACATTTCTATTTTAACCGAATAAATTATCCAGGCACTGCCTCGTTGGGATTCTATTCCCAGGTCGGGCAAAGTCTTATTGGGTTTTATTTGGAAATATTCGGTCTACTGTTGTAGGTATAGGTTTTTTTTTTTTACGACTCGGGTATGTGTTTCATGGTGGAAGTAGTTTAATATAACGGGTAGAATCACCCCCTTGACGGATGCAGGTGTTTTGATCGCCACCCTGTATAAAAGAAAGTACTAAATACATACTGAACTGTACTGTAGTAAATACTGTACTGTATATTATATTTAAATAAACATTTAGGACTGAGTATTGTATTTATTTTATTTTTTATTTCTTAGGTTGTTATTGTTATTTCAATATGCTGCACCGTTTGACGTCACGTCAATGCAGGCTGTAAGCTGTAACTGAAAACCAGCGCTGAGGCTCTGTCTCGCATAAGGTCGCAGCTGAGCGATGGCCGTTTTACGTGGATGTGACGTATATTTTCCCCAACTTGTTATTTTCGTGTTTTTATTTGCGACATGTTTGCCGCAAATAAACATATTTTCTTTCATTTTTTTCCTGTTTGAAGCTGCGACAACCCTGTTGAAATTGCGCGTGTACTAGTCATGTGAGCTACATCGGCTGGATGCGGGCACTGTGGACGAGTGAGCGGCCGCTTTCACCCGCGGCCTTACACTCCAGCGGCTATCGCTGATTATAATGTGACGTAAGGGAATATGCTGCCCACTCGATGTACTACCCTCGACTCGAGTAGTCACTGATAACTGATTACTCATAATGGATTTTCAATAAAAATTCTCCAAGGTGTGCTGTGGTTTTTGATTGATTTTAGAGTGTGTTGAAAAACATACAGTATTTGCATTATGAAACGTAGTTTTCATTAGTAACATCTAACTACAAAGTAAGGACTTTGGACGTGTTACTTCTAATCAAGTTTCGAATTCGTAATCCTGTGCATTACGAATTCAGTTTTTCATATATTCTGACAATTTCTTTAAGAAAAGAAAGCTGAACTTACAGTCATGTCAGGCTTCGGGTAGAAGCGGGGCAATCTAGAGTATCGAACACCTGCTGTCCATTTTCATCCGTCTCCTCTTCGCTTTGCGATTATCCTCGACAGATTTATTTATTAACCTTACAACTTTTCGTTCCTGTGGGTCTATTCTGTAAAATTCTCACCGTGAAAACTGAGGTGAAGTGAGCTAGTGAGTCTATTGACAGCTCACTTCACTTAAGTTTTCACGGTGAGATTTTTACAGAATAGATCGGTTGATGTAATAGTTAGCTCAGTTCTAGTTTCTGCCTACCCTCATGGGAAAAAGGCGTGTATGTATGTAGTTCTAAATATTACGATCTAGAACTTATTTGGCTTTGGTTCTCTATAATTATGTCTTAACAACAATATTAGTACCAAGCATTGTCCCACTTTTGATCTTGCCCATTTTTCCCCACCGTCTGTTCTCCAGTGGACTTGAATCGAATTAGTAGTGTTTATAAGAGAAATCAATCATGAAAACCAAAAAGAAAACCACTTAATTCGTCCACTTTTTTGACAACAGCCGAAATGTCGAACTGTCAACACATCCAAAATGTTAACAAACATTGATTCCCTTGCAATATTCCATTCGATATTCCAGGGAGACTACCTATATGGGCAAGAAAGAAACCTTCCCGTTTTCCGACGTCGACTTCCTTTACGAGAACTTTCATCGCGATGCGGGGTTCCGCTGAGTATTGAAAACAAACTGACTCTCACTTTTGTGATGTTGTATTTATGTAGCTAAATAATTAGGAGGTCAATGTTTGTGGAGGTAAATAATGTCATAAGTATTTATTTGGATTTGCTATAGTTGGGTAAAAACTTTGGCTTTCGACTAATCAATCTTTACGTCCCTATTGTACCGAAACATAATAATTATACAGGCAGCTGACAAAAAGAAAATAATTTGATGAAAAATTAGATTTCTTATAACCCTTTTTCGTTCGACGAACGCAAGCTTTGGTCAGCCAACCTAAAAACTTTTCTAATACTTATTCCACATCTTATTTAAAACCTCCTTTTAACAGAAAATTCCAAATTCAAAAACATAGACGAGAAAAAAGAGGTTGTAAAATAAAGTCCTTATAGCGAACGCGACGCTAAACACGGGGAACAAACGGGCGCTGTATTTTCCCGCGCTCCACCCGCCATCGCGCCCTGTCGCGCGGGAATTGGAGCGCGGACTCGGGTCTCGTAAGTCTTTGTGTGAAAATACGTACGCGGCCAGAGATGGGCGCGAATTTAGTTTTGAAGTTGCACAAATTAATTTATTTATGCTTGTGTGATACATTTTTGTGCAGTTGGTTTAATACCAATTTCCCTCGTAATCTAGTACCTAATTCGTATGAAATAAATAATTTTCGAAAGTTTAGTTTAGTTGTACTACCTTCATTTTGGCATGAATAGTTTCCCTGACCATTTCAGACCCTGACAAAAGTGGATCCATTAGATAATTGAAAACCCGAGCTCTAAGCACTCAATAATTAACTATAATTCGCCAGCACAACAGTTCTAATATTGGCGAACCCTCACAGAATCGCGGTCCACGAAAATAAACGTATCAACTTCATTAATTATTCATTGCGATTTGTATTCAACTATCTCTATACGCAATTAGGCACAAAGCTTTTCCCTTATTTCTGAACGTGTGCTTTGCTTGCGACGAGGGGGGGCAACGGGGCGGGGAGGGAGGGTCGCGTAGCCATTAGCACGACGGCGTCGTCGGCGACCGTTCGCGGACAATATTAACGTTGCTTTTGTTTTGACTCCTATTGCAACCTACTAAGGTTTAGTTCTCTTTGTCTTGAAGGTAGATGTAAGTTGTCTAGGCGTGCATAATTTACGCGCGGCCGATAGACGGTCGCGATTGTTATTACGCGTGCGGATATTGGATTTGGCGGGAACGCAGCGCGCCGGTGGCGTTCTGTCGCAAGATAATGCCGGGGGCCACGCTCCGATGCTGCTCTGCGAGTACTTTACAATCGACCCAGATGGGGCTTGCCAAATAAATTACCAATAATTTTCTGAACGAAATTCATGTAATAACATACTGAATCATGGTCAGGAATAACATTGCAGTTGTATCTTGTGCCCATTAGCCAGATGTTTCTTATTCGTTATTTATGATAACGAGATACGGATATTCGCACTAGTTACCGTAAATTTTCTTCGATGGATTATGTTTAATGACTGTTGATTTAATTATACCTAAGTCCTGTTTGTGGTAAGCACCGTTCTGAGCTTTTATTAGTACTCGAGCGAAACCACAATAACAGTTATGTCATCAATATAACTAATGGCGACAACGAGACGATAACCCTAACCTAACTACTAGATCAGTCTCCTTACTTCGATGACAATAACCACCATATACCTAATGTGTCTACATCACATGCTTTTCTGACTTCTGTTACCCTGTTGTGCTTCTGTTACAATGATATTATAAGTTAAAAGTGATAGATAGGACGCGCTCCGCAAGTGACACGTCAGACCTTGACTAATTAACCAAGTTTTCTTCGTCTTATCTCTTTTTCGCTCCCGATAATCACAACATGCCATCCTTTTTCAACGTGTCTTCTAATTATGTGACATTGTCCCGTTTTTGAAGATCGAATGTTGAGAAGGTAACCTATCTACCTCTTTTTACTTATGATATCATTGGCTGAATAGTATATGCGTGTCACGCTCCCTATTGCGTCGCACGACGCGACGCTCGACGGTGTCCCTCGAAGCTAAGTGCGTTCTAAAGGCTTAAACTTCGCTATGATGCATAAATAATAAGCATTGACAACTTGCTAGCTGAAAGACATGAAAGCAACGTAATTTTTGTAATTTTTTTCACGCTCTTCGATTATAGGATCGAAACTTTTCCACTCAAATTTTTCGCACTCTATTTTCACGACCACGAAAAACTTTATAATATCTAAAGTAAAATTCGGCAAACTCTTAAGATATCTTGAGTAGCTATTACTTGCATAGCGGAGTACCCAATCAATCTAATACTAATGTCAGTCCAGCCCTATCCTTGGCGCAGGTCTATAAAAGGCATACGATTGTGTTTGAGCGCGCTCGGGGGCTACCTAAGCGGGCATTAGCGAAGGACGCGTAGGTTATACAGACCGACCAACTCAACTAGACCCGTCATGTCCCATTCGCATCCTCGCTTAGAAGTACGAGCACAGGGATCTACATAAATTGGTCATGCTACGTAATTTACGCGCGAGCGGTCACCGCCGGTGGTGATTACACTCGCTTGTTGGCGTATTGGTCGAACCTGGTAATCCGACCGTTTGCAAAATCTCGCCGTGTTACTCTGCCTGGGAATGTTTGAGAACGTTTGCATTTGGTTGGCTTGGCCAATGTTTGGCCGGTTGGGTCCAACGTCGTGGGTAAGTCATTAAGGTGGCGTGTGCATGTCGGGACGTTGACTACCGCCCGAGGGTGGAGACTGTTCGTGCTAGCCGACGACGGGTGCGTTAACTTAATTATATACCTAGCCTCCCCACGGCTCTGCCCGTCAATATATTTTATCTCACACTACGCGATTAAACTTAAAAAATATCTTTCACGAATGATTGTGGAACATGTGACACATATTTATATTTCTCCTATTATTATACAAAACGAAAAATACATTACTGTTGGATGCGGCAGTGGTATCATATGTTAAATGCCTGTATACCTGTAGTGCAGTCGATGCCTGTAAAGTTAATCACAGCGTATGAAAGCTACACACTTACATACGTAATATTGAAATGATTTTACTGGACACGATATTATTATTAACTTGGAAATGTTAATTTAAAATAGTTTAATGAACAAAGTGTTCGGAAGAGTGGAATCCATTCATGGTGATCCTTACCTAGGTATTAACCTATTTCTTTTCAGCAATTCTGATAATGCAAAGTATATATTTTGAAACACTTCGAGTATTTACGCTGCTGCTCATTTACTATATAAGCTGGTATAAACGACCAGAGTCAGGTGGCACATCGCGTGTGCGACCGACGGGGGACGCCGGTGGAGCGCGGCCTCAAAATCCACCCCCTATCCGCCTCGAAAACCTTTAGAGAAACGTGCAGGGACTTTTGGGTCGCGCGACCCGCGAAATTCCATTTAAAGATGTCGGGATAATTTAGCGCTGACGAGGCGGAGGCCAAATTGACGCGCCCCCGGGGCCGCCGTGTCGTCGCGCACTGTATCGATCACGCTTTTTTACAAGGATCACCTCGAGGGATGGCTCGAGTGCACGTAAACAACCCTCATCCATTTTCCCAAATGTCGCGACTGTCGAAAGATCTTGGCTTGCAAAATTGTTCGCTTCGAGCCCGGTCCCGCGTTCGGCGCCATTTAGTTACGCCCCAAATGTACTAGTTTAGGATAAATATTTAAGCTTGTTTTAATATCGGAAGGCCAATTCTCGTACTTAAAAAACGTTCACATTCAAGTCACAATCTGTCAAACTTGTCAAAAATGTTGGTAAATTGATTGTATTTTTGACAGATTGCGAATGAGATGCGAATGCGAAAGTTCTTAAAAATCCGGGAATTGCCCCTCTGATACGAACTTTTCTTTGTGGAAGGTTAAAGTGATTCTTCAAACGCTTAAATATCGCTGTTGTTGTTTATTGGCGCCCACGTGGGACAAAAATATTATGATATTAAAATTACTCTGATTATAATACCGTGGGTAGGCTTGTTTTGGCTAGATTTATGAGGCTTCAATCAGACCATGCATTACATAAAACAGGCACGTCTTCATTGTCTCGGGGACTGGCGTCGCCATGCAGAACCAAATATTTATAGCATTTTCTCACTGATATTTTTATCACTTTCTCATTTCGTGTTATTTAAATCATTTGTTTGTCATATCAAAAATTCCTTATGATTCACACTTCTTTTTAAAACATGAAAAAAATAGTGATGCCGTTATTAACCCACCTTTTATTTTACAACTGCAAAATAACGCAAAGAAAAAAAAAAAAACAAAATCAAAAGGTCAAAATTCATAAGGTGCTTAAAATAAAATAAAATAAATAGAATATAAAAGCAGTTCACTGAATTATAAAACTTGTAAAGAAATATATGAACATCTGCCCCAAAACACATTACTATTGTTCTACCTTTGTCGAAAAGCATTTAATGCTCGAAAGAATATTTTGTTTGAAACCTATTGTTATTTAATCCTTTAACAGTATCATTTGTACTGAGCGATATAAGTAATACACGTGCTTACATATAGAAATCATTTAACTCAACTCAATTTATTATCAATTCTGCTCTTTTTAGCTATTTCTAGAATTAAGAGGCATTTAAACAGTATAGATACGGATCTTAATTTAATTGGTGTTAATTTTCATATATATAATTACATTCCTTATTTTATGTATAGTAATTTAACTAGCAAACTATGTACATGTATGTATATAGAAAAAGGGGAGGGGAAAGAATCAAAGGGCATCGAAGAATTCGTCCGCGTCGCTGTCAACAGGAAAGGTGCCCAGAAGGCTGGCAGCATTGCCACGTTGTATGGCAATGCTGATTCTTTGGCCAAAAAATAAGCCAGCCCTCTGGTCATGTGAAGAGTCGACTGAGTATAGATACTGAATACCTATAATCATACGCATAGAATGCTGAAAAGTGTTGACTACCCTCCAACGTCTATGCGGTTGGGTTAGGTTAGACAATCGATTTCTACCCTTCTTGATAAAACCTTGACTCTATGGATGCTCGTTAAATATTGCCTTTCATTACATCATGGAATACAGCTTTTATTATAGCTGTCTGGCTGTCGTTATTCAAAGGTATCTTTTCAAGAGAAATATTAGGACTAGTAGCTTATTAGGTAAACATTTTCTGATACTTACTTACATTAAAAAAAAAAACTTAAAGCATTCATTCATTATAGTTATGTTGAATTCAGTAATCGGTCAATCAAGAATCGACGGACCATCAAAAGTATAAGATAATTCTCCAAAATCAGCAATTACTGTGAAAATCATAACGATTATTGAGTTCACACGTGCCCATCCGTTGGGAGGCGTGATTAACAGTTAATTGGGAGGGTCGAAGAGTGCCCTCCAAAACATGTGGGTAGTCGTACTTATACGTAGAGTTTTTACGAGGCAATCTTACTCCGCGGTGCGTGGATGTTCTTTTTTACACCGCCGTAGGCGGCCGGGCACGCGACTCAAAGACTATGACTCAGAAACGTCACGTTGAAAGGAAAGAAATTTATTTTTGGAATAAATAGATTTCATGGGAATTTTATGGCAGTACATATTATAGATATTTGATGAAGAAATGAACTACCTACAGATGGTTATTTTCGAGGTAAAGTTGTTAGTTATTTCTGGACTACCTACAGATGGTTATTTTCGAGGTAAAGTTGTTAGTTATTTCTGGACTTATACAGCTCTTTTTGCCGTCTTCAGATATCGTAATGAATCGCAGCCATTTGTGTCAATCTTGTGATAGAGTGGGATTCATCTCTCTTTTCGACGAATTCAAACTTTGACTTCTATCAACAATTGCTTTTTCACCAAACTTCAGCAAAAAAAACCCGCCAGCTGTAATAAATTTACGAGGCATTTGCTTTCACAATTCACGGCCAAAATTAGATACGCCTTGATAAACAAGATAAAACCCGCCAAGTTTCGAACACAGATCTACTCTGAAATACGAGCTGCATAAACCGAATCATTAATTCCACTTCACCAACTAGGCACGTAAAAGAAAATCCAATTCCACCCTAACCCAGAAATTACAGCAAATAATCTTTGACGAGCATCGGTCGGGGGGTGGCAGGGAGGGTCGCGAGGGGTGTTTTAATTAGAGCGCGGACGCGGCATCGGGGCGCACCCGATGTCCTGCCTGACCGATACACAACTGTGTTTGTTCTGTGTACCTCTGTGTACGCTGTGTACTCCTTTGTCTTACGCCGCCTTTGTTTTGGAGCCTAAAGCCTCTTAGAAGACGCCTGACGGAGACAAAACATGTGATACTACTGTGAAGCGTGTCTGCGGCCACTGGGCTAATGTTGCTTGTAATTAAGTGGGAATTTCTTGAGATGTTTAGCTGGCTGGGGGATTCTTTGTGTGAGAAAACTTTAGGTTAGTTTTCTCACTTCTCACACACACTTTCTCACATGTGTCTAAAGTACAGTTACAGTAGGTAGTTTTTTTTTGTGTACACTTTATTTTTTACGAAACCATTACTATATTATCGCTTCATTTACAACTAGCGACCCGCCCCTGTTTCACACGGTTTGACGAATTGACAAAACATGAGATTTCTTTATCATAAATGTAAGTTTAATATTTGACTAAGGGTTGATGACTGACTGACTGACTGACTCGTTCACGCACGTCTCTAAAATTGATGTGACTGATCGGCGACTTGACGTTGATGTGACTGATGTGTGTGCATGAACCTTAAAGCGGCTTTAAATAGACTTGAGCTTGTTGTAGGAAATACTTACTCATAACATAAATAATAATTCGGACAACTTAATAAATAAAAAGGATCTACGGGTACTGACCGCTGACCGGCGAGCTATGCTGACTGGCTAATCATTTCACCGCGACACCGCAGCACACAGTATTATAACCACTTATTTTCATAACCCTTATTATAATTTTCACATAATAAAAGTCGCCGAAGAAAAGGTCAAAAAAGTAAAAAGTAGTTTCGCTTTTACCCAGGTTTGGAAGGTCCTTTCAGTTCGCCCTCAAAAACGTAATGACCTAAATGCGACGCTTGTTTTCCTCAGAATATGTCGCTAACCAGAACCAATGGTTTTCGGATACCGGTGTTCCATATTGCGTTATCTTGCCGGCCTATATACTGAGTATGGTCGCGATATCAGAAAGAGTAGAAGACCAACTCCTTACAAATCTCAAAAAGCTGGAGTTACTTTTCAAGCGGTCTGTGTAGTTCTCACAAAAGGTTTAGAATGAGGGTGCTTTAATTACCCCTGGCATCGTGGCTAAAAGATACCGTTGCCACCTAGTTCAACTGTGTTCACCAATAAATTCGTTTGCCTAACGAATGGATATATTCTTTGAAATCATAACATTAGAAGTGAACGACAGCATTATTTTGATGGAACTTTTTACTGACCTTAGGCATCTTACTAACTGGATATAAGTCTCTCCCTTGTTGATTCGTTTTTGAAGAACCTTTCTGCCGACTTTCCTACCAACTATGTTTTTATTTGTCCTTCTGCTCCAATCTGTGCACTATAAAGCGTATATTATGGCTCAGTACCGTCAGCTGTGAGCCGGTGCACTGCCAGCGACCCCCCTCCCCCTCTTCCTCGGAGCCGTCCATTCCTCAAGCTCCGCGGAGCGTCACTAAGGGAGCGCTCCAAGGCGTGCTCCAACCGATGGCTACACTGTCGGTAAACATTTTCGGCAAGCGTAAACTTTTTAATTAATTCTCGTTAAAGGTGGTGCCTTTGCTGAATTTTTACTCGACTACGAGAGGCAGCTGAAAAGTTTTATATTACCGAACGGTACTAACAAGGCTTCTCAACTATCCAATCGATTTTCATATCTCGATTTAAAAAATGACAATGTAATTTTCAGTAATACTATCTACGAGACTACGATCTCTACAAGAGGTGTCCACTTTGGTCCTTTGATTGGTCTTTTTACTATCAATACAAGTTGTAAAGCAAGCTTTATTAGGAAACAGATAATTTATAAGATAAATCGTACAACCCGTGAAGTCGTTAATTAAGGCTTTACAGTTATCACTCACGAAAACCCGTTAACCTAAAACGGTGACTATAACGCAACTTCGAAGCTCCATGCAATATTTATCTAATTACTTTATCGAAAGCTTTTGCAACATGTCTCTTTGAAAAGCAACTCATACTTTAGATAATAATATGTATTTGATATAGCAAGTTCCTAATGGTGTCAAGTGTAGCAGAGAACCATAGCATTGAGCTAAAATTAAAAATCCTCTGAAATGTCCAGAACATTTCCAACCGTTTTTTATCAATTTGTAAATGACATCTTTGAACCCTTTTGGTTATGATATTTTAAAACAGAATATTTCAAAAGAGTAGCTAATATTTATATTAAAAAACATGTTTTTTAAAACATTGAATTTGTATACGTGTGCTGGGTAATTATTAGCGCCCTTGGAAAATTCTCACTCTTGCAAGAGTTTTCTTTTGATTTTCACGTAATTTCACATGTAATTATACGTTAGTACCTACCTACTTATTACCAGCTCTCTACACTGTAACTACACAAGCCGAATACAAAAACCGTTCAATACTCGTGTATTCAACTTGAATACATTTGAGCTCCATTTGCGTAACCCTCCCCGTGCGACCCGTTTAAAGATTCACAGCACCGCGGGCGTGGGGTCCTTTCGACCGCTTTGAAGATATTCACCTTCATTAACGCGGGTCCGAAAGACCCGCGGGGCCGGCCTTGATTCTCACAGTTTAATTCGTGAGCTGCTCTTCTAAAGTCCTTTAGTTTTGATGTCGCTAGTCGCTACTGGCTATCGTTATTAAGTTGGTTGAAGATATCTTTCTGTTTTGAAGGCTAAACCTAGACCTAGACTAGGATTATACGGACTTTGAAAAAAGAAAGACATCACTATTAGTGTCTTTTTAGCCCCAAAGAGCTTTTTTACCTTTATAAGTAGGTATGTCTTATAACTGTAGGTATGTACCATAAAACAAATCAACTGTTCTTCTAGTGCTCGGTTCCTATAAACATAACGAATTGTTTCACTTACCAATGGAAGCTTTTTTTTATTGCGAAACTGGGCATATAAATAGATTCGTAAGCTAATTTTACCTGTGATATCTACTTCCATATATGGGAGGATCTACTATGCAAAGCTACGAAGTGTTTGCTTCATTATTGGTTATGATACAAGAGTCTTATTTTAACCAATAACGGTCTGTAAAGTATAGGTATCGGCCATTAGAAAACTGTCAAAACTGTAAGTCAAGACTGACAGTAATTGTCTATAGTTTGTCTCGTTGTGACTATAATATGGCGGACGACGATAAAATTAGCGGGCGCTTTTCTATCCTTACTGCAGCCAAACAGTTCATTCAGCGTAGATGGATGATTAAAAAGCCGGGAGAGGAATTACAATGCCGCGGTCAATCCTACTTTGTATGGACTCCGCTATTCAGCATTCCCATTTTATTCCCAAACCAATACTATATTTTTTACACAGTTGAAATATCATATTATTATCTATACTTATAATAAATCTGTAGAAGTGAAAATTCTGTACATTGAAAATATCAAAAAAATAAATGGCAGGGGGTGTTACTAGACCGACACCGAACCCAAAAGTGTGATTAATTTTTTTTTTGTCTGTCTGTCTGTCTGTCTGTCTGTCTGTCTGTCTGTCTGTTTGTTCAAGTATCACGCAAAAACTACCGGTTCGATTACGATGAAACTTGGTATAATTATTCTTTAATATCCTGGGCACCACACTGGGTACTTTTTATCCCGGAAAAGTATCCTATCCTACGGTTGGGGGGTGTCAAAGTTTGTATGGAAGAATTTTAACGCGCTGTCCGATTAACTCGAAACTCAATATTTATACTTAAACCCAAAAATTAAGAATAACGTGTATCAGGATTTTTCGAAATTCAACCCCTAAGGGGGTAAAATAAGGGATGAAAGTTTGTATGAAAAATCTTATTCCTTGAGGTAATAAACACGAAACTTCGCACGAATAGTTATCTAAATAAATTATAAAGTTTGTAGTTTTTTGTTTTTCTAAATTACCCCTTTTTTTTTTCCTTTTTTTTTTTTTTTTGGGTTGGAAATCATCCAATGACTTCTCCCGCTCTGGGCGGAGCGGGAGGGCGTGTCAGACTTTTACTGACTAAAACCCACCCGTGTTCCTTCCCTTGCCATGCCAGGGGCCACGGTTTCCCCTTAGGACTACCCGCAACCCCGGCGGGCAACGGTCCTAGCGGACCCCGTCAGTTTTGCTGACATCTCTTTGAGGCGCGCGTGGAACACGACGCGCCGTCGACCCGGGCCTGGTCCTTATCGGGGGCGAGCTACCCATTGCTCACCGCCCGCAAGCCCGCGCCTACGGTGGCCGGGAATCCTCCAAGGAGTCCCGACGCCCAGGGCGTCTCCTACGGCGGCTAGGCGCGTGAGGGCGCGAACTTTGCCTCTCCCTCACGCGCTCCGCCTCCTCCTTCGTCTAAATTACCCCCTAAAGGGGGATTGGGGGGTGTCAGTGTTTGTATGGAAGAATTTTAACGCGCTGTCCGATTAACTCGAAACTCAATATTTATACTTAAAACCCATGGGGATGTATGGGGTAATTTCCGACACTCACGCGGGCGAAGCCGCGGGCAGCAGCTAGTCACAAATAAATCATGATTATTCTTAAATTACACTCAATTGTCTACCTAAAGCCTATTTTCTATGTAGGGGTCCGCTTCCAGTCTTGCCAAATATAGCTTAATATTGCAAAGTTTATTCATAGTGTGGGGTAAACTAAACCACACTATAAACTTTAACATCTAAACATCACCACACTAGTTACTCTAACATCTCAATCGCATCTCGCATCTCACATCGCTGACGCAGCACCCCACATTTGTATCAAGTGGGCAAATAAAGAAGGAAACAAGTTAGATGGAGTGGAGCCGGACCGCGTTCGCGACTAATTAACCCTCCCAGGGAGGGTGGCAGCGGGTAGGGGGTTAAAAAATATGCGGCGCCATGGGACGATGCGACGCCTCCAAGAATTTCCACTTTCAGACTGCAGCTGGGTTTGTGAGTTTGTGATTTTCAAGCTTTGTTTGTAATTGTTGTACTAGGAATCGTGGCTTTAGAGTTACGGGGAATTGATAAGGTGAAAGGGGTTTTAGAGTTAACTGAAGAGTTGATTAGTTTTTCAAAATTGTATGAGTAGAGTTTACCCTAGTGTGGTTTAACTGTTTTAGATATTTTTATTGTCTGTCACAAACAAAGACCAAAAGCTCTGAAAAGAGGTTGCTCATATGATTAGCATGGACGATTTTTTTAAGTATATTTTATCTGTCATTAAAAATTTGTAGAGTAGAATTCGGAATGGTTGCAGCAAGGTAGGTACCAGTAAATAAAAAAAAGTATTCCTAAAAAATGTACAACTAAAAAATACCTAGAAAATATAGGTACCTATTATTATTAAAGACAGCTCCCTAAGAAAGTAGTAAGTGAAGCGAGTGCAAAAGTCCGGAGCGAGACAAGGGAGGGGGCGACACAAGTAGACTCAGACGTCCTCTCGGAGGGAAGCAAGGTCGAGAGCACGGAGGGAAAGGCCCGGGAAAATTTGCGCTCGGGAAAATTTTGACATAGTTATTTGAATATTTATAATAAGGTGTTATACAGTCTTGTCGAATTCGATTAAGTTTAAAGTCATTTAGTCTTACAATCTACTTGATTAAAATTAGTCAAATGATCAGCTAAAGCTTTTCAGCAGCAGCAGAATTGTTGTACAGCATAAATAGCGTATCCAGGTCGAACCTATCTACCAGGTATTAGGCATTAAAAACATTTAAGGAACCTCTGAAGGCCAATTCTCGTCCTTCAAAAACGATCACATTCAAGTCGCAATCTGTCAAACTTGTCAAAAATGTTGGTAAATTAATATAATTTTTTGACAGATTGCGAATGAGATGTGAATGCGAACGTTCTTAAAAATACGGGAATCGCCCCTCTAGTCTCAGATTGCATAAAAAAATACTTAAAATGAACGCAAAGAAATTAATATGGACATGAAATGTATTCCTCTTTAAATATCACAAAGTCAATGCGCTAATTGTTCCACCGGCAACAGCTTTCATCTCAGGAAGGATACAATTAATGCACGTGCTTGGCTATTTATAGACTACACGTGCCGCAAAGTCCGGGCCCAATATTTATAGCTGGAGGCTAAGTTGGTGTTCGAAACGTGGCCAATGGTCAGCGCGAGAAATGTGGTCACGTTGCTAGGTTACGGCTGAAGTATCTAGTAGTAGCCTGATTACATGTAAAGTTCGATTATACCTATTCGTACGTACCTATAACCCCAATCGTTCGTTAGTTTTAGTTTTCTGTAGAAATACCTTCTACAGATGTCAACTCACTATCATCGCGAAACGTTAGTTAATTGATTCAGGCGTGACTTGGCGGAAATACATTATTAAAAAAAAAACAGCGCTCGGCGTGACAACACGTCGTGTTCGGGTTCGCGACAAGTCAATCGTCATCCTAGACGCCTCGTTGAGAGGTGAAACACGTGTCGATTTCTGAAAGGGTTTTTATGACTCTTTACGATTAGTTAAGCGGAATAGATTAATAAATATATCTACGTCTATTTCATTTTATAACAAAAAAGGTCAATGTCGAAACGCGAAATCGTGTTATGGTATGATATTACTTTCACTTCTTCTCTTCTTATTGTCACAATTCAAAAGCGCAAAATTACATATATCTCCAAAGAAATTACTCGTTATTATGCAACCAGTTGACCAGGACAAAATAACATCCTTTTAGCGATCAAGATGATAGAAAAGTTAAAATTATATTGGATTGAGACAAGCTACCGACAAGCACATACCGAGACTCCTCCGTGCTTCGGAAAGCACCTTAAACCGTTGGTCCCGGCTGTCATTCGTGGACCTTTGACAGTCGTTACAGGTCCCACGTGGATTTCAGATAGGCAGTCGCTCCATGTAAAATACTGGTATTCGGCTGCATCCAGTTAGACTGAAATGTGACACCAAATAGGATGCCTTTGGGAAAAAGTTAGGCTACTGAATTCTGTGGAAAAAGAGTGTGGTCGTTGTAGAAAAAAAATATCTCAAATATTCTCTAGGTCCTCAGGAACCAAACGAACTTTCAACCACGAATACACCTACCCAGATATACATACATAGGTACACAATACATAGGTTTGGCCTGTGTATCGTTATCAATACACAGTTGAATGCGTCTGCCCATTCCCCTGATATAATCAGTCTCCGATTCGCCTCTTAGGACAATGCGATTCATTTTCCCCCTTTCTCCCACTTACGGGGTAGTCCGTAACTTACGGGGGATAATCTGAAAATGATCCGCTGACAAGTATCTTAATGCGTACTTTATTTGTTCTAGTGGCAGTATCGAATTGTTTTGTATCAGTGGTGGTATTCCGTAAGCATCTCACCGTGAAAACTAAGGTGAAGTGAGCTGTCAAATTGTGTCAATCCCTTGCAAACAGGTGGAATGACGATCACTTCAAGCTCACTTCACATAAGTTTTCACGCTGAGTTTTTTACAGAATAGAACACCTGAACGAAGGAGTCTGGAGTCTTTATTGTTGGTAAATTATACCCAACCAGCTTCTGCCCGCGACTACGTCTGCGTAGAAGAAACAGCCTGTCACTCAGGAATTATGTAGCTTCACTGTATTGAAAGAAATTTCGGAATCGGATCTGTAGTTCCGAAGATTACATAAAAACTCTCAAATTTTACTTCTATATAATATTAGTTGGTATAAATAATATTGAATACAACATATGACAATAAATTCTCAGTGCTGGCTTTTCCACAAAGGGTTAGGCAGAGGTGTACCTATAGTACATCACCATCATCTGTCATCATCTACTTTATTATTAAAAAACTCAAAACGGATATTACCGGACATATTAGAATATTAACGGATATAATATTTATTTATTTATTCATGACGTAATAGTATCTATCGCGAGATACTTAGCACCTGCGGTACGCGACGTAGGATAACGTAGAGGTAATGTTTTTACGAGGTGGACGCAGCCCGTGGCCCGTATAGATAAACTCACCCGGTACGATGAAAAATAAAAATAGAGGAGCAACGCGGAGACGACATCGTGGGAATTAAGTTGTGTTTTTTTGCGCGAACATTGATCGTATTGGTATTGGTCCTTGGAACCTCGTTTGTGTATACTGTAACTATAATGTTGTTTTTTTTTTAAATGTCCTTTGACTCTTCTGAGTTTCTCACAAGTATTTTGCTGTGAATTAAGTAGTTACTACCTCGTTGGTCTAGTGTTCGCAAGCGCTACTACTGGGCAGTAGGTCCTGGGTTCGATTCCCAGGTCGGGCAAAGTGTTATTGGGTTTTTTTATCAGGAATTTGTGAGTAGCAGCCCGGAGTCTGGATTTGTGCACGGTTAATGGCAATAGGCTCGCTCCTTATTACATGGGACTTAAATATAACTGGCGAAATGTGGGTACACCTCAGCACAAACCTCTGGAGATATTATTTTATGTAGTTTAGTCCTCTTATAGGTACTAATAGCCTGGTCCTTACTAGGATACACTTGTAGTCACAAAATATATTGATATGATGAGCCGACGAGAACCAAAATGCGTAAAACTTGTCTGAAGTCGTGTCCCGATGCGGATTGCGACGTAGGACTTACGTCGTTAATAAATTGTGAAAATTTCTGAGTTTATCTGGGACATTACTGACATCGGTGAAGGATAAACCTGAGGAAACCTGAACTTATAGTTAATATAAGTCTGAAATCGCCAAGCCGTCTTGCTCGTGCCTCTTCTGTATATGAGAAGAGGCCTTTGCCCTGCAGTGGACTAATAATAAGCTATTATTAATTTATTATCTTAGTTAGGAATATTTTCCGCCTATCATGGTATTTTAATCATCTTTACTTATAATATAATCAACCTATAAAGTTCCCAGTGCTGGTACATTATAGGCTGGCCGTAATCCACCACGGGGGCCCAGTGCGGGTTAGTAGATGTCACATGTCTTTTGAATTTTTGGTTCTAGGACATTGTTTGTTGCCCATTCCAAAGCGTAGTAGGTACCATCGCGGTCACGCATATCTACCCATTTTGAAAACAAAATCCCGTGCACACTATGACCACATCTGTTTCCCGCCCCTTTTTTTGTAGGTAAGCGTTGCTATAGCGGCCGAGCGCTGCAAGCAGGAATAGTCCTTACGGTGTTCAGATATGCGTGTCCGCGATAGTACCTATTGAGAAGAACGCGCAAGAAACTCCACGGAGTCGCTATAGCTAGAGTAGACCATAATTCCAAACGCCTATAGAGCCGTCGTATCGCCTGCGACCAGACATTCGTCTGTTTACGTAAAACAACGGTAGGTAGGTACTATTTGTAGGGACTGGGAACCCTTTTTTAAGTGCGCCTCGTTCGATTTACGATCCCGTTTACGATTATGTCAAGCTTTGTTAACACGCTCTGCAGGTGCGCCCTTTTCGACAGATTAGTTTTAATCCTACTATATTTTTCTACGTAGGTGTACTGAGTGGGCGTAAAAAAAATGGAGTCTGAAAATTACCTACTAGTAGTAAAAAATTACTTAAACTAAAAGAGACTTTTTACAATAGACTTTCCTGACTCCTGCGCTATGCTCCTGAGCTTTCCGTTTTGTCGAAGTGACACTAAATCTAGACTAGATTAGAATATTACCATTAATTTATTGTACCTAGATACAATTTAAAAGGTTTTAAGAAAATATTGCTGTTTGTGTAATTTCAAGGTCGCTAAATTAAAAAGGACTTTTTACAATAGACTTCCCTGACTCCTGCGCTATGTTAATAAGAGTCATGAGCTTTCCGTTTTGTCCAGGTGACACTAAATCTAGACTAGAATATTGAAAAGCAACCAGCACCCTAATTACGTAATACACGATCAATCACAACACAATCTAATCGTTTTGAAACAGATTCCTAATCCAATGATTCATAAGTTCGAAAAAAAAATCAGCTGAACAACGTAAATAACGCAATGATTGCTGTTGAACTGTCATAATGAAACAGATTAGTCTAACTAAAATTTGTTACGCAATTAGCCGGTTTGCGAATCAAACGAAATAAGATCATCAGCTACAAATGGCTTGCAACTCGTGTAGTGTGCAGACACTGATGTTATACATTACGCCAACTATCCTAACTTCATAAAACATAACAACGCTGTAAAAAATGGGTCTTAATTCCGAGCAACCTTCAACAGAAATAAATCAAACCGCAGTTCCAGTTCGCGTGACCTTGTCGCGGAGCTTTACCGGCCGGAAGCTTGCCCACCGGCTGCGCGGGCGCAGCGGACCGCGTGGTGACACGCAATGGGCACGGGGGCAAAGGGGGAGGAAGGATGTGGTCACGCACATTCACGGGAGATCGTATCACGGCCCCGGGGAGCACGCGAGCCCGCGGAGAAACCGCCGCGTGGTAGTGACGACCAGGGAGGCGTCGATAGATTGATTATCATTTTGTAGATACAATTTAGAAGGTTTTAGGAAAATATTGTTGTTTGTGTAAATTCTAGGTCGCTACGGTTCCTACGGCGCTACGCATATGCTACGTGTGTGCTACACCTTTGCTACGCGTCTGAAATAAGTACTAAAGTTTTCACTGCGCGTCGATTACGCGCATAATTATGCTACTTCATGTACGTTTTTTTTAAATGAATAAATGAAAACTAAAGAATAGTACGTAGTAGAACCTGATCATGACTAGTTTTTCAAGGTCCCTTGATCAACAAACTAGACTCCTCACCAATATGTGACCAATGTGGAATATATGTTTTTGTTTTTATTTCTTCCTGGCTTTACGATGATTGTTTAATTTTTGTGTTACATTTATTGTTAAAACCACTGTTCGACACAAATGTAAAGTTGAAGAAATAAATAAATAGATATTCGCTACATGAACAATCACCCTCCATAACATTTAAATATCTATCTCCAAATTCCGATCGCATCTAGTTTCAAAATATTTTTAACTGACTGTGGCGAAGCCAAAAGAGGAGGGTTATTATTTCTTTCGACGTGTAAAAGTGTTTTTACAACCAATTAAAACAGAAATAGAACATCATTTATTATTTATCCTTATTCATCGATATCGATCTGTGCTGCATCACTAGCGGATGCGGCGCGCGCGCATGGGAGGCACGTCGCCTCCCGCGAGTGCCGCGAAGCACCGCCGCAGCCATCGGTCATTGCGATGCCACCTGGCAACTGACTCATGAATTGACTGCTAAACTTGATGTGGAAGTAAATTGCGGTATAAGTAACTGTATGGATTTAGTATTGGAATTACATAACTTAGGTGTTTTTTTCTTTTTTATTAATAACTAAAGTTCTTAGTAATTGATCTAGCCATATAGACTATGTATGTAATTTAATTGTAACTTAATATTTTACGACATAGATTATGCTATATAACTAAGAATAGTGTCCATTTTTTAGTGTTTCTTTCTTATGGTCTGATAATTGATAAAAACAGTTTGTTTATGTGTTACAGCATTGTTACTATTTATTATTCATTCACTATTTATATATCTATGTGAGTACTATTTGTTTATTTATGTAAGTAGATCTTTTGAGCCACTTAAACATGTAATTGGTTTGGTCAATATATTTAAAACTAGATGTCGTCCGCATTTCCTAGCTGACTGCTGATTCCTGAGTAGAAGTGTCGAAACAAACTCTAGGAGGAATAATTTAGAAGAATGGAAAATCTTCATCAAGTTCTTTTCCATAAAATAATAGTATTGTTTAACCATATCCGATCTTTGAATCATGTAAGATAACGCTTTTATCAACCTTTGTGTAGGCCCAATATTGTCAAATTTTTATTGGCGAAGCGTTTTATGTGAGTGTATTTTCCAGGACGAAAAAAGCGAAATTATATAAATTGCCTGCGACACACATAAATATATTATAGTACTGTAATATAATGTATCTCTGCATTCTACATTTCTTGAAGCCAGGCATCGGTGATAGCTATTATGGCTGTAGTAGACCTTCATAATCTGACAAATCTAAGAGAATCCAATATATTTGTTCTTCAGAACTTTGCCCATTTTCTGTTACCTAGGTAATCAGTTCCAAGCGAAAGCACTGACAGACTTCCAGATAGATTATGTCTAGGATTTTGATTTCAAAAGCTAGGAGACAGCTTAGATAAATAATTGCTAAGCAAGGACGAAGTAACAGAATAATAATATGAACCTGAGGGGCGATTCCCGTTTTTTTTTAAGATTGTAGGTACGCATTCTAATCTCAGTCTCAATCTATAAAACCAACCTGTGGTTGACGAAGGTTTTGAGATGTTTTCCCTATTACACCACACCCGTAGCTCGTATTTCAATAAGCCAGGCCGTCACACTTATACGTATTCCAATAATATATCATACATTCGTGATGTAATCCTTTTATTTTTTAAATCGTTTAATAGGTTTTAAATTATCCTCTAGTTCCTTTATATTGTTGTCAAGTTTTTGACAAGTTTTTAATTACGGCCTTCTGAAATTCGGTAAACTAAACAACGTAACAAAACCTATTTCAAAAGTTGTTTTAAACCACTTCTGAAATTAGGTTTTGTTTTAACGGTAACACATGTCTCAACTAAATGCAATTTTAAGTTAGGTGGTTTCAGTTACAAGATTCGTGAAACATAATGAGTATTGATTTATCACACGACTAGCGACCCTGGTGCGGACGGATTTCACGACTTGACAAAACATAAGAATTCTTAATTATATGTAACTTTAATAGTATGTAAGTTTAATATAATGTTAAGACACATAAACCTTCCGTAATAAATTCTCTACATGATGGTATAAACCGAATCAAAATACGATGTGAAGTTTAGAGGAATATTTCAGGCAAATAGACAAACACCAAGTCACTTTAATTTATAATATATTTAGAGAGGTGAGGAACAGGGTGTAAAGTTCACTCATCCTCTATAGAAAACGGAGGATCCTCCAACCAGACAGGTGTCATTGCTGGCAGGCCCTGCCAGAAACGACACCTGTCTGCCAACTGCCCAACGATTGATGTTGGATAGTTTTATATAAATGTTGATCGCGCGGTAAACTCTAATTGTGCGATGCAGGATTTGTGTTTCGTCAGGTCTTTGATGCGTAGTTCAAACGTGGCGATGTAGATGCCGCCACAATATGTATAAATTATAGGTTCCTTTGAGTGTAGCTTTCGGCTTTGCAATCCCATCTCAAGAACACAGCCTGTTTGTTTGTCCAATGAACGATTTATCTATGTATCTATTTGAATGCGACCGTCGCGCGAATACACGTCACACGATCGTGAAAATTCTGTTCACGATCGATAAAGATGGTCACCCATCCACGGACAACCCCGGAAAGCGTAGCTTAACCTGATGGATCGACCCGTGCGGCTGTTGTTACTTAGCCACGAGCTCCTCGCGCAGCCTAATAAACATATTATTATCATATTATGATCATATTTACACAATGTTTTCGATGTTTAACGATTGGGAACAATATGTGGTTCACTTCGAAGGATATTAAAAGATAACTTTTACTATGTAAATAGTTACATTGTAAAAGTTATCTTTTAATATGCGTAAACCTTTGACCTAATAAAATATTAGCTTTTAGAGCAAATTACTTTGTTTAAATGTTATTGGGATTTGACTTCAGTGGTTTATTAGAATTACTAGCTGTGTTTTTTAAACCTTTTCGGTTTTAAGTATTACAATTTCAACTCATTCGCTAAGTATAAAGCAGAAGAAAAACCGGCCACGTGCGTGACCACGGACAATGAAGGGTTCTGAAGTTGGGATGAATTTATCCCAAGAACAAACTTAATATTGTAGTTGAAAAATATGTTCTCAACATGTTTTTGCAACTGCAAATGTAAGTTTGTCACTTTGAGTTATCACTCGTTAACTTGTAGAGCCTAGTTAGCTGTGATAGTTTTCCTTTTAGTTTCGTAATATATACTACTGCCTTGATTTTTTTCACATATCCAAACCCACCATTTAACTGGCAGGGGGGGACACTTGACTCTAACAAAAATTAACATTTTAAAGCTTAATATTTCGCAAACGGATCCCTGAATCCAAAAATTGTTTTCACACACTCACAATCAAAATATTATTGAACGACCTTTCACACCACGGAATAGACGAGAAAAAAAAAACATCCCCACTTTACGGGTACGGGAGGAACCCTTAAAAAAAAAATGTTAATCGCCATGGTTTAGCTATTATACTGTTTAACCCCATGTTGTCAATGTATTTTATTATTAGGATCTAAATCTATAAATATAAAGAAATATATCATTATTTTTGATTCCCTTTTACATCTGAATGTATTGTACTACATTCTTAGAGTAAGTACATTTAGATGTATCGATACTTTGTTCTCCATCACTAAATAGCTCTCACAAAAGGACGATTTCGTAGACTTTGACGCACATTACTGATAAGAATCTCTCATGTCAAGGAAACGTTGCTAATAGACGCAAAACATTATCCAAAACCACGTAAAACTTGAAAAAAATAACCCTATAATAATAGCCTCATAAATCAAATCATCAAATAGTAACCGGAACCTTCGTACAGTTGACGGCTATAAAATATCCGGTAATAAGGCCACCTGTTGCCCCGGCTGGTTGTTGCGCAACAAAACGCCGGGTGATCCGGTTGAGAGCTGATTTAACAAACTACTGTATTTGATGAGTGGATTGTGAGGGTTAATTTTTTATAGTATTTTAATTTTAGGAAACGTTGTATGTGTATTAGCGATACATTGAATATAATTGTTCTAACTTGAGATACCTGCGAGTATCTATATGGGTCAACTTTTTGTACTGGTACGTGTTGTCTGATTTTAGCGTGTAATACTGCGCAAATTATTGATAGGATATCCCATTGTCTGTAATATACTTCTACGGAATAACATTATTCGAATATAACCAAATACAAAGACACATGGACCCCAATTTCTGCATAATTACAACGAAAATATCCCACAAAAATGCCAACAAAGAAAACAAAACAATAGTGATGTTCGCTCCATCCTTAATTCCCGCGCACCAAATTAGGGCAGCACGCATGCGAATCGATATCGCGTGATTATCGAGTATAATGGTCGCGAGACGCGGGACGTCGCGTCCCGGGTCGGGTCGGACTGACAGACCCGACCACCGATCGCGGACCCGGCGGATAATTTGGACATTATGTATTAAGGGAGTATGGTGTTATTATGATGATGGAGAGTAAGCGGATTTACGATGTGTATTGATGTGCTAAGTTGAAATGACGGGCATTGTTTTTATGGCTACAGACATTGAACTACATAGTTTTGATTCTGCGATTTTAGAATTTCGCAGATGACGACGAGCGCGTTAAAGTTATTTTCTTCAATATTGAGTTTTAAGGCATCGAACCAATAAAATTTTATGAACGAGTCGTTTCGCTTCGGATCAAAATAATTAACAAGATTCGAGTTCATTCCATAAACAGATATTTATGGACGTTGAGTAACCATGTATGGTATCGATAGAATCGGAATGAAATCGACCCGGGGCGCATTCGTATCTGCTGAATAATTTACTGCGATTTGATTGGTCATCACGGGCGCGCTATTTGCATAATTGCCCATTAGCAAGTTTTTGTTTACAACCAACTACGAGTTGGACAAAGCAGTCGTGTGTAGCTGGAGGCCACATCTCTACCGTTCTGGGGTTCATTTGCATTATTTTATTTAAAACCCTTCGCCGACACTTAATTCTAAGCGGAACGCGCGTTTAGAGGACCTTTCCCTTCAAGATTATTTACTCTACCCTACCGTAACACGAATATTGTGGAATAGCGAAACGTGCTCCTACGTAAATATCAAAAATTGTGAATATCCAAATTCTGGAGCAGGATTAACGAAACCCAACCGGTTCATCAATAGGGGTCCAAGCAAAATTCCGTCTCGAATATCTTCAGCGGCCTCTCGTTTGTATGTACGTAAACACGCAAAATCCCTGTGAAGGTACGACCGCGGTCTCTAGACATGTGCGGGACATAAATTTGGCGAGCGTTACGTAGGTACAGGCCGGCCGCTATGTGCCGCAATACATAAGGCGTACCTATGTACGGAGCAACACGGGCGTCACTTATCCGCGCGGAGGATGCGGTGGCCGTCCGATCACCCCCCGGGGGGTGAGGGTGGTCCCCCCACCCCCCTCGCGATTCATTAAGGCGGCCGCGCCCGACGCGGCGGACGGTCGCGGAGTCTCCGTGAATTCAAATTAGAGGCGGCTCGGACGTCGTGCGGTAGAGATGCGGCTCAGTACCCTCGACCAACCTGCTGTCGACAAAGGCACATCGATACTATTTATAGCTAGGATTTCAGTTTGCAGATTAACTACCCTTTTTAGATCAAGCATGAATAATCGAGAATATCGGCAATAGACTGAAGTAGGTAGGATCATAACACGTAACTGAAGAAATATTGGCACCTCAGCCGACCCCTTCGGGGATACAGGCGTTATATTATTGATATTTGACTAAACCTTGGGTTTTCTATAAAACGGCATGGCTATGTAACGGCAGACATAAAATGACGGTAGATGGCCGTCACATAGTGGTGCTGTCACTTTTATGACAGCTGTCATAGCGACTGATTTGTGGCGTTGGTGCTTTTTTGTACTAATAATTTCCCTTAAGTACTTTCATAGTCAAAATGTAATTTAGGTATTCAGCTAATAACTTTACTGAAATGTTGTAAACTAAATGAGCCTTTTCCGTTTAATATCCTTTAAGCTTTGTTTCATGAACATAGATTCGGTTTCTATACGTCCAGTGACAAGTCAAACCGAGTTTCTTCATTCATGTTATTGGCATTTACTAGTTACTACCCAGATGTCTGGTATGAATGATCAACCATGGTATTATCAAGTAACTTATTTACTCATATAAATAAGTTAATAAATATGCTTTTAATAAAACAAAAGAAAATCTTAAAACTTTTTATCGACAATGAAATTTGGTCACATCACTGGCGCCCCTTTGTCTCGACAAGACAGACGCGCAGCACGGGCGCGGGGGTGCGCCAGGCGCGCGGGGGGCGGTCAGCACGTGCCGGACGGAAGTCGCGCCCCGCGGCCGCACCGCGCTAAATGATTCAAAACTTGCCCGGACTCCGGACTCCGGACCTGCAAGATTTATGCCCCTACCCCAACCCTAGATTAAAGATGTCGCCTTTATTGAAATACCCTAAAATATTCGCGGGCAGAAACACCCGACTCGATGCTCGATGCGCCCCATTCATTCACATTCAGTCCTCGTACTCATTTCATTCACTCTTTATTGTTTGTTTTTCGGACTGTTTATTGTGGGGAGTGAGTTTTCTCGTTAATTTTTTCTTCGCGGATACCAATTTGTATAAAAGTAGGGATGTTTTTGTTTTATTGTGGGTACATTAGCGCGAAGTATCGAATCGCGTTGTAAATACATTTTAATTCAATTAATAATTGACCTCTGCATCTGCCCTAATGTGGGAATTTCGAAGAATCTGCACTTATTCCTAATGTACATCAGAAAGGGAACCTCTGTGCAAACCACTTCTAGGTCTAAGGCTTTGGGCTGGGCGTTCACGAATCAGTCAATTCAGTGAGTCAATATTGGATGAAGAGACTATTAGGAATGATGGGGACCTACTGGTGAGAGCTAATTACACGCATTTACATTTGCACTATTAAAATAAATAAAGCCTTTGCGACATAATTCCAATAAATAGAGCTACACACAAAACGTTCAAATCACTCATTCATATCGATATTTATTTAATAATTCCACTGTATGGTTTGGCAAATATAGTTCGAATATTTCCCGCGACTAATAAAACAAAGAGAATCGTAAATGAATTCTGTATTGTTTATTATAAATATAAATAGGAAAAGGAACATCATGTTTTTCGGACAGCGGATTCAAAACATAATAACACGAAAATGCTTTTGAAATGAAAACTCTAAAACGCGAAATAAATGTGCAACAAATAAATCAATTTCTCATAAGGAAAGAAGGCCTGATACATAGAAGACACATGGAAACATTAAAGGCTGCAGTCATATAAAAATAACCGAACAAACAAGAAAAGAAAAACAATTTTGTTGTTCCAAAAACGGAACCCCATACAAATTAGTATATTAGCACGAAGTTGGCAACACTGATCAGTTGGGCTCACAATCGAACAAAGTTTGTCGTAAAGTTCGCGGCACCGAGCCGAGGCCAATATGCAAATGTGAACTTTCCCTGTTTCGGAGGGCGGCAGGACGCTGCGACTGCACTTGGCCGATTTACGGCACTCCCCGGCTTTCAAATTGAAACTTACTACGGTTCGCGGACCCCTACGTACCAATTTTTTTTAAAGATGATAAGTGCATGTGTTTGTTTGCGATATTTTTGAACCTTTTCGGCGCCTCGTCACTTTTGGGTGGATGCTAAAATCGATTGAGATGTTTTTGTTTATTCATAAAAATTGATTACCAGTTACCAGTGTGACCATTGCAAACGCGAAATCGAATGATTAAAAATGTTACAACAAAAAACATTCAATTATCGTAGGTACTAAAAATGTTAGTGTCATATTCAGACACTTGTTGATTGCCTCAATGTTGGATTGTTTGACATCCTTTTTTTTATATGCACGTTTCAGTATTTCTGAATAGTAAGAATTAACAGATACCTAAGTATCCCGATTATCAGCGAAGCTTTGATAATAGTACCTAACCAAACCAGATGAAACGTTATCCTCATCTCAGCTTCAATGGGTCTGACAGAAACATCCCGTAGGCAACGCTAGGTAATACCGTTCCCATCTTCTGAGTAATTAACGCGATTGCGAGAGCGCTATGTACTGAAACTGTGTTTGAAATAGAGACGCCTTTAACCAAGATTCGAGATGCAATGGCCTATATACGAGACGCGTAGGATATCAAAGCAATCTGGACGGGTGGCCGTCCGAGGTGCAATTCGGGCC
The DNA here is from genome assembly GCA_914767815.1 of Eupsilia transversa. NCBI lineage: Eukaryota > Metazoa > Arthropoda > Insecta > Lepidoptera > Noctuidae > Eupsilia > Eupsilia transversa. The sequence goes on from OU611891.1 coordinate 10,701,709, forward strand.
TGCTCCTTGCGCATATTGCATGCACGTACCAATGAAGTTTGCTTTGTAGGCGGTAATCTGCGGGGGAGTATCGGCCGGGGTGGTGGGTGGCGGGTTATGTACACACGAGCCCGAGGCGTCGAGGTAGGCAAATGGCCGGCGAGGCGGGCGCGTAGGCCGGCAGATCTCGAGCGATATCGACCCGCGGCCGGCCCGCTCGTCGCCACGGACAACACTCGCGGCGCCACCCGCCGCTAGCGACAAAAACACTCCTTTGTTTGCGCACGACCAAGTGCTATAGCCTGGGAAACGAGCCCCTGTTGACAATGGAACTGACACGTTTAAACAACCGTGAGCCGCCGATAGCTAAACGACTGTTCTTTTCCCGGTTTATCGACATATCCATGCCAAACATCTATATATTTTTTCAACATTCATTTAATGTCTACACAATCTCAAAAAGTAAACAACAACAGCCTTTCTCCCTAATCCCTATCTAACTTGACCCACCTCAACGAAAAATTTGCCTACATAAATAATTAAGGATAATATCGATGTCGATAAACTGTCGTAATGGCGGGTCACCCCTACTTCGTCGCGACCGCTAGGCGGCGGGTGGCGCAAATCACTCGCGCGGACTGCCGTTCTTGGAGAGCGCCCCCGCGCTGCGCTCCTTTATCAACGTGTTTAGTTTTATTTGTCGATAAAAAATACCGTTCTGTGCACTACCCGTGGACCAGAGGATGTGGTCTTTTATGTCGTGTGTTTATGTTAGGTAAAAGGGGTTTTTCTGTTTATACGTGGCTGTGATTTTAGATTTTCTGTTTTAGGTTATACGTTCTGGTTTGAAGAGGGTATCATTTGAATATAGAATACATAACATAACAGATGGATTTTTACAGAATAGGTAACTTTTTTTGACAAACATTGCTGTGCCTCTACTGAGCAGAGGTGTTCTCAGTCTCCTCCATAGAATGAAATCTCTTTCTCTCTCTTTTTTGTTTTCTTTGGACATCATGAATGAATGAAGTGAATCTAAGTCATCACGATAGGTCTTCATGGACCCACTTTCATTATGCATATTGTTTGTTATTGTTACTAATATATTGTTTTCTTATTATTGCATACATTTTGTCATGCTTTTATACTTCCTGTACTATATATTATCCATATACTATACTCCCATTTTCAGAAAATCAAGTAAAATATTAAACCATCGACTATCGACATCGACACAGGCACAGCGCATTCAATTAGAGTCACAGCACGGTTTCGCATGAGTGGCGTCTCTACGCGTCGGCAGCCACGAGCCCCCCGAATCGATACTGACTATCGATACCGGGCGAGCGGACGTGGCGCAGCCCTAGTGCGGTGGGCGTCTTGTTCGAAATCCGAATAACGCTTGGTCAAGCGCGACTCAAAGCGAGGCACGTGGCATGGTCTAATTTGCGCCGGCTATAGAGCGTACCAAGCTATATGTGGTACCTACCTATATAGCCGTGCTGTATGTACCGTATGTGGTACACCTCAGGCTGCGCTTTTGAACTGAATATTATATGTACTCTGTGCTTTACCCTCTGTATCTCCATATCGTCTGTGTGCGTCCATTTCTTATTCACTGTACGTGGAGGCTGACATTGTTTTCATGTTCTGTTGTGCTGTTGTGCCTGTTTGAACTATGTTAATTGGTAAATAGCTTTGCTAATTAGGTTGGAGCTGAACTAAAGGAATTGTACCGTCGCTTATGCATAATTTTGTTTCATGCCCAGCCTAGTAGCTTGAGAAATAAGAAACAGTTGTTTGACTCTCGAGCACATGAGTAAAAAAAACGGAACTTTACTCTGTATCTTGAGTAGGACCAGCTAACCAATTGCGAACACATTGTCGTAAACTTATGACTTATCAGTTTCATTTTGACAGTTCATTAGCATTCATTGCGTTATTTACATTGTTGAACAATTTGTTTTTTCGAACTTATGAAGCAATGGATTAGCAATCTGTTTCAAAACGATTCAGATTGTGATTGATCATGTATTACGCAATTAGAGTGCTGGGCTCAATAACAGTGCCAATGACCCATTGTTAATAAAAATCCTAATTAATACTATAAATGCGGAAGCGAGTTTGTTTGTTACACTTTTTACTAAAACAGCTGAACGGATTTGGATGAAAATTGGCACATGGATAGACCATGGTCTGGAGAAGGACATAGGCTACTTTGTATCCTGGATCGCAGTCGAAGTTGCGGGCACAGCTAGTAAAGAATATTTTTCAAAACACTTCATCATCTAATAATGGAGACTACCGTCATAAAAACAACTTTCATTGCATAACCCCCTAAGGCGTCTAGAATTATGGCTAAGGGCAGATTCGATTCGATTCGAAACAGGAATAAATTTTATCTGCGGAATAAGATTTAGATACTTCTGACAGTTTTCGTATGGATAAACTGTCAAAAATTCAAAATTTATTCGGAAGAGAAGGCTTATTGCGCGGATAAAATTTATTCCTGTTTGGTCGAATCCGCCCTGAGTACGCATTTCTCCTGCCCTTATCCCAATTTATTTGAGGCCGGCTCAACATGTCTTTTTCATCCATACTTCTCTATTAGTCGTCATCTCGGTAGTCACTCTCTTTCTAGCCATATCATCTTTCACACGGTCCATCCATAGTTTCTTTGGTCTTCTCCAACTCGTGTAGCCGTCCACTTTCTTACTCAAAACTATACATAATTATAATAACCACTATCAAATAAATTATCCTAGTCATTCAAGCGCACGGGTCATTGCCAGTCCATTGTTCTCACTTCAAGCCGGCAAGACGCGCCGCCATCAGTCACCATCAGCACTGCGCATCAGTCCAGCGAATTTCCGCTACATTTAATCTCACAAACTCCCCTCGCAGGGTTATGTTATTGTTCCTCTTCTTTACGGGCTTAGTGATGAACTGATGCCGTGATGAAGTCGATGACGTACCCATGATTTTAAGGCTAAAAGGACCACCACTTACTACCATCCGTTAATAATAATCAGCAAAAACAAATTATTCATCTAAGGTTATTTTCCACCATTTAAATTAAATACAAAAACAGCACACAGTACAATTTCCGAGAAAACACGACGCACTAACTTGAAACTTGTAAACTTGTAACATTTCAAACTATTCCGTGCAGCGACAATAAAATGTAAAAGCGAATGGGGAAAAGAAAATTGATAGCGAAAGTGCTGAAAAGTTTTCAGCGAAAAGTGAAAGTTGAGTCGCAAAAGTTGCGAATGCCGACTTTGTTTCCCTCAACTTTGGATTCAATTTGTGGGAGGAGGAATCCCCCGCTCCCCCAACCGTTTATGATTCCCAACAATAATAACCGTGGGAAGTTACCTTTTTTCTCGCAACTTTTGTACAAAGATTTGTTTAGTGTTTTTTTTTTTGTCGAACTTTTAAAAGGCTATTGGTTTTCGTTTAATGTGGCTTCCCTTTTGAAAATCATGGCTTTTATTGTTTTAAAAATTGTCCTGTAATCTCTGAAAAGAATTGAAACGTCTTGTCGTGTTTGAGGTTGTATCGTACAGCTGAAATAATAAAATAAAAACAGGAATTTTATACACAGCTCGGAGAAATTGATATAATAAAAATTCCGTCGTATTTTAATTTGGATACTTACGTTAAAAATGCATTGCAAGCAAATGTAATAAAATAAAAACATATTTATGTTTATTTTCCAATAACCTAGGAGTTAACATATCGAAAACTAACAGTGGTGACGTACAAATTGCAATCACCTGAATGTAAAAAAGAATTAATACTAAATAATAAATTTTACTTTTAAAGTACAGCACAGACTGTCTAATTCTTCTACAAACCATTCACCTATCTTGAAACCTAGCTACGATCTATCGTATATGTACAATTTTTTTTAAGTTTCCCGGCTTTTTCATACTTATTTCCCTTACAACTAGCGCCATCTATACTTTCAGTGAGTAAATAAATCGTCTAGTAGAGCGCTCAGTCTCTGAATATGATATTCTCAAAATACCATAATCTCAAAACACCATAATCGCAAATCATCACATTATCAAAACATCATATTCTCAAAACATCATATCATCAAAATATCATGATCTCAAAACACCATATTCGCAAAACACAACATTCTTATTACATCATATTCGTATTTTATAACATTTTTTTACCTGTGTGTACTGTTATTAACAAAATTCTTTGTGTAACCTCTTTTTTTTAAATCATCCTGGCCGGATTGGCTCTCTTGACTAATAATATCAATGTCACCTGTTATGACTAGTAATGTCGATGTAAATTCATATTTTATTGCAGTATAGAGTATTTCATGTGAGACCATTGATTTAATAATATACAGGGTGGCCGGAACGTACACATCCAAAAATAAAATTAAGTTCCCTCGTATCGTGGGGTATCCGAATCACCCCCGTATGTTCCGCGATTTTTGATAGTTTCTGAGTTATGATTTTTTTTTAATTTTTGAGAATTTTCGACTTGACATTTAAAAAGGCTTTTTTCGACGAGATTTTTTTTTCGCAACTGAATCTTCATGAGTTTTACTTTTATGCATAAAATAATCAGCTTCGTAGCTGTGATGAAAGTTATGAAAATGTTGGTCTAAAGTGAAAAATTAAAAAAAAAACTGGTCAAGTGCGTGTCGGACCACGCACAATGAAGGGTTCCGTAGCTAAGATGAATTTATCCCAAGAACAAACTTAACATTGTAGTTGAAAAATATGGACTAAAATAAGAACAAATTATTTTTTGTTTAAGAATAATTGCATTATTTTTGTTATTTTCTTTTGTTTTGATAATAAAACAAAAATTAAAACTCCAAAATTTTATTTTGTGAAATTACCACTATCCTATGATGTTGAGGACTGTACTTTGAATGTGGTATCATAAGAATGTTGTGTTTTGCGAATATGGTGTTTTGAGATCATGATATTTTGATGATATGATGTTTTGAGAATATGATGTTTTGATAATGTGATGATTTGCGATTATGGTGTTTTGAGATTATGGTATTTTGAGAATATCATATTCAGAGACTGAGCGGTCGCCCTCTGCGATTACAAATACGGATAGGGCTGGTGTGATTACTGATTACTTCTCATTCCAATGAGAAAAGTAGAACTCTACTACGCTCAGTCTCTGAATATGATATTCTCAAAATACCATAATCTTCTACTTATAAACATACATTTTTGTTCTGTTTATTCATAATGATTAGAAAAATTCAGTACTTAGTAACATATATTCTGGGAATTATTTGGCGAAGTAATATTAAAAATCATATAAATACTTAAAGAAAAGAAAGCAAAGCGTGGCAAAGTCGCAAAGAAAAAACAAATACACGAAAATAACTAGTTGGGGGAAAATATGCGTCACATCTACGCAAAACGGCCATCGCTCAGCATAATGCTGCGACCCTATGCGAGACAGAGCCCCAGCGCTGGTTTTCAGTGACAGCCGGCGTTGTCTTTAATCGGTGCAGCATATAATGAAATAACAATAACAATTCAAGAAATAAAACATATATACCATAATTACATTCCTATTCTAAATCTAAAATCTGTGAAAATTTTCGATGAAAGTTACTCAATCAACCATACACAGCTGAACGGGTTTGAATGAAATTCAACATGAAGATGACCATTTCTTAGACTATCACTCAGGATATTTTTTAGCCGCGTACATGCAAAAGTTCCTCTGAGTATTCGACTGTTATCACAGGCAGGCCTGTGATATTACTCACTATCACACTTTCATACCCCGCAATTACTGCACTTGCAAGAAGATAGGGTTACAAAAAGGTTACAAAATGCTTAGCCTTTTCCCAACTAAGTTGGGGTCGGCTTCCAGTCTAAGCGCATGCAGCTGAATACCAGTATTTTACATGGAGCGGCTGCCTATCTGACGTCCACAGCCCAGTAACTGGGTAATACATTATCTTGATAAGACATGGGTGTCAGACTTTCGGGCTCCTGACGACTCGTAGTGACTGTCAAAGATCCACGACTGATAGCCGGGACCAACGGCTTAACGTGCTTCTCGAGGCACGGAGCAGTCTCGGTATGTAAAGATGGTCACCCATCCACAGACCAACCCTAGCAAGCGTAGCTTAACCTGATGGATCGACCCGTGTGGCTGTTCTTACTTAGCCACGAGATCTTTGTCCTACTACAAGTAACCTTTAATTCTTTTCCAGCCGGAGCGCCTAATGTCTCCCTACACTGCAATCGTGCGTCGCAGCGCCAACCCGTTCGAACTGGCGCATGTGCTGGTGTCCTGGCTGATCGGCGGTGGTTACGACGCATATGTGGTGGTGGGCTGTGCCAAACGAGATGTATGCATGGCCATCAGATATCGGACAGAATGTCCTGACGTCCCTGATGAGACTGTGGTAAGCGATGCTGAGACAATCTATGCGTAGGTACAGTTGAAAGAGCTATTTGGTTTATAGGCAAAAAAAACATATTTCCACTTGTCACAATCATGGTCCATTGTGTTCGTAATAACTTTTTACCCTACTTTTCTAGCTTACTGAAGAGAGCAGGGTTGGAAAAAACCCATTTTTATTTTTATTAACAAACAGTTTTAAACTAGAGTTTTGTTTCTTCTAAGCGATTTATCAAAGTTATTATCTACACAAATCGATCAGGCCTATTATAATTCATTTCTAGACTACTTATTTAAAAATAATCGTTCAGAATAACGTAGGTACCTATTAGTTGTGTGTGTGTAGTAACTAACTATTATACTATCTAATAAGAGAACATACGTTTTTTTCTTATCAATCTAAGAACACTGGTTTTGAAACAATTACATACATTCTGTGTAGGTTCCGAATAGCGAATTATATAGATAAATACACATACCTACGAAGGACGGACTATATTCAAATAAGGGGAATCCCCAAAATAGTTGCGGGAAATTACTTCATATGACAAATAGATCTAGTAATCTAATCTACTACGTAAGGCTCGTACACCCTAGCGCGATATCGCGAGCGCGACAGGCAGCGCGACCCTTGTCGCGCTCACGATATCGCGCCAGTGTGTACGAGCCTTTAACCTTTTTTTTTTTTAAATGACAGGTATAGAATCTGTCACTTTGTCTATTATCCCGTCGACAAAACCCGTTTCTACGGTGGTCATGCTACGCGTGTTGGCTGGCGAGATCAGTCATGCAAGCTTTCATCTTTGTCTCCTTGATTACTCTTTTGTTTTAGAAGTATTTCAGGCAATGACAAGGTCTTGACTTCACAACTTTGCATCAGCATCACGTTGGCACAAGGCAACTTTATATATCGCAATTATTCACAAAAAAAAAATCGTAAACTCAAACTAGACTGAGAATCAATATATTCTTTTTCAATGTCTAAGGGGGGATTCGACCTAACAGGAATAAATTTTATCCGCGGAATAAGCCTTAAATTTTGAATTTTTGATAGATTCACCATACGAAAACTGTCAGAGTAAATCTTATTCCGTGGATAAAATTTATTCCTGTTTGGGCGAATCCACCCTTAATAACATTATACAACCCCCCAAAACATCTGCCATATCATCTCCTAGTGTTATTATCAGAATTCATAGTAAGAATCCTTCATCTTAATTCTCATAATGAGTCTTAATTGTAGAAAGTAGAAGTGCCCCCACCGCCAGACGAAGAGCCCCGTTACAAACTCGTGCCCCTGCCAGACCTCACGTCCAAGTATGTCATAGAGAGGGCCGTCAAAGAAGCTGATAAAAGGCAGAAAGAAATCGACATGATCCTGACTAAGCGGCAACAGAAGATTGCCGTAAGTAGTTTACTGCCTGGGCAGATACCTCACAATCTCAATTAAAGCAGTAGATGTCGATGGAAGTCAAATGGTTTTGCTTTGGTTTATGTTGAAAACCGTATGATGTTCTTCTATAATTTCCTATGTTTTAAAACAAAAATAACCATACAATAAAAATTGTATCTCAAATTATATTGCTTCCTTTTACGTACTTGCTTCCGCCATGTACAATTGCAGGACTTGGAAAAGCCACCTCCCGATGACCTCGACGGCTGGCGCACACACGCTTGGATCCTTGTGTTGCCACCCAACATGGGGATCACAGAGCCGTTCTTCATTGAACCTAGCGAGGGCAACGGATACCCATTGAATGCCGAGCAGTACCAGCACATTGAGAGTGTCTATAATAATGAGAATTATTATGTAAGTCTGATTAGTTTTTTTGAATCATGTTCTTGACAACAAAATCTTACAAGTCGTAAAAGTAAAACAACACACAATTGTACAATAAATGTTTAAAAAATAACATTCTTTTTGCCTACTCGGTAGACCACAGCATACCCATCTCCTTCTGAGCCGGCGGCGCGGCGGCGCGTAGACTTGTGCTACGATCGCGTGGCCACCACTCTTTCAGAGTGTTTCAGAATGCTTATTTTGTGTGATTTATTAACCCCTCTAAACGTCAACAAAAGGTTTTTTTTTAAAACCCGGTAAAGTTGCCCGGAAAATTTAAAATGTTAGAAAAATTTTATGTTTTTTTTTTAATGGTATTTTTTGTATGCATTATTGAACGGACAGGACGTCTGTCGGGTCAGCTAGTTTCTAATAAACGTAAACTTAACCGGATCAAAGGTAGGTATGTACAGCTCTGCCTAACCCTTCGGGGAACACGGGCGTGATGCTATGTTATTATTTAACCGGATCATAATTGCCATTAGCTCTCCTCTAGTGAGTCGGTTTTTTTACTCTTACTCCGTCACTCTCTCTCTTACTTTTTCTAGAATCTTCCTTTCCAACTAACACATCTACAAAATCTCACCATCAACACAGGCGAACATCCAAAAAGATACAGATGAAGGTCTCGGTGCTCTCCAATACGACCTCAGTGACCTGAACTGCTGGGAGCACCTGCTGGCGGGGGAGCCCTTCTACAGGAGACAGTTGGTGGGCATCGACACATCTGACAAGAAAACTGCTACCGATACTGAGAAGCACCTGGACATGCCGGCCAGCTGGGTGGAGAAGCTGGACATTACTGCTGATGGTGCGTTGTAAACTTTGTGATGTTGAAAATTTTGTGATGCTGATGTAATGAGCTCCCAACTGGATGCTTCTACCCTTGATCTTGATTTCCAGAATATGAACAACGGTACCCAGGGAAACACAAAGTCATCCACTTCAAGAAGGTAATTCTGGAGAAGTTCTCGCCGTACTCTCAAAGTGATGGAATCGTCAAAAGGGTTAAAATTTACCAAGACTACGCTGTAACTGAGCTTCTGACCACGTAAGCTTGTCATTTCATAATATATTATATTTCTATCATCACTAATTTTACTTTCTTACATTATCTATTAATTTTCCTGTCTCATGAAAGCACCAAATGTAAAGCTTGTACAAATGTAGCGTGGTCGGGCGTTGCTTCCAATGTTAAGCTTGTACAAATATAGCGTGGTCCCCGATGCCATGTACCACAGACGTTGCTTCCAATGTAAAGCTTGTACAAATGATTATTATAAAAAAAAAACTTTGACATAGGTATCTCGGGACCCTGAGGTCCCGAACCTTTGGAGCGAGTTAGCTTCGGCCCCTCGTACGCCTACGAGGGGCCGAAGCTAACTCGCTGAGGCGGGAGGCCCTGTAGACAATTTTAATTGTTGAGGCACTAACCGATGATTATCCCCGTATGCACCACTATGCTGATTATTATTATTATTTCAATGTTCATAATCTCGTTTAAACTTTAGTATTTCCATCGGTACAGAACGAGTAGGTAGTATACAAAGTTTCCACTTGATTAGCCAAGAAGAAGTTTATCAAAATTAGTTCGCTAGAATTAATCTTCGAACATTAAAACGGCAACAAATGAAGGCAAGTAACACGCAATGTTAATGAACCTCAGGTTTGAATGGTACAAACAAAGAGCAGACAAGATGCTGACTGTGAAGATTGACCACGGAGCTCGAAAGGTTAAAGAAACATTTGGAATCGGCAGGAGGGACCACCTCTTGAGTAAGTCTATCTTAAACGAGATTAAAGACTTATGCCCGTTTTCAGTAACTCTAAGCGACACCTAAATGAATGCCTACATAAAAGCGCCATGTTGGAATTTCAACTGTTGGCGCTGGGCCGAGCAATGATAATCCAAGAGCGCGCTTTTATTAATTTAAGTGTCGCCTAACATTAGTGAAAACGGACAAAAGCCTGGAGATGATAGAATTTTCAGAAAGATCGCGCGATGTAAAAAATTGTGGGACCCGAAAATACAATACCTTCGCTGTCAACAAGGTGACGTAATCTGTCAAAATTAACGTACTTTCTCATGTAATTCAAATAAAGTTCAAAATCATTTTCTCAACAACTGTCATGGATGTGATGGGCACACTAAAATATGATCCGCACGTTCTATCTGGAAATTACAATGAGATTTATAAATTTTACTAAGCTCTTAAAACTTTTCATTCGATTACTTGTCACATTCTTTGTGCTGAATGAATATGCTTTCTATATCATTCACTCTTTCGTTCGTTGTTCTTCGTCTCCAGAACACGAATATTCAATGGATGCACCGGTAACCAGTGTTGAAGGTGACCGCGTCTTGGAGTTCAACTACTACCCTCGTCTTGATCATCTTACCAAGCTAGTCTGTAGTCCTATAATTTTTGAAGAATATTACACTGATCGGACTGACAGGTGAGTTAGACTTTTTGGTACTATACTTCTTATAAGATAGCTTCGCATGTGGCGATGTAGATGCCGCCACATATCTTAACTATAATTTACAAAAATTTATATCCTTAAAAATCTTTTAAAAGTCATAACCGCTGACATAATATTCTTCTGATATTACAATACCATTACAGACTGGAATCCCGAAAAATAATCTATACACCAGGAACAAAAGCAGAACCAAAACGCAAAGTGAAAGACATAACGGAGACGTACAGCCGTAATTTCGACGTACCTTCGGATAAGGATATCTGGAAGAAGATCTTCCACATCCAGGACAATACCATAGACCTCATGTACCAGTATGCTTACAACTTCGTCACCAATAACACCCGGAACTTCATCAAACCTAACTTGGCAGAAACTGGTGGAAAGATTCTGTTCTATCCGGAAAAGACCTCGGGATATATTGTATGTACTTGTGTTCTTCTATATTACATTTATTATAATGTACTAGCGACCGGCTAGCTTCGCACGAAGTGCCACCTATCAAAAACTATCTACTCCTATCTTTCAAGCTGGAACCAACCATACACCTCACAATATTTCATTGAAATCGCTTGGGTGGTTTCGGAGATTAGCGTGTACGAACATAGTGACGTCATTTTTAGGGTTCCGTAGTCAACTAGGAACCCTTATAATTTCGCCATGTCCGTCTGTCTGTCTGTCCCCGGCTTAGCTCAGAGACTGTTAGTACTGGAAAGCTGTAATTTGGCATGAGTATACATATTAATTACGCCGACAAAGTGGTAAAATAAAAAGTTGGGGTTTTATTTTTATTTTCATCTATCCCAATAGGTCTTTGGAAAGGTCATTCTAAAATATTGTGACTTTCGTAAAACTATTTTTGAATTGAAGGATCAGTTTGCGAAATATTAAGCGTTAAAGTGCGTTTTTGTTAGAGTCAAGTGTGTGTGTCCCCTGCCAGCTAAATGGTAAGTTCTGGATATGTGGAAAAATTCACAGCAGTAGTATATATAACAAACTTAAAAGGAAAACTATCATAGCTAAGTAGGCTCTACAAGTTAACGAGTAATTATCGACCGACTTACATTTGCAGTTGCAAAAACATGTTCTCCCATACATTTCGTATAGGAGAACATGTTTTTAAACTACAATGTTTAGTTTGTTCTTGGGATAAATTCATCCCAGCTACGAAACCCTTCATTGTGGTCCAACACGCATTTTGCCGGTTTTTATAATATATTAAGATACTCTATACAAACCATGTTAAAAGCACCGTTCCTAAATTTCACATTCCATCTCAGGCTGACCCAGTAGCCGAGCGCCCCCGTCCACTAGACGTGTACTCCTCACTGTGCGAAAACATAGAACAGGAGTACAAGACCTGCAAACACAACAGAGACCGGGAGACCGACATCAATAGCTATCTGCGGCAGCGGTACCGCGAGCTGAAGGAGCCCGAGTTGTACGTCGCGCTCTATGATACGGAGAGGAACGAGGTCGCTAAGAAAGGGTGGGCTGATCAGGTAAGGATAGATATAATGACAAAAGACCGGGCTTCGCAGTAACTTACAGCCAGTCAATTAATGATAGCACCGAATATAGAATCTACCATACCAACTCCCACAATCGATGTATTTTATGCAGGAGTATAAGAGATTTAAAATACAATAAACGTAGATATATTTAGTAAACTATTCCGCTTTACTATTCAAAGAGTCTTAAAAAACCCTCTAAGAAATCGACACGTGTTTCACCTCTCAACGAGGCATCCTCGGGATGACGATTGACTTGTCGCGAACCCGTGCACGACGTGTTAACACGCCGAGCGCGGGACGCTGAGCCAGCGTTCAGCGCTCGGCTCGCGACGGTATCGATGACGGTTGTCGGGCGGTGTGCGGTTAGATACATCAATAACGTATGGTAAACCGTAAGAAAATGTATGCTCGAAATAGATTCGAAGTTAATAAGTACTCACCAGTGCATCGAGCAAAACTGATAGCTCAACATAATTTCACCTATAATCATAAAATATTATATCTCAAATAAGATGTTAAGCGATGTCTTCGATCGACCAAAGTCTACTTGCACCCCGAACAGTAGTTTTTATAACCTCATGACAAAATCCCCAGGAACTCAAAAAGGCTGAAGTGACAGAGAGAGAGAAGGAAGCGGAGATAGATCCTCTGGCCCCATACCTCGCTCGTATGTTCGGCTCGGGCCATGGGACAGGCTCGCAGGTCTCTGTGAGAGAGGCCACCCTGATCAGGGAACAGTGTATCAACGACTTTAAGGCCAAGCAGCTGGCAAGACAGCACATTGTGCAGGAGAGGTTTGATAAGGTATTGTGTGACACTCCAGCTTAATATTATAAATGCAAAAGTAACTCTCCGTCTGTTACCTTTTTACGTATAGACCACTGAACCGATCGCTTTGGAACCTGGAGAAGGTATAGGCTTCTTTGTAAAATGATGAAACACAGAACACATGCAGACGAAATCGCGGGCAACAGTCAGGACTGTATTTAGGACTCTTCTTCGACGTTACGCCAAATTAGACCTTAGGTTATTGAGTTTAGAGGAGTGCATCAGCTGCCTTCATGTGACCAAGTAAAAAATGTTAATTAACTGTCTTTATCAATCCTATGCTAGTTGAAATGTAACTGTACCTTAGTTTAAAGAGATTCGCCGGATTCTGTCGTTTTGTGTTCTGAAATGTAGACACAATTATTAAATATGGACCATTGTTTTTTGTTTGTGTTTGTTTTTAATTTATGACATAGGATCTGTCGCCTCGTGGTTAATTTGAAAACTTTTCTTCAGTTCAACTCTGAATACAAGAATAAGAGGCTCTGGTACTTAGCCAACCAGTTCATTCTCTCAGCAGAGAAAGAGGCTGCTTATTTCGTAACAAGGTATGTAGTTATTTGATTCTTATTAATTGCTTTCCTATTTTGTTAGAGGTCCAACAAACCTAGGCATTCACCATCTTTCTGATCTCATACTAATTTACCTGTTCCACACAATTCCTCTCCTAGCTATTCTACTTTGACTGAAATACCACTACACTTTTGCTCACCTCCCCGAAGTCCCTTTATTGAAGTTTTCCTCCCCTGTGTAAGCCTTATTTCCTGTAAATTTTCCTGCCAAGTCAATGGTTGGCTGTTTACAACCTGACTACGGAAAAACTAAAGGAGTAAGGATAATTTTAACAGGCTATGTATGCAGTATGATCATCTATTCTTTCATAACTCCTAAAATTTTTAATATTTTGAAAAATGAGGTATTGTTGGAAGCGTCGTGTGATACGAAAGCCGTTATTATTTTTAATTTTTCTGTCTGTGATGTGATGTTTTAAATATCTTTTGAGTTGGCGTCTTTGTATTAGTTGGGTTTTACTTTTGAACTTTCTATTTGTAAGTCTGCCATCAGCCAAATATGCACTAAACAAAACAAGTTCTTAATCAAGCCATTACTTCCTCAGTGCCGAACTAGCCTTCGAAGTCCACGCTCTGGAGGTAAGACTGACGCGCCACCGGGACCTCTCTGGACCTAGGTTCAAGGTGCTCATGGATTACCTGGACAAGCACCCGCTGCTTAAAGAGTACAACAGGATGGCACGGCTCCACCACACCAGGAGAACCTAGAAGTAGTAGAAGGTTTGAGGTTTGAAGAAGGAGGAGAGGGGGAGGAGAATATGAGATTGACGGTGGGTCAGGAAACTATATCGGAAACTGGTTGTAATCATCATTGTGGCGACATCTATACTGCCACATACGAACCACGGAAAATAATGTGACGTCACACAAATCCTACATTGCGGAAGCAAGTTTACAGCTATATCTCCGTCTGGTTTGAGTCCGTCTTCAATAGAGGATAGAGAAACCCTGTTCCTTCATGCATCCATAATGGCCTGCGCAGACTGGCGGACGGTACGGCAGATGATTTTAAATTTATTAATCGAATTTGATACTTATCCGTTTGAAATAAGGTACCTATATATTTCAATGCTCGGTGATCGAGCTTCGAGCATGGTAGCGCAATTTTCCTCTGCCGTCCCGTCTGCCAGTCCGCGCAGGCCATAATCTTTACCTTGTCCGGTCTCAAATTAGTCATATCATCCACGTTTCAGTTTCAGTTCCGTTCTGTTGAATCGTGTTCGATCGACAGAACACTTTTCTTAAATCCGCCTTTTCAGCGTTTCTTATTTTGTCATGTTTGGTATTAGATTTAAGGATGATTTCTACCAAACGGCTCGCATCGCATAGGATCGTAGCCGAAAGTATGCTGCGATGCGCGATCGACACCATTCGCCTGTCGTCGTGTCTGAGCGGATCCTTTCGGCTGCAACACGGTAGGAATGAAACTATTTGCCTTAGCGCAGAAACGGATACGTTCGCAAGCGACGGTGCGGAGCCGATCGTATGCGTCGACGTCCTTCCGGACGCGATCGGCTGTTGCCGCATTTGTTCGTATCCTTTCCGATCCGACTCTTTGCATTAATGCCTTATTGGGTTTCGGAGACAATGCTTTCATAGTTGTGGCCAAGCAATATACATGTGGCTTTACAAAATAGTTTTTAGACATTTTGTTTCTAGAGGTTTTTATTTAAACCGCCTCAGTGGTCTAGTGGGTAGACCCAGAGGTCCCGGGTTAGATTCCCAGTGGGGGCAAAATTTTCTGCTCGGTTTGGTTGGTGGTAGGGCTTGTCTTAAGTCCGCCTGGCTAGCTACCACCATCGTCGCCATAATAACAATGTAAGCAGCATTGTTGTGTTTCGGCAGTTAGAGGTAACATAGCCAGTTCCTCTGTGGTTGAGGATTCCGGGTGAACCTCACTTCCACCTTAGTTAGGCCCGATCATCACTTACCATCAGGTGAGATTCAGGCCAAGAGCTTCCCCGTTGTGGTAAAAAAATAGAAAAACAAATTATTTACATCAACGTTACGTTTTATTATGGTAGGAAATAGTTTAATATAATTATGTTGAATCAAATCGTTCCTCTATTGCTTTTTATTTCAGTCAGAAATAAAACTCGTTTATTTGATAATAAGATTTTTATTTACAACTAGCCGACCCAACAGAACGTTGTCCAGTCCAAATTTCAATAAATCATTCACAAAATTCCCAAAGAAAATGCACTTTCAGTTTTCCCGAATTTTCCCGGAAACTGTTCAAATTTTTCTTTCCCTCACGCGTAGCATTACCACAATAGAAACGGGTTTTGTCTACGGAAGAATAGATAAAATTACAGATTCGCAATCACAATCTGTCATTTTGTCTATTCTCCCGTCGACAAAACCCTTTTCTATGGTGATCATGCTACGCGTGCTGATTTGGACAATAACGACCATTTTATAAGAAAAAAAAATCCTTATCGGTCTAACCGTTCTGAAGTGATGCGCGTTTATACGCTCACCAACGGACATCATTTCATTAATTGTATTTACAATAAAGTGTTTTATTTGCTACATAATTACTCCAAAGAAAAACTTTATGAAGTACTATCAGACCCGTAGCTCTCAAATTAAGCTATTATTTGACTAAATAAATAATCCTCACCTCAAATATCAATACCACTGATTCATTTTAACTACAAAATGTTCCAATGACTTTCACTTCAGGTCAATTATTCACATAGTACTTTATCTATCAATCATTAATTCATTCACCAACCCGAAATTGGCCCGCCTGGTAGATTACGGGACACTCCTTCTCACAGAGAGGAGGCTTGAATCCAAGCGGTGGGAACATTATATCAGTTAATTTTCTTATTTTGTGATCTCAAGTTAGTGCAGCAGCGTCTGGTATAGCCCACAGTTGGGCAATCAGTTAACCATTCTTCCTAATGCTTAGGCAGTATCCATGAAGGTCTTGGATAGTTGAGGTCGCTGTTCCAGTCACCAGCGCCACCTAGCAGGTTTCCTCTGCCATCGTGAGTGGCGAGGGCTAACCGGGACAGCTTGTTGGCTAGCCTGCGCTGCGGGGAATCCGGCCTCGATAGAGGGGGCAGGGATATGCTGCCTGAATCTGGAATAAAATATGCTGATGTGAATTTTTTGACGTTTTAAAAGGCTTTGCTTCAGTTGAAAAAAGTTTCAAAATTAAATGCATTGCTATCGTTGTCCTCGTTAGTTATCACGAAGTTAGGTATATTTAGGAATCTATACTTATAATAAATCTGTAGAAGTGAAAATTCTGTACATTGAAAATATCAAAAAAATAAATGGCATTATGCATTATGCATATCAAAAAAAGCAAATGGTGTTACTAGACCGACACCGAACCCAAAAATTTGATTAAAAATTTTTTTGTCTGTCTGTCTGTCTGTCTGTCTGTTTGTTCAGGCATCACGCAAAAACGACCGGTTCGATTACGATGAAACTTGGTATAATTATTCTTTAATATCCTGGGTACCACACTGGGTACTTTTTATCCCGGAAAAGTATCCTATCCTACTATCTATATTTATACCTATTAATAAAAAGACAAGTCCTGACTGACTGACTCATCCACGCCCAGCCCAAACCCTTGGACCTAGAAAGCTGAAATTTTGCACAGAGGTTCCCTTTATAATGTAGGCAAGGAATACGAAAGCATTTTTTGAAATTCAACCCCTAAGGGGGTCAAATAGGGGATGAAAGTTTGTATGAAAAATCTTATTCCTTGAGGTAATAAACATGAAACTCCGCACGAATAATTATCAAAATAAATAAAAAAGTTTGTAATTTGTTGTTTTTCTAAATTACCCCCTAAAGGGGGGTTGGGGGGTGTCAAAGTTTGTATGGAAGAATTTTAACGCGCTGTCCGATTAACTCGAAACTCAATATTTATACTTAAACCCAAAAATTAAGAATAACGTGTATCAGGATTTTTTTAAATTCAACCTCTAAGGGGGTAAAATAAGGGATGAAAGTTTGTAGGAAAAATCTTATTCCTTGAGGTAATAAACATGAAACTTCGCACGAATAGTTATCTAAATAAATTATAAAGTTTGTAGTTTTTGTTTTTCTAAATTACCCCCTAAAGGGGGGTTGGGGGGTGTCAGTGTTTGTATGGAAGAATTTTAACGCGCTGTCCGATTAACTCGAAACTCAATATTTATACTTAAAACCCATGGGGATGTATAGGGTAATTTCCGACACTCACGCGGGCGAAGCCGCGGGCAGCAGCTAGTAATCAAATAAGTCTAACTCCAAAATATTTGATTGACGAAAATGATTAAAATCTACAATCCATCCAGCACCCTTATTGCGCAACACACAATCAATTGCAATCTGTTTCATTTTGACAGTTCAACACATTCATTGCGTTTAAATAACGCACGTTGCTGGGCAGACAAATTTTTCGAACACATGAAGCAATGGATTAGCAATATCCTTCAATATGATTCAGATTATGATTGATGGTGTGTTACGTAATTAGGGTGCAGGATCATCCACATTGCATGTGTTTACCAATCTGCGTATTACACGATTTAATGCTTTGGTGAAATTGACGAAAACCTGTTCGTCAATGACACCAAAGTTTTAATTGACGCCAAATTGATAGGTTTTCTTACGGTCTTGTTTGCACCTACCAGAATGATAGTCATAATTTGCGTGGTCACTGGGCGTCTCCTGTCCGAGCCTCTTCCTGTACTCGCCGGCAAAGTGCTCGATCAGTGTGTCCATCATTATGGCTTGTTTCGAGAACACCTGAAGGACAACAAAAGATTCGAATAAATGACCAATACCAGTCCTGCGCGCACACCGGCAGTAGGGTGCAACCAGACCGCGGACGATCCTCGCTGTGTGATCTGGTTGCACCCTAGGTAATAAATATGGGTCACCCTGCTACCAACTTATTGACTGGCAAATATTTTTACCATTTATATAGCACGCGATCAGCACATCTTTATTGCGTTCAAGAGCTGTCAGTGTCAAGATTCCCCAACTATGATGACACTGACAGCTCTTGAACGCGGTTTAGATGTGCTGATCGTGTTTAGCCCAGACTAATCAACGAGCTAAACACAATCTGGGATATGTTGTTTCGTTGAGGAGCTCCTGTGGCCTGAGGTGCAATTCCCATATTTCTAAGAACGTTTCATCTCTCGTCTAATCTCATTCGTAATCTGTCAAAAATATAATCAATTTACCAACATTCTTGTCAAGTTTGACAGAATGCGACTAGAATGTGAACGTTTTTTAAGTACGAGAATTGACATCAGCTCTATGGTATCGTATGCTAAGTTTCAGCTCAATCGGATGCCAGGAAGTGCTTGAAAAATGGATGACAGAGGAATCGCTGGAAACATGAACGAAACAAGTTAATTATAAAGCTTGTAAAAACTGTACCTGCAGTATCTTGGAGACCCGCAGCCCGTTCTCTACCACCATGAACTGTAGGAACAGACAGGGCAGGCAGTCTTCACTGTCGTCTGATGGTATACCGAAGTCCCACGACAGTTCCTCGTAGAGAAGACCAAGTAGAACAGTCTGCAATGAAATAATAATGAGCGTAATTTAAAATACAATAGGCGTAGATATATTTAGTAACCTATTTCACTTAACTATCCTTAAAGAGTCTTAAAAACCCTGTAAGAAATCGACACGTGTTTCACCTCTCAACGAGATTGACTTGTCGCGAACCCGAACACGACGTATTAACACGCCGACCGCTGGACGCTGAGTGAGCCACACCGCCCAACAACCTCACTTATATCAATCATCATCCTGAGCATCCTCGTTGAGACGTGAAACACGTGTCGATTTCTTACAGGGTTTTTTAAGACTCTTTAGGAATAGTTAAGCGGAATAGGTTACTAAATATATCGATGCCTATTGTATTTTATAATGGATTTCCGCCAAGTCACGCCTGAATCAATTGACGAGCGTAATGTAATCAACCGATGACCGTTTTATGTGTGAAATATTATATATCTGTGGATCACCAAGGGTTGAAGTTTCTTGAGAAAGGGTCATTGTGTGACTGGTTGCTAGGCTGACCAGTTTTGAGAATAAATATGGTTTTCTATAAGTATATGAGTAGGGGAACACCAAGGAATTGAGGAGTTAATGCGAAAGCTGTCAGCTCGAAAGGAGGTGAGAACTCAAGGGATAAGGTCAAGAGGATGATGAGTAGGTACTTACACTTTCCGTGTCATCGATGACGTAGACTCCGTTAGAGTTGATCGCGACGAGCACGGGGATGTCCTCGTGGGTAAGCAGACTCGTCAGACTGCGCACTGGCTGCTCAATCTGGCCTTGGAAGAACGCCGCTCTGCATGAAAGTCATATTATTAAGTTTTTGTTAGCCGTTTTTTAAGGTTGTTGAAATGATTTCACTGGTTTACTAAATTTTTGATCAGATTGTATTGCATGTATGTATTGTATTTTTTGTATTGTATATATCGGACTGGTGTCCTCAATTCCACGTCCATGCACAAATTCGGATCAGATATTTGATCATCAAATCTCATGAATTCGAATGAGCAATAGACATTATACGGTAATATGTGCGAAATTGTTCAATCTGACCACTTTTATATGCTTTAAACTCGCGTCGCGTACGTGACCGCATCACTACAGTATCACAGAGAGGAGGCGTGAGGCTCAGCATACCCGTAGGTGGGCAGCGTCCTGGTGTGCGCGAGGTACTTGTGGCGCAGCTTGCGCGGCGGCGCGGCGGGCGGGCGCTGCGCCTGCTCCAGCAGCCGCGCCTCCGGGCTGCCCTTGCGGCCCGCCGGCAGCAGCGCGGCCCAGCGGCCCGAGCGGGCGTGCTTGGGCAGGTACTTGTCTTGCTGGGCCCTGCCGGTCACGTCAGGAATATCACGACTGAACTTCTCAAATAAGACGCCGTGAAAAGAAAATGTGTAGCATGGAAAACAACAATAACATTCTCGCGTACAAATATCAAGGTAAGCTATATTAAATTACAATTAAGAAACTAAAAAAAAAACTAAAATTATTTTTTATTTAAAATTAAATTACCTAAATGACACAAGCTATCAAAGTTAAAAAAAACGTTATAGACCCATTTATTCAATCCAGACACGAAGACTTGCTGATCTCCCTAAAAAACAGTGACAAACAGAGCTTCCACTAACCTGAAGAACCTCGCCGTATGTCGATGTGGATCATAAGGTCCTAACTGTATCCTAGCCTGCAGCCCTCCCAGCATCACTGCTTGTGCACTCTCGAGAGGATACCTCCCCGTCACCACGTTGTGACGAGCTTCTTCGTATAACAGTTCTTGGATGCGGGAGTCCCTGAAAGAACATTTTCAATGACCTCTTACAAACACGACGAGAATAATCTAGGATAACAACTGAAAGGATCAAAAAAATACAACAGAATTCCAAAAAAACACTACGAAGTGAAAAATTACTTTGATTTTGGAAGTCGGTGGCAAAAATGCAAATTCAAACCAAAAAAAGTTTTTTTTTACCACCGCGTGTGCATCATCATACCTAGCGTTTTCCCAAGTTCTATGTTGGGGTCGGCTTCCAGACTAACCGGGTGCAGCTGAAGACCAGTACTTTACATGGAATGACTACCTATCTGACCTGCACAACCCAATTACTTGGTGACACGATACCCCTTGGTAAGACTGGCTGTCAGACTTTCGTGCTTCTGACGACCCGTCACAGTTGTCAAAGATCTACAAATGATAGCTGGGACTGGCTTAACGTGCTTTCCGAGGCAGCAGGGACTTGGTATGGATGGTCTAGTAAATTCTGTTTTTCCGTTTGAGCATGCTACCAGCCTTACTTACCGTCCTATAAAGTAGCAGTTTACGTAAATCAAAATAAAGTAACTTTGGCTTGCGGCACTTCGCTAACTTTTAACCAAAACTTGCTTACTTGATTCCTTCTTCTAGATGTTTGGGAAAGAACACGTTCCTTTGTAGTCGCAACACGGGCTGGTCACGATTGAGTCTGGACTCCGAGCCATGGCCGTAACGATGGACCAGCTTCTGCCAGTTCGCCCAAAACCTCCATGGGCAATGGTGAGGTTTTAGTTGGATTTCTGCAATAGTTTTTTCTTGTTTTTTAATTATAACTTTCAAAAAAGTTTGTAAAAAGAAACAGACTTCGAATATTCTAATATTATCACCAGATTTTGAGTAGTAAACTATTTCTGGTTTACCAACCACAAAGGTTTGAAAACGACTTGTAAATGACCGTTGAAGAATTACCAAAAATTCGTTCCAGTAATGATCTTCGAAAAAAATTAAGCTCATCTTCAAAATATTTGAAGCTGTTGCTGATAAATCATCTTACCTAACAACGGGCTGCACATCCACAACGCGAACACATTGACAGCCAAGCTCCGAGTACTAGGCTGCGAGAGCCCCAACTCCTCAGTCGCCAGCAACGCGTTGAGGAACCGCGCCGCAGTCACGTGTGACGGCACTTCTTCCGAGCTCATCTCCATCATGACGGCCGTCCGAGACATCAGGTAGATGCAGGTGACGGGGTTCGAGGAGACCGTCGACGATGAAGCTGTGCTGCCTGATGAGCCTGGGTTTTGGAAACTATTTCTAGATATTTTTTGGACATTAAACTGGATAGTTTTGGCTGAGTAGGATACTTGGTTAATTAAGTAAGTGATCATCAAAAAATTTGTAACTACGTGTTCCTTTTGTTGTCCTATAACTCTAAGGTTATATGCTTTAGTACCTACCTAAGTCTTCTAGGACTTTTTGTATTATTTTAAAAAGTGTTCCAAAAATACATAGTTTCGAAGATAACCTAATATTAGACTCTCGAATAATTAACTAAGTTTCATTGAAAAGTACGAATACTTACACCATTTTCATTCAAAACAATCACATCTATACCTAAAGCTAAGAAAATGCGACGATAAAATATATTCTTTTGGACAAAAATAGTCTGAATCAAATTTTTAAAAAAATGTATTTCACGTAACACCCTTACGTAAAATACATTTTTTTTTACATAAATAATTTTCACTTTGTCGAATGATTTTTTATGTATAATGTAAACGGAAAAATAAAATTTCTTACGTGAAAAATTATTATGCCAGTTGATTCTTTCACATATGGTCTCATTAATACCCTGGAGCTATAGGTTAACAAAAGGAACACGTTGATATATTTTAATAAAACTAAAAACATATTTTTCGAAGGGGAATAGCGTAACACACAAAAAGGCAATCGATCGCAATGCTTCTCACTTGACAGTCCAGTCACGGTCATTATTCATAAAAAATCTACGTTATTTACGTTGTTGAGCTAACGAATTTTTCAAACCTTTAAAATAAAGCAATGAGTTAGGAATTTCCTTCAAACCCTCGGATTTTGATTGAAGTGTGTTACGCAATTTCGGGTGCAGGACTATTGAAATGTGACGTATACGTGACGATACAAAAAAAGCCCTTACAAAATAAAGATAATGAAGTAATCAAACCTGGCAAAGGTGGTGATATAGCACTAGAGGAGCTGCCCCCACTGGTGATAGGTTCCGTGGTGCTGAACGACCCCGCTGCGATACTGCTTGAGCCCGTCTGATTGGAACAGCTGCTGAGATTCGAGCCTGCAAGGCGTACTGCGTTTGAAAACAGCACAAGCGATTATGTTCCATAAAAAAATAAGTTTGATGAACCATTTTCCTGCTATCGTCGAATCACTTTAATCAGTAGTGACATAGGCCTCTTTGCGTAGAAAGAGAACAGCTAGCTCCCTGTGTTTCTTCACATTATAAGATGAGCCGTTTGAATCTAACGGCTGATTTCGAATTTCACGAAAGAAGCTTTGGATCCGATACTACAATAAAATTGGTACATTTCCGTTTTTTTTTTCAGGAAGTTTGGCTAAGTAAAAAAAAAACGATGGCCTATTTCTCGGAAACGGTGCGTCGTAGGAACATATGCTTCTCAGAAACTCTATGATCAAGGTTAACCCGATGCCCGATATTGCAATAAAATTGAAAGATTTAGGGAAAAAAAAGAAAAGAAAAAGTTAAAAAAAACAGAAAAAGAAAAAAAAAGATTTATTTTTTTCTTTGTTTCTCATAGTGCCCCTAAGCGTATACTACAACTCCTACAAATCCGCCCCTAAGACGCCCCACTGACCAAAATCAATCCTATGATAATTTATCATCAGCAATGGTGGCCCAGTGGTAAAGGCCCCGACTTACGAGATGTAGGTCGTAAGTTCAAACCTAGGCAGTCGCTTTACTTCGTGTAATTTATATCATCACCACTGCTCTCAAAACGGTGAAGGAAAACGTCGTGAGGAAACCGGCATGCTCTAGAACCAAACATTCGAAGACATGTGACATCTAGCCAATCGGCACTGGGCCCGCGTGGTGGTTTACAGCCCACTCCCTCCTACAGAGTGGAGGCCTGGGTCCCAGCAGTGGGAACGTTACCGGCTGATTATGTCTACAAAAAGTCTAGCACAACCCAGTAACTGGGTAATACCATACCCCTTAGTTAAGACTGGTTGTCAGACTTTCGGGCTTCTGACGACTCGTAACGACTGTCAAAGATCCACGAACGACAGCCGGGACCAACGGCTTAACGTGCTTTCCGAGGCACGGAGTCTCGGTATGTAAAGATGGTCACCCATCCACGGACCAACCCCAGCAAGCGTTGCTTAACCTGACGGATCGACCCGTGCAGCTGTTATTACTTAACCACGAGCTCGTCCGATGTCCAGTTTGAACCAATATCTGTAAATATGCGTATGCATAAGTATAAGTACTAAAAGAGGAGAACCTCCGAGTAACTAGAATCGGGCTTACCCATAACACTTTTCTCCAGTGAGTCCGAGCTGTTACTCTCCTTAGAATCTGGCTGCAAAGGTTTGTGTGGGTCATGTTTGTCCCAGTCGTGCTGCCGGCCTAGAGGACTGTACGATAAGTGCGGTAATCTTTGTGAGACGGAGTACAAATGGGCGTTCACCTCTGCTTGCAGCTTTTGGCTTTGAACGCTGTAGTATTCTTCACGGGATCTGAATTCACTGTTGACAAAAAATTGATGTTTGAAGAAAAATAAATATGCTGATTATTGCCCGAATATTTGTTTATTCTTTCACTGTAAGAATTCTTTGGCTTGACCTAATGTATTTTAGTATCCTGTCCTATTTTATTTAATAATAAGACCGTTTATAACTTAATTAAATGTTGTCACACTTACTTGTATTGATATTCAGCTTGCATAGGATACCCACGCCTAGAATAATCCACGGGGATTATAGTGATATAATTTCCACTATTTTGCACATTCGGATTTTCTCCGTACGCCCCCATATCAGATTGATGGTCCATTTAGCTAAATAACTACAAATATTTATTTATTGAAAATCCATTTTCTTTAACAATGACTTCCGGCAGGACAGGATATCGATCGCCGCCATTCGCGCCCTTCTATTTTTTGTATTGCCATAGTGAATAAAAAACGTAAAAAACCAAACTAAAAGTGATGTCACGAAAATAAAATTTTATAGGTAATTATCATGGCAGATTTATAAATAGTAATCCGCAAATATAATTTATTTTTATATATATATTTTACTTAGTACGTATCCCAAATGCTTTTATATTTCCTTTACTTCGTTTACAATGCTTTTATTTATATTATTACTTATTATGTATAAATACAATAATTAATATTAATAGTTACAATTGACATACTTTATTCACATGATTCTTCCTGATTCTGCTTATCAAGTTATTACGCTCTGAAAACGTGTCCAATACAGTGTAACAAAACGTTACGCTATCGATTCATTTCGTTCAATTTTCTGTCAGTTGCGTCCAATTGAACAATTCACTAAAACCACAGAGTCAGCGTTGCCAATCTGTGGGGAATTCCCCAAAATGCGGGGATTTTCAGTCCGATTGGGTAATTTGTGGGGAGAGGGTTTATGTGGGGAAAATGCGGGGAATTGAGACATTTACACTAGCTGAGCTTAGAAGTAATAATAGTAGTATAAGAAGTAAGTATAATTTATAAATTATTTATATTTGATTCAAGTTTAACTCAACCTATCCCAGGTTGAGTTTAATTTATAGCAACATTCATGTCCATCAAACTTTATCGTTTATTTATTTATTTATTTTTAGGAAAACTTACAGCTACACAGATATAATAACCAATAGTTTATACAAAATATGGCCAATTACAAGTTTCCACATATAGTAGGTATATAAATCGTTTAAAACGTTTATATTATCTGGGAAGTCCCTGTTGTTTACTGCTTTGTAAAAAACTATACAGAGTATTGCAGAACTCTTGTTGAGTGTTATTGTGTTCAATTCAATGTGTTCATTCATATTTTGAGTATCAAATCCCATACCGTTGTTGCAACGATTTCCAAAAACTAGATGACGAATAGAGGGCTCACGCGATGCTAGATTGCTATGCTCTTGGTTTGCAAGATGATAACGATCCGGAAACATACTGGGCTAAGGTATTCTGTCTTAAAAACAGTGCAGGTCAAGAAATGTTTTTAAATTTGAAATACGCAATAAGCCTATTGCTGGTTCTGCCTTTCTCAAACGCATCTGTCGAAAGAAAATTTAGCGTTCTGAAGAATTTGAAAACGGATAATCATAATTGCCTGCACAATGACACTGTAGTACCGCTTATGGCCACTAGAGAAGGTAAGGCCTAAAATTTGATCCGTCAAATGATTTGTTATCAATACAAATTTGGCGCAATGAAGAGATTAAAACCATTAAACCTTGACAAAAACTACTGTCTTTGACTAGATTAAAATACTTTAATACCTTGTGGGGAAAATGTGGGGAATATCGATTTATTTTTCCCCAAAATTGGGGATTTTCAGTTAGGTTCGTGGGTAATCCAGACCATGGAAGTTGGCAACACTGCACAGAGTATACTTTTTAAATATCTATGACAGTGACAGCTACAGCTGTACACATACGTGTTTATTTTGATAATAAAAAATAAATTAGTTTCTCCTGTTTCATAGATCCATGCCATTATTTGCCAACTCGCAAAATTTGTTTAGCTGTATTAATATATGCAATACATATTTTCATCGGGAAACGATACTTACAAGCTAAAAACCTAGGCAACAAACAAGTGTTCAGTGATTGTAAACACAACTTTGTTCTGCCTGAGGTAAATATGGGTAAATACATGAAATTTTTATCACATTGTTGTATCATCTATTCATAATCAATCACTTAATCTATCGTCTTTCCCATATCAGCAGGTAAAAATCAAGAGCCACCTATCGCAGAGCGGATGGAGGCGAAACTAAAAGAATACCGGGCAATACGCCGTCGTAAAGAGCTTATAGACAACGTTACGGAGAAGTACGAGAAGTCCAAGGCTGCATTCGTTAACTTATTTGTTCCAAAAATAATACAAGACATGGGTAGAGTACATGATGATGAAGCCCCGCTGGTAAGTTATCCACCTTGTATCTTTGTTCAGTCTTTGAATGTTAGTTTAAAAACCTTAAACAAACATAAATACTCAATTATTTATTGCATTCAGAATAATTGATGCAAATCACGAATCGAATTTAACACCCTTTAGCTATACGTATAAAAGTGAAATTTATGGTTGGCACAACATGTCTTTTTCTTCCATATTTCTCTATTATTCAAATTCAAGTTGCAGACAATTGTGCAATATAATATGACTGCCCCTACACCCCTGCCTTCCTTGCCCAAGAGTCTGGAGTAACTCCTCAAAAGCATTAGTTATAAACTGGAATTTAAATTCTCTCACACTTGTAAAAGAAACTTTACTATCTAATACATTCAAATATAATTTTTTACACCGAAAAGTATATGATTATTGTCAATTCTGAATTGAAAAACCGAAAATATTTCACGTGTTACAGATGCAAAATGAAGAACAAGCACCCAAGCAACCAATCAAACATCCTATCCAACCAATTGAAGCATTCGACATGGACGGTGTAGATGTAGTCTCGGAAGTGAGCGAAGTGGAATCATTTGATGAAAACGAAGTACCATGTAGATATTGCCTCTTCAAGTGGGTATTATGCATTGCAGTATGGTCGATATTCTGGGGAATCTTCTTGTATCTACAATTTGGTGCCGTATACTTCGTAATATCGATCTTGATAGGTATTTATCTGAACACTCGCACTGGACCGAGGAAGGCGGGAGAAGTTTCAGCGTATAGTGTGTTTAACAGAAACTGCGTTAGTATTGAAGGAACATTAAAACCAGAGCAGTTTGAGAGGGAGATACGATATGGTGTGGGCACCGTTAGAAGTTTTTAAGTACCTTGTACTGCAATTAATTTAAATTACCAGAATATCTGAATGTGTATAGTACCATTTCCAATTGGCAATTATGTTACTTTCAATTATTTTGATCTATGCTACTGTAGGGATCTCAATATAAATAGTTTTTTTTTTATAGCTTTCAGTGTTACCAGTACTTAAACAAAATGTATGTAAAGTTTGTCTTGTAGTGTAGGTCCGATTGTATCAAATTTCAAATATTTTAGTAGAGTAATCAATCAATGGATGAATGGTCAACATTGGGACAAAAGCCATAAGTGTAAGCTCAAACTAGCAGACTGGTATGTATCTTTATAAGTATGAGAGAGATAAGCCTGTTTAAGACGCGCGTTCCAAAAAGGGACGCGATACATACAATTAACTTGATACGCACTGTAAACGGCTGGAGGAAGCCTGCTCCCTAATTGCGTAATGCACGATCAATCACAATCTGAATCATTTTGAAACATATTGCTAATCCATTGATTGACAAGTAAGAAAAAAAAATCTGTTCATCAACATATATAACGCAATGAATGTTGTTGAACTGTCAAAATGAAACAGATTAGTCTTAATCGTTTACGAAAATGTGTTACGCAATTAGATAGCTGGAAGGCCCTGCCCAGTACTGTCTGCACGCTTAGCATGACCACCGCAGAAATAGTTTTTGTCGACGGGAGACTGACAGATTTTGATTGTTTACCTGTAATTTTGTCTATTCTTCTGTCGACAAAACCCATTTCTACGGTATTCATGCTACGCGTGCTGGTTAGAGCTTAGTCATTACTGACGGAAAAAAGGACATTAGATGTAATAAGCAATCAATATAATATAGCATATTGATGTTGTGCCTATTTCTATGTGGTTTAGTTTATTTATTGTGTAGGTACCTATATTTTCTAAGTGAATGTTCTTGATATAATCTGAACACTAAAATACGATAATTTAATATAAGATAGATTTTAAAATCATGGAGTTGTTTTACTTTTTTGTAGGACTACAACCGAGTGTACTAGAGGTGAATTTATATACCTAAGTATTCCACTTCCCACTTCACTAGGTACCACTTCAAATATAGGTACGTTAATTTAGTGTGTAGGCAAAGTGGAAAGGAAGTCTCCGCGATAAAGAAATAAAACCACTTCATTATTTATAAATTGTATTTCCATTTTAATAATCACATTTACAAATTGACAACAAATAATATACCTATTATAAATTTCACAAATATAAATGCAACGCAATACAAATAGATAATTTTACGAATACAATACAATAGCATATAATATTTGCATTGATACAAATATAACGTCGGTAACTTTATTTTCTTTAACACAAACTTAAAAAGTAGCTCGATTTAAAAAAAAAACTGTGCTCTTAGTTTGTTCGGCTGTCCTATCCACACTGTTGGAAGCAAACAGTAATTCAACTTTGAGCTTTTACATAATTATAAACTTGAGCTAAAAGTAGACAACATATTTTGTCTAGAAAGTATAGTGGCAGGAAAATTATTTGATTCTCATTAGCTTTTTTACTAAAAGGTGGCACTAAAATATCAATATTGGTGAGTTTTATTTCCACGGTAGGTAAGGTCGAGCTTGAAAAAATCGCACTCCGATAGTTAGCTGCCTCAGATACCTACTGGACTACTGATTTGCTAGAATGAATAAACATGATTAAGAATGGATGTGTAAAACTGATAACAATTGTTACAAGAAAATATTAAACACTTATTTCCGATATTTATTCCTAATTGGTAATCAAATTATTTTACTATCTACCATAACATTTTTTCGGAAGGTAACACTCATTTAAACTCATTTTGAATATTTTTGTCAAAAAATGTACCTCGTTATCCAGAATAATTTCAAAGGAATGTTCTAGAAAGCGACAAATCGTCTTTAAAATATATTTTAAAGCTTAAATATATTTTAAAGCACATAATTATGTAATTAACATCACACGAAATATACACACAATATAAAATTGACTACGAAATTGATCAAATTTTCTAACACACTACATGCGGCGTTATGATTTGTGGAGTTTATGTAAATATATATATAATTTTCTTGCTCTAAAGTGCACCAATTCAACATTACAAATATAATTTGCACTACAATAAAAACTGTCTTCTTCAAGACTTAATTAGAACTTCATTATACTTTTATTAATTTTATTTCCACTGAGCTTTCTGCTCATGTAGCGGCAAAAATGGTTGTCTGAAAAACAAATGCATATACTACAAAGGTGGTCCATCCAGAAAAAACAGAAGGAGATCAGGGGCCTAAGTCTACTAATTTATAAACGTTACAATGGTCTCTCAATGGTTAGTTTTTGGCAGATTTGCCATACAAAAACTGTCAAAACCTCATAATTGTGCGACCATTGTAACGTTTATAAATTAGTAGACTTAAGCCCCAGGCGTGATGTTATGTGTAGATATAATGTACTTTAAATTATAATAATATCATCTACTTCAGCTTCATATTTCTACACAAAAAAAAGTGTTATTCAGTATTAAAAATCTACTAAATATAATGGCACAACACTTCTAATATCTTTATAGAGTTTCAAGTGGACAATATAAGGCACCATATCAGTTTACAATTTGCATCGTGGACATTATCATTAGTTATAGTACCAATAAAATATAAGTAGAAAAATATACATGATTCACACTTGGCTGCAGAAATATAAACAAAAAAAATATGCACAAGTTCTAAGCTTTGTAAATAATATTTACCGTGATTTTTAATACTTTCAGGATATATTTGAGAAATTAACTTGTAATTATAGGCCCGGTTTATCTTTTATTTCCTTAAATAACAGAGCACCTAATTAATTTAAAATTATTAGTAAAAAGCTTTCACGTGCAATAAAAAGTATAGCTGCAATTTCATAAGAAATTGTGATCAGAGCGCATTGCAATCTATGTTAGACAAAATCGAGGTTATTTACTGGACCATTTACTGTTGTAGCATTAGACAAATAACGGCTAAATAACGACAGTTATTGTGCAATATTGAAATGACTGCACTTTAGAACTATATTTTTAATTTAAATGGTAAATAGATTACATTGCTTTGTACTTATACTGAAATAACGGAGTTTATAATACGTTTATATCGAAATAATGTAAGGGTGTTATCCGTTATTTGTCTAATGTTATAATAAATAGAGCATAAGTACCTAGTAAATGGTGTCTAAGCATTCCACTTTTTTTTTTTTCTTAAAAAATTACTTACCTTTTAGGGTTAAGCATTTATTTTACTCTCGATTATTACCAACAGTGGCGCCGCTGTAACTAGTGACATTTTTTGGAAGCTCTTTAATTTATTTTAAAATTCTTTTCTTCTCCCGATTTCGCTCGTAATAGATTGAAATGTGCAATACAAGCTCATAAGAACATAACAAAAACACATGAACAGCTAAGGAATGTAATAGTGTTAAATGCAATTAATAGGAAGCAACTAGTGACAGGGCATTACAAACATTATCGTTATGACATTAAAGTCTACTTTTATTATAATTTGTTTCTTCTTATGTTATTGTCGAAGTAGAGTTTGGGGTTGAGGGAACTTATTAGAAATATTTTGTTTTTATAGCAATAAACATCTGTAGTGATTTTGTATAGGCGTAAATGTAAATATTTCATTTCTATCAAACCGTTATTTGATCAACTCCAACATACTATTAATGAGGGACCGAAATCGGTATGATTAATACGGGTATTTTTTCTATAAAAACATTTATATTTTTTACAGGTATTTTTAAAGGTTACCTTAAATTGAATACAACCAGTATTAATACCGGTTACCGAAATAAAAATTACGTCTATCTTACACGTGCCGTCGGCATTAGTCAAAGAGTGCGCATCGCCTGTGTGTGTGTAACCGGTATTAAAAAGGTAACCTAAAGAGGTAACATGTTTCTTCTTGGACCTTCTACCCAGATAGCGGTAACCTTAGTCGTAGAAGTAACTAAAATTCTTCAATACATGTTCCGTTATTTATAAAGGTTTTCGGATCCTGCTATTAATAGTATATTTTCTGTTTAATAATAATAATTGTATGTACACATACCAAATGAGTAAACTTTGAGGTGGAGACTTGAACAATTAATCTCAAATATCAATAGCGTTAAAAATATCACTCGTAATGTTATTTGGGGCAAAGGAATTATTTATCTAGTGCTCTTGTTCATCGTACTATAAGTTCTGTCCACACATATCAGAGCCGTGTCCTGGACGTGCACGGACCGTGCTCCATCAAGGATTCAAAGAAATATCGGTTTGTAAATTTTATATGAATTTGTTCACACACGTCAGTGTCCGGGCCGGCAACGGAGCTTCAGTGCCTACCCTGTCGTGCCACGGCCCCGTCACGACACGGGCAGGGCCCTGATGTGTGGATAGACCTTTAAGGCCTCAGCACACTTAGAACACCCGACGCCACACCACGTCATTGTAACGTGCTCATTAATCATTTATAACGAGCACAACTTAGTCATTTGGCCAACGAACACGCGTGGTGTGGCGTCGGGTGTTCTAAAGTGTGCTGAGGCCTTTAGTCTTGCCATATTTACTTATTATGATGTACGTACTTCTCTTATGCTAGATTCAGTACATTTAAATATTGTAGTAGGTTTGCTATCACCATCACAATGACTCATGCATTAGACCTTATCAAATGTTGGCTGGCCAACATCAACGAATTATGTCCAACAATCCAATAATGAGGTAAATAATCTCGTCAGCGTTTTCGCCAAGATTTTCAAGTAGATTCTTCAGTCAAACTTAAGAAATATTATTATGCTTCAATTCCTTTGTAACATAGTCATCTCAATTTACGATTTGAGTTAAACATTTAACTTACTTAGTTCACTATAAAAATACGTCATAGAAAAGTAGCATTGACATGACACCTGTACAAAAGAAACCTGTACTTTACTGATGACTAGTAGAAAAAATACTAGGTTTTATTAATTTGTACTTATAACTAAACTAAATAATAATATTTGCACCTCTATATTTGTTCGTAATTATCACTCTTATGACATAAAAACTCGGACACAACCGAAAACTATTTTGCTACCAGTGCTTGTCACAAATGTTGGCCTTACAATGACCAACATTTTGCTTCTTGTACTTTATACCACAAATGTTGGCCGTACAAAGACTGACATTTGTATATTTTATTAGTTATATCCTTTCAATGTAGTTAAAAAATATGGCAATTTGGTCATCGAAAGTTCGTAAATGTGAGTTAGTTAGCTGTTACAGGGCCTGTTATAGGTGCTGGCCGTGCAGGAGGTCTACGGAATATTCTAAAGAATGGCATCTTGTAATTTCCACGCGTTGGACAGAACGGGTTGACTCCACCCCCTCGTTTATCGTCAGGCAACAAGAACACAACACTTACAGCTACTATCATATGCCAAAGAGAGTGCACTATCTTATAATTCTGTTCGGTTTGCAAAAATGCGTAACAAACTAACCCAATACTAACTAACACAATACCGAAAGGCAGGTGTATGACATAGTAGGATCTAGGATACTTCAAGCTACGGGTTTTTATAAAAGAAAGATACCAGGAACTGAAAACCAAGCATACACCGACCGCTACTGGTAGTAAAAACGAGACAAAAGAGTGCATATTCCAAGTAGTTAAGAGTGCTATTACTATGGCACCTATAAGTTGTAACGAGGACCTTAACTTCTCATGCATAATGCTCATAGCGAGTAGCGTCACCCAGAAAGACATGAGTCCACAATAGAAATCTCCAAACTGGAGAATATTTCGTTTCATAATGCAATAGGCGACCTGCGCAGGCGCATCGCAGGCGTGGTAGAAAGTGGAGAAGATCATAGTGAAGGCATACATCATGGCCTCTGTGTAGTAGAGGCGTATGGCCGCGGTGTAGATGGACAAGAGAAAGAGAATGTTGCTCAGAGTAAGTAAGAGGACGGAGATCAGCATGTAGACTCTGCTGTCCATTCTAGAGTTGTCCGAACAGTCCCAACCTGGAAATGAGAAGAAGATTTTTTATTTATTAATTTCGTAAATGTCGAAGTATTTGCGACGATTTTGAACGTAGGGAGAATCCTATCACAACGAAATATGATGTATTTTGCTTTGTATAGATAGACATTTTATAAAAATCGATTTTTTTAACACATCAAAGCTATTAAAATTTGATCAAACGTAACATGTATACGAGCAGTTTGTTTAAGACACCTCTTTTAAAGGAAGAGAGGTTAGTGAGGAAGAAAAATGTTCAAAAATGTTTTGTTAAAACAGTTTATACATGAACTTACTTCCGTAACCAGAGTTACAGGAACAAAACGACATCACCAGCGCTCCAAACGTATTCAGCAAACAATCCCCGTGGTTACTGCACTTTCCAGAGACGCAGGACATCGACGATATAGTCAATACGACCGTCGCGTTGCACTCCGAAGTCCCGGACCGAGTCCCGTTCCAACCAACCATAGACTCGTCACCCTCCTTGTCAGCAGTGTCCACGTAGTACTTCGTCCCGTTTTCCGAAGTCCGACAAGGGCACACACTCTGGTCACAAAATAATCGAAACGTTAAATACCAAGTGCCGCTGTCAGGAAACGGAATATACGCCTTGTCGTATATCGATTCCGAATCGGTACTGTTCAGCACGAACAAAGCCGGCTTCACCTTATCATTGTACCGACAGTGACCACTCTCTAATGGTATGCTCGGGTGCCCAACATCCATACATATGACAGTCTTGAAAAACTGGTTGTCCTCAGTAAAGGCTAGCAATGCGTCCTTTTCGAACTCCCTCTTATAGCCCATGTAGTATTTTAAACTCATAAGAAGGCTCGCTGCTATCGATAAAGTGCCTCCAATGTCTAAAAACTGATTGACTTTAAACCTTAGCGATTTAATTTCTGACGAAGTTATATTGATCAGACTCGTAGCGTCTTGGATGTCAGTCGTCGGCAGGCCGTAGTCAAAAGTGAAAAAACGTCCTTTGTCATCGCGCATAAGGTCTATAACTGTGTGATTAACTAGTTCGTCAATGTCGGTTCTCATGTAGTAGGATTCGCAGTCAGCGATTTTGGAGACATTGCCTTCGATTGGGCTTATTTGTACGTAGTGCCAGGCGTTTGGATGAGGGATGAAGGTGATGGTTTGATAATTGTTCGCTAGAGGGTCGAAGGCGCAGTATATGAGGTTGCTTTCCTCTGTGGGTATAGAAAGAGCTTGTACTCTAAAGAACAGTTCCTTGTCTCCTGCGGAAGTGTTGACTATCGTAATGTTCAGTGTGATTGGATCGACTCTGTCTACAGACATGCATTTGAAAAGCGCGGGGAGGTCTGAATAGTTTATCTCTGTCACACCAAGGTAGCAATCTATTAACTCTATGTTTTCGTCTCGCTTCACTTGTAAATCTGTGTAGAGTATCGTTTGGCAGTCGGGAACGAGGCCTGGAAACAAGGAAATTACAGAGGTTTAATTATCTGCGATTCACGCCACGTAATCATGGTCGTTCCTGATCAGTTAATAAGGACGCATTTGCCTTGCAGTCGGACAATATTGTAATTACAAGCTGCAGCTAGGTGCACTCCAGTCACGGAATAAGTACAAGCGTAGTATTATATTATCTGTGGTACAAGTAAGGCCGAGCATACAACAATTATTGTGTAAGTAAATTAAATTCAACAGACTAAACGATCGCACGTAGCAAATGAGCGATCAAAAAACATACACCACCTATAAAATTTTGTACATTTGAATGGAAGCCCCATTAGTTATGTATGTATGTATATTAGAAGTATATAGCCAATTTTTTTTAAATTGCGATTTTATGATAAATTACGACATTATGTTTTTTTTTTTCTCTTTGTTCCTTTCAATCAGAGCACCTGCCATCTAATCTCTTCACAGCCTTGGTTAACTGGTAGAGAATGCCTAAAGCATTAAGGCCGCTTTTGTACCTACCTTTTTTGAGCGAAATAATCATAATTAATGTGAATATACTGCAATTCAAAAAATATTTCTTCAATACAGTGTCGAATTGACATCCTTTTTTTTTTTAAGTCGTTTAATATGCATAATGGCCTTGACTTGTCGTAGTTACAATACTAAACCAACTTTTATGAGTCAACACATTTTTTACAAATCTTAGGTAACACGATGAAGCTAGTTTAAACAAAACTGAACGTACTAATATGGTTTGATGACGATTCTATTCCATTGCATATTAGGTCGATGTGTGCAGGAGCCTTAAAAATTATATGAATTTTAACATCATACTGCTAGAACATTATCTGCAATGCATAACATAACTTATTGTGATAATCAATAAACTCAACACAGTCATTCTCACATACACGACGTTTTGCCGCACGACCCAGAGTAACTGACTCTCTTGGCAACACGTCGTGTTCGGGTCAAAAGTCATCCTGAGGATGCCTTGTTGAGAGGTGAAACACGTGTCGATTTCTTACAGCCTTACAGGGTTTTTCTATGAGTGGACTGGTTACTAAATATATATACGTCTATTGTATTTTACAAGCATTCTCCTTGTGTTAAGTACCCAACAATTTCAAAAGAAAATTCTTCATAACGGCAACTCTAACCCAACAATAGGTAACATAAATCTAAATAACATTACAGCAGAGCTTTTGTGTATCATCACGACTGCATACAATTGTCGCAGGATGTCGGCAGTCGAACAATCAAGGCATAACGAGGTCACATAGTATACAGTGGTTTTGAGCGGTCGCGAGCGGGACATTATCGAGTTTGGACCCGCATTATCTATATAGGTCTGAAATGAGTTTTGATTGCAGCATCTTCT
The DNA here is from genome assembly GCA_914767815.1 of Eupsilia transversa. Lineage (NCBI taxonomy): Eukaryota > Metazoa > Arthropoda > Insecta > Lepidoptera > Noctuidae > Eupsilia > Eupsilia transversa. The sequence goes on from OU611891.1 coordinate 10,738,492, forward strand.
TCTGTTTTGGAGAATTGAATTGATAAGGCATGTTGTTTGACCTCTTGTTTTTAATTAAGAAATTACTAGCTGTTGCCCGCGACTTCGTCTGCGATCTAGGATGAAAAGTAGCCTATGTCCTTCTCCAAGTCTCTTCTCAATTCACTGTCGCATTTATGATATTAGATAGATAGTTATGTTCAGTATACAGGGTGGATTTTTGAGATGGGGCAGCAACCTTAACCGTTGTAGCTACAGGAGTGACAGAAAGATAATGTAGGACAATCTCCTATGACCATTTTCCTGTAGCTACAACGATTAAGGTAGCTGCCCTTGCTGCCCCATCTCAAAAATCCACCCAGTATAAGAAGTAATTGGCATTATTCAACGGCTTTCTTGACTGTGAACTATTAGGCGTTGATATTCTTTTCTGTTTATTTTCACAAAAACTTTAAAGAAAACACTGAACAGATACAAGCTTCCTTCACCGTATTTATACAGTCATACTTCATCAGGCAATAAATTGAAATACAATTAAGAGTCCATAATTACCTCAGCTCAAATTCACTCCTTATCTCGCTCGAACCATACTGCTCGCGCACTGAATGAGAGCGAGACTGAGCGACCGGGAGAGGCTCCAAGGTGCCAATAGTTTAGGTAATTTCTTTTAAAAGCGAAAATAATGTTAATTTCTTTTAAAAAAAAGACATTATCTGCTTTATAGTTAGTTCAGTTACTACATCAAGTTTCATGATCTAATTTGAAGTTTTTTTTTAATGGAAACAAAATTTTCTTCAAACATAGTAGTTTACTTACATTAATCCTCAACTTTACCATTTATTTGAAAATATTAATTTTGAAATAAATATATGGTAAAGTATTTGCGATGTAACGGAGGATCATGCTAAGCAATTGAAGGTATTATAGACTCTTAAATAATTGTAGAAATAATCATGGAATCGTGAAGCGATGATTGTGGAAAATTACATACGAGGCGGTTAATAAAGGTACTTAGTTCAATTCCGGGATTTCCTGCTATTTTACAAGGAAATTTGTAAAATATTATTATTATTGTGTCTGTATATTGCACAAACTCGAACGTAGCTTATTATTCTCAAATAATTGGGAGGTTTCAAATAATTATTGTGAAACTTAATTATTATTGAGCCCTCCTGGCTCAGAATTGTCAATAAAGTCGAAAGTCAACAAGTCTATTTATAACCCCTAACGCATAAATAGGGATGTTATGACCAGACCAGACATCGTGGATATCTAAAACAGGAGATTACCAACAAGTTTTATTCACTTTTACTGTTGCTATTGAGACAAAATAGAATTTTAATTGTTATCGAATTTAATCAGCTTGCGTCTCCGCTGAGCTCGTCAGCTCTCAATCATAATTAGTGAAGTGGCGAAGTAAACATCGATCGATGCTATTTATATGCCTAATCAGACTTCAGGATGATTATAGAAGATTCTAGTAAAAATAACCAATCTTTTGTCTAACCATTAGTATTCGTATAATCGGAGGTACACGTATTTACTAAATATTGCATGTAATAAAGGCATAAATCATACAGTTTACGTGTGACTCCAGGGGCCTAAGTCTCCCGCCGGGGTTGCGGGTAGTCCTAAGGGGAAACCGTGGCCCCTGGCATGGCAAGGGAAGGAACACGGGTGGGTTTTAGTCAGTAAAAGTCTGACACGCCCTCCCGCTCCGCCCAGAGCGGGAGAAGTCATTGGATGATTTCCCACCCAAAAAAAAAAAAAGGGGCCTAAGTCTACTAATTTATAAGGTCACAATGGTGTCATAATGGTTAGTTTTTGACAGTTTTTGTATGGAAAATCTGTCAAAAACTAACCATTATGACACCATTGTGACGTTTATAAATTAGTACACTAGGCCCCCAGTTCGGGTTAGGGATCACTGAGGGAAGGTACCAAGTGGAATTTGATACATATGATTTGTTAGCAGCATACATAAAAAAATTGCTGTATTTTCCGAAATTATCAAAACTCAATTGGGTCCTTGGTACCTTCTCCCGCTGACTCCCACTCTCACTCAGTCCGCGAGCAGTATCGGGCGAGCGAGATAAGGAGTGAATTTGAGCTGAGGTATTATGGACTCTTAACGTAGCTTGCGGTAGGAGTTGACTGGCAGATATCGTCATGTAAGGGAAAAGCGTTATGCGACTCCATGCGACTTTCTCTCTCTTTCTATTATATACGTGTGTGTGCGTGCTGAACTTTTCGTTCGTTGATTAATAATTATGTTTCATAATTCGTTCCTGACGGGGCGCCGCCGGGGTCCCCCGATCGCACACATTTTTAACAGTCTACCGAGCAAATTCTGGAAGTGAATGCTTATTTTTTTTTACTATGTAACTTATTCTTTGTTAATTATGGGATTCCAGTATTTTTTCATACCATTAGAAGATTTTCTACCGAGTAGGATTTTGGGAGCGTCTACAAATCAACATCAATTTTCGTGATCTATTTAACCAATAACGGTTCGTAGTAACCGACCGTAAGTAGTGACAGGCGGTTGTTGCCTTTCCCGTTCTCAGGATATAATCAATCAACATTATGTCAAACTGATAGCTACAGCATCTGTTTAGTGCGCTGATAACTACTGAGGTCTTGGGTCACGATATTTATAGGAGGAGATAATTGAAAGGATTGTCTGCATCATTGCTTTATTGCAGTTCTTGAAACAATTCTAAAATGCATTTATATAGTCTTGCAGAAAGGAAGTATAACGACCTTACCATCAAAAGGTTTTAAATGTATACTTTAAGCGATATGGCTGCTTGAAATTTCGTGCATGGAATAATAGAATATGATCTCGTTTCTATTCCAGCCTTACCAAGGGATATCGTGTTAATAGCCGCACGGATCCATCCATCACTTTAAGCTATGCTTGCCGGGATTGGTCCATCTTTACATATCGAGACACCTCCGTGCTTGAGAAATTACGTTGGTCCCGGCTGTCATTCTTGGATCTTTGGCCTTCGTTACGGGTCGTCAGAAGTCTGACAACCAGTCTTACCAAGGGGTATCGTATTACCCAGTTACTGGGTTGTGGAGTTCAGATAGGCAGTCGCTCCATGTACACTACTGATAGTCAGCTGCGTCTGGTAAGACTGGAACCCAAATAGTTGGGAAAAGGCTAGCCAGATGACTACTTTAAATGATATGGTTATTAATGAAATAAATGGAACACGATATGGGACCAAATTCTTGTATGATGTAAGTAAAATAATATTCCTTTTCGCCTTTGAATACCTACCCACAAAATTTCGCGTTGGTGCATAATTTTTTTATTAGTCGAGATTTTTAATTTATATTCTTTATGGCCTCTGAATAGTAGGTAGTAATAGCTCATGGCCTCTTTAGGTCATGAGCTATCCGAATATCAAAAATATTTGGCGGGACGCGTGAACATTGATTCGCTGTTACAATGTATAAGTAATAGAATAGATATCAATCTTTTTCGACTACTAGGTACTTACTACTCACATATTTATGATTCATTAATTGGAGACGTATAAGCTGATAACGATAGCGATAACTATCCCGATAAACCTTGATAGTGAAAATATTATACAAAACCAAAATAGGAATGCCAAAAATATAGTTCCGTCTCTCTAGATTCTAGAAACTACAAATCACCGACAGCTCGGGTTTTTGAGGCTGAATTTACTCTTATCAACATCAATTCCTCGAAAATGGGTCACTCGCTCGTCTCACATAGTCGTGCGCAGGAGTTTAAAACTTTAAACACATTTTGGATGATAAGGAGATTTTGTTTCTCCATAGACATGCCTAAGGATAGAGGCGGCACTGGAGATCACGGAAAATCCCCCTTTAATGTTGTTTTTTTGTAATTGTATCTTGCATGTCATTTTTTTTTAATATAAAACAAAGTCGTGTTTCGTGACTATCTGTTTGATGGTTCGTTCGTTCCTAAACTACACAATTTATTTTTGATGCGGTTTTCACCACCATTTAGAGTATTTCATCCTTAGATATATGTATATCCAACTTAGATATATCACAGAAATCTCGAAGTTTTGACAGGTCGCCATTGACGGGGGCAAATGGCGACCTGTCAAAACTGCGGGAGTCAAAACGGCGGGAGCAGGGGCGGGTCGCTAATATTAAATAAAATGCTCACCTTGCTGCTCAACTTTTTGTTCCCGCGGATCCTCCCATTTAATATAAATGAGTGCGTACCAGTTTCCTGGCTTTGGGTTTTCTATCGCATAGGTATTGTTCTTGCCGTCAGACTGGACTGCCAGGGTGTAGACTGGCTCCCTGGTCGCGGGATCCAAGAAGTCTTTGGGGAAGTCGTAGCCATCAGGGTTCACTGCAGGGTAAGCTCCATGCTTAATCTTTATAATCACCTCTTGTGGTTCACATGACCCTGTAATTGAGTAAGGAAACATCAAGGTCAAGAGTTAGTGCGCATTAAATGAAAGCTTTCGATTAGTTATCAACAAATGTTTTCAAGAATAAATAATACATCAGCTTATTACTATAAAAATTCTATAGTTTCTATTGCTATTTATTCTATAGTTTTTGCATAATTGATGAGTTATCGACCTGATGAACCTGATAACTATCGGTCAGATCCAAACACGAACTGTTGTAACCGTTTGTAAATTAACGGCGGGGATTTTGTATGAGAACTTTTGCATGATGCGTTTACTCCGTGTTAGTTATTCCAAAGCCCATGAAGGATCTCTCAGAAATGGGCAACGCAACGGCGCGACGCGACTCTGGCGGAACAATTTTTATGAAAACTTCACGGTAGAACAATCACTGGGGTTTCGCCTGTCTGCAGGAGCCTTTTTTTTCTCAGTACTAATTACTTTCTAAATGCGGGTATCGCACAAAAGTCGGTCGGGTATACTTGTTACCTACAGATACGTAGATATACTCTTAGAATACATAAAAAGCATTGGAGGACAAGGGGGGTCTTTGGGGGTCAAAGGTATCCAGGGTAAAATATTGTCATAAAAAACCAGATCTTAGACTGTAACCTGACCTCAACCTAATCTACTTAGGAAAAGGCCAGACCGATGTTTCTTATTAGGTTAAGGATAATGACAGGGGAATGAACCGCCTCTACTTTCGGGAATCCCTATTTTATTGTTTGCATTCCTGTCAGAGTCTTACTAATGGGTGGTGTTTGTGTGCCTTTTAGTAACACAATCGTTTACCGACGACAATTTATTAACTAATTTGGCCAATGTCGTGAAACAACCCACGCATGTGCGTCTCACTTACACTAGCGACAAATTACTTTGATTGGGTCAATTACTTCGTTATTATTGTGTGGGCTTTCTGCCCTAAGAATATGTGTCACACCCTTAAGATTGAGTATCAGTGACCATAACATAACATCACGCCTGTAACCGCCAAAGGGTTAGGTGGAGATGTACCTAATATAGTAGGTACCGACAGTCCTATTTCGCCAGTTATGTTTGAATGCCATGTAATAGACGGCGAGCCTATTGCCACAAATCTAGACTCTGTTACTGAGAAATGCCTGATGGAAAAACTCAATAACATTTTACCGACCTAGGAATCGAGCGCAAGACTGCAGGCTGAGCATGAGGCCCAGCAGCAGCGATTGCAACCCCAAGACCAAAGATTCAGTGTACGCAATAATTGTAATGTATTAACTGAGTAAAGCCTGTTACTATATTTACACTGGGCTACCATTAAATTATCTTAATCGGTACATGTATAATTTTGTGCTGGACCACAAAGACCTCCTCTCTGTGAGAAGACGAGAGTCCCAACGGTTCTAGTGGGTTGGCGGATATCACTTGTCTTCGAATTTTTTGTTCTAGGATTTGCCGGTTTTCTCAAGATGCTTTCCTTCGCCGTTTTGAGAGCAATGGAGATGAAAAAAAAACTGTACCAAGTGCATGCCTGTCTGGGTTTGACAGTTCGAACTCAAGACAAGACACACGTAAGTCAGGGCCATTACCACTGGCCCACAACTGCTCTACTTACCATTATCAGTTGGCATTGGCACTAATGTACGATTCACACCTGTTCACACTGCTATTTTAAAGCACGAATAAATTGCATTGTCTAATAAATACATCTTTCATAGAACCATACATTTATAAACTTGCGACAGTCACTTGACAGGACGCAACATGCTGCGATCTACTCCTTTTGCTGGAATTAAGCATACCTACGCCAGTTGCACAAGGCACCTGAACTTTTTCAAGGAGTGGGTCGGTCAGAAATATGAAGCTAGTTGCCCATTCCAAAGCTTAGTAGGTACCTATGGAGAAGAACGGGCAAGAAACTCCATGGAGACTCTTTTAAATTAAATCGTTACAAAAAAACAAAATATTATTTTAATAAGCCATTGCAGTTAAAAGATGACCAGTCCCAACTGACTGCGCCCGTTCACGAACATGATGCATGGATCAGCATCATTCAACTCAACCATTTTCAAGGGAGGTAAATGATCCAACACACCCGCCACCATCAGCGAGACATCTGAGTGAGCAAGACATACTCACAGCCGCCAGGACACATTCAAGTCAATGAAAGACATTACCCGGTAATTGGTAGCTTTAGTATGTAAGTACATAGTACCTACTCACACTTGTGCTATGCAAATTATTTATAATACAAAGGAGATTGAGTTTAATATACAATGCAAAAATGGTCTTAGAATCTTCAGCAGCTCCAACTGTATTTTCTAATGTTAATCAATTAATTGTGGTTGTGGAGCAGCAGATGCTTGTCAATAATTTCTATACACACACCTAACGAAAAAAGTTCTGAACACGTGTTTGTCTGCGTAAATACACTTGGCGTTGTCAACGTCAAGTGTATCTACGCTTCTACGCAGACAAACACTGAGCTTACTTAGACCACCCCATCTGCGTAGATACACTTGACGTTGTAAGTGTTCAGATATTTTTGGTTAGTTGTGTGTAAATAAATTATTGACAAGCATCTCCTCTTAAATTAATGAAGTAATGAATGGTAGCTTGTAGTGTATGGAACTTATTAACATTTCAAATTGTTCAGAAGTATTTGGTCACCTTGTCTGCTACAACATATCTGACGGCGACTATAGGTAGGTACTATAATTTTATTATATCTATTACCTCTTTTATTTACTAAAAAGATGTATTTTTTTCTTGCTTAGGTTATGATGTTTTCATTGATATATTGACAAGATACCGTCATGATGTTAAATCCTTCTTAAACAGTTCCCTTAAAGAATCGCGCCTGCGTAGATTATATATCGCTCTGATCGCTCTTTTCTGCAGAATAAAAATAGACTCGATGTCTGCAGTGGGAAGACATGATATTATGAAAGTAGCTAAAATAGTCTAGCCTCGTGGTATCTAAATCAGTACCTACTAATTAAAAGTCGCGTGTTAATAAAAGTCATTCCCTACTTTTCCTAAGCCCTGTACCCAGTAACTAAATAAAAACTTAGGGCTGATAGTTTTAGTGCTCTTCTTAAAAGAATTATTGAACTCTGTTTGGACTACCGAAAATAATAATTATATAAACAAAATATTAACATAGTCCATTGCAAGGTCCTGATCACTTAACTTACAAACTAAAATGCTGTTTAATTTATTTAAATTAACAGCGGTTATTGGTCTGAATTGTATCTGCACTTTTTGCATTGGTATGTTAGACTCAATAGTTAAGGGTTGCCCACTGTGATCAGAAGGGAGATACCTAATTAACGATGGCTTTATCTAAATAGTCGCAGCAATAAAACACATTATCAATACTAGTACAGTACTAGTAGATATTCGTGTTTGTTCTGAAAATACATAATTGACAAATTGCATGATTTAAACAAATAAGTACCTAATCTACTGGTATTCGAATTATTTTCTAAAATATTAAATATGTTAAAGTCACCACAGATAATAACTTGTTTATTACCAGTTTCAAGTTTTGCCAAAACATCTTCCATTACTAACTCAATTATAGAGTAGTTTTGATAATTCTATAATGCAACATGCTTATCCCACCTAACACAGTTCCTAATTCTTGTGCTTAGTATTCATGTTGTAACTTAAAATTATCTAGATTATTTCAAACTTATCCCTGTAATTAAATATTAAATTCATACCTTCACTGATGTTCAGTTTATCAATATTGTTGGGACGTACAAGGTGTTTTTTTTTTCTTCTCATTTATTTCGTAAAGTAAGCACAAAATCATTATAATGATTTCGAGGGTGGGTGCTAATACCTATTATTACAAGATATTAAGTTATCTTAGCTTAGGTATTGGCTGCAACTCGAACATACAACTTTACTTACCTTAAGGCCTATTTTCAATGTAAACCATGTTTTTATTACTTGAAGGTGCAAATAAACAATTTTTAATTTTAATTTTTTTTTTTTTTATCTAGCTCAACACAAGACAGTTCAATGCTATGTTCAACCGATAGTTTTATTTAAGATTAGTGAACCACCATGCAACATTGATTTTCGGTTAAAACACCTGGCCACACTATACTTCTCATAGTTAATTAACATTTCATAATCTTTTATTAGCCAATGATCAGTTAAACAAATAATGTCAAACATATTTTTTTTCTAAAAACATTTAATTTCCAATTATTGTTTGGATGAAAAACCTTGAATATTTTGATTAAGAAATAATTTCAAGGATTTCTGCAGAAAATACCTTTTTGTTAAATGTAAATAAATACTCTTACCATCTACAACTTGTCTTACAACCTAGTTTTTGAAGGACGTCTCCAAAAAGGTCAGTGTAAGTATAAAACTTCGTACCTAATTGCTTTATACAATACAACCTAAGGTTGAATGTCACTTGCAGGTCATAAAACGTCAAGGGGTATTTTTACTTTATGACCAATGTTATATTTTGACGACTAAGTATAGTTACACACTTTGTCAAAAGTGGTAAAGCATTTACGATTTGGACTGTACATAGAACCAGTTTGGCATTTTTTAAATATTAATAAAATGAATGTAGGTAATCAAAACGGCATTGTTTATCAAAACGGATGTTTTCCACACAGAGAGGCGATACGTAAATAGTTTGGTAATGACACCCGAGAAGGACATAATTATAGTGACCTTATTGGTGATGAACTTCTGAACGGTCAGGTGCGTAGTACTCGCAACCGGCGTGCGTGTGACCTTATTGGTGATGTTCTTCTGAACGGTCAGGTACGTAGTACTCGCAACCGGCATGCGTGTGACCTTATTGGTGATGAACTTCTGAACGGTCAGGTGCGTAGTACTCGCAACCGGCGTGCGTGTGACCTTATTGGTGATGTTCTTAAAACGGTAAGGAGCGTAGTACTCGCAACCGGCATGCGTGTGACCTTATTGGTGATGAACTTCTGAACGGTCAGGTGCGTAGTACTCGCAACCGGCGTGCGTGTGACCTTATTGGTGATGTTCTTAGAACGGTAAGGAGCGTAGTACTCGCAACCGGCATGCGTGTGACCTTATTGGTGATGAACTTCTGAACGGTCAGGTGCGTAGTACTCGCAACCGGCGTGTATGTGACCTTATTGGTGATGTTCTTAGAACGGTAAGGAGCGTATTACTCGCAACCGGTGTGCGTTTGTGAACGTAAATGAAGCAAAAGGAGTAACGATCGTAGCAAGTGGCGTTCTGTAGTTTCTGCCTACCCACCCCCCATGGGAAGAAGGCGTGAGTTTATGTATGTGTTTAAATTCATTTTGTATGTTTATTTTTACTAACTAATTGTTATTGACTAATCTAAATAAACTATAATATTAAAACTAAGTGGGATTATGTCTGTCTAAACCAATTTTTTTAACTAATTTGAAAATATTCTGATCTGGCTGAGTATTGCAAGTATAAATTCTCGGAAGTAATGGAAACACAATTTAATTTGTGTAAATTATTTCAACACCACTGCTCTCAACATGGTGAGGAAACTGCCATGGAATAAAAAAATCGAAGCTATGTGACATCCACCAACACGCACTGTGCCCGTATGGCGGATTCAGGCCCACTTCTTCTCACAGAGAGGAAGCCCGTGTACCAGTTGCAGGAATATTACAGCCTGATTATGATTGTGAATTTTACTTACACACAGTAACTGGATGATCAGTTAACCAGGATACATCTAAAATCTTAAACTACAAATTAAATTAAGTAAACTTAACCTTTTGTATGCCGTGATTACAGACACAATTAAAAATACATTGTGTCTTGTGTAGATCCACGTTCCGGCATACCTAAGGTTAAAGTACCCTGAAAAAAGACACCTACAAAAGTCTTATCATACAATAATCACATAAAATGAAGCAGGAAGTCTGTCAATTTTTACTCGGAGACAAGACGGTCACTTAACACAGCATAGTAATTGGTCAATACAGTAAGTGCATTAATGTGGGTGTACTGCTTGCATCATACCTGTGGCGGTGCTAAAATTAGTGCAGGCATGTTAATGAATGCAGTTTCCAAGGTCGGATGGCAGGTCTATGTTTAGATGTACTTAAAGGGCATAACGGCTTTCTATTCGTAACATTTTGCTGAAGCTTAATTCTGTATTTCCTGACTTTAACAATATGTTTAGTACATATTTTTTTTAGGTTTTTCAAGTAGATATCTGAAATATTGCTGAGAATTCTGTGACTCTTGATATTATACATAAAATACAATAATACCAATAGGCTGTATTATTATGTTTTTTATTTATATTTACACGAACTAAAGAGTAAACTGTGTTATTATGAATGATTTTAAAAATAAAAAAATTGTGAGGAGCATACCATTATTTTTATGGTTTTTCAAATGAGGTGCTATGTATGCTCCTCTTCTGTATCAACTGGGCTTTATAGATAAGCTTAATTTAATACAGTTAACATTCCAGTCGCTATAAGATCATTCAGCAGAAAAAGATCCGGAAAAAGCTTATTAAATAAAAAGTGTTAGCATGACACCTACCAATGGTATTTAAATGAAGCTCCTCCGATTGGAAGGTGAAGCGAGCGTCGATCACATCCCTCATAACAGGGTAGAACACAACAGAAACGGTGCGATAACTTCTAAACATATATACATCCGTGGCAATCTGTCTGGTGACCAAATGGTAATCATCAAGCAACACCGTGCGGGTCCTTTTTAACTGCTCAAGTATCCTCTTCCTGTTCGCATCATCTTCTATTTTCTCTTGTTCACCAAGAATAAGCCCGGTGCACACAAATAATAAAACAAAAAATAGGCAAACTCTCATTTCGACGATTAACGCCTACCTGCCTACAACACCTCCCGTTTACAAGTGCGTAACATTAACAGACACTAAAAAGAGTCATATTCTAATTCAAAACTATTTACATATATTTTACAGTCATTTTACTATTTATGAATTTACTCGATATTATAAACGAACAGCGAACCGACCATCGAACGACCGCGATCAATCAACAAACTATTTGTCAATGTCAAATTGTAATGTCAATAAACAAACCCATCTTCTGTCAAACTTGAAACTTTTTTATCACTTTGGACACAGGTTTTTTAAGTCATTTAATAATAAAAGTCAAATAACCACAAACAGTCGGCGCTACTTGAGATAGAAGAAGTAAAAATCACACAAATCCAGCATAATTCAATTTTATGCTCGGTCAAGTCGGTCGGTTTCAAGTCAATCTGAGGTCAATCCAGCGCGAGATGATTCGGGAAAAAAAATCTCGCTCTGATTGCGGCGAACTGGCGACTCATTTCCAGTTGAGTTGTGCAAAAAACGTAAATTTTGATTTCGCGGGCTACCTTGAAGGAATCACCTTTATTCAGATTAAATCAAAATCTCTATTTTGATCTTGATTTGTCTCTAACAGCATAACTAACCAAAATCTCACGCCGCGCGCCGGTTTACGACTGGCGCCAAGCCTGCCTCAGCCTTGGTGATGCACGCCGAGATAGAAAGCTGATAAAGTCAGTGGATAAAGATAGAGGCATTAAATCAGTATATATTATGTATGTACTTTATAGTACAACGGCAAAGGTAATTTACTTTTCAGTTGGCAAAGGTGACAGTTGTTCCAAAATATTATTATTGTCATAATGCCATGGGAATTCTGTACTCACTGACAGCAAAGCAATTTATTGAATGAATGAATGAATGAGTGAACGTTTTCAAGCTCAGTGTTGTCATACCTCGAGTATACCTCGGAAGACGGGAATATTTTGTTAAGAAATTGGTACAGGTTTTGCTAAACTTCCAACTGGTATAAAATGCTAAGTAGGTTTTAACGATTCCTGAAAACGCAATTACCTCAGTTAGTTTATTGATCCGGTAGTTTGAATTCAGAATTGCTTCGTTCGTTATTTGATTACATTTTACTTCAAAAACTGATGGTTATTTCTAAATGGTCGCATAAAAACCGAGATACGAGACCTCGGGCAATAAGGGCCCCCTTATTGCCCGAGGTCCCGTATCTTGGTTAATTTTAGCGAAGCTCTATTTCGTGTATTTACTGCTTCTCGACGGTTGGCTGAGTTTATTTCATTTGTTTGTGTGATTAGACAGATTTCTAGTTTTATGGGAATCTTCTATCAAACGCCAGCTTTACAAAGGCAATTATAGTGTTTCAGTATGGTATCCCAGAAACCTTTTTGCAACTGCGACCCCGGCGCGCGCATGTCTCGCTCTTTCCTATAAAATTCAGAAGTTTGCAATAAATAATGGCTTCGACGGTAAATTCGAAGCAAACAGCCGTAAACGGTGACGTATCGTCAAGAACACATCCGTGCAAAAAATCTAAAATGGAAAATAAAGTTGCTGTTGTTTTGGGTGCTCAATGGGGGGACGAGGGAAAAGGAAAAGTTGTGGATTTATTGGCTGTTAACTGTGACATCGTGTGCCGTTGTCAGGTTAGTTAGATCTTTATTGTTTTCCTAAATTATTGCTACGTTATCAAAGTATTTTATTATCGGTCTTTCTTAATGAGAATTGTCTTGTATTTGCTCTCCACCGCTCGCTATGTTTATGGGTGACATTTTGAGGTTATATTAGGCACGAGAATTAACGCTATTAATTAATTTTACCCTGTTTTCAATACTTTCATCTACATTATCATGTTTCGGTCTACGAAAACAGATATTTTGAAGAGCCTTTGGTGTTGGCGGCGCGCCAGAATTTGTTTGAAAACATGTGAACTGTGAATACAATGTTTTTGTATGAATTTCGCGAATACAAGACGCGTGCCAAGAGTCTTAGCGGGAACTCATAGCTGCTGTGCGCCAGTTCAATGTTGCGTAAACCAGCCAGTTCCGGTCATTATTATGTAACAATTATATTGGGAGATTTTTTCTAAATATTTTCAATAGTCATGTGACAGAATGATATAGGCTTGTAGTATATTTAAATTCGTAAACAGACCTTGTGCAGTGTGCTAACTAATTGTGGATTACTGCCAATGTGTGGGACATTTATTGTTGTTACACTTTTTTTTTCTAAATTCTTCATTTATGTAGTCTAGGGCTCTGTCTAAATATAATTCTGATAATGTTTTTTTATAGAACTTATGTTTGACACTTCAAGGAAACTGCTGTTCTGAATCTTGTAATCTGGGACATTAATCCATCTATCCATATTTGATTCTATAGAATTACTACTATTAAATGAGACAAAGTGGGAACTCTGTACAATAATTATGTACCTAGTATTGTATGACTGGTTTCACAATGAACTGATACCATGTATAATACTTACATAGTATAGTAGCTACACAGTTTTTTTTTTGTTATAACAAGTTCAATGTCTTACTCTTAACGCTGTTTTCATTAATGTGTCTCAAGCAGTATGATGAACAGACCCCATTAAAAACTTTAAGTATTCACTTTGGCCTCAGACAAGGCAAGCCTGTATTGTGGGCACCAATATGGAGGGTTGGGTATTGATTGGCTGAAGCATAGTATACTGTAATAATATTGTCAACTTGCTGTTGCCCGTGAATTTGTCTGCTATCTAGGATGAAAAATAGCCTATGACCTTCTCCAGGTCAAGGTTTACCCATGTGCCCAATTTCATCCAAATCCGTTCAGCCGTTTTAGCGTAACAAACAATTTCACTTTCGCGTTTATAATATTAGTTAGGATTTCAGAAACCTAAAAATTCTTGGCCCTTAATTTTCTCACTATCTAGCTAAGACAAACAAATTAATAAAAAAAACAAATTACTTCGCAGATATTGAAATAAGTTTATCAGACACAAAACTTAAACAAGTAACGCTTAGTCATAATAACTCATTTACAATCTAGTTTAAACAGGAACCAACCACTATGATGACACTATTTATATTATGCTAATTATTTGCTCTGAACTTTATATTGGACCATGACTCTTATCTATATCTATAAAGGCCACAAGGAGGTACCCTAAAATCTATCTATTATCTATTTATATGTGTGAAAGAAGTATCTAAAATAATAATTTTGTCTATTGGTGACTTAAAATAGAACTGCTTTGGTCAGCAACAGAGGTGAATAACCTTTCAGCAGAAATAAATGTAGCTGAAGATTCTTTTGTTTTGTTATCAGTGAAATTAGTAGTGTGATACTCAAGCCCTAATACCTACTTATTTTAAATAATAATGACTGTACAACCTATTCATATTAAATTAATGACTTACAGAAGTTACAGAATATTTGTATTCATAGCAAAAACCTGCACTCATCCTATCTACAATTTGATTTCACTCAACAAAATCTATCAAGGAAATGGGTCCATTAATAATGTCATGTAAAATGTATTACTTGCAGGTCAAGGTCTGTATTGCATTTATAATTTAAATGTCAATTTTAGTTCAAAGATCATAGTGTAGCTGTAGACTCTACATCTTTTGGGAATTTATTTGTAAACTCTTTTCTGTCTCATTTTATTTTCTTTTAATATTATTTTGAAAGAGGCCATGGTTAAGGGAGAGATGTGCTATGCTGCGTTGCTATGGATGCGTTTGCTATCCACCAATTATATTCATTGGTCCCATATTGGTCTACA
This sequence comes from Eupsilia transversa, assembly GCA_914767815.1. Classification (NCBI taxonomy): domain Eukaryota; kingdom Metazoa; phylum Arthropoda; class Insecta; order Lepidoptera; family Noctuidae; genus Eupsilia; species Eupsilia transversa. The sequence goes on from OU611891.1 coordinate 10,753,498, forward strand.
TAGCCAATGAATATCATTGGTGGATATCAACGCATCCACAGCCACGTAGCATAGCACATCTCTGGAAAGGCACCCTAAAGCCCACATCAAAGGGAAGGCGGGGGTGTGACCGACAGCGATAGTGTTGTTCCATTCGTCATTCACATCTGTCAGTACTCAGTACGTTCAGATTGCTAAGATGGTATCCTCTTTCTTGCGAGTTACTTTCACTGACTTATAGGAAATCTCGCCTCCTGTTGTCAGACGAGCTGTCTGAGGCCTTAGTGTAAGTTTGCAAATGAGTAAACGTAACTATCGCGTTTGCGTTAAGATTTGACTGATAGATCATAATGCTAATCTAGAATATTAAGGTGAGAATCACTTGCAAACTTAAGGCCTCTGTATTTTGTCTTCCCGCGGTTTACCAATACGAGAATAACTCATACCGTGAAGATAACATTATGTAGTCGGAAAAGTTGGTGTCATCGGGGCTCACTGGCAGGGTGCGCCGGATGTACAACGGATGTATGACGTAAAACCCGAAGGCTTGTTTGTTAGCTAAAAATAACGAAGAAATGTAAAGTTTGTATAAAAAAATACAACATTATTTTATATGTAGCAAAAAGATAACTGCAGTTATCACAATTATAGATAATATACGTTACCAAAGTGCAGTTACTTCAGTCAGTTATCTTCAAAAATAGGAAGTTGTGTAATCTAAAATAAACAACTGATTCATGTGTCCTTCACAATTCACAGTGATGTTTTCATACGAAAAAAAATTACTATTGTCTGCTGAGAATAATCAGAATATTGCATAATACCTATCGTATTGTGCTTGTGCGCAATAAAACGCCAAAGATCTTAAGAAGTTGTTGCCAATTAGGTAAATGAAGACTATTGTAATATACACTTAATTAACTATAGTTATCAGGGGGCGCCAATCGCCAGCCATCATCACCAACCCAGTCCAGTCAATCATTCTCCTGCCCTTATCCCAATTTATTTCGAGTCGGCGCAACATGTCCCTATCTTCCATACTTTTCTATTAGTTATAATATAATAATATTTATATAATAATATTCTGTCATCTCGGTAGTCACCCCCTTTCTAACCTTATCATCTTTCACACAGTCCATCCAACGTTTCTTTGGTCTTCCCCTACTCCTATAGCCACTCCAGACATTACTCCAGACAATCTATTCTGTAAAAACCTCACCGTGAAAACTTAGGTGAAGCGACCTTTAATTGAGCTGTCAATTGTGTCAATTCCTCGTATCTGGTGGAATGACGGCTCACTTCTAAATCACTTGACCTTAGTTGAAAACTGAGTGAGATATTTACAGAATGGACTTTATCTTATTGCATGGGAATGATTTGTTTTAGTTTTTATTACAACAATCTAAAATAAAAATTGTTACTTTGAAAAACATTGCAATCAATTGCAACCGCTATTTTGCCATTTGAATTGAAATCCACTGAACAATTCGCTTGAAAAACATTGCAATATTTTCAATACAGTTCTAACGTGGATTGAAAATAAAATGATCTTTCTATCTAAGTGCCAATTTCACCAATGAAACTGAACGCGATCAATAACCCATCTAAATCGCGTTCAAGAGCTGTCAGTGTTATAATTGCTATGCAAATATTGACACTGACAGCTCTTGAACGCGTTTTATTTGTGCTGCTGGTCGCGTGTTAAGTTTCATTGGTGAAATCCACCCTAAGTTGATAATATCAACTTTCTTCTCGTAACGGCGGCCCACGAACTACTTAGATACGATATGAACTTCACCGTGCCACTAAATGAGATTGGCATTGGCCCGAAAGTCTGACAATCAGTCTTACCAAGGAGTGTTACCCAGTAAGTGGATTGTGGAGGTCAGATAGGCCGTCCCTCCATGTAAAATACCGGTATGCAGCTGCGTGTGTATGCAGATTATGAGTACATGAGATTGGCTAGTCATCAGCAAGGTCTAGCTGGGCTGACTCGTAATATCCTATAGCAAAGCCTGATTTAACAAAAAGCCTTCATAAGTAGTCTTTAGCCATGTACCCATGCCATGCCATCTAGTATTCAGTAGTCAATATCTAAACAAAATAAGTAACCATCATAAAATGCAGCCATAGTAACCTTTGAGCTACCACCAACGATGCCGTGGAAGTGGCGAATTTTTGGGCCAACGAAATTCACTGTAGTGCCGACACGACGAAAAAGAAAAATACCTAACCTGGAGAAATTCTCTTCCAAAAAAGGCATTGAAAAGTTATCAAAGACTAAGGGCCAATTTCACCATACAAACTGAACGCGATCAACAGATAAACTAAGTTTAAGAGCTTTATTTTCTTTGGAATATTGACACTGACAGCTCGTGAACTCGGTTTAGATGTGCTGATCGCGTTCAGTTTCATTTGTGAAATTCGCACTAAGCAATCGTCGAACCACAAAGACATTACGCGGTGACGCCAAATCCTGCCAATTAATCAACAAGGCTAAAAAAAATATATTGTATAAGCCCTTGTGTGAATGTTTATCCCACCACGGTTTTTATTGTAAACATACATCACAATTTATTGCTAACATCAGCCGTTGGAGTTTACACGAACATACGTTGTTAATAAAGATTAAACGTATGCTTGTGGTTTGGAGAACTGTGGACTTTACCACAACGCCACATCTAATACGCTCTAATTTCCAGTTATTTTCAGCTATTGACGTGCCAGATAATCAATAGGCCAAAGATACCAAGAGACCCAACAATAGTATCCTCTAGCCGTCTAGGTAGTTCCTTTTCAAAGCTTTATCACTGGTTACCTAGAACTGCCCTTTTTCATTAATTTACTAATGAAATATAATTAAAAAGCTTTTTAAGAGCCCACACAACGTCAGGTTTTTATCTTGCTCGCAACATAATACTCGCGGAGTGAGTGCGAACGAGACGGAGGCGGCTCCAAAGCGGCAATAGTTTAGGTAGGTAATTGCTGTTTACGGCGAAAAGAATGGTAATTTAAAAAAAATAAAAAACATAATCACTACTTTATAGTTAGTTCAGTTAGTATGGTGTAGTTAGCTTGTTATGAACTAAAAAGTACTAAATAAAACTTACGTAAACATAGAACTTAAATATTTTCTTAAAGGCTTATCTTTAAGAAGGACATTATCCTGGTCTTCGGGGTCCATCATAAGACCAGCTCGGATGCCAGGAAGTGCTTGAAAAATGGGTAACAATTGGAGGGTTTACTAATGATAAGCATAAAATATATTGTCATAATTTACATTGGTATAACGAAATCCAGCATAATGATCATTAATTCATTACGCATAATATTGTGAAAATTTTATCCCAAGAGGGGGATTCCCCAATTGGAGTAAGTAACTGGAAATACATACGAACAAAGCAAGCGAATATAAAGCTCGTAAAAAGGGCTGATGAGAATATTTTCAATATTTGATTAGCCTGCAGGACAAAGCCATGAATGCTTTTTCTTATTCCACTTATCCCTGTCTACGTATTCTCTAAAACTAAGTAATCCAGCCCATTGTTGAGACCCATTCCCACTTTTGGATCTACCGCGTTGTAATTAAGTGCTGTCTGAGACCCAGTCCCAACATATAAGTTGAAGGCATCCTTAACCAATTCGGATACATCTGAGCTTGGGCTTTTATTGCTTGTCAGAAGCAGTTCGTGTGTACATAGAATAAAAAGTAAACAAACGCAAGACATGCCCTTGAAATTCGCCATAAAATAATTGAAAGAGAATGAAATGGAAATGTAATTGCCAACGTAAAGTTTCGTATTTAATCTGTTGTTCACTGTTGACAAAGCGCAGATTTTGCAATGGTTTACAGACTGGAATTGTTTGTGTTTCACAATGTTGTGTCACATTGTTTATTTGAAACGGACGCCAGACAGTTAGAGAAATCTGTAACTTATTCATCACAAGGCTGCTAGCATTTGTTCTTTGATTGATTTTCAATACAAAGTTCATTTATTACATCTAGTAAATTGACAATGCTGTGATGTAACTTATAAAATAGACTGTACCTTAAGCGGGGTTTACATTAGGAAACCAGTGTCGTAAAACAGTAGCTTGCCTGTTCAGGACGTCTAGTCCCTAAGGATGAAGTCCGTAATTTCGTCCGATGTTACAGGCGACTCAAATTCCGTATTGCACCTACGGACTTATGATTAATTTGAGGCAAGACCTAAGAGTGAATGAAACCACGATTTAGCAGTTGTCCCTACTCCCGATGTGTTTTTGACCGTCCAAACAGTTAATTAATCGGGTGTAGGGTTCACTCCGAAGTATCAAACTACTTTCGTACAGACCCGTATCTTCGTTGATGGACTTAGAGAGTAGGCCTTCTGTTTGTGGCTATAGCTAACTAACACCCGGTGAAACCCTGAAAGGCTTGATAAATTCAACTAACACGCTGTCATATCTCATGTTAACTGCTCAGATTAGTTGTTATTATTAATCTTTATGACACTGTGTTAGTTGAATTTATCTGTGCTTAACCAGAATATTCATCGGGGCAATCTGTCGTAAATACAATGGGACTGGTATGGACCCAAGTCCCAAATACACTTTTAGTTACGTTCGTTACATCGAAAATTATGTTTACAGGGTCGAAGAATTCAAGTGTAAGTTTCTTGAAAATAATAATAATGAAATTTTCTGAACCGTTCAGAATATCCCAGTTTCTTTAATGATAGGTGGACCCCTTTACTTTACCTCATTTGCATTTGGACCACTACGTTTGAGACACCCTGCATTCACCTAGAAGCTGCCTTTCTTTCTAATGCTCCGTAAACTCCGACAAGTTGAGCTCGACGCGTACTTGATGCCTAAAATACGGAGTACATCTGGCCTGGTGTTGAGTCACAGTATTGAGGAACCAAAAAATCAAGCCTATTCTGGTTCTGTTTTTCATATAGTAAAACACATCATCATCATTTAGTCAACAGCACACTCATGCTTTTGTTGGATATACACATGACTTATAAAGGCTCGTTCATACCGGCGCGACTTGTCGCGCGACGCGACTTTAACAATACAATTTCTAATAAAACTTCACGATTGAACAATTGCCGGTGTCGCGTCGCGCGACAAGTCGCGCCGGTGTGAACGAGCCTTAATAAGTATCTAACAGACGTACGGACAGTAGCTATTAGTGGTAACAATTGTATGAGTAAAGTGGCCTTGACAAAACCTTGAATTAACTAATCCGGAAAAGAATAACTTCATAACATCTTATTAGAATCATCACAATTAACAGCAGTTTATTTACGCTCGGTTTGCCTTTCTTGCTTCAGCCACTCTGGAATTAAGGCTCCCGCAAACAGGCGCGACGCGATTTTAATCATACAATTTCTAAGAAAACTCCACGGTAGAGCAATTACCGGTGTCGCGTCGCGCGGCATGTCGCGCCAGTATGCACGAGCCTTTAATCATCTGCTTGTCACCTATACATGCCATTTTCAGCTTTTATAATTTCTAACTTGACTATAATTATCGTGGAAGTCCACGTCCATAAAATGTTTGGAAATACGTGCACGTTATAACAACGTTATCGTGGACTGAAATTTAAAAGCGTCTATATATTTATATTTCCGTTCATTTTACGTCCCTGTGTGATGATGGTGATGTGATATCATCGCGTGAGAACAACAAAGCACGGTCACAAAATGCAGCCATCTCTCAGTTGAATGTTGTTACTGATCGCGTTGTTTAGATACTTATAGAATAACTGGTGCTGGTGGATCGAGGGAGATTATTGATGGAGACAACACAACCCTCACAATATAATCTGTCAAACGCAGTCAAGCCTGCGAAAGCCTAATTCCGGTGTTAAAATAATAATTTCATAGGCTTTTTTTCAACAAAATATATCTATCAAAGGCAAGTAGCCTTCTGTAATTTCTGTCTACCCCCATGGAAAGAAGGCGTCAGTTTACGTATGTATATCTATCAATCTAATCTATTACAGTCTGCTCAGCCTTTTCAAAGACATTTCGCATATCCTTTAAAGATCTTTATAGTCATTTAAAACCAAGTTTTTTATTGCCTGTCCATAAAAACGTAGCGAGATAACGCTATACGCCCGTATAAAGTATGGATCTCTGACTAATAACTATTTATGAAGTGCAAACAAGGTAAATCTATTTATTTTTTAACCACTTCTCGATCAGAATCTGCTATTAATAACGATTACAATGGAAATTGTCGATGGTCGCATTATTTTAATGCGTTAGTTACCTCGTAAACTATTATAACGAGGTAAAATTTGTGATTACTTGTAGGTAATCTTCTCAATTCTTTATTGCATTCCATAATGTTGGTAAAAAAGTTGGAAGGCTTAAAATTAATGACACAATTATGGACCCTGTCGGGCACAGCTTTGTTAAGTATGGTAGTTGTATTTTTTATTAAATTACTACTTTTTCTTCGTCTTCTAATATTTATTTATTTTAATAATTAAATAAATGTTTAAAATATTTGTTTGAAATAAATATTTGGACATCAGGATTTATCGCGGAGAAGCAGTAAAACCGAAATCATTGAGTTATTTAGCTCGGCATGACCGAGGTTGTCCCAAAAAATTTGATCGAATCGGTCGTTTGAGTAGGTGCAGACAGATTCCACCATTGCACCAAATTCAAAACTACTTAATTAAACCTTCGATGCCCTCGTATGTGTACACATATATAATTATATAAATGTGTCCAAATATATAGTTATATAAATGTGTCCAAATATATGTTAGATTTTCTTCGACAGTTTCCCTATTTCCTTCCTCATATCTGTCTCCTCACTCAACATTATTTTCTCTGCCCATGACCTATATGTCCTGGTAGAAATAGCAGCGTTACAAAGATGACAGATTAGAGTTTTTTGAATGAACACGTACGCATTCAAGATCACCTCCACAATGTCATGTCAACGGAAGCAATGTGCCAAAAATCGTGTAATATGTGTTACTGGCAGCTCGAGAATTTTGAATTTTCTTCTAATTGCGCGTGTAAATACGACAGCTGCACAAAGTGATTTAATGTCGAGTTTAGAATACGAGAGAGAACGAAAAATGCTTTGTTTATTTCTTCTCAATGTCTATTTTGTCCGTATGTCAATGTCCGTTTTTACACCCTGCTCATTCCTCAGCGCGAGACTGTTAGAATGCAGCTGTTTTTTTTTTGGCAAAGAATAAACCACACCAGAGGGGGTGTGGTTTGGTAAAATCAATACTAATATTATAACGAGAATGAGCGAATGTTGTGTGTTTGTGTACGGATCCAATTCCAAGAATTCTTTCACTAAAGGGAAGCTACAGTAATGCCGAGAGTGTCATAGGATATATTTTATGTTAAAACAAGAAACACGCGTACGAAGTTGCGGGCAGAAGCTAGTGTTTGATAAAGAGCTAACATTTTTAAATCTTCCCTTACCTAAATAGCACTCTAGTGCTCTAGGAAATTAATCTTTTAGTCAAGCCCGGTTGTCAATATCCTGGAATCTTTGAGTCGCCTTTTGGGGTCCTGTTCAGTAAGTGCCAATTTCACCAATGAAACTGAACGCGATCAGCACATCTAATCCGAGATCAAGAGCTGTCAGTGTGAATATTCCAATGAGAATAATGAAACTGACAGCTCTTGAACTTGGTTTATGTGCTGATCAGGTTCAGTTTTTATTATTGGAGAAATTCGTTCTAAGTTATATTTATGGGGCTTAATAGGACGAATAGACACAAACCCTTCCCTGAATTGGCCTATGGCCTTGACATCAAAACCATTTGTGAAAACCCACCTAAGAAAATGGCGCTGGTATAAATGGCACCATTGTATTCATAAAAGGTTATGGACTAATTTCTACGTTAGTTATATCTATTGTTGAAAATACTTTGTGTGCTTTTGTTATCTTAATGTATATTTTAATCTTGATCGACTGGCTATAACGCTGTACCACAGATAGTATAGCTATACTAGAATTTGCATACAATTCCGTATTTTATGACTACCTTCGTTGGTCTGCCCATTGTAAAATCCTTACGTCGCCTTCGTCGTCGTCTTCAGTGGAAAGCCTTGAAATTTCTGTTTACCATAACGAATGAAGGGAAACTCCCACTCTTTTTTCCAGCGTTTTGTGTCAGAATTGGCTTATTGGCGATAATAAATAGGTTTTTCATCTTCTTTGTCGGTGCACTCTCTTGACAGTGCGATCGTGGCATCACGTTGCATTGAGATTTCGGACATCCGTGATTTGCTGTAACATGTATTGTGTGCAATAGGTTAAATAACTATAGTGTAACCAACTATCTAATTGCGTGCCACATTTTCATAAACGATTAAGACTAATCTTCCTCATTTTGACAGTTCAACAACATTCATTGCGTTTTTTTCGTTGTCGAGCAGATTTTTTTTTCGAACTTATAAAATACTATTTAGCAATCTGTTTCAAAACGATTGAGATTGCGATTGATCGTGTATTAAGTAACTACGGTGCAGTTTTTGGTTCCCCAGGAGCCACGCTCACCTGCGAATATGTTAGGCTGCAACATAATCGCAGATGAGTGTTCATACAATCTTGCATTGAATGGCTGACAGTTCTGATGGCTCACTTTGTTCCCTGCGTCTATGTTCTGCTGTACAGGAGCGGTCCAGCATTCAAAAAGGGTCGTGGTCACGTTGGATTAGGAGTCGCTCACGATCGCTACATTAAATATCAAAACCATATCCAATGACCAAAGACCACTTTTGCCCAGTCTCCTTTGGTAAGGTTATATGCTCGGACACACGTGTGTGTCCTGTGTGTACATCAGCCTAAGGACCTCAATTAGGGCTGTGGGCATTAGTGTTGCCAGGTTCGATTTGTTTTAAATCGGGGCAGAAGGCAAAACAAATCGGGATTAAGGGTTGTAGATCGGGACAATAAAAAAAAGCAAGGTATTTTTACCCGACTACGGCGAAGCAAAAAGGAGGGTTATGATTTTGACCAGTATTTATGTATGTATGTTCATTTGTTCCCTCTTATCTTCTTAACTACTCATCATAACTTGACAAATGGGGTATAGTTGGAAGCGTCTCGATCGTCCGCGGGTTATAGGCTATGTAACGTTACATTAAATGAATATGGCGCCCTATAGAGGACAAAAAGTCATGAACTAAAAAAAAAGTTTTTTTAATGGTGCCATGTTGGATATCACATGAAAGGGTTTAATTAGCACATTTCAAAAATGTATATATTATTACCCCAAAATAATTGAAATAAAATAAAAGTATAAAAACTAAAACCCAACTACGACAAAAATGTCAACTAAAATGGTATAAACAAGTCATCTCAGACAGACAAATTAAAAATCCGGAGTCTGCCTATAACCAGCGGACGACCGAGACGCTTCCAACCATACCCCATTTGTCAAATTATGTTGAGTAGTTTAGAGGTTATGAGGGAACAAATGAACATACACACAAACATACCGGTCAAAATCATAACCCTCCTTTTTGCTTCGCCGTAGTGGGGTAAAAATATTACAATGAAATCGTAGTTTCAGTACGACGAATGAATGGACGCACGAAGATCGATTGATCGAGCGAGACAATTTGTTCTCCTATCCTAGCTATTTTTGCAAATAATAATGGTTTTTATTTTTTGATTGATTTATCGGGACATTTAGCGTCCCGATCAGGTTCAAATAGGGACACGTTCCCAGACCCCTGAAAATCGGGACGTCCCGCGCAAATCGGGACACCTGGCAACACTAGTGGGCATGTCCACCGTGCCCACAACGGTGGATCCGCGCTTGGGGCTGTAAACATAATCGCAGATGAGTGTACAATAATATGGCCGATGATTCATGACCGGTCTGAACATTATAGGTTCTACGAACTTTCTTGCATGTTCTCTTACTCTTACTTACACTGCCTCATGTCACGATCCATGTAAGGTTCCAAAAATAAAAAAAATTGTTTGTTTATCGGCAACTCTGTCACCAATCAAAGGCAACATTTTACAATCTTGCCTTTGATTTTTGACAATTTTTACACCTCGAAAGCCCCAATACACTCTCGAAAAGCTCATTAATTCATCATTTATTCACGAACCATAGAATCGATCGTGACAGTTGACAGTCGTTACGGCCCTGTCAACCGCCTAAAAACCAAACCTACCTGACCTTTATATACCACTGACCTACCCACTACCGACAAAGGTCGAATAGCAATCCCGTCGTATAAAGTACAGCGTATATCTATTTATTATGCATGGATCGTGGTCAACTGTATATTTATATCCGCAGGGTGGCAACAACGCCGGACACACGGTGGTCGTCGATGGCCAGGAGTTCGACTTCCATTTGCTTCCGAGCGGTATTATAAACCAGAAATGCATCTCTGTTATTGGTAAGTAACCCCTATTGTTACTACAGTACAGTTTTGGCAAACTTTTCAGCTCGTCGGAGTACATGCGAAAAATCTTGGAAAAACTAGTTGTCTAGGTCTTGTTCTTCACATATAGGTTGAAAATGATAATTAGAAAAAATTCAACAACTGCCAGGCCGTATTTCGGCCAGTCTCAACGGAGACTGGTCTTTGGCGCGGGAGATATTATAGTGTACAAATGTATGCGCAGACACAGGTGCACTCTCTCTTCCTTCACTTTCATAGTCCGATGGGATGGCATTCGGCAATCCGACACGGTCGGAGAGAGATCAGGCGTAGGACCAACGGCTTAGGGCGTTGGTGCACTACAAGGAATTTTACGGTCCGGCAGTCCGATTTTCAAGTAAATATCACGTGATCCGGAAATATAGGTATGAGATTTTACATCCGGAAGGTAAAATTCCGTGTAGTGCACAAACGCCTTTACCGTCCTTTCTTAGGCAGCAGCTCAACGCTTCATCAACCCACAGAGCACGGAGACTGTCAACAATGTTCATACAAACTAAGCTTGACAGTAAAAATCACCGTTTACTCATTGGGACTGATGACCCGTCTCAATTCTAACCATGCTTTGTGACGGATAGCTTGCGCTCATTTGCGCCAAATTCGGTCACGAATATTACGCGTCGCCAGTCACTGCTGCAAATCAAAAGTCATTTATTCAAACAAGGGTGAGAATCATCACTTTTCGAACCAATATTTATAGGTATACAAATATTTCCCAGCGCAGTGACGTAGAACAGTTCGATAAAGAAATTATAATAAAGAAGCATTAGTTTTTTAAATGGCATGACGTTTCGCGTGCACACATTTTATCACTGAGTTTATTAATTCCAAGATCACGGATTCACAGCATGATAATTATTATTCAAGGATTTATTATTACAACACATTTTTACTGCATTCTTATTAAATGGCGCAACAAACTCCCCAGCAGCACAGCTGTCTTGATCAGTTAGAAAAATTGGAATATATACAATAGTATGCAAAATAATTAACGATTTGCTTTATGTCAGCTAGCACGCGCCAATATACCCACAAAAAACATCTAAATCTATACCCAAAGCGAAAAAATTAAAAACGTAAACAGAACATAATCGAATAAAAACCTCCATGCCGGTATAAAGTCGTAAAAGTAACCAAAATTCTTCGATACCTGTACCGTAGTAATTTATAAAGGTTTTCGGAATCCCTTTTAGGAATCCCTGGTATACAGTACTAATCACGATGACTATGTTAAAAAATCCCCCCACAGTTGCCTTTTCCCTGCCATGTTGGCCTCGGTTCACACAAACTTTATTCCTGCTGAAAACGCTTTGGGACAAAGCGTTTTCAGCAGGAGTAAAGTTGACATTGTTTTATCATTAGCTATGAATTTAATACTTACAGCATTTTCTTTAAACCTGTAACCATAATTGCGGAACAAGATCTATTCTTTATTTCTTTCCCAATGTTTCTTTCCCAATCCGTTGGATTATCTAATCCATTCCTTCATATCAATCTTCCTAGCCTTTTCCCAACTGAATATTGAGATCGGCTTCCAGTCTAAGGATTTTAACGGATACAGCTGAATACCAGTATTTTACATGGAGCGACAACCCGTCTGTCTTCTACAACTTGGTCTGGCTGACTGTTTGTTAGAATGTTGGGCTTCTGACTATCCCTAACGGCTTAACGTGCTTTCCGAGGCACGGGGGATCTCGATAGGTAATGGATGGTCACCCATCCACGAACCGACCGCGGCAAGTGTAGCTTAAGTCAACCCGTGCGGCTGTTATCATTTAACCACTAGCCCCGAATCTATTGCCACATATGTTTGAAAAATTCGGCTGTTCAACAACGTAAACAACGCAATGAATGTTGTTGAATTGTCCAAATGACAGGCATTTCCATTGATTGTTTGTTACGCAACTACCCCGCAGGTATTAACTGTATCCACAAAGTATTTAACCTTCAAAAAAGTTCCAAAGTCATCGCGACCATTACCGTGCTATCGCCCGGAACTGTTTCGGCTGTTTAACGGATCAGGCGGATCAAACTTGTGTAATATAGGTACCGGCAATCCATCAATTCGTTATGCCCATTTAGAATTATTTAGATGGTAGTACATTACCGACACGTGCAACACAGAGACCTATTGTTTATCTTTCTATATCTTCTGTATAATAAAAATGAATTGATATTTGTTAGTCTCGCTAAAACTCGAGATCAGCTGGACCGATTTGGCTAATTTTGGTTTTGAAATGTTTGTGGAAGTCCAGGGAAGGTTTAAACGGTGAGAAAATATGGAGAAATTGCTGTAGGTAGGTAGGTAGGTAAGTAGGTAGGTAGGTAGATATATAGGTAGGTAGGTAGGGTAGGTAGGTAGATATGTAGGTAGGTAGGTAGGTAGGTAGGGTAGGTAGGTACGCCGTAGATAAGTACTTAGTGCTAACCGTGCGAAGCCTCGGCGGACAGCTAGCAATCCATATAAATATTATAAATGCAAAAGTAACTGTCACTCTGTCTGTTACCTTTTGATGCCTAAACCACTGAGCCGATCGTTATGAAATTTGACAGATAGCTAGGTAGCCCGAGACCTGAAAAAAGACAAAGCCAAAGGAGTGTTATGAATTTAACAGATTATGTATGCATGTTCATATGGTCGCTCATATCTCCTAAACTCCTCGTCGTATTTTGGCAAAATTAAATGAAGTATCGTTGGAAGCGTAATGTTGTTCCGCGGGCACATAAAATCCACACCTGCTTAAATGTTTTCGCATACATAATGCACAAGTTCCTTATCCTCCTATATGGCTGAATAAGCAACAATACCATGCCTAATTTGATCAAACAAGACATTAAAAAGAAACATAAAATAAGACCTAGGTACCGTTAGTTAGCATATCAAATGATCAAGAAATGGAATATAACAAATGGAGCACGCTAATTTAACATGCAAAAAAAAAACTAAAATTCGTGACATTGGTAATCGAGCTCTGTACCAGGTACGGTTAGCAAAATCACAGTAGTATTAATAGGTTTACATAACGAGTAATTCATCCTCAAGGTTAAAGTAAGCAAGCACGAAGATGTTATGGTTTACTTTGCTGACGTTACCACGTTAATGCAGGGTACTTGTCATGACATGTCATTGATGTCATGACATGTCATAACATGGCTGTCGTTATTGAGGACTTGTTTACGAATACATCTATGGGGAAATGATTTGAGTACTTATTGTTATGGATGTTAGAACATAAATTTAGTATAGTACAAGCATATTTATCACGTGATACATTGATATCCCATAACTCTAGGGTATTAATGAGACCATATTATCAAAGAATCAACTGGCATAATAGTACAATAATACCTCAATTGGAACCGTGCACCTAGCTTCTGACGTTTCATAAGTGCCCATGTAGGTTTATGTGAAATAAAATATTTTGATTTTGAATGACTGGCATATGAATTATTTTTCATATAGGTATGTTTTTTGTTTTCATTTTTCATACAGAATGATTCGACAAAGTCTGGATTATTAATGTAAAACACCCTTACGTGAAATATGACCACGTCGCATTTATGAATGATTGGTTTGATTGACTCGTACTTATCAATTAAACTTAGATAGACACATCGAGATTATGTCATCTTCGAAACTATGCATTTTTGGACCTCATATTTCAGGACTTTTTGTATTATTTTTACTTATAGAATATAACCCTAGCGTTATGGGATATAAAAAACACGTTCTATGTTATGACCAAGGCGATGTAAAGCAGCATCTTGAATTCCCATCCATAATCAGCCCGTTTATTCCCACTGCTGGGAAACGGGCCTTCGCTTTCTGGGAGAGTGAGTGGGCCATAAACCACCACGTGGGCACAGTGCGGGGTAGTGAATGTCATATTTCTTCGAGTTTTTGGTTCTAGGAGATGCTGGTTTCCTCACGATGGTTTCCTTCACCCTTTTTAGAGTAGTGGTGATGGAATAGTTTGCACAAAGTTCATGCTTGGGTTCGAACCCACGACCTACAACTCGTAAGTCGAGACCGTTACCATTGGGCCACTGCTCATCTTGAATTAACGCCATTATATTGCGCATAGTAACTAAACCACTTTGTGGAGAATTTCACATGATAACTTTAAATTGCACAGACGATGACTCATTAGCCGTATCTAATTAAGTTTTAGTCCCTAACATTCCCCTATTTTTGTTGATCAGGAAACGGAGTGGTGATCCACCTCCCTGGCCTGTTCGAGGAGCTGAAGAAGAACGAGCTGAAAGGCATGAAGGGCTGGCAGGACAGACTCATCATATCAGACAGAGCGCACCTCGTTTTCGATATGCAGCAACAGGTAAATGATCTACTAGTTACTTACTATCAAGTCCATCAATCTAAAAAAAACTACCTATGTTGGGGTCGGCTTCTAGTCTAACCGAATGCAACTGAATACCAGTATTTTACATGGAGAAACTATCTGACCTCCATATTCCAGTAACTGAGTTATACAATACCCCTTGGTAAAACTGGTAGTCAGACTTTCGGACTTCTCACCCATCCACGGACCAACCCTGGCAAGCGTAGCTTAACCTGATAGATCGACTCGTGCGGCTGTTATCCACGAGCTCCTCAAACAAACAAATTCTTCAGCTTTCAATTCTCAAGTTCAAATCTAGGCTGTAAAGCCACAAGCCAAAAGCCTTGTATTGTATTTCAAATGGCAAATAGTATTTCACTGTACCGTTTCTCATAATCAAGCTTTACAAAGATTTATTATACATCGCAGGATATTTACAGTCTACGTCACACAATTCTGGATCATTCCAGCCCTCAGCAAGTATGAATTAAGGGCCTATAAGTCGTCAAATTGCTTAGCAAGATCCGCCGTTATGTCGAAACTACTGCAGCATTCATATTGAAATAACTATATGTTAAAGTTGAGGATTAATGTTAGCGACTATGTATTAGCCGAAAACACCATTTCATAAAAATTTCTCGATAGAAAAGAAATCCAAAGTTACCTCCAAACTGAACAATAAACCGCTGCTATTAAAAAAATACCTCAAATTAGATCATGAAACTTGGCACACTAACTGAACTAACTATAAAGCAGCGACTATGTTTTTTATTTTTTTGATATTACCATTATTTTAGCCGTAAAAAGCAATTACCTAAACTTTTGCCGATTTGTTGCCGCCTCCGTCTCGCTCGCACTCAGTCCGCGAGTAGTAGTGCGAGCGAGATAAAAACCTGAGGTTGGGTGGGCTCTTAATAATCACATAAAGCGGGGAACTCCATAAAAGTATACAGTATGATTAAAACAATGGCGATCCTGTATGAGTTAATCGCGCCATCATTCTGCACATTTGCACGGTTCAGAATCGCATAGAATGATTCATAGTTATGTCAATATTAACTTTGAAATGTTTTATTTTATCTTGATTGTGTTACTTAGCCTTTAGTTAACGTCGCATAAAGAATCGTATTTTTTTCATGCAACATGTAGTATTTAGAGATTACTTACATAAAAAGATAGCATTTTAAAAATTAATCTTCTATTGGTAAAATCTACATCCATAATCCATACTATCAATTAATCCTCCTAGCCTAAGTTGAGGTTGGCTTCCAGTCTAACCGGATGAATACCAGTATTTTATATGGAGTGACTGGCTATCTGACCTGCAGTAGGTACCCCTGTGCTAGGAAACACGATACCCCTTCATGAGACTGGTTGTCAGTTTTTTGGGTTTCCGACTTCTTTGACGACTTTGATAGTCGTTACGTACCTGTAACAACTGTCAAAGATATACGAATAACAGCCGGAACCAATTGCTTAACGTTTCCGAGCCACGGCTATAATCCATTCTATAATAATAAATGTGAAATTAACTCTGTCCGTCTGTCTGCCGGTAGGTCTGTAACCTTTTCAGGCTTAAACCTTAAGGTTCATGCACTGACGTGTGTCAGTCACGTCAACGTCAAGTCGTCGATCAGTCCTTGTCAAGCCAGAAAAAAACCCAATGCTATTAATGTAAAATTTTCATAAAAAGAACAATAGACAACAATGACACTTCATCTGTATGAGGCATTGAGGCCTTAATCACTGAAAATGCAAATGCGTCATGAGTGGCGCGTGCGCATATAATTGCGCGAGAACGCTGTGACGTCAGCAGCGGTCAAGGAGGCGTGAGACTATGCATATCGCGACGTTTATGACTATAATATTATATTATATTAAACAATATCAACCTATAGAACCATTGCAGGGTAAGCTTGCTCATGGATGTTTCTCTTGATTTTTGCTTGCATCATAAGTCAGATCGCAGAGGTGTGTCATGTTACCTGAAAAAGTAAGACATTTTAATAACATATTGGTTCTTGCCTCGGAATAGGAATAGGACAGAGACCACATTTGATTTTTAATCTGCAGGAAAACAAAACATACATACATAGGCTGAAATAAAACGTAATAAAAAAACCACTCTACTAGTGGGATAGTGGTCAAAAGTACGTGAGCAAACCATAGAAAAATAAAATGTTAACACACAGTTAAATTATAGACGTCTCTGTAGTCATTACATCAACGTATAAATTCTTTAACTTCGTCATAAAAAATCCAAAAGTAACTTTTTCCATTAAAAACCACTCCTACATAGATTACCTAATCATGTGATCTAACCATTACCTATACATACACATGCAATTCGCGCCCACATGACGTAGTGAACATACTCATCTGTGGAACATTACAGTACAATTTATTATCTAAACACGTGCTTAAACGGTCGTATTAAGCGCCTATATCCTATATGATACGGCGTTGATAATGACTCAGTAAGGCCCACTAATTGACACTCTAATTTAAACGTTATTCTGTCGGGTTAAACCGAACTAATTTGTGGTTGATACTGAAAAACATTAAGGCGCTTCCCTGAGCAAGTAACTTCGGCATTCTGTTAACATGGCGCTCCGTGGGTCCTTTTTAATAAAAACACTTGGTTCTGCTACACTGAATTTATTCATCTAAATTACATTAAAACGACAGATTTTTGTGGGTTGACTGCACATTAAAGCAAAATCAGCAATAATTGCTCTTCAGTAAAATTATGTATAACAGTTCGTTCCTTCTTTGCTGCACCACATCTCACGCATGAGTTACAATATTAAATACGCACAATTTTTTTTTTTTTTTTTTATAAAATCTTATTTTGGTCTTATTAAATTGTCTATCTATTAGTGTCAGTCGCAAAATTAAAATAGTGCTTACTTCTTGCTTGCTTATCAATCGTTATTTCTCATTTCTGAGTTCTAAGTTGATATTTGTTTTAAATAACAAGTAGAGATAGCTGCTAACGGCTAGCGCGTCGTTTTGCGCGGGATGTGCCTTAAGAGGGTTTATTCTGAAAGTTGGCAACGTCGCAAATAGATGTCAAATATTTCGCTGTTTTGATTAATTTGATAATATTTCTGTATGGAAATAAAAAATGTGGCTAACTAGCGAACTAGAATATTGATTATGAAATGCAATAATTAATATCGTAACACCGAATAGTTAGTTTTAGATGTAAAAAAAGTATTTGGTAACTTTCCAAATGCCTTTTTTCACCTAAAACGGGTACAACATCAAATTCAATGTTATAATTGCAATTCATTATTAATATTCTAGTCAATGGGTTAGCCACATTTCTTATTTCCATACAGTATTATTTCCAAATTAATCGAAACAGGTAAATATTTGACAGCTATTTACGACGTTGCCAACTTTTAGGATGCACCCTCTTAAGTCACAAGACTAATTCAAGTCGAGTTCAGTGTTGTTTTCAAATATATGGAATGTAAGGTAGGAAAAACAGTAGTGTTTGAGGTAAACAAACAAAATGTAAATTATTCACATCAACCACACATTTTAAGTTTGGTATGCACGTCTTGTTTTTTAGTCGCCTAATATAGAAGTATGTATAAAGTATAAATTGGCAGAAGAATAATGACGAGTCTTCTTTTTTGTCAGGAAACACATTTCACAAAAAATAGCGAATTATTAACGATTATTGATACAGGCAAGGTAGATCCCGAATATATTTAGGCTTTTGCTTGCGGCTTTACCTGCTTTGATGTCGGAAAATATCCCACGGTAACGTACTACAGGGATTAAAGTAGTGTTCTATGTGTCAATCCAGGTTATAAACTATCTGTGTGCCAAATTTCATCCAAATCCGTTCAGCCGTTTTTGCGCCAACATGGAACATACATCCAGATAAATGGACAAAAACTATTCGTTACTGTTTTATTTTATGTATTGATAGATTGATTTCAGTCTGTCTAGATGCGGCCGAGTATCAGAAATTAATATAGATCAATTTCTATCTAACCTCTGTAACCCAATTAGCTAGGAAAACCGATATCCTGATATTGGTTCACCAGTATATCGGACTAAACTTAATTGCTATAATTATACTTATATACGAGTATCTAATAACGAGTTGTCCCACTTTCTAGCTTTTGGAATACCTTTCATAAGTCATATTATTATGAAAACCGGCTCCGAAAACTTATCACTGAGTAATGTATGTCATATGGTATCAAAGTCCACGGTTTATATTTACCTATACACTCATAGGTGATATGAAATGATAATGCGAGTATTATGACTAGAGTGCTAATTAGGATATTAGTGATATTTATTTATGTACCTCTAAAAGGTCTATGATAAAACCATGGATTCTACGACAACTCGACCCCGAGGCAACTCGTCCCGGACAATTCGACCCCGACCTCGACAACTTGACCTAGACAACTCAACCCCGACCAATCGGCTACGACATGGGAATGGGAACAATAGTTATTTTAACCCCTACTAACATAGCGCCATCGGTTTCCATGGAGGACTGCCATGGATTGGGTATAACCGACGAAATAAACACATACATACATATACTCACGCCCTTAATCCCATAAGAGCAGGCAGAGACTGCAGATTGTCAAAATCAAGTATCCACGGCCCACTTTTCGCCGCTTTTCTGCTAGACTAAGCGTGATGGGCCAACTCTATCGCCGCCGTGGAATCTTAGGTAACTGCGACCAACTTGGATATGTTCGTTGTCGTGACTACGCGGTTGGTCACAGTTCTTACCTAACCGAATCCATTTGGTCAGGGTGCGGGGTAGTTTAGTTACTACGACCAAGTTGTTGTAGTCAAGGTCGGGGTTGAGTTGTCGGGTTCGAGTTATAGGGGTCGAATTGTCGTGATATCAAAAAAAAATATCAGTTTTAAAGCCCAATTCTTATAGACTCCGAATTTCCCAATAGAAAAGTCAAATAGCAATCGCACTTGAGACAACTATCCAGTGTTCGCAATTCAGTTTCCAAACATGTAAACAAAAGTGTGTTTTTTGGTACTTAATACATATTCATAAAGTTCAGTTTGCACTAATACTTCAATTTTTTTTTTTACTTTTTCTATGTTTAAAATTAAGTTGATTGTAAGTGTAAACTAGTGTAAAGATGATATTTGTTTAAGCGGAAATAACATCTAATGAAAACTAGGATTTGAACAGAATTTACACCAATGATGCAGCATTCAGCGCAAGATACTAAATTTTCCTTTATATTTTTCAGGTGGATGGTCTTCAGGAGGCGGAGAAGGGCAAGAACTCGCTGGGCACCACAAAGAAGGGCATCGGCCCGACCTACTCCTCCAAGGCAACCCGCAACGGACTGCGGATAGGAGACCTCCTCGGGGACTTCGTTATGTTTGAAGAGAAGTAAGTGCTTTGATTACTCATCTTAAAATTCTGTACCTCAGAGGTATACATACAATAGTAACTCAATCGTTTTTGAAAATATGTTTCTTGCACCATTCAAATCGCAAGAACCAGTTCTACAAAATGGTCATTCATTCATTCTGCCTTGCCTTTTCCCAATCATGTTGGGGTCGGCTTCCAGTCTAACCGGATGCAGCTGAATACCAGTACAAAATGGTATACAACATTAAGTCCTATTCTCTGAGGTACAGACTTATAGTTTTTGTTTTTGAACGTATGAAGCAGAAAAACGATTCAGATTGTGATTGATCGTGTATTACGCAATTAGGGTGCTGGTTTAGACTTAACAAAAACTAAGGGTTCATAACTTCATATAGATTCATATGTATTTTAAAATCATTGACATGTTTTCGCCAGCATTAGCAGTATTGACTGCAAAGTTTGCATATAAACAAAATTGTTTGTGCATACTGTGAATGATTGGTGTAACAGAATGTATGCCGCGCCCAACGTTGTATACAGCGTGGCCAAGTGGTTCACACCAGTAGTGTAAGACAGTGTTACTCTTTGGTTCAAACAAAACGCCCTAAAATATGGCTTTAGTAGGTAAAATGTGACAAAAGTGATAACAATCTGACAGAGGCAATCGAACCTCATTTGGCGTGAAATTGCTTCCATTAAAATTAGGCATTTGTAGTGAAAAGAATTAACGTAAATGGCAAAAATATAAATAAATTCATTGGCGAAATGTACCTACTACGTGTAAGTACACCTCTGCCTAACCCTTCGGGGAAACAAGTAATGTTATGTTATGAATCAACGTAAACTGTGCAATCCACATTACTGTAAACAGTATTTAACATGATATTTTCATATGAATAGGTATCAAATGCGCATTATTTACCGTAAGTGCTCATCTTGAATGAACAGCATTCAACACAACGAGTTTCCTGTATTGTGAAGTGCAAAATAAATTGTTTTTAATCATTGATGGTACACATCGTAGCTTTATAATACTTATCGATAAACTAGGTATTCATTTCTTATCGACTTTTGTATGTTTTGTCTGATGTCTGTTTTAATCAATCAAAACTATCTTTGAGATTTTTACGAAATAATTTATTTATTTAATACTTCAAATACAGAAATGTACAGAGGCGGACTTAATGCTATAGGTATTTTCTACCAGTCAAACTTTGGGTGATGCAGAGACAAACAGTGGTAGATGCAATTACGGAAAATTGAGGAATAAAAAAAATATAAGTAACAATTCTCTTCGTGTTGGATTTTTTCTGTAATAAATGCAGTCAAAATTGGACACCTGAGTAGCTGCTCTCTGTATAACCTAAATACAGTACGATTCAAACTTAATGGCGGCTCGGAACATGAGGCGAGTCGCTGCGCAGTATCAGTTTCATGTGTCAGCTGGGGTGAGGGGTGCGGTACTGCGCAGCCAGTAGCTAACTTCCGAGCTGCCATTAAGTTTGAATCGACCTGTAACAATCGCATGGTCCAGTATCGGCGAAACATCTTTCAAAATATCCTCATCTTGATTAGTTATTGCGTCTACCATGATTATCACGGGCAATATCGATAATTGAATAAAGTTGTTTAGTACCTATGACGGGTAAAATCACACCTTTGACAGATGAAGGTGACTAAGGGACTACTCACACTTGTTCACCTCTATTCAGCGTTTGCCCATAGAAAACGCGCGAAACGCGTACTCGTCCTTTCAGCTATCCGCAGCTGAAAGGACGCGTAAGCGTTTCATACAACATCGTAGTTTTCTATGGGCAAACGCTGAATAGAGCTGAATAAGTGTGAGTAGTCTCTTAACTTGACCCCGGTACTGTTGCCCGCACAATGTATTGCGTGCTACCGTCATTACAGAAATTTTCACGCCAAAAATAAAAGTTTTCCGTTCTCAAAAATTAATTCCTCAATAATAAGAATAAACATTTCAATTCCACAAAAAAAAATCGGGCAACTATAATTTATAAAAGTTAAAGAACTAAAATAACTTCCTCAATTTTCCAGGTTCCGTATCCTTGCAGCGAACTACAAGCGCATGTTCCCGTCTCTAGAGGTAGACATTGAAGGCGAGCTGGGACGCTACCAGCAGTACGCGGCAAAGATCAAGCCCATGGTACGAGACACCGTGTCCTACCTCCACAAGGCTATCGGAGAGGGGAAGAAAGTGCTGGTGGAAGGAGCTAATGCTGCTATGTTGGATATTGATTTTGGTAAGTACATACTACAATATTTTGGTAAATATAAGCCGTATGCACCGATGGCGTTACTTATGCACCGGCAAACCTCAAACTTCCATACTTTACCTTTGGGCATCCAATAAGTTAGAGCGTTATTTTGAGCGGTTTCTGTACTGGTTTTTTTTTTTGGTTTGGTTGGATTAAGGGCCTGATCACACTGACGATTGTCCAGCGTTGATGGAAGGTTATCGGTCCCTGGTAAAAAGATAAAAGATAAATATAAAACTGGTTATTACAAAACGTTGTCACTTCCTGTTGTAAATCGACTATCCTTCAATTATAATACTAATCCTTGCACATAATCAAATAACAAGTGTATGATCAATTCGAAAAAAAAATGCAATAAATCTGTACAGTTTGATAAAAAACTTTCACATCTTTTACAGTCGTTACGGGACGTCAGAAGCCCGAAAATCTGAAAACCGGTATCGTATTACCCAGATGTGGTGGTCAGATAGGCAGTCGCTTCATGTTAAATACTGGTATTCAGATACATCCAGTTAGACTGGAAGCCAACCAAAATATAGTTGGGAAAAGGCTAGGCGGATGGATTTATATTAAACCTTGCATTTAGAGTGCTCTTTACTGAACACATCTGTCTACCCTACCAGGCAAACAGCCGTGATAATACAACAGAGCAGAATTACAAGTGAACCGTATTAACGATTAATCTTATCTAAATCGACAGAACTAATCGCTTTATCCACGTGCCTTGCTTTGTATAGTTAACGCAAGGTTCGTCCAATGATAACAGTTATCATCTGACTGATAACTGCATGCGTCCGGAATACTCGTATCTGGGAGTGCATGAGTTGATGTTGTACTGTATGTGAATACTTGTTATGTCACTCGTTTTTTCCGAGTATTGCTGTCACTTTGAAAATTGTATGTTGATGTTTTTGATGCGGTAACATTTCTATATAACCGTTCAACAAACGATAACAGACGTACAAACAAGTAATCGAACGGTACAAGGATCTTTTGGCGCTCGGCCAAAACAGGAACTAATGCTGCCATCTTTGTTTTTCAACACATTTCACAAAACAATTCTTCTTAAATAAATATTTACCAACAGTGCCGCCTGTCGACCTCATTTAAGCGCTGAAAAATCCTTATACCTGTACCGTAATTTAAGAAAGAAAGAAAATAAATGTATTAGATAATATTCACACAAAAACAGAAAAACCATAAAACAGTATTGCAGCCGTGTTGTTATTATTACAGCAAATAGGCCCAGTTCAACGTAAATGCCAGACAACTAGTTTGTGAAGTCTTACTGACGTAAATCAGATTTATTGTGTATAAATTTTAAATTAAAAATAGATAGATATGTGTAGCAAATAATAATAATAATTAACCGATTTGTTGCACTCATTGTGATTATAATAGTGTTGACGCAAGTCAGCTATAATAATCAAGTTTACGCTATAAGAAGTAGACACACCGAAATAAACTTTTTCACTTTTATGACACTTTTTTTTTAACTTACCACTTTGAAATTGTGTGGTAATATGGGGCACGTACCTATTGAAAGCCCCACTGAGTTTGTCTACATCTGCTTAGCTAATTAAATTTAACCGTCCCTCTTACGTTTCAGGTACCTACCCCTACGTGACGTCATCAAACTGCAGCATCGGCGGCGTGTGCACGGGTCTGGGCCTCCCTCCGCTAGTGATCGGCGAAGTGCTCGGCGTCGTGAAGGCGTACACGACGCGCGTCGGAGACGGACCCTTCCCTACCGAGTTGCATGACGTTAGTATCCTATATATATTTAGTTTGGCGCATGACCGCCTTTGACCCTGCCCTGACCTTGAAAGGAGGTAATGTTCAGTCACTCGGGGTTGATCGGCAGTTTTCACCGAAATTATTTTGGTCTTTAAGACTAAAAGACGACCTAGAACAATATTCTAATGTATTTTATTCTATAATGATTTTTTTCCTGCCATCCAGGCTAATGAGGAGCTCGCGGCATAGTAATAACAGCCGCACGGGTCGTTCCATTAGGTTAAGCTACGCTTGCCGGGGTTGGTCCGTGGATGGGTGACCATTTTTACATACCGAGACCGTGCCTCGGAAAGCACGTAAAGTCACAGAGGTCACAGTCTCTTTTTAAAGTCCAGACATAATCATGGTCAGGCCATATGAGGACCACATAGATTAGTGTCTCAGTCTGAAATGGTATTTTCTACTCACGCCCTTTTCCCATGGGGGTAGGCAGAAACTACAGAACGCCACCTGCTACGTTCCCTACATACTCCTATTCCTTCGTACATTCATACATCTGGTCATACACGCACGCGGGTGCATTACTACGCACCTGACCTTTCTGAAGAACATCTCCAATAATTCAGTTACAGCTAGAATATAAGTATTAATTTGATTGCTTCTCATAATTTGCAGGAGACAGGTACGTTGCTACAGGAGCGCGGACATGAAGTCGGTGTGACCACGAAGCGAGTGCGGCGCTGCGGCTGGCTCGACCTCGTTGTCGTGCGGTACACCGCCATGGTTAATGGATACACCTCGTGAGTAGTTCCCAACTTAACATACAAAGCGAATTCTGTACATCATACTAAGTACCATTGTGCAAAAAAAATCCTGGGAAACAACTTATTTTTAGGGTGAAAAATCAAAAAAATCGCTGTTTACGGCAGCGCGCCTTAATACATTGAATAAAACCAGAATGAATACATACCGGTTACCGAAATAAAAATTACCTCGTATCTTACTCGTGCCGTGGGTATTACTCAAAGATCGCGCATCGCCTGTGTGTGTTTGTAACGGGTATTAAAACGGTAACCTAACTGAGGTAACATGTTTCTTCTTCTTGAGTTACCCAGATACCGGTAACCTTAGTCGTAGAACTAACCCAAATTCTTCGATACCCGTACTGTAATTTATTAAGGTTTTGGAACCCTGTCCCAAAGTTAGATACAGTAATAAAAGCTTTTAAAATTTTAAAAAGATATAAATCTTTTATCATGCATTATCACGAGAACCAAACACGTATGCGTAATTTCAGCCCGATAGCTTCAGTGGAAGTGGGTGAAATATTGATTGCAATATTCAAGGCCATACATATTCCAGGACATACATAGAAGTAAAGTTAAATAAAAGATTTTAAAAACAATAATGTGAATGAATGTTTCAGGTTATGTCTTACAAAGATGGACATTCTAGACACGCTGGAGGAGATCAAGGTCGGTATAGCGTATAAGTTGAACGGCAAGAAGATCGAGTACTTCCCATCATCGATGACCGAGCTCAGCAGTGTAGAGGTGAATACATAACATTTATGTACAGACAACTAACTGTATTTCGTCAGTGAAGTTCTAACCGTGCGTAAGTCATTATATGAATGTTTTGAGATTTGAATTCCATTGGATAAAAGTTTAATGGCGCGCATTGTATCGACCAATCAAAACACGATAACCTGACTAATACGAACGCGTTTTTGAAAAATAGTTACACTGAGTATCTCAGTTGCTAGAGTTACATTTATTTCATAGTTTTTTCACCCTCCTGTAAAGTAGCCATTTTTGACTTCCGTACTGTTAGAACTTCACTGACGATTTACTACTCACGTATTTAAATAGAGGAGCTCGTGGCTAAGTAATAACAGCCGCACGGGTCGATCCATCAGGTTAAGCTACGCTTGCCGGGGTTGGTCCGTGGATGGGTGACCATCTTTACATACCGAGACACCTCCGTGCCTCAGAAAGCACGTTAAGCCGTTGGTCCCGGCTGTCATTCGTGGATCTTTGACTGTCGTTACGAGTCGTCAGAAGCCCGAAAGTCTGACAACCAGTCTTACCAAGGGTTATCGTATTACCCAGTTAGTGGGTTGTGGAGGTTAGATAGGCAGTCGCTCCATATAAAATATTGGTATTCAGCTGCATCCGGTTAGACTGGAAGTCGACCCCAACATAGTAGAGAAAAGGCTAGGAAGATTGGTTCCCCCATTGATTAGGCCAGGACCAACGGCTGAACGTGCTTTCCGAGGTACGGAGGAGTTATAAAGAAATACAAACTTATGTTTACGGTCATAAGTCACAATCAATACTGTGCATGCATCTGTGTGTTCATCACAACTACGGAACTCTTCACTGTGCGTTGGCACGACACGTACTTGGCCGGTTTTTAAACACCATGATGACTTATTCCGAGCGTCTCATCCAATATGTTCTTGTTACCAACATAATTGTCTCACCAGGTGGAATACATAACGTTGCCCGGCTGGGCGTGCAGTATAGAGGACGTGCGGCAGCTGGACAAGCTGCCCCAGCAGGCGCGGAACTACGTGAAGGCAATCGAGGACTTCTTACAAATACCTGGTGAGTTTCATTACAATTGGTGAAAACCGCCATTTTCATTTTTACTAAGTTTTTCCAGCACCTCAGAGTTCAATACCCAGTCTTTGGTTAAGAATCTTTACTTCTTACAAGAATTATAACTGATATTCACATTTTTATTCGAAGTTACAGAACAACAAAGTATTATTTTACTAACTTGAAATTTCGGCGCAATTACTTCGTTTTCGCTAAGCGTTCTTTCTGACTTTATTTCGTTTTGCTCGGCTCCTAAGTGTCGTAGCATGATATTACATAGACTATAACCTTCTGTGTAGCGTCACTGCTTAATAGTTGTATCGAAAGGAAAACTGATAAATAAGTAACAATACAGTATACTCCTGCAGACGTCTGCTATTTTAAGTATTTAAATTATGACCATCATTTGTAACTAATTATAATACGGCAGTGCCACAGCGACTGCAAATATAAATGTTAAACAAACTGTATAATAAGTAGGTAATATAGCATGAACAATGATTCTTAGTAACCATGGACTCTGTATTCTTGATTCTGGCAAAGTTTCAATCAAAACAATTTTAATTGTGGATTAATTGTGCCAATAGTTGGTCGGAGTTGAGTGTTTCAGTATAATAAACACAAGAACATGACGCATACCTATTTATTTATTATAGAATAATTGTGATGATGATGAAATTCTATAAATATTATAATTTGGATTTTCTCTGTTTCTAAGTTTAATCCCAATACCTACTAGAACGTAAAAACATAAAAGTACTAAAAGGGGCTGCATGCTGATTTCTTACTCAAAATCTGGCTCTGATTGAAAGGGTTATCTTATAGTTGCCTTTATCTTCGTTCCTGTCATTACCAAACTCTATAAGATGGGATAACCGATGCGTTTGTGCGCATAGGTCTACCATGAACCATCTGGGGCCTATTTAATAAAACCAACGGGTGACATTCAAATATATCACTTTATCAGTTACCAGAACACCCGCGATATTTCGCAGATATATGTATATATATATGTTTTAGATTTTTAATCCATATTCCTTACTACAGAGGTTATATACCTACATAAATACAGGATTGTACACCTAAAGAGGTGCCCTCTTTAGGCCATGTGCTATCCGAATATCAAAAAATATTTGGTCTATCTCTTAAGGGGGGGCGTTAAAATTGATTCGCTGTTACAATGTATAATAGATAATAAGTAGGACTCTGGTGGTTTACCAACCACCTGCTAAGCATTTATTTAAATAGTCTTGGACTTACACAGCCATCAATTACAGGTTAATCATCTACCACCACCAGACCATTCCTCACCTAACCATTTGCCTGCCTATCTCAGAAATACATAGCAATATTTGATTTAAAAGAGTGTCCGTGGAGTTTCTTGTCCGTTCTTCTCCATAGGAACCTACTACGCTGAAATGGGCATCTAGTTTCATCTTTCTGACTGACCGACCCCTTAAAAATTCAAAAGTGGCTGTAATTGGTTTATTTGAAATAAAAGCTGAGTTTGAGTTTTACCATTAATAAACCAATAATTGAACCCACTTTTTTCTGTTACAGTAAAGTTCATCGGCGTCGGCCAGGGCCGGGAGTCGATCATCAGCACAGAAGCTTAACGTTGGAGCGAACTCGCCACCTAGTGTCACTTTCTTATGTAATATTGTTACTTTATAAGTGAAGGTGTACGGCTGCGGGGCAAGGCGCCGCTTTTACGCTCATTATACAGGTTAAAGATTGATGTAATGGTCAAAGGAGATAAACAGGTCGTTTTAAAGTTCTGAATAGCTTTTGTGATTGTTTAATGTTTTCTCGGTTATCCAGTTACAATAAGATAAACTTGAGATTCAGATAAGATGAAAAGAATAGAAATTATAAAAATTTGGGAATGTAACGTTTAAATGCGTTATGAAAGTGCGAGATAATATGGCTGCATTCGTTCCGTAAAAGTATTCGAAAAATCTAAGGTTTTGTAATGAGCGCAAAAGAGGGACCTTTATAGCAGCTTTCCGTTAGCTTATTTATCTAACAGTTGTTTTAAAAAGACAACACATTTTTAAATAGTCTGGCCCACAGTTATTTCGCGTTTTTTATAAGTTTATAATAGGGCTTATGATCAATCGTCTATCACAGCTGGAATTTAATGTATGTAATATTTTAACAACATTTTTTATGACAATATACACCGTATAATATGTTAAAAAACATAATGAGCCTTACGCCTTAAAATGAATGTTTTTTTTTTTGCAAATGTCAAGCTCTGGCTAGCCTCCTTCGTTGCAATGACGATATATTTCAGGCAGATTGTGCAGTGATAGTCGTCGAATTATAGCTATTACATTTAGATCAGTATGCCTCCGTGTACTTATGGTTTCAACTACATGAATTGGGGTGCTGTAACAAAAACGTTTTTAGTACTTATTGCATTGTAGAATAGTTATTGATGAAAATGTAGCGTTTCATCGACGCATACGCCAGCGATATTGGTACAGTACCCTGAAATATTGAGATGTCTTGTCTATCTCGAATACAACAATCTCTACAACACATTTCCTAATAAGTAGTTGGAACACAAAATATTTTATATACAAGCTTACATCACTAGTCAATAATCGAAACTGAAGGTGCCGGTTTTATACAAGAAATATAATTCAGTATTGTTCATTGAAACTATAGTACCCGATGACCGTAAATATGGCACATTGGGTTTAAGAACAAGTAACGGCTCATTTTCATTAGTCGATAACTCGGTCGATATACAGCATGCGGGGACTCCCCGCAGGCGGGTTGCTGGCTAAAGTCATCAGTTGTTAACGTGGTCGGTACACCGTCTGCGGGGAATCCCCGTAGCGGGCGTAGCGACCAATGAAATTCATCCGTTGGTAAAAACCGTGCAGAGAAGAGACTAAGAAAATGAGCCTTCAAAGTAACTGCCAAACGTGCAGTGCAGGTTCTGCGTATACCGCAATTTTTTTCTACTGACTAATGAAAACGGTTCTCCGGATACGGCATGCTATGGCATGCTTTACAGAAACCTCCAGCACCCCGCATGCGGGCCCTATCGACTAACGAAAACGGTTCCCTGCTTGCGGGCCCTATCGACTAATGAAAACGGTGCGGGCCCAGTGGCATGCGTTACAGAAATCTCCCGCACCCCGTATACGAGCCCTATCGACCAATGAAAATGAGCCGTTAGGCTTTGTAGAGCGCCGTCTATTTTACTCATACCTGTGTGTCCCTTTCTAAAGTTCAATGTGTCACGTTTACGCCCGGGTACTGTATACCGTATCGGCTAAGTGTTGATAGATTATCTTGCCTACGTAGATAATGTGTCGTGTACGTGAATATATTCCATTGGTATTGTATCAGAATTGTCTTTATGGAAGTATTTATAATTATATAAATGTCTTTATCGGGAAGAATAGCTTGAGGTGTACTTGGTAGACCTGCGTATTTGCGATGACATGTTTATTCGAAATATTTGCAATCGATTCCTCATTCGAAAAATCGATTCTTTTGGTGAAGACTCGCGACGTCGCAGTGCGGAATTTTCTACCAATAGTGAAATAATTTAGCTAATTTTAAATAACGAACAGAACTATCTGTAAACTTAAAGTTAATAGAATATATTTCACAGCGGATTTAGTACAAAATAACTGTTGATGGTATTTATTGGCGGCGCGTTGCCAACTTTCCTTTCGCAGCAATAATAGGGTAATTAATGTATAAACAATCTCTTAAGGTGCAAGACACGTTTAAGGCGGAGTTATATACTTGTGAAGTATTAATATAAAGACACCAAGGCTTAATTATTCCTAAAGTTTATTTTTAGTTCACTCGTTCTAAGGTGTCAATCGGTTACAGGATGGTAATACTAATGTTAGCATTTGCTAATAATAATATACTATAGAAAAGATCGCAATCATACGTATATCCTGGAACGATCAGGTTTTTTTTTTTGTTCATTATATTTCATAAATTGACATTGTTCGGTTTTTTGCACAAACGAAATAGCTGTATTATTGAATAAAAACCTTTTTAGTGTTAATATTATTAACTTTTGTTTGAAATCAATTATTTTCTACTAACTTTTTCATTTAGGGCTCCTTTACGGCTTTCAGTAATCGTGTAAAGCTTTGAAACGATTTAGACATTATTTTACCAATTTAATCAAATTTACAAAGGCCCATTCCAAAGATCTTTTCAAATGAAATATTTTATGTACTTATTAATAACGAATCATCGTTTTGCTTCTACATTCTGTGAGTCGTGTTTTTTATGTGATATAATTGTGTATAATTAATACAAATGTATACATTAATGTAATATGTAAATATTATATCAATGTAAATATTTAATTACAGTTAATATGCCAATAAAACGGTTTATTCTTTTATGCGTGTGTTTTATTTAAAGCTGAACCCCGATCTGTGTTAGACCGGCCACATACATACGGAATTCCGTTTCGAAATATCGATTCGGAATTTCGAAGGTAGCAAATCCATAAGAAAGGCCGGTCACATTTAGCCAGAATTCCGAATCGGAATTTCGAACAGAGAACTACTGTATGTGTGTGATAGATCCTTGATGTGTTTGGATTTGCTGCCTCCGAAATTCTGAATCAATATTTCGAAACGGAATCCGGAATTCCGTATGTTCCTGGCGAACCTTAACAAGGTCATCAGGGCTTTACAATACACAATAATCATTTTCTTCTACATTACTATAACGTAGTTAAAAAAATATAACATCCCTCTTTCGGGATTTAAGAATAATGCCAGTAGCATGCTAAAGGCACAATGAATAACACATGCATATGCGACAACTGGGAACTAGAAGAATGGCCATTCCCAGTTGTCGCCACTGGTGGCGCCACCACTGGTGACAACTGGGATTTTTTTTGAAAAATATTCCCATTTGTCGCCAGTGGTGGCGTCACCAGTGGCGACAACTGGGAATAACCCATGCCTATGACCAAAACAAGTCCATAGCAAACGGTTCCCATTGCAGCGATCTAGCCCTACTCGTAGTGAACGTGGTAACAGGTGGTGGAGCCAACAGGTTGTATTGCCCGAAGGTCAACTTGTTGACTGCTACGCTACAAACTCGTATGTTATCGTGCCATTATGCAGTTCATGTAGCGATATTTGTAACACAGCTGTTCAGGAAATTAAGCTAAGAAAGCATTGTTACTTATTAAGGGAATTCTTAGGTACCTATATTTGCCTATACATATAGGTACCTATTTTTCCTCTGTGGTAGAGGATCCCGGGTTAAGCTCGCTTCCACCTTCGGCCTGATCATCACTTACCATCAGGTGAGATTCAGGACAAGAGTTTACCGGTGGTGGATAAAAAAAAATAGAGTTTGGATCAGAATCTTGTCAGTAGGTAATGTCTAATCCATATCAATTGAATAAATGCGAAAGTAACGCTCCGTAACGCGTAGGTACTTGTTTTGAGGGCGACCAGACGCGACACCACGAACTACGAAATTGTTGATTCAGAAGCGTTGATCGCCGCTGTGCGTGAGAGCAAAGATTATTGTGGGACAAAAAACATAAGCATTACCTATAGGAATTGTTTAGAAAGAAGTTGAAAGAATGAACTTTCAAGCAAAATTGTACTATAGGTACTTCTCCATGATTTTTTGAGAAGTAAGGATCAAAATCACGTAGGACATTTGTCGCGTGTAGGATCGCGTCGTATTCGTCGCTCACACAGGACACCCCGTAAGCGAGCACATTACAGCCGAGGCGCGCCGCAGTGCACCGCATTGCAAAATTTCGCCAATGAATACTGGGAGCTGCGTCGCAACGCAGTAATTATTTCAGACATTCAAATTTCGAATCAGAATTTGAATTGTATCGCTTATCAGCCGGCTGCAAAAATACGCCTTGCGCTGCGATCCGCCTGTTGCGTGCGATGGTTCATACAAAATGTACGAAAGTTTTATGAAGGAGGAATTTTGCAATGCGCTGCGTTACTGTGCGGCCCTAATATAAGAGAAAAAATAAAATTGGGTTTAATCATCATCAAAAGAAAGACGTCGGTTCTGTGCATCTCGCACCCAGCGGATTCCTGTGGTCTTCACCAGGTCATCGGCCCACCTTGTGGGCCCTTCCGTGCCGTTTTCCGGTACGCAGTCGTCACTCCAGAACCCCCATCGGCCATCTCTTCTGCGAGCGATATGCCACTGCCACTTACAATTCTTCGGGCTATGTCGGTTACCTTGGCTCTTTTTTTTTTTTAAATTGTTAGTGACGTTTCAGTGCCATAGGACATTACTGGCAATACGACAATGCATTCGGAAAACGGATAGATGCCCGTTAGGATGTGTGTGAGTTTATCACATCCGGCTGAAGTTAGACCCAAGTATAAAATAAATAAATATTTTAAATGAAAATAACGCATTGTATTGCAATACATGTCTTTATTTCACATTATTTAATAACTACTTCAGTCAAATAGGTAATATAATAATAGTTACATTTAAATGATAAATATTTACATGAACACCCTATACAGTAGCTATATACAGGATGATTCCTAATACATGAATATGTTTACAATTTTACATCAAATTTGAATTGTGACATTTTTGTTGTGTTTAAATTAATTAAGATAATATTTTAATTAATGTATGATGAGAGCCATCACCATAATAAGGTGATGGCTCTCATCGTATTTTATATAATTCTTCAAACCGTTACCAGTAACAATTCCCTGTAAGAGATTCATTATAATTTGTTTGATAGACTTTTATTTGAATGTTTACTTATTTTGTTTAATTTGACTGTCAAAGGTAAAAAATATAGGTATGAAGTCGAGGCGGTGGTTTTCATTTTTAATTTCTCTACTCAACATTCTGCTTTAGGATTTCTTTTTATCAAAAAACTATTGAAATTCTTTTATTTTAGGGATTTATAACTGGGTAGCAGCTTGGAGTACTAAATAATTATCCATCGTTTCAATTACTGTATCACATTAGTAATCTCTATAAGCAAGGAGCTACAACGCCGACTATCTCAAGTAATTCAAGTATTACAGCAGTTTCTTCTATGATAACGGTTTTGGCGACAACAAACACCAATAAGACAACTGAAATTGTGAAGTGCTATTTTACAAATGGTGTTAATATTAATTTAGTTATTGTCGACGTGGAAAGTGAAAAAATTTCAAAAAAAAATCAACGTTAAATTAATACTTTAATTTTTTTAAATTAAATTAAATAAAATATTAAAAGAAAAAACGAAGAGGTGCCTTTCACAAGATGCAGTTGTCTTTTCGATATTTATATCAGAAATGGACACGTTTAGGAACCCGCTAGAGGGCGGTAAAGCATGACCGGGGGCTATAGACACAAGTTTGGGTGTAGCACCTACTGCGCCGAGGACGTAGACCCAATTCGAAATTGTAATTCCTACCTATCCTAAATTTTATAATTTTCAAAACTATCTAGAATTAAGCTCAAAGACTTGCTCTATATTTTTGATAGACAATCTAATAATTTTATATCTACATATATTCGTAACATAAACATAACATCACGCCTTGTTGTCCCGAAGGGTTGGGTAGAGGTGTACCTGTAGTAGGTACACCCGCATTTCGCTAGTTATGTTTACGTCCCATGTAATAGGGGGCGAGCCTATTGTCAATAAGACGGAATTCAGCATTATCATCAATCAACAATATCGGGCAAGTTGCTGGGCTAAACATTTATACTGAGTAAAAATCGCTCTTTATGGGTCGGTACAGATCTGGGGCAGCGCGGTTTCCAATGTCGAAAGATATCAATATTGTAATAATTTAATTGAAACAAATTCGAAAACCAACTTCCACTGTTCAGCAAGATCATTAACCGCGGTTCATTTATTTTCGACTTTATTTTGAATGCAGCAACGTTGATTTTTGTTTGAGAATGAAAACCGCGCTTCGCCAGGCCAATGCGTCAAATACGTGCATTCTTGCAGTAGTTTATATGAATCATAATAAAAGTGGTTTTCAACAGTGACCATATAATTGAATACGTTTAAACTTTTGGTTTAACGAGTCTATATTTAATTTTTTACATAATAAACAAGCATAACCAATTCAATTGAAGCTTACAGAGCACAAAAATAAATCAGAGTGCATGGCATAATGCCGATCATATTTTTTAAAATTTTCAGCTTTCGCTGAAGTTTTTAGTATTCCAGTATTGAATACACACTATAATAGGCACCGTCAAAAAGCGCGAAATTTGCCAAGCATATTTAGCATATGCCTTTTTCCTAAAACCGCCACTCTTCAATACAAATGCGCAGAAAACCACCCGACGACGCCAAGAAAAACAATTGAAATAGGTTCTAGAAATATCAACATCATTGGTTATTGTCATATCTAAGTGGATTAT
The DNA here is from genome assembly GCA_914767815.1 of Eupsilia transversa. NCBI lineage: Eukaryota > Metazoa > Arthropoda > Insecta > Lepidoptera > Noctuidae > Eupsilia > Eupsilia transversa. The sequence goes on from OU611891.1 coordinate 10,788,658, forward strand.
AAAAACTTAATTAAACTTACTAGCTTGCGTCTTTCATTAAAGTCATTACTTTAAAGTTTCTAAGTTAACTCGTCAAAAAGTAAATCTGTTCAATTGAATAAATGTCTTACAATGCGTGTACACGCCGTACAAAGTTACGTACAGTCAACCGTACGTCAGTGGTAACACAACTGCGACCAATGCTGAGCGAATGTTCTTCGGTCAGTAGGTTGGTTGACTTGGGTTGTCGTAGCAGTGAAGAATGGTTATTTATGTGAAACTAGGGTTGCTAACTGTCCTGATTTGTGCGGACATGCAAAGACGGACTGGATTTTGTTCAGCCTTGTCACACCGAGACTTGGGATCGATATAAGGGGATTTATTATAGAAAAGAAAAACTTTCATGAGTTCAGTCGACAAATTTGAATCATGACCCACCATAAGCTTATTTTCTTACAGACATTCAAATACAATTAGGTCGACATTCGCGTAAACGCCGTTTCCCTGGTAACGACCTTGTCATCTGCCATTTAATATTTAAGTCGTCCTAAGTGTGACATGCACTGTAAAGGAGGGAAATCTTTGTTACTTTGACGGTCAAAGTGGGTCATGATTCAAATTTGTCGACTGTACATAGTACTGAAAAAAGAAATATGAAAAAGTAGAATGCCCGACTTCTTGTCAGGACTTTAAAAATAATAAAATGAAAATATTTAACTTCGTGGCGTCTACGTACAGTAACACTCTTGTATACTATTTGGCAGCGGTAGTAGTCAGCCTCATTATAATAATAATGAATATTTTATAATGAATGAAAATGGTAGGATTATATTTGACTATTAAGAAGCGTCGTATAAAATGAAACCCACAAGGATCACAAAAACCTAAACCCAAACCCGATACAGGGAAACTTTTTAGGGTTTAGGGCCAAAATTTAAAACAAAAAGTTTAATAAGTACATAGTACTGACAACAGAAATATGAAAAAGAACCTTCTATCCGTGTTCCAGCCGATTAACGAACGAGAATCCGCGGAATCGGAAAATAATTACGAAGAAATTCAATAGTCAATAGTCAAGTAATGGCTGCAAAAATAGAAATGGAAAAAAAAGTTGTTGTCATGCACCTTTAACAGTAACAGTGAACAGTACCCTCCTTTTGGGCTCAGCCGCAGTGGGGTAAAAAAAAAAGAAAGATAGATAACAAGAAAAGATTATTCTTAATATCTATCTCATTCATATAATATTATTATTTTCACTGATATCCCTGTCTTTTCTCAAGAGAAAAGTAAGCTCACATTCATGTTAGCAGCAAGCTTATTGCCACGACATAATGGCGCAATTTCACAATGTTACCACGGAGGAGGTTGACTGTACAGTGGCCAAGACAAATAAAATTTGTTCCTACAAGTTTCATCTTACACAAAATCAGTCCTTAATCCCTGGTATTAGGGGATATATTCCGTTCTCTCTTGTTTTTTGTTTTGGGTGGGGCTCGGTGGCGGTCTCGTTTGCGGCTGGATGAGGAGCAAGAAGATGAGGGGCTGGAGTCAGGGGGCGAACCAGCTTCTTCGGCTGTTAGGCCCATAGTCTGGGACTCTGGGGTCGAAGGTTCTAGAACACTGTTGCGGAGGGCGCGACGTTGTTCTTCAGTATGTTGGGGACAGCGAGTTGACCTGCAAAAAAAAGTTTAATAATACAAAAACGCAAACTAAAAAGGTCAAACAAGACATCACAGATAGATAAATTCATGTTAGATTTTATGTGACGTCATAAAGCCTATAATCACAGAACGTGAATCTTCCAACGCAACGGTATCTCAGTTGTCAAAATACGACGAGTAGTTAAGTTTTAATTCAGGTATAATATCTTTTGTCTGGCATAGGAACAATGTAGGTAAGTCAATAACAGGGTTTTTTTCTTAAGGAAAACACCGCGAAAATGTTTTAAATTCTATCATATAAATTGACATGAGCTACGATTGACAACAGACAAAAAACTTTTTTTTTTCTATTTTTAGTTGTGGTAAGGTAACTACCCCACACAAATTCGAATATTACGGCCTGCTATGTAAATAACAGTGACAGGAACTTATTAGATAGACAGGTATTAGAACATCGTCCACATAGGCTAAGTGGGAAAAATACGTTTTATTGAAGCTAACTCAATAAGTACCCAAGCAAAGTTAATAAGATTTATATGGGACCACCTCGAGAGCATACCCTTTCAAACAAAATAATTTTCAAAATCGTGGGGTTTAACTCCCATATTATAGTGGGCGGAACTAAATCCTACTAAATATACGGTGCGATTTAATTGCATTTAGCAACAATAAAAGTAGCAGCGACGCGATGCAAATCATTTGTTGCTTCAATAACTTGCATCACAGGCATAACTTGCATTGTGGAATGGGGTAGGCTTAACTAAGCAGCCAGGTGGGAATTATTAAGGTTACATTTTCTTACCTAGTGCATAATTTCTTAGTGTGCTCTGATACGACACCGCAGATCTGCTGCAGCAAGTTCTTCTTCTCGTTAGCGGTCATCGTTTCGTAGGTTGCGCCACCGTCGTTCGCGTCCGTGTTCGCCGTGCCGTTGTTGTGCCTGTTGGTAATTTGCATTATAGACTTACTTTAATGATACGACTACTGTGCTTGTGCATTTCAATGGTGGAGTCACTTGTAACAGCGGCGTATCGAAAATTTATATTAGAGAAAATTACCTCGCCTTTAGAGCAAATAAAATAGGGAAAATAATAAATTCTGATGTAGGAGGGGCGGGGTTAGCCCTTTAGTCCCTCCCTTGATCCGTTATTGCACAATTGTAGGTACTGACGTATTAAAGAACACGTCGTCATGTTTTATAAATGTAGACATAAATTAATAATTTTACAAATGCACAAACACGTTTCAGATTATAACACAAAAATATGACATATAACTGTATATTAGAACACAAAAATAATATGACATATAAGTAGGTATATATTTTCAAAATGCATGCAAGTGCTAGCTAGATTTTATTAAAAAAATGCGTAATCTATGTTTTTGTTTTCTTTCTAAAAGCTGACTGTTGGAACATATGAACGTACCATTAATACTGTAGCCAGCCAGGGCATTAGATGTTTGAAACAAAGAACAATTTAGTCTTTATTATATTCCAGTGTCTTATGATCATACATATTATTTAATTATTTTCCATAGAGGACTTTGATGATACGTAATGTATTACTAAATCTAGATTCAACTAAATGTACACCCCGTTTCGCATGAACACTACATGGATTGAAAGTTGCTACCTGCTGCTCTGGTTATTTGTCTCTCATTCGTACACTTACTATTCGAGAGAGACGGAAATAGTTGACCTGCCACGCCTAATCCTACCATTAATATGGTTAGCTTTGACGTTGCGACACGATTAATACAGGGTGTAAAAAGACCCATGACATAGCCGTCGTCAACGCTTTCTGTACAAAAAATAATAAGTAACATAGTGTAACTGCATCATCATTCCACACAACGCGCCGGCCGAGTGGCCGACCGCGGAGCACTAGCACTCTGCTACCGCCACCGCGATGGTGGTAGTAAAAAAACAAACTTTTATTTTTGGCGTGAAAAATGGTTGTAATCACGGTAGCACGCAATTTAAAGCACGCAGAACATTGTCCGGGCAACAGTACAGGGGTCAAGTTAAGGGACTACTCACACTTATTCAGCTCTATTCAGCGTTTGCCCATAGAAAACCACGATTTTGTATAAGACGCGTATGCGTCCTTTCAGCTGCGAATAGCTGAAAGAACGCGTACGCGTTTCGCGCGTTTTCTATGGGCAAACGCTGAATAGAGCTGAATAAGTGTGAGTAGTCCCTAATTTATGACATTTAAAACTGCTTATAGTAAAAAAATACAGCAAAAATTGCAACTTTCACCTTCAATATCTTCGTAACCAGAAGGTTCCCAGTTATGGTCCAGTACAGTACGAAAAATACACAAAAACGGGAATAACAAGTGAATCGGCTTCGTTAAGCGTCTTTTTACACACGTTATTTATCGTTCGTGGTTCTCTTGGAAATCGGCAGGTCCCGACAGGTTAATGTAATGGAGGCACATGTTTCTATGTTAGTCTAAAATCATTGTTAGTATATATCTATATCTACGGTATACATACTTATGCATTTTGTTAGGCTTCCTATTATTGTTGTTCTTGATTCTCCGTTTCCTTCGCTCGTTCTGCACCGAGCCCCCGGACCAGTCGACGTCATCTTCGTCATCGCTGAGGAGTCCCGCGTACGACGTCGGCTCGCGGCTGTTCGATGCGATACGTCGCGATGCTATGCGCGAACTGTTCCGGCCCATGCCTAGAAGGAAGTATTTATACCATAATATCTCGCGAGTTTTCCTCGAAACGGGGGGCCGAGGTGTCCCTATAGTACACTCATATGTTACCATATTTTATAAATTACTAGCTTCTGCCCGCGACTTCGTCCGCATGAAATTTCGGCCGCCGACCCACCGCATCGCGTACCATCGCCCGCCGCCGCTATTACTTCGTTTTCGTTTAGCGTTCTTTCTGACTTTTCTTCTTTTTGCTTGGCTTCTAAGGCTCGTAGCGTGATGTTACATAGCCTATAACCTTCCTCAAGAATTGGTGCAAATAATTTTTCAAATATCACTGGTCGTTCCGGAGATTGATTACCAGACTGAATACAAACTAACATACAAACTAATTTTACCTCTTCATAATATTAAGTATAGAACATCATAAATAACTTAACATCATGCTTGTACTTTCAGGAAAGGGCGGGCAGAGATGTACCTATAGTAAACTTACATTTTACTAGTTATAAATGTTTCTAAACATTTTAGGGGCCGACCTATTATTCCTATCGAACGGGAAAAAATCCAGACTGTCTAGGTTTTTTCACCAATTTTGGAGATACAGTCGCCGGCACTTAACTTGGCAAGACGTAGATGCGCAGAATTCGTTTTCGATTTTTTTTCTAAACAAACATGTTAAAAAAAAAAACAGTAAGTCAATAGTGCCAATGGTGTCAATTTTTTTGCACCAAGTGTACCGCGCGAACTTACTCCCAATACTCCAAATCCTGGCCAAGTTCCGGCGACTATAATGGGATAGACATAGGGATACACATGCCCCCTATATTGAAAACGTTTTACTTATTAAGGAGTAGTTTATTAAATAGTATTATTGACTCAATAAATAAGTACCCGTCTTTTCTTTTTTACCATCCTTCTTCAGAGATACAGTTTAGAACTCCTCAATATATGTATAAAAACACACTTCCATACAAAATTTCATCCCATGTTGGACCGCCTTAAGGGTGGACTTTCAAAACGGAAAAGCACATGGATGTTTATTTCTAACCAGAAACCTAAATGTTTAATTTTATGCCTGTTACTTTGAAAATTACGGATTTCCATACAAACTTTGATATTAAATATTAGGGCATTGCAAACTTTAAACATCCCAAAAAAACTTTGCTACACCTTATAAAGAACTTGCCAAAATTTCAAGTTTTGAAGTATTAATAGTTCTTGAGATTTTGTGATTAGTCAGTCAGTCAGTGAGAGAGTGGTATTTTTTTTTAAATAGATTAAAACAATAATAGTAGTAGTACCAGCTAATTTTTTGGACAAGAATACCTGATCTTCCTTTATAATTAAAAAAAATGTTGAATAAAAGGGTTATTTTTAACCAATTTTCAAAATAAACATCAGTATCATCTACCAACTAATGTTGGCTTAATTGGTTATTTAATGAGGCCTGTTATCTTGTTTTGTTCACAAAGTTATGTTATGCACCACATTAGTAGGAAAATAACACCATAATTCATACAGGACAACGATAAGAATAATTGATGATGGTACGCAAAGAGGTGGTAAACAAGTTATATATATAACAGTGTTATCCTCGTATTTTCCTGTTTTGTAAAACTCCTAATATTTTACATGACCAATACCATACTGTAATATTGTTAAAATTGCAGTGACCATGAAACTACAATAGTCAAAATAACATAATCTTTATTTTGTAGTCAAATTGCTATAGAATTCATTATGCATATTGTCAGGGTCTGTACAAGGGAGGTCTATGAACCAGCTACATATCGCTGGATGTCTGGCGAATCCAATAATATTTTCAGAATGCTCTTGACACTGTCCCGTTCCTATACTGCGTCGGAAATGTTTGCACAGAATCGAACAGATGGTATTCATACGATCATTCGAAAAAAAGTCGCATCATTAGTGGCAGAAGACGGGCCAGTTGCAACAGCATTGTCATAACAGTGTCCGAGAGTTTCTATTCTCCCATCTTGAGGCATTTTGTGGAGAGGATGGCCAAATGAGAAACTCGTACCTGATTTGGTCATCTACTGTGCTCCAAACTCAATATACTAATATTACTACTAACACTAGCTATATATGGTACTACTAACATTATGGAACTTGGTGGTCTGAATTAAATAAACCCCGGAGTAGACATTATTATTTTAGTTCATTCCAATTTAAATTCCAGAATATTGACTGCCGCGTTGGTCTAGTGGTGGCACTCACTACTGCTAAGCATGAGATACTGGGTTCAATTCCCAGGTTGGGCAAAGTGTTATTGGGTTTTTCTATCTGAAATTTTTAGTAGCAGCTCGGAGTATGGATTTGTGGCTGGTTGATAGCTATAGGCTCGCCCCCTGTTTCATCAACATAACTGGCGAAATGTGGGTGTACTACAGGTACACCTCTGCCATAACCCTTCCGAGAAACAAGGCGCGCTGTTATGTTAGTATTTCTGAATCTTGAAATCATTAACCAAGAAAGCTCAGTGTAACTATTATGAATGAGGATCCATTCAAAATAAAAGACTGCCTTGTTGCTCTTGTGGTTGCAAACATGACTGAGGAGCATAAGGTCCTGGGTTTGATTTCCAGATCAGGTAAAATGTTAATAGGTTTTTTCATCTGGAATTTTTCAGTAGCAGCCTAGAGTCCCCCCTATTACATGGGACTTAAACATAACTGGCTTTGGGTTTTAATTACTATAAGTACACCTCTGCCTAACCCTTTGGGGAAACAAAGCATGATGTTATGTATGTTATTTAATATTATCCCATTCCATAAGTCATTATATATTATAAGCCATAGGTTTTGATTTATAATAATTGATGAGTTAATACTTTAACAGTCATAATGTACTGATAAATTGAAATAAAAATCCAGACTGTCATAGGTATTAAAAGGATTTTTTTAAACATCTCTGTGTTTAAAGAGTGATTGATAAGTCTTCAAATAGCCAGTGTAAAACAATAGAATAACTACTGGGAATGCCATTTAGAATTTTGGGCTTCAAAGATTGAGGTAAAAATATTCCTTTTGGCTCTAGGGTAGGGCACAATACAATTTAATGAAACAGGGAGAAATGTGTTCTGTCTCTGTTCAAACATATCATATAGAATTTTAGATCTTTTGAGAAGTAATGTTTCAGTTTTGCATGTTGCTCAGATTACATAACCTTGAGAAAAAATTAAAATTGATAATAGGTATTATTGTATAACATTTAGTGTTACTAAAGTACAAAGAAAGGGTGAATGGAGGTTAAGTTTAAGCAAACACAAACTAGTGATAAAGATAATGTTTTTATTTTAATTACTAGAGTCCCCACAGAACCCGAACTAATTCCTGAGACTTCATTTTCTCCCTTCTTCTCGAAAAGCATGGTCAAAGGTTTCATGAAACCTTCTAAGTTTCTATGATGCTGTTGCTATACGTTTTTTACGCATCATGATTATTTTTATTTTATTTTGTACCCAGCATGTGTATGGTTATGTTATGAACTTATGACTAATGTTTAATTTATAGAGTGGCATTTAAGGTAAAACCGCAGAGAATTCGTTAGTATTTGTTGGACTAATTAACACAATAACTGATTGCAAGTTACAAGGAAAATAATACAGGATACAGGCATTATTATTTGAGTTCCAAGGCAAGGCTACTGTAAAGTACTTTTCGGAGGACTTACCCATGCATTTTTCTAGATGAGGAGCGAACCTGGTTGCAGAAACTGGCCGCTCACAATTCGGACAGGAACAATTTGAATCAGGGGTCTTTTTCATCATCGAGAAGCCAAACACATCGCACTCTGGCGTGCTCACGATCTTGTAAGGTTCTTCCTCTTCTTTTTCACCTTCTATCAAATCCGTCAGACCGGTCTTCAGGCCGTGGTGGAACTCGAAGGCAAATCCTAGGGTCACATCATCGCAAACAGCATCATAGATGTAATTTGCAGCAGCTTCGGCATTATTTTCATTTTGCATTATCTCAAAAAACCTCACGTTCAAATCGTGCATACTCAACTCGCTTGTAATAGTATTCATTTTCTTGGATTTCTTAATTTTGACGAAAAATAACGCACTTCACAATAAATAATAATATTCTGAAAAATTGGTGTTGTGATTGATTGATTACCTTTTCATTCATGTTCATGAGGGAAGAGCTATCTCTTTTTTTCCCGTTATTAAATCAATCCATCTCTTTCTACACGATGTGTTAAAATATAAATTGTTTTCCAGAGTCAAACACTCATTTATTTAAAATCGTCATGAATCAAAAATGGACAATTGTGTCTTTATAACATAATATTTTTCATGTGGGTTCATCTATTTATTTACTAACATGGTGTGATATAAATGGATTTTATGGTCGCATTTGTAATTAAAAGTTTAAAACCATAGGAAGCTCACTCAAGCCCACACAAAGATGCTCAAAGGAAGAACGAACGAAGGAATGAATAATGAATATTGATCGCGTTCCATTTCAGTTGTATTTATATTTGAAGCTTTAAAAAATGACAGCAGGATGGCTCGATTCGTTTCATACCCTAGCAAAGGAGATAGCTTTACACCATCTGACACTGACATTTCAATCGAAATCAAAACAAATCATTTCAATATTTCAAATGTCGGAACGGGTGAATAGGTGATAAGAAAGATGTAAACAATCGACTGAACTGATGTTGATACGAAGTAAATAGAACAAATGACACGAGATAAACTTTTTAAAGTCTCTCATTTATGAGAGTAGATATTATATTCCTTGCTCTCATTGCTCGTCTGTCGTGCTAACTGTGCGGAGTGGTATAAAGTAAAACTAAGAAATAAAACCATATAAAATGGTGAGTAAAGTTTTGTTTCAAAGTATTTTTGTAGTTTGTTTAAATACTATTAGTGAATTTAAATCCCTATGGGTGATTAATTACTTTACTTTCAAATAAACATTTATTTTTTAATCAACAGATAAATTTTGTACAACCTTCATTGTCTTTACCTACCTATAATAAGTTTTTAGATAGCATGAAGAATGGTTATAAATGGATAGATTATTTTCCCTCTATTTGAATAAAACAATCTGGTCAAAGGGTCATCTAAGGGGCGGGTTCACAAAATTATATTTATTCTTTTCTACATCCGAAAATAATTACTAAATGTACTTTGTTTTTATATCTAGGTGTCCTTTACTGCCCGAGGCTTGATGCCCCCAGTCTTCACCCCCCTCAATGATGACCTTACCATCAACTACGGAGCCATCCCTGCTTATGCCAAGTTCCTGGCTGATTCAGGAATCAAGTCCGTTTTAGGTAAGATATAAATGTTACTTAAAGAATATAAAAAAAAAAAATTGTACTTATATTTTTACTATGGCCTTGGTCTAATTGTATGCTATTTCAAGGTTATACATTTTTATTCTTCTCAATTCTTCTCACAAAAGCATCCCCTGGATCCATTTGCAGTTGGAGGCACGACAGGCGAGCACATGTCTCTGTCAGTAACAGACAGAAAGAAGGTAATAGACGCCTGGGTCGCCACCGGCAAGACCTATGGTCTTCACATTCAAGTGCAAGTTGGTGGAGCACCCGTGGCTGATGTTACCGAACTGGTGAGTTTGAATTATCCAAATTCTATCATTTTCAATCATCACAGCCAGAAAGATTTCCATAACTTTCATTAATGAAAGCCAGAAAAGTATAATATATTCTATAAGTAATAATAAATAATGCAAGCCAGAAAGATTTCCAAAATGTTCAAAAAAAACAAAATAAAGGGGTCTTTGTAGTGAATCATAATATTCATAATGATATTTGGTATCATTATTGTTATTGTTAAATACAGGCATCCGATAAAGATAGTATTTACCTACAAATTCATTTAAGCTAGAAGCTGACCATTTAATCTCATCTTGTGAGATTATACCCACCACCTACTGTATTGCATTCCGTTATGTTATACAAGATGATTTCTTTTCGAACCCTGTTGGGCAGTTAATTAGTGGGATCAATACGGAAGTAAATGCCGATACAAGATAGGCTTTTTGACTACAGACCCCTAGACTCATAGGCGCATGAAGACCATGGGTTTCTCCTCCATTTCGTGACATTGTAGTAGGTACGATTTACCAAGTAGGTAGGTAGTCCAATATAGTATGGTATATAATACGGTAGGTATTACCACATAAATTCTTCTTATGTAATGTCAAGCAATTATTATGCATAATATTGTTTTTATCTTATAAGTAGGTACATAATATTGTTTTTGTAAATAACATTTATCTTTGCTCACTCAAGATAAATACCATGTAGCTTGTTCAAATAATTATTATCGTCATGACAACAGAATGACATGTTGAAGTGGATTCTTCCATCATGGAAGTTCCATGTCAGCTGATTAGATATAGCATATATAGCTTGTAAGTGGATTGTTACGACAACAGCTAATCATTGGAAAGTAGGTACCTAAGTACACGATAGGCACATGTCAGTTATGCAATCAAACATCACATAACATCACGCCTGTTATTTCCGAAGGGTTGGGTAGAGGTGTAGGTACTTAAGTACACCAACATTTCGCCAGTTATATTTAAGTCTCATGTAATAGGAGGCGCTTGAATCGAGTCTAGAATACATTCCTGGGTATTACTACTGGTTATTAAAGTAAGCTAGTGGCCATACAGGGTCCTGAACTCATCAGTGCACAAGTCTAAGGACGAGTAACAAGGAATAAATCGGTATCAGCCCCTGCACCCTAATTGCGTAATACACGATCAATCACAATCTGAATCGTTTTGAAACAGATTGCTAATCCATTGCTTCATAAGTTCGAAAAAAATCTACCGTTGTTGAACTGTCAAAATGAAACAGATTAGTCTTAATCGTTTAGGATTTTTTTTACGCAATTAAATAGCCGGTTACCAAGTTGATCGGCAAAGCATTAACCCTTAGATCAGGGATCACCAATTAGTTTCGTTGGGGGTTCCGTTTAAAAAAATTATATGACTGTCGCAGTCCGTTTGGTACACGATTATTATAGCAACCAAGATTCAAAATATCATTTAAGAAATAAAATGAAAGAAACCTGAATAGTTATAACAAAGTGAAGAACAGTTGAGAGAAGAGCTTTAAAAATGACAATTTTTACAAGTTAGTGGCAAGCTATTGCCATTAAATCGTGGAGATGTTCATCGGTAAGTCGAGAAATTTACTTTAAGGTCCGCACAAAATATGTCGGCGGGCCGGATCCGAACCGCAGTCCGCCATTTGGTGACTCCTGCTTTAGATTATAGTTAAACTTCCTGAGAGAGTAACACTTCATAGTATTTAAGTAACCCTTTACATATAGGGAGGGTAAAAACTGTACATAGGGTAACAGCCCGTAATACGGTTCTTTTATTACCCCTCATAGGGGATCCTTTACAGATAACTAACAATGCACTTCTGCCTGCCCTACCCTATTAGATACGCATTTTTCAGCATACTCCTTTCTCCCCACCAGGCCCGTTACTGCCAACAAGTTGGAGCTGACTCTCTGCTGACCCTCCCCGAGCTATACTTCAAGCCGGCGTCAGTTCAGGATCTGGTGTTCTACGTATCGCAGGTCGCTAAGGCCGCTCCTAAGTTGCCTGTGTTGTACTACCATATTCCTTCCATGAGTAAAGTTGAAAGTGAGTATTTGATGTATTTTACTTATTGTTTTGGGTCATAAGAACATGTAATGGGGTTTGTCAGAAATATAAACATGTAAACTGCGCCACTTATAAATATAACATATTCTTGAAATGTAATGAGGGTAGAAATTAAACTAACTTCAGTGTCAAAGGTCCCAAAAACAAACTATAGTTGTACGAAGATCTTTTGACACGTGGCCATAATCGCAACTTACGCCATCTTATTTTATAAAGTTCCGTTTTTTAGTTGCAATTTGGTACAGTCACGAGCAATAACATAGAAACGCCCTTAAAATTCAAATTCATGTAGCTACATTAAATCGCAAAAATAAGTATACTAACTGTGCCTAATAATTATGTAAACGTTAAATTGTGTCAAAATGAACTACACATTTTTATCAAATTTTCGTTAACAATAGATTACCAAAACATAATATTCACTTTTAGTTACATAATTATGTACCCAAGGAAATTTCAAAAACATGTATTATAGTACAGTTTCGTGGATTTTTCAGTCCTACAGTCATACTAATTTTTAGAAAGAAGGTAAAATTTATTAAGGTATTTGGTCTACCAAACTCGTTGCAAACTCGTTTGTTTTTACAGCGTCTCTGGCCAGAAAGAACAGCCTTTTATTGTTAGCTGAATTGTCGTTTGTTTTTTGTTGTCGTGCAGTGCAGCTAACTTTCAATGTCATTTTAATGTATCCATGACAATTTCTATTACATGTATACCTTTTATATACATGTTATTGAAATTGTCATGGATACTTAAAAATTACATTGGAAGTGTAAACTTTTTACTGATTTTGTTTCGTTTATATTACTGTGAAACCAATGTATACCCAGTTTTGACACAGTTTGACGGTTAGGTAATTTAGAAAAAATTGTCGTACACATATTTTTGTAATGGTAGAAGTTAAGAATTTTTAGAAAATGTGACAGTGTATATATATTATTGCTCGTGACTGTACACATATGAATTTCAGTGAACCCAAAAACGGATGTGTAACGTAAATAAATGAATTTTGAATATTTTAGGGGACACTTTTCGGGGGCAAATTAGAAAATTAAAAATAAAGGTTTGCTAATCGTACCGTGTGACATATCAAATGAAAGGGCTTGTCGTAAGGATCACAAAAAAAATAATAGTTATATTGAAATTTAAGAAAATTTATGTAAATAGACCCCATTCATTATCTCCGAAACAACTGAGACTAAGTTTTGAAAAAATATTCAACATGGTTCTTTACTCAGAGATTATAAGAAAACCTATTAGAAGTGTATGGTCTTAAAATAACCTGGTAATTTACATACAATTTTGACAAATATTATCACAAAGTCAAGCTCTATAATCCCTGGTATATGGCTGGCTGGCTGTATGAAGCAAATGAAAAGGTACGTTTAAAAATATTAATTTGTGTGAAGGTTACCAACGCAGGCGCCAAAACCACACACTGCTGAACATAGGCCTCATAAAAACTGGAGTAGGTATTTTATCTAATCCACTTTTAATTTATTACCTCAGTTCATATGCCATCGTTCGTGGCAGCGGCTACAGTCACCATTCCCAACTTCAAAGGCATCAAGTTCACGTCCAATGACCTTAGTGAAGGTGCTCAAGTCCTTAGGACGCTGAAGGCAGGCCAGGAGATGTTCCTCGGAGCTGATACTGTGAGTATTCTAACTTTAATTCAGAATATCAGACAATTACCACGTTTTTAAAATAACAAACTTACTCAATTTAATACAATATGGCAAAGTTAAAATTCCTTACACATGGTCACTCAAAAATCAACTTAGAATACATAACACTAAAGTGAATAGTTGAGTAAGGGCAATTTAAATGTCAATTATCTGAGATTCTGAATTCAAAATAAAATTATACCTATTGTCTGGTGCATGGAATTAGTATGTACTATAAGCTCCTTGGTCTCGTGAAAGACATGAAAAATTATTTTCGGTTTCGGTGATTGGACGTTTCAGTACAGGGCAAATTGAGAACTTTGGATGTTACGAATTAAATACTTCGGTGCTTAATCGAATAACTTGTAAAAAAAAGTATAATTTTATCATTCCAAAAGGAGCCAGTAGTTTACCAAAGTCCACACAGATGGCGTTCATGTTAGCAAAAAATGACACAATTCAAATTGGTCGTACCTACTTAATAACTTTAATACAATCTTGATTCCAGCTCCTCGCGCCAGCTGCTCTCCTGGGTATCAAATCTAGCATCGGAACCTCCTTCAACCTGTTCCCGAGACTAGCCCAGGAGATCCTGGATGCCGTCGAAAAGAACGACGTAGCCAAGGCCAGAGCTCTGCAGGAGAAACTCAGCTTGGCTGTTGAAGCCCACACTTGTGAAGGTAACGGTTTTTCAGTCAGCGCACAGCACTTTAAGGTGCGTTTCCACTAAGGCGGAGATCACCAAAGCGGTGAGGAGAAGTGCAGGAATCTATCATTCACATGCGCGGAGCGGCCTGTGATTGGTTGATTCTTGGTCGTCCTTGCGCACCCTGAGCCAGGACTTGGTATTATTTCAGTTTCTGAATATAAAATCTACCCCTATTTTGGCACGATCCAACTTCCACATAATTTATCTGGCAGATAATTTAATGAAAACTTAGTCTGTATTTAGTGCTTTATGGACGGTTCGGCCGTCGTCCATAAGACCGTCCGTATAGCACTAAAAGTGCGTACCGACTTCCGTCGAACGGAGCGTCCGTAAGGTTAACCCTTTAGTGAACTACGGACCAACGTCCGGCTCGGACGAGTATAGTTGCGCACAAATTTATCAGTTTGGTTTGCGACCGCACAGCACTAAACGCGTTGATTGCCTAGCGCATCCTGATACGGACGTACAGAGTAGGGACGCACATCACGGACAGTCCTCATACGGATGGACGGACGGTCCGCGGCCCGTGCAATACTAAACGCAATAGTTGATTCTATATGATAGCTGCGGACGACAATCGTCCGTACGGATCGTCCGTATAGCACTAAATACAGCCTCATGACGGAGGTGGTGAAACAGGCCATTATATTATGACAGATAGTCCAATTATAATTAGAATTTGATCATGAATAAAACTTGCAAAAATGACTTTGATTGAACTGATGAGATGTCTATTATAAACGCTAATCTTTTTCTAACTAGAACGAGTATTTTTCCAGGTCCGTGGGTGCCAATAATGAAGGCTGGTATGGAAATAGCCACCGGTGTCAAGGTCGGTCCCCCCTCCCTCCCTCAAAGGCCCCTCTCCGCTGAGGCCAAACAGAGGATCCAATCCAAACTGAGGACCTTAGGCCTTAGCAAGTAAACAAACGAAAATGTGCCTTAAGTTCGGGAAACAGGTTTTATTCTCGAAAAGCATGCATTTGTGTTATTATTATAATAAGTTTACTATTGTTATATTTTATTAAAGAGTTTGTTTTTGTGAATAGTATAGTTTACTGATATTTAGAGAAGTTCCTACTTTGCGTAATACCCTATGAGTCCATTTTGTATATTGTACGTCACAAGGAGTGCATAAAGGTTCAAACGTCGTAAGTTCAAGTCGCGAGTTTCGAAAATTATAGGTGTGTTAACAGAGTTGAACAAACTGCGACTATTTTCTGCCAGTTATTTTTTTAAATTATTCATACCTACTTCATGAATTTAAAACTTTGTCTTGGTAAGCTATTATTGCCTGTCAGGGAGAAGGAGAAGTAAATTACAAATAAAAATGTACCTTATATCAACCAATAAGAATTTATTTTTGAAAATCATGCATATAATAATAAATATCTAAAGTTAGATAGCTGAAATATAGATATATTTTTTTTGAATTGTAATTTCCAAATATTCATGATAAAATTTAATTAACCGATATACCCATAAACCCAACACCATAAAGAAGTGAAAAAAACGATCCTTTTAAATTAATTATAGTTACATTGAGGGAGCTTAACATTTTGATTTTCGAGATTTTGTTTAATTTCTTCTCTCTGTTCATAAGACAGAGGGTAAAGTCTGGTTGGGCCCAGTTGGATACAGGTTAATATTTCCATGGCTGCCTTCTCGGCTGCAAGCTCAAAACCTGGAGGAAAAAATATATTCAAAAGACAAGTTACGCTACGTCATCACCAACTAATTCAGCCTATCGTGGTCCACAGCTAGACATATAGTAAGCCTCTCTCAAATTGCGTCACAACACCGGGATCTTCGCCTTACACATCTAGTATACCCTCAGCCGCCTTTTTAAGGTCGCTAGGCATCATAAGACCTGATGGCAAGTGGTTCACCGCTGCCTTTACACATCTGCAATACTCTACAGGTGGTAATACTCGTAGGCTCCACAGGTGCGGTTACATTCCAGGGTAAGCTAAAATGTCCTAAGTACTAGCAATTACTCCGGTACCGTAGGAACAAGGTACAGTGGTAGTACTCCCCCGGTCTTTTTGCAGCCTTTTTGCCCCGAATGGAACAGCAATAGAAATAGTTTTCCTCACCATTATCAATTCCAATGATGACCGCGACCAAATCAAGCAGTCTTTGGTACAGGTTTGTGCTGCGCGACTCGTTTCCATCCTCGCGATACCTTATGATATCGTTGATCAGTTTCGGGAAGAAGTTGTACTCAAGGAGTACAAAGTTTTCGAAACCTAAGCAGACTTCTGGCGCCAGGTAGAACTGAAATATCAAGTTATCGGTTAGCTGAGACAGAACAGGTTAAAGATATACGACACTAAGATGAAGAATGAAGCTTTAGTTTCATTAGGAAAACCAGTAGGAATCTGCAAAAATCGAAATTCATAACGCTAGGCTCCTTCCTCATTGAAATCAATGAGCCTAGCGTTATGAAGCACCTCATCCTGGAGATTTACCAGCATTGCAAGAGAAGTCCTTGATTTCAATTTATCTTTATTGCAATCCATAATGTTCACATACAGGTGGTTAGATTAAAATAAATAGAAGAAACAATTATGTACCCTATCGGGCACAGCAAAATTACTAATTTTATATATAATATTTTCGTTTTTTTTACAACGTGTTGTTTTTAATATCCCATAACTCTACGGTTATATTCTATTAGTAAAAAAAATACAAAAAGTCCTCGAATATGTGGTCCAAAAATGCATAGTTTCGAAGATAACATAACACTATACTCTCGATGTGTGTATCTAAGTTTCAAGAGTAAATCATTTTCATTCAAACCAATTTCCAAACCAAAATTCATATTTAAAGCTAAGGAAATGCGACGTTGTCATATTTCACGTAAGGGTGTTTTACATTAATAATCGTGACTTTGTCGAAATATTTTGTATGAAAAATTACAAAAAAGCATAATTGAAAAGTAATTCATATGCCAGTTCATTCTTTGATACGGTCTCATCCATACCCTAGAGTTATGGGATATCAAAAACACACCTTGTGTATTATTCAATGGCTTCGAATCGTTTTAATGTTTAAAGCGTTGTTCCCAATTCTTGATTCTGCTTTCTTTGAAAGTTGACCATTAGACGATGGTGAAAGAATTACCGGCTGTTATTAATATCATTAGTTTATGCTTACATAATCTCCGACGTACAGCTGCTGTTGGCCAGTTAATAAGGGTCTAAGTAATATCAAGTTTTCAAACACGTTTGACTTCACTCCCATGAAGTTTTGTATCCTGTTCGTTGCCTTCTCGAAGAAGCTCACTATGTCCACTGCAAAGACACAAAGTAATTATATATTAAAAGGAGGTTGTTATCCAACAATCCAATCGGGATACTTTTTCCTCCGCAGACATGGGTTTGGCTAATGCTACAACTATTAACTGACTACAACTATGAAATGACTTCCTTCACTGGTAATTTCGAAGCCATCTATTTTCCTTATTTTTCACTATGATATCTAATGTGTGGTTGAAGCAGTCAGAAAATACAAAGGAAAATACACATGCTTTTCTGCTTTTGGGTGGGGTTTACAAAATGTGCCGCTACGCTAGAAATAATGTGAGGTTATTTGGGGTTCTCGAGGGTCTTCTGATTTCTCCATAACATTTTTTTTTTTGACGGTAACGGTTTTTATTCATAATAAAAAGTATTTGTAGTAAGTTTAAAAAAAAAAAACGGATACACGAGCGAACCCAGCGAGCTTGAGTCTTGGGGACCCCCAAGTCCCGATACATCTCGACTTAAGGCGGGTCTGCTGCGCATGTTTTAATTTTTTAAAAACATCAAACATCAAGCATGAACCAATCAAATCGCTTTAAAAACATGAAACATCAAACACGAAGCGATTTGATTGTTCGTGTTTGATGTTTTTAAAAACATTAGGTTAGGATAACATACTTTTCAAGGACTTGTGCACACGTGAGCCGTTTGACATTTACCTTGAAAATATGTCTTCTGTGAACTGGTGGGTGGAGATGACTTGCCGTCCTACCCTCTCCTCCCTTCCACCTGCCTCTACATTTAATGTTTAACCTTTTTATGATTAACCATTTGATGATTAACCTTTTTATGATTAACCATTTGATGATTAACCTTTTTATGATTAACCTTTTTATGATTAACTTTTTTTATGATTAACCTTTTTATGATTAACCTTTTTATGATTAACCTTTTTATGATTAACCTTTTTATGATTAACCTTTTTAATTGATTAATATTTGTCATAGGTACCTACCTATAAAAAAAACGTTAAAAAAAACTGTCCGGCAGGGGGAGTGGGGGGTTTACTAACCCTCCCCCACTCTGCCCCACCCCCCTCCCCAAACCCTATCGAGACGACACGTTTCTAAACTTTAACCTTGATTTGAAGGCAATCGCGCTACATAAGGCGGTGCTAACAGAAGCCAAGTAGCAAACAGAATTATGAAAACAAGAAACGGTGGTTGGTTTTGATTGTAGTTTCTCACCAAAATTGTATGCTATTTAGAGTGCGAAAGGTAGGTACATTACCTTCTACGTAGGTGTACTGAGGGAAATCATCATACACCAGGAATGTCTCGGGTGCGGCCTGAGAGACAAGCTCGAAGTAGGAGAGCAATTGATCGACGTTCTGAGGCTTGTAGTAGACCGGGGGCAAAACGAAAATGGCAGCCACGCCTATGAATTCTGCATACGCCGCCTGTAAAATGTAAAGCAATAAATATGTTTTCTTAAAATGTCTCTTTGGAACGCCACACGAAGCATCGTCCGTGATTTCGGAAACGTATTGAATATTGATAGCTACATACAAGTGTCAGAAACATGTCAGTGGATCATTGTCATAGCAGCCGACACACGTGTATGTAAGTACTGCTGGACAAAGGCCGGACAAGCATCGCCATAATGACCGGTCCTGAGCTGCTGGCATCCAGTGAAAGCGGACGATGATGATAAATCTTTGGCACGAGTAAGTACCAATGCCGTGACTATGGCCAGCTGATCGACACCCCAATTGCGTAACACATTTTGTCTCAATCCGAACGATTTTGAAGGAAATTCCTTATCGATTAGAGCCTAAGACCGCTGAAGAACTGGTCTACTACTTGGAGCTTTCCAAGTAGTAGACAAGTTCTTCGGCGGTCTCTAAGCTTGTAGTAGACCGGGGGCAAAACGAAAAGGGCAGCCACGCCTATTAATTCTGCATACGCCGCCTGTAAAATGTAAAGTAATTTTTTTTCTCTTAAAATGCGTCTTTGGGACGCCACATGAAGCATGTCCGTGATTTCGGTTTGCCACGCAGCTTCCGGAAGCAGCACAAGCGAATCGTATTGAATATTGGTAGCTACAAGTGCCAGAGACATTTCGGTGGTTATCATTGTCATATCAGCCGAAACTCGTTTTGGTACTGCTGGAGATAGGTCGGACAAGCATCGCCATAACGACCGGTGATGATAAATCTTTGGTAAGTCCCAATGTCGTGACTATGGCCCGCTGATTGACACCCCAATTGCGTAACATTTTTTCTCTCTCACTCTGAACGATTTTGAAGGAAATTCCTTATCGATTATTTCATATGTTTGAAAAATTCGTCTGCTAGACAACGTGAATAACGTCAATAACGCAATGAATGTTGTTTGATTTTTTTTTGTAACTTTGAGAAAAGATATATTATTTTCATAATAGTATGGTTGTGTGAATATCACGCATAGTGTCACGAGTTAATTCGCCTCTCGTTCGGGGGCTAACGATGCTCTTCTGCCACCAAAACCGAAGTGTGACTTGTTTCCCGGGAGATGGATAGATGTCTGCGGGAATCGAACCCGCTATACGCAGCGCAGCAGTAAATCGCTTAACCACTGCGCCAACCGTGCCGTCATTGCCTCTGTCACATCTCTTGTGTCAATTTTGTCAATTTCTCGTGTTTAATTGTTATTATATTTTGTTCAAATTTAACAACGTCTTAGATTTATTGAAATCTAATATGTTGTAATAGATTGGAATAAATAGATTAATGTTCGTGACACCTTTTAAAATATCTATCAATTGATACTTTAGGAGAAGATCGCTTTCTAATCTTGTGTAAATGTAACGTATTTATGTTCATGACTGTACTGTACGTACCACTTCTAGTGTATCAGCGATTGGCACGCCTCCGACACTCGCGACGACCATGAGGTCTGACGCTTCCGTAGCCTTCATCCAGGCGTCGAGCAGTATCTTGTTCTCAGTCACGTTTAGGGATGGTCCTTCTCCCGTGGTTGCCCCCACTGAAAAAAATATCAACATGAGGATCGAGGATAATAGAATAACGCCCCAATTGAACGTAGGCCAAACTCTGCCTTGACATCCAACGTGGAAATGCTGCCAGCCTTTTGGGCACTTTTTCTGTTGACAGGGATATGGACGAATTTTTTGATGACCTATGATTCCTTCCTCGCCTTTTTAAAATAATAATATGTGCTATGTATAGGTACTTATAAAAAGTTTTTATACATGTAAGTACCTACATATTATTATTTTAAGACTGTTGCTGAGCTTATAAATTATGTTAATATCTTGTTTGACACATATTACGAAATATATTACGATACATATTACGAAACACTATCACAATTATTCACAATCGAATGGAGGACGGACACGTCCATTTTTCAATGTAGGTATGTACAATCACCTGCAAAATTGCATAGATACCGTATCTATTTTCCAGTGAACGTTTGAGTTCAAGTTCTCGAAAATCAAACTAGATGGCGGTGGTTTCTTCACAACTATGACTAATTTACGAACCGTATTACTCAGCTAATACATTTATCTAAATTATCTATGTAAGCTTTAGTGCAGCGTTACATACGTAGCTTAAATGATAAACATAACAAAAGAAACCAATAGGAATACATTCATTATACTAACGAGTGGGTATTACATTCTAATAATTTAATATTCGAGTTGTTAGTTACTTAGCAACAGGAAAAAAGGGCAGAGACATCGCAGGTAAACATGCTCGCCAAACAAAAGGCACTATTAAAAAAACCGGCCAAGTGCGTGTCGGACTACGCACAATGAAGGGTTCCGTAGCTGGGATAAACCCAAGAACAAACTTAATATTGTAGTTGAAAAACATGTTCTCCCATAGAAAATGTATGGGAGAACATGTTTTTGCAACTGCAAAAATGTATGTTGGTCGAAAATTACTCGCTAACTTGTAGAGCCTACTTAGCTGTGATAGTTTTCCTTTTAATTTCGTTATATAATACTACTGCTGTGAATTTTTCCACATAACCTGAACTTATTATTTAGCTGGCAAGGGGGGGGGGACACTTGACTCTAGCAAAAATTAGCACATTACAGCTTAATATTTCGCAGACGGATTCTTGAATCCAAAAATGGTTCTCGCAAGCTCACAATATTTTTGAACGACCTTTCTAACGATACCCCACACCATGGGATAGATGAAAAAAAAAATCTTTTCGTGATTTTATTTTACTACTTTGTCGGCGTAATATTAATACTCATGCCAAATTACAGCTTTTTAGTACTAACAGTGTCTGCGTTAAGCCGGGGACAGACATACAGACAGACGAACTAACGAAACTATAAGGGTTCCTTATAGACTACGGAACCCTAAAAATTATAGAGGTTTATTTCAGTTTATTATTCTTTAACAGTCATATTTATTAATTTTATTATCGTACTAGCTGCTGCCCGCGGCTTCGCCCGCGTGAGTGTCGGAAATTACCCCATACATCCCCATGGGTTTTAAGTATAAATATTGAGTTTCGAGTTAATCGGACAGCGCGTTAAAATTCTTCCATACAAACACTGACACCCCCCAACCCCCCTTTAGGGGGTAATTTAGAAAAACAAAAAACTACAAACTTTATAATTTATTTAGATAACTATTCGTGCGAAGTTTCATGTTTATTACCTCAAGGAATAAGATTTTACATACAAACTTTCATCCCTTATTTTACCCCCTTAGGGGTTGAATTTCGAAAAATCCTGATACACGTTATTCTTAATTTTTGGGTTTAAGTATAAATATTGAGTTTCGAGTTAATCGGACAGCGCGTTAAAATTCTTCCATACAAACACTGACACCCCCCAACCCCCCTTTAGGGGGTAATTTAGAAAAACAAAAAACTACAAACTTTATAATTTATTTAGATAACTATTCGTGCGAAGTTTCATGTTTATTACCTCAAGGAATAAGATTTTTCATACAAACTTTCATCCCTTATTTTACCCCCTTAGGGGTTGAATTTCGAAAAATCCTGATACACGTTATTCTTAATTTTTGGGTTTAAGTATAAATATTGAGTTTCGAGTTAATCGGACAGCGCGTTAAAATTCTTCCATACAAACTTTGACACCCCCCAACCCCCCTTTAGGGGGTAATTTAGAAAAACAACAAATTAAAAACTTTTTCATTTATTTTGATAATTATTCGTGCGGAGTTTCATGTTTATTACCTCAAGGAATAAGATTTTTCATACAAACTTTCATCCCCTATTTGACCCCCTTAGGGGTTGAATTTCGAAAAATGCTTCCTCATTCCTTGCCTACATTATAAAGGGAACCTCTGTGCAAAATTTCAGCTTCCTAGGTCCAAGGGTTTGGGCTGGGCGTTGATGAGTCAGTCAGTCAGGACTTGACTTTTTATTAATAGGTATAGATATCGATAGTAGGATAGGATACTTTTCCGGGATAAAAAGTACCCAGTGTGGTGCCCAGGATATTAAAGAATAATTATACCAAGTTTCATCGTAATCGAACCGGTAGTTTTTGCGTGATGCCTGAACAAACAGACAGACAGACAGACAGACAGACAGACAGACAGACAAAAATTTTTTTAATCAAATTTTTGGGTTCGGTGTCGGTCTAGTAACACCCCCTGCCATTTATTTTTTTTTGATATTTTCAATGTACAGAATTTTCACTTCTACAGATTTATTATAAGTATAGATAACATTATAATATGGATAACTTATTAAGGCCATAGTTTAAGTAGGTAACTAGGTAGGTATACTTATTCGTATCCAAAATTGGAAAGAGGATTGAAGCTTATGTAACCCAATATACTTAAGGTGGATGCTCCAAGATAGACCGCGAAATTCAAATTTTCTTACGTTTTTTGCAATTCGCACGTCAGTGTCAGATTGTATGTTGATTAAAATATGATTTGCGACCGTAACAAATATGGTTTTACAGAATTATAAGCTTTGAATCAGTAATACAACTCCTTAAGTTAGAATATACCTCAAATGTCATGAGAAATAGTCATTCAATAGGATTATATGAACTTAGAGAGTTGTATTGATGACTTTTATGACTATAATTTTATAAATAAATATCTGATACGGCCGCAAATCATATTAAGATCAACATACAGCCTAATAATAACCTGCAAATGGCAAAAAACGTAAGAAAATTTGAATTTCGCGGTCTTAAACAAACAGGATTATTTTAACACAAAGTTCAAACGGATTTAAATGGATTAAATAGGTAGGCTATACAAATGGTTAGTAGGTAACATAAAAAACTAAAATTTATGTTGTGTTTGAACTTGAAGCGTTCAGAACTTTATTGAGTTATTAAAAATACGTAAGTAATAGGTTATACACACATAAACAGGACTCTAGTTAACATAAATAATAAGTACTAAGTTATTGTTTATAAGTACTTGCTTCACACAGTCCCATGTCACTTAGTGTAAAAAACAACTTTAAAGAGCTACGCACCGAAAACTCCGTCGGCTCCTATGTCTTTCAAGTATTGTGCGTATGCACCAATGCCACTGGTAACTAGGCAGCCATAATCGTCGAACTCAGTGAACGCTGGTACGATGTTTCCTTTTACCATGTAACACTGGAACAGAGAACAAATTATTTAGTCTCTAAATTAAGCATGTGTTGTAGCCGTAGGTACCTGGCTGCCGGTCTATTCTCTGAAAATCTCACCGTGAAAACTTAAGTGAAGTGAGCCGTCAAAGTGTCAATCCCTAGCATCAGGCGGAATGACAGCTCAATTCAAGCTCACTTAAAATTCTCTCAAGTTTTCAGGATGAGATTTTTGGAGAATAGATCGGCCGGGAAATGGTTTCGTAAACAGAATGTACAAAACAATACTTACTCGGGACAAATGTATGGGACGACTGATTATATTTTCGCGATTAGGTACGAATGTACGATGTTGGTCCGATGGAGAAAGTTGTTCAGTTTGATGGTCTATACCATTAAGGTTTCAGAAACATGGCTACTTAACAAAGTAAGTAAATAGGTAGGTAATATAAAGATGGAATTACGGAGGTACGACTTTAGTTTACCGTCCATCGATTTAAGGGGTGAAAGTTTGGGGGGAGGGGGGGGATGTGTACAACACCCCCCATATGAAGGAAAAGTTGCGGAACCCCCCCTTTTTGAGACATTTTGTTTATTTTTTATTCTAACCTAACTGTCGAATTTTCTTGCATTGACATCGATTTAAAGGTCGGAAGGTGTGGGGGGGTGACAAATAAAATACAGGGGGAAGTAGCAACCCCCCTCTTGAATCCGATAAAGGATTTTAAATCTTAAAAAAAAAACTAACCTCCGAAACCGGGCACTATGATAAAAAGACCACCTATTTCTAAATGGCAATAATATTAAGGCGTAGTCGACGGAGCCCGGGCTCCTACTTCACCCGCCATCCCCTTCTAACCTAAACTGTCCGAGTCGGGGTGCCCCAAGTCCCGAGCTCACTTCGCTCGCTCTTGCATCCTTAATTCCGGATCTGCCCCAGAAGCAATTTCAGGGCGTATCCGGAATCTAACCTAACCATGTCGGATCCGCGGTCAGTAGATACCGAACGGGGCACTAAGAAATATATTATGTCATATAATGAAATATGCATATAAAGTATCAAAGTAACTCAATAGACGTATTTATTTCCATATTAATATGAAGCAAAACATTTTAGTGCATTGACATACTAAAACGAAACGTTCAATGAAGACAAAACGTCAAAAGTGACAAATTATTGCAATATTTTTACGATTTTGTTTTATTTTTTTCTCGTAAACCATTTATCTCCGCAACTTAAAACTTTGTGTGGAGGCTTCTAATAACATGATCTTTCTGTAAAAAAAATAGGGACTCCCAACTGGATGGACGGTAATCTAAAGTTTAGCCAATTACGGAACTTAAAGGTTCCAAACAGGGCGAGTACCATCTATTGTAGGTAGGTAGTAAGAAAAAGCTCAGCAAATTACAGGTTATTGTAAGGCATCTAGGCACTAAGCCAGAAATACCTATTTAAAAAAAGCTAAAACACTTTTTTGCTGGTAGGTATTACATAGCGCAGTTCCACGAATTAAAAAATATTCTACTCTAAAGTAGGTACTTACCTCATTGGTGGCTTCCAGTGTAGGCAAAAGAGCCACACTCGAAATGATTATAAAGAGAAACGGTATAACGATTCCCATTTTTACACGTTGTAATAACAATTAAGACTGATGTAGAAAAAGCAATTTTACCACCTTATATACCAAAATATAAGTGTAATTAAAACAACCGTCGTGATATATTAAAGTTATCAATTTATCGCCTTTCTTTTCACGTTCAACGTGATTTAATAAGTGGTAAATATTTTACTGACCACAGGGCATTATAAAGTTACGACTCTAACATCGTTACTTTAATAATATTTAAGTAATAGTTACATGTCGATTCACCCTTTTCAGTTCTTAGAATAAAAACCTGACAAATGCGTGTCGGCTGTCGGACCACGCACAGTGAAGGGTGCCGTAGTTGGGACGAATGCATAGTAGTTATTGATTTTAACGACCACATAAAGTTCTCGAAAAAACTATGAAAGATAAAGTTATTTCTAAAGTTGTAACCGAAAATATCCTATAGGTACCTAAACTCAAAAACGTTTGACTTACATAGCAAAGTTACTTAGAAACATCAGGGGTCGAATACAAAACTTCTATACCAGTCAGTGGCGTGCACTGAGATTTCAGACAGGGTTTTTGGCGACTAAACTAAAATAAAAACTCTAAATTTATTTAAGAGCTGGCAAAGTGGCCAGCTCACAGGTAGGTCTCACAGGAATAATTTTCAATTTTTTACAATAAACTTACTAAATAATTACTAAGAAAGTCACTTGAGCTAAGAAAGGAATTGTACACAGAACTTCGATGCGGCGTCGCATCACAAAAATCTGCGACAGCACCCTAAGATTTTCTTTAGGAATGAAGCTTCTGCGTTACGAATTGGCATCGCATCGCAATTTTGTGTACAAGCCCAAAAACAATCGAAATAATATGACGATAAAACTTTGCAATTACGAGCTAATTCATAAGAACGAATGGTGAAATCACCACCCCAACGAGTTAGTTTAAAAAAAAAAGTTATAGCTTTCGCGTAAATCGCATTTTATACACGGGAAGCCAAAGTACAGTGCGATGAGATGGCGATGTTAGTTAATTTAATACCGTGTTCTTTTTTGAGTTATAGTTATTTATTATTTAGAGGGGCATGTATGTATGGAACTACGGTATGCAGAGCTTATTTTCATCTACGTGCACTGCTATACCACCTCGACCCAAATGTATGGGACTACTGATAATATTGTTAAGTGGTTCAGATTGATGGTCTGTACCAATGATGTATAAAACTATAGATACGTTGTCCGCACTCTAAAATGGCAACATGAAATGAAGCCAATTGGCCACATTGCGCTCAGTCACGCACCAACCTGTCGCGCGACGCTACGTTTGTTTTTAATTTATATCGTGTGTGAAAACGATAAAAATAAATTATATATTACATATTTCCCTATTATAATAATAATTATAATTATATATACGTAATATTACGTATTTCCCTTTCTTTACGCGTATAAGTAGTTATCTAGTATTTTCGCCGTTTTTAAGCGCCGAGATGTTTGTTGATAACGTGTCTATATATAATACGTCATTGGTCTGTTCTGATACACGCTGTATAGTCCTGGCCATCGCTGCAAATTCAAACAATCTTATTAATTGTTTGTTTTTTTTTTCGACCCTCGATTTCTTACTTGTATGGGGAGCGTCACCCCATAATTATATTTTTTCGCAATTTCACTGCACCATTGCTTAGCGGGGCATAGAATACACAATCATTTAAAGAAGATTGGCCAGTTGAGTACCTCATCAAATCAAAACGTTTCAAAATCTAGTTATATGCAAATTATAGGTCTTATATTCGTAGTTATTTTTCAAGCTAAAATGTTTTAATAGCTGTTGGGAGTAATTAAAAAACCATGATTTTAGGGTGCAGCCCCGTTACGGAAACAAAACGCACTAATGCAAAACAAAACGCATAAACAATTGAGCCAATTAAACCTTATTACAAATCAAGCGAAGCCAAAAGAAAAAAAAAAGAAAAAAAAACGTATCACGTCAGCTGCCACTTATGTCTAATACAAAAAAATATAATATTTATCGTCATGATATATTTGTTTTTTATGTTAAAACCCAGCATAATTCGTCGTTTGTGATATTTGTAATATTTTCTGCATCTTTAATTGAAGTGAACTCTTAACTCAAAACACAAACAAGGCAGGTGCGTGTCGTCGGGAGCGGGTCGGGTCGTTTTCTTAGCGTGAGACGCGCTGGTCATCGTGTTCACACACAGCGCTGGCACGGGACGGCAGCGGGTCGTGCGTGGTCGAGTACCTACCAGGCGGGAGCGGTTGCAGTGTGATTGAAAATGTCTGGTGATTCGGACACGGACGAAGAATTTATTATTCCTACAATCGTCGCAATATTATGTTTACGAATATAGGTAGATGCCTCAAATATATCATTCATACGGCTCTCCATAGAAGAATTGGTGTTGCTTCCGTGTTGGACATAGAGTCTGACCAACGAAAGCTGTCCAAGAAAAAAGGCGGCAATTTTAAAGAATCAAGAGCTGTTATCCCTGGCTATACACTCCTGAAACGGAGTTGATACTTTACAATATTCAATAAATATTATGCAATAGCATCAGTATTTCATATTTATCAATTAGATGATATTATTGTTATTATGATTGAATAATTCGTGGACAGCTTTCGTTGGTCAGACTCTACATACCAGATCCGTCAGGCTAGATCATGTGTTGGAGAAACGTAACACACTAACACACAGCTCGCTCGCTTCCACCTTCGGCCTGATCATCACTTTCCATCAGGTGAGATTCTGGCCAAGAGCTTCCCCGTTGTGGATTAAAAAAAAAAAAAAATTAACACACTAGAAATTTTGTTTGAAAACGACGCGTTTTGTTCTACGCGCGCCTCAAAGAGATGTCAGCACCAATGGCGGGGCCCGCTAGGGCCGATGCCGGGGTTGCGGGAAAGTCCGAAAGGGATACCGTAGCCGCGTATATGGAATCTATACCTTCACACAACGCTAATGACGTCAGAGACCGTGTTGCCGTCGGGTATGTTTTCAAATCCAGAAATCGAGAATGAATTCATTAAAGCGTACCTTTATCCAACATTTGTGACGTCACTGGCCGAGTTGACATTGGGTATACTTTCGGATTTAGGATTTCGCGCGTAGGTATTTTAAAATATACCCGACCGCAACGGTATTCTTTTGTCACGTTGCTATTGCATCGTTCTTTCCTTTTCGCCCGCTGGCTGACGCATTATTTTGTTTGTTTACATTGTGCCACGTGTGAGGCAGTACGGTTTAAATTATGTGCTTTCAAATGTTCTTAATAAAAAAAACAGGAAGTAAAGTGCATAGTAGGGTACGAAGTAAGTAGGGTAATATTGGGCATTCTATGCCACTGTCGGCAAGTAGCTCGGCTAGTGCGCCTCGCTACGCGCCAGTGGCATAGAATGCCCAATATTGAATGATCGACTCGACTGTGTAGTATATTACTGTACTCACCTAGAGATCATGTGAGTTGTACCACTGGCCGTCAGTAGCTCCTCGCTGCGAACGATGGTATGGATCATTTTGACATGCGTTTCGTTGTTAGAAACGACTTGATGATTAGTGTTATGCGCTTCAAATGGTGGAAACGACTTGTTGGTTTTTGTAATGCGCTTCAGCAATGGAAACGACTTGATGAATTGGGCACGTTCAGTATTAGAAACGGCTGGTATTACTGTACTCATAAAAAGATCATGCGAGTTATACGACTGGCCGCCAGTAGCTAGGCGAGTTTGCTTCGCTTCGGACATTGGTGACAACTATCGACACGATCAATGATTAAGATTTCATTTAGTCATTATGAAATGCGTTTCCTGGTTAGAAACGACTTGATGATTTTTGATATGCGCTTCAACAATGGAAACGACTTGATGATTTGGTCATGCATTTCAATATTAGAAACAACTAGGTTTTTGTAATGCGATTCGTGGGTGGAAACGACTTGGGTGTTTTTGACATGCGTCTCAATATTAGAAACGACTTGTTGGTTTTTGTAATGCGCTTCAAAAATGGAAACGACTTGGTGTTTTTGACATGCGTCTCAATATTAGAAACGACTTGTTGGTTTTTGTAATGCGCTTCAACAATGGAAACGACTTGGTGTTTTTGACATGCGTCTCAATATAAGAAACGACTTGGTTTTTGTAATGCGCTTCAACAATGGAAACGACTTGGTGTTTTTGACATGCGTCTCAATATTAGAAACGACTTGGTTTTTGTAATGCGCTTCAACAATGGAAACGACTTGGTGTTTTTGACATGCGTCTCAATATTAGAAACGACTTGGTTTTTGTAATGCGCTTCAACAATGGAAACGACTTGGTGTTTTTGACATGCGTCTCAATATTAGAAACGACTTGGTTTTTGTAATGCGCTTCGTGGGTGGAAACGACTTGGTGTTTTTGACATGCGTCTCAATATTAGAAACGACTCTCTGACTCACTGCTGGATCTGCATAATAAACAAGGTACAAATTATATTTGGTTTATTTTTCGTAAAACATTGGTTTTTCAAGGAATAAAGTATCTACCGAGCGCACGAACTCTTGTAGTTTTCGCCATTGACACGAATCCGCGTCGGTCTGGACCTTGAGTCGCACAAGCGCCTTCTTCCACACCTCCAGGGAGTCGGTGTGGCGCGCGTCGTCAGTCTTGTACACCTTGCAGTCGATGTAGTACTCTCCGTTGATGCTCGCTGCTCGCCGCTCGCAGCCGTTGGCGACTCGGTTAACGAAGAATGATGATAGACACGTACTCGATGAATCGTCTTTTGGCAAGGTGTCAGACCCATAGTTCTTACTGATACCGAATACGTCATTATCAGTATTGTTTTTTTTACTGAAACAACAACGAAAGCTTCTATTAGTTCATCATATACTTACAGGTTACATTTACCGTTTAGTTATGCACAGGAAAAAAAAATACACTCAGTCAAAATAGGTACCTGCAGAACATGAAAGAGAGACATACGAATAAAAATGACTGATGATTTCAAACTGGTATGGCGAACTAAATTATTGAATAGTTTGTTTACCTCGTACGAATTAAATTCGTTGATGGTGGGTGCGACTTGCGTTTCCTATTGTTGTCTGCAGACGGTTTGCGGCTGCGTTTGGTTTTCTGATCGGTGATCGAAGCTTCTTGAAAGTACTCGCTCTCAGACTCAGACCTGAAATAAAGATACAAAAAAAATAATAGTCAAACATAAGGATTACAATTAGTACATCGGGTCAGATCTCTGAACTATGTACCAAGTGGAATGTTTTATACTTACATTTTCCAATTATCTCCAATCGATATGGCAGGCTGGCAGGCGTAGTGACTGACGGCAGCAGGCAGCGGTTAGCTATCAACACTGATATTGATAGGATAACGCAGCAGGATCGCAGTACACTACTTGAAGATTACTTCCACACTTGTAGACTTCAGTTAGTTTGTAGCGAGTACTTCGAAAACATGTAGCTTATAAATCGGAAAACGAACGATAATTCACTATGTTAAAAATGACTGCAACCGTTCATATAATGTTGTGTAATACAAACTTTTTTCCTTAGACGCATTATAGGTTGACCAAAAAGTGAAGACTAAGGATGTTTCAGGTAGCATCGAATGACGACACAGCGAAACGACTTAGGGTTGACAAAACGGTAACCAGTAGATAAGTTACCAATAACGTTAATAGGGAATGTTCTTGAGGGGTAATTTAATTATTTGGTAATCTAGAGACAATCGTAAGATTAGTATTTATCATGTTATACATCCAAGTTTTACTTGTAATACTTTTATGCTCGAGTGAAGTAGGTACAGGAAATAAGTTAACTGAACAATAAGTTAACTTAATTTTAAAGGAACTTAATTTTTAATTCTATTCTTAAGGTTAGAAACCTATATACTTACTACATTTTATTTATTTTATGATAGTGTACCTAGTTTCGGATACTTATCCTTACCTTAATATGTAGGCGTGACAACCTTAGGTAAAATAGCTTACTGTTGCGAATGCAACTTAGCTAACGAAAAAAAAGCGGCCAAGTGAGAGTCGGACTCGTTCATGAAGGGTTCCGTAGCAGCAGTAACATAATATAAAAGTTCTTGTAGTTCGTTAAAGGTAAATTACGGTTTACGATTAATGACGTATTAAAAGACGAGACGAGAGAAACCTCAATATCATTTTTGAAGACCTATCCATAGATACGACACGTATGGGTTTATTGAAAAAAAATGTTTCATCTACTTACCAAGTTTCAACAGTATAGTTCTTATAGTTTGGCTGTGACATACGGACGGACAGACAGACAGATAGACATGACGAATCCATAAGGGTGCCGTTTTTTGCCATTTGGCTACGGAACCCTAAAAGAAACAAGGTTACACGTGTAATGTTTTACGCAATAACAATTATTTCAATCAAATATTTTATTGATTTTTAGGAAATTGATCGTATGACTAAGTAGTCAATAACGAATACTTACTTCGTTAGTTAGTAACGTTTAAAAGTTAGAAACTAAAAATTAATTTGACATTATCTCAAAGCTACGCTGCGTGACGGAGTGTAAATCCATTAATCATTTAAAAATATATGGAGTCACAGTGAATGTCGAAATACCTACAGTCTTATAATCTCCCGAAGCAGACCTTTAGTATTGTGATCTGAATTCACCTACACATTTTTGAAGTACATAAAATTGGAACATTTATGTACAACATTAAGTAATTTGCAAGAAGGTAATTATTTAATATGTTTCGTATTTTCGTTTTAAATGTTATTGATTTTAAAATAGGTACTAACCGATATTTCTTTTTTTTCAGAAACACATTGAAACCTAATCAGATGCACTGGTTGATCATCAATCATCAAACTTGAAGCAGATGCAGATCTGGTCCAGATTAAACAATTCGATAATTCTGTCGCACTTACTTCGATTGTTCATTAGTCGGTATACGTGAGTAAGATCGTTTCATTTCGCGTTTAGCGTCTATATTGGGAGATAATTAATTCCAATTAGTAAAATAATGCCTCATTGTTCGGTTTGCAACTTATTTGTAGATAATCGTCGATGGTCTGGTCATTTACGTAGTAATGTTCATAAAAACAATAGTGCGACCACTGTTTTTGACAATGTCGAAATTATTAATTCTGCGTTTAAAAAAAGAATCGTTAGTTACAAGATCATCGCAACTGGCGCAGAAATAAATAATTTTCCTGAAATTTTTCTCATTAATATTAGGGAACAAGTTAAAACTCTAATAAACCGATCATTATTGAAACATAAAGCTGTGAAAATAAATTTCGAACTTTTTTCTTTTTTTCTTATGTTTAAAAATGATCAAAAGGAAATGAAATCGTTCGCCACAAAAAACATTATTATTAATTTTAATTACGATTTTGATTCAATATATAAAGCAACGGTTGATTTATTGTTAAAGAAAATTGAAGAGTTTCAGGAGAGAGATAGTGGTTGGACATTTTCGAGCAATTCCCATATAGAAATAAATATTAACAAATATCAACCTCTCGGCGGATCTAAATTTATAACTTTACCAAAATGTATAAAAAATAAAAAAGCTTGTTTGAATATTCGTAACAATGATGAGTATTGCTTTTTATGGTGCGTAGTGGCGGCTCTGTACCCCACTAACCAACATCCCGACAGAGTTTCATCTTATCCCTACTTCCAGGATGTTTTGAATGTTGATGGTTTGACATTTCCGATAACATTTTCGGACATAGCTGTCTTTGAGAAGAATAATCCGTTTTTGAATATTTACGTGTATGGTTTAAAAAATGATAAGACTATCATTGGACCTTTGTATTCAACATCGAATCATAAATCTAAGAGCATCCATCTATTATTCTTAGAAAATAATTCTAGTACTCATTATTGTCTAATCATTGATTTACCTCGTCTAGTCAGAAATCAGATAACCAAACATCATGGTAAACTGTACTTCTGCGAAACGTGCTTATTGTTTTTTCCAACGCGCAGCCGAATTGAATCACATCTGTGTGGAGGGATTGCCACAGTATTACCAGAAAAAGGAACATTTTTAAAATTCAAAAATTATGATAGAAAACAAAACATTCCTTTCGTCATATATGCCGATTTCGAAACGATACTCGAACCGATTTCCGGCGATGAATTCAACACCGCTAACACGTCATACTCACATCGTCACGTGGCGGCCGCGTTCGCCTATAATGTAGTGTCATCATTTAACGATAGGGTTGGCGACTATAGAAGTTATCGCGGAAAAGATTGTGTTTCAAAATTTATACATTTACTGACTGAAGATGCTAAAGCAATACACAGAATTCTAACTAAAAGCGAGCCTATGATATTCACAGAAATAGATGCTCTTGATTTCAAACGCGCTGTTAAGTGCTACCTTTGTGAAAATTTACTGTTGTCCGATAGAGTAAGGGATCACTGTCATATAACTGGCCGGTACCGAGGTGCAGCACATCGACACTGTAACCTACAACACAAAGTACCAAAATTCATCCCAATATTTTTTCATAACTTAACCGGATATGACTGTCATTTATTTATTAAAAAGTTAGGCGAAATTCCAGGACAAATTAAAATAATACCCAAGACTAAGGAAAAATATATAGCGTTTACAAAGTTTATTCCTATTGCTGATAACGAGTTTATACAAATAAGGTTTTTAGATTCCTTTAACTTTTTAGGAACTAGTTTAGACAAACTTGCTAAAACATTGCAAGTAGACGATTTTGTTAACCTTAAATCAATTTTTACTGATGAAACACAATTTAGTTTGCTGACTCGTAAAGGTGTGTACCCATATGACTATATGAAAGACTGGAAATGTTACGATCAAAAGTCATTACCATCTAAAGATTATTTCCATAATTCTTTGACTAACGAAGGTATTAGCGATGAAGATTATAATCATGCTCAGAATGTTTGGGCTGAATTCAATATTAATGACCTAGGCGAGTATACAGATCTATACTTAAAAACAGACGTGCTTTTGTTGACAGACATATTTCAAAAGTTTCGGAAAACATGTAAACAATATTACAAACTCGATCCTGCCTTTTACATAACTGCACCCAGTTTATCGTTCGATGCAATGTTGCTAAAAACTGGTGTTCAGTTAGAACTAATTTCGGATTTAGCTATCGTCAGAATGATTCAAAGCGGTATACGAGGGGGTTTGTGCATGTGTTCCCATCGGTATGCAAAAGCAAATCACAAATACATGCCGGAACATAATGCATCACAGCCTCAGAGTTTCATAGTATATCTAGACTGTAATAACCTATACGGCTTTAGCATGTGTCAGTATTTACCGTATTCTAGTTTTAGATTTCTTGATGAAAATGAATTAACTAATTTTCGTGTTGAAAATGTCGAGGATAACTCTGACTGGGGCTTTATATTAGAGGTCGATCTTTTTTATCCTGAACATTTACACAAACACCACAATGATTTACCATTTTGTCCTGAGAAATGTATACCTCCAGGAGGTAAAACGAAAAAACTAGTTGCAAATTTGCATAATAAGTACAACTACGTAATACATTACGTTCATTTAAAAAAGTGTTTAGAACATGGTTTAATACTACGTAAAGTTCATAAAGCTATTACTTTCAGACAAAGTCCCTATTTAAAACAGTACATAGAATTAAACACTCGATTAAGACAAAAGGCAAAAAGTTCTTTCGAACAAGACTTTTTTAAGTTGTTAAACAACAGTGTTTTTGGTAAGACATTAGAAAATACTGAAAATAGAGTAACCGTACATTTAGTTAATCAATGGTGCGATCAATCTAATCGTACTAAGAAATTTATATCCTCCGAGAGACTTGTAGCCAACCCCTATTTCCATAGCGCTTCTATTCTAACTGAAAACTTAGTTGCAATACAAATGAAACCTGACCAAATTATTTTAGATAAACCTATTTATATTGGATTCACTGTATTAGAACTTTCTAAGACACATATGTATGACTTTCATTACAATATTGTAAAACCTTTTTATGAAGACCGAGTGCAGCTGTGTTATACAGATACCGATTCGTTTGTCTATAAAATATTCACGTTTGATTTTTATCATGACTTGAAGTATAATTTTTTGCAATATTTCGATACCAGTAACTATGATGATAAAAATGATTTTAACATACCAATTATGAACAAAAAAGTTCCAGGTTTATTCAAAGACGAAATGGGAGGAAAATATATCTCAGATTTTGTTGGTTTGAGATCAAAACTTTACTCAATAAAAACAGTCGATAAAGTCATTAAAAAAGCAAAAGGAGTAAAATCAAGTGTAGTAAGAGACTTAAATATATCAGATTATGAAAATATTTTATTAGATGGTGGAATTATTCGTAGAAAAAATATTATGTTTAAATCCATAAAGCACGAAATATTTACTAAGAGTGTCAACAAAATTGCCTTATCTCGAAATGATGATAAACGATCAATATCTGTAGATCGAATATCAACGCGAGCCTGGGGTCACTCACTTATTTTAAAGAGCGAAATATGAATTTTAAGATTAAGCTAATTAGTAATAGAGTTCGAATATAATTTATGTATTATAATCATAATTTAGATCTTAAAAATATACCTAAGTAACTTTATAATGTATGTTATATAATATAATTCCTAGTTTTAAAAACCTAAGTTAATGTAAAAATATAAATAAAATGTGAATGATTATGACAACTTGTTTAATTTGTGTTTTAAAACATCATCCTCCTTTTTGTAGTTGGTTAAATAAAATGAAACCCGACCAAGATTCAATTTTCAACATGAAGTGCCTGTTGAAACTTGATTCGTTCATTTGTCAGAGGTAAAATGTATTTTATACGTAATACAATAAGACTGATTATACAAATTTCGAAGAGCCATGTTTGCGGCAATTGCATTTAACGCTGATCATACAAAATACCTACTACAAACACACAACAGTGCATTGCCCTCACAAATGCTTAGTTAACATTCTAATCTAAATTATGAATTATTGCGATGGTTATTTTTTGCCATTTACGAAATAATACTCATCTTGAATACTTGTAATACGCACACAGTGTTGTACTTTTTGCGAGCATGTCATCCGTAAGTGTCCCAATTTATTTTTATATTGTTTAGTAACTAGCGATTGAATTCGCAGCAATTTTGCTCACAGTTATTAGTGAATCGGCTATGAATATTTTAACCCGCTGACAATTCGTTTATGCAACACTATATCAACGTCTACGTTTAAGTTTAAAATTAATGAGTGTCTATTTCTTTCCAGATTACAGAATCAGAGATTATGTTTAGCCAGTACGCTCAAAATCCTTATGAAGGATTCTCCGAAACGCTTCACAACGAACCCGAGCACAGCAAACAAGTGATGAAAGAAAAGAAATCAAAACAACGATGCAGGGAAAAGTCGAAGAAGCAAAATCCAACTAAATCTTTTGTGATGAGCCGATTACAGCGACGAGGGATCAAATTAATTAAAATATCAGTCGTAGATCTGTGCAATAGCAATCCGCAAACCAGTGACAGTGACAGTGACAGTGAGAACGTAATTATAAGTGCTCAATA
This sequence comes from Eupsilia transversa, assembly GCA_914767815.1. Classification (NCBI taxonomy): domain Eukaryota; kingdom Metazoa; phylum Arthropoda; class Insecta; order Lepidoptera; family Noctuidae; genus Eupsilia; species Eupsilia transversa. Next base: position 10,826,054 of record OU611891.1, read on the forward strand.
CATTGTTAAAGACGCTATCGACAATGTTATGGACGAAACTGAATCTTTAGTCAAAAAAATATCTAAATCTTTAATAGATAGTGATTTTTAGTACTTAACTGTTTGCGTAAGCAGTTGTTTATGTAAATACTTAGTACTTATTACGATGTTTTATTTAATTTTAATGTTTTATTTGATGATGTGTTGGGTGTTCAAAAAATAAAAGCAGTTTTACTATACAAATTATTTTTTATTCATGAAACCAATAACCTTATAAGTAGGCCCACATTTATAACTCTAAATATTTTCTTATACATAACACATTTTTAAGAGCACAATGCTTTAAATGATTATTACAATTTAAATTAGTTCTTCCTTCACAGTATCTTTTATGTAAAATAGAGAAGTTAGGACATTTTTCGGTCACAAGGTCTGATACTTTACAGTTCTCACAAAGTTCCTTTATCCACTTTACTTTCTCCAAACCATTACAAACGATTTCCTTATTTTCTAGATAGAGAGCGATTATACGACGAAATTCTCTATAGTCGATATACCCTTCGTTCCAATAAATACCTCTGTTTCTTTCCAGCCATTTAACTTGTCTCTTTTCGTCACTTGTTAAGTGTTTAAACAAGTATGGTGGCTTTATTAAAAATGTTTGGGTATAATCACGGGTAGCAAAAGCTAACTCTTTTATTATAAAATTATTGTACAGGTCTTTAAACCCTTGAACATCTACTATGACAGTATTCGGATTCATGATATTTTTCTCACAGTATTACTTAAAGGTTTATATTCAATAATACAGTCGTTCAATATAAGACAATACGCAGAAGTTTGATCTGGTATTTCCAAATCACTCTCAATTTCCACTCTTACGTCCACAATAGGGCCTGTCTTTACATTATCAGCTTGTCTAGAGCAATCGATGACAAATAGTGGCGCCAAATCTTTAAATTGTTTTTCACTTAATAAGGGCTCCGGTCGACGCCCGTAATAAGACTGTTGAAATCTGACGTATTGCTCGTATAATAAAGCGATTCTGTTATTCGCGAAACTCACATTTAGGTTTTCATACGGGAAGTAAGTAGAGTTGAGGTACACTCTAACATCACGAACATGACAATGAACGAATTGAGACATATCAGAACTGCCATTGTTTTTTCTATTTGTCTGTAGTCCCATAATAATATATCTTGGTTTCTCTATTTGCGAGGATGTTTTGATTGACCAAGTATGTTTTGTAGTTTTAGGTAAAGCCGGATATTCGTACAGATCCCAATTTCTGAATATCATCTGGAGTGGTCGATCTTTTTCTAATAGTTTTAGCAAATTTATTTTCTCTTTGTCAGACACTTTAACGTGCGGTACGCGCCAAATGATTTTATTTATCTGAACGTCTTCTACAATTTCACCGGTGTTAAGTTTTACAGCATTCAGGTTAGTGTTACTTCGTAGCAATATCAGTTCGTGCCTACTATTTATCACGACTTTCTTGAAATCCTCTGCGAAACCGATGATGTTACAGAGTGGTATAGAAGCAGAAAAATCACCTCCGTTAATGTTTTTTGTACCATCGATATTCCAGCACCACGAATTCGATGTCTTTGATTCATTCTCATTCATTGATATTAACGATTTCATGGTGGTAGTTACGCCAGCATTTTTTATTCTATCAATTTCCACTCCATTTAGCTCGTACCTTATGTCTTGAAATAAGTAGAGTAGAGCATTATTCGTGAAATGAACACTAGTTGCTTTATCTTTCATGTCCTTTTTGCTAACGATAACGGATCCTTCCAAATACAAGGTACTAGCTGATGGAAGGATGTACAAGTCCTGTTGGTTAATAGGTATGCGAATTTCATCGTTTCTATTGAAACTAGTTACATAGGGCTTGTAAGAATGAAATTCAATTCCTTCAACCGTATTATCATAAGTCGGAGCGGATAAAACGTCTAAGATATTCATTTTAGCAAACCGATCACTTTGAGAAATGCCTTGTTGTCTTTAGTTAATTTTATTTTCTTCTTACGGCGAGCTCTTATTTGGTTGGGTGCTTGAGCGGGACTGATATTTTGAATTTGTTGATGCACATATTTATTGTAATCAATCATTTTTTTCTTCTAAGATGCAAATACAGCTGCACTTCTTCACCTCGTAGATTTATTAAGCGGTTATTTATATCTATCAACCGGATATGTATGCAGCTTATGTTGTTTTGGTTAATTGGAAAGTATATTGCGTTTTTCGGAATTTCTATAATCCTATACCCAGGAGGTACGTTAAGTGCGAATTCGTGAATTATGTGACTCGGTTTTCCGTTTGTGTACGAGCCGCTTACGATATCACATTCGATCCTGATCACTGTCGTAGGTAAAATGTTGACTGGAAACTGTGACACATGCCATTTATTTGGTTCCAAGATCTGCTTATTAAAACCTAATAAATTTCTGATAGTATCTTCTTTACTAAAATTTATGTTTTTTGTACAGAATACTGTAGTTTTTAATGTATTGTTATTGCACTGCAGTTTGATTGATGCATCTTTAATTTTAGATTTTAAGTAATCATTAATATCTTGCAATTCGTAGGTGCCTTCTGGTATTTCAATAACTTCGTTAGAGCCATAATAGAACTTATTATTCGTTTTGTCAATATTTGGAATAGAATTAAATGTTGAGAGATGCAATAGGGCACACTCATACTGTTCATTTAGTTGCAATGTGTCAGGATAGTACGTAGATAAAGTTGACGAATTTCCAGTTATTGACAATGTGAGTGACATCTTGCAAATGGTTGAAATAAAAGAAAATTATAATTTTTATACGTTTTTATTCCAAAAAGTCCTTAGATATTCTAAACATAAGTGTCCACAATTTTCTGTGTTAAATTTCTGATATCTAGTATAGTTATAAAAAACATTACATTTCTTAAAATATCGCATTAGTTCCAATGGAGGTTTCAAATCCCCAAAGCTATCAAAATATTCACAATAGTTGTTAACTTTAACATAAGCTACCCAATGTGTACCAACATTCTTATAATTATCCAAGTTAACAACACCACATTCAATCCGTTTTGGCATCCTTGGTAATTGATCCTTCATGTAGACTCCTCGAAAGTAGGGGATGTTACGTGCATCCTTTTGGATATCTACATTAGTTAGAGGACGATTAGGTAGCTTGTTTCTTAGTTTTTTGAAGATTTTATAAATAAACCTTTACCATTTTTATGTGACTTAATGTATAAACCCTTGCCTAACTTTAAAGACTCCATAGCCTTATTGTGTCGTACTGTTTCTTGCAAATTTTGCTGACCAGCTTTGTAATCGTTAACAGTTTTTGCAATACCCGCTGCACCACCAGCTAAAGTACCTAAAGCCGATAAACCAGCAAAAATTGGGATTAAAGGTAGAATTCCTCCAGTCTTTGGTAATGGTATCACTCGCGGTACTCGAATTTTAGAGATTTTTGGAAATAATTTCTTTGCCGCTGCGTAAGCAACGTTGATTAATGTTTTGCTATCCTTTGGGTTCAGTTTCTTGATCTTTGATCTTATTTTTGACACGAAACATTTAAACGTTTTAATGCCGGAACCAGATTTCAGTTTGGCTTTCATAACTTTGCTCACTATCCATGAACTCAGTTTTTCACCTTTTCCAGCATCTTTCGACTTAAGTCTTTGTTTAGCCATATTTAGTAGTTGTAAATCGGCTTTGTGGCGATTGGGTAAGTCTGTATGGTTTGCATACGCAATGTCGTGATGCATACAAGCTTCGTCTAGCTTATTCACACCGCGATCACCTCGTTGTAATCGTTTCTCGAGTTTTGTTCCTGGTCCGCAATAATTATAACCAGGCAAATGAAGTTCGAACGGTAGATTATTAATTAATGTATTAACCAGTTCACCACCTTGCATTGTCCGAATTGTAATGATGAAAATAGTGGAAAAATAATGTTTATATTAATATTATTTTAACCTACGATTGCAGTTTTGTCAATCCAACTGTTTTCTTCATTGTTTAGACCCAACCATTTCACGAAAATTTTTGATCCTTTTCTTTTTAAAACTCTTTCTATCAAATAAACACCAGGATATTTAGATTTTTGAAGTTCTTGTCCGTAAAAGGTTCCCAATATAGCTTGCTTTCGCTGATCTTCTAAATGATATGTTACAGGTATGGTAAAATTAATCTTTTTTATGGTAAATATTTCACTTGACCAATTAGGTGTATAACCTTTCTCAAACTGGTGTTTGTATTTACTGATCCGAACAAAATCACCCACTTTGAACTTAGGTTTTTTACAAATAGGTGGTTTAAACGATTTTTTTATATTTTCTTTTATAACTAACATATTAGCTTTATTCACTTCGATTGGTTTAACTCTAATTGTTCGATGTTTTGTGTTGTTATATATCTTTAATGTAACTTGTAACGGTAAATCCAGCCATTTATAGTTTCCATTCAGACTAAAATATTTATATAATTTATTTTTAATGGTTTTAATCAACCGCTCTACAATCGAAGCTTTTTTGGTAGAAAATGATGAGTAATGGTTTATATTGTATGACTTCATAAGCATCTGAAATGAGTTGTTATAAAACTCTGTTCCCATATCCGTTTGTAAATTATCAGGTTTACGTTTGCTGTTAATCAATATTTGTTGAAATGCACGAGTAACATCAAGTTTATTTTTTGATTTTAATGGCTCTGTCCAAGCATACTTTGAGAAGCAGTCAATCACCACTAAAATGTAATTGTAACCTTTATTATATTTCTTTAAGTTTTGCATGTCCATCAGATCAGCTTGCCACAAGTCATCAATTCCCTTTAGAATGACAGGACGTCTAAGGAAATTTCTTCGTGCTGCTTTGTGTATTTCATTAACAATTTGCTGTTTTGCCATTACTTAGTTTTTTGAAGTAATTTATCAACCTCTGCTTTAGTATAAAACTTATCTTGCAAATGACTTACAATCGCAGGTATCTCGGCTTTTAAAGTAGTTTGAACAGTACCTTTTGCATCTTTCATGATTTGAGAACGCAATGTACCAATAAGTGTATTAAATTCTTTTATCATATTAGCACTCAACCGATCTACATAATCCTTGTTCACTGCATCGGCAGCTTCTACTGGATTTTTAATTCCTCTCAGTCTTGATGTTTTTAAATCAAAATCTCCGTTTTCTGATTTTGATAATGTATTTTCATTGATCTCAAATAACTCTGATAATCGCATTCTTTTATGAATATAATGTCCGAATTTATCTACGTTCATGTTTAAGGTGTATTGTGTTGTGAGGTTTAAAATAAAATGAACACACATTTTTAAATACATAGGTGTTTTATTTATTTATAATTTTACTTTCACGTAATTCTTCAATGATAGATATAATTTCATTATCTAATCCTGTGTTACCAGCGTCTCGAGATGCAATTAATAATTTTAACCTATCCACCAGTTCATTTGGATCGTTCCAATATACAAAATCGACCTTTTTCTTCCACATTTTTGTCAAGGGTAGCCCTTTTCCCTTCGATTGAGGGGTCTGAATTGTACTTTGTAGTTTGAAAATAGGCTTAATAACTTGCATATACTTTTGACCTTTATTACTTTTTATTGGTTTATCCGGCTCATAGTCTCGTCGATGTGCGTTTGTATCAAGTAGCATTGACTTATAATGCTGCATGTCACTCTCTGTAACCATGCTTAAATCTACATTCTTCTTCAGTAACAACTGTTTCAAACCAGACGTATTTCGGTATTTGCGTCCAGCTACAGTGATATACTCATCGCTGATCGTTATACGAGCAGAACCTAACATCAATTTCCCATTCTCTACTCTGACACCGAATGGAATATCTGATAGTGCTTCTGAGGATACTGACCAGGATGACGTGTCACGACCTGGGTTGTTTTCAACTAATGATTTATATGAAGAGTCACTTTCGATATCAGATTCATATTCGTCTGTATTGTCTTTGTTATCATTGGCTTCTTCGTTCTGCAAAGTTTTATCGATAAACGGAAGTTCTTCATTTTTTGTAGGACACAGGAAAGAAGTCTGCTTACTGGCATTAGCAATCTGGTTGAGTGGTTCTGTTACAGGCTTGAAAACGGATTCCAGTGTTTGCTGATTGTTAATTTCAACATCTCTCATTTTTCGTACTTTTTTCTTAACAGCGTCGACGGCAACTACTATTTGTCTTTTTAGCGATTTTTCCATGGCAAAAAACGAACTGATAGTGATTGATTAAGCGATGTCTGGAGAATAATAATATCACAAAGGTAACGGACTTAAATAACCATATTCTTAATCAAAGACTACAAAGGTGTCAAATTTGTTTCTATAACATCCTTTATTTTTTAAACAATCTTTATTAATTACTACGTAATTGAAGGGCTCATTCCATATTTTGGAACACATTTCACGAAATTCAGTCCATGTCATATCAGTGTTGACATGTTCTTCATAAATATGACGTAAATTAATGTCATCTTGTTTAAAAAGTATAATTAAGTTCGCGTTGTCTCTTACTAACTGCTTAGGGATTTTACTATAAGTTTGATTTAGATAAAAACAATCGATGAACTTGTGTCTTCCCATTGCGAAATAATCACGCATGCTATCTTGATTTTCGCAAGCAACATCATCAAATATTATCACAGAGTTAGGTTTTGCGTCTTGAACTCTTAGCACTTCCTCATTTCCATGATATTTCTGGAGTGAAATACCTGGCACTCGTTGTAAAACTTTTTCTAAAAAAATGTATTTGGGTTGGTACAGAGTTTTCGAATAAACATAAACATTTTCAAATCTTAATCCATTTTCGTGTATGAGAAGACCAATCAATAAATTGGTTTTTCCACAATTGGATGGTCCGCAAATGATACAACGAACTGAGTTAGGTAACAATTCTCCATGACGAAAACTAGTCTTACAAACATCCTCGCAGATTGTTTTAACATGCAGCGATTGTGGTTGCTTTACAAACTTCATGATTACACTTGGAAACAAACTGATTGGCAATGAGTAAATGTATTTGTTACATTAATATTTATAAACTGAAACAGTACCGCAATCTTTTTTCGCGATAGAGCGATCGTTATAGCGATGACAGACTCGCAAGATCATTGGTTGAGGAGAATAGGTATGGAGGCGATCATTCATTATTCGGTTTTCTACGCTACAGTCATGTAGCAATGCGAACTCGTCTAGCTACTGGCGGCCAGTGGTTTATCTCGCAAGATCTCTAGGTGAGTACAATAATTTACTCTACAGTCGAGTCGATCGTTCAATATTGGGCATACTATGCCACTGGCGCGTAGCGAGGCGCACTAGCCGAGCTACTTGCCGACAGTGGCATAGAATGCCCAATATTACCCTACTGAAGTATATATTTTATAGTGATAACTATGTAATTTGTGTTCCTATTAGTGTAAAAAGTGTGTAAAATGATAGGCAAAGCTAGTTTAGAGGGTTTTATAACTGAATATTGTGTACGAGGCTTTATCGAGAATTTGGATTTTGAATCGGGGGAAAAGTACTCCAAGCAATTTAGACTGAAAGCTGATCAAAATGAAAAACAAGAACGATACTTACGTTAATGTTAACGACGAGTTTGTTAAAAAAAAAAACTTTGAACGTCCCCTTTGTCTGATTAAAAGTGGTGAGACAGTGAAACGGGTATACATTACAGTATAGCAAAATGGAGTGTCCTACATGAAAGTATACCCCAGAAAAATGTTGTGGTCGGGTATATTTTCAAATCCTTAACACGGGCGTATATAATTTTATTGTATACCTGAACTCAGCACTATAGAGCGTTGTGTGAAGGTATAGTTTCCATATACGCACCGTAGCCCCTGCCATCACAGGCAACTGGAGGAACACGAGTGGGTTTTAGTCAGTCTCTCTAGAAGAGTCTGCTCCGCCCAGAGCGGGAGAAGTTATTTGATGATTTCCCAACAAAAAAAAAAGGGTCGGAGCGCCATCAGCGGCTACTGTTGTAATTGTCCAGTAGGACTCAAAACTGTGGGTTGTCGTTCACATGTCATGACTGTAGTGTGGTATTTAGCTTACGCTCGACACGAAGAAAAAACCCCCCCTGCGGTATTTCTTGACAATATATTGTTATAATTAGAATAAAACTTACTATAAATACGGTGGCTTTATTTGTTACCTATTCTATTTTAAATTATTCATTATCTTTTATCCTGTTGACGACCATCTTGTGTATGGACCATCTTGGACGCGGATTCGAATACCGTAAAAGGTACGTTATTGCTATTATAAGTGACGTCTTATCAATTGGATGGCCTAAAATAATGCAAAATCTTCTTATCTATAATTGCCGTTTTCTTATGTCAACTTAGAACCTAGGTACTTTAACACAAAAATCCTTCTATAGTTATTAAAGTACAATCTATCTACTTAGCTTGAGTGAAATGTATGCTTTATAAGGGTCTGCCTTGAGTTACATATGTAGGTCAATGGAGTAGGTAGGATACCTTTATGTATTATTATTGATGGTCCATTTTGAGGTTATGTATAAATCAATTTAATATCCCCAAGTCTAATGTACTTATGTCTTACCATTACATATTTTGTTATACTCTATTGTAGCATTCGAATACGTATATTCATTCTATGAAACGGTAAACCTGTATGTGGTGCTGAAAATACATAGGCTTCTACCAATGTCCTTTTCATCGAAGTAGTGTAAATTTTCTCCCGTGTCATCTGAAATCTCATCTTTAAAGCTAGTAGCTAGCTTTAAACTAGTAGCCAAAAGTTACCAAACCAAAACAATTAAAGACTATATAATAAAATACTAGTTATTAAGTAACTAGCTGTGCCCGCGGCTCCGCCCGCGTGGTATTCGGTCTGTGCACAGACTACTTAGGGTCTGTGTCAGTAAGCGGCTAATTCACTCCTAATTTCTCTCCCTCTCCCCTGTAGGTAGGAAGTTAAAGTAAAGTTGACAGATGGACACGCTAGAGGACTGTAGTCCAGATAAAATAAGTAATAATACTAATATTTAATTGGTTTGCTGAATTTAAAAGAGGACGGGGATGTCTCGAAGATGAAGCGAAGACAGGTCGGCCGACAACCGCGGATACACAAGAAAAAATTAACATGGACAAAAAAGTACATTCCATATACACGAACATAGTAAATAAATATTGTATATTAAAAATAGAAAAATGAATTAATACGTAGTTTTTAGCCTCTCTGATCTTGTCTGTTTTTATTTCAAAATAATAAGTAATGGAAGATGAATTCAAAGTACGGTTTGTCAACGTCTAACATAATCAATCATAGAGAAAGATAAATATTATAATAATGGACGTTCCACACCATGCATACTGTTTGTAGAGATGTGATATGGACGACAAATGCTCTTATTAGGAACATTTGATTCATACGAAACTGTCATCATTGGTATTGGTAAGCATTTAATAAAATTATCTTTTCATTGTGTTGATGCTAGTCGATTTTTTTTTTCGCGAAAACTGACGAATTACATATTATGCAATGCAAACCATATTCAGGACCACCGTTCTCTCCGGAAGCGTTGTTCGAAATGGGTGTTGTGCGACACCCATTTACTTACTTAACTTACCGATGAGCGGAAAGACCGTCGGGTGGATTGGTGCCTATTCATGATAGACAAATACGACGCCGGCGAGAAAATATAAGTCTATAAGTATAACTATGATCCCGGAACAAAGCGACAGTCGACTATGTTGCTTTGAAGATGAACCAAAGAAATGTCGCCGTGCACGAAGCACACGGAAACAAATGGTCGCCTCGTTTTTCTGCAAAACGGGTCATATTGCTACTGTAGTACTAGAGGATCAAAGATCGGTGAATTCCTGAGGAGCTCGTGGCTAAGTAATAACAGCCGCACGGGCCGATCCATCAGGTTAAGCTGCGCTTGCCGGGGTTGGTCCGTGGATGGGTGACCATCTTTACATAGCGAGACGGATTAACGTGCTTTCCGAAGCACGGAGGAGCGTGCTTCGGAAAGCACGTTAACCCGTTGGTCCCGGCTGTCATTCGTGGATCTTTGACAGTCGTTACGAGTCATCAGAAGCCCGAAAGTCTGACAACCAGTCTTACCAAGGGGTATCGTATTACCCAGTTACTGGGTTGCGGGGGTCAGATAGGCAGTCGCTCCATGTAAAATACTGGTATTCAGCTGCATCCGGTTAGACTGGAAGCTGACCCCAACATGATTGGGAAAAGGCTAGGCAGAATGAGTGCTAGAGGATCAAAGAACGGTGAATTCCGAATTATATGTGACAGTTTGTTCTCCAACAGTTATATCAGGAGGGTGTGACAAGCGACCGCAGTCAGGACAGGTCTCTGGCACCACGAAAATGCGGCGCTTCACAACTGCACACGTCTTCTGCCAGAAAACTCGACTTTTTCAACTAAACAAACAGTGTCTATCCTCCCTCACCCGCGATATTCCCCCGTCCTAGCTCCTTGTGATTTCTACCTTTTTCTAAAAATTTCAGAAAAACTAAATGGGAAAAGGATTGAGAGCGAAGAAGAAGCACTGGCTGCCTATAATTTCAAGATTTCTGAGGTTTCTAAAGAAGAGTGGTCAGAGTTATTTTCCAATTAGTTCAGAGGTTTGGAAAAGTGTAACTTGCTTTATACGGACTCAAACGGAGACCCTCGAGTCTGAAAATGGTTTTATATAAATGCAAAAATGACTTTGATTGAACTACCTACAACGAGTATATTTTTCCAGGTCCGTGAGTTCGAATAATGAAGGCTGGTATGGAAATAGCCACCGGTGTCAAGGTCGGTCCCCCCTCCCTCCCTCAAAGGCCCTCTCCGCTGAGGCCAAACAGAGGATCCAGTCCAAACTGAGGACCTTAGGCCTTAGCAAGTAAACAAACGAAAATGAGTTTTATGTCCAAGAAACGGGTTTTATTCTCGAAAATCATGCATTTATGTAAGTACCGTAAGTTTACTATTGTTATATTTTATTAAAGAGTTTGTTTTTGTGAATAGTATAGTTTACTGATATTTAGAGAAGTTCCTACTTTGCGTCTATTCGAGTCCTTTTTGTGTACATTGAACGTCACAAGAAGTGCATAAAGGTTCAAAGGCAAGTTCAAGTCGTGTATTTCGAAAATTATAGGTGATAAGCAGAGTTGAACAATCTGCGATTTTCTGCCAGTTATTGATAGTAAGACTTCAGTTTGTCTTGGGAAGCTATTTTTGTCTGTCAGGGCGAAGGAGACGTAAATAACAAATAAAAATGTGCGTTATATCAACCAATAAGAATTTATTTTTGAAAATCATGCAAGTGAATAATAAATATCTAAAGTTAGATAGCTGAAATATAGTTTTTTTTTTTTTGAATTGTAATTTCCAAATATTCATGATAAAATTTAATTAACCGATATACCCATAAACACAACACCATAAAGAAGTGAAAAAAACGATCCTTTTAAATTAATTATAGTTACATTGAGGGAGCTTAACATTTTGATTTTCGAGATTTTGTTTAATGTCTTCTCTCTGTTCATAAGACAGAGGGTAAAGTCTGGTTGGGCCCAGTTGGATACAGGTTAATATTTCCATGGCTGCCTTCTCGGCTGCAAGCTCAAAACCTGGAGGAAAAAATATATTCAATAGACAAGTTACGCTACGTCATCATAAACTAATTCAGCCTATCGTGGTCCACAGCTAGACATATAGTAAGCCTCTCTCAAATTGCGTCACAACACCGGGATCTCCGCCTTACACATCCAGTATGTATACCCTCAGCCGCCTTTTTAAGGTCGGCATCATAAGACCTGATGGCAAGTGGTTCACCGCTGCCTTTACACATCTGCAATACTCTACAGGTGGTAATACTCGTAGGCTCCACAGGTGCGGTTACATTCCAGGGTAAGCTAAAATGTCCTAAGTACTAGTAATTACTCCGGTTCCGTAGGAACAAGGTACAGTGGTAGTACTCCCCCGGTCTTTTTGCACCTTTTTTGCCCCGAATGGAACAGCAATAGTAATATTTTTCCTCACCATTATCAATTCCAATGATGACCGCGACCAAATCAAGCAGTCTTTGGTACAGGTTTGTGCTGCGCGACTCGTTTCCATCCTCGCGATACCTTATGATATCGTTGATCAGTTTCGGGAAGAAGTTGTACTCAAGGATTACAAAGTTTTCGAAACCTAAGCAAACTTCTGGCGCCAGGTAGAACTGAAATATCAAGTTATCGGTTAGCTGAGACAGAACAGGTTAAAGATATACGACACTAAGATGAAGAATGAAGCTTTAGTTTCATTAGGAAAACCAGTAGGAATCTGCAAAAATCGAAATTCATAACGCTAGGCTCCTTCCTCATTGAAATCAATGAGCCTAGCGTTATGAAGCACCTCATCCTGGAGATTTACCAGCATTGCAAGAGAAGTCCTTGATTTCAATTTCAATTTATCTTTATTGCAATCCATAATGTTCACATACAGGTGGTTAGATTAAAATAAATAGAAGAACCAATTATGTATGTACCCTATCGGGCACAGCAAAATTACTATTTATTTAAATTATTTCCGTTTTTTTACAACGTGTTGTTTTTAATATCCCATAACTCTACGGTTATATTCTATTAGTAAAAAAAATACAAAAAGTCCTCGAATATGTGGTCCAAAAATGCATAGTTTCGAAGATAACATAACCCTATACTCTCGATGTATGTATTTAAGTTTCAAGAGTCAATCATTTTCATTCAAACCAATTTCCAAAACAAAATTCATATTTAAAGCTAAGGAAATGCGACGTTGTCATATTTCACGTAAGGGTGTTTTACGTTAATAATCGTGACTTTGTCGAAATATTTTGTATGAAAAATACAAAAAAGCATAATTGAAAAGTAATTCATAATATGCCAGTTCATTCTTTGATACGGTCTCATCCATACCCTAGAGTTATGGGATATCAAAAACACACCTTGTGTATTATTCAATGGCTTCAAATCGTTTTAATGTTTAAAGCGTTGTTCCCAATTCTTGATTCTGCTTTCTTTGAAAATTGACCATTAGACGACGGTGAAAGAATTACCGGCTGTTATTAATATCATTAGTTTATGCTTACATAATCTCCGACGTACAGCTGCTGTTGGCCAGTTAATAAGGGTCTAAGTAATATCAAGTTTTCAAACACGTTTGACTTCACTCCCATGAAGTTTTGTATCCTGTTCGTTGCCTTCTCGAAGAAGCTCACTATGTCCACTGCAAAGACACAAAGTAATTATATATTAAAAGGAGGTTGTTATCCAACAATCCAATCGGGATACTTTTTCCTCCCCAGACATGGGTTTGGCTAAGGCTACAACTATTGAAATGACTTCCATCACTGGTAATTTCGAAGCCATCTATTTTCCTTATTTTTCACTATGATATCTACTGTGTGGTTGAAGCAGTCAGAAAATACAAAGGAAAATACACATGCTTTTCTGCTTTTAGGTGGGGTTTAGAAATGTGCCGCTACGCTAGAAATAATAATAAGGTTATTTGGGGTTCTCGAGGGTCTTCTGATTTCTCCATAACAATTTTTTTTTGACGGTAACGGTTTTTATTCATAATAAAAAGTATTTGTAGTAAGTTTAAAAAAAAAAAACGGATACAAGAGCGAACCCAGCGAGATTGAGTCTTGGGGACCCCCAAGTCCCGATACATCTCGACGTAAGGTGGGTCTGCTGCGCATGTTTTAATGTTTTAAAAACATCAAACATCAAGCATGAACCAATCAAATCGCTTTAAAAACATGAAACATCAAACACGAAGTGATTTGATTGTTCGTGTTTGATGTTTTTAAAAACATTAGGTAAAACATGGCGCAACAGACCCGGCTTTAGTAAAAAGGAAATAAGAACATTATGATGTAAGAGCGAGCGAAGCGAGCTCGGGACTTTGGGCACCCCGAGTGACTCGGACAGGTTAGGTTCGCTTTGCTCGCTCACTTGAGCCCCCGTCATCTTCTTCGTGTATAGGAGCACTGAAGCAGGGCTCCGTCGACTACTTACTTTAAAAAAAATGATATTTACCATACCTACTTTCACAACTGTCACGCATGTCAGGATAACATACTTTTCAAGGACTTGTGCACACGTGAGCCGTTTGACATTTACCTTGAAAATGTGTCTTCTGTGAACTGGTGGGTGGAGATGACATGCCGTCCTACCCTCTCCTCCCTTCCACCTGCCTCTACATTTAATTGTTTAACCTTTTTATGATTAACCTTTTGATGATTAACCTTTTGATGATTAACCTTTTTATGATTAACTTTTTATGATTAACCTTTTTATGATTAACCTTTTTATGATTAACCTTTTTAATTGATTAATATTTGTCATAGGTACCTATAAAAAAACGTTAAAAAAAACTGTCCGGCAGGGGGAGTGGGGGGTTAACTAACCCTCCCCCACTCTGCCCCACCCCCCTCCCCAAACCCTATCGAGACGGCACGTTTCTAAACTTTAACCTTGATTTGAAGGCAATCGCGCTACATAAGGCGGTGCAAACAGAAGCCAAGTAGCAAACAGAATTATGAAAACAAGAAACGGTGGTTGGTTTTGATTGTAGTTTCTCACCAAAATTGTATGCTATTTAGAGTACGAAAGGTACATTACCTTCTACGTAGGTGTACTGAGGGAAATCATCATACACCAAGAATGTCTCGGGTGCGGCCTGAGAGACAAGCTCGAAGTAGGAGAGCAATTGATCGACGTTCTGAGGCTTGTAGTAGACCGGGGGCAAAACGAAAATGGCAGCCACGCCTATTAATTCTGCATACGCCGCCTGTAAAATGTAAAGCAATAAATATGTTTTCTTAAAATGTCTCTTTGGAACGCCACACGAAGCATCGTCCGTGATTTCGGAAACGTATTGAATATTGATGGATTGTCAGTGGATCATTGTCATAGCAGCCGACACACGTGTATGTAAGTACTGCTGGACATAGGCCGGACAAGCATCGCCATAATGACCGGTCCTGAGCTGCTCGCATCCAGTGAAAGCGGACGATGATGATAAATCTTTGGCACGAGTAAGTACCAATGCCGTGACTAGGGCCAGCTGATCGACACCCCAATTGCGTAACACATTTTGTCTCACAATCCGAACGATTTTGAAGGAAATTCCTTATCGATTATTTCATATGTTTGAAAAATTCGTCTGCTAGACAACGTCAATAACGCAATGAATGTTGTTTGATTTTTTTTTGTAACTTTGAGAAAAGATATATTATTTTCATAATAGTATGGTTGTGTGAATATCACGCATAGTGTCACGAGTTAATTCGCCTCTCGTTCGGGGGCTAACGATGCTCTTCTGCCACCAAAACCGAAGTGTGACTTGTTTCCCGGGAGATGGATAGATGTCTGCGGGAATCGAACCCGCTATACGCAGCGCAGCAGTAAATCGCTTAACCACTGCGCCAACCGTGCCGTCATTGCCTCTGTCACATCTCTTGTGTCAATTTTGACAATTTCTCGTGTTTAATTGTTATTATATTTTGTTCAAATTTAACAACGTCTTAGATTTATTGAAATCTAATATGTTGTAATAGATTGGAATAAATAGATTAATGTTCGTGACACCTTTTAAAATATCTATCAATTGATACTTTAGGAGAAGATCGCTTTCTAATCTTGTGTAAATGTAACGTATTTATGTTCATGACTGTACTGTACGTACCACTTCTAGTGTATCAGCGATTGGCACGCCTCCGACACTCGCGACGACCATGAGGTCTGACGCTTCCGTAGCCTTCATCCAGGCGTCGAGCAGTATCTTGTTCTCAGTCACGTTTAGGGATGGTCCTTCTCCCGTGGTTGCCCCCACTGAAAAAAATATCAACATGAGGATCGAGGATAATAGAATAACGCCCCAATTGAACGTAGGCCAAACTCTGCCTTGACATCCAACGTGGAAATGCTGCCAGCCTTTTGGGCACTTTTTCTGTTGACAGGGATATGGACGAATTTTTTGATGACCTATGATTCCTTCCTCGCCTTTTTAAAATAATAATATGTGCTATGTATAGGTACTTATAAAAAGTTTTTATACATGTAAGTACCTACATATTATTATTTTAAGACTGTTGCTGAGCTTATAAATTATGTTAATATCTTGTTTGACACATATTACGAAATATATTACGATACATATTACGAAACACTATCACAATTATTCACAATCGAATGGAGGACGGACACGTCCATTTTTCAATGTATGTACCACCTGCAAAATTGCATAGATACCGTATCTATTTTCCAGTGAACGTTTGAGTTCAAGTTCTCGAAAATCAAACTAGATGGCGGTGGTTTCTTCACAACTATGACTAATTTACGAACCGTATTACTCAGCTAATACATTTATCTAAATTATCTATGTAAGCTTTAGTGCAGCGTTACATACGTAGCTTAAATGATAAACATAACAAAAGAAACCAATAGGAATACATTCATTATACTAACGAGTGGGTATTACATTCTAATAATTTAATATTCGAGTTGTTAGTTACTTAGCAACAGGAAAAAAGGGCAGAGACATCGCAGGTAAACAGGCTCGCCAAACAAAAGGCACTATTAAAAAAACCGGCCAAGTGCGTGTCGGACTACGCACAATGAAGGGTTCCGTAGCTGGGATAAACCCAAGAACAAACTTAATATTGTAGTTGAAAAACATGTTCTCCCATAGAAAATGTATGGGAGAACATGTTTTTGCAACTGCAAAAATGTATGTTGGTCGAAAATTACTCGCTAACTTGTAGAGCCTACTTAGCTGTGATAGTTTTCCTTTTAATTTCGTTATATAATACTACTGCTGTGAATTTTTCCACATAACCTGAACTTATTATTTAGCTGGCAAGGGGGGGGGGGGACACTTGACTCTAGCAAAAATTAGCACATTACAGCTTAATATTTCGCAGACGGATCCTTGAATCCAAAAATGGTTCTCGCAAGCTCACAATATTTTTGAACGACCTTTCTAACGATACCCCACACCATGGGATAGATGAAAAAAAAAATCTTTTCGTGATTTTATTTTACTACTTTGTCGGCGTAATATTAATACTCATGCCAAATTACAGCTTTTTAGTACTAACAGTGTCTGCGTTAAGCCGGGGACAGACATACAGACAGACGAACTAACGAAACTATAAGGGTTCCTTATAGACTACGGAACCCTAAAAATTATAGAGGTTTATTTCAGTTTATTATTCTTTAACAGTCATATTTATTAATTTTATTATCGTATAACATTATAATATGGATAACTTATTAAGGCCATAGTTTAAGTAGGTAACTAGGTAGGTATACTTATTCGTATCCAAAATTGGAAAGAGGATTGAAGCTTATGTAACCCAATATACTTAAGGTGGATGCTCCAAGATAGACCGCGAAATTCAAATTTTCTTACGTTTTTTGCAATTCGCACGTCAGTGTCAGATTGTATGTTGATTAAAATATGATTTGCGACCGTAACAAATATGATTTTACAGAATTATAAGCTTTGAATCAGTAATACAACTCCTTAAGTTAGAATATACCTCAAATGTCATGAGAAATAGTCATTCAAACTCAAACTCAAACTCAAAGCATTTATTTCAAATAAACCAATTACAGGCACTTTTGAATTGTCAAGGGGTCGGTCAGTCAGAAAGATGAAGCTAGTTGCCCATTCCAAAGCGTAGTAGGTACCTATGGAGAAGAACGGGCAAGAAACTCCACGGACACTCTTTTAAATCAAAAATATATGATACAAAATATTTGTTACATCATTCATGTTGAAATTATACATGTGAGAACAATGTAGAAAGACGTGCACGTTAAAAGCGTCCGTAATAAAGATAACAATTCAAAAATTAAAATAAGCCGTGGCAGCTAAGAGATGACCAGTCCCTACTGACGGCGCCCGTTCACGAACATGACGCATGGATCAGCACCATTTAGCTCAACCATTTTGAAGGGAACTTAATGATCCAACACACACGCCACCACCAGCGAGACATTTGAGTGAGCGTGACATACTCTCAGCAGCCAGGGCACATTCAAGTCAATGAAAGACGTACCCAGTAAAATGGTAGCTTTATAGAAGGTATGTGGTCACAGTGCTCACACATGTGCTTTGCAATTATACAATATTAACAGGTTGAATTTATACAATGCAAAGATAGTTTTTCCAATCTTCAGCAGCTCCAACAATATTTTCGAATGCTAATTAACTAGTTTATGCGCCCTTGTGGAGCTGGACCAGCGTTGAGCCAAGCATTTTTGTCAGCGATGTAATCCCCCAACTTATAATATGCTTGGCAGCATAGTGTGCGTTTTATACAAGATTTAAATTTCGTTTCATTTAGTTGGAGTATGTGGGGAGGTATTTTATTGTAACATTTTAAACAGTACCCCATGAAGGATGAGTCTACTTTAGCCAGTCTGAAACCAGGTTGACTTAATTGGTCCCTATTTCTCGTACTATAATTGTGTCTTTCACCTCTTTTACTGAAAAGATTAAGATTTTTCCTTACGTACATGATGTTTTCATATATATATTGACAGGGTACCGTCATGATGTTTATACTTTTAAACAGTTCCCTTAGAGAATCGCGCCTGCGGAGGCCATATAAAGCTCTGATGGCTCTTTTCTGCAGAATAAAAATAGACTCGATATCTGCAGCCCGTCCCCATAGTAAAATACCGTAAGACATGATACTATGAAAGTAACTGAAATAGACCAGCCTCGCGGTATCTAAATCAGTAAATTGGCGGATTTTTCTTACAGCATAAGCTGCTGAACTTAGCCGTCCCGCAAGAGATGTTAAATGAGGACCCCATTGTAGCCTTGAGTCGAGCGTGATCCCCAGGAAAACTGTTTTATCTACGAATTCTAGTTTCTCCTTATTCAATACTATATCACAATCATTACTTTTCACATTCGGTAAAGCAAATCTTATGCATTTAGTTTTTTTGCCATTTAATACTAAATTATTGGCAGTGAACCAATTTTGGACCTGCAGTAGGGCGTTATTTACGTCGTCAAGATTTGATGCACGTCTATTTATCTTAAAAATTAGAGAAGTATCGTCAGCAAATAACACCATTTGTGGTTGTTTTTTTAATAAATGGGGTAGATCATTAATATATACTAAAAAGAGGAAAGGACCTAATATCGAGCCTTGTGGAACACCCATTTTTACTTTTAGACCGAGTGAATTTATACCATTTATTTGAACTTGCTGCTGTCTATCATTTAAATAAGATTTTACTAAACTGAGTGCAAGTTCACCTAGTCCGTAATGCTGAAGTTTCAATAGTAAGGTTTCATGATTTACGCAATCAAATGCTTTGGAGAGGTCACAAAAGATTCCTATGGCATCTTGGGCCTCCTCCCACGCTGTAAATATGTGTTTTAATAAGGTGACACCGGCGTCAGTCGTACAACGTCCTTTGGTGAAACCATATTGCTGATCGTGTAAGATTTGGTTGGTGTTAAAATGATTAAGCATTTGATTGAGCATTACCTTTTCGAATACCTTGCTGAATACTGGCAGCACGGATACTGGTCTATAATTGTTGGTGTCTTTACTGTCCCCAGATTTAAAGAGTGGTATAACTTTACTGTATTTCATTAAATCCGGGAAGACCCCTTGATCCACACACAAATTAAATATCAAAGCTAAGTATGGTGCTATAGTCTCGATTATTGATGTACAAACTTTGATAGATAATCCCCATAGGTCTTCGGTCAATTTTATTTTGATTTGCCGGAAAGCTTTTATAACTATCATAGGGTTTATATGTTTAAATTGAAATTCAACCGGACAGCCTGGAACGTTCGCTCTTAATAAATCAATTGAGACATCGGGTGAAGAATTTAGAGCTTCCGTCGTTTTAGATGGAATATTAGTGAAAAAATTTACAAATTCTTGAGCTACTTCTAAGTTAGAGCTGATGGCACCACGTGAAGTCTCCAATGTGTAATCAGTGTTTCGTATTTTTTTCCTATTAGTTTCATTATTTATGACTTTCCAAACTGTTTTTATTTTATTTTCTGATGATTTCATTCAATAGGATTATATGAACTTAGAGAGTTGTATTGATGACTTTTATGACTATAATTTTATAAATAAATATCTGATACGGCCGCAAATCATATTAAGATCAACATACAGCCTAATAATAACCTGCAAATGGCAAAAAACGTAAGAAAATTTGAATTTCGCGGTCTTAAACAAACAGGATTATTTTAACACAAAGTTCAAACGGATTTAAATGGATTAAATAGGTAGGCTACAAAATTGCACAAAACCATAACAAATGGTTAGTAGGTAACATAAAAAACTAAAATTTATGTTGTGTTTGAACTTGAAGCGTTCAGAACTTTATTGAGTTATTAAAAATACGTAAGTAATAGGTTATACACACATAAACAGGACTCTAGTTAACATAAATAATAAGTACTAAGTTATTGTTTATAAGTACTTGCTTCACACAGTCCCATGTCACTTAGTGTAAAAAACAACTTTAAAGAGCTACGCACCGAAAACTCCGTCGGCTCCTATGTCTTTCAAGTATTGTGCGTATGCACCAATGCCACTGGTAACTAGGCAGCCATAATCGTCGAACTCAGTGAACGCTGGTACGATGTTTCCTTTTACCATGTAACACTGGAACAGAGAACAAATTATTTAGTCTCTAAATTAAGCATGTGTTGTAGCCGTAGGTACCTGGCTGCCGGTCTATTCTCTGAAAATCTCACCGTGAAAACTTAAGTGAAGTGAGCCGTCAAAGTGTCAATCCCTAGCATCAGGCGGAATGACAGCTCAATTCAAGCTCACTTAAAATTCTCTCAAGTTTTCAGGATGAGATTTTTGGAGAATAGATCGGCCGGGAAATGGTTTCGTAAACAGAATGTACAAAACAATACTTACTCGGGACAAATGTATGGGACGACTGATTATATTTTCGCGATTAGGTACGAATGTACGATGTTGGTCCGATGGAGAAAGTTGTTCAGTTTGATGGTCTATACCATTAAGGTTTCAGAAACATGGCTACTTAACAAAGTAAGTAAATAGGTAGGTAATATAAAGATGGAATTACGGAGGTACGACTTTAGTTTACCGTCCATCGATTTAAGGGGTGAAAGTTTGGGGGGAGGGGGGGGATGTGTACAACACCCCCCATATGAAGGAAAAGTTGCGGAACCCCCCCTTTTTGAGACATTTTGTTTATTTTTTATTCTAACCTAACTGTCGAATTTTCTTGCATTGACATCGATTTAAAGGTCGGAAGGTGTGGGGGGGTGACAAATAAAATACAGGGGGAAGTAGCAACCCCCCTCTTGAATCCGATAAAGGATTTTAAATCTTAAAAAAAAAACTAACCTCCGAAACCGGGCACTATGATAAAAAGACCACCTATTTCTAAATGGCAATAATATTAAGGCGTAGTCGACGGAGCCCGGGCTCCTACTTCACCCGCCATCCCCTTCTAACCTAACCTGTCCGAGTCGGGGTGCCCCAAGTCCCGAGCTCACTTCGCTCGCTCTTGCATCCTTAATTCCGGATCTGCCCCAGAAGCAATTTCAGGGCGTATCCGGAATCTAACCTAACCATGTCGGATCCGCGGTCAGTAGATACCGAACGGAGCACTAAGAAATATATTATGTCATATAATGAAATATGCATATAAAGTATCAAAGTAACTAAATAGACGTATTTATTTCCATATTAATATGAAGCAAAACATTTTAGTGCATTGACATACTAAAACGAAACGTTCAATGAAGACAAAACGTCAAAAGTGACAAATTATTGCAATATTTTTACGATTTTGTTTTATTTTTTTCTCGTAAACCATTTATCTCCGCAACTTAAAACTTTGTGTGGAGGCTTCTAATAACATGATCTTTCTGTAAAAAAAATAGGGACTCCCAACTGGATGGACGGTAATCTAAAGTTTAGCCAATTACGGAACTTAAAGGTTCCAAACAGGGCGAGTACCATCTATTGTAGGTAGGTAGTAAGAAAAAGCTCAGCAAATTACAGGTTATTGTAAGGCATCTAGGCACTAAGCCAGAAATACCTATTTAAAAAAAGCTATAACACTTTTTTGCTGGTAGGTATTACATAGCGCAGTTCCACGAATTAAAAAATATTCTACTCTAAAGTAGGTACTTACCTCATTGGTGGCTTCCAGTGTAGGCAAAAGAGCCACACTCGAAATGATTATAAAGAGAAACGGTATAACGATTCCCATTTTTACACGTTGTAATAACAATTAAGACTGATGTAGAAAAAGCAATTTTACCACCTTATATACCAAAATATAAGTGTAATTAAAACAACCGTCGTGATATATTAAAGTTATCAATTTATCGCCTTTCTTTTCACGTTCAACGTGATTTAATAAGTGGTAAATATTTTACTGACCACAGGGCATTATAAAGTTACGACTCTAACATCGTTACTTTAATAATATTTAAGTAATAGTTACATGTCGATTCACCCTTTTCAGTTCTTAGAATAAAAACCTGACAAATGCGTGTCGGCTGTCGGACCACGCACAGTGAAGGGTTCCGTAGTTGGGACGAATGCATAGTATTGATTTTAACGACCACATAAAGTTCTCGAAAAAACTATGAAAGATAAAGTTATTTCTAAAGTTGTAACCGAAAATATCCTATAGGTACCTAAACTCAAAAACGTTTGACTTACATAGCAAAGTTACTTAGAAACATCAGGGGTCGAATACAAAACTTCTATACCAGTCAGTGGCGTGCACTGAGATTTCAGACAGGGTTTTTGGCGACTAAACTAAAATAAAAACTCTAAATTTATTTAAGAGCTGGCAAAGTGGCCAGCTCACAGGTAGGTCTCACAGGAATAATTTTCAATTTTTTACAATAAACTTACTAAATAATTACTAAGAAAGTCACTTGAGCTAAGAAAGGAATTGTACACAGAACTTCGATGCGGCGTCGCATCACAAAAATCTGCGACAGCACCCTAAGATTTTCTTTAGGAATGAAGCTTCTGCGTTACGAATTGGCATCGCATCGCAATTTTGTGTACAAGCCCAAAAACAATCGAAATAATATGACGATAAAACTTTGCAATTACGAGCTAATTCATAAGAACGAATGGTGAAATCACCACCCCAACGAGTTAGTTTAAAAAAAAAAAGTTATAGCTTTCGCGTAAATCGCATTTTATACACGGGAAGCCAAAGTACAGTGCGATGAGATGGCGATGTTAGTTAATTTAATACCGTGTTCTTTTTTGAGTTATAGTTATTTATTATTTAGAGGGGCATGTATGTATGGAACTACGGTATGCAGAGCTTATTTTCATCTACGTGCACTGCTATACCACCTCGACCCAAATGTATGGGACTACTGATAATTTTGTTAAGTGGTTCAGATTGATGGTCTGTACCACACCCTTAAATCTGACCAGACCTTTCTGATACACGCTGTATAGTCCTGGCCATCGCTGCAAATTCAAACAATCTTATTAATTGTTTGTTTTTTTTTTCGACCCTCGATTTCTTACTTGTATGGGGAGCGTCACCCCATAATTATATTTTTTCGCCATTTCACTGCACCATTGCTTAGCGGGGCATAGAATACACAATCATTTAAAGAAGATTGGCCAGTTGAGTACCTCATCAAATCAAAACGTTTCAAAATCTAGTTATATGCAAATTATAGGTCTTATATTCGTAGTTATTTTTCAAGCTAAAATGTTTTAATAGCTGTTGGGAGTAATTAAAAAACCATGATTGTAGGGTGCAGCCCCGTTACGGAAACAAAACGCACTAATGCAAAACAAAACGCATAAACAATTGAGCCAATTAAACCTTATTACAAATCAAGCGAAGCCAAAAGAAAAAAAAAAGAAAAAAAAACGTATCACGTCAGCTGCCACTTATGTCTAATACAAAAAAATATAATATTTATCGTCATGATATATTTGTTTTTTATGTTAAAACCCAGCATAATTCGTCGTTTGTGATATTTGTAATATTTTCTGCATCTTTAATTGAAGTGAACTCTTAAGCTCAAAACACAAACAAGGCGGGTGCGTGTCGGGAGCGGGTCGGGTCGTTTTCTTAGCGTGAGACGCGCTGGTCATCGTGTTCACACACAGCGCTGGCACGGGACGGCAGCGGGTCGTGCGTGGTCGAGTACCTACCAGGCGGGAGCGGTTGCAGCAGGGCTGCCAGATTGTATAATTGGATACAAAAACTGTATAATTTGGTTACTGATTGTATCCTCTTTGTATCCTGGAACCTCATGTATAATTGGATACGGAAAGCCTAAATTCTATTATCTGAGTTTTGTGGTGTTTGTGAGTTCTATGGTGATATTTTTTGAGTTGCTATATGGATGCGCTTAAGCCTGTGAGGAAATAAAATAGTAAATTTAAAAAAAATACGTAGTTACCTACGTAATTTTAGTAATAATATTAGTAAATTTAGTATATTTTAGTAATAATTCACGTGATTAATCATTATTGTGTATGTTTGAAAAAAATTAAGCACTGTTTGTATCCTGTTATTCAATTTTGTATAATTTCAGCAACATTGCCGAATCATTTAAAAATATCTTCTGGCAGCCCTGGGTTGCAGTGTGATTGAAAATGTCTGGTGATTCGGACACGGACGAAGAATTTATTATTCCTACAATCGTCGCAATATTATGTTTACGAATATAGGTAGATGCCTCAAATATATCATTCATACGGCTCTCCATAGAAGAATTGGTGTTGCTTCCGTGTTGGACATAGAGTCTGACCAACGAAAGCTGTCCAAGAAAAAAGGCGGCAATTTTAAAGAATCAAGAGCTGTTATCCCTGGCTATACACTCCTGAAACGGAGTTGATACTTTACAATATTCAATAAATATTATGCAATAGCATCAGTATTTCATATTTATCAATTAGATGATATTATTGTTATTATGATTGAATAATTCGTGGACAGCTTTCGTTGGTCAGACTCTACATACCAGATCCGTCAGGCTAGATCATACGTTGGAGAAACGTAACACACTAACACACAGCTCGCTCGCTTCCACCTTCGGCCTGATCATCACTTTCCATCAGGTGAGATTCTGGCCAAGAGCTTCCCCGTTGTGGATTAAAAAAAAAAAAAAATTAACACACTAGAAATTTTGTTTGAAAACGACGCGTTTTGTTCTACGCGCGCCTCAAAGAGATGTCAGCACCAATGGCGGGGCCCGCTAGGGCCGATGCCGGGGTTGCGGGAAAGTCCGAAAGGGATACCGTAGCCGCGTATATGGAATCTATACCTTCACACAACGCTAATGACGTCAGAGACCGTGTTGCCGTCGGGTATGTTTTCAAATCCAGAAATCGAGAATGAATTCATTAAAGCGTACCTTTATCCAACATTTGTGACGTCACTGGCCGAGTTGACATTGGGTATACTTTCGGATTTAGGATTTCGCGCGTAGGTATTTTAAAATATACCCGACCGCAACGGTATTCTTTTGTCACGTTGCTATTGCATCGTTCTTTCCTTTTCGCCCGCTGGCTGACGCATTATTTTGTTTGTTTACATTGTGCCACGTGTGAGGCAGTACGGTTTAAATTATGTGCTTTCAAATGTTCTTAATAAAAAAAACAGGAAGTAAAGTGCATAGTAGGGTACGAAGTATATATTTTATAGTGATAACTATGTAATTTGTGTTCCTATTAGTGTAAAAAGTGTGTAAAATGATAGGCAAAGCTAGTTTAGAGGGTTTTATAACTGAATATTGTGTACGAGGCTTTATCGAGAATTTGGATTTTGAATCGGGGGAAAAGTACTCCAAGCAATTTAGACTGAAAGCTGATCAAAATGAAAAACAAGAACGATACTTACGTTAATGTTAACGACGAGTTTGTTAAAAAAAAAAACTTTGAACGTCCCCTTTGTCTGATTAAAAGTGGTGAGACAGTGAAACGGGTATACATTACAGTATAGCAAAATGGAGTGTCCTACATGAAAGTATACCCCAGAAAAATGTTGTGGTCGGGTATATTTTCAAATCCTTAACACGGGCGTATATAATTTTATTGTATACCTGAACTCAGCACTATAGAGCGTTGTGTGAAGGTATAGTTTCCATATACGCACCGTAGCCCCTGCCATCACAGGCAACTGGAGGAACACGAGTGGGTTTTAGTCAGTCTCTCTAGAAGAGTCTGCTCCGCCTAGAGCGGGAGAAGTTATTTGATGATTTCCCAACAAAAAAAAAAGGGTCGGAGCGCCATCAGCGGCTACTGTTGTAATTGTCCAGTAGGACTCAAAACTGTGGGTTGTCGTTCACATGTCATGACTGTAGTGTGGTATTTAGCTTACGCTCGACACGAAGGAACAACCCCCCCTGCGGTATTTCTTGACAATATATTGTTATAATTAGAATAAAACTTACTATAAATACGGTGGCTTTATTTGTTACCTATTCTATTTTAAATTATTCATTATCTTTTATCCTGTTGACGACCATCTTGTGTATGGACCATCTTGGACGCGGATTCGAATCCCGTAAAAGGTACGTTATTGCTATTATAAGTGACGTCTTATCAATTGGATGGCCTAAAATAATGCAAAATCTTCTTATCTATAATTGCCGTTTTCTTATGTCAACTTAGAACCTAGGTACTTTAACACAAAAATCCTTCTATAGTTATTAAAGTACAATCTATCTACTTAGCTTGAGTGAAATGTATGCTTTATAAGGGTCTGCCTTGAGTTACATATGTAGGTCAATGGAGTAGGTAGGATACCTTTATGTATTATTATTGATGGTCCATTTTGAGGTTATGTATAAATCAATTTAATATCCCCAAGTCTGTCTTACCATTACATATTTTGTTATACTCTATTGTAGCATTCGAATACGTATATTCATTCTATGAAACGGTAAACCTGTATGTGGTGCTGAAAATACATAGGCTTCTACCAATGTCCTTTTCATCGAAGTAGTGTAAATTTTCTCCCGTGTCATCTGAAATCTCATCTTTAAAGCTAGTAGCTAGCTTTAAACTAGTAGCCAAAAGTTACCAAACCAAAACAATTAAAGACTTAATAATAAAATACTAGTTATTAAGTAACTAGCTGTGCCCGCGGCTCCGCCCGCGTGGTATTCGGTCTGTGCACAGACTACTTAGGGTCTGTATCAGTAAGCGGCTAATTCACTCCTAATTTCTCTCTAAAGTAAATTTGACAGATGGACACGCTAGAGGACTGTAGTCCAGATCAAATAAGTAATAATACTAATATTTAATTGGTTTGCTGAATTTAAAAGAGGACGGGGATGTCTCGAAGATGAAGCGAAGACAGGTCGGCCGACAACCGCGGATACACAAGAAAAAATTTAGTCGATTTTTTTTTTCGCGAAAACTGACGAATTACATATTATGCAATGCAAACCATATTCAGGACCACCGTTCTCTCCGGAAGCGTTGTTCGAAATAGGTGTCGCACAAACTTACCGATGAGCGGAAAGACCGTCGGGTGGATTGGTGCCTATTCATGATAGATAAATACGACGCCGGCGAGAAAATATAAGTCTATAAGTATAACTATGATCCCCAAACAAAGCGACAGTCGACTATGTTGCTTTGAAGATGAACCAAAGAAATGTCGCCGTGCACGAAGCATACGGAAACAAATGGTCGCCTCGTTTTTCTGCGAAACGGGTCATATTGCTACTGTAGTGCTAGAGGATCAAACAACGGTGAATTCCTGAGGAGCTCGTGGATAAGTAATAACAGCCGCACAGGCCGATCCATCAGGTTAAGCTGCGCTTGCCGGGGTTGATCCGTGGATGGGTGACCATCTTTACATAGCGAGACTCCTCCGTGCTTCGGAAAGCACGTTAAGCCGTTGGTCCCGGCTGTCATTCGTGGATGTTTGACAGTCGTTACGAGTCGTCAGAAGCCCGAAAGTCTGACAACCAGTCTTACCAAGGGGTATCGTATTACCCAGTTACTGGGTCGCGGAGGTCAGATAGGGAGTCGCTCCATGTAAAATACTGGTATTCAGCTGCATCCGGTTAGACTGGAAGCCGACCCCAACATGATTGGGAAAAGGCTAGGCAGAATGAGTGCTAGAGGATCAAAGAACGGCGAATTCCGAATGATTTGTGACAGTTTGTTCTCCAACAGTTATATCAGGTTGGTGTGACAAGCGACCGCAGTCGGGACAGGGTTCTGGCACCACGACAATGCGACGCTGCACAACTGCACACGTCTTCTGCCAGAGAACTCGACTTTTTCAACTAAACAAACAGTGTCTATCCTCTCCCACCCGCGATATTCCCCCGTCCTAGCTCCTTGTGATTTCTACCTTTTTCTAAAAATTTCAGAAAAACTAAATGGGAAAAGGATTGAGAGCGAAGAAGAAGCACTGGCTGCCTATAATTTCAAGATTTCTGAGGTTTCTAAAGAAGAGTGGTCAGAGTTATTTTCCAATTAGTTCAGAGGTTTGGAAAAGTGTAACTTGCTTTAAACGGACTCAAACGGAGACCCTCGAGTCTGAAAATGGTTTTATATAAATGCAAAAATGACTTTGATTGAACTACCTACAACGAGTATATTTTTCCAGGTCCGTGGGTGCCAATAATGAAGGCTGGTATGGAAATAGCCACCGGTGTCAAGGTCGGTCCCCCCTCCCTCCCTCAAAGGCCCTCTCCGCTGAGGCCAAACAGAGGATCCAGTCCAAACTGAGGACCTTAGGCCTTAGCAAGTAAACAAACGAAAATGAGTTTTATGTCCAAGAAACAGGTTTTATTCTTGAAAATCATGCATTTATGTAAGTACCGTAAGTTTACTATTGTTATATTTTATTAAAGAGTTTGTTTTTGTGAATAGTATAGTTTACTGATATTTAGAGAAGTTCCTACTTTGCGCAATACCCTATTCGAGTCCTTTTTGTGTACATTGAACGTCACAAGAAGTGCATAAAGGTTCAAAGGCAAGTTTAAGTCGTGTATTTCGAAAATTATAGGTGATAAGCAGAGTTGAACAATCTGCGATTTTCTGCCAGTTATTGATAGTTAGACTTCAGTTTGTCTTGGGAAGCTATTTTTGTCTGTCAGGGTGAAGGAGACGTAAATAACAAATAAAAATGTGCGTTATATCAACCAATAAGAATTTATTTTTGAAAATCATGCAAGTGAATAATAAATATCTAAAGTTAGATAGCTGAAATATAGTTTTTTTTTTTTTGAATTGTAATTTCCAAATATTCATGATAAAATTTAATTAACCGATATACCCATAAACCCAACACCATAAAGAAGTGAAAAAAACGATCCTTTTAAATTAATTATAGTTACATTGAGGGAGCTTAACATTTTGATTTTCGAGATTTTGTTTAATGTCTTCTCTCTGTTCATAAGACAGAGGGTAAAGTCTGGTTGGGCCCAGTTGGATACAGGTTAATATTTCCATGGCTGCCTTCTCGGCTGCAAGCTCAAAACCTGGAGGAAAAAATATATTCAATAGACAAGTTACGCTACGTCATCATCAACTAATTCAGCCTATCGTGGTCCACAGCTAGACATATAGTAAGCCTCTCTCAAATTGCGTCACAACACCGGGATCTTCGCCTTACATATCCAGTATGTATACCCTCAGCCGCCTTTTTAAGGTCGCTAGGCATCATAAGACCTGATGGCAAGTGGTTCACCGCTGCCTTTACACATCTGCAATACTCTACAGATGGTAATACTCGTAGGCTCCACAGGTGCGGTTACATTCCAGGGTAAGCTAAAATGTCCTAAGTACCAGTAATTACTCCGGTACCGTAGGAACAAGGTACAGTGGTAGTACTCCCCCGGTCATTTTGCACCCTTTTTGCCCCGAATGGAACAGCAATAGTAATAGTTTTCCTCACCATTATCAATTCCAATGATAACCGCGACCAAATCAAGCAGTCTTTGGTACAGGTTTGTGCTGCGCGACTCGTTTCCATCCTCGCGATACCTTATGATATCGTTGATCAGTTTCGGGAAGAAGTTGTACTCAAGGATTACAAAGTTTTCGAAACCTAAGCAAACTTCTGGCGCCAGGTAGAACTGAAATATCAAGTTATCGGTTAGCTGAGACAGAACAGGTTAAAGATATACGACACTAAGATGAAGAATGAAGCTTTAGTTTCATTAGGAAAACCAGTAGGAATCTGCAAAAATCGAAATTCATAACGCTAGGCTCCTTCCTCATTGAAATCAATGAGCCTAGCGTTATGAAGCACCTCATCCTGGAGATTTACCAACATTGCAAGAGAAGTCCTTGATTTCAATTTCAATTTATCTTTATTGCAATCCATAATGTTCACATACAGGTGGTTAGATTAAAATAAATAGAAGAACCAATTATGTATGTACCCTATCGGGCACAGCAAAATTACTATTTATTTAAATTATTTCCGTTTTTTTACAACGTGTTGTTTTTAATATCCCATAACTCTACGGTTATATTTTATTAGTAAAAAAAAATACAAAAAGTCCTCGAATAATTATGTGGTCCAAAAATGCATAGTTTCGAAGATAACATAACACTATACTCTCGATGTGTGTATCTAAGTTTCATCGATAAGTAGGTAAGAGTTAATCATTTTCATTCAAACCAATTTCCAAAACAAAATTCATATTTAAAGCTAAGGAAATGCGACGTTGTCATATTTCAGGTAAGGGTGTTTTACGTTAATAATCGTGACTTTGTCGAAATATTTTGTATGAAAAATACAAAAAAGCATAATTGAAAAGTAATTCATAATATGCCGGTTCATTCTTTGATACGGTTTCATTTCTTATATCTATGGTTTCATCCATACCCTAGAGTTATGGGATATCAAAAACACACTTTGTGTATTATTCAATGGCTTCAAATCGTTTTAATGTTTAAAGCGTTGTTCCCAATTCTTGATTCTGCTTTCTTTGAAAATTGACCATTAGACGACGGTGAAAGAATTACCGGCTGTTATTAATATCATTAGTTTATGCTTACATAATCTCCGACGTACAGCTGCTGTTGGCCAGTTAATAAGGGTCTAAGTAATATCAAGTTTTCAAACACGTTTGACTTCACTCCCATGAAGTTTTGTATCCTGTTCGTTGCCTTCTCGAAGAAGCTCACTATGTCCACTGCAAAGACACAAAGTAATTATATATTAAAAGGAGGTTGTTATCCAACAATCCAATCGGGATACTTTTTCCTCCCCAGACATGGGTTTGGCTAAGGCTACAACTATTGAAATGACTTCCATCACTGGTAATTTCGAAGCCATCTATTTTCCTTATTTTTCACTATGATATCTACTGTGTGGTTGAAGCAGTCAGAAAATACAAAGGAAAATACACATGCTTTTCTGCTTTTAGGTGGGGTTGAGAAATGTGCCGCTACGCTAGTAATAATATAAGGTTATTTGGGGTTCTCGAGGGTCTTCTGATTTCTCCATAACAATTTTTTTTTGACGGTAACGGTTTTTATTCATAATAAAAAGTATTAGTAGTAAGTTTAAAAAAAAAAAACGGATACAAGAGCGAACCCAGCGAGATTGAGTCTTGGGGACCCCCAAGTCCCGATACATCTCGACTTAAGGTGGGTCTGCTGCGCATGTTTTAATGTTTTAAAAACATCAAACATCAAGCATGAACCAATCAAATCGCTTTAAAAACATGAAACATCAAACACGAAGTGATTTGATTGTTCGTGTTTGATGTTTTTAAAAACATTAGGTAAAACATGGCGCAACAGACCCGGCTTTAGTAAAAAGGAAATAAGAACATTATGATGTAAGAGCGAGCGAAGCGAGCTCGGGACTTCGGGCACCCCGAGTGACTCGGACAGGTTAGGTTCGCTTTGCTCGCTCACTTAAGCCCCCGTCATCTTTTTCGTGTTATGATCCTTAAAACCCTGCAGATAGAAATAGGAGCACCGAAGCAGGGCTCCGTCGACTACTTACTTTAAAAAAAATGATATTTACCATACCTACTTTCACAACTGTCACGCATGTCAGGATAACATACTTTTCAAGGACTTGTGCACACGTGAGCCGTTTGACATTTACCTTGAAAATGTGTCTTCTGTGAACTGGTGGGTGGAGATGACATGCCGTCCTACCCTCTCCTCCCTTCCACCTGCCTCTACATTTAATTGTTTAACCTTTTTATGATTAACCTTTTGATGATTAACCTTTTTATGATTAACCTTTTTATGATTAACTTTTTATGATTAACCTTTTTATGATTAACCTTTTTATGATTAAACTTTTTATGATTAACCTTTTTAATTGATTAATATTTGTCATAGGTACCTATAAAAAAACGTTAAAAAAAACTGTCCGGCAGGGGGAGTGGGGGGTTAACTAACCCTCCCCCACTCTGCCCCACCCCCCTCCCCAAACCCTATCGAGACGGCACGTTTCTAAACTTTAACCTTGATTTGAAGGCGCTACATAAGGCGGTGCAAACAGAAGCCAAGTAGCAAACAGAATTATGAAAACAAGAAACGGTGGTTGGTTTTGATTGTAGTTTCTCACCAAAATTGTATGCTATTTAGAGTACGAAAGGTACATTACCTTCTACGTAGGTGTACTGAGGGAAATCATCATACACCAGGAATGTCTCGGGTGCGGCCTGAGAGACAAGCTCGAAGTAGGAGAGCAATTGATCGACGTTCTGAGGCTTGTAGTAGACCGGGGGCAAAACGAAAATGGCAGCCACGCCTATGAATTCTGCATACGCCGCCTGTAAAATGTAAAGCAATAAATATGTTTTCTTAAAATGTCTCTTGGAACGCCACACGAAGCATCGTCCGTGATTTCGGAAACGTATTGAATATTGATAGCTACATACAAGTGTCAGAAACATGTCAGTGGATCATTGTCATAGCAGCCGACACACGTGTATGTAAGTACTGCTGGACATAGGCCGGACAAGCATCGCCATAATGACCGGTCCTGAGCTGCTCGCATCCAGTGAAAGCGGACGATGATGATAAATCTTTGGCACGAGTAAGTACCAATGCCGTGACTATGGCCAGCTGATCGACACCCCAATTGCGTAACACATTTTGTCTCACAATCCGAACGATTTTGAAGGAAATTCCTTATCGATTATTTCATAAATGTTTGAAAAATTCGTCTGCTAGACAACGTCAATAACGTCAATAACGCAATGAATGTTGTTTGAATTTTTTTTGTAACTTTGAGAAAAGATATATTATTTTCGTAATAGTATGGTTGTGTGAATATCACGCATAGTGTCACGAGTTAATTCGCCTCTCGTTCGGGGGCTAACGATGCTCTTCTGCCACCAAAACCGAAGTGTGACTTGTTTCCCGGGAGATGGATAGATGTCTGCGGGAATCGAACCCGCTATACGCAGCGCAGCTGTTAATCGCTTAACCACTGCGCCAACCGTGCCGTCATTGCCTCACATCATGTGTCAATTTTGTCAATTTCTCGTGTTTAATTGTTATTATATTTTGTTCAAATTTAACAACGTCTTAGATTTATTGAAATCTAATATGTTGTAATAGATTGGAATAAATAGATTAATGTTCGTCACACCTTTTAAAATATCTATCAATTGATACTTTAGGAGAAGATCGCTTTTTAATCTTGTGTAAATGTAACGTATTTATGTTCATGACTGTACTGTACGTACCACTTCTAGTGTATCAGCGATTGGCACGCCTCCGACACTCGCGACGACCATGAGGTCTGACGCTTCCGTAGCCTTCATCCAGGCGTCGAGCAGTATCTTGTTCTCAGTCACGTTTAGGGATGGTCCTTCTCCCGTGGTTGCCCCCACTGAAAAAAATATCAACATGAGG
The DNA here is from genome assembly GCA_914767815.1 of Eupsilia transversa. Classification (NCBI taxonomy): domain Eukaryota; kingdom Metazoa; phylum Arthropoda; class Insecta; order Lepidoptera; family Noctuidae; genus Eupsilia; species Eupsilia transversa. The sequence continues at coordinate 10,859,930 of OU611891.1, forward strand.
ATCGAGGATAATAGAATAACGCCCCAATTGAACGTAGGCCAAACTCTGCCTTGACATCCAACGTGGAAATGCTGCCAGCCTTTTGGGCACTTTTTCTGTTGACAGGGATATGGACGAATTTTTTGATGACCTATGATTCCTTCCTCGCCTTTTTAAAATAATAATATGTGGTATGTATAGGTACTTATAAAAAGTTTTTATACATGTAAGTACCTACATATTATTATTTTAAGACTGTTGCTGAGCTTATAAATTATGTTAATATCTTGTTTGACACATATTACGAAATATATTACGATACTTATTACGAAACACTATCACAATTATTCACAATCGAATGGAGGACGGACACGTCCATTTTTCAATGTAGGTATGTACAATCATCTGCAAAATTGCATAGATACCGTATCTATTTTCCAGTGAACGTTTGAGTTCAAGTTCTCGAAAATCAAACTAGATGGCGGTGGTTTCTTCACAACTATGACTAATTTACGAACCGTATTACTCAGCTAATACATTTATCTAAATTATCTATGTAAGCTTTAGTGCAGCGTTACATACGTAGCTTAAATGATAAACATAACAAAAGAAACCAATAGGAATACATTCATTATACTAACGAGTGGGTATTACATTCTAATAATTTAATATTCGAGTTGTTAGTTACTTAGCAACAGGAAAAAAGGGCAGAGACATCGCAGGTAAACAGGCTCGCCAAACAAAAGGCACTATTAAAAAAACCGGCCAAGTGCGTGTCGGACTACGCACAATGAAGGGTTCCGTAGCTGGGATAAACCCAAGAACAAACTTAATATTGTAGTTGAAAAACATGTTCTCCCATAGAAAATGTATGGGAGAACATGTTTTTGCAACTGCAAAAATGTATGTTGGTCGAAAATTACTCGCTAACTTGTAGAGCCTACTTAGCTGTGATAGTTTTCCTTTTAATTTCGTTGTATAATACTACTGCTGTGAATTTTTCCACATAACCTGAACTTATTATTTAGCTGGCAAGGGGGGGGGGGTACACTTGACTCTAGCAAAAATTAGCACATTACAGCTTAAGATTTCGCAGACGGATCCTTGAATCCAAAAATGGTTCTCGCAAGCTCACAATATTTTTGAACGACCTTTCTAACGATACCCCACACCATGGGATAGATGAAAAAAAAATTCTTTTCGTGATTTTATTTTACTACTTTGTCGGCGTAATATTAATACTCATGCCAAATTACAGCTTTTTAGTACTAACAGTGTCTGCGTTAAGCCGGGGACAGACATACAGACAGACGAACTAACGAAACTATAAGGGTTCCTTATAGACTACGGAACCCTAAAAATTATAGAGGTTTATTTCAGTTTATTATTCTTTAACAGTCATATTTATTAATTTTATTATCGTATAACATTATAATATGTATAACTTATTAAGGCCATAGTTTAAGTAGGTAACTAGGTAGGTATACTTATTCGTATCCAAAATTGGAAAGAGGATTGAAGCTTATGTAACCCAATATACTTAAGGTGGATGCTCCAAGATAGACCGCGAAATTCAAATTTTCTTACGTTTTCTGCAATTCGCACGTCAGTGTCAGATTGTATGTTGATTAAAATATGATTTGCGACCGTAACAAATATGGTTTTACAGAATTATAAGCTTTGAATCAGTAATACAACTCCTTAAGTTAGAATATACCTCAAATGTCATGAGAAATAGTCATTCAATAGGATTATATGAACTTAGAGAGTTGTATTGATGACTTTTATGACTATAATTTTATAAATAAATATCTGATACGGCCGCAAATCATATTAAGATCAACATACAGCCTAATAATAACCTGCAAATGGCAAAAAACGTAAGAAAATTTGAATTTCGCGGTCTTAAACAAACAGAATTATTTTAACACAAAGTTCAAACGGATTTAAATGGATTAAATAGGTAGAATTCCACAAAACCATAACAAATGGTTAGTAGGTAACATAAAAAACTAAAATTTTTGTTGTGTTTGAACTTGAAGCGTTCAGAACTTTAATGAGTTATTAAAAATACGTAAGTAATAGGTTATACAAACATAAACAGGACTCTAGTTAACATAAATAATAAGTACTAAGTTATTGTTTATAAGTACTTGCTTACCCACGCACCAGTACACAGTCCCGTGTCACTTAGTGTAAAAAACAACTTTAAAGAGCTACGCACCGAAAACTCCGTCGGCTCCTATGTCATTCAAGTATTGTGCGTATGCACCAATGCCACTGGTAACTAGGCAGCCATAATCGTCGAACTCAGTGAACGCTGGTACGATGTTTCCTTTTACCATGTAACACTGGAACAGAGAACAAATTATTTAGTCTCTAAATTAAGCATGTGTTGTAGCCGTAGGTACCTGGCTGCCGGTCTATTCTCTGAAAATCTCACCGTGAAAACTTAAGTGAAGTGAGCCGTCAAAGTGTCAATCCCTAGCATCAGGCGGAATGACAGCTCAATTCAAGCTCACTTAAAATTCTCTCAAGTTTTCAGGATGAGATTTTTGGAGAATAGATCGGCTGGAAAATGGTTTCATATACAGATTACAGAATGTACAAAATTTCAATACTTACTCGGGACAAATGTATGGGACGACTGATTATATTTTCGCGATTAGGTACGAATGTACGATGTTGGTCCGATGGAGAAAGTTGTTCAGTTTGATTGTCTGTACCATTTTCAAGGTTTCAGAAACATGGCTACTTAACACAGTAAGTAAATAGGTAGGTAATATAAAGATGGAATTACGGAGGTACGACTTTAGTTTACCGTCCATCGATTTAAGGGGTGAAAGTTTGGGGGGGAGGGGGGGGGATGTGTACAACACCCCCCATATGAAGGAAAAGTTGCGGAACCCCCCCTTTTTGAGACATTTGTTTTATTTTTTATTCAACCTAACTGTCGAATTTTCTTGTATTGACATCGATTTAAAGGTCGGAAGGTGTGGGGGGTGACAAATAAAATACAGGGGAAGCATCAACCTCCCTCTTGAATCCGATAAAGGATTTTAAATCTTAAAAAAAAAACTAACCTACGAAACGGGGCACTATGAAAAAAAGACCACCTATTTCTGAATGGCAATAATATTAAGGCGTAGTCGACGGAGCCCGGGCTCCTACTTCACCCGCGGTCCCCTTCTAACCTATCTATCTAACCTAACCTGTCCGAGTCGGGGTGCCCCAAGTCCCGAGCTCGCTTCGCTCGCTCTTGCATCCTTAATTCCGGATCTGCCCCAGAAGCAATTTCAGGGCGTATCCGGAATCTAACCTAACCATGTCGGATCCGCGGTCAGTAGATACCGAACGGGGCACTAAGAAATATATTATGTCATATAATGAAATATGCATATAAAGTATCAAAGTCACTCAATATACGTATTTATTTCCATATTAATATGAAGCAAAACATTTTAGTGCATTGACATTACTAAAACGAAACGTTCAATGAAGACAAAACGTCAAAAGTGACAAATTATTGTAATATTTTTATGATTTTGTTTTATTTTTTTCTCGTAAACCATTTATCTCCGCAACTTAAAACTTTGTGTGGAGGCATCTAATAACATGAACTTTCTGTAAAAAAATATGGACTCCCAACTGGATGGACGGTAATCTAAAGTTTAGCCATTACAGAACTTAAAGGTTCTTTCCGTACCTTTTAGCAAAAGGTCCAAACAGGGCGAGTACCATCTATTGTAGGTAGGTAGTAAGAAAAAGCTCAGCAAATTACAGGTTATTGTAAGGCATCTAGGCACTAAGCCAGAAATACCTATTTAAAAAAAGCTAAAACAGTTTTTTGCTGGTAGGTATTACATAGCGCAGTTCCACAAATTAAAAAATATTCTACTCTAAAGTATGTACTTACCTCATTGGTGGCTTCCAGTGTAGGCAAAAGAGCCACACTCGAAATGATTATAAAGAGAAACGCTATAACGATTCCCATTTTTACACGTTGTAATAACAATTAAGACTGATGTAGAAAAAGCAATTTTACCACCTTATATACCAAAATATAAGTGTAATTAAAACAACCGTCGTGATATATTAAAGTTATCAATTTATCGCCTTTCTTTTCACGTTCAACGTGATTTAATAAGTGATAAATATTTTACTGACCACAGGGTATTATAAAGTTACGACTCTAACATCGTTACTTTAATAATATTTAAGTAATAGTTACATGTCGATTCACCCTTTTCAGTTCTTAGAATAAAAACCTGACAAATGCGTGTCGGCTGTCGGACCACGCACAGTGAAGGGTTCCGTAGTTGGGACGAATGCATAGTATTGATTTTAACGACCACATAAAGTTCTCGAAAAAACTATGAAAGATAAAGTTATTTCTAAAGTTGTAACCGAAAATATCCTATAGGTACCTAAACTCAAAAACGTTTGACTTACATAGCAAAGTTAGAAACATCAGGGGTCGAATACAAAACTTCTATACCAGTCAGTGGCGTGCACTGAGATTTCAGACAGGGTTTTTGGCGACTAAACTAAAATAAAAACTCTAAATTTATTTAAGAGCTGGCAAAGTGGCCAGCTCATAAGTAGGTCTCACAGGAATAATTTTCAATTTTTTACAATAAACTTACTAAATAATTACTAAGAAAGTCACTTGAGCTAAGAAAGGAATTGTACACAGAACTTCGATGCGGCGTCGCATCGCAAAAATCTGCGACAGCACCCTAAGATTTTCTTTAGGAATGAAGTTTCTGCGTTACGAATTGGCATCGCATCGCAATTTTGTGTACAAGCCCAAAAACAATCGAAATAATATGACGATAAAACTTTGCAATTACGAGCTAATTCATAAGAACGAATGGTGAAATCACCACCCCAACGAGTTAGTTTAAAAAAAAAAAGTTATAGCTTTCGCGTAAATCGCATTTTATATACGGGAAACCAAAGTACAGTGCGATGAGATGGCGATGTTAGTTAATTTAATACCGTGTTCTTTTTTGAGTTATAGTTATTTATTATTTAGAGGGGCATGTAGGTATGTAGGGAACTACGGTATGCAGAGCTTATTTTGATCTACGTGCACGCCACTGCTATACCACCTCGACCCAAATGAATGGGACTTCTGATAATTTTGTTAAGTGGTTCAGATTGATGGTCTGTACCACACCCTTAAATCTGACCAGACCTTTCTGATACACGCTGTATAGTCCTGGCCATCGCTGCAAATTCAAACAATCTTATTAATAGTTTGTTTTTTTTTTTCGACCCTCGATTACCTACTTGTATGGGGAGCGTCACCCCATAATTATATTTTTTCGCAATTTCACTGCACCATTGCTTAGCGGTGCATAGAATACACAATCATATAAATCGAAGTAGTGTAAATTTTCTCCCGTGTCATCTGAAATCTCATCTTTAAAGCTAGTAGCTAGCTTTAAACTAGTAGCCAAAAGTTACCAAACCAAAACAATTAAAGACTATATTATAATAAAATACTAGTTATTAAGTAACTAGCTGTGCCCGCGGCTCCGCCCGCGTGGTATTCGGTCTGTGCCAGGGGTAGGACACTTCCATATATTGACAGATTTGGGGTCATTTTTTTCAAAATGCGACATCTGTTGTCGCCATCCAAACACAATTAGTTACATTCTGTCGCCGCAGATGGCGACACCATCGATACAAATAGAATTTGTGACAAAAAAATAAAATTAAAATAATTTCGTTACTTAATCATTTTATTTAACACGTAAGTATTATAATTATTTGCGTTTTCATGCGTGCGTTGTGTTATAATTAATTGGTGTAATCTACACCAATTAATTATAAGCCGCGTAATAATTACGATAGCAACACAGCGATTTATTGATTGTCAAATGGTCAGGTCACAACAAATATGGCGACTGCTCCTTGCGTTTGCGCTTGTTTTGTAGTGGAAGTTTATTGATTTTCCATTCAGTTGTGAAAAACATAAAACAATATTAAAAGTAAACAATTTTGAAAACACAATTATTCATGTGATTTTAAATAATTGGTGCCGTTCAATCGCCCGGATTTTGTCTGGCAAAATCACATACCATGGTGAGCATGAAACTAAAGCAGCAGCGCAAGCTTATAAAAATAAACACAAGACGAATAAATAAATAATTTTGTAAAAGACAAGTTGTTTTTTTATGTATCCATTGTACCTTTTGAAATTGATGCTTCCTTACTAATTTGCTTGTTTTTAATTTGATAAAGTTTTACTATGATTTTTTAATCATGAGAAAATTTTATATACCTAAGTAAAACTTTATCAAATTAAAAACAAGCAAATTATTATGGAAGCTAAAGTATAGGAAGCACCTATAGCCAGCTATAGCTATACATGTCACAAGTTTGTGGATGGCGATAATAGATGGCGTTATTTATCCGATCAATTTGACATTAGCGGTCTTCAATAAATTCTGCGAGGGGGCTCTCTATACCCGGTATATTACTTTCCTCTATGGTCTGTGCACAGACTACTTAGGGTTTGTGTCAGTAAGCGGCTAATTCACTCCTAATTTCTCTCTAAAGTAAATTTGACAGATGGACACGCTAGAGGACTGTAGTCCAGATCAAATAAGTAATAATACTAATATTTAATTGGTTTGCTGAATTTAAAAGAGGACGGGGATGTCTCGAAGATGAAGCGAAGACAGGTCGGCCGACAACCGCGGATACACAAGAAAAAATTAACATGGACAAAAAAGTACATTCCATATACACGAACATAGTAAATAAATATTGTATACTAGCTTTCGCCCGCGGCTTCGCCCGCGTGGAGGTCGGAAATTGTCCTACAGGAAAGTACTTCCGGGGAAAAAAGTAGGTACTTTATCCAGGTTATAAATCATCAATTTGCAAATTTCATCCAAATCCGTTAGCCGTTTTTGTATAATTGAGTAACAAACATCCAAACACACAAACATACAAACTGTCACCTTTATAATATCAGTAAGATTACGTCATTAGGTATATTACTGTAAAGTTTCATCAAAATCCGTTCAGTAGTTTTTGCGTAAAAGAATAACAAACGTCCATCCATCCATCCTCACAAACTTTCGCATTTATAATATTAGTAAGTAGGAGCACTCCCGAGGAGATATTTAGGACACTGGCAGCCTCATGGATGACCAAGGGCATTGAAGTCGGTAGTTGGAGGTTGACAAACCTCCGATTTGTCGACGACATAGTACTTTTTTGCCCCCACAGCTCTGGAACTACAGACTATGCTTCAAGACCTAAGCACGGCAAGCCTCAGGGTTGGACTCACGATGAATCGGTCTAAAACAAAAACCATAACCAACAGCACTAAGTGTAGTTTCGAGGTAGATGGGCAGGAAACACATGTCGATGAGTACATCTACTTGGGCCAGTTAGTTGCTTTCGAAAACAGGTAACAAAAGGAATTCTATCGCTGCATCGAAAATGCCTGGAAAAGGTACTGGTCTCTGAAGACGGTAATGAAAGGCGATCTGCCGATCTCCTTGAAGCGAACACTCATCGATATGTGTATTCTGCCTGTCCTAACCTACGGTACGCAGACCTGGTCACTTACCGAGTCGCAAAAGTTTCTTCTTGGGGTTTGTCAAAGAGCAATGGAACGAAGCATTCTAGGCGTAAAACGAACTGACAATTATCGAAACACTACGCTGCGCTCTAAAACGGGGATTCTTGATGTAGGCAAAAAGGCTGCCAAGCTAAAATGGGATTGGGCGGGTCATGTAAGCCGCATGCATAGCGACCGCTGGGCAACAGTCTCCACACGACGGGTGCCTGAGGATGGACGGCGCCGCCGAGGCCGGCCTAGGAAGAGGAGGCTAGACGACCTAGAATAGAATAGAATAGAATAGAAACGCAAACCGCAAGGGTTGGATCGAGGAGGCCCTGGAGAAAGATGCTTGGAAGTATTTGGGGAGGCCTTTGCTGAGCAATGGGACGGTGTAGGCTAATCGATAAATATAAAAATGTCGTGTCACGGTGCTTGTGGTCGCACTCCTCCGAAACGGGTCGACCGATTTTTACGAAAATTTTATGTTTATTTGGTAGGTATGACAATAGGTCGTAAAGAGGTAGGTATGCAGGTAGGGTAGGTAGATAAGTAGATAGGTAGGGTAGCGTAGGTGGATAGGTAGGGTACGATAGGTGGATAGGTAGGGTACGATAGGTGGATAGGTAGGTGTGCCGTAGATAAGCACTTAGTGCTACCAGTGCGAAACCGGGGCGGGAAGCTAGTATAAAAACAAAAAAATATAAATTGCAATATTACTGTGAAGTTTCATCAAAATCCGTTCAGTAGTTTTTGCGTGAAAGAGTAACAAACATCCATTCATCCTCACAAACTTTCGCACTTATAATATTAGTAGGATAATATAAGTAATTAAAATAAAAACCAATTGCGTAACACACTATCAATCAAAATCTGAATGATTTTATGGATATTGCTTCATTAATTATTATGTTCGAGAAATCTGTCAACAACGTAAATAACGCAATTAATTTTGTTGAACTGTCAAAATGAAACCCATTGCTATTGTAAGTGTGTTACGCAATTACCCCGTTGATATAGGACATGTAACACGTTCCTGTGGGATAATTTCCGACATTCACGACGTTAATTAAAGCATAAATTTGAATTTTAAAACGAACCGTTATTCTTGAACTAACAAATAAAGAAAGACTTCTAATATCTAATTAAAATAAAAACTACTATAATATATTTCTACTTTAAATACTACCAAAAAATTGTTATTAGACCATGGCGCGTCATTATCTGGCCCACCGCTCACCCCCGCTTCATTCTTATCGTTGTAACTTTTAAACTATTCTTCCAAATGTCTTAGTGTAAAAGACAAAGTTTATCTACATTAAATACCGAAAGCGATGAAGTTATTAATTTTGATAAGAATTAACTAAATACTCCAAAATGTGCAATGTAAAAAAAGTCTCCATTTTAAATGTATTTATGGCTCACTATTTTAGCTATAATGGCTTCCACATAAAAGATAGATATATGCTGTCGCGGACTTTTATTTAGAACTATTTTAGACAAACAATCCCACTATACATTATCTTCGTATAACTCTAACGGTTTAGGCAGCGCACGCCAAGATAGCTCTCAGAGGGCAGAAATGTTTCCGACATACTTCATACTTATCGTTATATTATGGCAAAATCAAACAAAATCATTATAAATTGTAGCCTATGTGTTATTCTGATGTATAAGCTAGATCACTGTAAAGTTTCATCAAAATCCGTTCAATAGTTTTTGCGTGAAAGAGTAACAAACATCCATACATCCATCCATCCATCCTCACAAACTTTCGCATTTATAATATTAGTAGGATTAAAAATAGAAAAATGAATTAATACGTAGTTTTTAGCCTCTCTGATCTTGTCTGTTTTTATTTCAAAATAATAAGTAATGAAAGATGAATTCAAAGTACGGTTTGTCAACGTCTAACATAATCAATCATAGAGAAAGATAAATATTATAATAATGGACGTTCCACACCATGCATACTGTTTGTAGAGATGTGATATGGACGACAAATGCTCTTATTAGGAACATTTGATTCATACGAAACTGTCATCATTGGTATTGGTAAGCATTTAATAAAATTATCTTTTCATTGTGTTGATGCTAGTCGATTTTTTTTTTCGCGAAAACTGACGAATTACATATTATGCAATGCAAACCATATTCAGGACCACCGTTCTCTCCGGAAGCGTTGTTCGAAATGGGTGTTGTGCGACACCCATTTACTTACTTAACTTACCGATGAGCGGAAAGACCGTCGGGTGGATTGGTGCCTATTCATGATAGACAAATACGACGCCGGCGAGAAAATATAAGTCTATAAGTATAACTATGATCCCGAAACAAAGCGACAGTCGACTATGTTGCTTTGAAGATGAACCAAAGAAATGTCGCCGTGCACGAAGCACACGGAAACAAATGGTCGCCTCGTTTTTCTGCAAAACGGGTCATATTGCTACTGTAGTACTAGAGGATCAAAGATCGGTGAATTCCTGAGGAGCTCGTGGCTAAGTAATAACAGCCGCACGGGCCGATCCATCAGGTTAAGCTGCGCTTGCCGGGGTTGGTCCGTGGATGGGTGACCATCTTTACATAGCGAGACGGATTAACGTGCTTTCCGAAGCACGGAGGAGCGTGCTTCGGAAAGCACGTTAACCCGTTGGTCCCGGCTGTCATTCGTGGATCTTTGACAGTCGTTACGAGTCATCAGAAGCCCGAAAGTCTGTTAACCAGTCTTACCAAGGGGTATCGTATTACCCAGTTACTGGGTTGCGGGGGTCAGATAGGCAGTCGCTCCATGTAAAATACTGGTATTCAGCTGCATCCGGTTAGACTGGAAGCTGACCCCAACATGATTGGGAAAAGGCTAGGCAGAATGAGTGCTAGAGGATCAAAGAACGGTGAATTCCGAATTATATGTGACAGTTTGTTCTCCAACAGTTATATCAGGAGGGTGTGACAAGCGACCGCAGTCAGGACAGGTCTCTGGCACCACGAAAATGCGGCGCTTCACAACTGCACACGTCTTCTGCCAGAAAACTCGACTTTTTCAACTAAACAAACAGTGTCTATCCTCCCTCACCCGCGATATTCCCCCGTCCTAGCTCCTTGTGATTTCTACCTTTTTCCAAAAATTTCAGAAAAACTAAATGGGAAAAGGATTGAGAGCGAAGAAGCACTGGCTGCCTATAATTTCGAGATTTCTGAGGTGTCTAAAGAAGAGTGGTCAGGAGTTATTTTCCAATTAGTTCGGAGGTTTGGAAAAGTGTAACTTGCTTTATACGGACTCAAACGGAGGCCCTCGAGTCTGAAAATGGTTTTATATAAATGCAAAAATGACTTTGATTGAACTAACTAGAACGAGTATTTTTCCAGGTCCGTGAGTTCGAATAATGAAGGCTGGTATGGAAATAGCCACCGGTGTCAAGGTCGGTCTCCCCTCCCTCCCTCAAAGGCCCCTCTCCGCTGAGGCCAAACAGAGGATCCAGTCCAAACTGAGGACCTTAGGTCTTAGCAAGTAAACAAACGAAAATGAGTTTTATGTCCAAGAAACAGGTTTTATTCTCGAAAATCATGTATTTATGTAATTACCGTAAGTTTACTATTGTTATATTTTATTAAAGAGTTTGTTTTTGTGAATAGTATAGTTTACTGATATTTAGAGAAGTTCCTACTTTGTGTAATACCCTATGAGACCATTTTGTATATTGTACGTCACAAGGAGTGCATAAAGGATCAAAGGCAAGTTCAAGTCGTGTATTTCGAAAATTATAGGTGATAAGCAGAGTTGAACAATCTGCGAAAATTTTCTGCCAGTTATTGATAGTTAGACTTCATTAATTTAAAAGTTTGTCTTGGGAAGCTATTTTTGTCTGTCAGGGCGAAGGAGACGTAAATAACGAATAAAAATGTGCGTTATATCAACCAATAAGAATTTATTTTTGAAAACCATGCAAGTGAATAATAAATATCTAAAGTGAGATAGCAGAAATATAGTTATATGTTTTTTTTATTGTAATTTCCAAAGATTCATGCTAAAATTTAATTTACCAATTTACCCATAAACCCAACACCATAAAGAAGTGAAAAAAAGGATCCTTTTAAATTTATCTTGACCTATAATAATAGTTACATTCAGGGATCTTATAATCTAAATCTTTGAGATTTTGTGTAATGTCTTCTCTCTGTTCATAACACAGAGGGTAAAGTCTGGTTGGGCCCACTTCGATACAGGTTAATATTTCCATGGCTGCCTTCTCGGCTGCAAGCTCATTATCTGGAGGAAGAAAAAAATATTTAAAAGTGAAGTTACGCTACGACAACATCAATAAATTCAGCCTATCGCAGTCCACAGCTAGACATATAGTAAGCCTCTCTCAAATTGCGTCACAACACCGGGATCTTCGCCTTACACATCCAGTATGTATACCCCCAGCTGCCTTTTAAGGTCCCTAGGATCATAAAACCATGTTATCGATGGCAAGCGGTCCACTGCTGCCTTTAGACATCTGCAATACCAGGGGTTTCGCAGGTGCGGTATAAAGAGTAAGCTGAAATGTCCTAAGTACTAGTAATTACTCCGGTACCGTAGGAACAAGGTACAGCGGTAGTACTCCCCCGGTCTTTTTGCACCCTTTTTGCCCCGAATGGAACAGCAATAGTAATAGTTTTCCTCACCATTATCAATTCCAATGATGACCGCGACCAAATCAAGCAGTCTTTGGTACAGGTTTGTGCTGCGCGACACGTTTCCTTTCTCGCGATACCTTATGATATCGGTGATCAGGTCCGGGAAGAAGTTGAACTCACGCAATGCAAAGTTTTCGAAACCTAAGCAAACTTCTGGCGCCAGGTAGAACTGAAATATCAAGTAAAGATATCAGAGATGAGCCGACTATGACTTTGGCCGAGTACCCGACTAGTCGGCTGCAAAATGGCCGACTAATCGTCCAAGCCGATTTTTTTTTATTTGAAAGGATATGCTCTCAAGGTGGACCCATATAAATTTTATTAACTTTGCTTGAGTACCATTTGAGTTAGCTTCATTAGTAGCCTATACGGACGATGTCTGTAAAACAACTTTAATTTCGGAAGTCGGTGGCAAAAAACGGAAATTCAAAACCAAAGACACCGACTTCCGAAATTAAAGTTATTTTTCACTTTTTGGAAGTCGGTTTTCAAAATCCGTCCACAATTGACGAAAATATCGACGGACATACACAAAAAAAAAAACATACATACGCTACGAACATATAACCTCCTCCTTTTTGGAAGTCGGTTAAAAATGCGACGTTGACATATTTCACGTAAGGGTGTTTTACATCGTGACTTTGTCGAATTATTTTTTATGAAAAATGAAAAAATACAAAAAAAGGATAATTGAAAAATAATTCATAGGTCATTCTTTGATAATTATGGTCTTTGATTTCATACCCGAGAGAGAGTTTGAGAGAGTTATGAGATATCAAAAACACAAATTGTGTAATATTCAATGGCTTCAATGTTTAAAGCGTGGTTGTCAATTCATGTTTCTGCTCTCTTTGAAAGGAGACCATTAGTCGATGGTGAAAGAATTACAGGCTGTTAATAATAATTATCATTACTATAAACTTACATAATCCGCGGCGTACAGCTGCTGTTGGCCAGTTAATAAGGGTCTAAGTAATATCAAGTTTTCAAACACGCTTGACTTCACTCCCATGAAGTTTTGCATCCTGTTGGTTATCTTCTCGAAGAAGCTCACTATGTCCACTGCAAAGACACAAAGTAATTGTATATTAAAAGGAGGTTGTTATCCAACACGGTGATTCGGGATACATTTTTCTTATTAAAAAGTATTTATTTTAAAGTAAGCAGGGCTCATTGACCTTGAAAAAGGAGATGACTTACCGTCCTACCCTCTCCTCCCTTCCACCTGCCTCTTCATTTCATCGATTTACCTTTTTATGAGATTTGTCAAAGGTACAAAGAAATCGTTAAAAAAAACTATGTCTCCGGGGGAGGGGGGGTAGAGGGGGTTTACTAACCCTCCCCTTCTCTGCCCCTCCCCCATCCTCAACCCTTATCGAGGCGACACGTTTCTAAACAAACCAAACAAATGGAACAAACAATCAAACAAATTAAATTATGAAAACAAGAAACGGTGGTTGGTTTTGATTGTAGTTTCTCACCAAAATTGTATGCTATTTAGAGTGCGAAAAGTACATTACCATTTACGCAGGTATACTGAGGGTTATCATCATACACCAGGTATGTCTCGGGTGCGGCCTGAGCGACAAGCTCGAAGTAGGAGAGCAATTGATCGACGTTCTGAGGCTTGTAGTAGACCGGGGGCAAAACGAAAAGGGCAGCCACGCCTATGAATTCTGCATACGCCGCCTGTAAAATTTAATGTAAAGCAATAAATATGTTTTCTTAAAATGTCTCTTTGGAACGCCACACGAAGAATCGATCGAATCGAAGGATCGATTTCGGAATCGTATTGATCCACTGACATGTTTCTGATGTAGCTATCAGCTACATCAGAAACATGTCAGTGGATCATTGTCATAGCAGCCGACACACGTGTATGTAAGTACTGCTATGACCGGTCCTGAGCTGCTGGCATCCAGTGAAAGCGGACGATGATGATAAATCTTTGGCACGAGTAAGTACCAATGCCGTGACTATGGCCAGCTGATCGACACCCCAATTGCGTAACACATTTTCTCTCAAAATCCGAACGATTTTGAGGAAATTCCTTATCGATTACGTCATAAATGTTCGAAAAATTTGTCTGCTAGACAGCGTCATTATCAAAATGAATGGTGTTTGGGTGTCAAAATGAAAAACGTTGCAATTGTAAGTGAGTTACGAAATTACCCTGCAGGTCATGAGTAACCTTTGGTAGGTTTATAAATGACTATCTTTTGCTCGCGGCTTCGCTCGCGTGTAGGTCTGAAATTATCGGGAACGTATTACCGGGATCAGCGCTCTTGCCCATGTAACGCACGGGTGCAATCAATACCCTGGCGTCCTCTATTACTAGACGCGCGGTCAAAATGGCACTTACAGATATATTTTCTCCAGTATAACGTGCGTAATTAAAACTACTTACACAATATAAGAAATATGGGGCAAGGATTTTTTTCAGGGAATTGCATTGTAATCTCTACATTGTGCTATTCATGGTCATTTTCATCTAAAAGCAATAATGTGGTATGCAAGAGCTAGTGAGGCGAGCTCGAAAGCTTCATCAATTAAATGACGGTAAAAGGCTTAGCTTCGGTTTCCTCGAAGAGCGGTGACCGCCACAAGGCGTCTGCAATTTATCGGCGAATAACGTCACTATAATGTTATTTATGAAAGTAAGTTGGTTTGTTTTCTTACAGAGCCTTTTTTCATGACAGCCGTCACTGCGGCCGATATGTGTTACCTTTAGATTTTCTTTAGAATATTAATATAAATAAATTGGAGTTACTTTTTAGATTCATGCAATGAGAATGATCAGAATGTGGGCTGCAAGAGTGAGCGCAGCGAGCACGATATTTTAAGCACGAGTTTTCGCCTTATTTATGCAAAAAAAATGAGTAATAAAAGACTGTAAGAGCGAGCGTTAAGCGAGTTCGGAAATTTTAGCCTGCATTTATATTTTGCACTAGCTAAGCCCGCGGCTTCGCCCGCGTGCTTGTGAGAAAATATCTCACGGGAACGTACTACCGGGATTAAAGGAGGTACCCCATGTGTTAATTCAGGTTAATTATAATTAAATCCTAAGGGGACTTTTCCTTTAACTGACTTTTATGTTATAGGTAATACTTATACCAATTTTCAAGTTAATTAAACCACGCAGTAAAATCCTCTCCTGTAAAATTGATTACGTTTTCACCCAGTTATGGGTAGATTTTTTTTAAACCCTGACACACGTTATTCTTTATTTTCGGTTTTAAGTATAGATACTGAGTTTCGAGTTAATCGGACAGCGCGTTAAAATTCATCCATACAAACTTTGACACCCCCAAAACCCCCCTGTATTTTTTTGTTTTTCTAAATTAACCCCAACTTAGAATAACAAAATATTACAAACTTTATAATTTATTTAGATAAGTATTCGCGCGAAGTTTCATGTTTATTACCTCAAGGAATAAGATTGTTCACACAAACTTTCATCCCCTATTTGACTCCCTTAGGGGTTGAATTCCGAAAAATCCTTCCTTATTCCTTGCCCAAATCATAAAGGGATCCTTTGTGCAAAATTTCTCATTTCTAGGTGTAAGGGTTTGGGCTGGGCGTTGATGAGTCAGTCAGGACTTTTATTTTTACTAATTTAAGTAAGGGGCCTCCAACTCCAACTGTATATTGCTGAACATCTTTTGTGGGAAAAAGTTTTTTCACTTTATATCTTAGAAAGTATTTTGTATGTTCGCAAAAACTTAGGACTTTTCAAAATTAGAAGTGATTTCCATAATATAAATACACGTAGTAAACATGAAATTGTGATACCTAAATTTAGATTAACTAAAACTAGCAAGTCATTCCTTATAAACAGTATTCGCTTTTATAACAAGTTGCCAAAGTCGGTTACAGAACTTAACGATGGAAAGTTCAAAACCCACATAAAACGTGTCCTTATCAAAAAAGCATATTACAAGATTAAAGACTACGTTGATGACAAGGAAGTTTGGCAATAATTCCTTCTGCACATGTGGCCTCCCTGGTACCTCATTAACGGCATAATTATGTAAATGTCTATTAACTGCTCCCAAATTACGATATGTATTTTATTTTACTTTTTTATTTAGGTACTACTTGACATGTAGTTTCATTATTTGACATTATATGCCTACAATTCAAATTTCATTTTAAAGTAGGGTTCTCATTCGGATTGGTTAAAGTTGTAGTGACAACCATTTGGGTTAAATTGGTTTTTATTATTTTATTCGACCTTTATATAGATTCCTTTATATTTTGTGAATGTGAGAACGTTGTAGGCACAACAGACTGTCGATTTGCAGACTATTTTCTATTTTTTTAAGTATCTTGTTGACAGGCCTACGCTGTCCTCGCATACCTATTCAAACTGTACATTTTTTAAAGCATTATAAAACCCATTTATTTTTAAAAGAGTAACCGTGGAGTTTCTTGCCGGCTCTTCTCCATAGGAAACGACCAATTGGAACCGTGCACCTAGATTCTGACGTTTCATAAGTGCCCATGTAGGTTTATGTGAAATAAAATATTTTGATTTGATTTGATTTAAAAACACTTTTTTTTTTTTTACAAAAGTGCTTTCCAAGAACGAAATAACTCATTGCATTCATTGCAAAGGTGGAAGGATGGAGATGCTGGATGAATTGGATGTCGTCTTGATCGCCGTGTATGGTACAATAACTCGTGTGACCACAAGTTCCATTCAATTAAAAAAAAAAACTTTATACCATTCCACCTCTAAAAAGCTTATTTTATTCACTGAAAACAGTGAATAAAAAGCACTTTTAATCACTGTTTTGGTGTTTGAATTTAGAACACCAATATATTCAACATCCATCTCAATGCTATACAACCTCCTTGCAAAAAAATTAATAAGCATTTAAATTATTTTCGACGGCACGGTTGGTGTAGTGGTTAAGCGATTGACTACTGCACTGCGTGTCACGGGTTCGATTCCCACACGGAACAAATATTAAATATTGTATGACCTACATGTAGTTGTTCCGGGTCTGGCTGTTTGTGTATGTCAGTTTAAATGTTTTTAAACGCAAACACGATACAGAAGAAATTCCTAGAGTGGGGGGAATAAAAAAAAAATAAAATTGTTTTCTTCATTAAATGTCTATTTTCGCTTAAATCTTTATTTTTCTCATAGTCATGGTATAAAGTATAGTATGCAACTCTTGAATAAAACGGATTTATATCGAGGACCATGAATCACTCGCGTCGCTCAGGATTCTAACACTTGAATCACTCGCTATGCTCGTGATTCAATCATCATGAATCACTCCCTATGGTCGTGATTCAGTGGTTAGAATCCTTCACTTGCTCGTGATTCATCTATGGCCCTCGCTTTAAATCCGTCCTTTATTCACTAGTTGCATAATATACTATTCTATATGAGTTTTCTCCCATACAAAAAAACACAAAACTTTTTTCTCACACGTGAATCTAATAATACCATCCATAGGTACGTTAGGTACCAGGTTAGGGACCAGGGACACCAGAGACATAACATTTTTTTATTTTAATTCCTTACTTTACCTTCTGGTTTTTTTTATAAAACTTTGCCACCCACTAGGAATATCTCCGTGCCGTCATTGCTTCACATTGCTTGTTACTATGTTAATTTTGTAAATTTTTCGTGTTTAATTTACTTTATATTTTGTTCAAATTTAACAACGTCTTAGATTTATTTAAATTTATTATGTTGAAATAAATAGATTAATGTTCGTCACACCTTAAAATATCTATCAATACTTGTGGAGAAAATCGCTTTTGAATGTTGCTTAAATGTAAGGTATCTAGATGTTCGTGACTATACTGTACGTACCAGTTCTAGTGTATCAGGTATTGGCACACCGCCGACACTCGCGATGACTATGAGGTTTGTCGCTTCCGTAGCCTTCATCCAGGCGTCGAGCAGTATCTTGTTCTCAGTCACGTTTAGGGATGGTCCTTCTCCCGTGGTTCCCCCCACTGAAAAAATATCAACATGAGGATCGAGGATAAATAGAATAAGGCCCCAATTGAATGTAGGTCCGAAACTCTGCCTTGACATCCAACGTGGAAATGCTGCCAGCATTTTGGGCACTTCTCCTGTTGACAGTGATATGGACGAATTTTTTGATGACCTATGATTTCTTCCTCGCCGTTTTATACATATTTATACATATTATTATTTTAAGACTGTTGTTGAGCTTATAAATTATGTTATCTTGTTTGAAAATACATATTACGAGACACTATCACAATCGAATGGAGGACGGAGACGTTCATATCCATGTAGGTACACTGCATGCGCACTACATGTATCTTTTTGCGCTCAAATGGCGTCGATAAAGAGGCGTTTATGGTTAACATTTGTGCACTTGTTTTGTGAAATGTATTGAAAAACAAGATAGTGGCTATAGTTCCGATTTTGGCCACGCGCCAAAAGATCCTTGTACAACTAGGTAAGACACTGAAGTTGATTTAAGTTTTATTTTTACCCTCATGAATATGATTTCTTGAATATGCTGTACTTGCTAAAAGAATCGAAATCTTGACTTTATCTTCGATCAAGAATACACTGATCCAAGCTTATGGGTAGATAAATAGCTTACTATATATCCGGAAAACGTCCACACCTGGACATGAGGACTGCCTTGCCTGCCGACCCGTTATATTTATTCTGTGCTTCATGGGGTCGTCGGTCAACTATGTGGGGTGTTACCCACGCAGCGGTACACAGTCGCCATGTCACTTAGGGTGTAAAGCAACGTTAAAGAGCTACGCACCTATAACACCGTCGGCTCCTTTGGCATTCAAGTATTGCGCGTATGCACCAATTAAAGTGATGTCTAGGGTGCCATTCTGGTCGAAATTAGTGAACGCTGGAACGAGCTTTCCTTTTACCTTGTAACACTGAAACAGAGAACATATTGTTTAGTCTCTGAATTAAGCATGTGGTACCTATGGGTGATGATTCCCTTGTTCACAAACTAAACTAAATTTAAGTTCAGTGCATCTTGTTCTTTCTATTTCATTAAGAAAAGGACAGAAGATACATTTTAGTTTAGTCCTGTCAAATCTGTCACTACTCCATACAAGTTTAGACGTGATTAAAAACTGATTAATTTGACAGGACTAAACTAAAATATATCTTCTGCCCTTTTCTTAATGACATAGAAAGAAAAAGATGCACTGAACTTAAATTTAGTTTAGTTTGTGAACAAGGGAATCGGCACCATTGTTGCCGGTCTATTCTCTAAAAATCTCACCGTGAAACTTAGGTGAAGTGAGCCGTCAAAGTGTCAATCCCTAGCATCAGGCGGAATGACAGCTCAGCTCAAGCTCACTTCTGTCAAGTTTTCAGGATGAGATTTTTAGAGAATAGATCGGCTGGGAAATGGTTTCATAAAAAGAATGTACAAAACAATACTTATTCGACCCAAATGTATGGGACGGCTGATTATTTGTTCGTGCGTATACGATGTTGTTCCCATGGAGAAAGTTGTTCAGTTTGATGGTCTGTAAGTACCCTTAAATTTGACCACACCTTTCTGACACACCACTGTTTTACCTCCTGGGCACTTGAAAACAGCCAAAACAAAGCCAAACTCATTTATCAGCTCGCCTACATGAAGATTTAGCATTAATGTAACAATTTTTCAGAAACTTGGCTACTTAACACAGTAAGTTAATAGGTAGGTAGTAAAAAGATGGGGCTACGGAACAAAGAGGGTACCTATTTCCATACCTTTTAGCAAAAAGTCCACACAGGGCGGGTACCACCTATTGTAGGTAGTAAGATAAGGCTTAGCAAATTACAGGTTATTAAAGTTAATAGTTATAATTAAAGTTTCTAAGGTACTTACATCATAATCATAGGTGGCTTCCAGTGTAGGCAAAAGAGCCACATTTGAAATGAATATAAAGAGAAACGGTATAAAGATTCCCATTTTACACGTTGTAATAACAACTAAGACTGATGTAGAAAAAGCAATTTTACCACCTTATATACCAAAATTTAAGTGTAATTAAAACAACCGTCGTGATATATTAAAGTTATCAATTTATCGCCTTTCTTTTCACGTTCAACGTGATTTAATAATTAATAAATATTTTACTGACCACGGGCCATAATAAAGTTACGAGTCTAATATCGTTGTTTTAATAATAATTAAGTACCATAGTTACATGTCGATTCGTCCTTCAGTTCTAAGAATAAAAATCTGACATGTGTGTGTCGGCTGTCGGACCACGCACTGTGAAGGGTCCCGTTTTTTTTATCGACCACAAAAATAAATGTAGGGGTTCGAAAAAACTATGAAAGACAAAGTTATTTCTAAAGTTTTAACCGAACATATCCTGTATCTCAAAAACGATTGACTTACATAGCAAAGTCGATTAGAAACATCGGGGGGTCGAATACAAAACTTCTGAAATCTCAGTGCACGTGCACTGAGATTTCAGACAGGGTATTGCCGACTAATCGTCGTATAATCGTTAGAATCCTTTATTTGCTCGTGATTCATCTATGGCCCTCGCTTTACGGATTTAAATCCTTTATTAACTAATTGCATTATACTATTCTTTATGCATTTTTTCTTTCTTTGTTATTCATTGCTTATTTTAGGTTTAGTTCTAACCTCAGCCTTCTTCACATCTGAAAGAGAGGCTTTAGGTAATCTTCATCATTGTCGTAGTGAATATTTACTTTGTAAAGTATAATTATATAAATTTTCTCGAACATGCTTGGAAATTCGAGCATTATTTTAACAACCTTCTTCGAGATAAATCGAAATTGCCATACTGGTCAAAAACAAATTACTATGCGGTCGGCAAAGTTACAATGAAAATCCTTATGTGTCCTGTGTAACGCCCAAATAAATGAAAACTCATATCTGTCGTGTTATATAAAAATGGAACTAACTTTTTACTTCAACACATGACAACCAAGGAGGTAACTTATCAAAGATTTGATTTACAGTTCGATTTCGCTTGCAGATAGAACTGTTTAAAGTAAAGAAGAAACCAATGAACATATTGGCGCGAGAAAAATTATTATCGTTGTCCGTCATTGATTCTAAAATTTATAATTAATTTACTTTGTTTGAATTTCCACGAATTATTTGAGAAAAAAAAAATATAGTACTACAAGCCGCAACTAGACATTGATGGACTCACGTATGTGTGCCTCGGCTATGCCTCGGCCCACATTTTCACGCCATTAAAATGCTTGAGTATTGTGGATGTGAAGACTATGTGGGTCATTGTTTTTTTTTATTCTTTTCGTAGTTAGTTTTAATCATGGTCTGGCAATTTGAGTAGGTACTTTATGCGACCTACCCAAATGTCCTTTCTTTGGTATTCTTCGACGAATCGTTGAGTTCCTTGAGTTTTGAGTTGAGCTGCACGATTACTGACAAATGCGTGCACTGACTGGACAGGCCCACTCAATCTGTGTGGTTTTTTCCTCAAAAGCCCATTTTCAGACTAAATGGTTTTCACAGGATCTGACCAATATTATTACAAAGAGACTGTGACCTCTGGTTTTGTTTCAGCCTTTCTTCTTAGAGTAGTCAGATAGGAAACGCTTATCTGATCTAGTTCTTAAAATATTGACGTGTAAAAGTGTTTGTATAAACCTATTTACAGAAATAAATCATTTCATTTCATTGCTTTAACAGAACATGGCTTAAGTTCTGTGATTGTTTTAGCTTCGATTATTACAAAGTAGATAACTGGC
This sequence comes from Eupsilia transversa, assembly GCA_914767815.1. NCBI lineage: Eukaryota > Metazoa > Arthropoda > Insecta > Lepidoptera > Noctuidae > Eupsilia > Eupsilia transversa. The sequence continues at coordinate 10,881,907 of OU611891.1, forward strand.
GAAATCATGGTGTACCTATGCCTCACCCTTCCGGGAATGTAAGAGTGTCATGATGTTACGGCTCGTACACACTGGCGCGATATCACGGCCGCGACAAGGGTAGCGCTGCCTGTCGCGCCCGCGAAATCGCGCCAATGTCTACGAGCCTTTATGTTACGATAAAGGAGGGATCGACCGAGACAGGTATTTCATTCTCGGCAGATACCGAGAATAGAAAAAAAAATGCGGTTATTTTGCAGATTTTATATATTTAAGAGTATACTAGTTTTACCAATATTTAATAGCTCTTGGCTAAGTAATACAGCCGCATGGGTCGATACATCAGGTTAAGCTACGCTTGCCGGGGTTTGTTCGTGGATGGGTGACCATTTTTACATATCGATACTCCTCCGAGCCTCGGAAAGCACGTTAAGCCGTTGGTCCCTGCTGTCATTCATGGATCTTTGACACTCGTTACGGGTCTTCAGAAGCCCGAATGTCTGACAACCAGTCTTACCAAGTGGTATCGTAGGTATCGTATTATACCCAGTTACTGGGTTGTGGAGGTCAGATAGTCGCTCCATGTAAAATACTGGTATTCAGCTGCATCCGGTTAGACTGCGAGCCTTATGATAAAGTTACCATCTCATCATAAAGGCTCGTTCACACTGGCGCGAAAACCACCTATCGCGGGCGCAATAGGCAGCACTACCCATGTACGAGCCGTAAAAGAAAAAGTAGTTAGGTACAGAAACGTTTACTTGGAAACAAAAAAAACAATACCTATCGAATTCGAAACATTTATTTCAATAAGAAAATTTTCAGTTATTTTATTGTCAAGTCAGTTGCCAAAGCGTATCCGATTTCTTTATTCCATATCAGAAAAACATTCTTCATGTAATGGTACAATTTTTTCATCATCTAATGCGGAGTTTATGATTTCGATATTTGCTTCTGTGAGCCTGTCCTCAATGCGGCAAACCTCCTCAAACGTGAGGCGTATTTCAGGAGGTCTTATGGGTCCCACATTAATACCGGTTACCATTGGCATGGCTTCCTTCAGGGCTGCAAGTTCTTTATCTGTGGAATGAAAAATAAAGCATGTATCTAAGGTTTCCTGAGACTGCGGTAGCCGGTATATAGCGTGCGCAATTTACCGTCGAATTACATTACTGAAACGTTATTTATGAAAGATTTCAAGTTTTTTTTTTGGAGAGCATTTTTTGACATCGTAAAATCAAACCCCGCTGCAATAATTTTCATGACGGCCGTCATTGCGGCCGTTCTATAGCGGTCACCGCAGGAAACCCAAGCTTAATAGGGCGGGTGACACGTACTCCAATCAGCTGTCTAATTGTCTAGGTCGGCTAATCATCAGGCTATGCGATTTCCCGCTAAACAGGGCAAGGCAACCACTGGGCCACTTTACTTAGTTTCATGCCACCCATTTTTGAACCCTACACGTTCCTGCTATTTTCACCAGTAACTTCCAGTTTCCAGTTTTTTTTCCAGTAATTAGTAACTATCATAACCGATCTCGTTTACTTTTAAAATATTATTATTTCATATGACGTGTAAGTTTTTTTTTTGGGATATTAAGTCTGAACGGCCCAAAGTGAAACGACGGCGGGCCATTTTTATTTTAACTTTTGCACCTGAATGTACTTGATGTAGTGTCATCATCTTGCCTAGCCTTTCCCCAATCATGTTGGGGTCGGCTTCCAGTCTAACCTGATGCAGCTGAATACCAGTATTTTACATGGAGCGACTGCCTATCTGACCTCCACAACCCAGTAACTGGGTAATACGATACCACTTGGTGAGACTGGTTGTCAGATTTTCGGGTTTCTGACGACTCGTAACGACTGTCAAAGATCCACGAATGACAGCCGGGACCAACGGCTTAACGTGCTTTCCGAAGCACGGAGGAGTCTCGGTATGTAAAGACCCATCCACGGACCAACCCCGGCAAGCGCAGCTTAACCTGCTGGATCGACCCGTGCGGCTGTTATTACTTAGCCACGAGCCTCGTATAACATTGAATTTGTTCACAAACGGTCACCGGTCCGTTGGAACGTAGACTTGTGTTTTGCGGTCGAATTGGTCGAGGGCCATTCGGTTTGGGCCGTTCAGACTAAATAACCTTTATTCCAATCAATTCACAGAAACAAGATATAATTTATCCTCATAACCTAATCTCCGGGTTTGTTACCATCATTATCTTCTGTGATGATATCCCTCAGGTTCCTCAATCTTCTGTATAGTCGTATCGCCCTCCCTCGCCGGCCTCTTCTGCCATAATATACAATTTTCTTAAACAGTTTCGGGAATAAGTTGATTTCGGTCATTATGAAGTTTTTGAAGCCCATGAATACTGCTGGTGCTAAGTACAACTGGAAAAGGAAGAAGATATAAATAATGGGCAGGTACTTTAAAAAAAAAAACAATTCAAATCTTCTTCTTAAGAGCATTTGTTGTTAAAGTTGGCAACTTCGCAAATAGCTATCCAACATTTACCTATTTTGATTAATTTCGCAATATTATTGTATAGAAATATAAAATATCGCTAACCAGTGAACTTGAATATTAATATTGAATTGCAATTATAGCATTGAATTTGATGTTGTAACCGTTTTAGGTGTAAAAAAGTCATTTGGAAAGTTTCTAATACTTTTTTTACATCTAAAACTAAATATTCGGTGTTAAGAGATTTATTATTGCATTTCATAGTCAATATTCTAGTTCACTAGTTAGCCATATTTCATATTTTCGTACAGTAATGTTGCCAAATTAATCAAAACAGCGATATATGCGACATCTATTTGCGACGTTGCTCAGTTTCAGAATGCGAGACTTTTGGATTTCGGTTTCAAAATTGGCGGAATATAGGTGTAGTATATATAATTATACACCTCTGCATAACCCTTTGGCAAAACTGGCGTGATATTATGTTATGGGTTCACAGAGTTGTTTGTTTGGTTAAGGAGTAAATGACCGGTATTTAAGTGGTATCTGTGCTTGAATTCGTAGTTTCAAACTCAATGCAGGAATCTCCAATTGCAAACGCATAATAAAAAATAAAATGTTAGCCAAGTAACTATTATTTTTTTATTTTACGATTTTTGTTCTTATAACTTTTATTTAAATAATTTTGGGGTTATTATTTACCTTTATGTATATATTTTTTAAATGTACTAATTAAGCCCTTTCATTTGATGCCCAACATGGCATACCTAATTGAAAGTGATTTTAATTCCTCTGGAGGGTCTCCAATTTACTGAGGGTTATTCAATTTAATGTGATCTCATAGCCTAAATTCAGCGGACAATCAAGAAGCCTCCAACGATACCTCATTTGTCAAATTATGATGAGTAGTTTAGAAGTTATGAGGGAACAGAAGAATATACATACACACATACATACCGGTCAAAATCATAACCATCCTTTTAGCTTCGCCGAAGTCGGGAAAAAATGAAAAATGGTGCTTCCTATTTTGTAGGCAATGCTTACGGAGTCTGCAATAAAAATCCTCTGGGCCTTAGTAAGTTTGTCTTGAAGTATCAGCGAGGTTTCAAAGTCTTCCGACTTCAATCCGCTGAAGTTGGGAATCCTCAGTGTTGCTAGTAGCAAGAATTCTACCATATCCACTGTAAGATAAAGTATTGGTTATTTATGGGCAAAGTAAAAACAAGGAATGGTGTAACTTATAAAATCAGTAATGGCGTATAATTACACAATGTTCAACCAATTCAACTCCTGCAAGCCAGAAACTAGTGGTGACCACTCAAAAAAGCACTGAGACAATGAAACTCAAGACGCGGTGGCCTGGAGTAGTGGATAACGACTTGGGAGCGGGTCGGGCTGACCGAGTCAAATCTATAATCCATAAGCCGTTTGGGAGCTACGATGGAACAGACAGATACACAGAAACACAGACGCACGTTAAACCTGATAACACCCTTCTGTTTCCGTCGGGGGTTAAAAACAAAACCTAATGCTAGCTCGAACCTAAACCTTCGAGCTTGTTTTATTTCGATTTTCGAACTTCAGTACCTACCGGACTAAGTTGACAGTTTTGTAAAAATAACTATTCCGATTTTTGTTAGGTTCTTATTTAAAAAACTGGCTCGATGGTTTAAACCATGTCCGAAGAAAAAACTTGCTTTAATAAGACTGTGAGAGACTTGTTTTCAATATTACCATAAACACCAGTGTACTCTGGAATATGGTAGTACAGCACGGGTGTCTCAGGCGCAGCTTGTGCGACCTCCTGCACGAAGTACACTAGCTCGTTAGCAGTCCTCGCCTTGTAGTACAAATCTGGTAATGTCAGGATGGCATCTGCGCCAGCTTCTTGTGCATACGCTGCCTGGAACCGTAAAAGTTTGGTTAAAAAGAGGCAGATTTTGAATCTATACATATAATAACATTTTAAAGCGGTATTTGTATTTTTTTTGTGTGTAGGGAAACTGCCAGTCGGATGCGAAAGCCCAATTCTTGAGGAAGGTTATAGGTTTTGTAACATCACGCTACGACCCTTAGGAGCCGAGCAAAAAAAGAAGAGAAAAATTCAGAAAGAACGCTAAGCGGAAACGAAGTAACAGCGCGGGCGGGCGATAGGATGCGAAGCGGTGGGCCGGGGGCCTTTTCACGCCGACGAAGTCGCGGGCTTATAAAAACGAAAGAAAAAAATAAGTTTATTAAAATGGCTTATTGAAAAGTTTCTTAATGGAATCTTGCAGGAACATTTTAGAAGCGCCTAGAAGACTTATGACTCGGACCTATTTTGTTGTTCTCTGAGTGAATTCACAAGAATACATTATTTGTATTAAGTTACAAAATTTAATTATAGGTTAGGATAAGAGTTACTACTACACTATCGCAATAGGTTACCCTGTAATGATAGATGTAAGTTGGAAAATAAATATATAAGTTGTATACGTCTTTAGGCATTCATTTTGTCATATAAAGAAAGGCTTCGTAGCTACATTTTTTAAACTCGGTAATGAACTCAACTTCATTCGATTATTTAAAAGTAGGATAATCGGTACCTATAGTTGCAAAGCTAAAAGTAAAATAAGAGCAAAAAATCGTAAACAGTTATCATAACGTAACAATGAAATGCTAAGTTGAACTCGAAGGTGTAGTGGCACTCACCAACTCTTGCGCATCCGACAGGGGTATGCCCCCGACTTGTATGGTGACAGAAAGTCTGAACGATTTCGCGGCCTGCACCCAGGCGTCTATCAGGTTCTTCCTATCAGTCACATTCAGCGTCGGGCCTTCTCCAGCAGTTCCCGCCACTGGAAGCAAAAAAGATAATTTCCGTAAGTGATTACTTAGGAATACCTCTCCAAACTGAACTCGTTCTAAATCTCAATAGTGAATCTCAAAAACAATTAATGCAACTCTACTTACCTACAGTTACATTTTAAGGGTCGTACACACTGGCGCAATATCGCGGGCGCGACAGGCAACGCGACCCTTGTAACGCCCGCGATATCGCGCCATTGTGTACGAGCCTTTACAGTAATTTTACCTCTGATTTTGCATCACTGTCAAAATCCTAGTGATCTTTATTCTCATTACAATAAGGTTGCTGTTGGGTTGCTGTTACTGACAAGTCTGTCAAAATCAGTGATTATTATTGACGTTGCAATACGGTTGCTATTGGGTTGCCGCCAATGACAAGTCTGTCAAAATCACAGTGATCTTTATTGTCGTTAAAATAAGGTTGCTTTTGGGTTGCATGACAAGACTGTCAAAATCACAGTAATATTTATTTTAGTTGCAATACGGTTTCTGTTGGGTTGCTGCCACTGACAAGTCTATCAAAATCACAGTGATCTTTATTGTCGTTACAAAAAGGTTGCTGTTGGGTTGCTGTTGTCAGAGGTAAAATAACTGTGAAAGAACTGTTGGACGAAGGTCTCGCAGACATACGCACCGAGTACGCCATCCACTCTTAGGTCCACTAAGAATTGTGCGTATTGAAGGACGTAGTCCAGCTCAACTCTCCCATTATCGTCCATCGGAGTGAATACCGGACAAATGATGCCTTTTACCTCAAAACACTGAAATAAAGGAGTTGTGTCAAAACACGTATGTGCAGCCGGTCTATTCTGTAAACATCTCACTGTGACAACAAGGTGAAGTGAGCTTGAGGTGAGCTGTCAAATTGTCAATGTCAATCCCTAGTAATCAGGTGGAATGACGATCACTTCAAGCTCACTTCACATAAGTTTTCACGGTGAGTTTTTTACATAATATATCGGCAGTACAAGTATCAAAGAGGGTAGTCAAGAAATAGCAGATGTTCAACAGTCTCTGATAATTGACTATCATAGACCTATGATCAAGACTGATCCGTGAGCTGTTTGTGATTGGTTGGCGCGGAAATCATGGCCTGTCAAATGACTTAACATGAGATTCTGCCAACGGAGGAAAGTGCTTTCCGAACCTCTCGTTTATTCTGTGAAAATCTCACCCAGTGGAAACTGAGCTGAAGTGTGCTTGCTGTCACCTGATGCTAGGTATTGACAGTATTGACAGCTCACTCCAAGCTCACTTCACCTAAGTTCTCACGGTGGGATTTTCACTAAGTTTTTACGGAGAGATTTTTACAGTATAGCTGGTCTATTCTCAATTTTATTAAAGTCAACACAAAACATATCTCTAACCTAACCTATCTCTGATATGCTGGGCAATGCAATCCTTGAACTATCCAATCAGCACCATTGACATAAACATTGTATTCCCTGACATTATTCGTGTACTTCTAATTATTTAACATAATTCATTTATTAACTAAGAGTTTTTATATAAGTATGTTTGAGTCGTTTGGGGTTGAAACACTAGGGCCTTGGGGTCCGACTGCTCACCGAGTGTTTCGGGAGATCGCCAAGCGGTTGGTCGAATCTTCACGTGACCAAAGGGCTGGCCTATTTTTAGCCCAAAGAGTCAAAATGGCAGCCTTTTGGGCACTTTTCCCATTGACAGCGATGCGGACGAATTTTTTAATGCCCAATGAGGTATGTAATACCCCTCTTTTAAGTTTTGTTATATACCTGTACATACTGTACTTATATATCTTTATAATTCATGTTTATGACTGAGTGAGTAAAATTAATGTTAGCAAAAAAAAAAAAGGAAATAAATAAATAAGACAAATAAATAATAATAAATAAGAGAATTAAAAATTATTAATGTATTGTGCAATGTACTTACGTACCAGTCTTTTATTATCCAATAAAGGCAAGGTTACCGCGAAAACAATAATGACCCCTGCCAAAAGCCCCATATTTGTACTATGAACAAAGTAAGTTTGCAGGAATTAATAGGTGAACCTTATTATTATAGTTAAGCTGATTTTATTAAAAACTCGTGATAACACAGTTTAGTAATTTCAAGTTAAATGCACGTGGATCGTGCTATCTATTATCTGTTGATAGTATTTAATTATGTTGGGCTCATATAAACATACATTATGAAATACAATAGACGTAGTTATAAAAAACCCTGTACGAAATCGATACGTGTTTCACCTCTCAACGAGGCATTCAAGGCTCTCACGTTCGGGTTCACAACAAGTCAATCGTAATCCTGAGGCGCTCGTGAGAGCCCTGAATGCCTCGTTTAGAGGTGAAACACGTGTCGATTTTTTACAGTGTTTTTTTATGACTGTTTAGGAATAGTTAAACGGAATACGTTACTAAATATATCTACGTCTATTGTATTTTATAATGGATTTCCGCCAAGTCACACCTGAATCAATTAACTACCTATACTATGAAAGTAATAGAATATAATTATTATTTTAACTTTGTTTTCTCTAAGTTTTCCTGTAGTCATCAAAAAACCTGAGAGCAGTGGTGGCCCAGTGGAAACGGCCACGACTTACGAGTTGTAGGTCGTTGGTTCGAACCCAGGCAGCCGCTTTACTTTGTGTATCACCATTGCTCTCAAAACGGTGAAGGAAGACATTGTGAGGAAACCGGCATGTCCTAGAACCAAAAAATCGAAGACATGTGACATCTACCAACCCGCACTGGGCCCGCGGTGGTACGTTACAGCCCACTGCCTCTCGAAGAGAGGAGGCCAGTGGCCCAGCAGTGGGAACATTAGGCTGGTTATGCACTACAACACCTTAAAAAGCATAAGTAACACCTTCAAAAACAGTCAGTTTTAAGAAGGATCTAGGTTCAATTTCGAGTAACACTACGTTAATGAAATGTTTAAGGGGTTGGCAGGCTGAATGATATGAATAATTTAATGAAAACAAAAAAAAAACGATTTATTTTTTCTCAATAATACATAAATATTATTACTAGCTGCGCCCCGCGGTTTCACCCTCATAAGTTTCGATTCTGTGGGAATATCGGGATAAAAAGTATTCTATGTCCTAAATCAAAATCAAAATCAAAATATTTTATTTCACATAAACCTACATGGGCACTTATGAAACGTCAGAATCTAGGTGCACGGTTCCAATTGGTCGTTTCCTATGGAGAAGAGCCGGCAAGAAACTCCACGGTTACTCTTTTAAAAATAAATGGGTTTTACAATGCTTTAAAAAATGTACAGTTTGAATAGGTATGCGAGGACAGCGTAGGCCTGTCAACAAGATACTTAAAAAAATAGAAAATAGTCTGCAAATCGACAGTCTGTTGTGCCTACAACGTTCTCACATTCACAAAATATAAAGGAATCTATATAAAGGTCGAATAAAATAATAAAAACCAATTTAACCCAAATGGTTGTCACTACAACTTTAACCAATCCGAATGAGAACCCTACTTTAAAATGAAATTTGAATTGTAGGCATATAATGTCAAATAATGAAACTACATGTCAAGTAGTACCTAAATAAAAAAGTAAAATAAAATACATATCGTAATTTGGGAGCATCCTAACCTATGTCATGTTCTAGCCATGTCCCAATTATATCATCCAAATCCGTTCAGCGTGAAATCTTAACAAACAAACAAACAAACTCACTTTCACATTCATAGCTGAGCTCTTTAAGTTCTTAGTTGAGCTCCACAATTACTGTCAATTGCTTGCACTGACTGGACAGGTCCACTCAAATCTGTGTGGTTCTTTCCTCAAAAGACCAGTTCAGATACTAATCTACATGGTCCTCATAAGGCCTGACCAAGATTATGTCTGGACTTTAAAAGAGACTGTGTGCTGTGACCTCTGAATTTGTTTCGGCCTTTCTTCTCAGAGTAGTCAGATAGGAAACGCCGATCTCTTCTAGCCTAGCACTAATATGTTTTTACTATGACGTGTAAAAGTGATTCCGATATCCTATTTACAGAATAAACAATTTCATTTCATAATCTTAGTTAAGACTAGGTATTTAAGAAATCAAAGATAATAAAAATATCAATATAAATGTGCATGATGTAAGTACATTGTTATTATTCGACACACAACATAAAACTTATAATAATACTTTATTTATTTAATAAAAACTTTCCAACAATACAACTTATTATTTTATGAATAGTACATTATAAAGCAATTACGATTTACGATCATATCTAATGTCTTTGTAACAATACCCACTTGCAAAAATAAAATAAAACTGTTAATTTGACTAAATACACAGAACTTGATGCAGAATATCTTATACCACAGTATGCTTAAACTCACCAAACGCTTTATTTCCAGGTCCAGGAGATTGCGTGAAGAGTCTCTCTTTTGACAATGGAAATAAAGAGAAAAAATCCTTGATTAGTCAAGGATTTTTTCGAAATTGCTCTCCTGCGGCATTCATATGATTCCTGGAAAGTGCTAACTATTACATGATAAACTTTACTTAATAATAAGTGATAAAGTCATGTTGATAGGCTGCTGTACCGAAGCAGGGTATCTCTATGCCGCCATTTGGAGTTGGACATCTAAACTGATCAAAGTATCTCTGAGTCGCTTTCTTTGTTCGCTGCTTAGAGGGACGAGGGGCTGACGAGTCTGGCCCATCCTGATCCCAGTCACCAGTTCCATAGCCGTCTTCATGGCAGGGACGAAGTCACCTGCAAGTATTACATCTTTTTTTTTTTGTAGCTAGGAAACCGATGGTGGTTAAAGACTCATGGCTGTTTGTGTATGTCAGTTTAAATGTTTGTAAACGCACCCACGATATAGGAGAAATTCCTAGTGTGGGGCAACGTAAAAAATAAAAATAAAACTTTGGTTGACCCGAAAAGATTTCTGTGACGATAAGAAGAAACTGCTCACTGAGGGGGTAGAAACGGCTGTTGTGGTTCACTTTGGGTAAGGCTTATGTCCAGCAGAGGACTGCTAAGGCTAAGTCGGTTAGAAGGTTAGAACAGTGGCTGGGTACTTTTTTTTCCTACTTTATCACTAACTTCTTGTCTTACAGATTATACTATTAACGTTTTTCTTTTGAATGTAGGTATATTGTGTACACACGGCTACATATCAAGCTATACATTTCCAGTATAAGCTGACCTCTCATTGCACGGAAATCCAAAAAAATGCAAGATCAGCTTTTACTGGAAATGTATAGCTTGATATGTCGCCGTGTGTACCTGGGTCAAATAATTTCATTTCCTTTCTTTTACATCGGAAATTTTCTATTATGTTTTATTTTCTATCGCTATTAGGCCGCGGACACGAGGTTAGCGGCAGCGGCGCGGCGGCGGCAGCGACGCGGGGAGCGGCGCGTTTCAATGCATATAATATGGAACTGGCCTCGATCGAAGGCAGCGGCAACGGTTCCATTTATATAAAACTATGAATTTGAACGCGCCACTCACTTCGTGTCTGCGGCCTTACTAACGAAGCTTGTAAAATAAGGGTTTGATTGATCACCTTGTGAAGCTATAGCATCGACTAGTTTATTCAGTCTCCGCTGTAGGACCCTGGCCTTCACCACCTCTCCATCCTTCACTGCCTCCACTATATTATGCACCAGGTCTTGAAACAGGTTGGCAACGGTCGCGATGCTGGAGTCATGGCCCATCAGAACTGATGGCGCGATGTGCTGGAATTCAAATCCATACTAGTATTATAGATATGTGATCTGGAGAAGGCTAAATTTCATTACGGATATTTGATCCAGGAGGTAAAAAAATATGAAATACAAAATAAACTCAGTCTAAGACGCGGGCACCAGCTAGTGCTTCGGGTGACTGATCTTGGCGACAAGCGAGACATACTCGTAACAGTAAGGGATGTGTGGCCGGCTTTGGGTGTCATTTCGATGGGTCTCTTGGACGCAAAGAATGTCGCACTGAGTTTTGCGGTAGATATCAGAAAGAATTTCAGATTTAAAGAAAGAAAGAAAAATATTTTATTTGGGACACGCACAGGAAATAAAACAATAAAAACAAAACATTAAAAAAAAACAAAAAAAAAACAAAAAAAACAAATGACAAAGAAAACCTGTGCGAGGCCAAAAAGGCTCCTATCTCAGCATAATGCTACGATATAAGAGAAAAAATAAACAAATATCGCAGCGCTGGTATTCTGATAGGGCCCGCTGTGATGCTACGGACATCCACGGCACATGTGGCCTGGTCCTTATCGGGGGCGACATACCCATTGCATAGGTACACCTCTGCCTAACCCTTCGGGGAATACAGGCGTGATGTTATGTTATGTTATACAAATGATTTGTAATAGTGGTAATAGGTACCTATTAAGTGTATCCTTATGTTTTTTTTTAATTCCTCATTTTTTCGTAATTGCACCTACCACTGTTTATCTCTGCATCACCCAAAGGTTGCCTTGTTAGAAAATGCCGCCTCTGTACATTTCTGTGCTTAAAGTATTAAATTAATAATGGTTACTATGACACTGGTCGTTTTAATGTTGACAATAAGCTAACTGATTCAGAAACTTTTATAGAGGATTTATAGCATGGGTGTAGATAAATAAATTAATGATGGATTATAAATTAATCCAGTGTAAACTTACATGGTTAGCAATGAATATCTTCTGGTCTTTAACCAGCAATTCGGCCACTTGGTCTGCTATTACCAGGTCAGCCTTGGCCCCTTTGAAGTTTGGTACTTTGGATGAGGCTTCTAAGAATACTTGCCGCATGTTAACTGCGAAGAAAGGGATTATAGGGCTTTATTAATCGCGTATTTAGTTATTGTGTGTTCTATGGAGTGCGGAAGGTGGTATTTTTTTTCATATTCAAATCAACGCTCCATGACCTTATCCCACCATATCCCTTCCACTGACGGACAACGAGACGTACTGCGGGGTACCATGCATCCACACTTGGTCGTTACACCGACAATAGTACTAAGCGCTTCTCATCCACATTTATTATACGCACGGCCAAAGTGTGGAACTCTCTGTCAGCGTATGTGTTCCCTTCCACGTATAGCCGGTAATTGTTTTTTGCTAAGTATGTATTTTCTACAATAAAGTATATATAAATAAATAATATAAATAAATAAACCCGTCTGCCTTCAAAGCATGAGTGGACAGGCATCTTCTGGCGTTTCTCGTTTTATCATAGACCTCATCCATCGCTTTCCATCAGGCGAGATCGAGGTCAAGCGCTGGCCCATAACAATAAAAAATAAAAAAGCGAATCAAAATATTTTATTACACATAAACCTACATGGACACTTTTAAAACGACAGAAGCTAGGTGCTCGTTGAGTCGTTTCCAATTGGTCGTTTCCTATGGAGTAGAGCCGGCAAGTCCACGGTTACTCTTTTAAAAATAATTGGATTTTAGAATGTTTTCAAATTGCAATGTTAATAGGTATGAGAGGATAGTGTAGGCCTTGTCAACAAGTACCAGAGGGGCAATTCCCGTATTTTTAAGAATGTTACGAACATTCTTAAAAATACGCGTCTCATTTCTGTCAAAAATAGTATTAATTTACCAACATTTTTGACAAGTTTGACAGAATGCGACTTGAATGTGAACGTTTTTAAGTACAAGAATTGGCCTTCAGGTACCAAAATAGAAAATGGTCTGCAAATCTATCAAGTCTAATCAGCCTACAATATTCTCACATTAACAAAATATTTAAAAAGAATATTATTGTTAGCACTGTTATAGTTTATAATCTAGCTAGCGAGATTATAAACTATTAAAAAAAAGAATTGTTATAGTACTTAAAATGATGTGACAATGATGTTGTATGGATTCTTTGCTTTATCAATACTTATATAACAAAATGTTCAACGTTGAAAATTAACCATATTATTACCATCGACTCCGGTCATCATAGGGAAGTGATAGTATATCAGGGGCAGCGTTGGTGCTGCCTGGGACACTCTCTGCAGGTAACACACCAACTGGTCCACAGTCTTCGGCTTGTAGTACAGTTCCGGAAGAGTCATAATACCATCAGCTTTTAGCTTCTCTGCGTGTTCGGCCTGGTGAGGAAGAGAAGCTTCAAGCACACGAATGATGATATTTAATTTGAAACTTTTAAACGACACTCTAGTTTTATACGTAACTTTGAACATAAAGGACATAGCGCAGGATATATTTACTTCGTGAGGAAAACCATCGCAACCGATGTTCCAAATCTGCCTAGTCTTTTCCCAACTATGTTGGGGTCGAGTCTAACCGGATGCAGCTGAATACCAGTATTTTACATGGAGCGACTGCCTACCTGATCTCCACAACCCAGTAACTGGGTAATACGATACCCCTAGGTAACACTGATTGTCAGACTTACGGGCTTCTGTCGACCCGCATCACAACCGATGATAATGAAAAAATCTTGAAGATTTTAGTTATGTTTTAAGTGGAAACCATTCTGTTTTTATTTGTGCACGTCTTGTACGCTTAGTCAAAATGGATAAACTCAGATGCGAAAACAGATAGGCGAGGTTTTATTATATTAACCAGTTCTAAAACATCCGGTAAGGGGGCGCCACCGACTTGAGCGATGACTTTGGTACCAAAAGGTCTCGCAGCTGTCATCCAGGCATCTAGGAGTGACTTCCTCTCTTCAACACTCAGGGACATGCCTTCTCCTGTAGTTCCACCTACTTTGGGAGAAAATAAGTAATAATAATACTTTGAAGCAAAACAAACCATGGATGGATTATGTGAAAGTTGGGGTGGATCGAACATATTAGAATATCGAAAATTAAAATATCGATTGTATCGAAATATCCAAAATTGTTATACCTAAGCTTAAAATGTCTAAAATTGAAATGCCGAGTGATTAAAAAATCGAATGATTCAAAATGTCGAAAATCTTTATACCTAAGTTCAAAATGTCGATAGTCATTATACCTAAGTTCAAAATGTCGATAGTCATTATACCTAAGTTCAAAATGTCGTTAGCCATTATACCTAAGTTCAAAATGTCGTTAGCCATTATCCTAAGTTCAAAATGTCTATTGTTATTATACCTAAATTCAAAATGTCGATAGTCATTATACCTAAGTTCAAAATGTCGATAGTCATTATACCTAAGTTCAAAATGTCAACATTCAATACATTTAAGTTCATTATATTTGGGTATGTTAAAAATACCTACTAGTAAGTGACTTTGAGGTCCCTCTAGTGTTGGTGAATCGTTTGGGTTAGGTTAGGTTAGAACAGTGACCATTAACGTTTACCCACAGTCATTCATATTTAAAGCTAAGAAAATAAAGTTTTTATGGACAGAAAGGATTAGGCGCACAATGCCACATTCGCAATTCGTTTTTTTTTATTTTTATATTTCACATAATGTGTTTTCCATAAATAATCGTTATTTTGTCAAATTATTCTGTATAATCTGTAAATTATATTAAAAGTAACACGTTGTATATGTATACGCGCAAATAAATACACATAAAATAATAATATACAAAAACAAGACAACCAATGGGAAAACATTAACATTTACCATTTATTATTATTTACTCTTAATTACATACCCAGAATGCCGTTGACTCGATGCTTGTTCAGATGTGCCATGTAAATGGGTATGATGGACAGGTCCACACATCCTGACTCCAAGAAGGGAGTGAATACTGGTGCCAGAACTCCTTCGACTTTGAAAACCTGAAGTCAAATAAAAAATATAAAGTCGGAGTGTATAGGGTGTGTCCAAAACTACAAGACATCTATATAAAGGCGTGTATACACGAACGCACAAGAACATGGTGAACACGAACATCGAACACTTTGTTCACATGTGCGTAGCGAAACGAACATCTGACACTGTGTTCGTCAAAACCGATCGTGGCGAACCAATTTCGTTGTTCTATGTGGACGGTGTTCGGAAAAGTGGCTATTTCACTATCGACCACTTCCAAAGGCGAATCCATGGGTACTTAAGAGAGCGGGGCGGTTGAGCGTGAACACAAGTAAAACTGTGTTCGTATGGTGTTCGTGTTCCCTTTGCTAATTTACGTCCACACGTCCGAACCAAATGTTCCGTGTTCGATGGTTGTGTTCACCATGTATTGTTCGCTAGTGCGTACACGCCTTAAGGGCTTGTACACAAAACTGCTATGCGATGCGAATTCGCAACGCAGAAGCTTCGTTCCTAAGAAAATCTAAAGGTGTCGTCGCAGATTTTTGCGATGCGACGTCGCAGCAAGGTTTTGTGTACACGCCCTAAGACATCGATAGCGTTTCTCCATACGTGATTAAACATGGCTTGGCGAAGCTTTGGGTTCATGATTGAAGAGGTATATGGGTCTCGTGGCTAAGTAATAACAGCCGCAAGGACCATTCCACACCATACCAGCCTCTATACCAGTCTGTACATCTTTATCCAACAAACCGGAATATGTTTCTGGTCGGGGGATACCCTCCCAGACGCGACCAGTAGGGTTCCCATGAAAAATAGAAAATCCTAGCATGGGATTGTTTTTAGGTTCATTGTGTTTTATCGAAAACCTTTTTGAGTGATTATTTTTTAGCACCCGAAGAGGGCGGGGGTCCTCCCTCTAACGGTTTTTGAGAAATCAAGTGTTGCTATTTGCAAAAATTTGGCCCATCCTGTATATGAAGACTTAATAAAACCTCCCTTACGTGTCAATGTCGAAAAAGGTGTGTTGTGGATGAAATTAAAGCGATCGTTGTATGGACTAATTTTATTAATATAATTTTAAGAATAAAAGATAAGAGAAACATCAATCTAATCTAGAATATTTTTTAAATTACTAGCTTATTAAAAGATTCCTTAAATTGCGGGGGAAAGGTATGTAGGTAGGGGGAAAGGTATTAAACTTTATTTTGTTAATTTTATGTACTGTCGATAAAGTATATATTTTATTTTTAAATGGGCTCAAGGAAGTATTTTTTTATGTTATTAATTAATATATGTATAAGTTTCTTTCTAGTTTATTTAACAATTTAAATGTTTGTCTTTAAGAATTGCCATAAACAAAATTAAATGTGATTGTCAAAATAATAAAAGATATGGTGAATAACGTATAAAAATAGTTTTATTAAAGAGGAATTTAACAAAAGCTGGTAGAAACTAAATAAGATACTGGAAAATTCGCTTACCATTGCAGAATGCAAATGAACAATGGATACACACAGAACAGTTACAGAGTAAGAACGCGAGATGACTGAACTGAATCCAATATCTTGTAAAGTGATACTGTAGGAAGCTGATTGAAAGTAGGTAAGGTAAATGATACACTTAGATCTATCGTTCTAGTAGATATGAGCGCCGCGACGGCGCGTCGCTTCCGCCGTGATTTCTCCCGCGCCGCCGCCGCCGACCATAGGCGACGGCGGCGCGCCGAGCCCGAGAGGCGGCATTCAGTTTAACCTAACACACGGACTGAACCGAACGCACGTCTGCGTGGATGCAGACAAAAAGCGGCACTAGACGTGGACGTTTATAAAAAGAAACTGTTAGACATTACAATTTCTGTGTTGTTATCAACAAAAAACCGCAGTTTTTACAAGTTTTTGTAAGCCGCCGACTTCAAAAAGTCGGCGCGCCGCCGCCGACAGATTGACTATCGGCGCTCATATTTACGTTGTAGTAGTTGTGGGAAAAGGCAAAATATTGTAAATTTTGTAAATTGATTTGTAAATTTTGTTAGTCCTCCTATTTTACTGTTTGTATTTCCTGTGCGTGTCCCAAATAAAATACTTTAATTTTTTTATTTCTTTATCGATGTTATTATGTCCTAGTCCAGGTAGATATATAACTATTTCTATATTTGTAGCTAATGCCCAGCTTACGTTGCAATGCTTTTTTTAGTGTAAATGATGAAAATGATCTAAATAACTATGAACACTAAACTTTAACCACAAAACACAAGGAATGTTTTAGAATGAACACAAATCCAAATGAGGTATATAAAGTTATTTTTTTTTAGGTAATGAGTTCATTGTGAACAGTCTGTTCGCCCAGATATTTTTGACGCTGACTGTACATTGTACTGTATCGGACGAGTTGGGAATCGAAGTCGAAATGCAACGTGAATCGAGTTGTGAAAACTGACCACAAATTGACGTATGTGACCTATTAAGGATAGCGACAAAATAGCGAATTTGACGAATGGTCATCATATCTGTGAAAACGAAGGAGGTAAAAAATTCTAGTTTGTACTCCGAACGAACAACAGCAGCAGACCTTTACTAGCCTTTACTTAAACAAAAAAAAAAAAACTGTCAAAACACGCGAGTTGTCATTGCACAAAAAATCAACAAATCATTTTCAAAATTTTGCTGCACCTGCAAGAAAAGGCCCTAAATTTAGTGTTGATGTTGAAATTTAACTTAGCCGCTAAATTTATGAAAACTTATAGCAAGAATACAAACAGATCTGTTCTTGTTATCTACACCGGCGGCACCATAGGAATGGTAAAGACTGTTAATGGTGAGATATTTACAGTTCCCTTTATATTTTTTAAATTTACACTACATAAATCACAGTATCTATACATATAATAAAGCTGAAGAGGGTCGAAAGTCTTTACTTACATGAAAGATATTCGAAAAAAAGTTGGTTGAGGATACTTAGAATCGATAACAGAACACGTTCCAACAGTTTTTAGAAATTTTACCTGTTTGTCTGTTTATCTGTATGTCTGTTTATTTGCATCGCGTTATCGCGCATCACGTTAAAACAGCTGAACCGATTTCGATGAAATTTGGTACGGGAACACTTTGAACCCTGGGACATAGGATACTTTTTACTTACATATATAACGCGGGCGAATCCGCGGGCGGAAGCTAGTTGTGGAATATTATTGAAATGACTGCACTTTAGAATTATATTATTCCAAATAGGCTATATACCTATTACAACTATTACAAATCATTTGTATAACATAACATAACATCACGCCTGTATTCCCCGAAGGGTTAGGCAGAGGTGTACCTATGCAATGGGTATCTCGCCCCCGATAAGGACAGGACGCGTTGTGTTCCACGCGCGCCTCAAAGAGATGTCACTGAGATGAGAGAGAGAGAGATGCACAACTGACGAGGCCCGTTAGGGCCGATGCCTGCCGGGGTCGCGGGAAAGTCCGAAAGGGTTACCGTGGCCTCTCCCTGGCAACACAGGCAACTTGAACCGAACCGAAGGAACATGGGTGGGTTGTAGTCAGTATTTAATAAATACCAACAAAAAAAAACGTTCAGACTCAGAATGTCCCTTTCCCAAAATGTCCCTCGGTTTCAAATAGTCCCTTTCCCGAAATGTCCCCTACCCATAATGTCCATTTCCCAGAAGGTCCCTTTCCCGAAACGTCCATTTCCCAAAATGCCCCCTTCCCGAAATTTCCCTTTCTCAAAATGTCCCTTCCAAATGAGCCTGAACGAAAAAAAAGGGTTGTACCTAGGGCGAAATGTGGGTGTACTAACCCACATTTCGCCAGTTATGTTTAAGTCCCATGTAATAGGGGGCGAGCCTATTGCCATTAACCGGGCACAAATCCAGACTCCGGGCTGCTAGGCTGCTACTGACAAAATTCCAGATGGAAAATCCCATTAACACTTTGCTCGACCTGGGAACCGAACCCAGGACCAACGCATTTGCGACCACTAGACCAAGGCAGTCATTAAAATCAGTACCTAATCCAAATAATTCTTCTATTCTTCCTACGGCAAACGGTCTAAAACATCATTCGGTCGGTCTGCTTATATCTGCTTATATCTATTGAGTCTAGTATTTAGTTTTAGTTGATCTATCTGTTCAGGTTCCTCGGCGAGAACGTCAAACTCTCGCTTGGCTGAATTGTGCCTGCCTTTATACGCGGGAAAATACCCTACAGTCAACGTACAGATATACACAAGTATACCTATTTTGTACATAAGTACACACACAGAGACAGCTCTTTATAGATGCGGGATTAAATGTGCAACGGGCAAAAAAATAATGAATAAATGTTTTTTTTTTTTTGAACGCGTTATATTCCATAAAAGCTGTATTTTTATGAGTAGAGTCTAGTATTCAAGGTGGACCGATGACCTTGTGAAGGCCCTGGAATCCACTGGATGCGGGAAGCACACAACCGGTCGAAGTGGCGGTGCTTGGTGGCCCACGTCCAGCAGTGGACGTCTTTCGGCTGACATGATGAAAGAAAGAAAGAAAGAAAAATCCGTTTATTGGCATTACACCAGAAAAATACACCTTAAAACTATAAAAAACAGAAAATAATGATTGTAATGGCAAAAGGGCCTCAGCTCAGCATAATGTCTGATGACAACACAAAGTGTACCACCTGACGCTGATTTTCAGCTGTTACTGCAACCCACGACCATGTTGATGATGCTGCTCATAGTATTCTACCGTGTGGTCCAAAAAAAGTTTTACTACTCGGGATGTCTCCCTGTTTAGTTAAATAGTTTTACTATAAACACAAATAACAAGATGGAGTGAAGTAAAAATATCTTATTCTCTTATCTACGATATCTGGTTGACATGACCATAATAGGTTAGGTTT
Organism: Eupsilia transversa; assembly: GCA_914767815.1. Classification (NCBI taxonomy): domain Eukaryota; kingdom Metazoa; phylum Arthropoda; class Insecta; order Lepidoptera; family Noctuidae; genus Eupsilia; species Eupsilia transversa. Next base: position 10,901,757 of record OU611891.1, read on the forward strand.
GAATAGTAAGCGTGATAAACTTTTATGAAACTTGTCTTTTACGTAACAATACATTTATCTGCATATTTAGATTGTTTCTTATACATGTATTTACTTATCATAATTTGGGTTTAAGCATAGATAAACTCCGTGAAAGGTGAAGGTCAGTTAATTCATATCAAATCAATTCAAAAGTCATTTATTCAAACTAGGCTGAGAATCAGCACTTTTCGAACGTCAAAATTACATAACACAGTCCCCCAAAACGCCCACCCTTCACCACTACCTAGTGCTTTAGCTGGGAAGAAGAAGTGGTGCAACAAACTCCCCAGCAGAAAATTCGCACTATGTTGATCTTAGATCTCACTAGAGAAGCAGTAAGGGCCGTCTGTCATTTATGCACGTGTCGATAACACAGGCATCCCACGCCGCGATTAATGTCAGTCTTAATTCTTCAGTCTGCGTTTCAGAGCCGCGTCGAACGCACCGCAAGCGGAACGACCGCGGATCATTTCGCGAAAAAAAGTTCGATAAAAAAGTTTATTTTTCAAAAATGGAAGTCAACGGTTGTGTTTTAAAAGAGTTAAACAATCTTGTGGATACGTCAAAATTGGGCGCGAATCTTCTCCCGGAATTAAGAAGAGGGCGGAGACTTTCTAGGGCACATAATGAGACCAGTGAAAGACGTGTTCTAGTTATTTACACCGGTGGAACCATTGGCATGGTGAAGACTGAGGAAGGTGACAATGTTTGGTCTTCATAGATTAAAAAAAAAATATGTTCTTATTTTCGGTAAATAGGTTGCTCTCTATAATCTCAGTTCCGAGTTTAAATCGGTTCGACATTTAAATTTAGTTGGAATCTCGTCTTGTGGTGCTGTTGCGTCTGCTAGTGTTTATTATTTTAGAGGTACCTACTTTGGAACAGCATTGCTTTCAACATTTTATGCAAATTGGTACAAAATAATACGTTAATAGTTTGACCGCTTCACTGATCTATTAATTAAGTATTAATTTATTATAGACATCAAGTTCCATGGACTCCATTAACTCTCCGTTGTAAATATTTATAGCACTATGCTAGGGTACGCTAAATGTCACAGAGTGTCAAAATCTGGTTACGTATCTGTGAGAACGTATTACATATAAATAATAAGCAAACAAAACCTTATCTTGATGAAAAAACACTAAATCTACATGTGTTTGTCTGTTGCTCTTACGACCGTCTTACGTTATCAATTACGTCGCTAGTGACATAATGTGTAGATATTTTTTTTTGCGTATTATGAGTATCACTTGACCGACCTTAGGAGAGATGAGAAATTGTGTGACTTAGGTGGTTTTGCGAATAAATAAAACGTACCTAGAACTCTGCAAAAGTAGTTAACTAGAGAAACTATACAGGACTATAAAATCTGCCTAGCCTTTTCCTGTAGTTTAGTCTCTGTATACAAAGATGGTCACCCATCCACGGAACAACCCCGGCAAGCGTAGATTAACCTGATAGATCGATCTGTGCTGCTTTTATTACTTGCTTGCCACGATCTCTCTCTCTCTCTTTAATTTATTATGTTATGTATTCTGGATAAATATAGAATAGATAAATAATAAACATGACATAACAAAATCACGCCTATAAGGGTTAAGCCAGTGTTAATCCCACATTTCGCCAGTTATGTTTAAGTCCAATGTAATACGGGGCGAGCCTATTGTCATCAATCGGGGATAAATCCAGACTCCGGGCTGCTACCACTTCGATAACTTTGCCCGACCCGGGAATTTTGGGATCTTTTTAATATATTAATATAATTCTTTGCCTTTGATAAAATTTATTCCTGTTTGGTCGAATCCACCTTTAATAATATATAAGTTGTCTTTGTGTAAACTGATATACTTACAAGAAGTAAAAAAATCTAATAAATCATGTTGAAATCATAAAACATATCGCGAGTCATCTCAATAACAGTAAACTTTGCTGTTTTAGTAAATAGTAGTAAATTAGCGAAACAAGGCATGATGTTATATTATGTTAGCTGTACATTATGTGCCAACTTTTCTCTGTAAGACAGGCTCCTAATCTCATAAAAGTCATAAATCTGCATGCCTGTGGGCAGTGTTGAAAAGTACGCCAGCAATAGGTATTTATACTTGTCCACCTATTCAATCAAGTGTATTTAAAGCAAGTGTTAATTTATTACGTGCAACCGACGTCATGTTTGTTGTTAACTCAATGCTCACTTTACTCACGAGACGGGTGATGTTGTTCTGTCTTGTTATGAAACTTATGCATATTTACTATTTACCACATTGTATTTACTTACAGTGGGTTATTCCGTTTATCCACCCCAAAAAATCCGGCTCATTGGTGGTTCGTCCGAATTTACTCGCCCGAAACTGGTATTTAGGCTGCAAAAGCGATGCATCAGGTCAATGTGTGGTCTTAAGACAACTGATAGCTGTATTCCCTATTTTAAATCGTTAAAAGTATTAACCTTGCCTTGTTTATATATAAACGGCTTTATTTGTGAAATGTAACCCACATCTGTTTAAAAAATTATCAGAGGTCAGGAAAAATCCAATACGGACTCAATACGTCAATCAAATATGTCAAGTAAAATGTAAAACTGCACTAATGCAAAAAAGCTTTTTTGGTATTGCCCCACTCATATATAATAGAATTCCTAATATTATAAAAAATATGACTACATTAAAATTTAAAAGGGCGCTTAACGAAATTTTAATTATGAAAACTTATTACAGCATTCACGATTTTCTTAATGATGATTCACTAACTGATTGACTTACTGTTACCCTGATTGACATAATTACTGTGGTCCTGGTTCACTTACTTTTTGTTCCATTTGACATTTATACTCTATCTTATTTTTTACTAAATATTTTTATTGCTGTAACCATTACTGACATTATTTAATGTAAACCTTTGCATGCCCACATGACGGTAAAATATGGAGAACTTTATTTTATAAACACCTATGTACTATACCCATGTTTGCAAAGAAATAAATGATTTGATTTGATTTGATTTGATTTGATTTGAAACGTAGGCGAATCGACAACTCCGGAAATCAATTCGCCAACAAATAAATTCACTTTGTGCGATTCGCCTCAAGAAAGATATTACCTATTATTTAAAAGTGTCGTTTCGGCCGTTTGGGGCAAATCACCAATAAGACAAAAATCCACCCTAAAGTGGATACTCGGAAACGTATGTCCGAGAATCCACCCTTGGCATACTTGAAAAAGTAAATGAATCTATTCAATCTTGAATCGTTCAATCATTTAACTGAATACTGATACACCTCAGACACCTGTCATATATGTATAATTATTTCTTTTCCCAAACTATCATAGTGCAGTTTGGGAAATTAGCTCTGCACGGTAACAACGAAGTGTCTAGCAATAACGCTCGCGTTGACCGACTATACAGAGGCCTTAGTGTAAGTTTGCAAGTGAGTAAACGTAACTATCGCGTTTGCGTTAAGATTTGACTGATAGATCATAATGCTAAGAATATAAAGGTGAGAATAAAAATCTTAACGCAAACGCGATAGTTACGTTTACTCATTAACGAACTTACACTAAGGCCTCTGGTGGATTTTTTCACATCTTTTTCAAAATCTGTGAATGCAGATCAAAATTTCTCAAAAAGTTAATTGCAGTCAAATAAAAACATTTTCCTGTAGCTACAACGGTTAAGGTTGCTTCTCTTGCTGCCCTTGCTGCCCCATCTCAAAAATTCACTCTGCATAATTATGTATACTGTCAATACTGTGGAGCTTTATTCTAAGGCGAAGACGTCCTGTTAATATTGGTTACAGTATTATTACTAATTTTTTGTAAATGTTTTTATTGCTAGTTTACATAATATTGTGATAACATGGAGTTCAGGCGAGGATGTAAAACCACTTAGAGTAATCAGCTGTTTTATTATTTATTCGCGTATTGTGTAAAGTCTGTCTTATAATTATGTTCTGCCAAAAACAAATACCTATCTTTATCTTATTTATTTTCGTGTACATTTTTCTGTCCACTATTTTAGAACTAAAACATATTTTAGGGCTCGTGCAGACTAGCGCGATATCGCGGGCGCGACGACTGTCGCGCTGCCTGTCGCGCCCGCGATATCGCGCTGGTCTGCACGAGCCCTTAGGTGGGTAGGTAATCTCCGTAATTTTAAGTGTATGCACTTATAACTAAAATTACGTAATTGCATTGATAATTAAACGCTTAATTACTTATCTAAGATACACCTAATCACAGTTTACGTAATTTTCATAATGCGAAGTAAAGTTTTTTTTTTTTTTTTATCCACAACGGGGAAGCTCTTGGCCAGAATCTCACCTGATGGAAAGTGATGATCAGGCCGAAGGTGGAAGCGAGCTTCACCCGGAATCCTCTACCACAGAGGAACTGGCTATCTTATCTCTAACTGCCGGAACACAACAATGCTTTTTAATATTGTTGTTATGGCGACAGACTTAGATAAGATGGTGGTAGCTAGCCAGGCGGACTTAAAACAAGCCCTACCACCAACCAAACCGAGCAGAAAATTTTGCCCCCACTGGGAATCGAACCCGGGACCTCTTGGTCTGAGACAGGTGGTCTAACCACTAGACCACAGAGGCGGTTGAAGTTTGGATTGTTTGTTAGTAAATCTAGACTGTTAAGGTGGGTTTACACTAAACAAACATAGAACCAGAACAAGAGCTAGAGCATTCTTTTCTTGATATCTATTAGGTATACAATGTAACAGCGAATCAATTTTCAGGCCTCCCCTTTAACACCTAGGCCAAAAATTTTTTGGTATTCAGAATTCGGATAGCTTACGACCTAAAGACGTGCCATTAATAATAGGAAAAAAAAAACGCGGGTTAAAGCTAGTAGTTCTATACAATGTAACAGCGAATCAATTTTCCTTAAAACCTCGGGCAAATATTTTTTGATATTCGGGTAGCTCATGACCTAAGGAGGTGCCATAAAGAATATATTATGTATCAAAAACATTTTAAAAAAAATGCGGTTTAAGGCTAATACTTGACATTTTAGTAAGGAGAGGATAACGAATGAATCTACTGTCCCTGTTTACATAAAAAGGATTTGGTAAGTGGTCTAAAGCTTCGCACAAACTTCTCGGTAGAACATTAAGACGTAAAAGCTTAACAAACAAATAACCAAACAAACTCAATTTCGCATTTTTAATAGGAATAACGATGATAATAAAAATATACACGCAGATGAAGACGCGGAAGAACAGCTGGTACTGGCAACATAAGATAACAATTGAAAAGGCCCTTAGAAAAAAAAAACACAACTGAAGACACTGAAGACTGATATTATAATTTATGTCGGCGCGCGAGACGATGGTGTCAACTCACACCTCGCCTAGTTCTTATCAGCGTGAGACGAAGGTGTCAGTCACACCTCGGCTAACTCAAGATTTCGATGGTTTTTGTTAGCGCACAGAGCTTATTGATATTAAATAATGAATAATTGTTTCCGATAAGAATGGCGACGACGTAAGTTTTATAACGTCGAACGTGGCCAGGAAACGGCTTGGTTTTCTCGTACGAACGTTTTAAGACGATAAGAGTTTAGAATCAGTGGAGCCTGGATCAGGCAGCCAGTCACATTCAGACAACGAGGTCGACTGAGCGCGACTCGTGGACTCGTTACGCCCTTCTAATTCATTTAGGAAAAGCGTAGATTTATAAGTTTTAAGTAGACTTCTAATTAGTGGGCAATATTGTTAAATAAGTTTGAGTAACTAGTGATTATGGTGATTATAGTTACGTCGCGCGTGTCCTTTGCCTACGAAGTAGACAGACAGTTACACAATGAACAATTTAATTGATAATATCCATACTGACAACGATTGTGAACCCGTCGCTCCGACATATATATTTTTTCTTAAGTTCATCTGTCAATTCTTTTAGGTAATTGGAAGCTATTTGTAGTTAGTTTCTGTTGTCCATCGCAATCATTCTATCGTGATAGAGCTTCAATAATATTCTTGAACAATTGCGTTAATAATTTGCCACCAGCAGCGAAATATAGGATTAGGTGCCTCAGGGGGTAAATGAAATAGCATATAAAAGGCGAATAGGTATTGTTGTTGTTTGAAATATCCTTATGAAGATCCTGCCGATAGGTGGCTTAGTAAATGGAGGGCTGTTTTTAACCGAATTCACATAGAAGGATTTGGACAGTTTGCTAATGAAGTCGGTTGCGAATGTATTAATGATATTTTTTATTGAGCCGTTGTTGTTGAGGTACAGATTAGTGCAATGGTTCACTCCGGAAAATCATTTAAATAAAAAGCGACTCTTGTTACGATACAATAAAGTGAGATTCAGGACGCCCACCTACAGATATATATTCACCTAGAAGTTGCCTCTCTTTCTATCGACTGAATTGGCCCGACAAGACGAGCCCGCCGCGTACTTGTAGCTTCATACCTCAAAAATGCGGAGTGAACCTTCCTTCTGTACTATTCTGTGGTTGAGAATGTTGAGATGTACCTAGAAATGTTAAATGCAAGTGCAATATTAGTCCAGATTCCATTACTTATTGAAGTTGGCACGAGTTACCTCATCTTCTAATACCAAAAACTTAAAATACAATAAAATATAGTATATAAAATTTAGTAACCTATTCCGCTTAACTATTCTGAAAGAGTCTTAAAAAACCCTGTAAGAAATTGACACGTGTTTCACCTCTCAACGAGGCATCCTCAGGATGACAATTGACTTGTCGCGAACCCGAACACGACGTGTTAACACACCGAGCGCTGGATGCTCGTCGTGTTAACACGTCGTGTTCGGGTTGGCGACCAGAGGCCGTATTATGACGTATTAATGTCACCGTTTTTCCAGTGTGATAGAGAGACGGAGCTATAGAATAGAATAGAATAGAATTTCTTTATTCGAGTAACCATGACTCAATAAAATTGTTAGTAAAACTTACGACTATGTTAGTAAGCACAACAAAAAACAAGAAAAACAACACAAGAAATAACGGTTGGTCACCGTTGCGACATCCCATGAGAGACGGCACAACAGTGACCCACGTACATACAGTCCAGGCGACTCGCAACCAAGCTTAAGACACTGTTGGAGCTGCTCCACACCCTGCGCACCAGGGAAGCGCACCTTTTACGCATTGTTGCGTAAAAGCAATCTACATGCGCATCTGCGAACATCCCTGACGCACTACAGAAACGGGGCAGCCCCACCAGTATCCTAAAAGCATTGTTATATTGAACGCGGAGAGCGTTGTACGATCTTTGCGTATATCTAGCCCACAGGCTGCACGTGTAAAAAGCAGTACAGTAGGCTCGAAAGAGTGTGATTTTGACGGGAAGTGCGCATCGTGCAAACCTGCGAGCCAACATGTTCACTCTAACCGACAACGCCCTCGACAACGCGCTATACAAGGCTGATAGCACCATCCTTTTTTCGCAGTGGAATAATGATGGCATTAATACTTCATAATAAGGCCCCAATCGGCAGTTGGCTTTATAGTCAAAATGGACAATGACGCCATTTTGATTCCTGAGTTGAAAACAGCACAAAAACTCATAATAGCAACTTCAAAATTAAAATACGTTGAGGTTATCGTAGACTTTACTGACATTGGTGAAGTAAAACATCGTGAGGAAACCTGGACTTACAGTTAATATAAGTTTGAAATCGCCAACTCGTCTTAAGCAAGCGTGGTGATCAATACTCGTGCCTTCTCTGTATGAGAAGAGGCCTTTGCCCTGCAGCACGCGTAGCATGACCACTGTAGAAACGGGTTCTGTCGACGGAAGAATAGACTAAATGACAGATAAACAATCACAATCTGTCACTTTGTCTATTCTCCTGTCGACAAAACCCGTTTCCACGGTGGTCATGCTACGCGAGCTGGGGTTCAATAATACGCTGGTATTATTAAAATAGTTTTTTGGCCCAAAATATTTAGCTGCCAAAATATTTAACGCCACGTCTACGTGGCGTCAACGATAAATGAGGAAATGCAGTCTAAAGTAAAGTAAAGTCAAGTTTATTTATTTGCTTAGATTGTAGGATAGGACATAAGGTATTTAAAAAAAAACAATTGTGATCCTTATACAATCTACCTTAAATTAGGCATGCAAACATTAATTAATGAAGTAAACGAGTGGGAAGTCTAGAGGTTAAGCAAACAGACAATAGTGTGAAGTCTAGAGGTTAAGCAAAAAGACAAATGATTGGTCAATAACAAATCCAAAAATACTTACGTCTACCTATACCTGTCCCATTCCTTCGACTATCTACCTATACTTAAGGGTGATTTTACTTGATTATTTCCATCACCACAAAATATTTGATGTAGTCTAACGTAAAGTCAGGGAAATTAATAGTTGAGCGAATAAACTACTAACTTCTATTCGAGTTTATTTTTTCGCTAGGGCATTTTTTTTTTTTAACCACAATGTGTAAAGTCTTGGTCTGAATCTCACCTGATGGTAAGTGATGATCAGGCCGAAGGTGGAGCGAGCTTCACCCGGAATCCTCAACCACAGAGGAACTGGCTATCTTATCTCTAACTGTTGAAACACAACAATGCTGCTAACATTGTTGTTACGGCGACAGACTTAGATAAGATGGTGGTAGCTAGCCCGGCGGACTAAGAACGAGCCCTACCACCGACCAAACCGAGCAGAAAATTTTGCACCGACTGGGAATTGAATCCGGGACTTTCTTAGACTGTATATAATAACAATAATACTTGTCACAGTTGTCACTGGCGTCGATAAAAGTTGTAAGTAAATAAATTGTGACAATATGCAAGGAAAGTTTCCGTATGACTTCAGACTTGTTTACAGAACCTTCACCGGTAGGTTATTGTTTACATCGTTATGTTTGTGGTGGAATTGTTTTTTTTACCTTTCTTACATACCTATTAATGGTTCTCGTGGCTAAATAATAAGAACCACACAGGTCAATCCAAGGTTAAGCTAATCTTGCCGCGGTCAGTTCGTGGATGGGTGACCATTCATTACATATCGAGACACCTCCGTGCCTCGGATAGCACGTCATTCGTAGATCTTTGGCAGTCGTGACGGGTAGGTTACTCGTTAACCCAAAAGTCTGACATCCAGTCTTACCAAGGAGTATCTTGTTACCCAGTAACTGGGCCGTAGAGGACAGATAGGCATTCGCTCAATGTAAAATACTGGTATTCAGCTGCATCAGGTTAGACTGGCAGCTGACCCCAACATAGTTGGGAAAAGGCTACGCAGATTGATCGGTACCAATCTGTCTATGGATTATAAGGCTTTATTGAGGCCCTATTTTGTCTCGGAATCGATCTTACTGGAAGATTGTGGAGTAATTATTTTCCCATCACCCAACATCGAACGGTTACATCTTCCAGTCCTATGATACTAATTTTATGTCTCTTACCTCCGTGTTTCTGTTACCAGGTCTATCTCCGGGAAAGAACATGTTTAAACCCTTGATCCGGAAGTTCCCACAGCTGCATGACGAGAACTACTACCAGAGAATGATAAAGACGTATTCTGCTGACCAAACACTGGAGTCCTTCTTTGTCTTACCAAGTAAGTAAACCTACAAATACAGGCTGACTTTGAAAACATGCAACAAAATTAAAGGGGGTGTTCTACCCATCAATATGAACAACTTTTACTATGGGAGCAAATAGGAATTCGCAAAAAAAAGACGATTTTCTTTTACAAAATGGTCCAATCCGGTATACATTTATACAGAAAGGTCGATTTTTTTTGCGAATTCTTATTTGGTCCTTGAGCCTAATACCATTAATCTGACATAAATTCAGACTCCGGGCTGCCACTGTAAAATTCCTTGCGTAAAACTCTATAACGCTTTAGCTGACCATGGGGTCCAACCGATGACCGCATTCGGTCGCATTTGGGACCGACCAGAAAGCAGCGCAGTCACGATCAAAGAATGACGTAAAACCATTCCTCGTTGCAATTTAACTCATACTTCATTGTTATAAAGTATAATTTAGAATGGTAGCCGTGATTTTGATAAATCTTAGTGATAATTCTAATTTATACTTTACGTTAACGAGTTTTGAGTAACACACACACGACACGACACGACACGACATGACATTCACCGACGAAGAACCATACTTTTACTTTTACGTCACAGTGCTAATTATAAATTGTATTATTCTTATTTTAATAGAAATCAATGATGTTCCCTGGAGAATACTTTATGAAGTCAAGGAATATGATCCTCTGCTAGATTCTTCGGATATGACTGAAAAGGAGTGGATCAAAATCGCTAAAGATATTCAGGTAAAAGGCAATGATCATCCATTAATCCTATTTAATTTTAAGCTGATTTTGTTTTTTTGAAAATTCTTCGATATCTGTACCGTAATTTATAAAGGTTTTCGGTCCCTGATTTAAACAATCTAGACACTACAGATCTAGCTTTAAAAGTATTTGAACTATTTATTTCTTAAAAATGAGGATGTTTATAGCTTATGTGTTTTTTGTAGAGTCACTACGAGGAATATGACGGTTTCGTGATCCTCCATGGTACAGACACGCTCTGCTATACAGCGTCCGCTCTCTCCTTCATGTTTGAGAACCTCGGCAAGGCTGTGGTGCTCACCGGATCGCAGGTAGGTCTACACGAGTGCTACGAAGTCTGTCATAGCACCATACAAGTGCTGAGAAGTTTGTCATAGATCTATTCACAAGCTACGAGGTTTTTCGTAGCACACGTGCTACGAAGTATCTCGTAGTATCACACACGTACTACGAAGTCTGTCGTAGATCTATTCACAAGCTACGAAGTCTGTCGTAGTATCACACACGTACTACGAAGTCTGTCGTAGATCTATTCACAAGCTACGAAGTCTGTCGTAGTATCACATACGTACTACGAAGTCTGTCGTAGATCTATTCACAAGCTACGAAGTCTGTCGTAGTATCACACACGTACTACGAAGTCTGTCGTAGATCTATTCACAAGCTACGAAGTCTGTCGTAGTATCACACACGTACTACGAAGTCTGTCGTAGATCTATTCACAAGCTACGAAGTATCTCGTAGTATCACACACGTACTACGAAGTCTGTCGTAGATCTCTTCACAAGCCACGAAGTCTCTCCTAGTATCTATTCACAAGCTACGAAGTGTCTCGTAGCACACGTGCTACGAAGTGTGTCGTAGCTCTATTCACAAGCTACGAAGTCTGTCGTAGTATCACACACGTACTACGAAGTCTGTCGTAGATCTATTCACAAGCTACGAAGTCTGTCGTAGTATCACACACGTACTACGAAGTCTGTCGTAGATCTATTCACAAGCTACGAAGTCTGTCGTAGTATCACACACGTACTAAGAAGTCTGTCGTAGATCTATTCACAAGCTACGAAGTCTGTCGTAGTATCACACACGTACTACGAAGTCTGTCGTAGATCTATTCACAAGCTACGAAGTCTGTCGTAGTATCACACACGTACTACGAAGTCTGTCGTAGATCTCTTCACAAGCCACGAAGTCTCTCCTAGTATCTATTCACAAGCTACGAAGTGTCTCGTAGCACACGTGCTACGAAGTGTGTCGTAGCTCTATTCACAAGCTACGAAGTCTTTCCTAGTATCAAACAAGAGTATTACGAAGTTTGTCGTCGATCTACACAAGTGCTACGAAGTTTTTCACTTGTAAAACTTGAGTGTGGACTACTAGACTTCTTCTATTCAAAATAAAATCTGAAACATAGACCTGTGAATTTATGTTATCAATAATGCACAGACACATTTTACAAATATATTAAAAGGATAGGAAAAAACTGTGGACCTATTTAACGTGTCAATAAATATATGACGCACGTCTCTTCAATTGGCACTAAATTAAATAAATCAACCATTTCATTAAAGTGGTAAGTGTTCAATTTATTTTTGTTCACTTGTCAACCTATATCTACGCCGCGGTTTATAATGTAACTATTTATGGTGTGTTAACTAGTAATTATGTTTATGTTAATATCAATAATGGTGTTTCATTGGATTGGATGCAGAGTTAAAGTTAGTTGGGCATAAGTTAGGAGACAATGAGAACAAGATGATTTTGTTCTAGTTTAGTTATTTTGGAGAGTACCTACTTAACTATTGTGACTGTGTGTGTGTATATTATTAACGTTGCCTTAAAGTTATATTTTCAAATACTGCGTTATTTGAAAATATAATTTTAAAACGACGTATTTCAATATATTTATGCGCTTGTGAAGAAACTGATACATCGTCAACAATACTCGCAACATTGCAGTTTTCGAGAGATGCCTTGAAGATGCGCAAAAATTATATGAATATTGGCAATGTGAAGGTATTGAAACATTGCTAATATTCATGTAATTTTGTTCACCACAGATCCCAATGTTCGAGCCCCGGAATGACGGCGTGGACAACTTTGTATCATCGCTCATCATCGCTGGTGGCTTCAACATCCCCGAAGTCGCCATCTTCTTCTGTAGCAAACTGTTTCGTGGTAACCGGTACGTTAAATAAAAATTACACTAGTGAACTAAAATATTCATTATGAAATGCAATAATTAATATCGTAACACTGAATATTTAGTTTTAGATGTGAACAGTATTTGTACACTTTTTAAATGATTTTTTTTACACCGAAATCGGTTACAACATCAAATTCAGTGTTATAATAATTGCAATTAATTTTTAATATTATAGTTCAGAAGTTAGCTGTTTCATATTTCCATAAAGTAATATTAATATTGCGAAATTAATCAAAACAGGTAAATATTTGACAGCTATTTGCGACGTTGCCAACTTTTAGAGTAAACACTTTTAAGTACGCAAAATACGCACTTGGGCGTGGAGTTGCGGACAACAGCCTAACTTACTACTGCTTCTAGTTGTGTTCATTATATTGTTCTCTTTCTGAACCTCTGTAGCTCATTGATGACGGTGTGGTCCCCGGGGGTGCAGTGACAATAGACGTTGATCTAATGATAATAGTACCTGAAACTTTCAGCGGTGTTTGGTGTAGGTTAACAATAATAGATTATTCAGTAAAAGTGCAAATTGTAGGTTGCACTTATCCACGTCCGGTTTTGTGAAACAAATTGATATCTCGTAGATTGATGTCATTAGAAGACAATTTTGTCGCCAATTCAACTCCTACGGCTGATGAAGTGTTGAATAATTTTTCACTGGAAACTACAACAAAATTTCATCACCCCTTGTTATAGAACTCGCAAGATCTCCGTGAACAATCTCTTCGCCTTTGATTCTCCGAACGCCGTGCCTCTCGTCAAGGTGGGCCTGGACATGGAAGTCAATAAGGCTGCAATCTTTAAACCCAGTGTCATCGAGAGGTTCAATGTTCACGCCGTTATGTCTAAGAACGTTGGTCTTCTGAGGATGTTCCCTAGTATTAGCATGGCGGCTGTGCAGTCTGCATGTCAAGCACCTATCGAAGGTACGATGAAAGATTTTTGAAATAGTTCTCTTGGTTGTAATTCAGTATTAGCTTTTAAAAGTTTCATGGAAGCAAGAATTCTATTTCCATTTTTATCGCGGATTTTTCCAATCTTTTTTTTATTTATAAACTATAAAAGTAAAAATTTATTCTTTTAATCTAGTGAAAAATCTTAATCTCTCATTTATTTTCCCTCAAAAATACTTCCACTCCACTACTACTTCACCGGGAATTGGCCGTGTCCTGACGGGGTCTTCAACGATTCTTAGCTCTAAGCCTTTTGTTACGCAAATAAATGATTATAGAATAGTTTTCGAACTCTCATCGATATAAACTCAATCCGTGGTGAAAGGTACGGTGCTAAAGTCCACACAGTGGATGTTCTCAGCTCATACCAGGATCTCTCATTAATCTAACCACTTTCGCCCTAGGTCTGGTGATGGAGACATATGGTGCAGGAAACATTCCGTCAAACAGACCGGACGTTCTAGAGGTGATTGAACAAGCCGTGAAAAGAGGAGTGATCATCGTTAATATCACTCAGTGCAGCACTGGGTCAGTTGCGCCGCTTTATAAGACTGGGCAGGTAAGTTCTAAGGAATTTGATATTGTTTTACTCCCAAGTCTTATTACCTTTTTTTCCTATAACACAGGTGTTTTTACCTAGTGCAGGAGTCAGGGTTTCACTTTGTTGGTACACATTTCTTTATGAATTTATTTTTAATTAATAAAAATTAAAAAAAACTTGTTACAGCATTTGTATTGTCAAATATCTTGTCAGTCGTTATAATAGGTAGACCACCCTAATACTATAATATTTTGACTAGGGTTTCTTTTTATATTTATAATTATCGAGTTACAAGTTCTTCAAATTGTCCATAGCTAGGCCTGATGCTGGTTTGTGTACCAGTTTTTCTTCCCAGCTAAAGCATTAGGAAGTGGTGACAGAGGCGTGCCTTGTGGGAGCTGTGTTGTAATGTAACGTTTAAGAATCAGTTTAATTTTAATAAGTGAAAGCATTATACGTAAAGATTGTTGAGAGATACGTGCTAATCAAGTTTTGTAACTAAGAGTAACTTTAAATATTACAAAACTGATGAAATGAAATGAAATTTATTTGCAAGAATTGTAGTATGGAATTGTAGATGGTCGGGTTTTTTTAATAGTTTCTAAAACAATTCGCTAAAACTAGCATGCAAAATTACAGTAACTAAATAAATGAATGAAGCTAATAAAATTGGAACACAAATCATAGATAATATAATAGGAATGTCAATCATTTGTCAAAGTATAATAGCAATATGTCAGTTGTCATTAAATATTAGTAAAATGTCAGTAATGTTTACTCATTCACCGAATAGAATACTCTTTCTATAAGCCATTGGAATAATGCTGTTTTAAAACGATTGATTGGCAGTTCTATATGATTTTGGTAATTTGTTATACACTTATAACCATTGGAAAACAACTTCTGTGATATAAGTGGCTTTTCATTGGAGGAATAATTAGCCTATGAGGATATCTTGTGTTAAACAACAATAAAAAATGGGGTTAGGTATATGATGAAATCAAAGTCACAGTGCGTGACGGTAATTTCCTGTTAAAACATTGACCTTAACGTCTTCACTGACGAACGATAACCCCTAATTAAAAGTTAAGATAACTCCGGGCTTGGCGCCAAACACACTGGGTGCTAATGACGGCACGGTTGGCGTAGTGGTTAAGCGATTGACTGCTGCGCTGCGTGTCGCGGGTTCGATTCCCGCACGGAACAAATATTTGTATGACCTACATGTAGTTGTTCCGGGTCTGGCTGTTTGTGTATGTCAGTTTAAATGTTTGTAAACGCACCCACGATACAGGAGAAATTCCTAGTGTGGGGCAACGTTTTAAAAAAAATAAAAAATAAAAAATGAAAACGTGAAGTCTTACATACAGTAACGAATGAAATGACAAACTTAAACGTTATAAATATAATAAAAAAAATAAAAATAAAAAAGCCTTTTATTCCATGCATTTACAAAATAATTTTACAATATTGAATTTCAAATCACATGCTTGATTTTCCTTTGAAATATACATGGGGCAAAATTGTCAACTCTTTTAATCTTAGTATGAAAGGGTCTGGGTCAAGGCACGGTCGAAAACTAGAGCTACGTCTCGATTTCTGTGCTTTTCTTTACTCTAGGAGAACATTCGACTATCCGTGATGGAAATATTTTGGTAAGAAAGAAAGAAAGAAAATACATTTATTTGACACAGACTAAAAGGCATACAATAATAAAAAAAGAGAATAAAAAAATATAGTATAATACATATATTGAGCAGCATCGCATGCCATCGTATGACTATTTGGGATGTAATACTTATTTATAGTATTGCTTTTGCCCACGGCTTCGCCCGCGCGGATGTTGGATATTATCCAATGGGACCGTACGTATTAATCCAGGTTATAAACTATCTGAGTGCCAAATTTCATCCAAATCCGTTCAGCCGTTTTTGCGTGATTGAGTCACAAACATTTACACATACATACAAACTTTCAGATTTATAATATTATTAAGTATGATTTTCTGCGTTCTTAATGGATTAGCCCTAAGTAGCCCCGTTTATGTAGCGTTACTTACAGGTGATTTATGTTTATTCTCTCGTTGGTCGTAAAACTCGTGTGATTTTCATGTAATGAGGTATTGTACGATGTTATCGATCGGCCATAAATGGCTCGCTTTGGTCTACATAGTTTGCGTGCACGTGAGTAAAGTCTGTTCCAATGGTATCCAATAAAACTGTAAACAAAAGCTGTTCAGGTAAAATTCTTATGCAAACTTAGTAATACTTACCTACATTAATCTTTTTATAGAAGTTTTCAACTTTATAATTTATATCTCAACAATTATTTCGAATAACATTATTAAATTGTTATTGAAAAAGCAATGACTAAAATTTAGGTTATAAAATTCGACGTCAATTGCCAAATGAAAAACATATTGTGATGATTTAAAAATTAGAAGTTAGGGTTTAAGCATTCAAATAATCAAATTCAAGCACTTAAATTGTAAGTGGCATTCACAGTTATGTCTTTCGATCCATTTGTGTAAATTTTTATCAATTTTTTTTGGAACAGACTATAGGTACTCTACTTATGTTCTTAAGATTATCAAGAGTTGCACTGATTAATGATGAACATGATAAAATTGTTATGAAATAAAATTAAATGGTTTCCCTGCCTTCAAATATTTGAACATGTTTAAAACTAAATCAACTACAAGTAAATTGTATGCATTTTCAGGCAAATGACATATTTTTTTGTATAATTTTCGGTAACTAAAACTTATTCATTAATGAATGAAGATCAGCTCAATGGTTCAACTGTGGTCCTGCTGTGCTATTCTGTGACTATCTCACCGTGAAAACTTAGGTGAAGTGACCTGTCAGTCCACCCGATGCTAGGAATTGACACTATTGGCAGCTCACTTCACGCTCACGTCACTTACGTTTTCACGGTGAGATATAACAGAATAGACCGGCTGTCCTAATGATTTTTCATTCAAGGAAAATGATACTACTGTTGTTCAATACAGGCTATCGCGAAAGCAGGTGTGGTGTCAGGCTACGACATGACCCCAGAAGCTGCCCTCACCAAACTGTCATATGTGTTGACAAAAACAGAACTGAGTTTCCAGCAGAAAATTGACGTGAGTACTGAAATATTATGTCAATTGTAAATAGTTAATTGATTCAGGCGTGACTTGGCGGAAGTCCATTATAAAATATCATCATTATCTCAGCGTCCAGTGCTCGGCGTGTTAACACGTCGTGTGCAGGTTCGCGACAAGTCAATCGTCATCCTGAGGATACCTCGTTGAGAGGTGAAACACGTGTCCATTTCTTACAGGATTTTTTAACTCTTTAAGAATAGTTAAGCGGAATAGGTTACTAAATATATCTACGTCTATTGTATTTAATGTCAATTGTAGTCATTCGTTCCTTCCAAAAATCGCACACAGGGCATATTCCTCGCAGAATAGATGGTCGAAGGGACCAAAAGGTTTTGGAGTGGCGACCGCGTACCGGAAGACGTAGCGTTGGAAGGCCCAAGGTGGACCGAGGGCCTTGTGAAGGCCGCAGGAATCCGCTGGATGCGGGAAGCTTAGAACCGGTCGAAGTGGCGGTGCTTGGGGGAGGCCTATGTCCAGCAGTTGACGTCTTTCGGCTAAAGTGGAATGAAAAAAAAGGCTATCTTTCAAAGTTTAAATTAATGCATTTTTGCAGCAACAATCCTACATGAAGAAAAAAAACCTTTGGTTCAAAATGTTTTTAATTACAGATGATGGGCCTGAATATCAGAGGAGAACTGACCAACTTGTCATCTATGTCCATCCAAGTAAGTTTGCCATTTTTATTTTAAATTGCCTCTCTTGACAACGGTTTTTGTTAAGTACTATGGGTATTCTTGGCGATGAAAGATTACCTCCTGTGAAAACTATAACGAGCTCAGTTAGCAACGATTAGGTATTAGCGCTCCAGGGCATACATACTCAATGGCGCTTCAAGGACTGGATTAACATTTTATGATACCTTTGAAGAAGTTTTTAGGTTATAACTGGTTATCATACTGTCAATGTTATTCACATTCATACTTAGGGGAAGTCCGTTTAATTTTGATCTTAACTGCGGCTATCTTATTATGAGCTTATATGCGGCCATGTCTCGGGCCGAAATCGTGAGACAAGAACTACAATTTTATAAAATATTACAAAACTCACTTACACCATTAATTATCTATTTTTTGTGCTTTCTTGGGAATCGGTGGGTCTCGAAAAAGGTAAAGGTCTATTCTATGGTCTCGACAATCTTCGTCTTTCCGAAACAAACTCGGAAACACGAAGATTGCCGAGACGCATGCATGAATTATGTCAAACTTTTGTACTATACATACACACGGCTACATATCAAGCTATACATTTCCAGTATAATCTGACCTCTCATCGTACGCAAATCCTTTACAATGCGAGATCAGCTTATACTGGAAATGTAAAGCTTGATGTAGCCGTGTGTACCATCTTAATTGTTCTAATCAACCGTTTATATCCTAGGACCAATCCCTCAAAGAGGCCCTGGGCATGAGCCTCAACATCCAGTCACCGAAGAAGCTGTCCGAAGTGGCGGAGAACGTCTTCTCTTCTCTGCTGCTGTATGGCATCACGGAAGGAGACGAGAGCATCGTCAAGAAGCTCTTAGGTTAGAATCTTCTTTAATTTATTCCTTTGATTTTGATAGGTGGTGACGCCAAAGATGTCTTTGCCTTGAAGGTGACATGCGAATGGTAATTTTGGTGACGCTGATTGCTTGTTTCCCTTCGCAAAACTTATGAGGACATTTCTAGCCTGCTTACGGTGGAAAAATGATTCATATAAAACGTATGAAATATGACGCATAGAATTTAATAGTATTCGGTCGCAATACCACGGCAATCTCCGCGGAAGTATCGCACGGTGTTGCATTGTCGCATGGTCATACTACAATGTGGCTAGTCTACTAATTTATAAACGTTACAATGGTCTCTCAATGGTGAGTTTTTGACAGATTTGCCATACAAAAACTGTCAAAAACTCACCATTGAGAGACCATTGTAACGTTTATAAATTAGTAGACTTAGGCCCCTGGTGTAAAGTCAGGTTCTTTTCATTACTGATAAGTTCACTAGTGTCTTGTTCTCACCTCGTGGGAAATGATGATGTGGTCGGTGATCTGATTCAATCCGCGCTGTTTGTGTATGTGAGTTTAAATGTTTGTAAACGCACACCGCAATATAGGCGAAATGCCAAGTTCAGGTTTTTGGGTATATATTGTGTTCGATGGAGCATTTTTTTGTTTTATTGCTATTTTTATAATCTGTTTTTAAAAAAAAGAGAAAAATGTAAAAAAAAAATTGTTAAAAAGCATGCTGAGATGGTCTGGTCATGTTGAGAGGATGAATGAAAGGTAAATAACAAAAGGTATAAAGGCAGAGGCAGAAGTGAGTGGAAACGACGGGAAGGGGCGCCCTAGCAGGACATGTAGTGACTTATTGGTGATGTTCTTCAGAAAGTGCGTAGACTCGCAACTGGCACGCCAGTTTATGACCAGCTTTCTTATTGCGTAATACGTTTTCGTAAACGATTAAGACTAATCTGTTTCATTTTGACAGTTCAACAACATTCGTTGCGTTATTTACGTTGTTGAGCAGATTCTTTTTTCGAACTTATGAAGCAATGTATTAGCAATCTGATCCAGATTGTGATTGATCGTGTATTACTCAATAAGGGTGCAGGTACGTTAACGAGGCAAAAAGAGTATGTAAGGATCTTAGCAGGTGGCGTTCTGTAGTTTCTGCCTACCCCCATGGGAAGAAGGCGTGAGTTTATGTATGTATTGTAATCTGTGTATTTTATTCTTTAGGAGTAATGCGAAATTTAAATTCGGCGAGTAATAATAATTCACCCTCCAATTGAGAAGAATTGTTTCATATGCAGAGATGGTGCCACGGACTAGTCTAAGATTTATTTTTGTATACATACTCCTATACATTTAAGGGCGAACTCGACCAAACTTTTATACCTAGTATAAGTCTAATCCAGTGATATTTTTTTTATCTATACGAAAACTGTCAGATGTCAATTTTATTCCACGGATAAACAATAAATCTGGCTTTCGTTAAATCAGCCCTGATTAAATTTTACGGCTCGTGCATACTGGCGCGACTTGTCGCGCGACGCGACAACAGTCATTGTTCTACCCTGAAGTTTTCTTAGAAATTGAATTGAAAAATACAGGCTGTTCTTGAAAATAAAGTGCAATTTTTGTCGGTGAACGAAAGTACAGAATTACACAGCGAGTTATTGTTATATAGATGATATCTTAGCTTTGCTAGCTGTATGCTGAAATGAGTCAATATCTAAATCTTTTAAATAACTGTGATATTGAAAAGCTATCCTGTCGACTTACTACGTAAATCCTATTAGCGTAGCGGGGCGGTTTTTAGTACCCGAGACATTGTAATGTACCTAAATTAAACATTATTTGAACGTAAGAAAATGGCGAATAGGAAAAGCAGTATTGATAAATATGTGATAAATTTTAATAAGTATTCTAATGTAGGCATTTTGTAATTGTGATTAATCTTTTCCGAAAAGACATTGTTCATATTGGAGCTAAAAGTGATAGTTATGCTTTAAAAAGAAAAAAAATCTTTTATTTTTTTTACCTATTTTGTAACACTTTATTGAGGCTGCATAATTGTACTGCTTTAATCATAGGTTATAGGATAAGGCGAATTTGTAAGATATTTGTTTATAAGTAACAGCGTAGAATAAAAAACTTACTCTTAACAAAATTACTTTATGTAGAATTAGTAGAATATGTTTTGTATAAATTATATACTTATTAACTCTGCAAAAATATATTCTTTTTTAAGTACATATTATATAAATCAAAATATATATATATATTTTTTAACACTGCTTCAACAAGTAAATTACAACTGAATACAAATTAATTAATGGGATGAACACAATATAATACACACAATTCAAATACGTAATTCAACCAAATATTTATATAAATATTAAGATAAATTATGAAACCAAATGAAAATTGTCAAGTATGTTTTTCCGAATACCACCCATGGTCAGTCATGAAATATTTCCAGATTTTCAATCCACTGCATAGCGCCGAGAGTCTGTTGAAACTGAACAATGTATTATTTTGACGCGCTGGGATTATTTTTGTAGGATTATCAATGCTCAGCAACGCCGACAGTTGAAAATCCAGTACACGATAAAAAATTGTCGCTTTACAGTATAAGCTGACCTTGCATTTAAAGGCGCCCCGTACAATGACAGCTCAACTTATGCTGGAAATGTATATCGCTTTACATTTTTTATTGCGTTTTATTGCATTCTGACGTCATAACTTGTGAAATTGCCAATAATGTGCATGTAGTATTGGCATGTGCTTAAACTTTATTTCCCCAGTGTATTTATAGAAAATGAAATCAAATTAGCGTCGTTTTTTATGTTTAACTAATAATATTGAACTATATAAAAATATAGAAAATTATTTTAAAAGTATGTTTTACTTACATAATATAATATTATTTTTTTATATTTCATTGCTTCGATTAGGTAAATAAGCTCTCCTTGTATTTTTTTAATGTATTATTTAATTTGAAATATGTGTATGAAATATGAAAAACAAAAAATACAAGCAGTACACGTTGTATAAAAAAATATTTTATGTATTTAAGTCGTTGTAATCGCATAAGAAAAATGTAAAACACAGATCATAAATAAAATTCTATTGTGAATAAAAACAAAAATTGCATTATAATTTGCTTAAGATCCTATAAACGACAGAGATCGTTATCTGACATCATACATTACCTACATAATATGTCAAACCTACGTACCTTTATAGTTTTAGTTTTGTACATGTTCTGCACCCTAATTTACGTACCACACGATCAATCATAATCTGAATAATTTTGAAGGATATTGGTAATCCATTGCTCCATATGTTAGAAAAAAAATCTGTTCAACAACGTAAATAAGGCAATGAATGTTGTTGAACTGTCAAACTGAAACAGATTGTGATTGATCGTGTGTTTATGCAATTAGGGTGAAGTTCTTAAAAACAATGAAACACACAATTACTTTTGCGCATGTGCAAATATTGTATGCAACATTGCATCTCGGGAAATCCCCGAGCATAGTTAGAAATACATTTTCGATCCGTTTTGTTTTTCGTATAGAGATGGGAAAATACTATTCTGCGTTCGAAATTAATAATCGACTAAACGCTTATTCGATTTGTAAATTCTATTAGTTTAATTGTCGACCATATCTAGCTTATTTTTAATACTTTTTTATATGACGTGCAAAAGTGATTCCGGTATCCTATTAACACATTAAACAATTTCATTTCATTACTAGCTGCCCGCCCCGGCTTCGCACGGGTAGCACTAAGTACTTTTCTACGGCGTACCTACCTACCTACCTACCCTACCTACCTACCTACCTACCCTACCTACCCTACCTACCCTACCTACCCTACCTACCCTACCTACCCTACCTACCCTACCTACCCTACCTACCCTACCTACCCTACCTACCCTACCTACCCTACCTACCCTACCTACCCTACCTACCCTACCTACCCTACCTACCCTACCTACCCTACCTACCCTACCTACCCTACCTACCCTACCTACCCTACCTAAAAACCTTCTCCTGAGAATAAGGAACCTAACAAAAAAAGAATTATCCAATTTGGTCCAGCCGTTTCATGTTATGTCGTGACAACGGAAAACGGGTTTCATTTTTATATATATAGATGTAATTAAAAAATTTCTGAATGATTTATTATGACCTTAATTACAAATATCTACTAACAAATATGAATGTAATCGTAAGATAAGTCTGAAATAAATGATTATTTAATTATATGTGAACAATGTTTATTATAAATAAATAAATAAACAATTGTTAATATGAAAATTAATATTATACAGTATGTATGAAAGGTGTGGTCATATTCAACATCGTTATCGCGATAAAATAATCAGCCGTCCCATTTAGGTCGAGTAGGTTTTGTATGGGACAGTTGATATTTTTTTCGCGAATACGATGGGTTTCTCATCGTTTTTCCGTGGGACCAACCTCATGGCGAAAGTGGTTCAGTTTGATGGTTTGTACCACACTCTTAAATATCCACACCTTTCTCTGAATTTGGATCCGAAAACATAAATCTTCAAAGTCATTTTTAATAAAAAAAAATCAGAAAAACTAGCAATAACTCTTCCTGTAATTCACATAATAAGATTAATAATACAGATTACGGTTTTAAAGCATTCCTCTTTATGAAATTATTTTCTTCAACAGATATGGGTGCCGATGTCAACGCGGAGGATTCCGAAGGAAAGACTCCTTTGCACGAAGCTATCCTGCATGGGAATCAGCACATGGTGGAATGTTTGCTTATGAATGGCGCTAATGTACACTTTAAGACCAGGTAACATCAATTTTAGCAATCAGTTTAATTAAATAGTTGTATTTTGATCAATATTTTGGCTTTACAGCTTTGTGTTAGATTAGGTTCTTTTTTACCCGACTGTAGCGAGTCCAAAAGAAGGGAAATGTCTTATATTATGTCGAGAATTCGAGATAGACATGGGCAGGTGTTCATAACGGGTTTTCTACAACAGTTTCTTTCTTCCAAAATATTAAATTTTTCATATATTTTTTTGTCTCAATTTCAAGTGATTTTACTGATTTATTTTTATTTTTAGGAGGCGCAGGTAATGAAATTATCAATACAGTTTAAACTTAACCAATTAATTCAATCTATTATTATATCACGATAAAATTATTATGGAAATAAGCACTTGCACAGAGAATATTTCGCAATTTGCAATTATTTTCTACTAAACTACTACCATAAACTATACTCCATTTATTATAACATTAGAGAAATAACGGTTAAGAGGGTTTATTCTGAAAGTTGGCAACGTCGCAAATAGATGTCAAATATTTCGCTGTTTTGATTAATTTGATAATATTTCTGTATGGAAATAAAAAATGTGGCTAACTAGCGAACTAGAATATTGATTATGAAATGCAATAATTAATATCGTAACACCGAATAGTTAGTTTTAGATGTAAAAAAAGTATTTGGTAACTTTCCAAATGCCTTTTTTTCACCTAAAACGGGTACAACATCAAATTCAATGTTATAATTGCAATTCATTATTAATATTCTAGTCAATTGGTTAGCCACATTTCTTATTTCCATACAGTATTATTTCCAAATAATTCGAAACAGGTAAATATTTGACAGCTATTTACGACGTTGCCAACTTTTAGGATGCACCCTCTTAACACCCTTACGTTATTTCACGATAAACACAAAGCAATGTAGTAATATTTACCTTTTACATTAAAAAAATAAAGTGCAGTTATTTCAACAATATTACACAATTATTTAGCCGTTATTTAGCCGTTATTTGTGTAATGCTAAAATAAATGGAGTATAGATCAATGCTACCTTCTCTAAAGATACGGTTTCCTACGACAGCGGTGGCCACATAACGGCCGTAGGGTCAGATATCATGAACATTATGGCACCACGGGGTGTGACTGTACGGTGACAAAAAATTCTCTCTAGGAAAACGCCAACTAACTTTCATAAATAACATTCAGTCATTGATGTCATTCGACGGTAAATTGCGGACGCTATGTGGCGGCCAAGCTTTAGAAAGTATTTTTCTCTGCACAAGAACTAAATAGCAGATCGTTCCAGGTCTAAACCGAGGTCTATAAACGTTATTTGGCTAGTGCTTTAGCTTAAAGACACGTTCCCGTCTCTGTCCTGCACGTGTAATTTGAAAGTGGTGCGGCAGTGATAGGAATAACGCTTAGCCAAAGTACTTACTTGCTAAGCAACGTTTATAGATCTCGTTTTAAGATTTTCTGTATATTCGGATCACCTAAGTAATTATACTGCGTCAATTTAAATTAGTTGGTGAAACTCCACAGAATGGTTGGGTATATCCTCGATATCTAACACTGATAAAATAAATATAACATAACATCACGCCTGTGTTCTCCGAGAGGTTAGGATCAGGCGTACCAAGAGTAAAAAAAATATGTTTTTTTAAAGTCATCTTTTGAAATTAAATAGGTACACAATACCAGCGGCCGAAAAAAAACGAAACGTTGTTTTATCATCATTAGATATCGATTCCCATCAAGTATGTGAAGTTACGCCAATTAATTTAATTTGGCCCCTAGGGTAAATCTAATACAGACTAATATATCTGACTATTTCGCTCAGGAACGGCGAGTGCCCCCTTATCACGGCAGTATTACGCGACGACCCTGTGATCATCAACCTGCTCCTCAAATGCGGAGCTCACCTGGCCAGCGCAGACATATACCCGGTCACAGAGATCATGACTACAGCCATCAGAAGCGGTTGTATCTCCAAGCTAGAGTCGCTGAAGCTTGCGGGAGCGAAGTTCGATGTGTTTGATGAGCTGAGACAGACGCCTTTGCATAAGGTAAATTTTATTTACAACTTGAGTTATTTATAAGCAAATATGGGATACAAGTGAATATCCAGCAAGAGGTATTGTTAAAATTATGAAAAAAGAATGGACTAATAACGCCTGGTAGAGTCTGACCAACGAAAGCTGTCCACGAATTATTCAATCATAATAACAATAATATTTTACTTCAAAGTAAAATAATCGTCTAATTAATAAATATGAAATACTGATGCTATTGCATAATATTTATTGAATATTGTAAAGTATCAACTCCGTTTCAGGAGTGTATAGCCAGGGTTAACAGCTCTTGATTTTTTAAATTGCCGCCTTTTTTCTTGGACAGCTTTCGTTGGTCAGACTCTTAGACAAAAACAGGGCAATAGTGAGTTAATTGCGTTATTTAGGTTGTTGAGCAGACAAATTTAACGAACATATGAAGCAATGGATTAGCAATGTTTCAGTTAAAACGCGTTTTCAGTTAGAACACGTTTTCACTAGTTCAAACTAGTTTTCTCTGAAAAAACACGTTTTAACTGTAACAGCAATATCCTTCAAAATGATTCAGATTTTGATTGATCGTGTGTTACACAATTAGGATACTGGCTAAAGCCCAGAGCATGACAATTTGTATACATACTTTTTTCTACGAATGCCTGTCTCTTTAAAGCCTGATCTACACGGTGTGATTTAATTACCTGTGGCATACCAAAAGATATAGGGCCTGAACTGGGCTGATAATCATCAGCATGAGTTATTGTTCAGGCCTTCTCTTTGTGAGAAGAACAGAAGAATAGTAATATCATAGAATTAAATCATTTAGTAAGTTCGCCCACCACTAAGCGAACCCTGCTCACCTTACCCGGTGAATCCCCCGTTCCTCTGCTCCGTATCAAATGCTTCAAATTAATAACTACAAGACTTATCGCATTAGGTCGAGTGGTAAATGAATCACTGGTTTTTCCAATTCGATATACGGAATGAGGAAAGTGTTTAATTTAAAATAAGGTATGGAAAATAACTAAATAGTAGTATAAGTAGTATTAGTGTTTATTTCTACATCCATCCGCATATTATTTAGAAAAAATTGAATGTTAATATTTAGAACGATTTTTTTTCATATTTTCTAAATTAAGATCGGTGTGTCAATCACATCAAATAATACGATGATTTGGATGAGATTTACTGATAAGGGGTTGACCAAGTCTCGGATTAGTACTTAAGAGAAATCGAGGGGAAACGTGTCTGATCAGAGTGTTGTCATGCTTGGTAACTCCTGGATCCACACAATTTAGTTGGGCTATCTTTATAATATAAGTACAAGCATTTGCCCGCGGCTTTGCGCGCGTTAGGACTCCTAACCCAGGTCATGGTCGACCCATGTGCCAAATTTCATTTGGTTATTTTCATAACCTTTTCTCTTCCTCCAGGCTGTGCTCTGCAATAGTCCCGAAGCAGCTGAGTATCTTCTAAAACAGGGGGCCAATAAACACTTCAAGGACGTCCTGGGCCACACTCCCGAAGACTACGCCAGGAAACTGAACAGGGGATCTCTCATGATCTCCTATTTCGACTAAATACTTTCTTTTTGAACGATTATAGTATTTTATTTTGGATCTGATCATGTGAAGACTTTTTGACACAGTTGCGCAACAAGTATTTTTTCTAAATTTATAATTCAGCATTTGATTGGTATTGTGTTGTATTAGGTTATTATAGGCTTTTTGGAAACCACCCTAAGGTTGAATTTTCGTTACACGAAAAGATCTATTTTTCTTTGCGACAGTTAGATAGTTTCAACATTAGCGAAGTTACACTTTACTATGAATTCTTGTCAAAAGTATTAAAGAAAATTTATACTTTTCGTAAAAAGAAAATCGGATGGCAACAGATGCGCAACTGTAGCACTACTCAAGGTTAACTGTCAAAAAAGTTGAATCTGTGATACCGTCGCGATTTGTTTATTTAATTAAGTAAGTTTAGCTAAGTGACTGTACTGATGCAAAATGCTTTAATACACATAAAAGCATATAAACGGAAATAAATAAAAAATCACGACTGAATAGTATATAAGGTGCTATAAAAATATCTGCCACGGCTGCAATGGGAGACAGTATTGTGTTTATAGATTACAATAGTAAAGATAAATTATTGATAATGTGTCATATTTTTTTTCATACAAAAAATTGTACGTATAAATTTGCATTGATTTATTGGCATAAAACCATCCCGTAGACTTAATAAGCTGTTGCCGCACCGCACCGAATTCAATTCGCAAAACGCCGGCGCCGTTCATACACTGTTGCCATTCTTATCAAACAATGCCGCTGCGCGCCGGCCACTCGCTCGTCAGAGCGCAGCCCCGCGCGCCCCCACCCTCACCCGCACTACCCCGTTCGTCGCACGCGCTAGCTCACCGCCCGCCCGCCAGTCGCCCGCCTGCCCTCTCGGAAGTTAGTTTTTAGCGGTTTGCGGTCAGCGTCGGGAATATCGCGCGCGCTTTCTTAAAAATGCCTCCCAGACGACGGTATTCCAATCAAGAATATCTTGAAATGGTATTGTGCTACCGCGAGTGTAACTCCATAACTGCGCATGCAGTAAACTTATACCAGCAGAGGTTTGGTGTGCGAGTGAGTCCTCATACAATTCTGGATGCAGTGTACAGATTTAGAGAACACGGCCGCTTTGACCCGCCTCCGGTTGACGCAGGCAGGCCTCCATATTCTGCCGAACTCGAAGAGGAAGTGTTGGACTTCTTCCGGCGTCATCCTCTTGCGAGCACCAGGGATGCTGCTCGAGTCTTCGACGTACAATTTATCGTTATTTGTTAATCTAAGTAGGTACCTACCTATTGTTTAAAAATAATAAGAAAAAAATTGCGATTCTTACACTAACTTGACAGTCCAAAGTGTGATGGAAGTGTGATTAAGTGTGATGGGAAGTTTATCATCTTATTTACGTCAGTTTTTTGGAAGAATGCGGTAGCTGGTAAGTAATTGCACTTTAAAACACTTGTTTGCCTGCGTATTATTGCGTACCTAGTACATTAGATAGTCGATAGTGACGAACTAGTCAGCTGATTTCAGTTTTCATTCACAGAACAGATGGAAAGAGATAGCAGTTGTTTTCATTGACGAAGTGCACTTCGCGCGTAATTTGTGAACCACGTTATGCAGAGTAGAGTCAATGTTTATTAAACTACTTTATTTTCTCAAATTGATTTAACTGTGCCGGGGTACGAAATTTCTTCACTATTGTTATCTTTAAACACAATACTACCTCTCATTAAAGCCGTGGCAGATATTTTTATAGCACCTTATATATTATGGCCCCTTCATTATCTAAGTCACATTAGTATCACCGTGGTCGCATTGAATCTCGTTTGTCTAATACTTATCCCTAGCCACAGAGTTGCGACGTAGTTGCGACACAGTTGCGACGTAGTTGCGACACAGTTGCGACGTAGTTGCGACACAGTTGCGACGTAGTTGCGACACAGTTGCGACGTAGTTGCGACACAGTTGCGACGTAGTTGCGACACAGTTGCGACGTAGTTGCGACACAGTTGCGACGTAGTTGCGACACAGTTGCGACGTAGTTGCGACACAGTTGCGACGTAGTTGCGACACAGTTGCGACGTAGTTGCGACACAGTTGCGACACAGTTGGCATTAGTACAGTCGCAAAGTATTGCGTTTTGTATGCTGTGTTGTATAGTACGTTTTATTTAATTGTGGCATTATATTAAAGGTATTATCAAGCAATAAACGAGTTTTAATATTCACACCTCTAAAACTGAATGAAATAAAATAAACGACTTAATATGGATTTATTAATATTTTAGAAAGTAGGAACTTTTATTTATAATTAAGTACATAATATTTCAGCAGAAAGACGACCACTGCTGGACATAAGCGACCCCCAATAATATACGATTATAATATAACTACTTACATATTTAAAAAAATGGTTAAAATCCAAAATCTAAGTAAAGATATTTAAGTAGGTACTGTAATACTGGTAACTTATAAAAAAAACTATACCTACATAAACAAAAAAAATGTAAGTGTCTGTAATGTCAAAATAACAGCTTTTTACTAAATGCGTATGAATAAGTAAGTATAAACGGTACTTTTAACCAAAAAAAACAATTATTATTGATTGCAAAACAAAACAATTTTTGATCGCGTTCAGTTTTAATTGATGAAATTCGCCCTTAGTTCGAATTTCACCAATGAGTGTCATTGGTGAAATTCGAACTAAGGGCGAACACGATCAGCACATCTAAACAGAGTTCACGAGCTGTCAGTGTCAAAATAGTCCAAAGAAAATAATAACACTGACAGCTCTTGAACTCGGTTTGATATTGCTAAAGGAATATTTGACACTGACAGGTTTTAAACGCGTTCTAGATGTCCTGATCGCGTTCAGTTTTATTGATGAAATTCGCCCTAAGTCAGTAGGTTCCTATAGTACAAATCACACAGTTAAATGAGTGTCATTGGTGAAATTCGAACTAAGGGCGCACACAATCAGCACATCTAAACAGAGTTCAAGAGCTGTCAGTGTGAAAATAGTCCAAAGAAAATAATAACACTGACAGCTCTTGAACTCGGTTTGATATTGCTAAAGGAATATTTGACACTGACAGGTTTTAAACGCGTTCTAGATTTCCTGATCGCGTTCAGTTTTATTGATGAAATTCGTCCTAAGTGAGTAGGTCCCTATAGTACAAATCACATAGTTAAATTACTGAAACCCTGGCATATTGCTCAGGACGGCCAGGTTGGTCATCAGCATCGGTATATGGTGCTCCTGGAGGGGACAGGGTCCAAAGCTACTGCAGCTGCGGCCGTGCCTCCCGGAGATCATCGCATCTTCCACTGCTGAGGAGTTCACCATCGATGAAAGCAGTCTGTTGCTGCAGATAATAATAAAATAACATAAGATTACAATTGCACTGCAATTTTTTTTATTAGGCAGGTACTAGCTACGACCCGACGAAGGAGGGAAGAATAAGCTAATGACGTGGCGATTAATTAATAAAAGGTCAATAATTCTGCGCTTCATCTAAGTTAGGCCCTAGTTAATTATAGCAGGCGCCCGAAGCGCGCGAAAAAAGCATAAATAACGTCTTGTATGAATTTCAATGTAATTAATCTCAGTTATACATATTATTAGTCTAACAAAGAAATTCATAAAAGTTATCTATCTTTTTAACCGACTTCCAAAAAGGAGGAGGTTCTATGTTCGTAGCGTTACAATGTTTTTTTTTTGTAATGTCAGTAGATTTTTTCTTTTGAAAATTCTTTTTTTGTTTGAAAGGGTATGCGCTCAAGGTGGTCCCATATTAATTTTATTAACTTTGCTTGAGTACTTTTTCACTGTTATTTACAGTAAGATTCACGAAAGATGACCACGGCGCAGAAGGCATATTTAAGTCAATTTGTCAATTAAGTAATAGAATTAAATATTAAGTCATAATAATAATAATAAGTATGTCATTATATCATATATTAAGTGTATATTATTAGTCTTAAGTCTTTTCTTCATGAGTGTACGGCCGCCATTTGTGGTCATCTTTCGTGAATCGTACTGTACAGTGGCCAGCACATCAAGCTATCCAAAACTGTCAAACTTTCCCAATCAAACTTGAACCTAATGCTTTAGCGATAAAGTTTAAAATCTACTAAAGAAATTTGACAGATTTTAGTAGCTTGATGTGCTGGCCACTGTACATAGCACGTCGTGATATTCGAATTTGTAGGGTACCACAACTAAAAAGTGAAAAATAAAAATGTCTTCCAAAAAAACAACCGACTTCCAAAAAAAACACTGCAAAGTGAATAAAAATAAAAGTAATAAATATACTAAAATCCAACTACGGCAACTTTTGACGGAGTTGGGTTTCAGTTTTTATTACTTTTATTTTTATTTACATTATTTTGGTGTTATAATATATATATTTTTGAAATGTGCTAATTAAGCTCTTTCATTTGATTAGTACTGTAGTTATTTGAAAATAATGTAAAAGCCAATTATTTTTTAAAGAGTAACCGTGGAGTTTCTTGCCGGCTCTTCTTCATACGAAACGACCAATTGGAACCTAGCTTCTGACGTTTCATAAGTGCCCATGAAGGTTTATGATAATGACTAATTGATTATTGACTATGTAACTAAATATTGTAATGCGAAAGTGAGTTGGTTGGTTTATTTGTTTGTTACGCTTTCACTCTAAAATAGCTGAACAGATTTGGATGAAATTTGGTACACGGGTAGATCATAACCTGGATTAGGGCATAGGATACTGTTAATCCCGGTAGGTGCCTTCTCGTGGGATAGGTAATTTCAGACCTCCAAAAAAAGCTGGTTGACTATAAACTGAAAATGAAAACTTACTTCACAATTTGATTGAGTATCATTCTTGGCGAGGCGTATTCTTGCTGAGCTGCCCAACAGGCGACCCTGAGAGGACACCCTCGGAACCCATGGCTTCCAGACAACATCTGTTGAGCGAGGTTCAATACAGCATCAGCTCCAAATTCTGCGTTGTCTAGAACTGAAAAATAATTTCAATCAAACGGCTAGATACATTATTGTCTGCGGGGGCGCTTCCTAGTTATTATAATATAGTACGATTTTGGGGTACGATATTTCTAGTATTCAAAGTCACGGCACCTATCCCATTGGGGCACTCCTGGAATTATCCTATAGGAAAAAAGTGGTATAAAAATTGTTAGACGTTTTAGCAAATCATGTACCAAACACAACCCAGAAGGTTTTATACGAATTCATTCACAGTCATACAATAGTACATACTAATTCCATGCAGTCATCTAATTCCGATGCTCCAAAGTTATAACCATGGAATTAGTATGTACTCAGCAATCTAGCAACAGTTACCCAAGGAGTTCAATCGCTCCTATGTTTATTCGAAACTGGTTAAAATTACAAAACAGGTTTCATTAAAAAAAAAAACTAGGCGGTTTCGCTTCTATTTTCAAGAAGCTTTACTTGCCAAGAAAATGTCAGTGGTATAAAAGGTAAAGAAAACATCACAAACTTTCGGGTTACAAAATAAAATTATCAGTGCCAATAGTGATGAATGATTTCCCATAACACCGAGTAAATTTATAAAACTACCGTAAGTATACTTTTTCCTAAGGTCAAAGGTATTTTTTATTTTTTTTTATTTTTCATTTCTGTCCCCTTTGTGATCCTTGATCTATTTTGATTTCGTGGCTCTGACATAGGCCTATTGATTATTTTGATCGTCTCTTAAATTAAATAAGTACTTAATTTATTCTAGTATTTTTTCGGGTCCATCGTAACTTGTTTGTTTTTACACGACTGCCCAAAAAAGGAGTGTACCTAATGTTTTCAGGGTTCATGTATTGAGTTTTTAAATATATAATTTCAGTCGTCCCATTTTACCTCGCGAAGTTTTTACGCCTTGTTTGTGATTGCTTTTCTAATGAAAGCTCCGTGCGTAATAAACAACATGTACTTGCACCATTTAAATCCGATAAATAGCAAGAAACGAAGTGAGTATTCTGACACAAAACTGTTGAACTCGGCAGGTCATGGAGCAAATATACATGATTGAGGTATTCATAGACAAGGTGACCATATACGAATCTGAGGAGGAAGATAGGGGAAATCCCAATAAGAATCTGATTATGAGAATAAAATTTGGGCCCGATACGCAGTTCATCGTCAAAGAAGGCCAACTTGCTGTGAACGAGAGGCCAGACGACATAATAACAACTGACGAAAAAACTGGCCGCAGAGAGTGGTCAAGAACCATAAGAACTGGTCAATCATATCTATTCCCTGCATGCCCAGACACCATACTCATGATACTGAGCAAGTTTCCACTAGAAATAGAAGTTTGGAACGACGACGAATCTGAATCTGAAAAGAAAATATACGTTGGTGTTGGCAGAATGCCTTGGCACACAAAATTTTTTCATATGTTAAGGGAAACAGCAGATGGCTGCAAGATCCACGAACCGTTATCTATTAAAAGCAGGACTATCTTAAATGCTGAATGTTGTTGTTCGCAAGTTGGTTCGATTGATTTTATTCTTCGATTGAGTGCTTTAGGAAGCGGCATAATAACAGAATTCCAACAATTAATGAAAGATCCCGAATCATTTGTGTTTAGGACTAACAAAGCACCTAGCATGTTTCAATGCCGCAGAGTCGAAGGCGATGACCCCAACTTTAATATGGTTGGTAGTCTGTATGAGACCACCACGTTAGAAGACCCAGATTTAATTGACCAGGCAAACAAAAAGATCGAAGTATGTACAGAACTACAGAGCTGTGGCATGGGTGGCAAAACAGGGGGAATGGTATGTGATCATGACGCTGACGGATCTGCAAAGAGGAAATACGCCATCGATAAGATCAGAATGGGTGATATTATAGGTCCTTGTGGTAATGCAAATTGTGCATTAGCCCATAGGGTGAGACAGTATATTAGAAATCTGGACACCTACAAAACAAAAGCAGCTGGAATCACAGCTACGAAGCCAGAAAACGAAAGAAAGGTATGCGGAACGTGTGTCTGCAAAGACGACCGGTATCACAGAGACGAGTGCCCGAAGGACACTCCGATCAAAACGACGTGCACAGGCTGCCAAGGAAAGACAGCGCCTGGTAACACGTGTCAAGATAAAAGAGATAAACATTTCGGCACAGGAGCGACACCTAAGACAAGTGACACGCATGTCGGTTACGTTTTGAGTATTACAAAGTTTCCAGATTACAAACAAGGCATATTTGGACACGATACCATCGTTGAAGATTGTTTCTTTACGAAAATCAATACTGTTGTTGATGTTAATAATAAAGCTTGTACAGCAACTAGTCAAGATGTGACCCAAAGCTTAATCGGTTCTTGTAGTTGTAACGTAATAACAAGCAAATCTTACATAAAAACCCATGAATCGAAATCAACGATCGGTGTCGGAATCAATACCCCAATTATATACAATGTCAGTCAGGTAGGAACCAACCCGCCCGCAACCAACGTAGGAACCAGTCAACCTGCCAACCCAGAACAGAAGCGTAAAATACAAGTTTATAATTTCACGGGACCGCCGCTTGACAGAGATTGCAGATGCACTCCAAAAAGACCATCCCCACCTTGCAAAACGTTCGATTGCGACTGTTTAGCGGAAACCCAAAACATTTCTTCTAGGAAACATCATAAGCCATACTGTCCTTCTTATAGACATAAGACTAACTGCCCGGTTACAATGATGAATGAGGAGGAAGAACTGAAGAAGTTTGAAGAAGATGAAGAAGAGATAACGCCCCTGCCGTATGGCTTGCCGCCGATACAATTAGGCCCGTGTCCTGTCTTAGGAAGGCCATGCACAGTGCCAGACGGCTTTGCCAGAATGTACAAGAACGCGCTAGTGCCCACACAACCGTTCAGCTACAGTAATGATGGCAAAGTTTGCTGTTCTAAGGAATATGAAAGAATAAAGAAGGCGATTAGAGAATACACGAGGAATGATAAAGAGAGCGATTTCCGTTGCATTAATAAGTTTAACGTAGACACGGAGAGACGCTGTTGTGACAAGGAGCAAGTATTGGTATCCCTCACTGGGAGGGAATGCTGCGGTTCACATAAATTGGCAATTCAAGACAAGTTTAAAAAAGAAGAGAAGAAGCAGCCATGACTTATCATTGATGTTTTATTTTGTAACCTGATTAGACTTTTATACAACTGGCAATAGTTGTTTTATTTCACATAACCCTGCCTAACCCATCGGGGAATATATTCGTGAAGTTATGTTATGTTAAGTCTTGGCTGAATCTACGCGGTCAGGGTATTACACCATCAGTCGTAGTCAATCCCCATGAGATTACTACTCATGATTTAAGACTGGTACACACAACTGTTGACAAATAGGTATAGTGTGCTCATTTGCAGTAAAATACTTATGGACATACTTATTACACAGGACACTGAAATTTCCGACACCCACGCGGGCGAAGCCACGGGCAAAAGCTAGTGGGAAATAAACGTATATTATACAGTAGAACAAGCAGCGCGTACCGTTTATTTAAACTCAAAAACTCAAAGCATTTATAATTAAAACCATTTACAGGCATTTACGTACTCAACAAACATAACTATTGATTTTAATTTAATATCTGCGAACTCGCCGTCAGTTGTGATGTTCTGTTGATGGCTCGCACCGTAGTGCAGGCTACAAAACTTGAACTTGAACTTGAACTTCTTATTTTGAATAAAAAATAAACATAATTGTTTAGAATTTCTTCCTTCCTGAACCACAATGGAAAAAGAGGAAAACGAAAATGGACACGACAAGCCGAAAAAAAAGAAAAATTCTTCGAAGTACAACTACAATTTTGGCGATTTTTATCCAGGTAAATAATTAACTATACAGAACGCTCAAGGCCCACTTATTTACTTTTAGGGATTTGTATGTAACGCACTATGTAGCTACGACGACAAATGGTCGAGGTCAACACCTTGTTCGCTGTATAGCTCCGACCAAGATGTTGCCAATGGCTGTCATCGTGGCCGCAAAGTGTGCGAGATTCCTAAGATCTACCGACTTCGCAAGTTCTGCGACACTTGCAATTGTTACTTTATTTTTGCCAAAAATCTGCCTAGCATTTTCCCAACTACACTCGCGAGCAATAAACTGGAATCACTTCACGCGTTGCTCAAGACAGTTTTTTACAATTTCTTTGCAATGAGCTGTGGATTGTGGTATATCACCTGATAGGTAATTTTGTTAGCTTTCAAATGATATCAAAAAGTTTTAAAATTAATTAAATTTTCTACCTAAATTTAGAGAATTATTGCAAAATTATTGAAATATGAAAAGATAAAATTTTATTTACAATTTATGTTATTTCCTCCCCACCGGTTTTTGGTTTGGGCCACACCGGTTAATATTTACCCCCTCTGTACCCTAATGACTGCCTGTAAACGGTTTTTCATTGACCAAATGAGTTTCCTGATGGAATCCTGTGGGATTTCCTGCCACTCTTCGACAGCAGTTTTCAGGTCTTCTATTGACGCCTGAGCTGGACATCTTCCTCGTACCCACCTTTTCAGCTCGTCCCATATTTGTTCAATCAGATTTAAGTCTGGGCTGAGGGCTGGCCAGTCTAGTGAGGGAATCCCGACTTAAACAAGGTACTGTCTCGTCACTGCAATGGTGTGGCAGCGGGCATTATCGTACATTAGCAGGAAATCTTCGCCAATAAACCCGTAGGGGAGCACATGGCCTAGCAGAATGTCGTTGATGTATCTTTTTGCGGTAAGCCCTCCTCCCCGACCTCCATCAGTTACGAATGTCAACTCCGTTTTTGCTTCAATAGTTATCCCTTCCCACATTATACAGGACCCACCCCCGTACCTATGCCACTGTTTCCGCAACACCATTGTGCGAATCGCTCCCCCGGTCTCCTATAGACTCTCTGTCGACAGTCGCTACCATGCAGGCACATCCTGGATTCGTCCGAGAACAGGACTCACCTCCATTGTTCGATATCCTAATCTAAGTGTTCGCGAGCAAACTGAAGCCTGGCTTGTAGGTGGGCTGGAGACTATTTAGGTCCCGTGGCTGGCCTTTTCGGGGTCAAGTTCGCTTCTTTGAGTCTTCGCCTCACTGTCCTCTTGCTGACAGCCCTTCCTCGAACTTCTCTGAGCTGCTGCAGGACGTCCACGCCGGTCAGTTGTCGATTTCGGAGAGAATAAATCGGTCATCTCTCACCGAAGTGCATCGCTGTCGGCCAGATCCTGGTCTCCGGACTAAGTTTCCAGTCTCCCTGAACCTCTTGTATACCTTCAAGACACAAGACTGGCTGAAATGAAGCTGTCGAGCGATAGTACGCTGAGACAATCCTTACTGGATTAGGATGACGACTTGAGCGGCATCTGTGTGGTTTTCGTTTTCTGTTAGCTTCAGTATTCCCAGTTACGTGAAATATTGGACTGATAATCAATTATCATAAAAGCCCCCTTTTTATAGGGTTTCAGGACTACCAAACAATATGGTGTTTTGTTTTAAAAATATATGTTTTTTGTTTTACGTTCCATGACATAAGGTGAATAATCTTTGGTTATGATATTGAAAGCTAACAAAATTGCCTTTCAAATTATATGCCACAATCCGTAGTTCATTGCATAGAAGTTGTAAATATTGTTTCGAGCAGAGGACGATAAAGTGATTCCAGTTTATTGCTTGCGGGTGTATGTGTGGTGCAGCTATACCAGTATTTATTTATTTTGCCAGACATGGATGCCAAAATCAAAAATAAAAAATAAAGTCTATTTCAGGAGTAGTTATTGGGCACAAACATTGCCTCTTGCATCGGACCGGGATGAATGTGCCGGCACACATGGGCTGGCTGTGGAACGCGCAAGATGTGCCAGGCATGAATGCGCCAGGCACGAATGTGCCAGGCTCAGGCATGAAGGTACTTTTCTTTAAATTTTTAAACTTCTGCCTAGATTCCATTCAATTGGAATTTTAAGCGCATTTGGCTCTGATACCATGGAGCAGTTGAACCGAAACAAAAATATATCTATCGAGAATAAAGACTAATCACAAAACATTAAGGTAGCATAATATTATTGCACCAATTGTATTTCTAAAAAAATATGAAATGGAACACTATGAGTAGGTAACCATAAGTATAAGTCATTTTGATATTTTTAACACAATTTTTGTTTGCAGCCGCTTGCAGCCCGAAAGGGCTGGTCACCAGGCGCCGTTGGTAAAAGCGTGGCAAAAACAATGACGTTCAAGTGTCCGCGCGGTGGCGGTGAAAAAGATAAGAATAAAAAGAAAAAAAAGAAAGGGAACAGACCAGGTGCTGATATCGGAGGTGGTGACTCCGAACCTGAAGAACCTCTCGAACCTAAACCCGCACTAAAGGTTCAAAGGAAAGGCGATGTTTTTACTATTCAGGTAAAGATGTGGCTAACATTTACATGAATAGTCGACAAATTTGAAAAGGTGTCAATAATAGTATCAATTTTCAGGTAAATCCATTAAAAGATTTAACTGACATATTGCCAAACGAAGATCCTTATGTGGACTGTGATCCAATGGTTTTCAAAATAATAAAGAAGAGAAGCCCAGAAGAACACGCGAAGGTCGAAGCGCGGAAAATGGTGAAATTAAAAAAACAGCGAGACGCCGAAATTCGGAAGGCGTTAGCAGAAGCCGTGGAAGACATATGCAAGTGTGCTTACATGGATGTGTATTGCAATGACTTGACTGCTATAGACAGGGTCATTGATAGCTGCCCAGCATTTAAAGATCCTGATTGCATCTGCAAGGAAGAATCTATGAGTTCTTTATCAAGTAATGCGACTTGGGATATAGAGTATACTCCTCCATTTGGGTGCTTCGACTTAGCTCCAAGGAAACGTAAGATGTTCATTCACGTCGAAACGCAATACATTCCAGCTGACGCGGGTATCGTGGAAAGCCCAAAGCCACCGCCAAAGCACAGAACGTGCAGGAGATCCTGCTCCTCTCTTCGACCTAGGAAGAAATTATTTAAGAAATCCTGCTGTAGTCCTTGTTCTTGATAATTTCGGTTGTTTAAGTTTTTCTGATTTAGATAAAGTTATACGCGTTTGATATCAGACTAGATTTTTAATCTTTTTACTTTAACTTTCTTGAATTCGATCTGTATTGGGCAGATTATTGAGTAGAGTCTTTCATAAAATAATTCTTACATGTTCAATGATTGAATAAGTGAATACGTTATAACTGGGATTTAGGTTCCAAACTAAATAAAAACAAGTACTGGCCAATAGACTACTTGCCTTTACCTATTACGTTTATTTCAACCTCTGTAAAGTTCACAAACTAAACTAAATGTAAGTTCAGTGCATCTTTTTCTTTCTATTTTATTAAGAAAAGGAGAGGAGATACATTTTAGTTTAGTCCTGTCAAATTAATCAGCGCCTGACGTCAATTGACGTCATTTTAGTAGGCAAGTTCTTAATCACGTCTAAACTTGTATGGAGTAGTGACAGGCGCTGATTAATTTGACAGGACTAAACTAAAATTTATCTTCTGTCCTCTTCTTAATGAAATACAAAGAAAAATATGCACTGCACTGCAATGCACTATAGTTTAGTTTGTGAACAAGGGAATCGGCACCACTACCATTCAAAATAAGATTATAGCTTTTAACCAATCTGTACCCGACATTACTTACTCCTGCTGTATCGTTCACTGTTTTCGTGTGCGTAGTATTTGAGGATGAAGGGTACCACAATACTGGTGCCGAGGACCACGGCTCCGCCTAGCGCCAACGATGCTGGATTGATGTTTATTGTTGGAAAATCCTAGAGATCAGACATTAATTCAAAACAGTTTTCCAGACGAAACCTCGGCCAAGTTTACTAAGTAATTTAAAAATGTTGCAATGGTATCGAAGTTGTACAGATTTGCAGTACAAAATCTAAATGTCAAAAACACAGTGGCGGGACCATTGTAACGTTTGTAAATTAGTAGACCTGGGGTCTAAGTCTACTAATGTATAAACGTTATAATGGTCTCTCAATGCTGAGTTTTTGACAGCTGTGCCATACAAAAACTGTCAAAGAACTCACCATTGAGAGAGCATAGTAACGTTTATAAATTAGTAGACTTAGGCCCCAGCACCCAAATTGCGTAACACACGATCAATCACAATTTGTTGAATTATGACAGCTCACCAACTTTCTTTACGTTATTTACGTTGTTGAGCAGACACATTTTTCGAAGATATGAAGCAATGGATAAGCAATATCCTTCAAAATTATTCAGATTGTGATTGATCGTGTGTTAAACATGGGGCTTGATGGAAGACCCTCCATTGACCGGTCTAGAGGTAATAATTACCTCAAGACCGGTCAAAGCAGGGGGGGTTAATGGGCAATTATTGACCATCATGGTTACTGAAGATTATGTTGTTAAGTACTCAACTTTGATAACATTGGTGCTAAAGAATGCTAAAGAAAATTAAGAAGCAAACATAATTATCTTCTTTTCCTTTCATGTATGAGTTAGTTGATATTTATTTCGATATGAGAAGGGGAAAGCTCGAAATTATACAAATGTTATATTCAGAAGACCAAGAAATCCACTATTAAGGAAAGCTTAATAACGTACCAACATTCCATACGCGGAGTTCATCGTTTTCTTCACCGGAATACTGAGGAAGGGGACTGTGAAGTCCAAATCTATCTGGAATATCAAACAAAAACTTTAATTATTATTTTGAAAAAAACAGAATTAGGTTGGTATACCTATTACAACATTACATTATTTTCAATTATTTATTCTTAATAAATTTCAATTTTAATATTAACTATATTAATTTTAAATAACTACGAATAATACTTTCTTTTAGAAAAATATACATCGTAATTTTGTTCATTTCATATTTTGTATATTTTTCAAAGAATTTAATCTGAAGTCATGTCTGATCCGTAAGTGGAGCTAA
Source organism: Eupsilia transversa (assembly GCA_914767815.1). Lineage (NCBI taxonomy): Eukaryota > Metazoa > Arthropoda > Insecta > Lepidoptera > Noctuidae > Eupsilia > Eupsilia transversa. The sequence goes on from OU611891.1 coordinate 10,942,815, forward strand.
TTTACATGTTTTAACACAAAACTCTTTCGGCACTAGTTTATTGAAAAAATCCACTCACTTTTATATCCTCATCGAGAGTGTTAAAAGTAAATAGCTTCCCTTGCCTCCCTCCCTCCCTCCTTTTCCGCACATGTTCACTTTTCACCAAAACCATTACAAAACACAAAATCACGAGCACTCTTAACATTTTGAATATTTGAATCACATTTTTAATTGGGCCAATAAGCTGTGGTGCTCGCGCCAAACCCCAGCACGGTTTGCCACCATTTTTATGTTGTTTTCATTTAAAATGGTGAAAGAAATCAATGGGCGTGACAACGAAAAGTTTCCGCGTATTGTTTAGCACAATAAAATGCCGCGTTACAAGTTAGAACCTTGCGAAATTATTGTGGGTGTGCATAGAGAATGCTTAGACAAGACCATTTCTATTTTCTCCATAAAACTACTTTCCTTAGTGCTCACGTGTAAGCTCCCCTCCTCCGCTCCTCCTGTTAGTACTTACGAGGAAGCTCCCCACATGTTTTTAGTACCTAGGTACTTATACTTCATTTATTTTAACATTAGACAAATAACAGTTACTTAGCACCCTTTCGTTATTTCGATATAAACGTATTATAAACTCCGTTATTTCACGATAACAAAGCAAATTGATTTTCAAAGCAATGCCGTTCTCGAGTTTTAGCGAGACTAACGAACAGCAATTCATTTTTACATACTTAAATAGATAAATGGATAGTTTCGCCAAAAACTGTGATGCCCTGCCTCAACATTTTCGAGTCTACTTACATACCTACAGCAATTTTTCCATTTTTTCTCACGATTTGAACCTTCCCTGGACTTCCACAAATAATTCAAAACCAAAATTAGCCAAATCGATCCAGTCGTTCTCGAGTTTTAGCGTGACTAACGAACAGCAATTCATTATTACATACTTAAATAGATAGATAGATGAATAGTTTCGCCAAAAACTGTTATCCCTCTGCCCTCTCTCAACATTGTCGAGTCTACTTACAAACAATTTGTACCATTTTCACGGCTATGATTAACATGATGTCTTTTCTTAGATTACTCTACACTAACATTTAAACACATTATGTATCATATTAATACAAAACGTAGTTATTAGGGCGATACTTTCACGGATTTCACTGCATACTAATGTATAATTCTGTTATGAATAAATTCTTGGCCTTTAAATTGGTATCAACAGAACATTTTGATCTTTCTCTTGCAAGCTTTGATTGTTAATGTACGGGTATTATGTGAAATTGATATAGGCATTCTTGTAAGTAGTTACCCACCAAAAATATTTCATGTAAAGGAGGTTGACAAGACTTACATAACGCTTTTACTGTTCAAAAGTTATCAGATCGAATGTAAAGCCAAGCCCCCTAACTATTAGTCAAAATGTACGGCTTGGCCGTTTCGCGTCGCACAGACCTAGATACTCCTATGAGCTTATTTATGGTCAGAAATTAAGTCACTGGGCTTCAATGTTGTGGCGTGCAACAGTTCAATGGAACGGTCAAGCTATACCTACATTTTGACCAAGATGTACCTAATGTTTGTAGAGTTAGGCCTTGTAGAGTTAGGGGCTTGGCTTTACATTCGATCGGATAACTTAACAGTGAAAGCTTTATGTCCTCGTAAGTCTTGGGAATCTGCTTTACATGAAATGTTTTTGGTGGGATTTCATTTTTCTGTGTAGGGTGCTCTATTTTTTTAAATTTTAGCGCTGATATTGTTCTGATATTATACAAACATGTTAAAATCATAGCCCTTCCTTCTAGCATAGGGCTTGTACACAAAACTGCGATACGAGGTCGCATCGCAAAAAACTGCGACAGCACCCTAAGATTTTCTTAGGAAAGAAGCTTCCGCGTTTCGAATTCGCATCACATCGCAGTTTTGTCTACAAGCTCTTAGTTGGATAAAAAAGTTGTTTCTTGCACGCCAGCAGTTACTTTCTTCATAGTCAACGAAAAAGAGTTTCTTCTTCGTTGTTTAAATAATACTAATCTAGCTTTCGTAAAAAATGGAAGTAGTTACGTTAACGTAACCCTAAAGAAATACAGACCCTCCGTCTTAGGGCATTTTTTTTTTTTTTTTCTTTTGTCATGAGTGGGGGAATCCTCATCCAGTCCCCACTACTGCCTTTCTATCGCATAGTCAGAGACTTGTTTTAAAATGTTTTAATATTAATTTACATTTTTTTTCTTATTTCTCTGTGTTTTAAATAAAGTTTTACTTGTATTTATATTCATCTGTTTTTTTTTATTATCTGGAATTTTTCTTATAAGCATCTATTTATTTATTCTATGCTTTGTCTGTATATATTATATTTACTAGCTGCTGCCCGCGGCTTCGCCCGCGTGAGTGTCGGAAATTACCCCATACATCCCCATGGGTTTTAAGTATAAATATTGAGTTTCGAGTTAATCGGACAGCGCGTTAAAATTCTTCCATACAAACACTGACACCCCCCAATCCCCCTTTAGGGGGTAATTTAGAAAAACAAAAAACTACAAACTTTATAATTTATTTAGATTACTATTCGTGCGAAGTTTCATGTTTATTACCTCAAGGAATAAGATTTTTCATACAAACTTTCATCCCTTATTTTACCCCCTTAGGGGTTGAATTTCGAAAAATCCTGATACACGTTATTCTTAATTTTTGGGTCTAAGTATAAATATTGAGTTTCGAGTTAATCGGACAGCGCGTTAAATTTCTTCCATACAAACTTTGACACCCCCCAACCGTAGGATAGGATACTTTTCCGGGATAAAAAGTACCCAGTGTGGTGCCCAGGATATTAAAGAATAATTATACCAAGTTTCATCGTAATCGAACCGGTAGTTTTTGCGTGATACCTGAACAAACAGACAGACAGACAGACAGACAGACAGACAGACAGACAGACAGACAGACAGACAAAAATTTTTTTAATCACACTTTTGGGTTCGGTGTCGGTCTAGTAACACCCCTTGCCATTTATTTTTTTGATATTTTCAATGTACAGAATTTTCACTTCTACAGATTTATTATAAGTATAGATATATTAAAAGTATAGCTTTATGTTTCCTTATTTCTTTGCAACACTTTTGTAATGTTTCGGATGGTGATTGGAAATTTGTTACCTACCCAATTAGAGTGTTGCTCTGTGTACAATTCCACTGCACCATGAAGAACCCGTTCGAACCCATTTCAATCAAAAATAACGTCGATGTGGCTGAGTTTTGGAGAATCAACGACACTTCGAGGAGATAGGAGTCGACAGCCTTCCTAACAAGTGTTTCATTTGATTTCAACGAGACAAAATAGATTAGTTAATGAAAAACGGAAAGTTTTCGGCGCGCCTTGATTGAATAAGTAACACAAAAATAACGAGGCATCCGCTGTTCAAATATTTTAGTACCTAATCTTCTGCTGCCGGTCAATTTTGATTATGACATCCTTATTAAGGGTCACCTGTTCAGCGGCTGGACTTATGTCCCCTAGTTACCGCTTTAATGAATTGGCATTGCATGGGCGTAGTGATTCGACAACGCACAAGGAACATTACCTTCCCTAATAATTTGAATGACGGGTGACTGAACTCGGTAAAACTTGCTTCTGAACAGAGTTTTAAGATTAACTGCTAGATTAGCTAACTGGAAAATGAAACTCAAAAGTCATTTATCCAAACTAGGCTGAGAACACTTTTCGAACGTCAAAATTAAATAAAGTCAAGACAGTCCCCCAAAACGCCCATCCTTCGCCACTTCCTAATGCTTTAGCTGGGAAGAAGAAGTGGAGCAACAAACTTCCCAGCAGCACAGCTGTCTGTTCACTGCTGTATGTAAAATACAGCAGTGATTGGTAGGATAGCCTAGTGGTGTGACCGTCGGACAGCCAAGTCATAGGCCTCGAGTTCGAACCACAAGACCCGCACCTCTGACTTTTTGGATTTGGATTCGTGTGTGCATTCAGTGTACTGTAGACCCATATCACTCGCTTCAAAAACGGTGAAGGAAAATATCGTGAGGAAACCGGCATGCCTGCGAGATTTCTCGACGGTATGTGAAGCGAAGTTTATCCATGGGCGGCATAAAAACTCTGACACCTAGTTAGGCAAAGTACAGACAAGCAGCTCTTTGCTGTCAACAGAGCCAACTTGAGCTGTCAACAGAGGCAACTGTAGTTGCCGCCATTGTTCGGCGTTTGCCGTCGACCCGTGGACAGCAAACGCTGACCAATGTCGACAGCTACAGTATGAGCGAAGCGCGCGCGCTTCTTTGTCAGTCAACTTCAAATAGACCGAGCGTTCATGGCGTTCATGCTGTCGACATGGCGGGCAGCAATCGGCACTGCTGCAGTTGCTTTTGTCGACAGCTAAAGTTGGCTCTATCGACAGCTGAAGATGGCTCTGTCGACAACAAAGTGCTGCTCGTCTGTTTGACGCCGTATTCACTAACGACACGAATCAATTTAATATGTATAAAGAAAATCAAGCCAATATATCAAAAAATATGTTGCAATATTATTTTGGAAATCTAGCCGGTCCAAAATCGAGTCGTCCCAAGCGCAACCATTACCATGTTATTTTGCAACAAGACAGCCGGCCGCACGTATTTTGATCTTGAATGCACGTTGTTGTGTCTAACAATGCTTACTCTTCACGCTCTGAATGAAACATATCGTGGAATTATGATTTCTTTTACGTCCTTACTGTAGGTAAGTACTTTAGCGCATTCAATGAAATGTCAAAAACGTACAAAAACATAAACGTTTCTTTAGTGTTAAAAACCGGCCAAGTGCGTGTCAGACCACGCACAATGAAGGGTTCCGTAGTGGGGATGAATCTACCCAAAGACAAAACTTAACATAGTAGTTGAAAAACATGTTCTCCTATACATTCCAACTGCAAATGTAAGTTCTACATGTAGAGTCTACTTCGCTGTGATAGTGTTCCATTCAACTTCTTTATTAAATACTACTGCCGTGAATTGTTTAACGTATCCAAAACAAGCATTTAGCTGGCAGGGATGGGTTGTTTCGCAAACGGATCCCTAAATCGAAAAATGGTTTTCACAGACTCACAATATTTTTGAACGACCTTTCCAACGACACTCCACATCATGGGATAGACTTGAAAAAAAACAGTTCGTGTAGGGGAGGTACACACGGCTACATATCAAGCTATACATTTCCAGTATAAGCCGATCTCGCATTGTATAGGATTTCCGTACAATGAGAGGTCAGCTTATACTGAAAATGTATTGCTTGATATGTAGCCGTGTGTACAAACAAACTTTTGGAACAGACAGTAGGTACCAGTCTGTTCCAAAATAAATCATCGACGAAAATTGAGATTATAAAATTAACCTTAATTATTGTCGAACAAAAAACATCTTTAGGGTGATTTAAAATGTCGGATTTAAGAATTGGATGCACTTAAACATTGGCATCCACAGGAAGGTACGTTATATGGTCCATTTATTTCCACAAAGTATCTGATGAAATCAGATAAGATACTTTTCGAGCAGACCATAGAATGGCTGCTCTAATGATTGTTTCAGGAGTCAACAGTTATATAGCATTTTACATGTATTATCATGTATAGCTCCAAAGTAAGAAGAAGGAAGAAGTGTCATAATTTCCTGACACAAAGCTGCATTATCTATGTACCTACCACCTACTTTGGAGCTAGGAAACGTACAGAAATAAGTAAGTCACTAGGGAATTAGCTGGCTTCCTACTGCGATAGTATCAGACCAAAACCGTGACGTTGTCGTAAAAGTATTATGCAATGTAGACCACATGTGACAATGGTGTTTCCCCATGTCATTGTGTCGGGGCACGCTACGGAACGCCCTGTATATAGACGTATGCGGAATTGGAAGACGGCAGTTATTTCCAAGAGCCTGGTAAGATGGGTCCTAACGTGGTTCCTTGTGTGGTGCTTGTGGCTTGCCTGGTGCTGGCAGGAGCAGAGTATAGGAACGATGGGTAAGATCCCTGGATTATTTGGTCTATTTTCGAGTTTCAGCATTTGGTGTAACACCATGGACATTGGCTTTAAGTGCACTTTTTGGTGTTTGAAGACACACGCCCAAACCCCGGGCGCGAAAATTCTGTATACATAGGTACTGGGTAGTTTTGTGTAACCAACGTACTTTGGGTAGATCTTTTCTGTATATACCTACATCATGAAGAGTACCTTTACATCACTTAAATCATAAACAACCCCTATTACAAGGGACTTAAACATAACTGTCGAAATGTGGGTGTACTATAGGTACACCTCTGCCCAACCCTTCGGGTAAACAAGTCGTGATGTATGTTATGTAAATCATTAAAAATAACGAGCTCAGAAGATTATTTGCCTTCAAATGTAGAAGACATTTTCATAATCTATCTCAGTTTTGATTTCAGAGGCTTCATGCCAAGTTTCCAGCGGACTGAGGACCAGCTCGCTGAACCTTCAGCCAGGGTCGAGAAAAACAGAGATGAGCGAGATAGCCAGGCTGACAGGACACAGAGATTTGGCATATCTTCTTATGGGAGCACTGGGGTAAGCATTGCTACTAGTTCGTTATGTGTTGAAATGCAAGACTGAATGCTATGGCGTTATGGTTGTTGAGGTACCTATTGGCCTTAAGCTGCCGAATGCCAAGTCATTCGGGCACTATTGAACAAAAGCCCAGCAGTGGAATAGAAATAAGTTTTTTGATCGAGCTTTAAACTGTCTGATATCTAAACATTACTTAACAGCAACTTCATCATCATCATTTTAATCAACCAAAAGGCGTCCACAAATGAACATAAGCCGTCTTCTAAGCATCACCACAATGATAGGCTGCACTTAGCACGTAGATACCCAGTGTGAACTTTTTGCAACATTTTTGAGATTAAACCGGTTAGAAAGAGACAATTTATTTCGCCATTAACTAGGTGTTGTTCCACTATTTACGTTACTAAAAGCCTTGATTTTGGCTACCCATTTAGTTACAGATTTGAGTTAGAAATTCCTGCTATTTTCTGCTTGTTAGTAAAGTACTTATGACAGTTTTACTACACATCTCACTGCACGATACGCAGACGGCGAAGGAGAAATGTGCTCGTTTTTCCGAGCAGCCAAGCGGTAAAAGAATCGAGACATTTGGGAGAGAGATAGTATCTTGTTGGCATTGTCATTGTAATAATGATCTGTTGTCAGCAATAACTGTTATTACCTACTGATATCATCATCTAAAGGGAGACGGCAATATGCACTGCACGCAAATATAAAGTAGGTTTCGATGATTGCATAAATGTCTAATTATTTGGGATTAATTTAATTGCAATTTTCTAACCCATTGATGATAGCAGCTGCTTTATTATGGGCTGAGAATACGGGAACTCTTGATCATCCATCTATTCGAACTTGGTCGATAGCCAAAATAACACCGTCTCCCTATAGGTATTTAGGTATTGTTTGCTTGCACCCTAAGGTTGAATGACCCATAAAATTGCACTCAAAAAACAACAAGGTCTATTGATTTGTCTATAGTCCGGCCGTTGAGAGAATGCGTTCTTAAGAGCCCACACAACCTCAGGTTTTTATCTCGCTCGCACCATACTACTCGCGGACTGATTGCGAGCGAGACGGAGGCGGTTCCAAAGCGGCAATAGTTTAGGTAATTGCTTTTTACTGTGAAAATAATGGTCATTAAAAAAAATTAAAAACATCGTCGCTGCTTTATAGTTAGTTCTTACTGAACTAACTATAAAGCAGCGACGATGTTTTTAAATTTTTTTATGCAAAGTTTCATGATCTAATTTATTTTGATAGCAGCGGTTTATTCTTCAGTTTGGAGGTAACTTTGTTTTTTTTTGAAATCGTGTTTTCGTCTAACATAGTACTTAACATTAATCCTCAACTTTAACTTATTTCAAAATTAATGCTGCAGTAGTTTCGATATTACGGCGGATCTTGCTTAGCAATTTGAGGCCCTTAACAGCTGTCAATTTTATACTAACGAATAAGTGACTTGCGAATTTGATCCTTATTAGTAGGTACTAGAAATTGTCCAACTGACAGGCGACAGGTTCTCTCGACGGCCGGACAAAATTTGACAGTTAGATATGTAATTTCAACTTTAATGAAGTTCAGGGAATTGTTATCAAGTGGTAATTTAAGAGGGTGCATCCTAAAAGTTGGCAACGTCGTAAATAGCTGTCAAATATTTACCTGTTTCGATTAATTTGGAAATAATACTGTATGGAAATAAGAAATGTGGCTAACCAATTGACTAGAATATTAATCATGAATTGCAATTATAACATTGAATTTGATGTTGTACCCGTTTTAGGTGAAAAAAAGGCATTTGGAAAGTTACCAAATACTTTTTTTACATCTAAAACTAACTATTCGGTGTTACGATATTAATTATTGCATTTCATAATCAATATTCTAGTTCGCTAGTTAGCCACATTTTTTATTTCCATACAGAAATATTATCAAATTAATCAAAACAGCGAAATATTTGACATCTATTTGCGACGTTGCCAACTTTCAGAATAAACCCTCTTAAAGCACTTACCGAGGTCGACTATTATTTTGAGTTCACTGAAGGAAAAATTAGGTACCTATTTTGATTTATTCCAGGGTGGTGGTTACGGTAGCACCGCTCCAGGGCTGTACGGGCCCGTGAAGATAGACCTGGGAGGAGTACTCATAGGCTCCATACTGGGCTTCGGAGCGGTCATTATACTGCCTAAGATTATACACGCCTTGTCGTACAGCTACGGCGGTGGATATGGACGGAGTAAGTTTTGGAGAACCTGCTAGCATTTTCTCTACTCACCCTAGAAAAATAAGCGACTGCTCTTTTGACCTAGGGCATGGAATTTACTGGACGCTACATCTACTCGATGGAAGCTCTTTGGTTATGTTAACCCACATCACGAAACATTAGGAACAAAAAAACTCATGCTAAAAACCTCAAACATTAATTATAGGTATTATCAAAACATTTTTTTTTTCACATGTCTATTAAATCCTCCCAGGCCTGGAAACTGACTTCGGCCAAGCTTCGGAAGTGTTCGGCAAGATCGACGAGATGCTCAGTAGATACAACGTGGACTCCACAGCCTGTATGCAGAGGCTGGCCTGCTCTTACGTTCAGCTGGCAAATGAGAACATGGTGAACGGAAACGCTACTGACTTTGATGCGTTGCTGTCTTCATTGTCAAAGTAAGTGACTTCTACTTTGTGCTCCAAATCCCAGAGACTTCTGTGGGGTGAATCTTCCCAGTTCTCAGCCTAGCTAGAGTTTTCCAAACATTTCTTTTTCATTTAAGCTTTATGGTAGGTATCAAAACTGACAGATTTTTATGATAATATTAACTAACAAAATAAACCAAGGTTCAAAACATACTTTAAAAGGGACGAACCGGTAGGATTTCGAGAACAAATGTACCGAATCCATTTTTGTTTACAGATTTATACTTTTTCTTTTTCGAGACTCAAACTAGCAAGCATAGATTGAACGTATAGGGCGAAATTTACAGACCGCATTTTGACTTGACTTTGCTATGTAAAGAAAGCGTTTCATATTATGCACTTTAACGTCTTAGACTAAGGTTCATATTAATTTGAAACGCTTACTTAGCAAATTCTAGACTTACATTTTGGTCTGTCCTAACAGCTTCCTACTAAATTACACAATTTTTTATCCCCAGCAACACATTAGTCCGCCGCATGTTGGACGGCACGGCAGTCTTCGAAGCGGTATCAGCAGGAAGGTCGACGGACTCCGACTGTCACACTCTCTACCACAAGTGCAAGCTCGACAAGAAAACTGTGGTCAAGATGCTCACTCAACTCGTGCCCTCGTAGAATTACTCCTAGAAACTTTTGTTACCTCAATTTTAGTACATTTTTAATAGAAATCTTTTTGTGATTTTGTTTTTTTTTATGTTTTAAAGTCCCAACTGCTTTAGCTGTAGGTATTTGGTAATTTTAATGTCCGTTTGCTTATATTTTGGTCAGCGTTACTACAATAAGTACGTATACTTAAAGCTTAAGGGGGATGCGCCAAGGTACACCGCGAAATACAAGTTTTTTTACGTTTTTTTGCAATTAGCAGGTCAGTGTCAGGTTGTATGTTGATTAAAATATGATTCGCGACTGTAACAAATATGGCTTTACAGAATTATAATCATTAGAATGAGCAATACAAACCCTCGTTAGAATAATCCTCAAATGTCATGATTTCATGAAATAGTTTCAATAGGAACTTGAGAGAGTTGTATTGATGATTATAATTTTATAAATAAATATCTGATACCTACGGCCACGAATCATATTTAGATCAACATACTTACAACCTGATACTGAAGTGCAAATGACAAAAAACGTAAGAAAATTTGAATTTCGCAGGCTACCCTGGCGCTTTCACCTTAAGATAAGATTTTATAATATTTTAATATCGAAAACCAACCATTGCACTAGCTAGTCACTGAAGATTTCTGAATACATAACTCAGTACCTACAGTAGGTATCCGGCACCCATTTCCGTTGTAGTTAGAACTCTGGATACACTCACTCACAGTAGATATATCATTTAAGGGATGCACACATTTCAATTATAACTAGCTAATGCTTTTTTTGCGTTAGGAGGTAGTAGGAACCTTCTCTAGTGCGGACACAACAATTTACCAAAGTTTCATCACAATCGGTCGCCCCATTTTGGAGTTTTTGCGAGACTAACGCACGCAATTGATTTTTTATTATGTACTTATATATGTAGATAGATTTGAAAAAAAAGGGAGAAAGGTTAAAATAAAAACCCCATAATACAAATTTAACAATTTTATTAAAGTCAACACCAAAACCTATCTACATCTCTGATATGCTGGGCAATGCAATCCTTGAACTATCCATTCCGCACCATTGACATAAATATTGTATTCCCTGACATTATTCGTGTACTTCTAATTATTTAACATAATTCATTTATTACCTAAGAGTTTTTATATAAAACTTATGCTTTTTGAGCATTCTTATATCTTGATCATTGTTTTGATGATCGCCGACTGTTAAGATGCTTCCACTTTCGACGATCTATATTAAAAAAGTCTATTTCGTCTTTGAGGCAGAACCTCTTTGTACCCGTTTAAATGTTTGATCGTTGTGATTATAGACGAAAGAGGCATTTATGTGCACACATATTATCTAAAGTAGTACAGTACGCGAGGTCTAAGCTGAGCTTTGCATTTGTGTGAGTGATTACCAAAAGTGGAAGGTGCGCGGCGGAGAAAACCGGTTATAAACCAAGCAAAGGACGCGTCGCGCTCTAGGCCAAAGTCACACCTGCACTATCTATGTGCACTCACACAAATGCAAAGCTTAGCTTATACCTCGCGGACTGTATACTTATATGGTACACTTATACCCATAATAGGTAAAAACAGATGAAAGACCTCGCGCAGCTCTCGCTCAGATAATAACAACGTAATATCGCCAGCTGTCTTGAAACTGGAAAAAGGCTTTATTTAGCACAATAACAGTTTGACCCGTTCATAAGATTGCGACGTTTTGACATAAGTTAGAAAAGTACAGTGGGTTCATTTAACTTGTCCTATGTCGCGATTGGTAGCACTAATCTGTCAGTCGCCATGTTGAACTCTATTTTAATAGTATTGAAACTAAGCTTGACAAGCAATGCTGCCAACACGACGGCAACGGACAAGTTATAGTGAAGTCTGTAGCATTGACCACCAAAACAAAAGTTAAGTCAAGTGCACACAGGAGTATTCGATACACATTGCGTGAAGCCGTCAGGCTGTGCGTCCACAAGCTTTCTCCTTATGCTTTATACTAAGCCATCGCTGGGCAATTTTTAATGCAGTATCCTTCAAACATTTCTCTAAGCCGACTTTTAGGAGACGAAGTCAATTTTAGTTTTTATTTTTACTACGTAAGGACTTCTACACTAAGCCATGAAAACCGTCTTCTGCGATTTTCACACATTTCAATAGCACCTTCTTATTCTATTCTTAACCCGTATTGTGCTTGGAAAATTGCTCAGCGTGGACTATTCAACTATTGTGTTCATACTCTTATAATAAAGCTAATTTTCACCAACGTTGGTCGTTATAATTCGTAAGTAGTAATTTTATTGCATTAGGTTCAACATTATGCTATTTACTTTAGTTTAAAAAATATGACAGCATCGAAGTATGGAATGACAACTCTTGCTTACGCGGTTAAAAATATTGTAATGACACAAGCTCTTAATATTTCAGAGAATATAAATTACATACAAGTTTTAATATTTTTGAGTAACGGAAAACTCACCAAGTGTTTCCGAGTTACAGATAGGCTTACACCCGAAATTAATAATGAATCTCAATCCCGATCTTTGTCTGTAACTAATCAGCGGCCGAGTTTGCCAATCTGAGACTTTTCGTGGGCGAATCACAACCTCAAAGACCGCGGATCAAGATTGGGATTGAAGTACAATGAGATACAACGCTACAAGCATCTATTGGCGCTTGGCCAAAATCGGAACTAAAGCCGCCATGTTGTTTTTTGAATACCTACAATTTCACAAAAATGTTTACCCCCCTGTTAATGTCATTCAGGCGCCAAAAGATTCTTGTAGCACTCTACATTTGGGGCGTTAATAATTCCAAGTCACAATAACGCCAAGAGTATTTCGTTCGCGTATACAGGGATAACCCCACGCGTATTCACAACAGTTGTCACAATTTTTTTTCAATAAATGCGTTTTCTCATTTTTGATCTTATAATAAAGTTTTAGTATAATTGGAATAATAAAATAAAATGCACGATCGAGTTAGTCAGTAAGTTGGACAGGTAATAATGTGGTAACTAAGTTTAAACGCTTATCGAGACATTCATAGACATAGAAGTAACATAATGAGATAAAAAAAAGTTTTAAAAGAGTGGTGTAATCCTTTAAAAAAGGTCGTCTTTTCGAACTTTTCCACTATTTTACATTTAGTTTTGTTTATGGCGTTGTTTTTTTTTTTTACCTAACCATAGACTAAAAAAGGCCGATGTTCATGTAGTTTACTATCCAGTCTAAGAATGTATATGTTCAGTATTGGAAATTTATAGATTTGTAACTAAATGCAAGCTTATACGTCCGTACGTTGTTTGGTGCCACCTCTATAGTTAAAAGTATCAAATATATACATTTTTCATTATTACATATTAATCTTTGACATCATTCAGTGATGTGAGAATGGCGGGGAAAATATATATTTTCATTTGTTTCAAAATAATAATAATTAAAAAAAACAAATTCATTGGCGCTGTTGCAAAATAGTAGCATTGAACCTTTATTGAGGAAAGTAGCATAAAATGCAGTTTCAATTAATATTAAGTTAATTCTAGTTCTTTTATAATTATTTTGTATTATTGTGACCTAGAGTATACACAGGTAATTATTTCGATGACAAGAGACTTAATTCAAGAGTTAATTGAAAGTTGTCACTAAAGTACTAGTGATAGCGGAAAGGCCCCTAAACGCGGACATTTACCGGTATTGCACATTCCACCTAGTAACTGCACCAGTGGCACTCAACCTATGGCTCATAAAGAGATAATCTAACCCTCCGAACATTTTAAAGCCAGAAACATAACAGTGGCTTGGCAAGTATTACGTTAACCGACAAAAAGGTTGAATACCCCTGCTCGGTTCTGCGGGCCTAGTCCGGAATTTTATTTCTATGCGATCGCGTTAACGTTACATTTTCTTTCAATTTGTACTGAAACTGAAAGTAGCGCCGTCTAGTGAAAATAATGGGAACTACAATGATTTCATGTAAATTGACGTTTAACGTGAAAGATAACATTAACGCGATCGAATTGTTTTTAAACTCGCACTAGGTCCTCTGGATGTACACTATCGCTAAATACTCGCGTACACTTACAGAAATATTCACAACAGCGCGTGAAAATAAAAATTACAACTAAGACGTCTTATGAGTAGAATGTACAAGTAGTTCGCAACCCTTGAAAGACATTGCTTCGCTATAGCTAGGCGTACGATCGAGGAAACAAGGCTACGCAACAATAACATTGAGGAAAAGAAAATGAACAAAAACCCTTTAGTTAGCATATTCTCATTTCCTCAAAGATACATTCATATTGTCTTGGAGAATACCTATGCGATTTTATTACCCGACGCTCCCCCTTATTAACCCCTACTTTCTTATTGTAAGCAACCAGTGAAACGCATTTAATTTATAGTTGAACAAGGATCTTTTGGCGCGTGGCCGAAATCGGAACAAACGCCGCCATCTTGTTTTTTCAATACATTTCCCAAAACAATTGCCCAAAATGTTTACCAGCAGCGCCGCCCTGTCAATGTCATTCGAGCGCCGAAAGATCCTTGTAGCAGTATAAAATGATCAAAAACCATTATTTCTAAATTGCATTTTTAATAAGTGTTCCGATTACGGAGCAGTGACTAGCTTTCTACCTGATACAATTTGAGCTAAAACGCAAAAAGTTTCGTTCAAATCGCTCCAGTGAAGTGATGATACTACTCACAATTGATAATTTTCTAGAATATTCGAATAGAATGACTATAAGGCTGTACTGAAACTATTTATTGCTTTCGACGGAAACATACCGAATTTTCCATTATTCTTAACTTACACGGAAAATCCAGCGACAACAACATTGACGTGAACGAACAGAATGAAAAGTATATTATTTCAATATTTGAGTGAATGTTTTATAATGATGTCATACCTCAAAATATTGCGTAATTCATAAGGAACTAGATGTAAATTTTTCCATGGAGAAATAACTATCAGACCGATAAATAATCGAGTAAAACTGTTCTAACAATTTGTATTTTGTTTGTAGTGTAACCAAATCCATACAGTAGTTTCGTCTTGAAGAAAGGTCTTATGAACTTTTCGTGTCTGCAAGATGTCTGAGCTCATAGCAAGGTGACGTAATTGACTCTTAGTATGCGTCTCCAGACGGTTTATAAAATAACAAGGGTTAATGCAGGTAACACAGGCTCCAGCACGCAACACGGGGACAACGTAGCCAACTAGTGACGGTTGTCCTACTGTATGGATTTATACTGTGACTGTACCAGAATGTTGGATTTTGATGGCATCCATCATGAGTTTAATCTTAATATCTTTAGAGCTTACGTATCTTATAGCGATATCTAACTGTGATTTTGCACATAATATCTTTAGATGACGATCCTAAGTAATTGACTTGTACGGTTGACACATACATAACAATACAGGTAACAAATTAAAAGACGTTTAGGCCGAGATATATAAACGTTACTTAGCATGTGCTTTAGCTCAGACAAGTTCCCGTTAGATACGGGAACAAAAAAATATAAAAAGATAAGCTAAAAAGAGAGAAAGAGTGGTGCCGATTCCCTTGTTCAACAAACTAAACTAAATTTAAGTTCAGTGCACCTTTGTCTTTGTATTTCAATAAGAAGAGGACAGAAGATAAATTTAAGTTTAGTCCTGTCAAATTAATCAGCGCCTGTCACTACTCCATACAAGTTTAGACGTGATTAAAAACTTGCAAACTAAAATTACGTCAATTTACGTCAGGCGTTGATTAATTTGACAGCCCTAAACAAAAATTTATCTTCTGTCCTTTTCTTAATGAAATGGAAAGAAAAAGATGCCCTGAAGTTAAATTTAGTTTAGTTTGTGAACAAGGGAATCGGCACCACTATCTTGCATTTTGTAGTTTGACAGTTGTGTGGCAGTGACAGGATTAACACTTAGCCAAAGTACGTTCATAAATCGCGGCCTGAGGCATCTTTCGCATCGTTAATACTAATACACGATACTTGTTAGCCTGCAAACCTAAACATTTTGTCGCATAAAGGAAAATATTGCCCGTGGAATAAAACCTCATGTTCACTAGAAGACAAGTGACAATCGCATGACGTTTTTATGGTGGGTACACATAATGTGCAACGTGACATGAAATGTTGAAACGAACATGCCGCGTTCAAATATGCAATGGAACACGTTGAAACACCATTAAAAATCGCGCGATAACGCAGCGGCAAGATTCGAGGTACTGAATCCAAAGACATTTTGTGTTCAGCGGATTTTAACAGTTTGCACGTCCATGTCACTTACACCGTGTAAATTATCTATACTATTTCCTACCATTTATTTAACTTTTGACTTATACACGCTTATGAAGTTCCGTAATTATTACATTGAAAACCATAGTGAAAAAATACAATGCTTTATGGGCACTTTGTTTTTTTAATAATAGTGACGTGACGTGATTAAGGGACTATTTACACTTATTCAGCTCTATTCAGCGTTTGCCCATAGAAAACTACGATTTTGTATGAGACGCGTACGCGTCCTTTCAGCTTCGGATAGCTGAAAGGACGCGTACGCGTTTCGCGCGTTTTCTATAGGCAAACGCTGAATAGAGCTGAATAAGTATGTAGTCCCTGAACCGTAAAGTTAAATCGATTAAAAGTTCTTTGTAAATAAAATCGATTGTTTTTAGAAATCGAGTCATAAATGCAATTTGGACATCACTACTTTAGTTGTCAAAAGTTAAATAAATGATTGGAAAGATTATAAGATTCTGAATTCAAGTATTGCTAGAGTAGTACCTAACGATTCGGGTCACTCGTCTGACCTTGCTGGAGTGATGGAGGGGCGAGCGTGAGGTACGTTTGCGTGTTGACGTGCTTCTAAGCAACGTGGTGGTACTCGATCATTGGCACAACATGTTGAAGAACGAGTTCGCGTACGCCATCGGCTTTACGTCTGGATGTGGCTGAAATTAGAACTTTACGATTAAAAACATAACAGACAAATTGGTTTGGCTGATTAAAGGATAGATGGACATTATAAAAGTATAATAGAAATAGTACTGTAGCTCGCACGTCAGTATTAAACAGACTTCTCGTATAGTCTCGTCGATTCAAACTTAATGGCGGCTAGGAAGTTAGCTACTCCCTGCGCAGTACCGCACCCCTCACCCCCGCTGACACATGAAATTGTTACTGCGCAGCGACTCGCCGAGTGTTCCGAGCCGCCATTAAGTTTTAATCGAACTGTATTTAAAAACGTTCGAATTCAAGTCGCGGTCTCGTCTCAACGACGATCAATGTCAAAAACAAGAACCGGCCAAGTGCGAGTCGGACTCTTGTATGGTGACCCCCTTTAATTATTAACTTGATTTTTATTTGTTGTTATAGCGGCATTAGAAATACACAATTTGTGAAACTGTGTACCTATTACGGTTCATGAGATCCAGCCCGCTGACAGACTGACGGGCGGACAGCGGAGGCTTGGTAATAGAGTTCTGTTTGGCACCCTTAGGGCCGAAACTGCGTTAAGCGGACGCCCGCGCGGTTCTATACAAAGTGCTCCGCGCGGGTCACCCGCAGCAGCAGTTTTGTATAGAACCGCGCGGGCGGCCGCTTAACGCAGTTGCGGCCCTTAGGATACGGAATCCTAAAAACGTAGTTACATTTCGAGGCTTTTCCGACAGATTGATACTCAGGTTAGAATGCAATCGGGACTTGCCACACTGGTATTCGGCCTCATTGTACTATCCGGTGTCCGACCGGACATTTAAAATCATCATCAGAGAGATTTAAATTATCAATTTAAATGACCATGATGGTTCATTGTCATTTAAATTGGCATTTCGGTGCATCGCCGAGACTTTAGCTTATAGATACAGATGAAGAGAGATTCAAAAGCACTTATCAGTGGTAGTAGTAAGACTAGGAGTTACCTAACCATTTTTGTGATTTTAAGTGTCTTAACTTACCACAGCTTCATAAGTAGTGAAGTTCGGTTTCAAGTCTTTACCATTCATTGTGATGAAAGCACCGAGGTTACCCATAGTATCACTGTAAAAAAAAAAAGATTAGGTACGTTACACAATTAAGATTGTCATTGGCTTAAGAAAAGTTTAGAGTAGGAACCTTCGTTACTATATAATGTGGAGACGATAATACAAAAATAAATGAAAACACTAATGCATAGGAGTATTTAGGAACTATCAAATAAATTCTAACATTGAAATTAAAAAAGTGATTTTTTCTCTAACAAACTAAATAGTAGTGATGCGCCGACTACGGGTTTTGTCAATCTTTGACTAGCTATAGTGACTAAAACTATTGGAGATCTTTGATTGGATTTTCGTATGCAGACTGGGAACGTCATTGGATATACGCAGTTTATTTTACTGTTGTATTGTCGTCTCCACCTTGTATAATTTGAATCAGATTATTGAAAGAGATAACACACATTTCTGAATTATCTTTCAGAATCGCGGCAATAATCAGTGATTACCATTAATTGTCAGAATATATGCCGATAATTGTCGATATTTAATGAAATGAAAATCCGAATATATGTAACGAGAAATGAAGTTTTTTTTTTAAATTGCGTAACTTTTTCTTTCTTCGAGTGTACACATAAAAAAATATTGAATGCAGTGCAAAACAATATTGAGAGCAGTCTAGTAAACAGTAAAAAAAAAAAGGTCTTCGCGTCTGTAATCCTCAAAGGGTTCATTTAAACTTCCTTTTTTTTCTTAATTACACGTCTATTTTCGCTTAAATCATTGTTTTTCTCGTAATCATGGTATAAAGTATAGTTTGCATACTATACTTTATACCATGATTACGAGAACCCTTGATTACCATGAACACTTGAATCACTTGCTATGCTCGTGATTCAATAATCATGAATCACTACCTACGGTCGTGATTCAGTCGTTAGAATCCTTCACTTGCTCGTGACTCATCTATGGCCCTCGCTTTAAATCCGTCCGTTATTCACTAATTGCATAATATACTTTTTTTTTGTATCTTCACTTTCATAACTACACTATTATTTAGTCTTGTCAGAATACACCTGTCCAATTTTCATTGATTTAAGTAGTGCTTATAGTCTCCGAATAAAACGGCTGTGTCACATCCGGACAAACAGACATGACTAAATTAAAGGCTTCCATTTTTGCCATTCGGCTAAGGAGCCCTAAAATAAAAATAAAAACATACCAGTAATTAGGCGCCGAGAACACCGTAATGCACTTCCCATCGTGAGCGACTTCATACCCGTCGTTCTTGACCTCATGACTACGGATGACGTAATCAAGTCCGTTACGTTGCAGGAACGTGTTGGTGACGTCAGGGCCGAATTGACAACCCACGCCGCGCTTCGAGGGCGCGCGGCCTATCATCGGCTGAGGATCCGACCATAGGAGCTCGCACATTATACCTGAGGATACAAAAAGAGTTTTCTATACTTTTGTATTTATGTAGTACTAGCATTTGATCGCGGCTTCACTCGTGTGGCTTCACCGGGATAAAAAGTATCCTTAAATCTGTTCATTTGAATATATAACTATTATAATTATATGTATATAATTATTATAAGGTTAGATAGATATATAAGGCGAAAGCGTCAGGCAGGTAGGCCGCGAAATTCAAATTATCTTACGTTTTTTGCAATTTGCAGGTACCCTATAGAATGAACTACTATTGATGTTACGTAATGTGATGTCCTACGGAATACCCTGTTAGTACCCTACTGAATGACAATTTTTATGAAATCATGGCATATGAGGTCAATTCTAACATAAATGAGTTGTATTGCTGATTTTTATGATTATAATTATGTAAAGCCACAAGAAAAGCCAAAGAACAGGAACAAAGTATTTCTACAAGCTTAATTTTTATTTACCTCCTCTTAATTAGGGGTCATAGTACTCATCAATAAGAACAACTTTTACTAAGGGACCAATACTGACAAATCAGCCGTTCAGTTCATTCGTATGCACATAAATCAACAAAATGACAGCAGATTTTGAGTAAAAGTTGTTCATAATGATAAAGAGGTTTATAGTTAACAAAAAATAAGGTTGTATACTTGTGTATCACTATCACTCACCATCTTCAGGCGGCTGCTTATTTCTATCCACCTTCCTGATATCGTCTAGCGTGATGTCATCCTTGGAGAAGAGTCCCCCATGCATTACCATCACCCGGCCATTGATGCAGTGAGCCAGCGGCAACCAGTTGTACACCTCGGTGAACAGGTCGGCCATTTGAGAGGTATACTTAGAGGACACCTCTCCCCGGAAGCCGTACATGCGGTTCATGTCGAGGGTCTCGTGGTTTCCTGAAAAATAGTAAAATAGTTGTTTTGAATAGTGGCCAGCAAGTTCTATGGTAGATGCTTGGGTGTGGAATGAACTCTTTATACTACAGTCCACAACACAACCATTAAAAAAAAAAAACAGCATCATAAATCATTTATTATTCAAATTAGGCTAAAAATCAGCACTTTTTGATTAACAAATTCAGAATTTCTATACCTAATATATATCCCTATACAAATTTCTAGAAAATACCATTAAAAAAAAAAGTTTGGTCCTCAATTAAAGTCAATTATGCCCTTATAACACAACAGAACTCACCTCTAGACATATAGAAATGATCAGGGAACAACAGTTTGAAACTGAAAAGTGTGAAAATGCATTCCACACTGAATGATCCTCGGTCCACAAAGTCTCCATTGAACAGGTAAGGGTTGGTCTCTGAGGGCAGGCCGTTCAGCTTGAATATGTTCATCAGGTCATAGTACTGGCCGTGGATGTCCCCACAAACTGTGAACTTGGCATCGTCGGGCACTTTGATGTCTATTAAAGATGGCTGCTTCTGAAGGTAGGCTTTCACGTCGATGAGTATCTGGTGGTGGAAAATTTAGATTCGTATATTATTAACTACCAACCGGTCCATGCTTTGCACGGCGCACTATTGATGCAGCAACATGTCATAACGTTGAGATTTCCTATATCAAGTTAAATATTTTTGTGTTGAATAAATTGTCTAAATGATGGTGAAAATCGCAATAAACTTCTTCGTGTAGTTTGTCTTCTAAGCTACACGAAGAAGTTTATTGCGATCTAAGGGAAAACACACGCGAACACGAAAATCGACTTTGTATTTTTTTTTTTTAAACTTTGCCCCCACACTAGGTTTTTCTCCTGTATCGTGGCCGAATTTACATACATTGAAACTGACATACACAAACAGCCATAGATTTCAGAATAATACCTGAGAAACGTAAATTTAAAAACCATAATAATAACCCCACCGCCGTATCTATCGCCATATCTACATTGACGTCGTGGGGCTTGCGCACTCCAAACACTAGGTCTGTGCCCGTAGAGTTTACTTTACCGGAACAAGTTTAGGGAGAGCATGCATGATGCTAGGCAATATGTAGCGAGCTGTTGTGCAGTAGCGATCCCACAGACCCTATCCGTCTCCCGGGAGAAGTCTTTTTCCTCATCTCTGGCTTGCCTTTATTGACCGGCCGGAGTAAACAGAACAGAGAGAAAAAAGGAACAGAATTCCCACTTCTTTCTAGCCTTTACTGGCCGGCTTGAGTGGAGTTTCGCAAGAACAAGCGTGCTCGGAGGAAATGGTTCTTGACCATTTTCCGGGCTCTGGGATTGTTCTGATGGCCGTGGAATACCTCCCCACTCCTCGAGCACCTCAGGAAATGTTACCCCTTGTCGCTACGTCACTAAATGCTAGCGACAGTTTTCGGGGGGGGCATTATTGAGTGTGCAAGTCAACCCCTCCTTTTATCCATGTAATTGTATATAGAAAACATTGGTCAGGAAACTCAGGAAGGGGTCAAAGTCCTTCCTGCGTATCATAGTCAAGGGCCATAGTCCTGTACTTCGAGGTAACTAGCCCATTTTAGCCACCCAGATCCATAGTTCAATCATTATTTTTGTTTCCATAACACACAACTACAATACACTAAAACTAAACCAACCCGATCAACCTACTGAACACCCTGATTTCTCAGGAGCCGGATGTTGACTTATTTATGTATAGCAGTAAATCTATTTTAAATGTTTGCATGAAGTTGTTTAGCTAAATGTTATGTTGTTGGCTAGGTGCGCGCTTTGGTGTTCACTGTAAGTGCAGCAAGCAATTGTTATATAATGTATGTTATATTTGTATGTATTCCAATTTAATGCTATTTTTGTGGCAGGTATAAAACATGGGCGGGTGTTGTTGCGCAGTGTGGGGAGGCCTATGTCCAGCACTGGACTGCGATAGGCAGAGTTGATTGATTAAACATTGATATTGGTCTAAAAACACTGGCTAGCCTGTTTAGTTATGTTTACCTTATAGGCATATTTCTTATGTAATTTCTTCTGTTGTTTGTAGAACTCCATCAACTCAGTGACGAACTTGAGGGTAACCATCCCATCTTCGAGCGCTGGACCGACATATTCGTCTTCGATGGCTGTCAACAAAAATGTATGTTATAAAATTACCCTCATTTTGGGCTTCATCGCAGTAGGGTACAAATTGTTACATTCAATGGTTTGTTGTTTTTTTTTTCTTACCAGCCGCAGACTGAAAAAACCTTCTGATAAACATGGAACATGTGTCCTTTACACACCACTTGAATAAACGATTATAGACAAGCAGCAAATGGCGATCACAGTATGTTATTAGTAATACGGGGAACGCGCGCAGAGGCCTCTGCTCTGGACATAAATCTTACTGAAACGCGAGACTAACAACTGTACATGGCAAGATAAACAAATTAAATTAAATGACGAAGTATTTCAATCTAAGTCAATCGTGATTTTCCGAAGGAATTGATTTTGTTATCACAATAACAATTCGATATAATCAGGCAATAACATGATATGGCCTTTGGGTCGCACAGACAAAGTATGACGTATGCCTTAGCCGCGGACTAATTTACTTGTTGACGATACAAATTATTCACCATCTGTCTAGTTTTTTCCAACTATGTTGGTCGCCTTTTTTTTTTTCTTGTTTCTTTTTTGTTCTGGTGTGGAAAATCCTCATGGACGTCCTCGGCCCTGGGCGGAGGGGTTTGTCAGACTCGGTATGTGTGTAGGACCACCCCCGTGGTCCCACACACATACCGGGGATCATGAGATCTTTTGCGCCTTCCACGATCCCCGGCTGGTGCCCGCCTTGCGAGCCACCTCAGGCACGCGGAGGGAGTGAGGTGTAAGGTTCCCCCGGCGACGTCCTATAGGGGGAGGGGGGATATCTTGGAGTCGCCTGCCAGTCTATCCAGGTGAAGCTGAATATCAGTATTTACATGGAGCGAAAGCCTCCACAATCCAGTTACTGGGTAACATGATTGATTGACTGACCGACCCCTTTACAATTCAAAAGTGCCTGTAATTGGTTTCTTTGAAATAAATGCTTTGAGTTTACACGAATATGAACATTAACGCCGTAAGAATAAGGTTCATATTAGTATGAAACACTAAGTGCGCTCTAGGAATCTTGCCCATAGAGCTGCAATTAGCTAAGAAAAGTAAGAAAATTGAATTTTGTGAACTACCTTAGCGTCAGAAAATAGTATAAGTTGTAACACAACATAGTAAAACTCACTTCTGGTTTAAGAACAATTAGTTCTTGTCAGTGCAAACCACCCTGTTGGTGTTCTTTGATTTAAAAATAAACTTTTTTTTTCCAGTAAGTACTTACTCATGGCCTCTAAGTTGATAGAATCAGCTATGTTGACCTCCTTCTTATCAACGGAGATTGCCTTCTCAAAGGCAATTTTCTTAACTATCTTATTGCATTCAGTATACTTCATTTTTGCATCTTGGTCATTTGGCCTAACTTTGGTTACCTGTAAAAAGACACATAACAACTTTAAAAGTATTCACTTTTTTTCTTTTTTTAAATGCTTATTTGAAACAAACAAGTCCTTGAACAAAACATTTTCTTTCTATTTCTCCGGTTCAAGTACAACTCACATACAGAAAAATATAATAAAACTTTGATACTGTCTCTGCCAAATGTTACAATAGATTAAAAGTTTCCACAAAAACTGTAAAAACATCTTCCTGCAAAGTAAGCATGGTCACCATAAATCACAAATATATGATCAAGTAAGTAAGTAAATCATTTATTTGCGTAAAACATGGTAACAAGAGACGGGCAAAGGTGTAAGCCCAAGGGTAAGAATCTTCAGTGACCTACGTTTTGAAATGGGCAACTAGTTTCAACTGACAGACTCTGCGACAATTTTAAGTGCCTGTAAATAGTTTAATTGAAATAAATGCTTTAAGAAACCAGTTTGAGCCCTATTTGCGTGAGTTTTCTTAGGTATTATAAAATATTTCGAAAACAGCAAAGTACATGAACATACAGTACCCAGCTGTTGATATGACACATGGAGATTCAGAGTTATTTCTACCTCTCTTCTACTATTCGTACCTATGACAGTCTGCGTGTGCTTATTATTATGAGATGAACCTTTATGTCAGTCATGCTCACAACTTAATAATGCAATAGGTACCTTATTCATTAGTGTTCTAAGTTGCAATATGCAAATTACAATAGGCCAACATTCTTTAACTCATTCTGTGTTTATGCGGAGGATGGACAGACAAACTTTACAAGGATTACAGCTGCTTTTTATTACTTTACTGCCGTCAAATTAAAAGGGTGAATCAAAGATTTATTTAGTCAACCGGGGCATTTCCGTAAACAAATTCCTCAAAGATACAAATTTCCCGGTTCACTTCTAATAAACTATTTACACAATTAACATTCCTACTACAGATCATACGCAAATTTTTAAGGTACTTACCTGTTTTCTGTAGCTATGACTAGCTATGACTCAAGCTATATTTCAATACTTACATATTCGAAATCCTTAAGTGCTAGTTTGTACTTTCCTAGGGACATGTAAGCCGCCGCCCGTCTGTAATAGGCCTTCGTATACGACCGGTCCAAGTCTATCGACTTCGACGCATCGGTCAGTGCGTAACCAAAGTTCTCCAGCCTCAAGTTAGCTATACTCCTGTTCGCGAAGAACACCGCATTCTTCGGATTCTTGTCTATTGCTTTCGAGTACAACTCTATTGCATTATTGTAACTTTGTTCTGAAATTTGAGGTTATGTCAGTAAAATTTTGTTCTATTCCTGTCACGATCAATATGCTATAAATATCACTCGAACATCGTATTTTCTGCTGATTGTCGTTAAACTGTTGTTTCTATTATTAAATTGGGAAAACTTACTTTTGAAATATTCATTAGCTTCGTTTTTCAATTTATCCGCTGCCTCTATGTCCTCCTGGGAGATGGGCCCAGTAATTTCTTCGTTATTAGCCATAGTTTAGCGTAACAATGTTGATATTCTTAAAGCGTTTTTAAAGAGAAATGATGGTTTAATCATAAGAAATGTGATTTTCTCACATACATTTACATGTTATCCGCAATTCATGAAAAATTAATTGACAGATTGTTGAATGAATTCCTGAATGAATTTGTCATGTGAATGAATGAAGTACATAGGTACACTACACGACATGAACATCGGTCTACCAACAAGTTACGATTTTTTGTTTCTTACAAAACAACTTGGTGGGGTAAATCTCGTAAATAATAATGAAAAAAAATGTGATAAAAATTAAGTAAATTATGTTTTTTTAAAGGATGGCAAAGGATGGCCTGTTATGGCATAGACAATTAAAAAGAAAAATCGTGAATGATCAAACTCAAATAAATCGTGTCTATGATTTTTCTTTTACCGCTAAATTCAAAGTAAACGTGGTTCCGAGAAAATTGTTTTAATTCAAGTGTAATGTTACGATTCCGCAAACAACGTTTAATTAACGTACAAATCCCTTCAAATATTTTGTCTGGATTTGCCCTTGCACTTTATTTACCATATTGTGTATTGTACAATAAGTAGGTGTGTGTTGGAATTTAATTGAATTTTAACAAATGAAAAGCGTCTGGTTTTAAAGATAAAATTATGTAAGTTTATGAACCCTATATTTCTGATGTTCACAGAGACGATGATGATCGTGAGTATTCGTGAGAGATTACGACTGAAAAAAAAGAGCCTGAAATGGGAAGCCGTAAAGTCGAGGTAAGTTACTACCTTTGATTATATATAATCAAAGGTTACTACCTACTTATTATGAATTAGTTTCGTAGTGTTCGATTTCCTAACGATTTCCTAGTTTTTAGACAATTACTTCTAAGCATGTACTTTAATACTCAGGAGAATACAGGCTTCTACACCATGATCGAACCCCCACGTGACACACTTGCACAAATCATTGTTTGTACCCATTGAGGTATACTATCATATTACGTACTAGCTTCTGCCCGCGAATTCGTTCGTGTGGAAGTCGTAAGACACCACGAGATCTAGCCGCGAGGGATGATCGATAATTTGTCGACACAGTTATTCAGTTACAGTTTGGCTCGTCTCGGTAGATAATGCTCGATTCTCGACGGGTGGCCCCTGATCCTCCGCGTTGCATCGCATCGCTCGTTCGCGTTAAAGTTAACACTGCGTTTTCCCTTTGCGTTCTTTCTATTTTCTTTTTTCTCGGCTCATTAAGGTCGTAGCATGATGTTAAATAGCCTTTAAACTTCCGCAAGAATTATAGGCTATTAAATACAAAAATATTTTTTCTAATCCGATTGGTAGTTCCAGAGATAAGCACGTTCAAACAAAATAACAAACTCATCACCCGTGGGTGATGCGGTTCACCCGCTACCGAGCAATGTATTAATTCCGTAATAGGTACATTGTTTTCATATATCTCTATTGGTAAAGATCCCAGTCGGTATAATTTTGTCCAACCTCTCGTCATATTTCAGCCAATTAAACCTTAATTATATACCTAAACCTTCCTCATGAATCACTACGTCCACTGGTGAAAATCGTATGATAATCCGTGCGCTATTTCACAATTTTTTTTCGCGATTTTTGCTTATGAGTGATACTTTATTTGGCGTCATCAGTGGACCAAAAACATCTAAGAAAGGGAAAACAAGAAAAAATACCGATAAAACAGATTAAATAAAAGGAAAAATTACAGAAATTTATTTTTCAGAATCAAGCGGGGGATATGTTTAATGTCTAGATTTTGCCTTTCGGGCACTGTGCTTGCGCTGGCTTTGTCAAATATGACGATGAGGCAGTGTTTCACTGTTAACAAAATGATCTGAAAGCTTTTTTCATACGAGTCTATTTTTTGTCTTCCTGCTGTGTGGTACGCAGTGCCTCACTTTTAAGGTAAAAAGAACCAATACCTATATTCTTTTAGAAATCATTTACTTTAATTATCAATTCATATTTTGTGTCTAATTAATAAATAGCATGAAGTAAAATGTTGTTGATTATATTATGCTCTTTTGAATAATCGACGAATGGTTTTTAACACGCTTTTATTAGCTTCACTTGTAATCTATTATACAATGTAACAGCGAATCAATTTTCACGCCTCGCCCGTAAGACCTAGGCCAAATATTTTTTGACATTCGAATAGCTCATGACCTAAAGAGGTGCCATTAGAATATGAATAAAAATCTCAATTAAATAAAAAAATATGCAAATAAATCCGCGAAATTTCGCGGGTATTCTAGGAAACAAACAAACAATGTAAAAAAATCCTGAAATTCAGTTTTAACCTCCTTCTATTGTATCGAAATGAAACTCTTCAGCGGTTACTAGCAAAACCCCTTGAGTTTAGGCTCATATGATTCGGTTTGACGAGACCAATAGATTGTGCATGGCCATGGTACCTAACGAGGGGCTGATGATGGAGCGAGGACGTGGATAGTGAAATTCTTCATTGGCTACTAGTAAACTCCTCGAGTTTGGGGCTCATATGATTCTCGTTTTTACGAGTCCAATAGATTGGGCTTGGTAACGAGGATCTGATGATGGAGCCAGGAGGTAGATAGTGGAATTCTTGAGTAGCTTCTACTAAACTCCTCTAGTTTGGGGTCATATGATTCGTTTTGATGAAACTTTGTATGTATATGTTGTTCGGATTACAATACCATTATTTGGTATCCTGGAGATGATCTGATGATGGAGCCAGGAGCTGGATAGTAGACCTCTTCAGTGGCTTCTAGTAAACCCCTCGAGTTTGGGCTCAGATGGTTCTTTTTGATGAGTTCAATATATTGCACTTGGTGTAGAGGGTCTGCTAATGGAGTCAAGAAGAGGTGGATAGTGGAACTCTTCAATGGCTAATAGTAAACCCTTCGAGTTTCGGGTACTATAATTCGGGTCAGTGGGTCGTCTTAGGGGCGGATATAATTCGTTTTCATGAGTCCAAGAGATTGCAGTTAGTGTTGAGGGTCTGATGATGGAGCCAGGAGGTAGATAGTGGAATTCTTTATTGGCTTCTACTGAACTCCTCTAGTTTGGCGCCATATGATTTGTTTTGATGAAACTTTGTATGTATAGGTAATGTTCGGATTACAATACCATAATTTGGTATCCTGGAGATGATCTGATGATGAAGCCAGGAGCTGGATAGTGGAAATATTCAGTGGCTTTTAGTAAACCCCTCGAGTCTTTAGCAAAAGATGCATTTAATCAATCATTTTAGTCATTGTTTTACAAGGAGATTTTAAATGTAAGTATTTAAAACACATAAAAGCAAATATAAAACAAACGTGCAAGTGACGATAGGGTATCGAACATTAATAATGTGCTTTTGGATTTAATTTCTCTTAGTGAGTAAGAAGCCTCTGAATAACGAAGAAAAAAGTACTATCGCAAGGTTTTGCTCGGGCTAGTAGAATCGCCCCCTTGACGGCCCGTGCAGACCGGCGCGATATCGCGGGCGCGTCAGGCATCGTGACCCTTGTCGCGCCCGCGATAACCCGCCAGTCTGCAGGAGCCTTGACGGATGCAAGTCACAAAATCGCCACCCTGTATATTATAGACAATCATACTGTGTTATGCAATAAAACAACAAAATTATTATTTAAAATAGATATATATTTTATTTTAATAAAATTATGTTATAATTTAGTGACACAAGTAGGTAACAAATTGTTTGCGTGTACAAAAATAGAACTTATATAAACTCAAACCTACATAATGTTTTTAATGACTTGTTTACCATACCAATTGTAATATAGTACATACAAATATTACAATAATACTGCTCTTGAATAAGAATGCAGAGCTGGCTTCCGGTGGTTCAGGACAGTCTCCTGCATGTGAGATAGTTTTGAAGTAAGTATCTGCGCGTGTAAACTCCTGTCTTACTGCAACAAGTGCGTCAACAGCAGCAATGCCAGCTACCGACATTGTCCTTCCACGACTCAACTGCCAGGCACCAACTGGATAAATAGACCATGTTTAATTTCCATGACTTAAATTTATTATCATAATTATTTATTAATTATCTAATGTAGAGCCCTTATTTATAGCAGACCTTAAATAATAAGGAACTCTAATCCCTTCCGGGACTTCATAAAGGAAGGAAGGTAATATTATGAATTTTGGAGGAGGTATCTATGAAGGTTTGAAAGTGGCGACAGTAACAGAAAAGTTGAAAGGGAATCATTTTTATTGTTATGGGCATGTGATGGAAAGCGCGAGGAATTTCAAAGCAAAAGATGGATGGATTGTGTGACGAAAGATATGAAAGAAAAAAGAGGGAATGGTAGCTTGAAACGTGTTGCGCCAACCCCAAGTAATATGGGACTAGGGTAGGAAGATGATGGTGATTAACGTTACGTTTACTTATTGATATTCTTGCTAGTACTGCAGGTGTCCTCTATAATAAAAAATCTGTTTTAAATATACATATATATTGTAAAAATGAAGGCAATAGAAATACTTACTTTGTCTACTGGTGGTGCCAACATTTTCGCAACTATACGCTATCGCATATCCATTGTAGTCAGTCGACAAAATGTAGACTTCCTGTGGCTCTAGAATAATAAAACGAAGGATTAGGATATTTTGATTAGGTATTAATTGAATTGTCAAACAAAAAGCTAGCTTATCTATCTATACCTTCAGAGTCAGCCATCTCAAGAGTAAATTTTCCACTTTCAGCCGTAGTTAATCGGGCTACTCCTGCTGTTTGCTTTACTTCTCCACCAATTACTTCGACGGAATTTATATGTATGTAACCTTCATCGTAAGACAATCTGGAACCA
This sequence comes from Eupsilia transversa, assembly GCA_914767815.1. Lineage (NCBI taxonomy): Eukaryota > Metazoa > Arthropoda > Insecta > Lepidoptera > Noctuidae > Eupsilia > Eupsilia transversa. The sequence continues at coordinate 10,972,837 of OU611891.1, forward strand.
ATACAGGAACTTCCTTCTGCGACTGCGTCGTATCTTTGGATTTGATACCAGGTACTGTTTGCGAACTGTAAAAAGCAACACATTGACGAATGAGCAATATGGTAAAGTCGCCATTATACAACGAAAAATTTGGAATAATTAGAGCTGTTATAGGATTATGTAAATATTAACCCGGACAAAGGACTGCCATATTATTGACTTTATGATCTTATGAGAACAACCCTGAAATTGTGAAAAATTTAATCAGCTGTTCCGTACATTTTGACGAGGTATACGAACATAAATGTAGGCAACAGCAGATTCTTTTTTCTCGATTTCAGGGTTGGTCTCATAGTGAAAGTTGTTCATAGTGATGAGAATAATGACCCCTTAAGAGGAAGCCCATGCATTAAATTTCATCCTGTTTATGCAATACGTACAATATTTTTTATTATTTATTAATACGATACCCCTTGGTAAGACTGGTTGTCTGTCAGACTTTTGGGCTTCTGACTACCCGTAAGGACTGTCAAAGAGCTACTAATCACAGTCAGGACCAACGGCTTAACGTGCTTTACGAGGCATGGATTAATTTTATTAACTTGAATTATGACTGCATATTATTCTTCTTTCCGGCGAAACTGTACTGAAATCGGAACCTGCAGTGAGAATCAGTCACACACTGCCGGATTTTTCTAGAGTCACCAGCACAACGACTTCGTTTGAGAAATGTTTGGCAGTTCAATGCGTCCGATGTGGTATAATATCACAAACATCGCGCCTTGTTGCAGACGATGATGTCTCCGTCTTCACAATAAAGTGAGCGATACTTCCTGCATCGGTCTAAGTGCGTACTTAGGATAGAGAGTCAGTGAGTAGAAAACAAAAAAAATATCTTACAACAGTCAGGTTTATGTTGGCCGGTCCAGAAATACTTGTGTCGCACTGGCCAGGGATTATGACTTTTTCTCCTTCTTGTGGTAAGTAATGCCAGCAAGCTTCTTCATCCTGACTTGTTGCCTGGTAATATTCTTCTCTGAGACCTTGAGTGGTAGTGATGACGTTATCTATAACGGTGTTAGCTGCGGCGCACAGTATGATAAATGCCTCAAAAATCGGACATCACCTTTTTATTCTTCTAATCGATAGTATGCACTGTTTTGAATGCGAGAGTAGAACTCCCAGATCTTAAATATACTTTATAACAGAGTTAGAATTTTTATTAGTTTTTTCTGGATTTTCAGAAAAACTCTAAAATAAACGATGTGATCTACATATTTGAACATTTGTTTTCGTAGTTTATTGACAATATATACAAGGTATTCTATAGGCGAAACAGAAAATATTTATTTATAATAGAAAAGCAAATATGCCTGATTTTATTTTTTTTCCTTTTTATTTTTTCCCTCGGACATCTTTTGTAAGTAGCACCTAATGTTTATCTTAAAATATTCTTCAGAACTGTACTATTAACTGTAAAAAAAATCAGATGCTAATCTATCAGGAAATCGAAGATATGATGATTCTATGGTTTTCAAAATTTTCTATGATAATAGGGTTAACACTTTTTTTTTTTTTTTTTTTTTTTTTATCCACAGCGGGGAAGCTCTTGGCCAGAATCTCACCTGATGGAAAGTGATGATCAGGCCGAAGGTGGAAGCGAGCTTCACCCGGAATCCTCTACCACAGAGGAACTGGCTATCTTATCTCTAACTGCCGGAACACAACAATGCTTTTAACATTGTTGTTATGGCGACAGACTTAGATAAGATGGTGGTAGCTAGCCAGGCGGACTTAAAACAAGCCCTACCACCAACCAAACCGAGCAGAAAATTTTGCCCCCACTGGGAATCGAACCCGGGACCTCTTGGTCTGAGACAGGTGGTCTAACCACTAGACCACAGAGGCGGTTAGACTTTTAGAATACAAAAATGTTAATTAATAATTTCTGTTGAGACAATTTTATTTTATATCTCAACGCGCCCGGCGCAGTACTTGTCTGTACTAGTTATAAAGAGATAAAATTTGTGAATTTGTATAATAAGGGGTTATCTCCGACACTTCTCATACAATTCAAAAATTCTTTCACAAATAGAGAGCTACTACACTATTGCCAAGTGCTATAGAATATTTTATTGTAAAAGTATGTGACGTGGACAAACTCGCGGGCAGAAGCTAGTAATTAATTAAAGAAGAAAGTCCTCGTTTTCTGTTACAAGAGTTTGTGTGTCAATATGTTCAAACTCTACGAGGCTTGTGACTTGGCTGGAACTAGATTCCTCTGATTGGGGTTCTTCTCTATTACTTTGGACATTAATGGGTTTTAACAAATTCAAAACTGTGATTGACAAAGATTGGCGTTTTAACTTCTTTAATCTCTGTTGAAGCCTGATATCGGAGATGTATGGGTCTGAAGACTCTAGTGCTCTATGAAATAAATCTAACATGGTCTTTTCGCGGTCAGATTTTCTACTGTGATGTTCGCGGTCGTGTCTCCAAAATTTGTTGCGTGATTCACCGGCTTGCTCCGATAGGACACCTATAGGTAACGCTGAATGCGTGATAATTATCTTGCCGTGGACCAATATTTTGTGTAAAGTTACTGTCATTGGGTACCATTCATATTCCGTAACATATTTACTCGCAACAGATTTGGCGAAATTACCAAATTTTTCAGCATCTATTGGCAATCCACAGGATAAAACTACTAATATTGTTTGTAGATCGTCTAATAACCACTGTGGAAGACCTAATATTTCGGCAAACACAGTGCGGTTTTTGTCAGACAAAGCTGTCCTAGCAGTATTTCCGTCATTTGTGGTGCCAGAATTAGGCCTAACCACATCCACCAAAAGTCCTAATTTAGCCCTTCCTTCTTGCTGAATTTTGTTTTTAGTACTCTTTACTATTATAGCTTCCGGAGAATTCTGAGACACCCTCCACTTTTTGACTGGATTTTTGTAGGCAAGATGCACTAGCACTAGAGTCTTCAGACCCATACATCTCCGATATCAGGCTTCAACAGAGATTAAAGAAGTTAAAACGCCAATCTTTGTCAATCACAGTTTTGAATTTGTTAAAACCCATTAATGTCCAAAGTAATAGAGAAGAACCCCAATCAGAGGAATCTAGTTCCAGCCAAGTCACAAGCCTCGTAGAGTTTGAACATATTGACACACAAACTCTTGTAACAGAAAACGAGGACTTTCTTCTTTAATTAATTACTAGCTTCTGCCCGCGAGTTTGTCCACGTCACATACTTTTACAATAAAATATTCTATAGCACTTGGCAATAGTGTAGTAGCTCTCTATTTGTGAAAGAATTTTTGAATTGTATGAGAAGTGTCGGAGATAACCCCTTATTATACAAATTCACAAATTTTATCTCTTTATATTATCCAGAAAAAACTAATAAAAATTCCAACTCTGTTTTAAAGTATATTTAAGATGTAGGAGTTCTACTCTCGCATTCAAAACAATGCATACTATCGATTAGAAGAATAAAAAAGCAATGTCCGATTTTTGAGGCATTTATCATACTGTGCTATGGTACCTCTATACCTACTGTTTATAATTAATGAGTAAAACCTAAAGCAATTTCAAATTTAAAAAAAAAATGGAGATTTTTCATTTGTGATAACCCTAACAAAAAAAAAAAAAAACTAGAAAAATTCGAATTCCTTCGTGTTATGAATCTGAGATTTTACAGGCAGGTTGACGTAACACTAAACAATAATGTGTGTGAAAATAAAATGCTACTACCTTCTAGAACCTGCGCAAAAAAATAAATTTAAAATTACATAAAAAAAACACGTAACTTGCTTTAAATTACACCTAAACATTATTTTTGCGTTTCTAAAAATAGCTGCCATTTGGCTTTATCGCATACTATAATTAAAACACAAAAATGTTGCATAGATAATAAATTATAACAATTCTTTTGATTTCTATGGATAACCAGAATAAAATATTAAATAAATTTTAGCTCTGGTTCTAAGTTGAATTCGAATATGGGAGTTCTACTCTCGCATTCTAAACAGTGCATACTATCGACTAGAAGAATAAAAAAGTGATGTCCGATTTTTGAGGCATTTATCATACTGTGCGGCGCTCAGTGGATTTGTGTTTCTGCTCATTTTCCAACTGCCAACTGTGAAGGTAGTTTGTTAAATTAGCTAGGTACCTCAAAGTCACATTCGTATTTTTTGGTACCAAGGTACCTACACAAAAGCGATCTTGTTTACCTTGTCGTCTGTTTCCTTCTATATCAGCGCAGGTGTACATAAGAGCATAGTTGTCATAGTCGGTTGCCAGTACGTAGAGACGCTGATTTCTGACCTCTGTAATTTAAAAAGAAGTTAAATTTTATTCATGATTTTGGACGCTGCAATAAAATAATTTATTGGTATTATTGTACAAAAATAATCTCAATCTTCTTACGTAAAATAATAGGTATAGTTTTTATTTCCGTTTCAGGGTCAGAAGTTTTTAAACATTGTAATTTATATTTTTCAACTCAGAAAATGTTTCTTGAATGATGAAAATGATACAGACTACAGTTATAGTTAGTTTATTGTTATAGAGATTCAACAACTTACCACCACCAACAGTAAAAGAAACTTGGAATACTCCATCGGCTACTGTACTAGCTGTTCCTGATATTGTACCCAAAACCTCATTGGTAACTTGGCTGTTCACAACAGAGATAGAGGCACCGGTAGTTTCGGCTGAGTATTGAGCACGGTTACACTGACCAGTCTGTGCTGTTTGCGGGTATCTGGCGGCTTCGTACCAGGTTCCGAGATACTGAAATGAGACAAAATATTAAAAGGAAGAAAGGTTATTTCAAATTATTTTTATAACTAGCTCGCGGCTTGCTGTTCCACTGTGCCACATCTGACTTCCCTTCATTCTTTCCACCGGTCACAAATTCATGATTGATTAAATTTATTATTTTTTATCTTAAAACATTGACAAGGATTAATACAGATGGGTCACTCCGCAAAAACATTTAAATAAAAAGCGACTCAATAAAATGCAATTTAGGGCGCATTCTCATTACCAGCGCTAATTACCTACAGTTATATTCACCTAGAAATTGCCTTTCTTTCTATCACGTAACTCTCATATCGTCTGACTACGTACGTCCACTAAATTCGACAAGTCGAGCCCCCCGCGTACCTACTTGTAGCTTCATACCTAAAATGCGGAATGAACCATCTGTATTAATCTGTGCCAATGACCGCGTACCTATTAGCGCGACGATGTCTGAAGCAGATATCAGACGCTTCACTTTTTGTGAATGTTTGTCTTTCAATCAACATTCTTCACTCACTCGTGAAATGTCTGAGCAAAAAATAAATCAAAAGTGAAAAAGGAATTCATTATTGACGCTAAATAAATGTGAACTTACTCTATTTAAATCCAAGTTAGCAACGCCGGTTATAGATGTATCGCAGGGTCCGGGCAACTCGATAGTTGCTGGGAGTTGTTCGAAAACTGGATAATAGAAGCACGCTGCATTACTCTGACTCGTTTCCTGGTAATACTCTTGTCTGAGACCTTGAGTTGTAGCGATGACGTTATCTAGGACGGTGTTAACTTCGGCGCTCACTGCATTGGTGGTTCTGCTCAGTTTCCAACTGCCAACTGTGGAAATAGTTTGTCAAATTAGCTATCTCAAAGTCATATTCGTATTTTTTGGTACCAAGGTACCTACACAAAAGCTATCTTGTTTACCTTGACGTCTGTTTCCCTCTATATTAGTGCAGGTGTACGCAAGAGCATAGTTGTCATAGTCAGTTGCGAGTACGTAGAGGTTTGTATTTCTGATCTCTGCAATTTAAGAACATATTGGTATTATTGGATAAAACAATTTTATTTATTATTGTAACGCAATAATAATTTTGTTTTTATTCCCGTTTCAGGTTATAAAATCAGTACTTCTTAATAGTTTTTGAAAGTTAATTTATATTTTGGAACTCAGAAAATGTTTCTGAGACACAGTAATAATTAGTTTATTGTCAAAGAAATCAAACAACTTACCGCCACCAACAGTAAACGTAACTTGTAATACACCAGACTGGCCATCGACTGCAGTAGCTGTTCCTGATATCGTACCCAAAGCCTCATTGATAACTTGGCTGTTCAGAACACTGACAGTACCGGTAGTAGCTCCGAGTGCGTAGTTGGCACGGTTGCACTGGCCAGTCTGTGTTGGTTGTGGGTATCTGGCGACTTCGTACCATGTTCCAAGATACTGGCATAAGAAAAAAAATATTAAAAGGATCATGAAGATAATTAAAAAAAAAAAAAACCTACAACTAGACGCGGCGTGCTGTGCCATGGAATAGACGTTATAGGAAATCGTGTAATGGGTTTTGGGTAAGTTTATATAGACGTTATATAAACCTTGTAGATGATTGTTAAAAACAATAATTACATCACTAAAAACGTGCAAAAAGCACTGCCGTATTTTGATAACTTTGGCGTAAATAAGAAGTCACCCAATTAATATTATCCATACTAAAATTATAAAGAGGTATCCTTATTGAGGGTGAGCACATAAGAAGGATTTTCGAAAATTCATCTCCTAAATGGATTAAATAGCCTACCCTATTTAGGTAATCCCATTGCACACACGGGTAAATAATAAAATATTGTAGGTATGCCATGTGAGTTAATGTCGTTTCGAGTGCAATTTTCTCAGGAACAATAGTGCGTTCAACGTTTGTCGGATTAAACTACTTATTAATGTGAACATACTCTCGTAACATCGAAGTCAGCAACGCCGGTTATAGATGTATCGCAGGGTCCGGGCAACTCGATAGTTGCTGGGAGTTGTTCGAAATCTGGATAATAGAAGCACGCTGCATCACTCTGACTCGTTTCCTGGTAATACTCTTGTCTGAGACCTTGAGTTGTAGCGATGACGTTATCTAGGACGGTGTTAACTTCGGCGCTCACTGCATTGGTGGTTCTGCTCAGTTTCCAACTGCCAACTGTGGAAATAGTTTGTCAAATTAGCTATCTCAAAGTCATATTCGTATTTTTTACTTTTTTTGGTACCTAAGTACCTACACAAAAGCGAACTTGTTTACCTTGGCGTCTGTTTCCCGCTATATTAACGCAGCTGTACACAAGAGCATAGTTGTCATAGTCGGTTGCGAGTACGTAGAGGTTTGTATTTCTGATCTCTGCAATTTAAGAAAATATTGGTATTATTGGTTAAAACAATTTTATTTATTATTGAACGTAATAATAATTTTGTTGGCATTCCAGTTTCAGGTTATAAAGGTTTTTATCAAAGTATAAGTTTTGCAACTCAAAAAAATGATTCTGATTAAGATGACAGTAGGTACTAATTAGTATATTGTTATAGAGATTAAACAACTTACCGCCACCAACAGTAAACGAAACTTGTAATACTCCAGATTGGCCAGGGATTGCAGTAGCTGTTCCTGATATCGTACCCAACCTCTCATTGGTAACTTGGCTGTTCTGAACGGTGAAAACACCGGTAGCAGCTCCGAGCGCGTATTGAGCACGGTTGCACTGGCCAGTCTGTGCTGTTTGTGGGTATCTGCCGACTTCGTACCACGTTCCAAGATACTGGCATCAGATAAAAAAATATTAAAAGGATCATGTAGATAGTTTCATTCGTTCCACCAGTTACGAATTCACGATTGATTAAATTGAGTACCTATTAAAAATTTAATTTGATAGTATTAATTTAAAAAATTGTTGTTATTACTCCGAATATCAAAACCCATGAGAAATTTTAATGCCATATTTTTTTAAATTAAGTGTCTATATTTTATTCTAAAAAAAGCAATTTAAATAATACAAAATATTAAATTCATTCACTGCCTACGCCACCTCACGCCTCAAGAAACACAATTTTGCACTACGAAGGATTTTTGAAAATTCATTGCCTAAATGGGGTAAACAGCCTACCCTATTTCGGTAACCCCTTCGCGCACACGGCTTGTATTAAATAACAAAAAATATTATAGGTATGTGAAGTGATTTTCTAATGCTTTTCAACATTCAAGGATTATTATTGTGCTTTCGAGTGCATTTTTCTCAGGGACAATAGTGCATCGTGACGTTTGTCGAATTAAACTACATTAATGTGAACTTACTCTATTAGCATCGAAGTCAGCAACGCCGGTTATAGATGTATCGCAAGGTCCGGGCAACTCGATAGTTGCTGGGAGTTGTTCGAAAACTGGATAGTAGAAGCACGCTGCATCAGTCTGACTTGTTTCCTGGTAATAAGCTACGTGGAGATCCGCGGTAGCAGTAATGGCGGCATTTATGGTGTTAGTAGCGATTTGATCCAGTGGATTTGTGTTTTTCCTCAGCAGCCAACTGCCAACTGTGAAAGTAGTTTGTCACGTTATTTATCTGTGTCAATTTGGGAACCAACTTAGTCCCTACTTTAAAAAAAAGTCTTACTTCGTCGTCTGTTTCCGTCTAAAGGAGCGCAGCTGTACACAAGAGCATAGTTGTCATAGTCGGTTGCCAGTACGTAGAGATCCTGATTTCTGACCTCTGCAATTTAAAAAAAAAGAAGTTTAGTTTTATTCAAATTCAGGTTGGAACATTACTATAGGCCCACTTGCGTCACAAATTACTAAACGATTTTAAAATATCGTTCTTTTTCTGTCAATCATTTGAAGATGACAGACACATAATGATGCATTAAGTGATTTGTGGTAAGTGTGTGTTAATAATAATTTTTAAACAAAGTGAATTTATTTTGCAACTCAAAAAATGTTTCTGATACAGATTACAGTAGGTACTAAATAGTATATTGGTATAGATTCAACTTACCGCCACCAACAGTAAACGTAACTCGTATTACTCCGGATTGGCCAGTGACTGTAGTAGCTGTTCCAGATATAGTACCCAAAGCCTCATTGATAACTTGGCTGTTCTGGACAGTGACACTACCGGTAGTAGCGTCGAGCGCATATTCAGCACGGTTGCACTGGCCAGTCTGTGCTGTTTGTGGGTATCTGGCGACTTCGAACCATGTTCCAAGATACTGGCAACAGATAAAAAAATATTAGAAGAACAAATCATTTTTGTAATAGTCTCTAATCTTTAAAACGATTTTAAATTGCATTTAGGTATTTGAAATTACTGTGATCGCGTTGAAATTAGCAACGCCGGTTATAACAAAAAAAACATTTATACTATCAACTTTAACCATTTCATACTCATCCGTGTACTTATGTACACGGATGAGTATGAAATATAATCATGTACTACAAATACGAAAAAAAATTTTTTTTTTTTTTTTTTTTTTGTATTGAATCAAACAAAAGAATATAACATAATTGTGATATTATTATTAGTAATTATGCCATGTGAAGGATCCCGCAGACAGGCGCGATGCGACTATGCTGGAACAATTTCTATGAAAACTTCACGGAAATTGTTCAATCGGTGTAGCGTCGCGTCTGTTATTTGCGTGTGTAATGTAAATTACATTTATGTGAACTTACTCTGGAAACGTCGAAGTCAGGAACGGCAGTTACGGCAGGACATACTCCGTCAAAATCAACAAAGTAGGAGCAAGCTTCTGCGGTGTGATCTCTCGTAATGAATAGAGAGGAAGCTTCGTTAAGCGCCCCCACGTTTGCAATAATAGTATTAATAGTGGTTGTAGCGGCAGTTGGTAGCGCACCCTTGTTTCTACCTAACTTCCAACTGTTCACTGTGAAAACGAAAATCTAATTAGAATACTAATACATAAGTATCTACTCGTACGATCAAGGAGTTTTATGAACAGTTCTGATTTGTAGAGCGTCACTCATACATTGTTTGACTGGTGATGGCGCTGTGTAAGGCTGGATTTAGTTCTCGACCGAGACAGTCAGCGCTGACATCGGCCGCGTACCAATTTTTATGACCTTATGCTCGCTGACCGTCTCCTTAGGTGCTACACTATACACGTCCATTATCGACAGCATTTTGTTACGCGGATCGACGTCAGCGTAACACTAAATCCAGCCAAAAACTCCATTAGCATAGTTCCGCATCATTTGCATCGAACGGATCAAACCAAACGGATTAGATTGTGGCAGTGCGTCCTATGTTTTCGCAGCAAACGGGAGCCAATTTGCGTAATATACGATAGCAATGTCTTAAATTTTGACAGTTTAACAATATTCATTGTGTTATTTACGTTGTCGAGCAGACGAATTTTTCAAACGTATGAAGCAATGGATTATGAATTTTCGTTCAGTATCCTTCGGACTATGATTGAAGATAACCCCTCTCTCTCTAAACTTACTCTCGTACTCAGAGATGTCACGTAAAAAACTATAATTGACAAGCATAATATCTAAGCACACCTGTGTAAGTCCAAGGCTGATCGTTACATGTAAATATGTTATATTATAAACAGAAGCTGTTGGGAAACCTTTCAATAATAATAAACAAAGATGAAATGTTCTCAATATGTTATATTTTTTACTGAGAGCGAGTGCAAAATGCTTGACAATTAAGTATGTATAATTAAGTGATGTCTATGAGAGCGGAAGTATAGTTTTTAGTAATTATATCTTACCTTGTCTTGTTTGACCATCTATGTTGCGGCATGAATACATCAGTGCAAATGTATTATAATCCGTAGCCAGAACCCAATATGGTACTGTAACAGGAAATAGTTTTGGTTATTATCAATTATTATCTTAACTGCCTCGTTGGTCTAGCTAGTGGTAACAAGTTAGACTGCTGAGTGCGTGGGGTCGTGGGATCCATCCCCGAGTCGTTAAAAGTATGATTGGGTATTTTCTATAGGAATTTATCAGTAGAAAGAAGCTCAGAGTCTGGTCTTGGGCCCGGTTCATGGCAATAAGCTCGCCACCTACCTGCAACATGGGACTTAAACATAATTTGCCAAATGTGAGTGTACCTAATCATTTTTCACTCAGCATAGATTACGCACTGCAATCAGACAAAATAATATTCATCTGGCGAAAGACGTCCACTGCTGAACCGGTCAAAGTGGCAACCGCGTACCGGAAGACGAAGCGTTGCAAGAAATAATATTAACTCAAAAAAAAAATTACCAGCAGGAGCGTTGCCGGAGATTGTCACGTCATATTTAGCATTTCCAGTAGGTACAGCGGTCCCGGTTGCAATTTGTAGAATACCGGCTGCAGTGACTTGAGTATTTTGCACATTAAGTGATCCATCAGCGTTTGTAGAGTACGTAGCGGTGTTGCAGGTACCACTTTGGAAGGTCGACGGTAAGGATTCAATGTCGTACCATACGCCTGCAAACTAAATAACATAGAAATTAGCCTAGTGTGAGTCCTAAACAATGACGTAAAATTATTATCATCGATAGTCATAAAATACGTGCAAATATGTAGGTAGATAGATAATTGTAGGTACCTAGATAATCGCCCTCAGTGATGTGATAAACCATTTGTGTAGGAGTGTCAAGGCTTTCTTATCATAGTTAGTTTTATTAATCTAATTTATTTTTAGGAGTGATGAAACTTGATATTTTCTAATGATTTGCTGCACGTTTGTTCTTTTTTCCAGAAAATTCGAATGTTTCGGATCATTATTGGTAGGTAAACTTCTGTTTGGTGAATGTCACATTGGCATAGAACGCTACAATGTTCTTTTGGCGCGTGGCCAAAATCGGAACTGACGCCTCCATCTTGATAGATCACTACAATTTCTGTGACAATACATTTTTACCAAAAACAACAACAACCACCGTCACTGGCGGACATACGCGGGGGGCGGCAGGGACGGTCCCCCCCGGGCCGCGACCTTGAAGGGCCCCCCAAACCAGATACTTTTTAATAAAAGCAGCAGTTTGGACTTGGAGGCAAAATTAGCTAACTATTTTGCATAAATAAGTCTACAAAGTATTAGATACACGAGAATTCTTAAAATGGGTGCAGAAGTTCTTGCCTGGTTTGCTCTCTTGCATCCTATAAGCCCGGTTTCCACCGCGAAAGGGTAATGTGCGGAAAATGGTTAGGCGGAACGGACTCCTTTCTAATGAAATAGGTTTGCGTTTCCACCAACGAAGAGTCGGTGAGAACTAGAACTGAGCGAGCTCATTTCTACTCTTTCTACACGCTCGGCTCTTTCCGTCCGACTATTTGTTGGTGGAAATACAAGTATGCAGTTTGCGTTTGCGAGTTTAACGAAGTAATTAATGGGTCCGTTCCGCTCGCGGTGGAAACCGGGCTTAATTCTTGCTTTTTGTGAATGGAGTACTTATAATAATTACGCACGTTAGGTATACTTGTTTTTTTTTACCTGAGGTCGTTTTGACAGTTCAAAAGTGTCTGTAATTTGTTTATTTGAATTAAATGCTATGAGTTTTTGTTTTGCCACCCCAGGCCCCCGACAGGCTTAGACCGCCAGTGCTCACCTGAATGTCATTCACGCGCCAAAAGATCCTTGTACCTACTGTACTTGACCTGCTATGCCCGACACAATCATGTCATGCGTGCCCTGTCTGGACAGGTCTCTAATCTGTGTGGTTCTTTCCTCAAAACACTATCTCAGGCAATACTAGAAGGCGAATTCTCGAACCTACTTAAGAGGGTTTATTCTGAAAGTTGGCAACGTCGCAAATAGATGTCAAATATTTCGCTGTTTTGATTAATTTGATAATATTTCTGTATGGAAATAAAAAATGTGGCTAACTAGCGAACTAGAATATTGATTATGAAATGCAATAATTAATATCGTAACACCGAATAGTTAGTTTTAGATGTAAAAAAAGTATTTGGTAACTTTCCAAATGCCTTTTTTTCACCTAAAACGGGTACAACATCAAATTCAATGTTATAATTGCAATTCATTATTAATATTCTAGTCAATTGGTTAGCCACATTTCTTATTTCCATACAGTATTATTTCCAAAAATTCGAAACAGGTAAATATTTGACAGCTATTTACGACGTTGCCAACTTTTAGGATGCACCCTCTTAAAAAACGATCATATTCAAGTCGCAATCTGTCAAACTTGTCAAAAATGTTGGTAAATTGATTGTATTTTTGACAGATTGCGAATGAGATGCGAATGCGAACGTTCTTAAAAATACGGGAATTGCCCCTCTGCATGGTTCTCACACGATCTGACCAGTATAATGATTTTACTGGAAAAGTTCTATTTGGTTTTTCTTTTCAGGGTAGTAAAAGGAAAAATATACCTTAAAAATATTATTTGACGTGTAAAAGTGTTAATATTTGTTAAATAAATTTATAAAGGTCTATTAAGAAAATTATTTATAGTATAAGTGACTTTTTCACTGAAAATGTAACAGAATTTATTTTTATAATATATATTACAAGCTATTGCGGCTTCGCCCGCGTGGACGTTGGTAAATATCCCATGGGAACGTACTACCGGGATTAAAAAGAAGCGAAGCGATGATCGCATACCTAATAGCTGTGGAAAAGGTCATTGACTTACGTGTAATTTTGAATCTGTGATATCTTTTAATGCCGGTCAAAATAACTTCGGATATGAAATGTTTTTTTTTGAAAGATATAAATGGTTACTGTGGGTCACCCTCAGAAGATAGGCAGATGCTATCATGGAATTTTTCGTTGAACTTTTAAGGTGCACAATCCTGTAGAACATTAATTTTATGTAACTCTTACGGTTTACGCGGCGCACGCCTCGTTTGAAAATCCGGTCGGTAGTTTTTGAGTTTATCGCGTTCAGACAGACAGACAGACGGTCGCGGCGGGGGGCTTTGTTTTAAAATATGTAAGGATATTAATTAATGTGAGTATATGAAATTATCTGCTAAATAATTGAAACTTTAACTTTAAATTTTTTTTTCTATAAACTTAAGGTATTGTTATATAATTAAAAAAAAAAAAGAGATAAAAAAGGTTTCATTTGTGATAACTAGTTCGATTAGTTAAGAGCGCACCAAAGGAACTGTACGTAATAGCGAAATAATTCCGTTCGTTTGATCAAATCAAATCAAATCAAAATATTTTATTTCACATAAACCTACATGGGTACTTATGAAACGTCACAAGCTAGGTGCACGGTTCCAATTGCTCTTTTCCTATGGAGAAGAGCCGGCAAGAAACTTCACAGTTACTCTTTTAAAAATAAATGGGTTTTACAATGTTTTCAAAAATTTACAGTGTGAATAGGATGAAAAATTTACAGTGTAGGTAGGTAGGTAATAGTCATCCCTTGCTGCATCGTTATTACCTAATTAACGTTTAGTTATTTAATTAATGTAAGATATTTAAGGATTCACTCTATACATCGTACACTTTAGAAACACGGTTACTTGTAGTTCGATCTACAGAAAAAAAAACTAAAGTAATCTCTAAAAAACAAATAAACCCTTAAACACGGCGTAAATAATTCTTGGAAGGTCATCAGTTTTTAGGGTTTTGTACGTTCTATTAAAAAAGCGGATCCCTTATGAGATCACCCGTGTGTCTGTCTGTCTGTCCGTCTGTCACAGCCAATTTGCTCCGAATCTACTGGGCCATTTTAGTTCAGTTTTGATACACATAAGAATTTCTGGGACCCAAACACGGACGTATAACATAAATAAATGAATTTTGAATATGACCTCATTAATTTCAAACAGCTACGATTGTTAGGTTAGTGATCTCAATTTCGTTTGAAAAGCTATTCAACTTAGAGTCATGTCAACTATGTAGGAGTCGGCTTCCAGTCTAACCGGTTGCAGCTGAATACCAGTATTTTACATGGAGCGACTGACTATCTGAACTGTACAACCAAAATACTGGGTAATACGATACCCCTTAGTAAGGCTCAGACTTTCGGGCTTCTGACTACCCGTAATGGCTGTTTTTGAACTTTGAGTAACGGCCATTAATAAAAATAAATAAAAAACTTACATTTTCCGCATTAAAATTTTCTACTACGGCTACATTGGCATCGCACTGTCCATTCTGCACGGTTTGTCCCACACACGCACTTATTATACCAAGGAGACTAACTAGTGTAATTAACTTCGACATCTTGGGAACAGTATGTCCCATCGCAACACAATCAAAATGTAGTTATTTCCGTTAATTTATACGAAACCTTATCAACAACTTTTTATCGTTTCTGTAATCGCGAAAATCGTAGTGCCCGATTGATAGATTGGCCCGCATTACTGATAATGATTATTAAAATATCAAAGTAATAAGCTATCTCTATGGCTTTATTACAAAAATATTGGTAGGCCTACTTAGGTTTTTCGATGGCAAGGTCTTCAAACAGCGAATTAGGGATGTAAAGTGCATTTTGGTGTGGTTCTTATTAAGAATGAGTGCATCTTTATTAGGCCGTAACTCCTTAAAATCTATACCAGTCATGCATTCCACCTGCATATCTAACAGTTAAGCGCATAGACCACTCAAAATCATGTGTAGAACGTACAATGATCATTCCGCTCGTCCAAATACCTTGGCATCATAGTTAATCAGCATCCTAATTGCGTAACACACAATCAATCACAATCTAAATCATTTTGAAGGATATTGCTAATCCATTACTTCATATTATGTTCGAAAAATTTGTCTGTTCAAATTAGTAGGTACCTATGGCACCGACACATACATGCCAAGCAGGTTGACATCGCCTTCAACCAGACGCGATGCCGGTGGAACAATTTCTATGAAAATTACACGAAAATTGACTTTTATCGGTGAATTGGTTTTTACCGGTGTCGTGTCTCGCCGTCGCGTCACGCCTGTATGGCCTTTATGCCGAATTTTCGACCAAAATCCAGCAGTATTGGACGGACCCTGATCAAGAAAATCTAGTTTCTGGTTATAATTCGTTACTTATGTAGTTCTTAAGTGGTCTGGTTGGATAGTACCTACTTAAATCTAGAAAATGCCTATAGAATTAAGTCCGCCTCTATACAATTATTTAATAAATTTATTAGCAGGTCGGAAAGACAATAACGGGGCTACATCATAATCACCAGTGGTAGAATCTAGCAGGATAAGTATTATATTACTTTTCAGTAATTAACCCGCACGGGTTGATCGAAGTTAAGCAACGGTTCCCGAGGGCGGACCGCGGATGAATGATTACATACCGAGACCCCTCCGTGGCTCGGAAAGCACGTTAATCCGTGTCACGGCTGTCATTCGTAGATCAGAAACTCAAAAGTCTGTCAACCAGTCTTACCAAGGTTAGAATGGAAGCCGACTCCAGCCTAGTTGGGAAAAGGCTAGGCAGATTGATTGATTGATATCAGTAATTCTTATTATTTATTACCGACCGGAATTATTTATACCATTGTGCTTTTTTTGTGTTTTTTCTTTGCGTCATTTTTTTACCGCAAGTAAACGTCTTCCTTGTTTTTATTTTATTTATTTATTTATTTTATTATTTATGTACACACAGTAAAATACATAAAAAAACGACATAATTAAAATATGAGTACAAAGGTACTGCTTATTTCTTAAGAAATTTCTTCCGGCAGACCTGCGAAAGGAGAAATGAGGAAGAAATGTAGACAATAGTGTGTGAGAACAAGAAGAGAAAAACATTATTATGCGAAGTCTTAGCTTAAAAATAAAATATTAAATATACTTACTACATATAAACGCAAGAAAATTAACATATACTTAAATAACTACATAAAGTTTAACTATATAAACATAAATACACTACATGAACCTAAATAATAATATACTCATGTTTGAGAGAAAAGATAATGCTCTTTTACACGAAATTTGAAAACGGAAATAGATTTCAAATCACGAATATTAGATTTTTCTTTTCATTACATTTTCAGTTACTAAATTCCAATTCCAATTATTTCTAAAATTTTCGAGAAAGTAATCTATAACTCTTTATATGCCTATTTTGAAAAGTACAAATTATTTTGCACAGAGCAAAAGGGCTTCCGTAAGAACACTACTATTAATATGGCATTATTTGACTTGCTAGCTAACATCATGTCGGCTGTTGACAAAAGAAATCCAGTCTGTGCAATTTACACTGACATGACCAAGGCTTTTGACCATGTAGACCATAAGATTCTCTTGCACAAATTAAATAGTTATGGTATAAGAGGGAACATATTAAATTTAATAAAATCATACCTGAGCTAAGATATGTCCTAAAACTAAATTAGAAACCATATATACATCAAAACCAAGACATGTAAAATATGGCGTCCCACAAGGTAGTGTATTGGGTCCGCCACTTTTTTTGATATATATAAATGATCTCCCGAAAGCAACAACCAACAAAATGGTTCTTTTTGCAGATGACAGTACAGCTATAATACAATCTACTAATTCAAATAATTATAAGAATGACATTAATACTTGCTTAAGTGACATTATAAATTGGTTAGACAATAATAGTTTGCTTATAAACCTGAGCAAAACAAAAGTCATGCATTTTTATCAACGCCGTGAAAACCCAAACATTTGCATTTCCTACAAGGGCTGTGATATTGAAGAAGCCAATAAGGCTAAGTTCTTAGGCATTATAATTGATAGCCAACTTACATGGAAACCTCATGTTGAAGAACTATGCAAGAAACTTAGCAAATCCGCTTATGCTCTGTTTCAACTCTCAAAGAAAGTTAACAGTCAGGCTCTGTTAACAGCGTATCATGGACTGGTTGCCTCTGTTTTGCGGTATGGCATTATTTTCTGGGGGCAGTCTACTGATAGGGAGCTGGTATTTAGGCTGCAAAAGCGATGCATCAGGTCAATGTGTGGTCTTAAGACAACTAATAGCTGTATTCCCTATTTTAAATCGTTAAAAGTATTAACCTTGCCTTGTTTATATATAAACGGCTTTATTTGTGAAATGTAACCCACATCTGTTTAAAAAATTATCAGAGGTCAGGAAAAATCCAATACGGACTCAATACGTCAATCAAATATGTCAAGTAAAATGTAACACTAATGCAAAAAAGCTTTTTTGGTATTGCCCCACTCATATATAATAGAATTCCTAATATTATAAAAAAATATGACTACATTAAAATTTAAAAGGGCGCTTAACGAAATTTTAATTATGAAAACTTATTACAGCATTCACGATTTTCTTAATGATGATTCACTAACTGATTGACTTACTTTTACCCTGATTGACATAATTACTGTGGTCCTGGTTCACTTACTTTTTGTTCCATTTGACATTTATACTCTATCTTATTTTTTACTAAATATTTTTATTGCTGTAACCATTACTGACATTATTTAACGTAAACCTTTGCATGCCCACATGACGGTAAAATATGGAGAACTTTATTTTATAAACACCTATGTACTATACCCATGTTTGCAAAGAAATAAATGATTTGATTTGATTTGATTTAAACACGTTGGAGAGCTCAAGTTCTAGGTACCTCAATATCTTAAAAAATTAAGTCGGTACCTACCTACCTCATCTTTTAGTGGTTCTACAGCAAGACCTTCAAGATTTACGAAAACAATCTTGGATTTAGAAATTAGAAATAATCAACATAAAAAATAAGCATTTTGTATTGATAATTTCTAATAGGTAGCCTTAAAAGCCGTTTTCGTGAAATTATTTCCAATGTACATACTTTTTGACCTTGATGATTTTATTAGATTACGTGATATCGATATCGATAGATAGAAAACCTTTAATCATACACAAACAAAGCCGCAAATGTCTAACAGTAATTTTTGTGTTTTTAATCATAATTATTTACCTGGTAGACCGAGTTCTGCTCGGGTGAAAATAGAGAAAACAAATCACAGAATGTTTTCACCATTATCTAATTATCCGTGTTTTCGCAATATTCCTAGGGCTTTCGCGAAAATTCTAATAATCAAATTACCCTAGGACTTAAACAAATATTGCTCATTTAAGATAATATTTAATGTAGGTAGGCACTGTAACGGAGCTTTAAATGAAATGAAATGCTTATTTAGGGCCAGTTTCTTGAACGAAAATTGACGCAATATTAATGTGACAAGTTGTTAAACGCGCGTCAACTGCTGTGATTGGCTGTTTTTAAATCATTGAACCAATCACAGCAGTTTACTACTGCTTGACAATTTGTCACATAAATGATTTGCGATAATTTTGTTTCGAGAAACTGGCCCTTAGTAGTATAAACAATAATTATTATAATAATACTTTATTATTATTTTTTACTATTATTTTTTATTATTATAATGATTTTTTTATACCTACTAAGGGCCTCTATTTTTACATCAGCTGAGTCAGCTCTATTATTTTCTACTATTTTAAATACGAAATAGTGTTCCTCTCATATTATGCCATCAACTTAAAAAAAATCTCGCGGAGGTTGCATGGAAACACCATGCAGGATCAAGTCTCTACGGTACCTTCTATTAAAGGCTCATTAAAGATAGATATTGGATCAATGTAAATAAGACGTTTTATCACGCTTCTTTAGTATAAGTAATAATGCTATGACATTATAAAAAAATAACTGAAAATAAAAATGGCTGGAACGGAAAAATTAAAAGGTACATTCAATGGGTCTTCCTTTGATTTATAGGTTAGATCATAGGTTCCCAACCTTTTATGGAATACCCTTTACAAGAAAAAATCCAACGATTACATAATAGTTAGTTAATTTTAAATGACTGTATATAACCTATTCATAATCACAAATTAATCCTCTCTCTCATTAAAAATAGATGTATTGTGCGATGTATGCCTGCGATATCGCGCCAGTCTACACGAGCCTTAAGTCATAATGATTCTATTAGAACAAGGCGGACATTCATTTTTTTTTAAACGTGTAATATTACGAATGTATCCTTTATAAAAAATGTTAAAAATGTTTTTTTGAATTATGATAAGTTCGCTTCCTGTTGATAGTCTTATCTTTGTATGACGAATGTTTTAAAAATAGGTATGAATTTAGTTTGTAATTCGTCAACATTTAATTTGAGATGCGGCTTAAGATACTATTTTGGTTATTCTCAAGTTTGTAAAGATCTTAAAAAACAACCGACTTCCTAAAACACTACAAAGTGAAAGATAACTTTAATTTCGGGTTTCTTTGGATATACGTATTTTAATTTTCTGACACAGACTTCCGAAATTAATAGTACATTTCTGTCGAGGCCAGCAACTCAAGCATTGATGGACGATCGTGAAAATGTGGGCTGACGCGTAGCCGAGGCACACATACGTGAGTCCATCAATGCCCGGTTGCGGCCAAGGCTTGAATATTAGTTTTCTCAAATAATGCGCGGAAATTCAGTATAAAGTAAATTAATTATAAATTCCAGAATCAATGACGGACAGCGATAATTTTTCACGCGCCAATGTGTTCATTTGTTTCTTCTTTACTTTAAATCGAAATTTAAATAAAATCTTTGATAAGTCACCTCCTTGGTTGTCATGTGTTGAAGTAAAAAGTTCGTTCCATTTTTAAATAACACGACAGATAATTATGAGTTTTCATAGTAATTTATTTGGCCGCTACACAGGACAGATGGATTTTCATAGTAACATTGCTGGCCGCATCGTCACTTGTTTTTGACCAGTACAGCAATTTCGATTTATCTCGAAGAAGGTTGTCAAAATAATACTCGAATTTCCAAGCATGTTTGAGAAAAGTTATTTTTCAACTTGTAGTGTTTTTTGTGGAAGTCAGTTGTTTTTTTTTGTGAATTTAAAAATTGGCACCTATTTATTGGAACTCGCACAGAAGATCACTAATTAAACGAAAGGCCCTTTTAACATAAAGTATTAATTATTTAGTTTAATTTGTGACCTTCTCGCATGCCATTATAATTTTGTAGGTGTTCCTGGACCCACATGGTATACAGCTATACAGGCAGGCGACCACGGGTTTACCTTCACCAATTTTGTACCTATGTCTTGATTTCGGTCTGAAATATTTTCTTGTTTCGTACTTTTTAGATCACTTTTACTTTTCCGCAGTCGGGTTACAGTTTTTCAAACTTAATTTGTTTAATTATGTTATGGGGGATCATAATGAACATACATACCGGTCAAAATCATAAACCTCCTTTTTGCTTCGCCGTAGTCGGCTAAAAAGTAGGTATCTATGATTCGTATTGAGGCAAATAAAAAGGTCTTACATTAAACGCCTAAGATACCTACGTTTACCTACTTCAAGTAAAAAGACTGCTAAAATCATAACCCTTCCTTTCGGCTTTGCCATAGTCGGGTAGAAAAGGTGTCAGAACAATGCAAAAGTTCGTAAATTAACTGTTCCGCTAATATTTTTCCTTGAGCGTATAACTATAGTAAAACAGTCACGAATTATATCTTTTTATCGTTCATTACATTAATCGCTTATTATCTACAATCTAATAACGTGAGTACCGGGTGAGCCAAAAACGGATATAGTTATAAGTTTCCCTGTGCGTCATCACTCGTGTTTAGACAACACATGTGTTAGATATAAAGTAAAATGTACCTATATGACCTTGTGGAGAAGGATCTTGATCGTTCTGGGGTTTCGTAGTTCATCAGTTTCGTAGATCTTTGACAGTCAGAAGCCTGAAAGTCGGATAACCAGTCATACCACTAATTTTATCAATAACATTCGAGGATATATCGTATAACCCAGTAGCCTGGTTTTCGAGGTCAGAAAGTCAGTCGCTCCATGTATTTAGGCAGATTTTTTCAAAGACACTAATTATTAGAAAATATTAACGCTAAATATCAGTTCTATAAAGGACACTACACTGCTATCATGTCACCTCGTGATGACGTTGACTGGGGTGAGTAGCTTGAGCCACTAAATAATGCTGTTAGTTTTTTTATAACAAGCTCTATGAAATCAGAGATCAGCATATTCGAAAAAGTCTGTTAAAAATTGATCACACTGGTAGGGCTCTGCGTGTCAAATGCAATCAAGATCCTAAAAGAGAAATATTCATATCACCGGAAAACATAATGGAAATACATATTATTACCAAATATTTTCTTTATTGCGTCATAAAGCTGCAGTAGTTAAGAAATCTTGTTACCGTCCATAAATGGATAAGGTAGAGTCAAAAAATATTTAAAAATTCAAATTGTTTTTGGTCCTGTACGTCTCTTCCTTTTAAGAGACGTATAGTAACTTCCCTAATAGACTGAAATATCAAGATACAACCGCAGGCACTGGAGAACAAATCAGTAACCTTTTCACTACATAGTTTCAGTCAACATTTCTAGATCCGGACACAGAACGTTCGCATTCTCATCTCATTCGCAATCCGTCAAAGATACAATAAAACCAACATTTTTTATTAACTAGTTTGATAGATTGCGACTAGAATGTGAATGCTTTTTAAGTAAGTACGAGAATTGGCCTTCTGAATCAAGCCATAACACCATCCACAGTGAGCATCACCTCCATAGCGGTATGCCACGAAAAAGTACTAAGGTTACTTCAAATGCTCGATCTCTCTAAATCGGCTGGCCCGGACGTGATAAAACACTCGTAGACTTAGAATTAGGCGCGATAGTTATCTACGACGTGACTTATCACATTATGCTTATTCGCCAAAGTGCAAAATTTATAGTTTTTTAAGTTAAACTTCAGACGGCGATCCGCTGAACGAAATTTCAAGTACGCGTCACTTTTGGGCATATTTCGTTACATGTATAAAAGGCACTTTTAAACGTCCACTCCCCCCTTTTTATCCCCTTAAAGGGCGATTTTCACAAAGTCCTTTCTTAGTGCACCCCTTCGTTTTAAACTACAACTGTCCAAAATTGTTTCTATTGATCCTTGAAAAGGTACTGTATTTGTTTTATTTTTATAAACTTTCAAGTTAGTTAAGACACGGAGTAACAACCTGTTCCATACCATAACTTCTTCAACAATTTAGGAAAATACTTTTGAGAAAACTTCAAAGCGTGATCCTTTATTGGACGGCTACTCGAATAGTTATTTATTAGCATCCTACTTGAAGGCATTTCACAGACAAGAACAGGCAAGGCTATTCTGTGTACCTACCTTTCACCAAAATCTATACAGACGTTGTAAGTGTGATTCAGCCACAAACATCTTCACATTCTTTCACTTTTAATATTCAAGCACAGATATTTTAGATATTAGAGTAGATAGACGAGAGTTGTTGTTGTTGTTTGTTGTCATTGTTTTGAGGTTTACTGTAATTTAGCCAGGTATACAGGGTGAAATTTAATTCATTGGGGTTATTGTAATCATTATGAACAACTTTCACTATGGGATCAAACCTGAAATCGCAAAAAAATATCAGCTGTACCTATTCCGTCGAGCGAGCTATACGAACATAAATGTAGGGAACAGCAGATTTTTTTGTTGTAGAAACAACTTTATGTAGAAGGTGTTTCGAAGGACTTGCAACCTCTTTACTAACAGCGTTTATCAAGACATCATTTTTTCATTATGTACAAAAAGATAACAAAGTGCGCTATGTTATGGAGAGTATACCAGAGGAGTATAGAAGAAGAGAAGAGACAAGCATTAATTTTCTTAATTAAACAAGTTTTTAAGATATTTGATAGTATTTTGCCTGTTGTCTCGGAAAATTTACAACACGGCTCATAAAGCGTGATCCTTCTTCACTATGATAAAGCTTCAGCACACTCTGCCCGACGGGCAGTGAGCAGCAATGAGCTCCAATTTTTATTTATTCTCAAAAATCAAAGCAGCCGGTAGCGCTCCCGATCTGGCTAGATGACTTGGCGTGGTCGGAAGATTCTTCCAATTCAATAGAGGAGCTTACACCTCTAAACAACACATGATTGTTTCTTGACATACACGCGAACGAAGTTGCGGTTACTGCTAGTAGTAAGTAAATATATTCTACCCTCTAAACATTATTAGCCTACTTTTTACCCAATTCTGTGGTTGTAAAAACCACTTAGGTCTAGGAAATAGGATACTTTATATACGGGTTAATTATGTAATTCCTGTAATGTTAATGAAGCAAGGCAAAAGTAAATAAAACTACAAATGCAATTATTACTTAAACTATAATAATAATATATTTTCATTAAAAATACAAATAATTTAATAACACACGCAAAAAAAGTTTACATGGTTGGTAAAAATAGCATTTATTAAACCTAAACTTCAGTTATGTTTTACCATACTAGTTGTAATACAGTACATACAAATATCAAAATAATACTGCTCTTGAATAAGAATGCTGAACTGGGCTCTCGACATTCTTCGTCTTGTGAGATTGATTTGAAGTATGGTTCATAAAGCTCGGGTCGTTCCTCTATCATGTCTGAAATGGCAGTGTTGCCAGCTTCCGTCATTGTCCTTCCACGACTCAACTGCCAGGCACCAACTGAGCAAATAGATTTATTTAATAATAAGGTACCTAATAATGAAAACGTTTTATTTTCATAGATTTTATTACAATATACAACGTGTCACGGAAAGGGTATATCTTATCCAAAAGGGTTAAAGATTACACTATGTATAGAATAGATGCAAAGTTTCAGCTCAAAATAAATTACTCAAAGAATTTACACTAATAGGTTTCGTAAGTTTATTGAACTCAAATCATAAAAAACGTGTCACCGCATTACGAGGATCAGACGGGGTCGAACAAGCCGAAACAACGGAGAAGCGCGAACGGCACAGAATACATAATAGCCCCGAGCGGTGGGTATAATGTACTGTTTCTCATTGTGTTCGTAACATATATTAGGTCTTTACCTATGAAATTGCCGTTCTGCAGTACTGGCCATTTCAAATCAAAATAATTTTTGTTTGGCTAAGAATTCTAATTACAAATTTATTTTATTTTAAAAACATGGATTTTTTTTTCCAAAAGTAGTCATTTGTTTATTGATAAGTGTTACATTTTCATCGCATTTCAATCTTTTTCGTCATCATGAATACGTAAAAAATTCGAGTAATTATGGAATATGAGTACCGTCGTGGCAGCAACGCGGCACAAGCGGCACGCAACAGCAACGACGTTTACGGAGCTAACACTACAAACCAACGCACCACCTGTTATTGGTTTGCTCGCTTCCGTTCTGGAAATTTCGACCTGAAAAATGAACCTCGCGGTCGTCCGAAGACTTTGGTCGACAATGACGAATTAAAGGCGATTGTGGAAGCTGATGATACACAATCTACGGCTGAATTAGCAGCAGCTTTCGACTTTCGTAAAAAAGCTTGACAAATGGGTGCCCCACGAACTCAATGATCGCCAGCGCGAAGTACGCGTCGAGACGTGCCTTGCACTGCTCAACAGACACACAAATGAAGGAATTTTGAACCGCATTGTTACCTGCGATGAAAAATGGATTCTGTTTGATAACCGCAAGCGCTCAGCAAGTTGGTTGGATCCTGGTTCAGCACCTAAACAATGCCCTAAACGAAAACTTACCCCTAGAAAAGTGATGGTCACTGTTTGGTGGTCTAGCGCCAGTGTGATTCATCACAGCTTCTTACCAAACGGGGTGAGCATTACTGCAGATGTGTACTGTGAAGAACTGAACACAATGATGGAGAAGCTGGCACATCTCCAACCAGCATTGGTCAATCGCTCGTCTCCGCTGCTCCTGCACGACAACGCGCGACCTCATACTGCACAGCAGACGGTCTCCAAGTTGCAAGAACTGGGGTTGGAAGCTCTCCGTCATCCGCCCTACTCACCAGACCTTGCGCCTACAGACTACTACTTTTTCCAGAATTTGGATAACTTCTTGGCGGGAAAAAAAAATCAATACCCGAGAGGCAGTACAAAATGCCTTTGAAGAATTTGTTGCCTCCCGTCCAGCTGATTTCTTTAAGAAGGGCATCAATAAACTGCCACTGCGATGGCAAAGATGCATTGATTGCATGGGTGATTACTTCGATTAATTCAAATAAAAAATACATGAAAAAATATCGTTTAAATTTTTTCATACAAAACGGCAATTTCATAGGTAAAGACCTATTATAAATAAGATTAGTAAACCCTTTCCACATAGTTTGTTATCATCCAAAGAAGCCGTGCACTTGATATATTATGTATATACCCTTTCCGTTACACGTTGTATAATATTATAATAAATAAACCGAAGCCGATGCGATTTGGCAAAAATGTTGGTCTTCCATACAAACATTCATCCCCTGTTAATTTATCCCCCTTTAGGGGATTACTCAAAAATTCTTCCTTAGTGCTCACTTTTGTTGAGTGAATTTAAGATTAAGTAGATGATTCGTCGGCAAGTTCATTAATTTTGGGGGATACTGATTAGTCAAAAAGAACTACCATAAGGAGGATGAAGTAAATACCTTGTCTTTGATTGCTATTAATATTTTCGCAACTGTAGGCTAGAGCATATCCATCGTAGTCAGTCGCCAAAATGTAGATCGTTGTCTCCGTCCCTTCTCCGTCTATAAAATAAATTGATAATACATACGATTGTAAATAAAGACATTAAGAGACGATTTTCCAATCTTCAGATAACTTATAACAAATAACAAAGATATAAAAATTGCGGTTTAACATCTATATACAGAAAATAATTGTGTCAGACCACCATAGTTATCTGCTAATTTACGTTACAACTATTGATACTATCTTTTTTGAAATATATTATTTACCTCCAGAATCACCCATAACTAAGGAAAATATTCCTCTTCCATCATTTGAATTGAGTTGGCCTGAACCTTCTGTAGTCAAAACATCTTCATCAACGACTTCGAAGGAAAGTACTTCAATGTCTCTCGTTTCTTCGTTGAATGATAATCTGGTGCCAATACAGGAACTGTCTCCAACTGCGTCGTATCTTCTAATCTGATACCAAGAATTGTTTGCGAACTGTAAAAAGAAACGTTAACGACAATGAGCATTACCTAGTCTTGTATGGTTGATACCGTCAAATTATACGGTTCATAATATCTATGACCAATTTTTGAAGAGTTTATTTAGTCCCGTCTCTCATTGTCTATACTCCATTGGTAATTAAATAAAGGTAAACAAATCGTAAAACGGGTTTTTATAAATGACACTTTCTTATTTAAAAATACGTTAGAACCAAATTAATTAATTTTAGATTTCTACGATAATTTCCTCTTTTATTAATGTATGCAAATATCATTATTCTTAAACAACTTACTCTTCGTAGATGTAAATGCTTGACTATAATTTTTTGGTAAGGTTTATAATAATAATATAATATTTTGTAACCTATCTATTGTTAACCCTGATATATACCCTATATTTGATTAACCCTGGTAACTCCGAGTTTTTTAGGATAACCCATGAACGTGCAAGTGAGCCTCAGAGACACCAGGCAACTCGCGTTATGTTTGTCGCTAGACGTCGCAAGACCTCGCTCAACATGTCATTATTAAGTTATTAATTAAATAAAGTGTGCGATATTCCAAACGATAGCATGATGATAGTTACTCTATCGATGTTAGTACATGCAGAAAGTGAGTGAATAGAAATCAAAATATTATCTTACTCTAGCTACGTTGAAGGACCCCACTGCAGGAGTATTGGTGTCGCACTGACCAGGGATTATGACTCTGTCCCCAGTTTGTGTTGGGTAGTGGAAACAAGCTTGATCAGTGTGACTCGTGTCCTGGTAATATTCTTGACTGAGACCTTGTGTTGCACTGATGACGTCATTTATGACGCTATTAGCGTCCTCGCTCAGTTCTACGTTTCGACTTAGTTTCCAACTGCCAACTGTGAAGGTAGTTTGTCAAATTAGCTCTCTCAAAGACACATTGGGCGGTTTGATGTCTACATAACTATTAAACAATTTAAAAAAACCGCTTTACCTCGTCGTGTGTTCGAAGAAGGTATATCATAGCAGGAGTATACAAGAGCGAAGCCGGTATAGTCGGTTGCAAGTACGTGGTAATCAGAATGATATGTGGCTGCAATAAAAAAAATTCTTAGTTTACAAATGTAGGTAGGTATTTATTTATTTATTTATGTACTCAAAACATTATTATTATCTTGTTTTATGTAATAATTATTTATGGTGGCGATACTTTTTGTATCTTTTTCTAAATATTAAGTAGGTATAGTATAGTAAAGATAAAGATTTTCATAATAAGTAATTTGTACTTGATGTAAATGACTTGTAAGTGACTAGGCAACTTACGCGTCCACAACGGAACATTTGGACTGAAAACTATAAAAATATACATCGTGGTAGCACAAAATGCGGACTACGATTTATAATACTCTAATTTTCTGATATTTTAGACTATACAACTTACTGTGGTCAATATAAGTAACTCGTAAGTTCCCGGAACCATCACTGCTTGTTACTTCAGCTTCTCCTCTTATCTCAGACAAAGATTCATCGAAAATTTGGCTGATTGCAATAGAGAAGGTACCAATAGTAGCTCCATTTGTGAGTTCAGCAAGGTTACACTGGCCCGTTTGTTCTGGCTGAGGGTATCTGGCGACTTCGAACCATCGTCCAACGAACTGGTATAAGAAAAAAATATTGAAATAATAATCGAAGCTCTATTTATTTATAACATTTTAAATAGCATGTGAACTTACATTATCAACGTTGAAGTCAGCAACGCCAGTTATGGATGTATTGCAGGGTCCGGGCAACTCGATATATGGTGGGGGTTCTTCGAACACTGGATAGTGGAAGCATGCTGCATCATTCTGACTTGTGTCCTGGTAATATTCTTGTCTGAGACCTTGAGTGGTGCTTATGACGGCATCTATGCCGGTATCAGCCACCGGGCTTAATTCTGTCGTTCTACTTAGTTTCCAACTGCCAACTGTTAAAATAGTTTGTCAAAATTAGCTATCTCAAAATAAAATAAAGACATGTTTGGTAGATATTTAGAAAAACAGCTTTACCTCGTCGTCTTTCTCCATCCTCAATACTAACGCAGCTGTATAAAAGAGCATAACTGGTGTAGTCGGTTGCGAGTACCTTGTACTTTGCAGTTCTGGTTTCTGCAATTAAAAAAAATATTATTTCGTTACTAAAAAATAAGTACCTACCTATCTTATTTAAGGACAAAGAATGACGGTTTCGTTCGGTTTCCGTTTTAGGTAATAATTATTTATTAGCTATACCTATCCAAAATATTTTTGGACTACGCCAATTGTCCGTTGATATTAGATTGAAGAACTTACCGTCACCAACATTGAATGTAACTTCTATCTGTCCATCATTGCCTGTTACTGTAGCTTCTCCTGATATCTTAGCCAGGGCCTCCCCGGAAACTTGGCTGTTCACAACAGTGAAAGTACCGCTATTACCAGCCGTGAATTCAGCACGGTTACATTGGCCAGTTTGTGCTGTTTGCGGGTATCTGGCGACTTCGAACCATGTACCAAGATACTGAATGAGATAAAAAAGGGTAATTTAAAACTTATACAGCCTAAAAATAATTAACATAAGGAATCGAAAATTCGTTTTATTGATGTTAGAACGAAGACGCGGTGCGGCAATTATTTCAGTGTCGCAGTGTCAGCGCCTTGTTTGAATATAATTTACTATCAGTGGCAGGCGGTATTTCAGCGTCATGCAGAGCGGCGTCGCTAGGCGTCACAGCGCACCGTGTGCATGCCACTGTAATTTACACAGCGACGTCGCCACGCAGCAGCATCGCTCAAGAACCTAGCCGCCGCTATACCGTGGTCGTCAGGCTTCACTCTTATTAAGACCAGAAAACAAATAGAATTGTGTGAAGAGTAGCTACACAATCACATTCATGTAACTTTAGGTTGTTTTTATAGCATTTAGCTATTGTTTAGTTTCACGTGCTAGTAGGTTATGTTTCTTTAGTTATAGAAGTTTGAAACATTGTATATATGGGGCTAAACGTCATTGAATAGTAGTGTTGTTCTGCACATTTTCAAAAAAGATCATCAAACTTCTTTCTTTCTTTCAAAGAAAGGGCAACTTACATCAAGAACGTTGAAGTTAGAAACTCCGGTAATGGATTCATCGCAGGGTCCGGGCAACTCGATACTTAGTGGGACTTCAGTAAACACTGGATAGTAGAAGCACGCTGCGTGGTCTTGGCCCGTGTTGCGATAGTAGTTCTCGTGGAGATCGATATTTTGGGTAACGAGTTCATTTATAGCATTATTAGCTGCTTCGGACAGTCCAGTGCGGGACCTACTCAGTTTCCAGCTGTAAACTGCGCAAAAGGGGAGTAGTGTAAGTTTGCTACATTAGAATACAGAAGCGTTTGATACAAAGGAAAAAATATATTATAAGGTAATATGTAAGGTTATAATTACGTTGCTTTCTATCGGCATCGAGATTCCGGCAGCTGTACGCTAGCGCATACTCGGTGTAAACGGTGCCCAAAATGTAGACGTTGTCGAATGGAACTGCAATAAAAAAAAGCGAACACATGTAGACGATTGGGCGGTGAATGTATTTGAATTGATTTTGGAAAAGGTTTGAATTTCATAAATGAATTGTTTCATTCATTACAAATTAACAACTGTGTATAACAGTGTGTTCACATAAAAACATGTTGAAATGGCTCCAGATGCTAAAACTTTTGTGTACTTGTGTTTTATCCTAGCACTTAACTTTATTATAATGTAATCTAAGTACTGTTTTTGTGAAATAAAGTTTATGTATTAAAAAAAAAAAAAATTGACAGAAAATAGAGATTTCAACATGTTTCTATGAGATTGTTTCGCCAGTGCAAACGCACAGTAAGTGGTTCGATTTCGCAAAGTATCGGTATTGCGTACCTAGTAGGGTGATTCAGGACAGACTCCCAGTCAGCCCATGTTAAAGTGCAACTGAACAATTGGTTGTGTTTCTGTCCGAATGTTTAACAAAATAAGTACACTTAAGTAATTGTTTATAGCCTCAACCTTGGCAAATCAATTTTCAAAAAAGTTACCTACCAAGTTCTTTCTAATTACTCGAGTCCAATTTCTATTTGTTCGGTTTTTTATGCTGGCACTTACCTCCATCTACGTTGATACTGATGACGCCTCTACCGTCAGAAGCCACTGAAGCCTGTGTAACTGTTGTCAACTTTTCCTCGTCGATCACACTTGTTTGTATAACATTGAAGCTATTAGCACCTATCACACCATATTCGGTAGCCGTGCATTCACCATTCTGAAGCGCAGATGGGAATCGAGACACTTCGTGCCATATTCCAGAGAACTAAAAACATTCATATTATTAATATAGAATACGCAATTTATGTAACCTACACTAACCTACATGATGACTCTATTTCACTGTAAAAAATGTAATAGCAATAAGGGGATAAGCATCAACTGTACCATACGAAGCTTGTCAATGCCGTTTCTCTCTATCCCTATGCGGGGCAGTACTCAATACTCAATATATTTATTAGATTAGTAGATAGGTATACATTTCACCCGAAATAGAAGCAGTATAAATATAACATTGTAACCAATGCGTCATTTATACGATCGCCGAGAGCTTCGATAAACTCTCCAGCAAAAAAGTAGGAGAAAGGGTAAAAAGAGGCTAAGAGACGTTAAAATCGAGCAATGTTACTAGAGCAACCCCAAAACTACACATAACATAACATAATATCACGCTTGATAAACCGCAAGATATACTCATTCATTATTATTGTGGATGTGTTGAAATACTGACCGCGTTAGCATTAAAGTTGGAGACAACTGGCACTTCTGCGTCAGGAATACATTGACCATTCATTATTACGTCTCCACCATTGTTATTGGGGTAATAGAAGCAGCCTTCATTGGAGTGGTCTCTCTCGACGAAGTACTGCTGATCTAGCACTTGCACGTTGTCAATAACAGTGTTGATAGCGGCTACAGCGGATTCTGGTAAAGTAGGTGCCCTACCCAATTTCCAACTGTAAACTGTGAAGGAAATGAATGAATTAATAATTTATTATTGTTCTATTCTCATTATTTATGGTCATTTAGGTAGCTTAGCCGCATGCTATTTACCGATGGACTACATTTTTATTGTAACTATCAATAATTTACCTTCGCTATAATCGGCATTGATGTTTCGGCAAGAATACACAAATGAATATGTATTATAATCCGTGGCGAGGACCCAATACTGTGTTGTAACAGCTATAAGAGAAAATGAGAAATATTATTATGTCGAATTTCAAATTGCATTGCAGGTTAAATGCTCTCAACTCTAAGGTAATTGAAAAACTATGTATATTTACCAGTACCACTGCTGCCAGTTAGTGTCACATCAAATTTAGCAGACCCATCAGTAGTGGCTGAAACTGCAGATCCCGTTACATTTTGTAGAAGTTGCTCCACTACTTGGGTATTTTTCACATCAAGTGTTCCATCGGCGTTGACGGTATACGTAGCGGTGTTGCAAGTGCCACTTTGGAAGTTTGTCGGATAGGATTCAACGTCAAACCATGGGCCCGCGTACTGAAGATTAAGGATTCATTACTAATTTTATTTTCCATCGATAAAGTAATAAGAGAAAATTGCAAATAAATGATGTGTTTAATAAATAACAAGTTCGTTCATATAACATTTTAAATACAGGAGAAGCCAGGATTTTTATGGACGCTTGCTATTTATTCTCCTATGGTTACCTACCATGTGCTGGAAGAGATTTCTTAAGCAATACTTAGCTAAGCATCCACTTTGTATGTATTTATCTGCCCCTTTTTTCTTGTCTGTTTATAAGTGTATACATGAACTGTTACATAAATAAAATGATAAACTTACCAAATCAGCTCGAAAATTTTGTACAACGGGGATACTGTCGTCACATTGACCGCGGAACCTAACAGGAGTGTCTCTGTCAGGCTCAGGGAAGTAGAAACAACCCTCAGGAGAGCGGTCCACTTGATAGTAGTATGGTTGATGCAAGACTTCGATGTTATTTATGATTTGGTTTATTCTATTGGTTGCGTCTTGGCTCAAGGTATTAGAACGACTAAATTTCCAACTGGTTACTAAACAAAAAAAAACAAACAATAATTAACAACAGAATCCTAATAATGTGGGAGAAGTAAAAACAATGTTAGTGAAATAAATAATAGCTGTTAAAATAGAATTATGCAGGTGGGATTATTGCTTAGTGGCACTTGAATAATTATATTTACCTCTTCTTTGGTCATCTCCTGAGTTGGTACAGCCGTAGGCTAGTGCGAATGAGTCGTAATCAGTTTCGAGTATGTACATTACGTATTCCCTGTTTCCTATAAAAATTGGAAATAATTAAGTTTCATAACGCATGGCAACGTCACCATCTCAAGTTTGAAGACTTGACTTTTATTAAGATATCTGCAGTGGCTAGTAACTTTATAGAAGACGATGAAATTGATGTCGCACCTTTAAATAAATAAACTAACAAGCAACGAAATCGGTTTTTGACTACAAAGAAAGTAAAACAGAACTAAAGAGGAAATAAAAAAATACAAAAAAATCTATTGTCTGTGTTACAAACTATGCGTAAGATTGTATGAAAACGTATGGAACTCACTTAAATTGAAAGTAAGCCGTCCACTTCCATCGGTGCTAGAAATAGTAGCAGTTCCAGAAATAGATGCCAGCTGTTCATTCACAACCTGAGAGTTGGTGATGCTGAGTATGTTACTGGCTTCCTGGGTGTATCGAGCTACGTTGCATGTTCCACTTTGGTATCGGGATCCGTAACTCTCAATAAGGCGCCACTCCCCAGCATACTGTAGAACATTAAAATGTCAACTTATTCAAAAGTTTACGAAAGATGAATATAGTTTCGTTACGTGTTAACTTTGAAATTGACTCTGAGGTACCAAGTCAGTAGGTAATAGGGAATATGCACCTAGTTCAAAACTTAATCATTATTTAAATATAGGTACATTAAATAGGATTCAAGAAACAAACACCATTTGTTTGTAATTTTTTTATGCATTACTTATTTTACAATGCATTAATTTAGTGGAATGTTTTTTTGGTGGAACGGAAAGCAAATTCGAAACGCATAGGTATTACTTCCAGTATTTTATTGATTTAGTGAAAAAAAAAATAACATGCATATACCCCATTGATACTGTAGTACTGCACACACTCTTAACTCTATAAAGTAAAGTAAAAGTTTTTATTTCGGAAGAAAAACAAATTGACATAATTAACTACCAATTGAACCTAAAATGGAAACAATGATAGCTACCCACGTTAAAAACTGTGTCGCAGCTATAACCGCCCGTCTAAACATAAGAAACACACTGTTTCCAGACTTAACTGTGACATGGGTGCAGTTTAGCTAGCTATTTATATAAAAATCGTAAACATGCCATAATAAAAAATAAAAGACATGCAAACTTTGTATGTTGGTAAGCAGGTGGTAAAGTGTGGAGTGGTCGCGTTAATGAGGGTGTGTGTGAGTGAGGGTGATTGTGATGGGTATCAGTTACGAGTCGATGTCTATGTTAAAATGTATCGTGGCTTGTCTTATGTAAAAAAATTAATTCTTACCCTTGAAATGTCGAAATTGGGCATTCCTCCAATGCTAGAGTCACATTGACCAGGAAGAACGACATTGTCACCAGGTGTGATATCAGGTAAATGGAAGCAGGCGGTGTCCGTCTGCTGAATGTTCTCGTAGTAATCGTTCCTCAGAACATCTACTCTCGCAATGGCTTCGTCGATGGCCGCGGTGCTCGCATCTAACAGTTGTCTGGTTCTGCTTAGTTTCCAACTCCACACTAGAACAGTTTATTGCATTGAGTGGCGTTAATATTCAAAAAGATCTGCGACACACAATGTAAAAGGAAGGTTGATTTAAACTGACCTCCTCTATAATCTTTGTCGATGTTGACACAACTGTAAGCCAATGCATAGTTTGTGTAGTCAGTGCTCAGAATCCAGTAAGGTATTGATTGAGCTGGAAAATGATAAACGTGTTAGTTTATTATAAATTGCTTCACTACATCCAAAACTATTGTTTTCTTGATGATAATGACGCTCACCTTCTCCGTTAACCCAGATATTGATTTCCAATTTTCCACTAAGGTCATCATCGCTAGCAAATGTGACGTGACCATCGGTTGTTGATTGAGTGAGGTCAAGTACACTGAATGAATCTAGGTGCATGCTGTTCGTAGCATTAACAGTGAACTGTTGGCTGATACATTGCCCATCTTGGTTAGCCTTAGGGTATCCTGCAATTTCGTGCCATGTACCTTGGAACTGGAAGGTAAATATATTGGTTGAAAAAATACTCTTACAAGTGTGTGCAGAATTAAAATGCGTTCAATTAAATTTATAGTAATAGTAATTATTATTATTTTAGTAGTAATTAAATTAATCTCACGTCATCCATGTTAAAGTTCGGCACTGCTGCGATGTTCTCATCGCATTGTCCAGGAAACACTACTGGCACGCCGGGTTGGTGCTCAGGGAAGTAGAAACACCCTTCGGGTGTCTGGTCACGTTCTACGAAGTATCTCTGGTCCAAAGCACGAATGTTACCCATCACTCTGTCAACTTCAGTGTTAGCATCAGGCGTTAATGCTTTCGTTCTACTCAATTTCCAACTGGCGACTAAAAATACACAGAAAAAGACGTTTCAAGGACTTCTATGGCAAAATCGTAAAGTGATTTGTCGATATTTACAACGTGAAAATCTTACCGCTCATGTAGTCCGTATTTAGATTTGTACAAGAATAAACAAACGCGTACGACGTGTAGTCGGTAGATAAGACCCAGTAATCAGAAGCAGCTGAAAAGTAATAAAAAGCAGAGGCAATTAGTCTCCTTACATATTTTATACATTACCGATTTTATTTAGTTCCAAATCCTTACCGTCGGGATTTTGTCCATCGAATGTTACTTTTAGCTTTGCACTTCCATCAGTCGATGCTACAGTAGCAAGACCGTTTATAACGCCTAGACTCTGGTCAATAACGTGGGTATTGTAAACAGAGACGGAGTTGCTGTCTATTGCAGTGTAACGAGCGTTGGGACACTCGCCATCTTGGAAAACCATAGGATATGATTCGATGTCATGCCACAATCCCATGTACTGTTGACGTGTAATTAAGTTACAATTAAACATTTAATACAACACGACAGTGGTCACCAATATAGAGTGGGGAAATATTTCTTTGCATATGAATAACCGAAACTGGTTTTACTATGGTTACGCCTCAATGCTGAACCATAATAAATTCTGGTCTTCTTCCGTATGGTACCTATAAGTTAATTATACCGAGCAATGTTCAATAAGAGCTGTGTATCTATAGATAGACGAGGTAAACATTTTATTGTAAGTTGCGGACTTACCTTTTCGACATCAAAATCAGGAACCACAGGGATACTTTCGTCACATTGACCGCGGAACCTAACGGGAGTATATCTGTCAGGCTCAGGAAAGTAGAAACAACTTTCAGGGGAGCGGTCCACTTGATAGTAGTATGGTTGGTGCAAGACTTCGATGTTATTCATGATTTGGTTTATTCTGTTGGTTGCGTCTTGGCTCAAGGTATTAGAACGACTAAATTTCCAACTGGTTACTAAACGAAAAACAACAAACAATTAATAACAGAGAAGAGCTCTATAACCTAATAATATGAGAGAAGTAAAAACAATTTTAGGGAAACAAATAGTAGTTGCTTAGTGGTATTTGAATAATTATATTTACCTCTTCTTTGGTCATCTCCTGAGTTGGTACAGCCGTAGGCTAGTGCGAATGAGTCGTAATCAGTTTCGAGTATGTACATAATGTATTCCCGGTTTCCTATAAAAAATAGTAATAATTAAGTTTATCGTACAATTCAGCAGCGGATGTCAACGTCGCAATCAAGTTTGAAGACTTGACTTTTATTAAGATATCTGCAGTGCTTAGTACAGGCCGCGAGGTATAAGCTGAGCTTTGCATTTGTGTGAGTGCATAATAGATAGGTAGTGTAGGTGTGAAGTCGGCCTCGAGCGCGACGAGTCCTTTGCTTGGTTTAAACCGCTTTATAACAGGTTTACTCCGCTGCGCATCTTCCACTTTTGGTAATCACTCACACAAATGCAAAGCTCAGCTAAGAACTCGCGGACTGTAACTTTATAGATGGCGATGAAATTGATGTCGCACGTTATAAATAAAGAAACTAACAAGCAGCGAAATCGTGCTTAATCTGTAATTGACCATAAATAAAGTTTAAAAGAGCTTCAGATGAAATAACAAAATATTGTAGTCTTGCGTTACAAAATAAGCGTGTTAACACACAGTGAGATTGTTTCAAATCGTATAAAACTCACTTAAATTGAAAGTAAGCCGTCCACTTCCATCGGTGCTAGAAATAGTAGCAGTTCCAGAAATAGATGCCAGCTGTTCATTCACAACCTGAGAGTTGGTAATGCTGAGTATGTTACTGGCTTCCTGGGTGTATCGAGCTACGTTGCATGTGCCACTTTGGTATCGGGATCCGTAACTCTCAATAAGGCGCCACTCCCCAGCATACTGTAGAACATTAAAATGACAACTTATTCAAAAGTTAGGGATGAATCACATAGTTTCGTTACGTGTTAAATGTATTGTGGCTTTTAATTGAATAATAATCTGTGGCTTTGTTAACTTTTAACTTCTGCTTGTATGTAATGTAATAAACGTATCTACCATTTTAATATTTTACAAGTAATAAAATCTTAACTTACCCTTGAAATGTCGAAATTGGGCATTCCTCCAATGCTAGAATCACATTGACCAGGAAGAACGACATTGTCACCAGGTGTGATGTCAGGTAAGTGGAAGCAGGCAGTGTCCGTCTGCTGAATGTTCTCGTAGTAATCGTTCCTCAGAACATCTACTCTCGCAATGGCTTCGTCGATGGCCGCGGTGCTCGCATCTAACAGTTGTCTGGTTCTGCTTAGTTTCCAACTCCACACTAGAACAGTTTGTTGCATTGAGTGGCGTTATTATTCAAAAAGATCTGCGACACACAATGTAAAAGGAAGGTTGATTTAAACTGACCTCCTCTATAATCTTTGTCGATGTTGACACAACTGTAAGCCAATGCATAGTTTGTGTAGTCAGTGCTCAGAATCCAGTAAGGTATTGATTGAGCTGGAAAATAATAAACGTGTTTGTTTATTATAAATTGCTTCATTACATCCAAAAATATTGTTTTCTTGATAGTAATGACGCTCACCTTCACCGTTAACCCAGATGTTGATTTCCAATTTTCCACTAAGGTCATCATCGCTAGCGAATGTGACGTGACCGTCGGTTGTTGATTGAGTGAGGTCAAGTACACTGAATGAATCTAGGTGCATGCTGTTCGTAGCATTAACAGTGAACTGTTGGCTGATGCACTGCCCGTCTTGGTTAGCTTTAGGATATCCTGCAATTTCATGCCAAGTACCTTGGAACTGAAAGACAAATGTATTTGTTTGACAAGCGCTCTTATAAATTGTTTGCGTGGTTATTTGATTTAATAGTAATGCATTCAATTAAATTAATCTCACGTCATTCATGTTAAAATTCGGCACTGCCACAATATTCTCATCGCATTGTCCAGGAAACACTACTGGCACGCCGGGTTGGTGCTCAGGGAAGTAGAAACACCCTTCGGGTGTCTGGTCACGTTCTACGAAGTATCTCTGGTCCAAAGCACGAATGTTACTCATCACTCTGTCAACTTCAGTGTTAGCATCAGGCGTTAATGCTTTCGTTCTACTCAATTTCCAACTGGCGACTAAAAATACACAGAAAAAGACGTTTCAAGGACTTCTATGGTAAAATCGTGATTTGTCGATATTTACAACGTGAAAATCTTACCGCTCATGTAGTCCGTATTTAGATTTGTACAAGAATAAACAAACGCGTACGACGTGTAGTCGGTAGATAACACCCAGTAATCAGAAGCAGCTGAAAAGTAATAAAAAGCAGAGGCAATTAGTCTCCTCACATATTTTATACATTACCGATTTTATTTAGTTCCAAATCCTTACCGTCGGGATTTTGTCCATCGAATGTTACTTTTAGCTTTGCACTTCCATCAGTCGATGCTACAGTAGCAAGACCGTTTATAACGCCTAGACTCTGGTCAATAACGTGGGTATTGTAAACAGAGACGGAGTTGCTGTCTATTGCAGTGTAACGAGCGTTGGGAC
This sequence comes from Eupsilia transversa, assembly GCA_914767815.1. NCBI lineage: Eukaryota > Metazoa > Arthropoda > Insecta > Lepidoptera > Noctuidae > Eupsilia > Eupsilia transversa. Next base: position 11,011,807 of record OU611891.1, read on the forward strand.
ACTCGCCATCTTGGAAAACCATAGGATATGATTCGATGTCATGCCATAATCCCATGTACTGTTAACATAATGAAGTTTAAATTAATCATTTAATCCAACACGATAGTGGTCACAGCAATATAGACGCCGTGAATGGAGAAATATTACTTTGTATATGATAAACGATACTGTATTTAACACGGTATCGCTCCAATGTTTAACCATAATATATTCTGGTCTTGTTCCTTGTGATATTAGTTATTTAAATCAAGCCATGTTCAATAAAAGCTTTGTATCATGTTATACATACTGACTGCTGCTGTATAGACAAGGTAAAATTTTATTGTAAGTTGCGGAGTTACCTTTTCGACATCAAAATCGGGAACCACAGGGATACTCTCGTCACATTGACCGCGGAACCTAACGGGAGTGTATCTGTCAGGCTCAGGAAAGTAGAAACAACTTTCAGGAGAGCGGTCAACTTGATAGTAGTATGGTTGGTGCAAGACTTCGATGTCATTTATGATTTGGTTTATTCTGTTGGTTGCGTCTTGGCTCAAGGTATTAGAACGACTAAATTTCCAACTGGTTACTAAACGAAAAACAACAAACAATTAATAACGGAGAAAAGCCCTATAACCTAATAATGTGAGAGAAGTAAAAACAATTTTAGGGAAACAAATAGTAGTTATTACAAATTTTTGCTTAGTGGTATTTGAATAATTTTATTTACCTCTTCTTTGGTCATCTCCTGAGTTGGTACAGCCGTAGGCTAGTGCAAATGAGTCGTAATCAGTTTCGAGTATGTACATTATGTATTCCCGGTTTCCTATAAAAATAGTAATAATTAAGTTCAGCAGCGGATGTCAACGTCGCAATCACAAGTTTGAAGACTTGACTTTTATTAAGCTCTGCAGTGCCTAGTAACTTATGCTATCACGCACTTCATAAATAAATAAACAATTACAAAATAAGCGTGTTTACACACAATGAGATTAATTGAAATCGTATAAAACTCACTTAAATTGAAAGTAAGCCGTCCGCTTCCATCAGTGCTAGAAATAGTAGCAGTTCCAGAAATAGATGCCAGCTGTTCATTCACAACCTGAGAGTTGGTGATGCTGAGTATGTTACTGGCTTCCTGGGTGTATCGAGCTACGTTGCATGTGCCACTTTGGTATCGGGATCCGTAACTCTCAATAAGACGCCACTCCCCAGCATACTGTTAAAGCACATTAAAATGTCAACTTATTCAAAAGTTAGGGATGAATACACATAGTTCCGTTACGTGTTAACTTTGAAATTGACTCTGCGGCGCTTTACCAAGTGAGTAATTCATACAAACAACAACAACAATCATCATCAACATTCATTTTCATTTTTCATTTCATTCTCAACTACATTATATTAAAATGCATCGTGACTTTTAATTGAACAATATTAATCTGTTGGTATGTTAACTTTTAACTTATGCTTGTTTGTAATGTAATGTACTATTATCATATTTTACGAGTAAATCTTAACTTACCCTTGAAATGTCGAAATTGGGCATTCCTCCAATGCTAGAATCACATTGACCAGGAAGAACGACATTGTCACCAGGTGTGATGTCAGGTAAGTGGAAGCAGGCAGTGTCCGTCTGCTGAATGTTCTCGTAGTAATCGTTCCTCAGAACATCTACTCTAGCAATGGCTTCGTCGATGGCCGCGGTGCTCGCATCTAACAGTTGTCTGGTTCTGCTTAGTTTCCAACTCCACACTAGAACAGTTTATTGCATTGAGTGGCGTTAATATTCAATAAGATCTGCGACACACAATGTAAAAGGAAGGTTGATTTAAACTGACCTCCTCTATAATCTTTGTCGATGTTGACACAACTGTAAGCCAATGCATAGTTTGTGTAGTCAGTGCTCAGAATCCAGTAAGGTATTGATTGAGCTGGAAAATGATAAACGTGTTTGTTTATTATATAAATTGCTTCATTACATCCAAAAATATTGTTTTCTTGATGATAATGACGCTCACCTTCTCCGTTAACCCAGATGTTGATTTCCAATTTTCCACTAAGGTCATCATCGCTAGCGAATGTGACATGACCGTCGGTTGTTGATTGAGTGAGGTCAAGTACACTGAATGAATCTAGGTGCATGCTGTTCGTAGCATTAACAGTGAACTGTTGGCTGATACACTGCCCGTCTTGGTTAGCCTTAGGATATCCTGCAATTTCGTGCCATGTACCTTGGAACTGGAAGGCAAATATATTGGTTGAAAAAATGCTCTTATTAGTAGTGTGCAGAATGGATTATAATGCGTTCAATTAAATTAATCTCACGTCATTCATGTTAAAGTTCGGCACTGCTGCGATGTTCTCATCGCATTGTCCAGGAAACACTACTGGCACGCCAGGTTGGGGCTCAGGGAAGTAGAAACATCCTTCGGGTGTCTGGTCACGTTCTACGAAGTATCTCTGGTCCAAAACACGAATGTTAGTCATCGCTCTGTCGATTTCGGTTCTAGCTTCAGACGTTAACTCTCTCGTTTTACTCAGTTTCCAGCTTGTAACTGTGAAGTAATAGATTAATTGCTTACACATTGATGTAAACATAACACAACGTAACATAAAACCAAAATGAATAAATGTTTAAGTAACTGTTTTCCAGCACTTAAATTACCGACGTACCTTGCACGTACTCGTCATCCATGGCTTGACAGGAATACACAAGTGCATAGGAATCATAATCTGTTGCCAATACCCAATAATTTGCGGTAACTGTAAAAAAAATTGTTGATGTATGTACCTGTACTGTGTAACAAATTATTTAACGCGAGCGAGCGAATTGTACGTTCTTTGTTCTTACCAGCAGAACCTCCTACATTGAATGTTACTGTGAGTTTTGCGCTTCCGTCTGTACTGGGGTCCAGTACCGCAGTACCCCTTATTGAAAAGAGAGCTTGATTGATGACTTGTGTGTTATACACATCGACGTCGATGCCTGACTCAGAATGTTCACTGTAGGTGGCAGTGTTGCATTTACCATTTTGGAAGTCCCCAGGGTACGACTCGATGTCATACCATCTGCCGAAGTACTGCAAAAGCAATGTTAAATCCAATGTTAGAATATTTTGACAATAGAATTAAACTCTATACCCGAAATTCAATTCAAAATAGTTTGCTTACCCTTGCAGGTTGGAAATTGGTCACTACTGGTATATTTTGGTCGCATTGACCTCGGAATCTCACACTAGAACTCGGGTCTGGTATAGGGAGGTAGAAACAACCTGTGTCGGTGCGGTCAACGGGGTAGTAAAAACGGTTGTTTAGCACCTGAATCTTGTCAACAATTTGATTTATGATGTTGATCGCATTTTGGCTCAGGGTATTGTCCCGGCTCATTTTCCAGCTGTAAACTAAATTTTAATAACATTATTATGTACTTGTTATAAATAAGGCATTTAGGATGGACTAGGGTCCACCTGGTTGTTCAGTAGGGAAGTTGCGTAACATATATAAAATGACAATTATTGATCGCAATGTCTTTCATTTTGACAGTTCAGCCACGTTCAGTACGTTATTTACGTTGTTGAAGAGATTAACTTTTCAAACGGGTGGATTCGGAATTTCCTTCGAAAGCCTTGGATTGTTATAGAAAGTTTGTAACGCAATTGGGATGCTAGTGCTACTTCCACTACTTTCACTACGAATGGCTAGGTAAAATAAATTAAAACTAAATAATAATAGGTATAATTTTCGGAATTGATTTTAACATGATTCTAAATAACGAATAGTTCTTTCTGTAAGGTGCATAGGTATGCACCTAGGTTATGTTCCTAAGAGATGTCTTGTCAAATAACAATCGAATAAAAGTGAATAGGTTGCAAAAGAATTATATTAAGTACTTTGAACATTGTAAGAATAAATATGTACGATTGATGCATGATCATATATATACCTCTCCTTCGATTATCCGGCAAGTTGACACAACTGTAGCTAAGTGAGAAAGAGTCATAATCTGTGTCGAGTATTATTACGTTCAATAATTCGCCTCCTGAAAAGAAAATTATAGTTACCTTATATCTGTTTAAATATTCGAGTACGTATACGTATGTTTTTAGTTATCAATGTCAAATTAGAATGTAATGTAAAAGTAGTGCCTTCTAATACGACGATCCGTCAAACTGCATAAACAAAATAATTTAATAAACTTACCTAAATTGAAATTTAGTTGTCCAGATCCGTCGGTGCTAGATACAGTAGCAGTTCCAGAAATAGATGCCAGTAAATTATTCACAACCTGTGAGTTGTGGACGCCGAGTATGTTACTGGCTTGCTGGGTGTATCGAGCTACATTACATGTGCCATCTTGGAAATCAGATCCATAACTTTCAATGAGACGCCAACGGCCAGAGTACTGTAAGTAGATTTATGGTTTAATTTTGAGAGAAATCAGGAAAAGCTTAAGGCGACCTCAGACCGCAAACTGTAGGGGCAAAGTCGCATTCCCAATGGGGGACTGCAACGACGCTAGTGGTTTCTATGCACCTAACTCTATGAAAACGCTTCCGTGGATGGCGACATTGCCACCAATGGGGCTATTTCAAGGGTTATTTTTCAATGAATTGTTGCCCAACGACATTTACTAAACAAAGTGGAGCAACTATTTATTTTGTTTAATATAACTTGATTCAGTGATCATGCTGCATCGTTGTTGAGTGTTGATCACGACTCGGTATTATTGGTATTTCATTGGACATCTATACGTATATTAGGTATACTACTTGGCGGATTCGACCCAACAGGAATAAATTTCATCCGCGGAATAAGCCTTCTCTTCCGAATAAATTTTGAATAGTTGACAGTTTCTCCATACGAAAACTGTCAAAATAAATCTTATTCCGCTGAATAAAGCTGAAGAGTTTGTATTTTTGTTTGAACGCGCTAATCTCCGGAAACAGAAATGTTCAAACCAAATTGTAACAGTAGGATATGAAAAATTCTGTTTGCAAAGATGGTAGCCCAATTCGTGTGGAAGGTTATATGTCTATTTAACATCACGGTACGACCCTTAGGAACCGTCCAAAAAGAAAACAAGTCAAACAGTCAAAGAACGCTAAGCGAAAACGAAATAATAGCACGGCCGGGCGATGCGATGCGATGCGGGGGCCGAGAACGCCCGATGAGAACCGAGCATTTCAACAAGGTAAGTAAGTGCAGATATTGTGGTGTCTTACGACTTCCACTCAGACAAACTCACGGGAAGAAGCTAGTAATTCATGATGGTGATTATTATTCAACATTTTTACATCATTATTTTTTAATTAGTCTTATCTGTATTCATAACATTTTCTTAACTAGAACTAGGAGACATCTTACCCTTTCGATGTTAAAGTTGGGTATTCCTACAATATTAGTGTCGCATTGACCAGGAAGAATTACGGGTTCACCGGGTTCAAGTTCTGGTAAGTAGAAGCAAGCCTCATCTGAATGGTCAATCTTCTGGAAATAATTGTCTTGCAATACAACGTTGGTTGCCATGGCATTGTTTATAGCCGTAATGGCTGCTGTAGACAACTCTTTTGTTCTACTGAGCTTCCAACTCCAAACTAAAAAAAATAGTGTTATTTTATTTCTAGTCTTATATGTACCTATACATATAATTTAAATAAACTCAACAAAAATGTTACCTGCTCTAAAATCTGGGTCGATGTTTTCGCAAGAGTATGCAAACGCAAAGTCGTTGTAATTCGTGGCTAGGATCCAGAATGGTATATTTTTTGCTGAAACAATAAGTAAGCATTTTACTTAAGAGATAGTAGAATTCTTTTTACCACGTAGATAAATTAAGGTCTGCGTGAATTACGCAAGGCCTATGCAGATGTATACGCAATAAATAAAATAAATCATTTTATGAAATGAGGGGCTTGTGGGTTAGCAATAGTAGCCGCACGGGTCGATCGATCAGGTTAAGCTACGCTTGCCGCGGTTGGTCCGTGGATGGGCGACCATCTTTACATACAAAGACCTGCGGGTCTTTGACAGCCGTTACACCCGTAACGACAGGCTGCCAGACTTACCAAGGGGTATCGTATTACCCAATAAATGGGGTTGTGGAGGTTAGATATGCAGTCGCTTCATATAAAATACTGGTATTCAGCTGAATCCGGTTAGACTGGTAGCCGACCCCAACATAGTTGGGAAAAGGCTATGCAGATTATGAATGAAATTCGTCGTACCTTGCCCATTCGCATCTGTAATGGAAAGTGAGAGTTTTCCATTGTTGTCAGTAGCGCTGCTCCTAGTAACAATTCCTTGTAGTTCTCCTCGGAACTGGTCGGTGACTGAAGAAGACACCAGATGGAGACGTGCGTTGTCCACGAAAGTGAACTGGTGATTGACGCAATGCCCTGTCTGTTCAGCTTTAGGGTATGATTCAATTTCGTACCATGCCCCTTCGAACTGTAACATAAACAAACAAGCCATTTTTTTTCGACTAAAAGCTGGAGGTTTTGCATTTGTCGCATTATATTAAGTCAGTATGGAATTTCAAATCACTCCGCTCTGTTAATTATATTGAGTACTCCTAGTTCAACTTTTATTTGAACTTTTGAAAGACGACTTACATCTGCGAAGTTGAAATTTTGGACTACTCCAACAGTCTCTTCACATTGTCCAGGGAACACTACAGGTACATTATCTTGAGGTTCGGGGAAGTAGAAACAGCCTGCGTCAGTCTGGTCTACCTTCTTGTAGTATCGGTCATCGAGGTAAGGTATAGTACTCATTACCGCGTTGATAGCCAATTCAGAGCTCGGCAACAGCTGTTTTGATTTGCTTAGTTTCCAACTACTCACTGAAAAATTGAATTTAATTAAGTATTTTTTATAGAATAAAATAATTTTAAGTATAGTACCACACTCAACAATATTTTCAAGAAGGTTGGTACTTTTAAAGTCTGTAGGTATTCGTATTCTTAATTACCTTGCATTTCATTTTCATCTATATTCTGGCATGTGTATACAAAAGCGTAATTTGAATAATCGGTTTCCAATACCCAGTAATCAGTTGAAACAGTAACTGCAAAAAAAAGTTTTGTAAAGAATTATCAAAAATCTTGAAATGTGCTTTATTATTATCCTTCTAGAATATTGTATGATTGCAACACTTACGGTCTGATCCAGGAACCGGGAAGGTGACAACTAGTTTAGCTGAACCATCGGATGCAGGAACTGCCACAGCCTTCACAGTTTCTAACCTCTGATCGTTCACTTGAGAGTTAACCACAGCGACATTGCCATCCACTAATTCGTAAAACGCATTGCTGCAGGTCCCATCTTGGAAGCGTGATGGGTACATTTCAATATTGTGCCATATGCCCATATACTAGAATAATAAATTAGAAAGTAGGTATTTTTGGTATAAAAAGCAGTCATCGATGGAAAGTGTTTTTGACGAGAGTTCTAATTTAATTGATCATTAATTTCGGGCATTTCAAGATTTTTTTTATTTGGACTGAGCTTGCTAAGAAAATGACAATTTGCGACTTTCGACATTAGGATATCTATGTTTCTTTGTTGGTAGGTACGCGAATGTTCAAAAGATATGCAGCAGATTGCAGCAGTCAAATCCGGGATTAAGATTATTAATATTCCGGGCATTAGTGACAATAACTTACTCTGTCTGCCTCAAAGTTTGACATTGCCTGAACGTTAACGGATTCACATTGACCTCTAAAAACTACGGGTTCGTCTGTCGGTTCAGGATAGAAGAAGCAGCCTTCGTCGCTTTGGTCAGTTGGTTTGTAATAAACGGAGTTCAGATCTAAGTAGGACCTTATGGCGTCGTTGACTGCTGCTTCAGTGCTTGGCGATAATTGTCGAGTCCTGCTGAGAATCCAGCTGTACACTGTAGACCAATATTAAGATTAGACGAGTGTTGTGAGAACGAAATTAAATTATACAGACAGATTAAAATATCAGAAGGTACTGATCATTTGTTTGATAGCACCTACCTCGTCGTTGGGTAGTACCGATGTTTTCGCATGTATATGCTACTGCGTAGTTGTCGTAGTCGCTCCTAAGAATCCATAATTCCCGTGGTGTAGGCGCTATAAATAATTTAAATTAATATTTAAGTTTGGCAAGACTAGAGGATAATACCATTATTGTTGTTTACAGAAATTTCTTTTTTAAGGACAGAAAAATATAATATAATCAATGTATAGGTAATCCACTTTAAGGCAATCGAAATGTATCTAAGAGATGGTTAAAAATCTGATCTTTGGATAGCAGTTTGAGTTCAAAATTCCGAAGTTCAGCAATGCTATCAATATTTACATAATTATTATTTACATTTATTATTACAATATTAACATTATACTTAATTAAAGTTTTGCTCCTATTATTTTAAACCGGAAAAAATCGGCGGAAAAAGATTATCAACATTAATACAACATTTTCTTGTTCCTCTCAATAAAGAAGCAATATTTATATTATGGCTGCTTACAATAATTATTCTATTTATTTCACATAAAAATAACAATAATATTGTTTTATATTTTTTATGTGGTAAAAATAATAATAAACGAAACAATAATAAAATTGTAAAATATATAACGTAATATAAATTGTGTAATAACGTTGCTTATCACTCATATTTGATTAAATTAGGTACAGATTAGAATAGAGCTAGGACACACGTCAATAAAGATACAATATACATCGAAAACAATTTGATACATGGAAACACTATAAAATTAAGGAAAACGATACTCACGAGTTCCTGCAATGTTTAACACCACAGATAACTTTGCTTCAGTACTGCTGACTGTCGCAGACCCATCGATCGTGAGTACCCTTTGATCAACCACTTTACTGTTAAGTACGTTCACAACTCCTTCACCCTGAGTGTACTCCGCCCTGACACAGGCACCATTGCCATTGGGAGTTTCATAGCTTGAAATTTGGTGCCAGAGACCTAAAAACTAAATGTAAAGACAAGTTAGTCTTTTTCGTTGTCTTTGTGTTTTTTCTTAGCCCATTCTCATTTATTTCCGCTTAAGTGGTCATCTTGTTTATGGATACTCTAAGCTCGCCCCCTTTTACTATTTTTATTTATTTTATGTTTATTTTGTAAGGGAAAACAGACAGTAGTATATTTAAAATAAACAGAAATAACAATAAACTTTACAAATATACTACTCTCTACATTTTCCACAAATTACAACTTAGTTAACAAACTGATGGCAATCGTAACTTAACAAAAAATATGGAAACGGGGGTGATTTATACACCTACGGGGAAAACATCCTGGACTATCTGTATGTCTTTATTTGTGGTGGCAATGCCGAAACTTACTCTATCTACTTGGAAGTTTTGAACAACGGACAAGTTTTCGTCACACTGTCCTGGGAAAATAATAGGTTCTCCAGGCTCAATAACTGGTAGAACATAGCAGGTATCATAGCTATGGTCAATGGATCTTAAGGCAGAAAATTGGACGCCAAATGTGTTATAAATTTGTGTGCTGATAAATGCCAGGGCCATTGCAGAAGGGCCTTCTTGTTGTCTTGTAAGCACCCATATGTGAACTGTGAACAAATAATTTGAATTAGAAAAAGGCAGTACGAATGGCATACCAAGCAAGTCAGAATTTATGACATTATTACCGTTCGATTGGTTTGGATCGACAAAAAATAGGAAAAACTTGATGATGTTCTGTCATAACGACACGGGTGTTGGTGGTTTATTTTATAGCTAAAGCTAGAATAAATATTACTTACGCTTCCTTTGCGCAGGCAAAATGTTTTCACATGAGAAAGTAATGGCATACGTCGAATGATCTGTGTCTCGTACCCAAAAGTCAATGGCTGAAAAAAAAGTAGTAAGTAAAGTATTTCAGAAGGCCTTATAAATTACGGTACATTTATCGAAGAATTTGGTTACTTCTACGACTAGGGTTACCGTTATCTGGGTAACCCAAGAAGAAGAAACATACCGTTACCTCTTTTAGGTTACCATTTTAATACCGGTTTCACACACACAGGCGATGCACACCCTTCGACTAATGCCAACGGCACGTGTAAGATAGAGGTCATTTTTATTTCGGTAAACGGTTTTAATATTGCTTGTATTCAATTTAAGGTAAACATTAAAAATACAGAAATATACCACTACTAATCATACCGGTTTCGGTCCCGGCTTATAAGCATTGCTTGCACAAATATCCAAAAGCTTTGACACAATTTACAAAACTTGAACAAGAGTTTTTTGAGATGATAAGTTAATACTGGCGTTCTGTAGTTTCTACCTACCCCCATGGGAAAAGGTCGTGAGTTTATGTAAGTTTATTAACTGACTATTGATACTTACGATCTGGGAACGACGATATGGAGAGCTGAAGTCTAGCAGTATTGCCGTCTTGGGACACTGTACCCGTTGCTTCTTCAAAGAAGTTATTATTGACGGAAGAGTGGTACACTTCAAGTCCATTGTTATTCGTCAGTTCATAAGCGGCACAGTCGCCCTGTTGATTCGGGTTGTCTGTCCGCGCAAACTCATACCATTTACCTAAGAACTAAAAAGAGAGAAAAGCCTCATGCTAATAATTATGCTTTCAATGTTTTATCAGAATTTGGGCAATGGATCAAAATTTCTCATTCCCGTATTTTGGGTCTTGAAGACTTTCTAAGCCCAGATTCGCACGGGTGATTTTTTTTCACGCACTAGCCGTGTCTGTTTGTACCGGCAAATCTCCGAAACGGCTGGGCCGATTTTGACGAGACTTTCACTGGCAGATAGCTGATGTTGTAAGGAGTAACTTAGGCTACTTAGAAAATAGGACCACGATTCCACGCGGACTAAGCCGCGGGCAGCAGCTAGTACATAGTATATTATTTTACCTAAGGGTTATCCACTAATCCCTATTGACAACCCCATTTTAACCTCTATGATACATTAATGGGAATTTGTGGGCAGAAAGTTCACAAATCCCCATCCGTTTACAAATAAAATACAAACAACATAATATTATTTAACAATCACGAAGTCTTTATTTATTACGGAGTTATGGACTCATTGACCTATTTTCCTAATAAAGTCACATATTATCTTTACAATGATTACTAAACTTACTACCTAATAAAATCACTGTTTTACAGACATTAATAAAATTACAGATTTTTACAATTATTGATACAGTAAAAACATAACAACCCACTCAACTGTGTAGAAGATCTGTGATTTTATGAAATAAGTACTTATGTTTACCATAGCTTATAATCAAGTCGAGTTAGCTTAGCATATCATTTTATCAATTTTGGAAAGCAAAAAGAATAGTCTAAAAGGCGAATTTATTTTAGTTACCACAGTCAGGTACAGTTTAACATAGTCAATTTATTTTATTTGAAACTTAGACGAGATAGGGTTTTAAAAAGAACCGTTAGTTTATGATCTATCGCCATTATTTTCGTTAGATTATAAACTGTCGAAAAATTATGAAGTGGGTAAAATTGGTTAGGTTAGGTTAAAATTGTGACCAACCGCGCGCGAGCCGAGCAAGCAAAGCGAGCGCTACTTCCAAGGTGCTCGCAACTAGAGAGGCTATTTAGTATAAGTGTGAGGTGAGGTGAGGTTTCCCAAGGATAGAATATAAACTATCGAAAAACAATTCGTTAAATTGGAAATGGTTTGTTGCAGTTCACAATTTATCGGCAGTTTATAATCTAATGGAAATAATGCCGATAGATGATAAACTAACGCGGTTCATAATACACGGAGACATATAATTATATAAGCTTTGATAAGATATGTACCTTTATTATATAAATAATAATTAATAAGTCGCAAGCGCAATAGTAGGTAATTTGCTATTGATTACCTACGTAGTTATAAAAAAATATTGCTGTGATTCTTAAGTTAGTGTTAAACTGCTGTTTAAATTTCATTTAAAAAACCGATGGGGTTTTGTGAATTTTTTGTCCACAAATCAGTTTATTACGTTGTTGTGTTAATTTAGTTCCCCGCTTCTCCATTATTACAGTGATAGTGATAGTGATATTGTATTTATGAGTTAAAGACTCTTAATGTGACTCTTTGTGTTTTATTGATGTAATATATTATTATTATGTTTTCTCCATTATCGTGTGGAATTGAACTTTTGTTCTTCCGCGATAGTGTCGAGATACCTACATAATATCGGAGATAAAAGACTTTTTCTGAGACAATCTCTCAACTAAAAAATGTAGATAGAGAATTATTTCACAATCTTGTGTGTTCTTTTTACCCCTATAATCCTGCGAATATGGAGGTTGATATAAATAAACTAGTAACTAATCTGCAATAGTTCTATGGAAAAGTAGTGTATGCGACTTATCAGTACTAATAATATTGCAAATTCTAGTTCTAGTTTCCAATTTATTAAAAAATCATTTTGTAGGTCTCATCAGAAAACACTCTCAAATCGTCCCACGTTGAATAGTGTAATAGGACTCAGATGGCAGCACAATCGAATTCTGTCCATACTTTTTTTATGAAGTTGTCATCATGTTTCCGTTAGGATAATAGTGTGCTGCGATAAAGGCGCGTGAAAAATTATCGTTACTCGTCATTGATTCTGGAATTTATAATCACATAATCATTGATGGATTCACGTATGCGTGCCTCGGCTTCGCCTCGATCCACATGTTCACTTTCGTCCATCAATGCCCCTTTTGCAGGACGCGCTTGTAATGTACTATAGAATTTCAGTTACGGTTGGTAAGTAAGCTGCCTATTATTGCTTTTTGGGAACCGGTCATAAGTCAACCAAAAAACTGAATAACTTACTGCTTCAATGTTAAAATCTGCCTGTATAGGATAATCGGTACACAGTCCATCTTGTATCACTTGTCCCACACACACACTAAATAGTCCAACGAGACTAAAAACTAATACAATTCCTTTCGACATTATGAGATCATGGTTATGTACCGGCACATCACAATTGGCATACTAATCAAATAATGGTTTATCTGTTAATTTATATAAAATCTTATCTTAGTTATAATTTATCGTTTCTTTAATCGCAAAAATCGTTTTGTCCAATATTTCTATGAGTGGAAGTAAACAGATTGTTGTGAATAATCCCAACATATTTGTGAGTTTTCATTATCAATGCAGCAATAAGTATTGTAAGCACTTAAATCTTGAAAAGACCGAATTAAAGGTTTTAATGAGATTTTTTAGATTTACCTATTCATTAACAATAATGCGTGTGTGCGTGTGCAGTAATGTGTGTGATTTTAAAAAGGTATTAAATTAGCGATGTAAAGTGCATTTTTGAGTGTGATTCCTGATAACTATCTATTTGTTTGTACGTACGGTCGCCCAAAAACGCTGGCAGCAGTTTTTTTTATGTAGCTTAATGCTAGATGAGAAAATTAATTTAGGATTAACCTACCAATTAAGACAAGACCCTGAAGGCTGACAGGATATATGTCACCGCCAGCTGTGTAAAAAATATTCTATGAGTAGAAGGAGATAGACCGGTGGCCCAGTGGTAACGGCCGCGACTAACGAATTGTAGGTCGTAGGTTCGAACGCTCACAGGTGCTTTACTTTGTGTACATTATTTCATCACCACTGCTTTCAAAACGGTGAAGGAAAACATCGTGAGAGAGCCGGCATGTCACAGAAACAAGAAGACATGTAATATCTGCCAAGCCACAACTCAACAAGCTGCCCGCGGCCTCTTACCAGCCAACCGCAATTTTTGATTTTATGCCTCTCCTTTTTAAGTAGCTACTTATCAAATTATTATCAGTTTAAACCATCTGGTAATAGATGAGTGTGCTTACCATACTAATATATTATCAGATGCTTAAAACGGATAATAATTTTGCATTAATAACTGATAATTAGAGATAATGATGCTCTTTGCAATAATAGATTTGCAGTAATTGCGAAACACATAAAATGGCAATTGATCGCAATACCTTTCACTTTGACAGTTCAGTCACGTTCGTTGCGTTATCTACGTTGTTAGTTAGACGAATTTTTCAAACCTATGAAGCAATGGATGAGGAATTTCCTTTAAAGTTTGGTTTTTATGCTACCTACCAAATTGATGTAAGATATTTTTGATCACAACGAGTTACCATATTCTTCTGAGTAGGCAGATATTAATAACGCAAGGCATGGTCTGATATTATTGCATTCTAAGAGGTGACACATCTTTTTGAACCTGATGCAGCATCTTATATTTTGGCTCATAAGATAGTTTTGATGTTCCTTCGATGTAATATATTTGTGCTGCCACTTGAATAATATGCTTTCCACAAATGATCACAAATTGCCGTCATCTTGACGACTTAAATTAATTGATCAATCATGAAATCAGATATTATTGCCGAGCATAAAAGTCCATAGTAATATATTTATGCTCGTGACAGTACAAACCCACAATATGTAGGTACCTATGTTCAAATCGCTATTTGTACAATAATGTAGCTCTCTAATGATGATAATTTATCCATCGCCAAACCTTTGTTTACACTTTTTAACAAAATATATATCTTCGTATCTTACTTTTCAGGAAATACAAACGGATAAGAATAAGTTTTGTACAGTACAGGGTTTGGTTTTCATCAAAAAGTTTTATTTGCTTATTACCTACTGAAGTAATAAGGAAACACATACACATACATAAACTCACGCCTTTTTCCCGTGGGGGTAGCCAGAAACTACAGAACGCCACCTGTTACGATCCTTAAAGAAAGTAAATCGGAAAACTTTTAAATAGCATAGGTAGTATTTATTGAAATATCTTTCTGTGTCGTTTCCATAAAATGCACCTGATGCTTTGATTATGAGTGAATGGAGACTGTTCCAAAAGCAAATGATAAAAATGTAAACGAATGCATCAGAAAACGAACCTCATCATCATCATCTGTCTAGCCTTTTAGCCGACTCCAACTAGTTATGTTGGGGTCTGCGTTCAGTCTAACCGGATGCAGTGGTATACCTACCAGTATTTTTACCTAAATACACATTGACAGTCGTTACAGGAAGTCAGACGCATAACACTGTTTGTCTATCGAAACGGGACGTCAACGAGAATCGAGATTATTCGAAACGAACGTGACATCCCGTTGACGGCGATCGTTTAGTTTGATCTCGCTGTCGTGCAAGATATTATGCTCGTTTTCGTAGAAATAAAACAAACTAGGAGGATGCCTAGGTTGAACCGGCGACAACTTCTTCTGTTTTTATACGTTCGAAGGCGTAAGTGTGCTATGCTTCTTATGCTTTTCTGCATTAGTCGAAAAAGAAACTCCTAATTTGTGGTCAAAGAAAATCTAACCTATTTGAGATGGTGAATTTTCTTACTTATCTTATCATAGTCGTGTCATGGCCGCCGATGTTACCCGCGAAGACAGATTTTATAAGTGCAGATTTCGAGAAATAACACCGTTATGTAGGTACTCAAAAAGAATGGTTAATATAATAAACACACTGTCACTGCACATCTTTGTGTGTGTAAGCGTTCAACTTTCTTTAAACTGCTCTTCGATTCCGATGCCGCCGATTTAATTGAAAATTCAGGAGCTGGGATCCCGGCGCTCGGTTGACGTTGTGCGGTGGACACGCGGCCATAGTTAATGTCCTGCCAGTACTTCGGCGCGCCGTCATCTCGTTCTAGTTGACGTCCCTTTCATGGTGCGGTGGGCAAACGGCCTCAGGTAAATAAAAAGTTTTTTAGGGTTCCGTACATACCTACCTCAAAAAGAAAAAACGGAACCCTTGTATGACCACTTGTGAATTTGTCTGGCTGGCTGGCTAGCTAGCTAGCTGGTCTGTCCGTCTGTCACAGTTAATTTGCTCCGAATCTACAGGACCAATTTATTTAAAATTTGGTACACATTTTAATGTTTGTGTCCCAAACACGGACGAGTAACTTAAATAAATGAATTTTGAGTATGGGGTCACTTTTCGGGGGCAAATTGGAAAAAAAAAGGGACGCGCACTTGGCCGGTTTTTGAATACCTAATTATTAGGCGCTTAAGATACGGTTACCTACTTCAATTAAAAAAGGATGTTACAACAATAATATGTATGATTTTAAAATAATTATGAAAAAGTTCCTAAATCAACTGTTCCGCTGATATTTTGTCCGTATGCGTATAACTGTAGTAAAACTGTCATGAATGATATCTTTTTATCGTTAATTACAATAATCGTTTATTATCTACAATCTAATAATGTGAGTATTGATCAAACAACGGATAGTTAGTTTCTATTAGAGGTCGAATATATTATGTTTGTGTCGCAGTAAAATTAAAGCCGTGATATAGTTATATCCCTAGGGTATCAGAAAGCGGTTCAAATATAACTATGTTACAAGCACGATCTAGTTATACATATAACTATAAGGGCACTCTGACCAAAAAGGTAAGGTTAGGTGAGAACTGTGACCAACTATGCGCGAGCCGAGCGAGCGAAGCTACGTCGAAACTGGTCGCAGTAACAAAATTAGAGCACTCTGGCAGTTATGAACCGCTTTCATTTATATCCCTAGGGATATAACTATGTCACGGCTACAACCATCTTACTGCGACATACGCACTGGCCTGTGTGAATAATCATATTTACATGCATGTAGCATAGTTAAGGCTTTGTTTATTTTTGGGTACATTGTCACTTTTGTGTAAATTAATGACTACGAATAAATAATTATAGTATTATAACTGTCAGACCAATGCTGCTCTCATTATTGCCAATATTTTCCAATTATTATGGGCTAGACGTTTTGTTGTGTTATGTTTTTTTTAGTACCTACTTTGTGTAAAAGATAATTTTCCTTTAATTTCGTCATCCATGTTCTGTTTTTGATACTATACTTTTGGGTACTTACAGCATATAGTAAAGTCGGACACAGAGGTGTTGGTTAATTATTTAGTTTTATGTACCGAGTACTGACAAGTACAGAAGTGATCATACGCATGTGTAATAGATTAAGGGGGCGTATTGGACGTCGCATATGTTTGTGTACATTGTCACTTGTGTGTAAAATATTAACCACGAATAAATATAGTAACTATCAGACCACTGCTGCTCTCATTATTTCCAATATTTTCTAATAGTTTCCTTGTGTGTCTCGTGTTTAGCATACATACACATGTTAGTTATGTACATGTTATGTGACCTTGTGGAGGATCTTGACCATTTTGCACTAGTTTTATCAATGTTATTCAAGGACTAGCTTCCGCCTGTGACTTCGTTCACATCATAGCCGTTAGACACCATAATATACTAAAATAACAGCCACATTCTTATAAAAAATTTGCCTCGTGGTCGCAAGCGTTGAGCATGAGGTCCTGTGTTCGATTCCCCGGTCAGGCAAAATGTTACTGGGCTATTCCATCTGGAATTTCTCAGTAGCAGTCTCAAGTTTGGAGTTGCGCCTGGTTAATGGTTATAGTCTCGACCTCTATTACATGAGACCTCAACATATGTGACGAATTGTGGGTGTAAAGCTCCTGCCTAACCCAAAAAAAATGGCGGCTATAACTAGAGGTGGACCTCAGTAAATTGGTTGTTTTCACACGAACTTGTAGATAATCTCTCCAACATGGTTTATAGATAAGCATTTTCTTAATTAAAACAAGTCTTTAAGGTATTGATGATTCGATAGGCTTTTTGCCTGTTGTCTCGCATTTATAACGCCGCTCTTAAAGCATAATCCTTCTTCACCATGATATCGCTGATATCCTCGGCACTGAGCAGCAATGAGCCCCGGCCAGGTGCCTTGATTTTTATCCTATTCTCAAAAATCGAGCGAAAAAAAAAACGTTTATAATAAAGGAAATATTATATTGGTTAAATAAGTTTACATGGTTGGTAAAATTAACCTCAACACAGAATTTTGTTCAGTGATTGTTTTTGATTTAATTTATTAGTTGTAATACAGTACATACAAATATCAGAATAATACTGCTCTTGAATAAGAATGCTGAACTGGGCTCTAGACATTCTCGGTCTTGTGAGATTGATTTGAAGTATGGTTCATAAAGCTCGGGTTGTTCCTCTATTATTTCTGTGATGGCAGTGTTGCCAGCTTCCGTCATTGTCCTTCCACGACTCAACTGCCAGGCACGAACTAAGTAAATAGATGAAAACGTTTTATTTCTATAGATTTTATTACGAACACGTGAAAAAAATAGGTACTCTGTACAACGCGCACTTGTCTTTCAACGTGGAAAGACAAGTGCGACAAGTGCACGTGTGTTTCTTTTACGTAGATATCAATTTAATATTTATTGCGAATGTTATAGAAAAAAAAATGTAATATTCTTTTTAGCATGTATGGACGCGGCTTCGTTAGTTAACATACTGTTTAATAAATAAATAAGCGATGGGATATAGCAAAAGTTTCGCTTTAGAGGATAACTCAAAAATTCTTCCTTTGTGGTCACTTTTTTTTTTTTTACCACATCGAGGTAGCTCTTGGCCTGAATCGAATGAAAATGGTAAGTGATGAAACATAACAACATAAACATATGTAACGTTGCATAAACTAAAGCTTCTAGACCCAGTGACGTAGCCTGTGTAACAGAACACACTGCCCGATAGTGAGTGAAGTTAAGAATAAGTAGATGATTCGTCGGCAAGTTAATTAATTTTGGGGCATACTGATCAGTCAAAAAGAACTGCCGTTAAACAAAAATAAGGGGATTGAACTAAATACCTTGTCTTTGATTGCTATTAATATTTTCGCAACTGTAGGCTAGTGCGTATCCATCGTAGTCAGTCGCCAAAATGTAGATCGTTGTCTCCGTCCCTTCTCCGTCTATAATAATAAATTGACATAACATACGATTGTAAATAAAGACATTGAGGGACAATTTTTCAAACTTCAGATAACTTCTATGTGAGCAATAAAAAATAAACATCATATAAACAGAAAATATGTCAAGTAACCAACGGTGCTTTTTTTTTAAATCCTCGTCCGGTTTGTTCTTGGGGTGCATCTCATCTCATAGTAAGTGATGATCAGGCCGAAAGTGGAAGCGAGCTTCACCCATAATCCTCAACCTCAGAGGAACTGGCTATCTTACCTGTTATGCCGAAACACAACAAAGCGGACTTGAACAAGCCCTACCACCACCACCTACCCAACCAAACTGAGCAGAAAATTTTGCCCCCACTGTGACTCGAACCCAGATTCCCTGGGTCTAAGACATGTGGTCTACCCACTAGATCACACAGGCGGTTTAGACATTTATATCGATAAACATTACAACGCCAGCAGACTAGCTTTTAAAAATATAATATTTACCTCCAGAATCACCCATAACTAAAGAAAATATTCCTCTTCCATCATTTGAATTGAATTTTCCTGAACCTTCTGTAGTCAATAAATTTCCATCAACCACTTCGTAGGAAAGTACTTCAATGTCTCCCGTTTCTTCGTTGAATGATAATCTGGTACCAATACAGGAACTGTCTCCAACTGCGTCGTATCTTTTAATCTGATACCAGGAATCGCTTGCGAACTGTAAAAAGATACGGTAACGAGAATTAGTATTAGTCTTGTATGGGGAACTCGTGGCTAAGTAATAACAACTGCACGGGTCGATCCATCAGGTTAAGCTGCGCTTGCCGGGGTTGGTCCGTGGATGGGTGACCATCTTTAGATACCGAGACTTCTCCGTGCTTCGGAAAGCACGTTAAGCCGTTGGTCCCGGCTGTCATTCGTGGATCTTTGACAGTCGTTACGAGTCGTCAGAAGCCCGACAGTCTGACAACCAGTCTTACCAAGGGGTATCGTATTACCCAGTTACTGGGTTGTGGAGGTCAGATAGGCAGTCGCTCCATGTAAAATACTGGTATTCAGCTGCATCCGGCCAGACTGGAAGCCGACCCCAACATGATTGGGAAAAGGCTAGGCAGAATGAGTATTAGTCTTGTATGGTTGGCACCGCGACAAATTAGACCTACTTCATAACTTCTACGACCAATTTTTTAACAGTGCATTTTGTCACGTCTCTCATTGTCTAGTTAGGCCCACTTGCAAGTTTAGACGGGTTGATTAAATAAATGTAGTTTGTAAACTCGGGGTTAATAACTCTTATTACTCGTTGCGCCACTAAAAAGTTACACTGGGTTGGTTAACCTGCAATTTGTGATTTTTCAGTTGGGAATATTGCAATTCAATCGAAGAAACAAAAAAAAATAGTATATGAAATCCGACCAAAATTTTTTGAACACACAATGAACGGAAATTGTATACTTTTACACTACATTATGACACGTAATAGATTCTTGTCTTCGAATTTTATAACGTGGATAACGTGGAGACATAGTTTATTGAATGACGAAAACGTCAGATATGGAAAAATACGTTTAAGTTTTTTATAATTTGTATTTATTTTTATATGAGTTGATGAGTATATTGCCTGCTGATTACCGAATTTTATCTTACTATAACGTCGAACATTATAATAAAATAAATGATATAAGTTATCAGCGGTACGTACCTCTTAGATCAATTTATTTTGACATAACCCTGAGGTTAGCGACTTAATTGTGACTTAACTCTTCCATATAGGTGGGTTAAAGATTCAGAATTAGCCCTAGGTTTACCTCTAACTCTTGGTGGTGCAAGATGAATTATTTGATTAACCCTGAATTAGTTATTAACTCCGAGCTATTGCACGTTACACGACTGCCTTATACTTTACACGACTGCCCGAAAAAGAGTGTAATGTTTTCAGGGTTCACGTATGTATGTATCTATATGTGAGTTTATATTTTTGTATCATTACTTTAAAATGCCTGAACAGATTTTGGATGTATGGGGTATCGTGACTAAAATCGTGATAAAACTTGTGACTAAATGTTTTAAAAAAACCCCGATGACCCTGCCAAAAACATGCTAAAAAGTAAATAACAAGTTGTATTTGTTAATCTGTATACACAAACCGAAAGATCACTCATTTACTCGCCGACTAAACTGATAAATAAAATTGTAGTGTTCCACACAACGATACGACGGTCTCCCGAAAGCAATGACAATATTTAGTTACACGATCGCCAAGTGGCTTGATTCTCCTACTTTTTTGCAGGCGAGTATCGCCTGCAAAAAAGTAGGAGAAAGGGTAAAAGAGTCTAAGAGATGAGAAAATCACCCCAAAACAAGATATTACACCTACTACACATAACATAACATAACTTAACATCACGCTTGATAAACCACAAGATATACTAATTTTTGTCCATGTCATTAATGATGTTAAGATAAATGGTTGGATTACTGACCGCGCTAGCACTAAAGTTGGAGACAACTGGCACTTCTTCGTCGGGAATACATTGGCCATTAAATATTACGTCTCCACCATTGTTATCGGAGTAATGTAAGCAGCCTTCATTGGTGTGGTCTCTCGAGACGAAGTACTGCTGATCTAGCACTTGTACGTTGTCAATAACAGTATCGATAGCGGCCACAGCTGATTCTGGTAAAGTAGGTGCCCTACCCAATTTCCAACTGTTAACTGTAAAAGAAATTAATTAATTTATAATTTATTAATGTCCTACTTTACCTACTTACTTAATTTTAGTTTTACGATTTCTTATCATATTATTCCTTTTTTATATTCCGTAAGGAAAAAACGGAACCCTTATAGGATAACTTCGTTGTCCGTCTGTCTGTCAGTCTGTCAAGACCCATTTTCTCAGGAACGCGTAGAGGTATCAATTTAAAATTAATATCAAATACGTAGGCCTATGGTCCCTTGAAACTCTTTTTTTTTGGGATTCATCTTAACTACGGAACCCTGTATTGTGCGTGATCCGACACGCACTTGGCCGGTTTTTTATTACAAGCAAATCATTTAGGTAGCAAAAACTTAGTCCGTCGGTAAAAAGCAGTTAACGCATGCTGTTTACCGATGGACTAAATTTTTATTGTAACTATCAATAATTTACCTTCTCTGTATTCGGCATTGATGTTTCGGCAAGAATACACCAATGAATATGTATCATAATCCGTGGCGAGGATCCAATACTGTGTTGTAACAGCTATAACAGAAAATGACAATTAATATGCCTCTTGTGCATTGAAGCAATTTATTATGACGAATTTCAAATTCAGTCAGCAGAACAGGTGCAAGACATGGTGACATTGATAGATAAAGCATATAGGAAGAAAGAGATGAATATAAATGTGAATAAGACGAAGGTTATGTTGTTTGAAAGAGAAGAGAATGTATTGGTGTGTGATATGAAAATAAATGATAATAGTGTGGAGCAAGTAAATCAGTTTGTTTATTTGGGGAGTCTGTTTACAAGGCATGGAAAGGTTGATGAAGATGTGGAAAGGAGAGTAAATGTGGGAAATAAAGTGAATGATCCTATACATGTGATTGTGACCAACTAGCTGATTTCCAAAAAGGCTCGACTGGCTGTTCACAATGGTGTGCTGGTGCCCACGCTTATGTATGGAAGTGAATGCTGGGTCTGGCAAAAGAAGCATGAAAGTAGAATAAATGCTGTGGAAATGCGATCCTTGCGAAGCATGTGTGGTGTAACTATGAATGACAGGCTGAGGAATGAGGTGATAAGACAACGGTGAGATTTAAAAGAAGATATAGTGAAAAAAAATTAAAAGAGTATGCGTAAATGGTTTGGTCATATTGAGAGGACGAATGTGGGCAAATGTGAGTGGAAATGCCCTAGCAGGATATATATATAGTGACCTTATTGGTGATGTTCTTCAGAAAGGTCTGGTGCGGTCTGGTGCGTAGTACCTACTCACAACCGGCGTGCGTGTATGACCAGATGTATGAACGATAACGAGGCAAAAGGAATTTGTAAGGATCGTAGCAGGTGGCGTTCTGTAGTTTCTGCCTACCCCCATAGGAAAAAGGCGTGACTTTATGTATGTATGAATTTCAACATGTATTACAGGTTAAATGCTCTCAACTCCAAGCTAATTGAAAAATAATGTATATTTACCAGTACCACTGCTGTCAGTTACTGTCAAATCAAATTTAGCAGATCCATCTGTAGTGGCTGGAACTGCAGATCCCGTTACATTTTGTAGAAATTGCTCCACTACTTGGGTATTTCTCACATCAAGTGTTCCATCGGAGTTGGCAGTATACGTAGCGGTGTTGCAAGTGCCACTTTGGAAGTTTGTCGGATAGGATTCAACGTCAAACCATGTGCCCGCGTACTGAAGATTAAGGATTCATTACTTATTTTATTTAACATCGATAAAGTAATAAGAGAAATTGAAAAAAAAAAGATTTTTTTAATAAATAGCAAGTTGTTACTTATAACATTTTAATGAAGAAGAAGCCAGGATTTTTATGGACGCCTTCTATGTATTCTCCTATCATAGGTATGCTGGAAGAGGTTCCTTCAGAAATAAGTACCTAAGAAACAACTTTGTAGTTATTTGTCTGTTCCTTTCTTCTTGTCTGTTTATATGTTACCGTAAGAATATGGAATATAACGTATTCCGTATTCTTACGGTAACATATACTTATAAATGCGCATTAACTAGGTAATCTGCAAATTACAGGGAACGATCCTTTAAAGTGTGCCATTAGAATTGAAATACACTTTATGAGCGAAACACTTTTGTCTCGCTTTTTGCCTAATTCGATCGGTTATTTCAATGGAGTAACATACGAGTAAGATTTTAATTTCATACTAATGTATTGATTTTTTTTATTAGGTACTTTGTTTATGCATTGAACAAATAAAATAAATAATTACAATGAATTCGAATATTGTATTCAATCAAAGAACCTGTTGATTATCTTAACCGAATGATTGGTCGTTCGTCTGCAGATTACCTAGGAAGTCTGCAGATGATAGTTAACGTAAGAACTGAAATATTTTTATATACTTGAACGGACTCAACTAGATAATCTGATTTACGCACATTAGCGGTACAATATTCATAAACTGTGACATAAATAAAATGATAAACTCACCAAATCAGCTTGAAAATTTTGAACAACGGGGATACTCTCGTCACATTGACCGCGAAACATAACAGGAGTATCTCTGTCAGGCTCAGGGAAGTAGAAACAACCATCAGCGGAGCGGTCCACTTGATAGTAGTAAGGTTGTTGCAAGAATTCGATGTCATTCATGATTTGATTTATCCTGTTGGTTGCCTCTTGGCTCAAGGTATTAGTACGGCTAAATTTCCAACTGGTTACTAAACAAAAAACAACAAACAATTAACAACAGAAGAACTCTTTTACCTTTGGGAGAAGTAAAACAATTTTAGGGAAACAAATATTAGTTGTTACAATAGAATTGAGCAGGTGGGAGTTTTGCTTAGTGGTACTTGAGTAATTTTATTTACTTCTTCTTTGGTAATCTCCTGAGTTGGCGCAGCCGTAGGCATAGGCATATGAGTCGTAATCTGTTTCGAGTATGTACTGGACGTATTCCCGGTTTCCTATAAAAAAAACGTAATAATTAAGTTTATGTACTTAAGGAAAATAATCAGTAGCAGATCAATCAACGTCACAATCTCAAAGAGATGAAATTGATGTCGGACCTCATAAATAAATATACGTACGGTCAGCTGTACAGAAATCTCACCCCCTAGCAATGAAAAAATACATTGCTAGGGGGTGCGATTTCTCTGCAGCTGACTGTACTAGCAACGAAATCGTATTAAATCAGTAGTTGACCACAAATAAAGTTGAAAAGAGCTTCAGAGGAAACCACAAAATATTGTAGTCGTGAGTTACAAAATAAGCGTGTTTACACACAATGAGATTGGATCAAAACGTATAAAACTCACTTATATTGAAAGTAAGCTGTCCGCTTCCATCAATGCTAGAAATAGTAGCAGTTCCAGAAATAGATGCCAGCCGATTATTCACGACCTGAGAGTTGGTGATGCTGAGTACGTCACTGGCTTCCTGGGTGTATCGAGCTATGTTGCATGCACCACTGTGGTAACGGGATCCGTAAGCCTCAATAAGGCGCCACTCCCCAGCATACTGTAAAAGAACATTTAAATGTCAACTTATTCAAAAGTTATACGAGATTAATATAGTTTCGTTACGTGTTAACTTTGAAATTGACTCTGAGGCACTTCACCAAGTCAGTAATTCACACACTCTCAAAACTATGTTAAAATGTATCGTGGCTTTTATTTATTTTATTATTTATGTACACACAGTAAAATACATACAGACAGATACGACGTATTTGTAATTTGAGTTTTAATTGAATAATATTAATATCTGTGGCTATATTAACTTCTGCTTGTAATGGTAATGTAATTAACGTACAATTCTAATATTTTACAAGTAATAAAGTCTTACTCTAGAAATGTCGAAATTGGGCATTGCTCCAATGCTAGAGTCACATTGACCAGGAAGAACGACATTGTCACCGGGTGTGATATCAGGTAAATGGAAGCAGGCAGTGTCCGTCTGCTGAATGTTCTCGTAGTAATCGTCCCTTAGAATATCTACTCTCGCAATGGCTTCGTCGATGGCCGCGGTGCCCTCATCTGACAGTTGTCTGGTTCTGCTTAGTTTCCAACTCGACACTAGAACAGTTTGTTGCATTGAGTGGCGTTAATATTCAAAAAGATCTGCGACACACAATGTAAAAGGAAGGTTGATTTTAAACTGACCTTCTCTATAATCGTCGTCAATGTTGACACAACTATAAACCAACGCATAGTCAGTATAGTCAGTGCTCAGAATCCAGTAAGGTATTGATTGAGCTGGAAAATGATAAACGTGTTAGTTTATTATAAATTGCTTCACTACATCCAAAACTATTGTTTTCTTGATGATAATGACGCTCACCTTCTCCGTTAACCCAGATATTGATTTCCAATTTTCCACTAAAGTCATCATCTTTAGCGAAAGTGACGTGACCCTCGGTTGTTGATTGAGTGAGGTCAAGTACACTAAATGAATCTAGGTGCATGCTGTTCGTAGCATTAACAGTGAACTGTTGGCTGATGCACTGTCCGTCTTGGTTAGCTTTAGGATATCCTGCAATTTCGTGCCATGTACCTTCAAACTGAAAGGCAAATGAATTTGTTTTACTAGCGCTCTTAAAAAATATATGCAGAATTATTACAATACAAAAGGGTTCCATTAAATTAATCTAACCGCAGTCATGTTAAAGTTCGGTACTGCCACAATATTCTCATCGCATTGTCCAGGAAACACCACTGGCACGCCGGGTTGGGGCGTCGGGAAGTAGAAACACCCGTCAGCGGAGCGGTCCACTTGATAGTAGTAACGTTGGTTCAAGAATTCGATGTCATTCATGACTTGATTTATTCTGTTGGTTGCATCTTGGCTCAAGGTATTAGTACGACTAAATTTCCAACTGGTAACTAAACAAAAAACAACAAACAATTAACAACAGAAGACCTCTTTAACCTAATAATGTGAAAGAAGTTAAACAATTTTAGGGAAACAAATAGTAGTTGTTACAATAGAATTATGCGGGTCGTATTTTTGCTTAGTGGTACTTGAATAATTTTATTTACTTCTTCTTTGATCATCTCCTGAGTTGGCGCAGCCGTAGGCATAGGCATATGACTCGTAATCTGTTGCGAGTATGTACTGTACGTATTCTCGGTTTCCTATAAAAAAACGTAATAATTAAGTTTATTGTACTTATGGAAAAAAAAAACAATAACGGATGTCAACGTCACAATCTCAAGTTTGAAAACTTGACTTTTATTAACATATCTGCAGTGCTTAGTAACTTCATAGAAGTAAATATACTGACAAGCAACGAAATCGTGGTGAATCGGTAGTTGACCACAAATAAGGTTTCAAAGAGCTACAGGGGAAAACACAAAATATTGTTGTCTTGTGTTACAAAAAAAGCGTTTACACACAGTGAAAATGTATCAAAACGCATGAAACTTACTTATATTGAAAGTAAGCTGTCCGCTTCCATCGGTGCTAGAAATAGTAGCAGTTCCAGAAATAGATGCCCGCTGTTCATTCACAACCTGAGAGTTTGTGATGCTGAGTACGTCACTGGCTTCCTGGGTGTATCGAGCTATGTTGCATGCGCCACTGTGGTATCGGGATCCGTAAGCCTCAATAAGGCGCCACTCGCCAGCATACTGTAAAAGAACATTAAAATGTCAACTTATTCAAAAGTTATACGAGATGAATATAGTTTCGTTACGTGTTAATTTTGAAATTGACTCTGAGGCAGTTTACCACGTCAGTAATTCACATACTCTCAACTATGTTAAAATGTATCGTGACTTTTATTTAATTTATTATTTATGTACACACAGTAAAATACATACCGATAAGACATAATTGTAATTTGAGTTTTAATTGAATAATTGTAAATTAATATCTGTGGCTATATTAACTTCTACTTTTATGTAATGTAATTAACGTACTATTCTAATATTTTACATGTAATAAAGTTCCGACCCTCTCTTACCCTAGAAATGTCGAAATTGGGCATTCCTCCAATGCTAGAGTCACATTGACCAGGAAGAACGACATTGTCACCAGGTGTGATATCAGGTAAATGGAAGCAGGCGGTGTCCGTCTGCTGAATGTTCTCGTAGTACTCGTTCCTTAGAACATCTACTCTCGCAATGGCTACGTCGATGGCCGCGGTGCTCGCATCTGACAGTTGTCTGGTTCTGCTTAGTTTCCAACTCCACACTAGAACAGTTTGTTGCATTGAGTGGCGTTATTATTCAAAAAGATCTGCGACACACAATGTAAAAGGAAGGTTGATTTAAACTGACCTTCTCTAGTATTGACGTCAGTGTTGACACAACTATAAACCAATGCATAGTTTACGTAGTCAGTGCTCAAAATCCAGTAAGGTGTTGATTGAGCTGGAAAATGATAAACATGTTTGATTATTGTAAATTATTATATTAAAAAAAAAGATTTCTCGACGAAAATGATGCTCACCTTCTCCGTTAACCCAAATATTGATTTTCAATTTTCCACTTAGGTCATTATCGCTAGCGTATGTGACGTGACCCTCGGTTGTTGATTGAGTGAGGTCAAGTACACTGAATGAATCTAGGTGCATGCTGTTCGTAGCATTAACAGTGAACTGTTGGCTGGTGCACTGTCCATCTTGGTTAGTCAGAGGATATCTTGCAATTTCGTGCCATGTACCTTGGAACTGAAACGCAAATTTACTTATTGGTTGAACAAGTTCTCTTATAAATAGTGTGCAGAATGAATAAATAATAATGAGTTCAATTAAATTAATCTCACTTCATCCATGTTAAAGTTCGACACAGCTGCAATACTCTCATCGCATTGACCAGAAAACACTACTGCTACGCCGTAGTTCTGTATAGGAACATCGGTACCCTGTCCATCTTGTATCACTTGTCCCACACACACACTAAATAGTCCAACGAGACTAAAAAATAATATAATTCCTTTCGACATTATGAGATCATGGTTATGTACCCGGCACATCACAATTGGCATAATAATAAAAAAATGGTTCATCTTTTAATTTATATTAAATCATATCTTAGTTATAATTTATCGTTTTTAGGGTTCCGTACCCGAAGGGTGCCAAACGGAATCCTATTACTAAACTTCCGCTGTCCGTCCCTCCGTCCGTCTGTCTGATAGCGGCCTTTATCTCATGAACCGTTATAGGTAGACAGTTGAAATTTTCACAGATCACTCGAGTTGAGTATCAATATAATGTTTTCTTTTTTGTCCAAAAATGGAGGCCGTAAAATTTGTCAGTTTTAGACCATTTTTGTACGAGCTCTGTCGCATCAACTAAACAAGTTCGGAATTCGAAACCTTTACATTGTATCATAATTTTACTGTATTAATCAATAAATATTAAAATCGCCGGATTTCTGAAATTGCAAAGTTAACTTTGTAATTCACAGTATCATTATGGAGTACAAAATCTTACAGATTTAAAAAAAATAAGTTTAATAATATTCTTCGATTAGTATTTTGATTTATCTGAACTAAAAAAATACGATATGGTACGGAATCCTTCGTGTGAGTAGTGCAATTTTTTTATGAGTGGAAGTAAAAAGATTGTTGTGAATAATCGCAATATAATTGTGAGTTTTCATTATCATTGTGGCAATAAATATTATATTATTATAATGCACTTATGAACGTGCATTCTAAAAGTTGACAACGTCGTAAATAGCTATCATATTTTTACATTAATATGTTGTCTGTATAGAAATAATAAAAATAATAATTTTACCTACTCGTAATAAATTGCAATTATAACACTGAATTTGATGTCGTAACCGTTTTAGGTGTAAAAGCAGTATTTGGAAAATTACCAAATACTTTTTTTCATCTAAACTAAATATTCGGCAATACGATGTTAATTATTGCATTTCATAATCAATATTTTGGTTCACTAGCTAGCGATATTTAATGTTTCCATACAGTAATATTGCTAAATTAATCAAAACATCGAAATATTTGTCAGTTATTTGCGACGTTGCCCACTTTCAGAATGCACGCTCTTAAAACCTGAAAATACCGAATTAAAGGTTTTTTGTGTGTGCTTTATAAAAGGTAGAAGCGATGTGAAGTGCATTTTTGTGTGTGATTGCTGATAACTATCTTTATGTTTGTACGTAAGTACAGTCGCCTAAAAGCGCTGGCAACAGTTTTTTTTATGTAGCTAAATGGTAGTTGTTCTTTAGGATTAACCTACCAATTTGGAACTAGGAGTATTCCCAGAATTCCGAAAGGAAGCCATAAATATGTTACCCCCACTTCGCCAGCTGTGTAAATAATATTCTATGAGTAGAAGGAGCTAGCGCAGTAGTGGCTAATAACGGCCACGGTTTACGAGTCGTAGGTTCCAACCCTGACAGGCGCTTTACTTTATGTAAATTATTTCAATTTCAACCATTGCTCTCAAAACGGTGAAGTAAAACATCGTGAGGAAACCGACATGTCCTAGAATAAAAAATTCGAAGACATGTGACATCTGCCAAGCCGCACTGGGCCCGCTTGGTGGATTAGGATCTGCCCGCAATCTCTCACCGAGAGGAGGCCGGTGTCCCAGCATTGGGAACATTATAGGCTCGAAATGATGAAGGAGCTCGTCCGGAGCAATAGTTATTACCTATTATTAAAGAAATAAAAGAACCATTACCCAAACCAAAACCATTACACCTTTTTTTGCCAAGGTAACAACAACAACTACCATTTCCGTGGTCCAGCTTGGGGTATGGTTGCCGGTTTGACAAAATTCCCGCTTGGTCTCTAGCGTGGCAATGTATTTATGATGCCTCTGGTTTTGCAGATGTCCTTATGCGGCAGAGCACTGTGACTGACATTTAGGTGGACCGTTGGTTAAAAGTTAAATTAGCTCACGGAGCAAATATTTTTAGGTAAGTATATACAGTACCTACCTATAAAGGATATAAAAATTCTAAACAGGAAATTAGATTGTAATTACGAAAATTATTATCAGTTTAAATCATCTGGTGATATTAAGATGGATACCCATCTATTAACGTAAGGTGGTCTTTTCAATAACTAGGTTTGCCGTAATTGCGAAACACACATAAAATGGCAATTGATCGCAATGCCTTTCATTTTACGTTCATTAACAAAATACAGAATCACAAGTAGGCTGAAACTAGGCTGAAAATCAGCACTTTTTGAACGTCAAAATTACATAAGACAGGCCCCCAAAACGCCCACCCTTCAACACTTCCTAGTGCTTTAGCTGGGAAGAAGTGACGCAACAAACTTCCCAGCAACACAGCTGTCGGATCAGTTAAAAAAAATTGAATCCATTGCGTTATCTACGTTGTTGAGCGGACGAATTTTTCAACCCTATGAAGCAATGAATTATGATTATTCTATCAATTAGAGTGCTGGTCTGTTAGATTCGTTAGATTTATGAGGTTTAGTCGACCTCGTAATTGCTTTATCACCCTAAGGTTGAATGTCACTTGCCCTTTATAAAATTACTACCAAACGTCTATTTGTCTATGTGTTAGTTAGATAATTTCAACATGGCTGTGAAGTTCTTATTTACTGGGTATTGCTGTTAATCATGATAAAGCAATTATGATGTCGACTATACGTAACTATTATTTCGAAGCGAAAAAAATTCAATTTTCTCTTAAACTGTGCAACTATGTTAAAATCGATATGTGTACAATTATGTGGATATTTAACGATGATGCATCCATCACCAAACCCTAGTTTACTTAATGACTTTTAAACAAAACATACATGACTATTTAGGTAAAACAAACAGATAAGGATATTTGTAAAGTACCTAACGCTTAAAACTTTCATCAAGCGGTTTTATTTTCATAATACCTTCTGATTTAGGTAATATCGTGATGGCCCAGTGGCTAAAGGCCACGCCTCTCATGCACGAGGTTGTGGATCCAAATACGGGCAAGTGCCAAATGTGACGTTTTCAATTAATAATTATGGACTTTCTGAGTTTATTTTGGACCTTGTGAGGAAACCCTACCCGTAAGGAAACCTATACTTATCTATACATATAATAAAATCGTAGCGAAGTCAAAACTGAACATTGAATATTTTTGAAAAAAAGGCATTGCTGCGACATCTGGGATCGATTCACTTTTAATGATGCCATGCTGGGTAGTAATGAAACAGCTTAATTAGAACATTTCCAACAAAAAAAAAAAAATAACTCCAAAATAATTTAAATAAAAATAAAGGTTTTAGATAAAAGTAATAAAAACTAAAACCCAATTACGACAACAAAAGGTATAAACAGGACATCATGTACAGACAAATTAAAAATCCGGAGTCACCCGTGTTAGGGCATAAATCGAACAGATTACGTGTGACTCCGGATTTTTAATTTGTCTATCTGTTATGTCTTGTTTATATACCTTTTTAGTTGCATTTTTCGTCGTAGTTAGGTTTTAGTTTTTATTAGTTTTATTTTTATGTTATGTTGATACGATATCAAAGTTTCAGACAACGAATTCCGTATCGTTTTGTAATCTTTTCAGATATGTGTCATCTTATTAATTAAGGCTTTGTTTATTTGTTTTTTTTTGGTACGTATTTGGTCTATTTTGCTGAGATTCTTTAATTGTCTGATAGTGAGGAGATAATCTCGTCACGTCTCGTAACTTATTTTTATTACTTACTTGTATTAAATTAATAGTAGTTTCGATGTTTTTACTATACAATGTACGTGTAATGTAAATAAAATAAATGACAACAGTACACACAGTACTATAGTTACACCCCTGTCTCTAACCCTTTGGGGAGAACAGATGTGATGATATGCTATGTAGTTGGGTATGCCGTGATAAAAGACCTAATCTCACAAAACCAAGAGTGTTTTGGGAATAGACTAATCTACACCGCAAGCTTAGGCAAAATACGGTTTGATGTTTTTTTTTTTTTATCTTACTTATTTAATTTAATAATTATAATTATTAGTTTTAATTATTATTTTTACATAAGATCATAATATTAGAAAGATAAGGAACAAGTGTAGTGTAAGGAAAATAAACCAATTTTATTTTTAAACCATTTTTTTTTATCAAATCGGTCAAACCATATTTGAGTTTTTGCGAGACTAACGCACAGCAATCGATTTATTATACTTAAATTGTAACATTTTATAGTGTTTCACACTATTTTTTACACTTGTTACTTCATCGTATACCTATCATACTGAGTTACACGAGAAGTGTTTCAATGGCATTGAACTTGTATGAGATAATATTCGAGAAACTAAACATGGACGTGTTGCTAACCAAACGTTTTATTTACTGCGAGGAGCTTTTCATAGTTAAGTGTAAAGTTAAAGAGTACATGTGTACAAAGTTCGATGATCCTCTATAAATAGAAATTTATTGACAGAGATAAATAAACAAGCATTCCAATTAAGGATAATTATTATTTGAGAATCAGGCCCTTTTTTAAAACCTTTAAACTGAATTATATTTTTCGTACACTATGAGTAGTATAACAAACATGTATGTCTTTGTTGAGTTAATTTATTTAAGAGTTGGGAATTAAGAGCAGATATTTTTTTTGTAGTCTTTATCTACGTTGGAAATAATTAAAATGTCCAATGAAATTCCATATAAATAAAACGAACCTTAGTTGATTAATTAAACAAAACCGGTTCCAAATTAAGCTTACTTACATTACCATATTATTGAAGTAGCTCAACCATAATATAGTACAAAAGAATCGTAAACATAATCGTGTTAACCAGCGGAATGGTCCTCTAAATCCGTCTAGAAGCATCGCGGGGTGCTGTTGGAAGCGTTCAATTGGACTCGTCCAAATTGTAACCACTGTCATCCTTTAAACTTTCCACGATGTTGAGTGCACATGAATTGGAACGTGATGTGCCCATCAGCCGCCATTCTTACGAAAATTATATAATTTGTTTGTTGTGATGGAAAATATGATTCATTGGTTTGTCAACTACTATAGCTTTTGTGGTCAGTTTGACATTGTTGTTTAAATGTTTATTTTTACCATTTTTGGATGAATCGGAACGGCTTTTATTTTAGAATTATAAGACGATAAATATTCAAATTGTTATCTAGAGCACAGTATAATAAACTTAATTATACAGTAGCCAGAGCAAAATGTCAGCCTATGTTCAACAATAGCTAGACGTCTTTCACCTAAGTAATGCTGCTATTAGTATTATTACTAGCCTGAACTGTCTCAATGCAGGGGAAAGGCTTTCTTCACACTCTTTCCACTTCTCATCGAGAGCAACTCAGAACTTGTATTAGAGGAGTCCAAGTCAACCCTCTGTCTAGATTTGCTGTGATTTCGCTTTTAAATTAGAGAGACCCATTGGGTCTTGAGTTAAACTATAATTGAGCACTTACTGACTTGGCTGAATCACTTTATTAGGCTATAGTTATACTAAAGTCCCTGTGCTGTGTTGCAAAATACATAAGCCATAATAAGATTGTTAACATTATCAATTAACATGGTTACTGATACACCTCACCCAAGCCTGACCTATGTCAATTTACATTGATCTAAAATTTTATTTTAGCAGTCCAATTTTATAATGGGTCTGTAAGATGATAATTTAAATCTGTGTAACAATATTAGCTTAATTCCATCGCAGGTACAACGTTGTCAATTCAACGTGGATGCAGATTTATAAGGAAAAAAGCCATAATAATTATACACTTTACCAAAATCTACAAGTGCTAATAGATTAATTCTCAGAACGCTAATTTAATTCTTAGTACAGTGGGAAAAAGTACCTATACTTTGCTTCGGAAACAACGCAACGTCTGTTAAAAAGTGTATTATATAGTTATTTTGTATAAAAGTCACAAGAGCCTGTAGGCAAAATAAATAAATATTATGATATATTCACATTTTCTTCATGAAAAATGTGTTTATTAACGATAACGCTAGAATGTTAAAGCATTCTACCCAAAGGTAACAGATAAATATCAGCATATCTTATCAAAGTCTAATTCTGTACTCATACTTAGAAAACTAGAATTCTTGAAGGACCTGCAGCTTATATCCGTTGCTATTTCGTCTATTCAGGAATGGTCAACTATAAAAGCGCTGAAAGAATAGGATTTGCATCAAATTAGAATAATGGTATAACTTTTTGAACATATAAAATTATAAATGCCCTTCCCTGCCAATTTTCTTACTTTACATCTTTTTATTTGTTTTATTTTTATCTCTTTTGTCTGCTGTATTTTATATTGTGTGCCTTTTAGTCTGTGTCAAATAAATGTAATTTAATTCTTTCAAATGATTGGCCCAAAAAAAAAAACAAGATACACTGTCAAGGCTCGTTGCTCAAAGACGCAAACGGGACGTATGTAGACGGGCGTATGCAATTGCGCCATTTATTAACAAAGCAAGATTCCGTGCATCGTTCACGTCCATTGCTTACTATCCAAGGCAATGACACGTAAAATTTAATCGGAGAGGAGATATTTTTTTTATATAGATAGGATATAATAATAAACTTCAAAGCAACCGCATTGTTATTCGGTTGCCTCGTCAAAGTATTTTATGTTTTGCCTCCCATATCTCCGCCCCCCATTCGAACGTTAAGGGGGGTTCGGTATCACACCAAGACCCAGATTACCACTAGCCATCTAGTTGCCTCCCTGATTAAATTTTACGTGCCATCCCTTTAACTATACGCCCTGTCGTCTCCGTGTGTATCGCACCTTAATCTGACTACTATGCTACATCCAAGACTCGTTTTTGATTCATAAAGTAAATGTGAGCATTACATAGAAGGGATAGAATTTTAAATAAAGTATAATTACCATATTATAATTGGGTAGGTACATTTTTATTTTAATCTGAAACTAGAGATACTAAAAGAACATTGACGTAGAAGATAGTCACACCAAATCCAATTATCTACTCATACCAACATGATTTGTTATGATTTGGAAGCATCGATAAGAGCAAGTTATTGGAATTGACGGTTTTGAGTTGTTTGTGTTGATTTCACTTTTTATTTATAGCCACAAAATGCACCTTTTGTGTTGGCAGTACAATAGGGCATGCAGGTTGCAATTCGTTTTGCCTTTATGGTCACTTTCCGCTCTATTTATCATGAACATCATAATTGGATATGGATGATCTGTGGCCCTTTGTCATGACAAGTTTTTGTGGGAAACCTCTCGGTGTGTCAATGCCCTAATCCATATGTATTTGAAGTTTGATAGATAGTTGATAAAGAATGACTCTAAGAAAAGTAAGATGTTTTCATGGTTTTTCCCAAGATATCGATGGATGCATGGATCATGATGTTCGTTAGGGGCAAACACGCTTTAAAGAACTGAATCTGAATTTAGTAATTCTGGACATGATACTTGTTGTAGGTACATGCTATTCGACAGTTTGATGGCGCGATCACTGAACTTATATCGACGAATCCTGTTCGATGTCTTGAAAAATGCAATGGATTCATATTTTTGGGATAGGTATCCCTGGAATCTATCCTTCTTGAGGATTAGACTTTCGCAAGGATTTATTTATCCTACTATACTAGATGGGAGTGTCCTTACGATATAGATTCTAAATCCTAGGTTTGAGGTAGTTTTAAGGTTCTTTTCATCACATAGGAGATACACGGTATACTCGATTTTCGCTTTATAATTATGATCATTCATTAAAACTAGTCATATTTTTCTAGTTAATTCACGATGTTTTATTTTACTTTTGTTATTGTCAATGTGTTCATCCTCTCTGTCTTCCTAATATTATGTGTACATCCGTAAAATATTTTTGGCAAACTCTGGTTTATCGTTAGCATCACTACCATTTTTTAGATAATATCTATTCCTTTTATCACTTAGATAATTTATTGATAACTGACAT
The DNA here is from genome assembly GCA_914767815.1 of Eupsilia transversa. Taxonomy (NCBI): domain Eukaryota; kingdom Metazoa; phylum Arthropoda; class Insecta; order Lepidoptera; family Noctuidae; genus Eupsilia; species Eupsilia transversa. The sequence goes on from OU611891.1 coordinate 11,048,141, forward strand.
AAAATTCACAAAATATACCTACACGTGTAGGGCCATTTTGTGGCCACATTTAAGTGGTGCAATACTTTTTTACCAACATTTGCACAAAATGACTCACTCATACCTGCTTGTCACATTATCTACTCAGAATCTCGAATTCCTTTATTGATAACAATTGACAATTGGATGATATAGTTAAGAGGTCGATAGATACTAGATTGTGATAAAAAGATTTAGATGGAATTAACTCTAAGGCCTATAAGGATGACACCAGCTCAAATATCTATATTACAAAAAAGTTGTTCGTCTGTATTCCAGCCCAGTATTATGTCATACAGATGGATTTTGATACTATTAGATTATTATTAATTGAGCGAGTGTATGTCTTGAGAAGTCAGTATATAATCTGAAAATTCTTAGGCTGACTACAGACGAGCAGCACGTTGCTGTCGACAGAGCCAACTTCAGCTGTCGCTGCCTTATCAGTTGACTTCAAATAAACCGAGCGTTCATGCTGTCGACATGTTGTGTAGGAGTCGGCGTGTTGAATACTGCAGCAGTTGATTTTGTCGACAGTAGCAGTTGCCTCTGTCGACAGCTGAAGTTGGCTCTGTCGACAGCAGAAGTTGAGTCTGTCGATAGCTGAAGTTGGCTCTGTTGACAGCAGTGCTCGTCTGTTTGACGCCTTAACACAACTGATGGTTTTTTTAAAGATGTTGTACTTAAAAGAATTACTCCTTTGGATTGTAGGCATTTTTTGTGCAAATCTGACGATGGGTTCCGGAACTGATCGTTGATAAATAAATAGCATTCCTGAGAGAGAAGAGAAATCACGATGTTTGAACATCCACAAAACTTCATTACCTGTGACATTTGAAAAAAAACACAAATAACATTAACACTAATAAACGTAAAAATGGCTTAGGCGAAGATCTCAATAAACCCTAAACAGTCTGGAAGTCACATAGCTTGTACAATGCAATTTCAACGTACAAGGAAAGTACATTCAAGCGCATAACGCCCGATGTCTCTAGAACTTTGATAGCTTCATCCTTTTCATTCGCAATTCTGTCAATTAAATAATCCTGAGATAGGAATTGTGTCTGTCCATGACCTCTGTAGCTCTGGGTATATAAGGATGCGCCTGTACCCACAGCCGCCAGTTTATCTCTGACAACCGTCCAAGCACGAGAGGCGTAAACGACTTAATTTTTATACCAACAATATTTTAGTAATAACCAAAATGTTTAGATTTTTTTTTATCGCTTTTGTTGCGGTGGCGATGGCCGATTCTCATGATGGAGCCTGCCCAGAGGTCAAGCCGGTTGAAAACTTCAACCTTACAGCTGTGAGTATAGATTTTTTATCAATTTTGTTCAGGTTCAGTAAGTAATAATATCTGAAGGTGTATCTGAAAGATATTATTTCGTAGATTTGATTTTAGAAAAAAAGAAGAATAACTCAATAGTTTTTCTAAATTGATTTCACATATACCTGGATACGGTTCGTTTTCTGAACCAATTCTTGTTTTCTTTCTTTCTTGGTAGTGGTCGCATTTTGACTTAGTGTCTTCACATAACAATCGTACTCGTAAATTCATAATTAGATGAGCAATCTAGCGAAGACAACGAAAAGAAAAAGAATCTGGAATTGGGCTCCCAAAAATTATTTATAATTTTCCGTTTCGATGTACTTCCTCTGCTTCTTTAAGCTATTTGTGGTTGGTAACATTACCTTATATAAAAATATTTACATAAATACATAAAACCACGATTTACGACCAAAAAAAATTACATAGCGACCCGATTTTCGTCCGGATTTTCTGAATAAGGTATAAACTGCTTCATTCAATTTTGTGTATGATCGTGATGGGCCCATGAGTTATTTTTTTTATCTCCCACAATATCAACTTTATCGTATTTTCGAATATAATTTATACCCAAATATTCATTAACTTAAAATTAGGCAATTGAATCTGCAAAGTTCCTATGACTCCCAAATCGACTTTTAATATAAACTTTATTATCAGGCTTCAAAGGCCCATAACGTGTTAGTATTACTTTACTTATTAACTTAAAACTTGTTTTACTTAGCCCGGCACTCCGTCTCGTTATCGTCATTATGCAAATAACTTTTAACCGGAACCTGTAACCGTTATCGTTATGACGTGTTGCTAACTGGATTGTCTAAGTTCAAATTAGAGGCGTGGTTCAGATCAATATCTTTTAGGGTTCCGTAATCAACAAGGAACCCTTATAGTTTCGCCATGTCCGTCTGTCCCCCGGCTTAGCTCAGAAACTGTTAGTACTAGAAAGCTGTAGCTGTAGCTGTAGTCAGCATGGCTGCATATTATTGTGAGATTCCATTTTTGAATTGAAGGATCCGTTTGCGAAATATTAAGCTTTAAAGTGCTAATTTTTGTTAGTCAAGTCCCCCCCCCCCTGCCAGCTAAATGGTAAGTTCTGTATATGTGGCAAAATTCACAGTAGTAGTAAATACATATAACGAAATTAAAAGGAAAACTATCACAGCTAACTAGGCTCTACAAGTTAACGAGTAATTATCGACCAACTTACTTTGCAGTTGCAAAAACATGTTCTCCTATACATTTTGTAATGTATGTTCTCCCAAACATGTTTTTCAACTATAATGCTAAGTTTGTTCCTGGGATAAATTCATCCCAGCTACGGAACCCTTCATTGTGCGTGGTCCGACACGCACTTGGCCGGTTTTTTTAATTTAACATGACTGTTCAATGTTTAATTAAACATAGGGTGATAAATAGCATGGCCATGATCTTATATCGGTCATTTTGGATTCGTATAAATTTACTGTTTATTTTATCAGTAAAAGCTTGTTAATGTTTTTTTTGCCTGTATTCGGTAAAGCATTATTTTTGAGTTGATCGTAGATTGATCATCTTTATCATTTTTAATGGATCTGTGAGTTAGTTGGAGGGGCTTGTGGCTAAGTAATAACAGCTCGACAGGTCAATCGATCAGGTTAAGCTGCGCTTGCCGCGGTTGATCCGTGGATGGGTGACCATCTTTATATATTAAGACCCCTCCGTGCCTCGGAAAGCACGTTAAGCCATTGGTCCCGGATGTTAATCGTGGATCTTTGACAGTCGTTACGGGTCGTCAGAAGCCCGAAAGTCTGACAACCAGACTTACCAAGGGGTATTACCCGGTTACTAGGTTGTGGAGGTCAGATAGGCAGTCGCTCCATGTAATATACTAGTATTCAGCTACATCCGGTTAGACTGGAAGCTGACCCCGACGTATTTGGGAAAAGGCTACGCAGATGATGATGTGAGTCTATATTGTACATGACTTCCTGGGCAATCATTCTACATTTGGTAAAAATTCTGTATGCTCGTTTTTTTATCGTTATTTAAAAATTAGGGACATTTGTGACGGCCTCGGTCGTGCTTTCAACATTTTTATATGGTACGAAAACCATGCACAAGGTTTTAGTTAATTACCAATTGAAAACTCTAAGCGTAGGAGTAGATACAACTTTATATTTCCCTAAATGTTTCCATTACAATAAAAACACTCTTTATCACCATTATTTCAAGAAGATCATCTTGATCACTATCCACTACATTAAGTTCATTCATTATTTAAGTCGTTCATTCTATGCTGTTCTATTTTTATTTTATGGCAGCAAAGCCGATGTCGACCATTCTGCCAATGTCTAAGTGAATTGGAAAAGCACAGTGTACATTGCAAAAAAAAAGAAATAATAATAATAAAAATCTTCGATGATACAGTTCAACTTAATGTAGAACCTGTGGGCTTAGTACTGTACTGAAACAAACAAAATATAAAATAAATACATATTATAATTATTGTTAGAACATAAATTTAAACGTCTTTCATTAGTTATGTCACTACAAAAACCATAATATTTCATCTGTCAATACATCGATATGAAAGGTTTAAGTAATAAAACTGATAAGTGCAACATAAGTAAGCTGGAATATTTCTCGTTGATCCAGATAAAGATACATTTTGTTTTCTATTGAAAATAGGTCTGTAATAAACGATACCTACGCAAATAAAGTAGTGTCAGTATTTAAGGAAACATCACTTAGGAGAAATGTGTAGGGTAAATAGTACACGGGCGTTGCGCTTACAGCGCATGGAGTTTTTTAGAGAAAGTTTATGTATAGACAATACATAGTTTCTCTAAAAAAACTCCACTCCATCCTTCTGCTCCCTTTAAGTCAATCCAAAGGTTGTCTTAAAAAGATTGATTTTAGCGATAAGACCGCCCATTGTGTCACCCAATGTAAATTTCTTCGTATAAATCTGTAATTCGTATGGTTTACACAATAAAGAGTATTCTACTATATTCTATTAACAGAGACGACACTGAAAATAATATAGGGACAGTATTTTTAACTCCATGTGCCATGTTAACAGCTGCGTATCTTTGTAGAATTTTATAAGGCCCTTTAACACGGTTTCTTTACGGCATATAAACCCTGCCGTAGAATAAACGTGTCTGGCAACAAGCTTCCGTTATAGTGATCCCTACAACACTGACGACCGTGTCTTCACATTCTCTTTTCCCTCTTCCTCTCTCCTAATTTTGCTGTGCCCGACAGGGTCCATATTGATTTTGTATTCTGTTATACCATCTATGTAGACATATGGAATGCAATAAAGAATTGAGTATTGACATAGCGCTTAAAACGCGCCGTCGAGAAAACGCAAGCTTCCATAGTGATCCATACAACATTGACGACCGTGCCCACGGTGAATAAACCGTAGTTTTGAAAAACGTGTGTGTACACGGAGCCTGTTTCTTTTTTCATCAGTCACTGAAAATTTGTAATAGCGTTAGCTACCAAACGAAAAATATTCTTTCCTTGTGTTTAAGTGACGTTATTTCAAAGAAAGAGGTTTTTAAAGTCGACACATAATATAAGCGTAAAAGGTTGTTTTGTTAATCTATTGAGTCATTTCAACCATCATTTTCTCTCTCGAAGAGAGGAGGCTTGTGTCCCAGGAGTGGGGACATTTTAAGCTGATTATGCTATGTTATGCTAACCACCACTAAACGAACAGAGCTTAGAATTCGATTCGATGTACGTAAGTAAAGTAACCAAAAAGAACCTTTCAAATCAGCAGAGGGTGAACAGCGGAACAACAAACACGTCATAGACTAGATACAAGATCAAGGCCGTACCAATCTGACCTTAATCCATTAAACTATTAAACCTTGCTGATTCACACACAATAAACTAATTTGCCGATAAACGGTGATCAATTAGGTAGTTAGATACGGTGCGTCTGCGCAGACCGCGGAATTGAATGATTCGAGCTGACCAGGCGATACAAAGTTGGCAAACGAACCGTGAAGGACGAATGAAGTTTGCTTGCATTTGATGTTATGTCATAGTTTTTAGTATTTTAAACTTGCATTTTAAAATGGGTGTGTCTTAACATCCATGCTAATGAGTAAGGTCGTTGTTGTTCTCGGTATAGAGGAAGTAACCTTACGTATTGTCTTCTTTCACACATATTAAGATTTTGTTTATCAGAGTCTGACTGTTGTAGCCTTCAAGTTTTGGCAGTACCTATCTAATTAAGTTGTAGAGGTCAGTTGATACTGTATGCAAAAAAAACTTACTACTCTTAGGGCGGATTCGACCAAACTGGAATAAATATCCCCGGAATAAGCCTTCTCTCTCCATATGAAAACTGTCAGAAGTAAATCTTATTCCGCGGATAAAATTTATTCCTGTTTGGTCCAATCCGCGCTTAGATGGGAAAAAGCACTTGATATTTTTATATTTTATTTAAATATATATCCATAGTTAAATATAGGCCATAGTCGAACTGCAGAGCAGCCTCTTTTCATACTTAAATACACGAGCATTGGTCAATACGCTTGCATAATAGTTATGGGTGTATAATATATATCTAAATGAAATTCATCTTTTTAGTACCAAGGCGTATGGTACGAAATCTCCAAGCTGCCCATCGCTTCCGAAGGCAAGGGCGCATGCGGCCAGGCTGAATACACTTTGAACGGCGACGTGGTTAACGTCAAGAACTCCCATGTTATCGATGGTGAGAAGAAGTTCATCGAGGGTACTGCCAAATTCGCTGCTGATGCCAATCAAGCCGCCAAGTTTGTCGTCTCCTTCAAGTTCGGAGGTGAGTTCAAGTTACTGTACTGATTTTACAATGACATAGTTTTTTTAGTTCCAAGTTTTAAAATACAAGCTTATGGACCTTTTATAATAAGACCATCGTCTCTTCTGGAAAGTTTTGGCCTGGTCCTGACTCCAGTTCCAAGGAACGATATATTCTGGCCTTCGCTAATAATAAGTAAGGAAGTCCCTTATCTCAGTCTTAATTGCGTTTAATCCACCTTTATAAGCTTATCTTACCAACATAAATATTAAAAAAACGTATTTGTGCAGATTATGAACGTACTTTGATTTTCAATTATCTACATAGATAATAATATTATAATTGATTTCTTATGTTCAATTCCTATATTTTCCTTCCTTTCATTAGTTGTGATTTTTAAACGGTCTTCGCTTATCATGATTGAAATCAACCCACGACCTATCTAAGGAATATCTTTTAAAAGCGATTCCGATACTATTCACCGTATGTTTCTTATAGATTTCGTTTCCGAGTCACCCCTGCTAATCCTCGCGACTGACTTCAACACCTACTCTGTTGCCTACAACTGCAAATACAACGAGAAGACCAAGACCCACAATGGTAAGTACACTTTTAATGACCATCTCTTTCCTTTCCTTGATTTTAGAAAGAGATGAGACTACCTTCATAATGCCAATTAGGTTGAAGTCTTCTTCCGAGCGTGTGTCATCATGCCTGATTGGTTCGACTGTTAAGCCTTGAAATTAGCCGTCATTATGTAGATCAAGGGCTCAATGTATCTTATCTGCAGCAAAATTTACTTGTGTGTATAGATAGTCTTTCGTTTTCTTTATCTTGTAACCATGCAGGTGCTAATATGTTAACTGATGTAGGTTTTGATGGTATTACGCTATTAATCGTTTCTTCTGTCTTCATTTTACCATCAGCATCGTAAAGCAGCCCACCACTGGTATTACCAGTCTAATGGTCTCTATATTTGTCATAGTCTATGTAAAGTTGCTGTATTATAGTGATATCAATTTCTTTTTAAGATTTGAAAAGGTATTTTATCTCATAGTGTGCAATACAACGTTTAGAAGAATTTTTAAAACCTTTAAAGCACTGCGTGCTTCTACGTGACTTAAGTAGTCCATTTTATTTTTGTTATTTTATTATACAAGAGAAGATACTTTAAAATGTTCTATAACACAGCACACAAATGTCAAAAGAGGGGTAGGTTAGCTATTCATCTAAAAACTGCACCTTAATTGCACTACACACGATCATCACAATCTGTTTCATTTTGACAGTTCAACAACATTCATTGCGTTATTTACGTTGTTGAACAAACAAATGTTTCGAACATATGAACCAATGGATTAGCAATATCCTTCAAAATGATTCAGATTATGATTGATCGTGTGTTACGCAATTAGGGTGCTGTTTCATGCAGTAGAAAACTTACAACGCAATTCGGTCTGAAATTGCGTTGTACTTTGTAGATTTGGTTTTCAGTTTGTTATATTTGCTTAAGGTTTTTCTTACGTTTTTTGCAATTTGCAGGTCAGTATCAAGTTGTATGTTGATATAAATATGATTCGTGGCCGTATCAGATATTTATTTATAGAATTATAATCATAAAAATCAACAATACAACTCTCTAAGTACATAAAATCCTATTGAATGACTATTTAATTAAATCATGACATTTGAGGATTATTCTAACTTAAGGAGTTGTATTGCTGATTCTAATGATTATAATTTTGTAAAGTCATATTTCTTATGGAACTTACCATAAGAAATATGTTACGGTCACGCCGTGCAATAATGGACTACCTAAGTCACACGTATCGTAATGTACTATTGTATGACACGAAATCTACCAATAATCTACTTATATTGTTGCTTATCAAAGTTATCGTGGAGAAGATAAAAAATTACTGATTTTTTCATCGCAAGTTGCCTTACTTGCTGAAAATAGGCTGATACTTATATTAATCATGCATCGATAGTAAAATATTCGAATCATTCTCACTAGTTCGATTCATTAGTTCGATCGTCGAACCAGTGAGAATATTTTTTCTCAATAGTTCGACCGTCGAACTTCAGACGTTTCTAGATTACATTTTTCGGACCACAATTTTTTTAATATCTATATATGTAAAGGCCAGAAAATCAATTAATCATATTTATATTAATTCCGTTAATACTGAACACTGAATTATCTCAATAAATAAAACAACGGAAATGCTTTTTATAGATTTGGGATATAAGAGCTAAAATTAACATGAAATACAATTTTATTTACGCCTACGAAGAGCAACCTAACATTTAAATTGTTTAATAATTAAATTTACTACAAAACACGTAAATCTTAAATTAGTTGCACAGCAGCACGGGCAGCTGATCCCAAGCAAGAAAACAGAAGCAAGCTAAAAGCATTCTAGAGAATATCCTAGTCCATTCTAGCAGTCCTACCTTGCGGGATCGCGTACTTGATCCAACTGTCTAACGAGATTACGCTGTTCCTGTCGCAGACAGTTTAACCATTTCTCCCGGACTCGACAAACTTCATTGCCTTGGCGCTTTTCTGGTGGTCTCCATGTCCAGTATAGATTCCGGCCAGACATGAATTGTCTAACGAGACTTCATGTGAAGGTCAAAGTCAGTTGAAGTTACTAAATGCAGTTACTGTCATCCTTTTCATAGGACGTTACAGAGGACAAATCAAATTTATGGAGGCCTCGTATCAGCAATTGACGCCTGATATGGTATCAGTTGGTTTACAATGTCACGTATTGTGAGTAGCGATGTAAGCCCAGCTATTAGGTTATTAATCATTTATGAGTCTGTAAAACTCCCTTGGGTAGTAAGGACTTTCATTGACTACAATATTTGTGTAGCTGGATGAAAACTTGGCTCTAATATAACCATTACATTAATACGTCATTTTATTATAAGGGAATGCCGAGATAATGTTGAAAAACATCGTATACAACTGGTATAATAAAATTATGTTCAAGAAACAAAAAAAAACTAAGATCCCTAACGTGTACCAACCACCTCAAAGACCGTGTGATGGATATCACACAGAGGAGTTCAGTGATTAGAATGATATAGATTATGTTACAGAATGCTGTCTATCTTCATATTATAAAGAAGTTTAGAAGTTCCACGGGGAGTTTGTGATCTCCCAAGTCATTCTAGCTCTTCTTCCTGATTCTTTGTTTTTAATTCTTTTTCATTTCATGCTTAACACACATTACATTTAAACCAGCTCTTAATATCTTAAAACTGACCTATAATAGCGGCGCCTAGTGACCTAGAGTTTCTAAGTAGGTATCTGTTTATATTAGACTAGCTTTGCCCGCAGCTCCACACGGGTGGATGTAGAAAAATATCTCACGGGAACGTACTACCAGAATTAAAAGGAAGCAAAGCGATGATCGCATACCTAATAGCCGAGGAAAAGGTCATTGACTCCTGTCCTAGCATTGCCATACTTTTAAAGTATTCATTTAAATGATATATTATGATGTCCAGGTATATTTTAATCTAAATTAAATGTTGTCTAAATAAAAAATATTTTTTGATGAAAGATAAAAATGGTTACTGTAGGTCATCCTTAGAAGATAGATATATTGCGGACTTTTTTCATGAATTTTTTTAGATGTACAATCCTGTAGACTATTAATTTTATGTATCTCTTACAGTAAAGCTCTCAGTTTCTCCATTTTTTCCGACATCTTCAACAATCATCGTCTTATTTCATGGCTGAAATAAGACGATGATTGTACACAAAACCTTAATGAATTACATAGTTAAACCTTCCTCATGAATCACTCTGTCCATTGGTGCAAAGAAAACCTTTTGATAATCTGTTCGGTACTTTTTGAGTTAATCGCGTTCAGACAGACAGACTTCGTTTTATAATATGTATAATATAATTTAATATCTTTATGGATTATCAAGCAGCTGACGATAAAAATTGCACCTATCATACTATCAAATGGTTTATAATATCACGTAAAGAGGGAAATGACGCCATAATCCTATTAATTAGGCTTTACAACGTTAGAACACCAGTTATAAATATTAATAATGTGTTATTTAGCACGTATTTATAATAATTTATGAAAAATATAAAGGTGCACTTATTGCTAGGTATTCGTAATCTGCTAATCAATTAGGTGATTTAACGTATTAGATACATAACTTTTCAAATATACAATCATTTGTCAATTTTGTGGTGATTGAAGGATATTCGAAAGTCGACGTTGACTGAACTGAATTGTTGAGAGAGTATCTTCTTTTAAGCCCAGCTATCTCACATCTTAGACTCACAAGATGATTCTTATATAAGCAAAACTACAGTTTCAAACGCGCCAAATATAGAGCCTTTGAAGCGTTTATGAAGCGATTAATACGTAGTTTCTTTTGGCGAAGAATTGTTTTCTCTTTCACTTCATTTCTCTTTCACTTTCTTGGCTTTAGCTTTCAGCGTCGTTAGGATCTGGGCAAAGTGACATTCTATCTACATTAACGATGATGAAAAAGTAAAGAAAATATTTGATTGAAACTACCGACAAACTCATGGCAATTTTGATGAAAGTCCCTGTTGATGTATGTAACGCTTTGAAAGCGAATGCCACTTGTTAAGACCCTCTTATCTTTTATCAGTGAAGACTTTCTAAGGTAAAGAAACTTCTCAAATATCATTTTATTATCTGAACCACCATATTATTTGAACCTGAATAAATAATTATTGACAGCACTTAGATTAATGTTAGTATGGCATGACAAGCCACGTGCGATATTACATACGTAATCGATACCACGTGATACATGGGTACTTCACATTTTTATTTATGTGCCTCACAACATACGATCGATAAGCACTAATCCAAAACCATTGTAATACAATCGTAGATAACTAGAGGATTTGGTTTACGGACATTTTGTGAATACTTCAGAGCATTATCTACGAGGAAGTGACAGACTGTCTGCAGTTATTACTGATTAGTCAGACGATTAGATCGATGTTGGTTGTAGTTTTAATACACCGTGCTTTGGGCTTAGTCTTGTTAATTCCATCCTTTGCTGGTGCCACTTTTACCTTCATCTTGTTCTTTTGTTAGCGATCCATTGTTCTGTTACAAGAGATGATGAGGATCCAAAGTACGCAAATTTTGGATAGAAATCCAAAGTTAACCATCTCTGTGATAAGCAAAAAATGTTTGAGTATTATAACGATACAAGCCGTTTGCCCGAAGGGAATTTCGGCAATTTCTCAGGAGACTTACAAAAAAACTACGATACTACTAACTTTTACTTATAAACAGAAGTCTTTTAAGCTACTAAGCTAAGCGGCTAAGCTAGAAGAGCGATGGCGTAACGGCCGCAATGTCGGCTGCCATGAAAATGATGCTGCGGGGTTTTGCTTTGCGATGTCAAAAAACGCTCTCTAGGAAAACAACCAAATTATTTTTATAAATAACGTTTCCGTGACGTCAATCGCCGGTAAACTACGGACGCTATGTGGCGGCCACTGCTTTTCTAGGATACCGTAGCTTATGTACCAACTTTCGGGTTTCTTACTTCAAGAATGACTAACTTTCATACAAAGTTTCATCTCTTATAAAAAACGCCTTTGAGGAATCAATTTTCATAAATCCTTTCTAAGTGCAACCTTCGTTATAAAAGGAACATTTTTGTGCAAAATTCATGCCTCTAGACCCAGCGGTTTTAGGCTCTGTGTTGTCAGTCAGTGGTAAATCTATCAGTGAATTTAAGAGCACGCACTTCTCATAATCATCAACCACTACCTGACTTTATATTTATTCTTGTGCCAATCCCCACGCTCCTGTGCCAGCCTCATCAAGGTATTGCCTGCGGTGGCAACAATGTCGTCCATCCATCTTGTCGCCGGACGACTGATACCTCGTCTTTCAGTCCTTGGACGCCACCGATCACGGCTTAACTCCTCCTGTCATCACTACGCCTTGCCAGTTATCCTGTCCAACTCCAATTGAGTTCTATAATACGTTCTTCGATATCTTGATTATAAGGTGGAACTTTGGAACTCGGTCTACACAAACATCTAGTTAATAAAAAATCGTAAACTTTTAAATTATTCCCCGATAGGTGAATTAATATTGTATCTTTATTATACGACGTTAAGCTCATCGTAAAAAATGCAACCGATGACGATAAATTGCAGTACTGCAGCCATTTTGTAGAAGACAGTAAAAATGTTATCAGCAAGTTTTCAAAACAGCCCCGAAATCATAAAGATTCAGTATCAATTGGTGTAAAATACGTTTACGATTGCAGTCTTGACCGATAAAATTATTGGAAAAATTATACCGATGTCGACAAACTGCAATCAGACAATTAATCGATATTTTTTAGGTATAGGCGATGACGTTTTCTCCGTATCTTGGTACACGGAAGTAGATTACACTGTTGCAAGTGTTTTTGTAATATTATGATACTAAATATTTTGGAATAATTCTTTATCAACGTTGCACTGTATGCAAGGACTGCAATTTAGGAATAAAATTCAATTTTTCCTCTTGTTCTTGACATAGAAATGACGTATGTTCTTTACTACTTAGGGCGGATTCGACCAAACAGGAATAAATTTTATCCCTTAATCGTAATTCTTGCATTGTGGACGTGTGATGAAAAAACTCTATTCGAGTACCAGAGAACTTGTGAATCGTAAACTGCTTTGGTATTCAAGATATCTACACACAATCTAACAATATCTTTGTCATTACAGAGCAAGCCTGGATCCTGTCTCGTAGCAAGACTTTGGAGGGTGAAGCCAAGACCTTTGTCGACAACTTCTTGAAGGAGAACTCCAAAATCATCGACTCCACCAAGCTGGTTCAAACTGACTTCTCCGAGGAAGCCTGCAAGTTCACCAGCTCCAGTGTCATGACTGAACAGACTGCCAAGCCCTAAAAATTGGACACTAGAATAATAAATTAGCCTCATAAGACCTTCGTGATATTCTGACCATATTTTTGATACCTCTGTTATAGGTACACTTGGAACTCTATTTTGTATGTAGTAACATCGTAATGTATTGTAGTTTCATCTTATGTATATGTTGGAGGTTCTTGAGTACATTTTACATTGATGTCAAAAATAAGGCTACTTTTACATAGTTTTGTTGATATCAAATTGTAGAGAACTTGAAAAAGCGACGCAATTTTCTCGAATAATTTAGTTTCTTCGAATATTATTTTTAACAAAAATCGACATGAGTTAATTAAACTTGGTTTTTTACAATCTGACGTCAACTTTAGTCTCAGTTTTAACAGTATTATGAAAACCATGTAATGTTTTAAGTTATTTTTTTCACATTTTCTAACTTTTTCGTTTATAGTGTTGTATATAGAAAAGCTATCGAATATCTTTTATAGCATTAAGCCTATGAATATTTGGCGTAAGACTAGTATCAAATCGTTAAATGTTAATAAAGACCAAAGAACTTTGGGAATAATTTATTATGAGGTTGAAATACATTGACGTCGACTGAACTCAAAGTAATATACTGCTAATAATATAAACCACTTTTTAAGGGTAGGAATAAAGCGAACCCTAATAAAATCAAAATTATAACACAACTAATTATGTCCAACCTTTATCTTTTAAATAACTTTAATTACGTATAATACTGATTGTAATCGGTCTAACATTTGTGATAAAATAGTTAAGCACTGCTGTGTTTAGTCTAGAACTATTTATTGGATAATAAACTTTTCTATATAATATTTCAGAAGTTGTTTTATTACCTCTCCATTATCATCTCCGAAAGACGACTGTGGTTGGACATACACCTCCCCTAAGCATCGCCAGCACGTGCTGATGGAATGTGACCGGAACATACACGATAGACAATATTCGCTTGATGTGGGATTTGAAGTGGGCATATAACAGCATCCTAGGGTCCCCTTTCTCGGAGGAGACTATACTCTATTTACAATAAGATTAGACATTTAAACAAAACTTCTTACAGTCCGTTCAACCGATTTTGACTTCTATTCCGTAGGCATAAGGATGGCATGAAATGCAAAAACGTGATTATAATACCAACTGTTTACTGCAGCTGCCATTTGCCATGCTACCAACGCAATAGAAGTCAAAATCGGCTGAACGGACTGTAAAAAAGGTTTGTTTAAATGTCTAATCTTATTGTTAATGGGGTATGGGATGTTGTGTCGACTGTTGCTGGTTATTTACCAAAACAGGGACCACACTATTAAAGTAGGTCATAATTATAATAATAACTGTTTATTACCATTTTTTTTAGTTTTAAGTTGTTGAATGTTTTTGGTTATGGAGGTGACATTATCACTGTGATAAAACATTTTTAAAGACATTATGACAGTGTTATGTTTCCAGTTTTATTTTATTTAAAGATATCAGCAGCGCAAATATCTGACAGAAATATTTGAAAGTAGAAATGTCATTCATAAGGGTATTTTTCTTTTTGGAAACTGAGCCGATGTCAACTATTCTACCAGTATCAATTACCCATTTTAAAGTAGGCAGTTACTGAGTAAAACGATACCCCTTGGTAAGACTGGTTGTCGGACTTTTTGGGCTTCTGACTACCCGTAACGACTGTCAAAGATTTACGAATGACAGCCGGGACCAATGACTTAACGTGCTTTCCTAGGCACGGAGGATGTTCTTGATATGTAATGGATGGTCACCCATCCACGAACCGACCGCGGCAAGTGTAGCTTAACCTTCGATTGACCCGTGCGGCTGTTGTTATTATTTAGCCACGATTTTCTACCATGACCCATTAACATGAAGTTTATCATGACTCTTGTCTCATGAATCAGAGCCAAAAAATGTAATCTGTTGGATTTTGGTATCTAGGTAGATAATCCTTGTGTTACGTTGTTCAGGATATGAATTCTTTGTTTTAACGTGATTGATTATAAATAATAACTTTCTGTAGATTTAGTTTAATGTAAAAACATTTTTGTTTCTTTTTTAATTTGTTTGAATTATGAGCTCTAGCCTTGTTCCCGAGACAGTTAAGCCTCGTGCAGACTGGCGTGACGCGCCACCGGTAATTGTTCTAACATGAAATTTTCTTAAATAGAGTGGCGTCGCCACGGTCTGCGCGAGGCTTTAATCGGGGGTTTCTGAGAGGACTCTACATGATGAACAAGCGTCAACATCAATATTTAGTGCCAATTTCACCGATCTTAATGCCTTCAGAAGTAAATAATATTTAATAGTATTCAAATGAAACAGAACGCGATCAGCACATCTAAATCATTGTTGTGAATTTTGACACTGACAGCTCCGGAACGCGGTTTAGATGTGCTGATCGAGTTAGTTTCATTGGTGAAATCCACCCTTAAAATTTGATATTATTAACTTTTTGAGAGTCCTGACTTCATTCGATATAACTGTAGAAATTCCTTTTTTTCTTGGAATTTCTACAGCCTGTTTTTTCTTGAGCCTGTTTAACCACTTTTACGTCAATTCGGTTTACCTCTCCAGGAGAATGTTTAGGTTTTAAACAGGATACAAAAATAAATAAATTCCAACACTATTCCAAACAGTTTTTATTAATCACAGTCTACTACAATATCATACAGGTTTTTACCAGAAATTGCTAGTAAAGAAGTCAGTTTCTAGTTTGTGTGTGTACGCGCAGCTGGCGTCTGAGAAATCTTTGAAGACAAATGATTGTCTGTGTGCAGCCAAGTCAGTGTATTTGGACAATTTGTCTTCAACTGTCTTCAGCAGTTCTCCTTGCAGCTTTCCCTTGTTACGAGTTAGCACCCATGTGAATACTGAAAATGTAGATTAGTAAAGATTATTCACTTCATTTTATCTTTGATGAGCAAAATATTGAATCTGCGGGTTAAGACAAGTGGCAATCGCTTTCAAATCGTTAGGCATTTCTACAGCACTTTTCAACGGGATTGCTATATGCTTTTCAGTAGACTCCCATACATTTTTACTTAGGGTTTCTTATGTCCGGATGAAAAAACGGAACCCTTATAGGATCACTCGTGTGTCTGCTGTGTGTCTGTCTGTCACAGCCTATTGGCGCCGAATCTAATGGACCGATTAAGTTGAAATTTGGTACACATACCAATTTTTGTGACCCAAACATGGACGTGTAACGTAAATAAATTAATTTTGAATATGGGGTCGGATTTTGGGAGACAAATAAGAATATAAAAAAGTTAAAAGGGCTTACTGTGAGGTCTCAAGTATATGTTGTTTACAATATTAAAATAAATAGTTTTATAGTTATTTAACAAAAGAGTTGAAAATTGACCATTCCGACCTTATATCCGAAGTTACTGAGCCTAAAATGTTGAAAAAATTACAGAAATTAAAAAGTCCATAGTCTTAAAATAACTTGATAAATCTCCCAATATGTATACACCCGCTCTCGCACCATACTGCTCGCGGACTGATTGAGAGCGAGACGGTGTGGGGTGCTGGTGGCGCCAATAGTTTAGGTAATTGCTTTTTACGGCGAAAGTAATGGTAATTTTAAAAAAAACTTGTCGCTGCTAAGTTACTGCAGTTATTATGCAAATTTTCATGATCTAATTATTGAAGTATTTTTTTAATAGCAGCGGTTTATTGTTCGGTTTGGAGGTAACTTTGGATTTTTTTTTCTATCGAGAAAATTATATGAATCGTGTTTCCGCATTAATCCTGAACTTAAACATATATTAATTTGTTTCAGAATTAGTGCTGCAGTAGTTTAGATCGGATGATCATGCTAAGGAAAATGAGGTATTATAGGCCATTAAATACGTGATCAACAGGATTCTACAACTCTTGTATAGCAATAGGCTTCGCTAACGCATTTGTGATTATGCAGTTGTTATGGCTGAGCCATTTGCCTTGCAGTGCGATAAATTACAAGCCAGTAAATACTATAGATATTAATACATATATGATCAGCGAGTCAAGTAGCTGCCGTGACATACCGTAGTGCATCCTAATTTTCTCCTTGAGCCACCTGCAAGTGTAAGCGATGGCATAGCCGTCGTAGTCAGTCGACAGGATGAAAAATGGAAACTGGAGTACATTATCTGAAAACATTATTGAAGGTTAAATTCGGGATGGCGATTAAAAAAATTCCAGTACTCAAAAGAACCCAATTACATAAAAGTAGTAATAATCTCAATGTATCATGTTATTGCCCTGTTCGTTCTCATATTAAAAACGCGGTAAATATACACAATCATCTATCGTGTAGAGAGCAGCGGTGGCCCAGTGGTAATGGCCGCAACTTACGACTTGTAGGTCGTAGGTTCGAACCCTGACAGGTGCTTTACTTTGTGTACATTACTTCATCACCACTGCTCTCAAAACGGTGAAGGACAGCTCGTGAGGAAACCGGCATGTTCTAGAACCAAACATTCGATGACATGTGACGTCTACCAATCCGCACTGGGCCCGCGTGGTGGATTACGGCCCATCACTCTTTCTCTCACCGAGTGGAGGCCTGCGTCCCAACAATGGGAACTTTATAGACTGATTATGCATTTATATCTTATATTTCAGCTGCAGTCGTGCTAGATCTCATGTAGTATAAATTATGATTCCCAAAAAATCCTCCCATCCTCTATCCTGTTCCTTGCTGCGCTCGCACCGGGGACTCCCCGATGTACGCACCTCAAAGGGGGTGCTCTTAGCGTGTAATCGCTTCGTTTATAAGTTTTATGCCCTGGTTGGAGGCCTTACTTTATTAAGTCACCACAGGATAGCCCGATTAAGAAAAAAAGACAACCGACTTCCAAAAAAAAACACTACAAAGTGAAAAATAACTTTAATTTCGGAAGTCGGCGCGACACTGTTTATTTTTCACATTTTAGTTGTGGTACCTACCCCACACAAATTCGAATATCACGACTTGATAATGTAAATAACAGTGACTGGAACATATTAGAACATCATCCACATAGGCTAAGTGGGAAAAATACGTATTATTGAAGCTAACTCAAAATGTACCCAAGCTAAGTTAATAAAATTTATATGGGATCAACTTCGAGGTATACCCTCTCCAATAAAAAGGAATCGTTAAAATCGGACTAATCTGTAAAAAGATATTCGTAGCCATAAAAAAAACAAAAAATATACGTGTCGACTTGAGAACCTCCTCCTTTTTTTTTTCGTCGGTTGAAAATACCCACCATTAGCCTCATGGCTCATAATAAACACGGCATGCTTCCCAGCATCGAAGGTAGGGTCTACCCTAGCCTGGTACATCTTCTGGGTTCTGTTGCCCTGGTCTACTTGCACATAGGTCTCTTTATACATATAACCCATGTTGTCTTCTTGGAATTCAATAGTGGAGCAGTCGTAGATTTCCCGGCCATCACTGGCATAGCTCGCTACGTTGTACCATAAACCTGAAAACTGTAAAAAAAAACTATTGTAGAATCGGAGAAAATCAGGAAGGAATAAGATGATGCTAAAAGTGTTAACAATAGTTAGTACAAAAATTAGTACAAGTAGGAGGAAAATAGTATTTTGCTAAGTTTTTGTGGAAAAGAACAACATCATCACCCCTGTATTCGTAGAGGTGTACCTATTAGTACACCCACATTCACCCACATTTCGCCAGTTATGTTTAGGACCCATGTAATATGCGGGGCTAGCTTATTGCCATTAACCGGGCACAAATCCAGAGAATTGCTACTGAGACGACCCGGGAATCAAACCCAGGACCCCATACTCAACAGTAGCACTTGCGACCACTAGACCAACGAGACAGTCGGCGTAGGCTTTGTAGAAAAGAAGTGGGCAATGAAACTTTGTAAAATTAAAACTCATTATTATAAAGACTTAGAAAACAGGATCTATTAAAAGAGAAGGATAACTTGTTGATAAGCATGAGTTTACACTTTTTTTATTCAAATGCCTTTTTGCTTTATGCTGCACCGGTCGTCGTCATAACGACGAAACCAGCGCTGGGGCTCTATCCCGCATAAGGTCGTAGCATTATGCTGAGCAAAATGCTGAGGGCCGTTTTGCGTGGATGTGACGCAAATTCTCCCCCAACTTGTTCTTTTTTGCTTTGTGTTCTTTCTTTGCGTCATGTTTATCGCAATTGAAAGTATTTTCTTTCTTTTTTTTCCCCTTTTTCTTGGGACTGCTAATGTTGTACGCCTCATTTTTACAACTCACTGTGTGTCCTTCAAGCTTACTCTGCTAGTCCAATTAATTTACAGAGGCCTAAGTTTTTTTAAAATACAAATGCCCTTTATAAAGTAAAAGAAAAGTACCGAAGATCTTAATCAGTCTATGGTGATAGATCAATCAGTATATTTCCATAAAAGATTGATATCATTTGGAAATTATAATTATTTCAATCTTTCAATAATATGCCGACAATAGCCTGCGACCTATATAAAATATTTGTGTTTTTTAATCAGATTTCAACTACCTTCAAGAACGTTTAAAGAAACCGTCGTTAACAATCAGGAAATCAAATAAAGATAAAGAGATTATTATCTATAACCCAAGAAATAATATTAGAATGATAAGGTGTTGTTGACCAAACAATTCACGACAAAAACAAAATACTAACTACGGGTCAAATCTCACTGGATAAATTGATCGCTGAATTTTATGATTCATCTTGGCTCTTCATTTGGTCCCAAATGAGTTTACGTAGGTATTAGCTTATTGATTTTACACATTATAAAAACAATAACTTTAGATAAAATTAAATCGGTTTACGCCAAAAATTCTGCATCGATTTGCTACATAAAAATATACACAAAAAACAATCAGAATCATTATAACATCGTATCCCAAACTCACCTTGGTAGGATCCAAATTTTCTTGCAGCTTAACATCAGGGCATTCTCCTGGCAAGGTATAATCAGCTCCAAAAACTCCTGTCAAACACAGGGATAAAATGAAAAGTAACATTTTAAAACAACTAGATCGTCCGAGATTGAAACAACGAATGAGCACTCCCGGCCTACGCGGTAATTATCCAATGTGCCGACCCCAGGCATAAAGACGTTTTATACTGAAATAGACGTAAATTGGCCACGTTTTATGACCTGATGTGGACTTCCTTTAGTCTGATTTATGTGCTTCATGTTGTTTACGTAATTTTATGCATTGCAGGATAGGATGTGCTAATTTACGCTTGTTAGTAAGTGGGGCAAAGGTCAGGTAGTGTAAAGTAGGTTTACACCTGCTGAAGATATTATTACCTACGTTGATTTTTTTATATTGTTAGAAGATGACAAATAAAGGACTTTCCATTACAAAAAAAATATGGTAAAACTTGAAGTTTACTTTATATCATCGTAAATATAATTTTCTAAACAGTACCTACTTCAACTTATATGCAACTGGTTACACCATTGCAATTCATCCGCTCAATGATTACTTAAAGGAATCTTCAAAAACAATCTAGTCGATACGTATTATAAAATATACTATTTATGCAACTATTCCAGTATCGAGTAGTCCTTACCGTTTCCTTGTCTTCTCTACTTTTCTTCTGTCAAGGTGAAAAAATAAACTACTCAGCAAAATTGGTGAAAAAAAACATCCTTGGATACCCAGACGTACCTACTAAAGGATCGCCCTTTGGGCAGAATATAAACATTACTACTACCATTCTCAAATTCTTGCAATATCATACACACCTCTTTGGAATAATAGGGTCAAACCCACATTAACACTTTTAATTCAACAGATTACGAGTTCGTAGAACAGAGAGCCAATAAACATAACAAATTGTAGTGTTACTAAGAAATGTTTTTCAAAACTATTAGTGATACACTTAATAGGTACATTGGAGGAAAAATAGGATGTATTACACATGAAATTGCTATTCTTTTCGTAACTAGAGTATCTGAAACAAGGATAGTTGTATTCTGATTGACTTATTGGTAATGATAGTCTATACTTAGTAGTAGAATACTTCAATCCTTCAGTTGATACGAAATAAGGATCTATCGGGATACCAATTTCTAGTAGAAAGGTAGCAGATTATAAATAAGAAGACATTACTACTCTTGAGAAAAGAAGCATTTTGGAAAAATAAATTCCCGGTTATCCGAACCTGCCATTAAAATATTTAAACCCAAACCTACCATTACTAAATATACTATTAACATATTCTATTACTTCTATTTATCCATATATCAGTTTTGACTCTCTTATTTCTTCTAAGAAAATAAATGTTTACACCGTTGAACTTTGTGATAACCCCCAAGATTGATTTAATAAAACAAAAACATTATTATTAAAGTCATTACTGTTTGTATCGTCAGGCAGATTAAACGACAGTAAAATAATAATGTTAAAGTTACTAATAATTTCGTTGTTTATTAGTGTTTGTAGTGTTTATGGGTATTTTACTTTGCCGGGAAAATGCCCTGAGACTGTGCAGCTTCAGGAAGAGTTTCGCCTAGCCGATGTAAGTTAAGAGGGACCACCGTGAGTTTTTGACAGATTTGCGATACAAAAACTGTCAAGAACTCATCATTGAGAGAGAATTATAACGTTTATAAATTAGTAAACTTAGGCCCCTGGTGTTGGCCCATTTATACTAGCCGCGACTTAGTAGTTGGTATTTCATCATCGCTGCTCTCAAAACGTTGAAGGTTAAAACATCGTGAGGAAACCGATATGTCCTAGAATCGAAAATTCGAAGACATGGGACATCTACAAACCCAGGCTAGGCCCGCGTTGGGGATATCTACCCACTCCCTCTGACCGAGTGTAGGCCTGTGGCCCAGGAACATGGGAACATTATGGCTGATAATGAATGATGTAAAGTAAAAAAAAAGCTTTAATCGTTTATTTCAACGTTTGTTTCAATGTAATTTCTTAACAATCAACAAAATATAACAAATTCTGTTTTTAATAGGTTATTACTTTGACTGCGGCATAGAAAAAACACAGTTCAAATGAGTTTTAAAGGTTATTTTATACTAATGATTACTGACCCACATTATATTAACCTCTTTTTTCCATACTTTTTTTAAATACTGTACTAGTATTTAAAAACACGTACTCATAGTAAACCGTGCAACCGCGCGATGCTCAACAAAGTTGCTGAAATCAATGTTTACATATACCAGCCCTTCGTAATATATACAGCCAATGCTTGCTAACTGGCAAATTGATAACTCCCTCGTACCAATGGGTGATTTTTATCGCGCACTGATGGTTCTTCCACTCACTGCTTAGCCCCGAGGGTAGAAAATCCAACAGCGCTCTTTTCTCGTGCTCGGCTGAGTGAGATATAAAAAATCACCCGCGTCTACGTAGGCTCAAAATAAGAAAAATCTAATCAAAAGTGATTATTAAAATTAGGCTGAGAATCAGCACTTTTCGAACGTCAAAATTACATAAGATAGTCCCCCAAAATGCTCACCCTTCACCACTTTCTAGTGCTTTAGCTTGGAAGAACAAATGGCGCAAAAAACTCCCCGGTAACACCGTAACATGTCTTGCCAGGGAAATATTTCCAGCAACACAGAAACATGTTGCTGGCAAAGTGGACACATTTCGATGAACAATCATTGCAAACATCTTATAATACTTCTAATCGCCATTTTGCCGACAGTTCTTCAACAAATGGTACCAAGCCTATCACTACTCCAGCGATGGGCAGCAGCAGAACAACTGCTCGGTCATAGAGTTGCAGACCAGGCCCACTGGTATCTACCTGAACCAGTCCAGGGTTGATCGAGGGCTGTTCCACCGCTACAGCATAGGGAAGCTGGGTATACCGATCAGGATTGAGGATGGCGCGAGTCTAGATGTTACGTTTAGATTTGATGATGCGCCTAGGAGGTGTAAGTATTGCCTGATTTATATTTTTGTTTTTTTATTTGATCTAATAGTTTTAATCTCTACAGTCCGTCTTGGGTTCGATTCCCGTGTCAGCAAAGTGTCATTGGGTTTTTACATCACGAATTTTTCAGCAGTAGTCCGGAGTCTGGTTTTGTGTCCGGTTGATGGCAATAAGCCTTAAGTACTTCTATTGCGAAATGTGGGCGAACTTTAGGTACACCCACATATAGCCTTTCGCCAGTTTCTTGCTAAAATTAACTGGTTCCTAAAAAAACTGATGATTGTGAAACTTTTTATAACAGGTCAACTACTTTCCGACGGGCCCGTATCTTCGTTGACGGACTTAGGCGGTAGACCCCATGGTGTCAGAGTTTTTATGTTTTATGAAAATTATCTCGCAGGCATGCCAGTTTCGTCTCGATGTTTTCGTTCACCATTTTTTAAGCAAGTGATATTTATACAATATCGCACGTGAACCCGAAAAGCTAGAGGTGCGTGCCTTGGGTTCGAACTCAAGAACTATGAGTTGGCAGTCCGACGATCACACTACTAGGCTTTCACTGCTGTAAAAGAGAGGCCGAGCCATATCTATTTACGGGTTAAAATTATTGTCAAAAAGACAGTGAAAGCTAGCATTTTCTGGCAAACATTACTTTTAAGTAGGTTCTTATATATCGTTTAATTGTTTCAGTGATGAAAAGGAAGTATCCTTTCCACGTGCTTGCCACCAACTACAACTATTACGCGACCGTCTACACTTGCGAGTACAGTGATCTTATCGACAAACATTTTAGTAAGTAACCTTTCATAACAAACCTTCTTATGTTATTTATACCCACAGAGCAAGGAATCGCCTCACCCATCAATAGAATTTCTGGCGCCAAATCTGCGTTCAGTACAGAACATCTGTCATTGACCGAGGCTCAACGCCGTCATTTTTTTTAAATCAACTATGTCTCAGTGCGAGAAACGGTGACACACTTGGTTGGTATGGAAAGTGTTGACAAGTGTCGCTCTGAGGCGTCAACGTGCTCTGTGCATGCAATAGAGCCCACTGACAACAGTATTGTTGCTGAAATGGTGGCGATTGCAACGCAGAAGTTGATAAGTACGAACTGTCTGCTGAGAGTTTCAGTTGCATTGTAATGCAGTTTTCCAAATGATAGATACTAGGCAGGACCAGGACCAGTTATATTCGACTAGCCCGCATCTTCGTCCGCTTGTAGTTCGAAAATTTGCCACGGGGACGCACTACCGGGATAAAAAATATTCTAAGCCTTAACATACGTCATGACCTACCTGTGTGCCAAACTTTATCGAAATCCATTCAACCGCTAACGCGTGAAAGGTAACAGACAGACAAGCAGATTTACTTCTGCATTTACAAATATATAAGTCTACGGATACTGAGGAGCTAGTGGCTAAGTAATAACAGCCATACCGGTCGATCCATCAGGTTAAGCTACGCTTGCCGGGGTTGGCCCGTGGATCGGTGACCATCGTTACATACCGAGACTTCTCCGTGATTTGGAAAGCACGTTAAGCCGTAGGTCCCGGCTGTCATTTATGGATCTTTGACAGTCGTTACGAGTCGTCAGCAGCCCGAAAGTCTGCGAACCAGTCGTACCAAGGGGTATCGTATTACCCAGTTATTGTGTTGTGGAGGTCAGATAGGCAGTCGCTCCATGTAAAATACTGGTATTTAGCTGCATCCGGTTAGACTGGAAGCCGACCCCGACATGGTTGGGAAAAGACTAGGCAGAATGAATTAAGTCTACGGATACTAGTACGAATTGTAACCAAATCTTATAAAATGTCTTATGCTTATTTTCAGTTTACGTATGGATCTTATCAAGGAACCAAATCCTGAACGACGTGTCCAAAGAACTGGCCATCAGGTCGCTGTCCCGAATCGGAGTGGATCCTAAGAAGTTGATCAAAGATGACTGGTCTAGGTGTTCTCCAAAGTACTTCGAAGATAAGCAGGCTGAACCTTTGACATTCAGATACCCTGTTGTTATGCATTAGGGTGTATGCAATGAGCGTATTAAATGAAAATAATAGAATAACGTATGCTTTTTTCTTTATCATATTTTATGAAAGGTTAGTTCCTAACTTTCTACCTAGTTGTAACCGACTTGCTGGGTTCTTAAACCAGGTCCTTGTGTAAAAAAATCATTGGATTAAGGTATATTATGATATTTCTTCACTACTGCTATTACTGCAAGGTCGTCTACGCACGTCAACAAAAACTTAAATCAGAATTCTACTGGGAATTATGATGGGCAGCCTCGATTATAACAAGATATTATAAACATAGATTAATTACCGTGTACCTATAGTACAGTGAAATGATTTCATCGTACTTAGCTTGATTCAAAAGTCTACGTTTTCATAATTAGATCGATTTATCGGCGACAGATTTTTTTGTTAGAATTACCATTATAAAGAATTACCAATTATCTTTAGAAATCTTATAACCAATTGTATCTATTTAAATGATATCATTAACATTCTTATCGGAATCTCTTTTAATTAATGGAATAATCCGATCAGAAATAATTGGCAACTGGCTGTAAGCATTACAGATTATGTTACTTTCCTGTTACTCTCTACATCTCTTCTTGTAGACGATATATTTAGTAACCTGTTCCGCTGAACTATTCCTAAAGAGTCATAAAAAACCCTGTAACAAATCGACACGTGTTTCACCTCTCAACGAGGCATCCTCAGGATGGCGATTGACTTGTCGCGAACCCGAACACGACGTGTTGCCACGCCGAGCACTGGATGCAGAGTGAGCCACACCACCCTCAGGATGACTCGTTGAGAGGTGTGACAATGATGACAATAAACTTGGCTTTCATTCCAACATTTATTCCTGCTCAGTATCATTATAGTTTACAGCTTGAACATGCGCCGTCCAGTGCGCCTGGCATCTGACAGAACTTTGATCCACCTTCTCCAAATATATGGCGCTCACTGCAGGTAAGGAGTTTATCTCGTAGTGTGCTCTGTTCAGGAACTCATCAGGTAGATCCGGCTGTCGGGATAGTATCCAGGCTGAAACTGGAAACGACAAACATTTTACCATATGTTGTAGATTAAAAGTATAGGGGGTTGGAGAATTACAAGCTTTGTAACTGCCACAACTTGCTGATGCGTTGAAAATGCATACAGATTGCAGACGGCTGTAAAAAAATGTATAATTCTTATCTTCAAGTTATGTTTAGTTGTTGAGCTTATTGCTAATTTTATTGTTTTAAGTGAGTGAGTAAGGGCGTCTGAGTGAGGCCCATTAATTCATCAGGATCATTTAGTACTACATTGAACATAATCTGCATTTATTTTCCAGAAAAAGTAACTTTAGAATGATAGTCTTTGGGTGTTTTTCCATTGGCCATTTTTCTCCATCTTTTGAGTATCTAGACAAAAAATGAGTTTAAGTTTACGAGGAGCTCGTGGCTAATTAATAACAGGTTAAGCTACGCTTGCCGAGGTTGGTCCGTAGATGGGTGACCATCTTTACACACCGAAACTCCTCCGTGCCTCGGAAAGCTCGTCAAGCCGTTGGTCCTGGCTGTCATTCGTGGATCTTTGACAGTCGTTACTTGTCGACAGAAGCCCGAAAGTCTGACAACCAGTAGGGCATCGTATAACCCAGTTACTGGGTAGTGGAGGTCAGATAGGCAGTCGCTCCATGTAAAATTCTGGTATGCAGCCGCATCCGGCTAGACTGGAAGCCAACCCCAACATAGTTGGGAAAAGGCTAGGCAGATTGACTAACTTATGAGTTTACCACAATCTCAGTAAGTAGCAATATCAGTGTGTTGGCTAACACTGTTTTTTTGTTATCTGTGATTATAAAGTAATTATGTTACTCACTATATTTCAGTCCTACCACATCGTTAGTTTTACAGCCATACACAACTGCGTAGTTCCTGTAATCAGTCGATATCACTGTCAGCGGGATTCCAACTGGATCTGAAAAGCACGATTTGTAGGATTATAAATAAATTAGTCTTTGCAAAGATGTCAGGATAATTATTGTTATATACCTACATAATTTCAAACAGTGACAGAATGACAATTAACAACATACTTGACGGCTCGTGCATACTGCCTCGAGCGACGCGACACCGGTAATTGTTCTACCGTAAGTTTCCTTAGTAATTGTTTTATTAAAGTCGCGTCGCGCCTGTTTGCGGGAGCCTAACAATTAATTTCCATGACTGTATCTCTCCTTAAACTATTGACCGCCCCAGTCGGATTAATACGACAAATGTTTAGAGCTCTCGCCGCTTCAGTCGTATTTATACGACTGAGAACCAATGTTCGCTTTTTTATGTCATTGAACCTTATTCTTCGTAGGTATTTATTTGTCGATTTATGAGCTGGGCGCTGGGGGCACGGCAATTGATTTAAAACGAAGCGGTCAACTCCATATCCCAAGGGCCTCCGAATTATCGCTCCACTGAACGGTATAATGTATGAATAATACTTAAATACTGATAAAAAAGTAATCATTCATCCATTAATCTAGATATTTGCATTACGTGTGTATGTACACCAGTGATTTCTGATTTTGATAACCATGCACTCTTTTTGATATGTAACGATAAGTAGTGATAATCTTTGTTTTGGTTTGGTTTTAACACACGTCAGTAGCTAATACATTTTATTGCCAGTGAATTTGTAATTGTTACGCTTTAATTTATTATTTAGAGCTGTGGTGGCCCAGTGGAAAAGGCCCCGACTTAAGAGTTGTACCACGCACCGTTCTGCGGACTGACTTACATTTTACCACCGTTCTGCGGACTAACTTACATTTATACCACGGTACGGGTTATTCTTGATTATGCTATGTTTCGATGCGAGAGAAGAAGAAAATAAAAGTGAGTTCATTAAAAATAATGTGGAAAGTGGTAACCGTCGTTTATATAATTATGTCGTAGGATGATTTGATAGCTGGAATTTTAGCGAAAACGCTAGGGATATTGCGAAAAAACGGGTAATTAGACAAACGTGAATCCTACATTTCTCAATTTTATTGGAAAAAGATAGGGTTTTTGCAAAAACACGAGTCGCTCTAGGATCTTTCACAGTCATTACGGATCGTCAGAAGCCCGAAAGTTTGACAACCAATCTTATCAAGGGGTATCATTACTCAGCAACTATAGATAGTAGCTCCATGTAAAATACTAGTATTCAGCTGCATCCCGTTAGACTGAAAGCTGACCCCTACATATTTGGGACAAGGCAGATAATGATGACGCGATCAGGTTCTAACTAATGTTTTTGGTTTAATTTGACAGTTAGAAAAGAATATATTTGTAGACATAAATAAAGTCTTTAAATAAGTAGTACTCACCAATATTACTCTCCTGTATAACAAACACAGCCTCATCTCCCGGCACATACGTAGTATTCAAATGCAGTACAAACTGTATTCCATCCCTCACGTATACATGCTCGATCTCCACCCGACGCCCGCAGTACTGGATACGTTTGAACGCACAGTCTCCGGCCTGCTCGTACCAGATCGGAAAGCGCTCGATTTCGTACCACTGGCCTAGGAACTGAAAGAAGAAGCATGAGGTTTTGTTGAGGAAACGGTAGAACTAGCTAGGCAGGGTGAATATTTAGAACTGGAACAGATGGATTTTTTAGATAATTAAGCGTCAGACCTGATTTGGCAAGGTAAGCTGTACTATTATTGGAGGTATCAAATAGGGAAGAATGCGTGAAGAATGGGTTACCTAGCAGTGGGGCGCTTTTGTTCAAATAACTACCTACCCTGTCTGAACCGACAGTCGCCTCACCTGATGTTAAGTAGTAACCTAGCAGTATGTCTGTTACATGTCATTACTCTCGTAGAGTTTTAGGGGTATGAGGAACAGGGTGCAAAGTTCACTCATCCTAAGGGAGGATCCTCCGACTAGACGGGTGTTGTGTCTGGCGGGCAATTGCCCAAGAATTGATGTCGGATAGTCTTATAATATGTTAATTGCGCGGTAAACTTAAATAGCGCGATGCAGGATTTGTGACGTCGTCTTTGATGCATAGTTCGCATGTGGCGATGTAGATGCCGCCACAGAGTAAACGTGAATTATCTATACCATTCATCTTCTAACCGAAACTTGGTTTGTAATGCGGCTTGGCTGTAGGCTCAAAATGAAAGAGACGGTAACGAATTGTGAATTGAGTAGTCTATGACCTCCTGTGTCATATAAGTTATGGTTGTCTATAAAAACCTGGAACTCAAGAGACATAAACAAAACATAGGTTACTTATACTAAAAAGTAGACGTAGATATAATTATTTACTAACCTATTCTTAAAACACCCTGTAAGGAATCCCGGTTTTTTAAGACTCTTTAAGAAAAGTTAAGCGGAATAGGTTAGTAGCTAATTATATCTACGTCTATTGTATTTTATAATGGATTTCCGCCAAGTCACGCCTGAATCAATGAACTACTTATACTAAAACACATTCAAAACGGCTCAAGAAACTAACCTCTTCCAAATCAAAGAACTGCATAGTCTTAACATCAGCACAGGTGCCAAACTGCAGCACCTGACCACCACACAGCACCCCAAACGTCACCACTAAGAAATTAACCAAAAACAATTGCCTACACATATTTACTATTTACTTAGTCTGATCTTACTGAGTGGCTTCGAGATCTGATCTTACTGGGTCAGATTAGATTACTGACTATCTTTATCTCGAAGGTATGCTGATATCGGAAATGGTGGCGGGTTAGTTATCTTTGTTAATGACATGGTTTGTACTGGGTTTGTCTGGAGTTCTGTTGATTGTGGTGTAGAAAAAAGAATTTAACATACATGACATACATGTCAAGTAGATACCGTCAGCATAGAAGTAAAGTCGGTTAAAACTTCAGTTTTTAACTGAACACTAAAGTCAGCGACACATTACTGTGTCGTGTTGTGTCGTAACGCGGGATACACCAATCAGACGAATCTGTTCAGTACTACGTCAAATCACAACGAGTTTTTATTGGCTAACACTGCATCACGACACGACACAATACAGTAATATAAATCCGGCTCTATTCTTACAAGAAATAAGGAAACTTAAACAGATGCAACATTAAAGCTTACGTATATTGGAGGAGTCTAAAGCCTCGTGCAGACTGGCGCGACGCGACTCTCACATTACAATTCCTACGAAAACTTCACGGTAGAACAATTACCTACCTGTGTCGCGTCGCGCCGTCTGTCTGCACGAGGCTTTAGACTCCTCCAATATACGTAGGAATAAGGAAGTACGTGCCAATTTTCGTGTCTGTCCGTGTCTACCAACTCTACATTCTGATAAGTGTATAGAGATTAGTGCAATTACTTGCTACAGCAAATGTCAGTTACTGCTGCAGTTAACAATCATACTGCTGTAGCAATAAATGCCAGCCATATCCGAAACATAAATAAAAAAGTGTAGATAATGGAGCAAGCAGTCTAAACATAGACAAATCCGCAACAAAAGAAGACCTTAATAGATTTTTTTAAACAGTTTAATAGCACTTGCTAACAAAAACTGATCCATTCAAATAAGAGGAAGTAAACTTCCTATTTTACTTATAATAATAAACACCATTACAAACGAATTGTTACCTTTTTTAGATCAGAATTAACAATACCTTTAGAGGTTTAGGCGGGAACTGAAACAAATCATTCTGGCTTGTATTTTTTTTTTAAATCAAGTATTAACTTATTGTTGTTCACAGCTGGGGAAGAATCTATCCCAAGAAGATAGTAGGTTACTTAAGTACCTACCTATTGCTTGTTTCACTGGTGGTTAGAGGCGTTTGTTCTTAAAGTTGGCAACGTCGCAAATAGCTGTCAAATATTTTCTTGTTTTGATTAATTTCGCAATATTATTGTAACTAGAATATTAATATTGAATTGCAATTATAGCACTGAATTTGATGTTGTAACCGTTTTAGGTGGTTTTTTTACATCTAAAACTAAATATTCGGTGTTACGATATTAATTATTGCATTTCATAGTCAATATTCTAGTTCACTAGTTAGCCATATTTCTTATTTTCATACAGTAATTTTGCCAAATTGATCAAAACAGCGAGATATTTGACATCTATTTGCGACGTTGCCCACTTTCAGAATGCACGCTCTTAAGTATTAAACAACGCAAGTTTTCCCGCCGTATTGGTCATTTGTCTGAGCCTTGTAAATCGGTCAATGAAAGTATAGCGTGGAAATAAGATTGTCGTTCCGTAGGTTATTTGTAAATCTCTTATTTGTGGGTGGTGATTCTAAGATCTTAAATAAATAAATCTTAGTTAAGTTCATTTCATTTATTTGCATACCATAATGTGAATTAAGTTGTTACAAATAGGCTTAAAGCTAAGATACAGTTATGGACCCTGTAGGCAACATAAGTAACAAGGGTTAATAATTAAAATTAAACATTCAAATTAAATAATAGCATTTAGAACATGAGAATGATGCATAGCATTTAGAAGATGAGAAGTTCTTGTATGCAAGGTGGAGATGACAATACAACAATAATTAATAGAACTGTGTTTAACTAATGACGTTATCAGTCCGCATAAGAAAATTCAATCATAGATCAACAATACTTTAGTCACTATAGCTAGTCAAAGATGTGCAAAACCCATAGTCGGCGTATTACTTTACTATTTAGCTTGTTTGAAAAAAACTATTTTTTTATTTCAATGTTAGGATTTATTTGATAGTTCCTAAATACTCCTATGCATTAATATTGCCAGTGTTTACATTTATTGTTGTATTGTCCCACATTGTATAGAGTCTGATAATTTTTGGTGTGCTGTGCACATAATGTAATGTTCTAAAGTATCGAAAAAAAAATCTGTGATGAGTTCAATTCCGTAGACTTTTCCATGCTACCAGCTTAAGTTTTAGGTCTAACAGTTACAGGTCTTGGTCGTCAGGTTTATCCAAATCTAACAGTGAAAATAAATTCACACTTTAACACAAAACCCTCAAGCCTACACAACAAACCTCCCCGGAACTCTAAACTGAAGCCAACAAAAACTATTCTCGTTATAAGACGTAACTTTTTGCGTCAGGTTTCAGTTGCATGCCAGCATCGGCAGCCTATGTTTGTTACAATGTTGGTCCAATGTTTTGTGTTGGCTGTCCTGGCCTTAAATGTGGAAGGTGCTATGATGAATATGAGCTGTCCTGTGGTGACCCCGAGAGAATTGGACTGGAAAGCGGTAAGTCAAGTGAAATTTTGGAGTATTTTGGATTGAATAGTGGACCTAGCAAATAGTTCCTCATTGGTTGGTGTTGTCAGTCTATTTCCGGTATCTATTCCGGGTTAACGTACTGTTAGAACGTCAACAACTGAATAGCGCCAAACAAGACAACTATTATCTTTAGTGGTTGTACTCAACTGCAATGAATTTGATTTAAAAAAACAAAAATTGTTTTATCTATATCACAAAGTAAAGAGCGTGTAACATCTCAGATCCCCTTGTCTAAAGCCCTTGTCACCGAATAAGTTCAAAAATGGAACAGTCGATATGTTTTGAAAAATCGCCGCTGCGATGAAATAATCTGTTACGGGAACTTAATCATAGTTGGGGAAACAGTCCCTTTAATGTTCTTCTCGACCCTCGACCGTAATACTTACAGCATCTTTTCAACCCCACAGCTCGATGGCGTCTGGTATCTTACAGCAGTAGCGACAGAAGACATGGTGGTACAAGGTGACTGTGCTACCGTCAACTTTGACCACCAAAACACAACAGATGTATCCATCAGCTGGATCACTAACAACACTGTGACGTTTTACAACGGATCTGTTGCTCTGATCCCGGATCCGAACAGCAACAGTACTGGGGATCTGTTGCAGGTGACTTATGATGGTAAGGTATTGAATCCTTTCAAAAATCTTAGGATGTTTTAAGGTGTTGTATTTTTCCCTCCAGAATATAATCGAACCACATTTTTAGTAAGTACTTTATGGTGTTGGTGATGGCTGGAGCAGGCACTATATGTGATTGTACTAAAGAAATGTATAATATTAATTATCTATGAGGCACCGACTTATTGACTGCTCGTTGGCAAGCGCTACTGCTGAGCATGACGTCGTGGGTTCGATTCCCAGGTCGGGAAGTGTTATTGGGTTTTTCTATCTGGAATTTCTCAGTAGCAGCCCGGAGTCTGGAGTTGTGCCCGGTTGATGGCAATAGGCTCGCACCCTATTACATGGGACCTAAACATATCTGGCGAAATGTGGGTGTACTATAGGTAAACCTCTGCCTAATCCTTCGGGGAAATAAGGCGTGATGTTATTATTATCTATGACGCACTTAATATTTTAGGTTTTTCTGCCTTCATAACCGTATTTTTAATCGTATTCATCATTCTCTTGCCCTTACCCCAACTTATTTGAGATTGGCGCAATAGGTCTTCTTCTCCCATATTTCTCAATTGGTTATCTCAGTAGTCACCCTCTTTCCACAACAGTCCATCCATTGTTTCTTTGGTCTTTCCCTACTCTTATAGCCACTCCAAACTTTTACATATCACTTACCTACCGTTCTTCTTTTCTTACTTATCTTTATATGGCATTAAGTCCGCCTCCGTACATTTGTGTGCTTGAAGTATTATATAAATAAAAATAATAAATAAAATCTTATAAAAAAATTACAACAAAGAAAACAGCGAAATTTGGAAACATTGCCTCTTGTAAACACATCAAGTTACGAACAACTACGAGCTCTTTATTCACACTTCATCGCTAATTCCTTCTACTTAGTACTAAGTGAATTAACAGGTATACAGCATTAACACCACTCAATAACTTGGTCAGCTGATAAGGACCTAAGTAAATTATAATCTTCAATTTTTCTTTGCAATATAGCCCTAGAGAGGAGGAGGCTAATTTATAATAGCTGAACGGGTAGATCCATCAGGTTATGCTACTCTTCCGGGGTTTGTTCGTGTATGGCTGACCATCTTTACGTACCGAGACTCCTCCGTGCCTCGGGAAGCACGTTAAGTAGTTCAGGCTGTCATTCGTAGATCTTTGACAGTCGTTATAGGTCGTCAGAAGCCCGTAACGGTAAGTCTAACAACCAGTTCAAGTACCAAAGGGTATCGTATTCCCCGGTTACTGGGTTGTGGAGGACAGGCAGTCGCTCCATGTAAAATACTGGTATTCAGCTGCATCCAGTTAGACTGGAAGCCGACCCCAACATAGTTGGGAAAAGGCTAGACATATTGATTGTTGAGCCATATATTATTGTAAAGTTTCCGAAAAAGTTGTGTCAATTCTACTCAGTACTTACCTCCGTGTAAGTCTAAAGTCTGATTTAGTTTTTGAATCCAATGTTAGCAATTATTATTTATTTTCTTTACTCAATAAAAAACTACAAGTCTCGGAAATTATATGAACAGTAATTGGATCTATCAAATTGGATTAATTCATTCACACGGCGGAATCGACCTTGATTTTGGCAACGTCAACTTGGCCTATTGAAATAAATTCGAAGACATGTGACATCTACCAATCCGCACTGGGCCCGTGTGGTGGTTTGTGGTTTCTTTCAAATTTGAGAAGGAAACTAATTATCAGTTAAAGTAGTATATAACATAACTTCAAGGCTGTTTTTCCCGAAAAGTGAGGCAGAGGTGTACCCATGGTACATCCTCATTCTGCCAGTAATGGTTTAGTCTCATGTAGTAGCGATTAAAGTAATAAAGTAAAGACTGTAATCTGTTCGATTAATGCCTTAAGAGGGTTTATTCTGAAAGTTGGCAACGCCGCAAATAGATGTCAAATATTTCGCTGTTTTGATTAATTTGATAATATTTCTGTATGGAAATAAAAAATGTGGCTAACTAGCGAACTAGAATATTGATTATGAAATGCAATAATTAATATCGTAACACCGAATAGTTAGTTTTAGATGTAAAAAAAGTATTTGGT
Organism: Eupsilia transversa; assembly: GCA_914767815.1. Classification (NCBI taxonomy): domain Eukaryota; kingdom Metazoa; phylum Arthropoda; class Insecta; order Lepidoptera; family Noctuidae; genus Eupsilia; species Eupsilia transversa. The sequence continues at coordinate 11,083,065 of OU611891.1, forward strand.
AACTTTCCAAATGCCTTTTTTTCACCTAAAACGGGTACAACATCAAATTCAATGTTATAATTGCAATTCATTATTAATATTCTAGTCAATTGATTAGCCACATTTCTTATTTCCATACAATATTATTTCCAAATTAATCGAAACAGGTAAATATTTGACAGCTATTTACGACGTTGCCAACTTTTAGGATGCACCCTCTTAACACGTGTGATTCCGGATTTTTTATTTGTCTGTTTGTGATGTCTTGTTTATATCTTTTTAGTTGAGTTTTTTGTCGTAGTTGGGTTTTAGATTTTATAACTTTTTTTTTTCTTTGATGGCTCACGTCGCTGTGACAAACTAGTGGAGAATTCACGCCAGCAGGGTGAACAGTTAGCGATCAAGTATTGGTATAATTATATATCTGTTTTATTGACATACATTTATTGGACGTTTATCGGACGCTTCTTCATCGGCAATGGGACAGCTGGCTTATGTCTTGTGGTAATCAATGCTTGGCTATAGGTAAACTTTCTGATTTTCTTTAACAGATGAAAAAACTGAAACCTACTCATTCCTCGACGTGAACTACGACCACTACGCGGTCGTCTTTGCTTGCTACAATAATGATGATGGAAACAGCAGTACTTGTGAGTACCCAGCTTTAATCTTTACTGACTGCGTTCGGTACAGAGAAGTACACAAGTAAATATGCTAGAGGTTATGCGAGCGGTGCCCTTGACCGACGCTCCATAGAGAAATCCAAGGGCTTGTACGGATTCCGTCATTTATTAGTTACTTCCTTTCTTGCGGTATTTACTCCTAAATGCACGATTGTGCTCGTCCTCTTCAGCACTTCAGCAGCAGGGCTCTAGGACTTCCATTGGAGCAGATTGTTTCAAGTGCACGTGCAATCCTATCACGAACCATCGCCACGTGTCGACAAGGTTTATCGACAAGAGGTACATTAATAATTTCCTAAAATGGATGATTTTTATGGAAGTAGTCTGCGAAATTTAAACTAACATTGAATTTTTCATCATGACTACTTCGGGCAGTAGCTAGCGTCAAAACTATTTAGGCCAACCGCTGCGTTTAGCGGGTGCACGGAGCGGGCACCCGCGCGGCGTGCTGTTTTCTATTTTCATCCTTAGAGCAGCGCTGCGTGAGGCGGGTGGGTGTCCCGTCGCACGAGGCCCATAGAAAACAGCACGCGCAGGGGCGCCCACTCCCTGCGCGTGCTGTTTTCTTAACGCAGCGGACGGCCTTAGTCATTATGGCCGCCACCGGGTTCAAGAACGCGTTGTAAAACATAGCAGCTATTGAAATGTTAGAGACAATACGCCTGTCTCGATACAGTCTACCATGATTTGCCGTTTCGAGACGCGTGATTCAATTGGATTACACGCATGGATTGCAGGCTGTTTGCTGATACGCATAAATTACACGTGATTCCATTTAACACTGCTTCAAGGTGTCCATCACTTTAGTGTTGATTATGTTTGCATTTTTTGCTTTGCTGTCGCGCTTCTTACTATAACTGAAAAAAACTAGGAAAACAATGCAAGATTATCGACAGTTCCTATGTACAGTTTGCAGAAGAAAGTACGATTTGTTTTTATGACATTGACAATTAGTTACCTACCCAATTATGTGGACACACTAAGTATATGTATAATTATTTTGAATAGTTTTTTTTTTATCTTTTGAGTAACGGACGCTTATAACTTGAACGTCTTTCTACATTGTTCTCACATGTATAATTTAATCATGAATGATGCAACGAAAATTAAAAAAAAAAATAAGATTGGCCGTGGAGTTTCTTGCCCGTTCTTCTCCATAGGTACCTACTACGCTTTGAAATGGGCAACTGGCTTTATATTTCTGACTAACCGTCTCCTTGACAATTAAAAAGTGCCTGTAATTGGTTTAATTGAAATAAATGCTTTTAGTTTGAGTTATGTCATAGACTTATGTTATAACCTACCACCGATGTGAAAGGAAATACATTTTTTGTATCAGCATGAGATAATATTATACCTTTATGCCTTAGTAATCATTAATCAACCAGCCTGGGTGTTAGCTGAGTAGCCTTTAGTGGAAACTCAATGAAGTTAAGTTCACTAATCGTACTTTTAAGGTCAAACAACGATGAAAATGGGGAAAACCGCAGGTTATCCAGTCACCGTCAAAAGTGAAAAATGTCAATTACATTGAGTTTTTGTGGCGAGCGGTAGTGATGGTAATTTGCCGGTTAACTGGAGGCCACGCGCGGGCGCACGGAAACTAACCGATTGGAATACCTTTCAATTACTTGCCCATTTACGAGAATGGTTGCAAAGGTTCCGTAAATGGTAGAAGTATTTTACTGAGTGATAAATCCTAGGAGTCTATTCCTGATTGGTTTTGGAAAGTGATTTTTCTTTTTAAGATTTTTTTTTTGGCCAGTTTATTTTAAGTATTTTGTTTTGGTCCTTTGCGCCGAAAAGAATTTACTATGTACATGATGTACATGATATGAACCGTAAATTACATAGTATATAGTTCTATTATTATGACTGTCGACTAAGTTTTGGAAAATGTAAAGAAATTTGGTTTTACAATTTTATTTTATCTACAGCGGATCTTATTGGCCACTAACTCGATAAAACCTTTTGTGCAGAACTTATTACACCAACTGAAAGCAATCACTTAGCTTAATAGCGATTCTGATCAGCCCTGATAATATTATCGACCATTTCAGGGGTGCTACACTTTATTTTAGGTGCAATAGTCTGTCTATTGCACCTTGTGGTGTAATAGGTTTAATTATTACATTATTACTTACATACTTATGACTTTATGTCATTATTATAATTGTTTTTTTTTTAATCATTTTGTTTTCTTTGTTCTTTATCATTTTTATTTTATAAAGAAGAATGATCATATAGTGATGTCTCTAAAGATCCACTGAACCCTCCATAGACACGTAGATGACATCCAATTTAAACTTTTTTGCGCATTCTAATTCCAATAGAATTCAAACCTCTTTATCTAAATGATTACTTGTATTTGGACGACTGATTATTTTAATTAAACGTGTGGCTGCCGTAACTTTGATTAGCTTCCGACATTCGTAGTTAATTTCATAGAATCAGATGGTCTATATAGATCTTTTTGATTATCAAGAAATACTTAACTGCGTAATCTAATCGTTCATCGGCTAGTTATGCCGCCGTGTGTATCGAATTTGGTAGCTATTAGTTAAATCGCAGTTCAGAATCTAAAATATGTCCAAAGATAACTTTTGTAGTAACAGAATGATTATGGATAATGTGTGTTTTTACTGGCAAATGAGACCTATGAATTGTTGCTAGTATTCGAAATGAAAACGAAAAAGAATCTTCGGCTTTAGGCTTATTTTCGGTCGAAAACGACTTTTACTTTCGCTACTACTTTCGCTGTACACTGAAATGTTGTTTGTTTTTTTTTTGTCGTGGTTAGAATATACCCATCACATGGTGGAGTTTCGCTAGCTAATTAAATTTGACACTATAAAAAGCATATAGAAATTATTAAAGTCCTTTCACAGTTAATTTACCTCTCTGTTATTGCATCACTGTCAAAATCATAGTGATCTTTATTTTCGTTACAATACGGTTGCTGTTAAGTTTCTGCTGTCAATGGTCAAATCTGTGAAAGGACTGTTGAAGAAATGCAATAGAAAATACCACAGTAAAAATGACGGGTCGTGCAGCAGTACTCCACAAAACTTTCCATAAACGTATTCACTTTTTTTCAGATGAAATATGGAAGCTCACCCGTACACCGCACCTAAAAGACACAGACGCTGTCAAATTGGACCAGGCTATTGCCAACTACAGTCTTCAGGATACCCAGTTCATCACTTTCAACAATACTGAAGACACATGCAGGGTTAACAGCGGCCATCAGCTAGACACTTCCACTCTTGTGATGACGTCGGCGGCTGCCCTTGCGCTGTTCAGGCGGTTTTATTGATATGACGTTTCAATGAGTATAGTTTTGATTTCAGAATGTTTCGATAAAACATGTGATTATTTTGTGATAACAGATTAATTGTGGATACTGAAAATTAGTTCCGTGATTGCATTTGTGGGACTTTTTTATTTCCAGTTATCTAATTGCGTACCTAAGACATTTTTAAACGGAATAGTCTAAGGGCAGATTCGACCAAACAGGAATACATTTTATCCGCGGAATAAGATTTACTTCTGACAGTTTCCGTATGGAGAAACTGTCATAAATTCAAAAATTCGAAAGAGAGAGAGTTTATTAGTTAGAGAGTTTATTCTGCGGATAAAATTTATTCCCGTTTGGTCGAATCCACCCTTAGACTATTCCATTTCATTTTGACAGTCCAACAACATTCAATGCGTGTTCAGCAGATTTTTTTTCGAATTTATAAAGCAATGGAATAGCAATCTGTTTCAAAACGATTCAGATTGTGATTGATCGTGTATTACGCAATTAGGGTGCTGGTGTCCTGTCTTTGTTTTTGCCTGTAAATAAGTCGGTTTGAAAACCTGAAATAGTAAACAAATGTTTCATATTACTTGTTGTGGTCAATCGATTTATCTATCAATGTAAGAATAATCTCATTTTTCCAAGAATTATGTCCCTTAGTTACTGCCTTCAATCTCTGTGATGTTTACTGAAATAGTGATTATCAATTTATGTACTTAAATAAACTGTTGAGGTTTTAATTTATTTTAAGAGTAAGAATTAAATAGTTTTGTTTGAAGGTTGTATTTTAATTACCTATTAGGTATCTTACAGCTGCAGTGATTTTGAAATTCACGCAATATCTTTAACATTAGGTACACATTGGTACTAGGTATAAGTTTAATAATACATAAATAAATAGTAAATATAATTACTATCAACCTCCTGCGAGGCAACATAGGCATAATATATGCTGATCTCCATTCGTTTTTATCCGACTGGGCTCCGTGTCCAAAAGTCCAGTTTGCCCTAAAAATAATACAAGTTAAAATTAAAAAATTAAATAACCCCCGACACAATTCCAGGTGATGCTGCAGTATCGGTTCAAGGTAACTATGTTCGTCTAATATCATTGAAGTAACAGAATACTAAATTTCGAATTGATCAGACCTGTGGAAGATGCGCACATCCAATCATCAACTAGAAAAGAGCTGATAATCTTCAAACGGCTGAACCGATTTTCTTGAATTATAGCTAAGAACACTCTCGATCAAGACATCTTTCAAATAAAAGAATAATAATCAAAATCTGTTCAGCCGTTTGGGAGCTACGAGGGAACAGACAGATACACAGATACAATACGTTAAGCTTATAACATCCCTCTTTTTCCGTCAGGGGTTAATATATTAATGAAAATTTTCCTTCCATGCGCAGCGACTTGAGATTTACTTGAATATTTGTTTTATATGGGAAGTGAGGGACCCTGGCTAAGTAATAACAGCCGCACGGGTCGATCGATTAGGTTAAGTTGTGCTTGCCACGACTGGCCTGTGGATGGGTGACCATCTTTACATACCGAGACCCTTCGGTGCCTCGAAAAGCACGTTATGCTGTTGGTCCCGGCTGTCATTCTTGGATCTTTGACAGTCGCACCGGGTTGTCAGAAACCCAAAAGTCTGACTACCAGTCTCACTTAGGGGTAACGTATTACCCAGTAACTGCATTGTAGAGGTCAGCTACTACATGTAAAATACTGATAAATAGCTGCATCCGTTTAGACTGTAAGCCAACCCCATTGCAACAAGTTGGGAAAGGGCTAAGCAAACGACCGTGGTGTAAAGAAAACCCTGTCAGAAAAATTGGTAGTTTTAGCGAATTTTTCAGTCTAAAAAACAATAATATACGAGTATGAAACAATAATATATAATAATAAAAAATTACTTATCTAATATTAAGAATCTAATTATACCTCTACTGCCATCTATCGGAAGGTCCTCGCATTACAATGAAGGTGACTGCAATAAAATTTACTATCAGTAAAACAAGCGTAGGTATATTTTGTACTTTGTCAGACTATTTGTTCTAGTATATCTACGTAGATGGCGCTGTAATAAAAAGCAAATTGGTCTGGAAAATTCGTTTATAATTATTTATGTATAGTTTAGTCGATATTACAAAATGAACAATAGGTATTGATGTTTCTAGAATCATTTTTGAGTTGTGGTTTTTCAGGCTTTTCTCTCACGAGTCTTCCGATGATCGCTATGGTATCAGATGCATGGCATAAACAGATAGTAGTAATTAGTCAGTTTTTTTTTAAATATCAGGCAAGAGAATTCTACTGACATAATCCCCTTGTACGGTCACGGAAATTAATTGTTAATCAAATTGACAACCTACGTCAATTTGCCGTGTTATCGCCAATTTTCTTAACAATTAATTTCCCGAGCAGTTTCCAATGGTGCAACATTTCAAATGTTATTTCCTGAAAATTCATACACTCAAGCTATTGCCTTCTGCAGATAATAAAGCTGTAAGCTAAACTTGGAACCACCCCAAATAAATGCAGTTCCAAGCTCATTTTTCCCAAACACAATCTTTCGATTAAAAAGCTTCATAGCAACATAATCTAAGTAAATTCTTGGCTTCAAACGATTTTGCTTAAACTTTATTACTCAAAGTTTAGGAGTTAGAGGCTCGTTGAGCTTTATAGCAGTTTTTACACGACCGCTGAAGCGATTGGTAAGGGAGCCTGCAGATACGATTCCGTTTTGTCGATATGTAAATTTCTTATCTTTAAACTCTTTGGGGTGGGTTTTGTGGGCATTATCGTGGAGCTGGTGGATATACAGTCAATAGTAAAAGTAGATGACACTTGTGAAAAGTTTTGTGTGAATAAACTGGATAGTTGTTATTGTTTTGTGTAAAAAAATGCATAGAAGTTGAATAAATGGTCCTTAAGGTTTAATTTTGAATTATCGATCGTAAGATAACTAAAATGCAAATAATCTCCGATTATAAAGTACAATATCCAACTTTTTCAGGACTGCGATAAGTTAAATTGTATTTTGGGCACTAGGACCGAAATCATTTTGTAACAGAGCCATTACTTAAATTAACGATATCGCGATGTTTCAAAGTAGGTAGTTCCTAAAAATGTAATGATCACTTTTTACAAATTGAACGTTTCTTATTAACATAATGTATGTACACACCTTTACAAATTGGCAACAAACTTACATTTTCTAGCTCTGAAACCCAGATACACTAACCCACATCCTTATCACAACACCCTAAGGTTTGCTTTAGGAGGAATTCAGTTTTCCAGCTGTATTGTATCATGTTCAGGGGTTGATTACCGTAATGCTATCAGGTAAGACGGTGAAACGGTAAGGATTGGTATTCTTTCTTCCTTCAGTGAACCGGTAGGTACTTCTAGTGGCGGTGAACTTAAGTGTCAGTTTAGTGCCGTTTTGTCAGTATACGACTTTCTTATCCTTTAAGTTACAGTAAGATGCTTATAGCGAGGATAATAACGTCGTGGCAGCATCTACAACGTCACATGCGAACTACGCATCTCACGGAAGTCATGCAAAATCCTGCGTCGCGCAAGCAGAGTTTACCGAAGAATGTATACAATGTCCCGACATCAATCGTCTGACACAACACCCGTTTGGTCGTAGAATCCTACCTTTTCTATGGATGATGAGTGAACTTTACACCCTTTTCCTCATACCTCTTTATCGTGATTTAATTATATAGGAGAAAATAATGTTTTATACGATTTTGCAAGATGGCACACCTGATTTTAGTTCTAACGGTTGCTGCGATGTCTCTAAAAGCGATATGAAAAGTGGCTATGAATGATATTTGAGGACTGTTGAGAGTTAATAATAATAGAAAATTAATCACACAATTTGACCAAGACTACTTCTGCACTTTAAAAGAGACTTTGTCCCCTGAGTTTGTTTTGCCATTTTATCTCAGGGGAAGTATGATACGAAATGTTGACTATATCTAGCTTTTTTAGTATTACTTTTTAAAAGTGATTCCTATTTACAAAATCAACAATTTCATCCCAATTCAGTACCTAATGCGATTTATGTTTGTTTATAAGTAAGTAAGCAAGTTTAACTGAATATGCGATATCATAATCAACGGGGTCCCTTCAATGGTGTCCCTTCACTATGTTGTGCTCTGGATTTTTTCAAATGTCGGTGTTGATCGGAGCGTTGACAGTCCAACAGAGTGCATCCCAGGGCGTTGTAAAAACACACTGGTAGATTTTTCAACTAAGCAGAGCATCGAAAATCTAGTAACCGAAAAAAAATCGCCCGTGCGGACCTGGACTTGTAGCACAGAATGGCAACACTTTTATAAAAACCTAAAACTAAAAATCCAACTCCATAAAAAGATAACCAAAACCGAATGAAAAACAAGATCCATCAAAAATTCAGGCATGGCGTGTGTATGTGTGTATATCGGCATTGTGTTTTTATTAAATTTTCGTGGTATACTCTCTCTATGGTGCGTAGTGACGTGAATGACGGAAACTACTGCAGTTTGTGTACAGTCCACAAAAGATATTATGTTACTAGCCTAGGAATCAAAAACTGCGTTAAGTAAAATAAAGAAATAAAGAAAATACATTAAGCTCAGACTAAAAGAAACAAATAAAAAGTTTAAAGTAAGAAATTAACAGGAAACAAGTACAGTAAAGCGAAGAAGTAAGTAAGTACATTATCAGCCTGGCTATCTTAAATAGCAGTCTAGTTGGTCTAATGTGTGGTTCTTTCCTCAAATACCTTTTCAGACACCAATCTACATAGTATTCGCAAGATTTGACCAAGATTACTTCTGACCTTGAAAAGAAATTTTAACCTCTGCGTTTGTATCGGCCTTTTTTCTCAGAGTAGTCAGAATGCCAAACATTTGGCTTTCTAAAAATGAAGTGAGTTGCCTGGTCACCTATTGCTTTTGTTCACTGTACCTACAATCCTACATGTCCATGTCAGGTATAGCTCGGATTTATGAAAGGTATGAGTCTGAAACGGAAGCTGGTATAGGTGTGGGTTTTTCGGGAGTGACGTGTTATTCATATTTTTATCAAATAAAGTGTAAAAAACTGGCTGTTCCATGGCTGACTATTTTAGATCTGTACGTCAATACCTACTGTTTTGGATATCCCAACGAGGGATAGCGACTCAGTGTTAATTGTGCTCTCAGCCTCCATAAGTACACACAGCAAAACTATTTAGTACTTACCAATTACATAGAAATAAAGAAGTGCTCAGAACAGCAATTATATTTTGCTGATCAGAGCATTTTTTATAATCCCCAAGTACGATTGCTTAAACAACAGTTTTGTCAAAACTTATTGGGTTGTTATCGGGTTTTTCCATCTGAAATTTCTCAGTAGCAGCCCGGGGTCTAGATTTGTGTCAGGCTCGCCTCTATAAAGGCTCGTGTATACTGGCGCGACTTGTCGCGCGACACGACACCGGTAATTGTTCTACCGAGAAGTTTTCGTATAAATTGTATTATTAAAGTCGCGACGCGCATGTTTGTAGGAGCCTTTACATGGGACTTAAACAAACCTGACGACATGTGGGTGTAGGTACTTAGGTACGCGGTAAAGTCCGAAAGGGATACCGTGGCCCCTGGAGAAGTCATTGGATGATTTACCACCCAAAAAAAAAAAAAAAAAAGGTTATTAGGTACACCTCTGCCCAAGCCTTCGGGGAAACAAGGCGTGATGTTATGTTATAAAAACTTCAATAATCCACACCCAACACTTTATAATATGCATACATACCTACATTTAAATTAAAAACTTGCCAGTGCCTTATCTGAATAATGAACAATGTCGGGATGCAAATGGATAAATATTCAGTGTTTAGTTTCAAACGAATTGGTAGATTGTCATGCCATGCGATGGCAGGGTGTCATGCTGAATTTGCATGATGCTGATACGATGGCACGATACTGCTTGTATTTATTATTAATAATATTTATTATTTGTGCTTGGCCAAATTTTGGTGTTGACAGAATGTGGTATAACACCGGCCGAATAACACCTCCGGTTTTTACTACGGCAATGCCAAAAGGAAGGGTTATTAAGATCATAATTATTAAGAGCTTCTGCATGATTGCTATTTCTATTATAAGCAACTTAAATAACATCGTAAACCTCATCTGTTTATTTAATAGTTTCTTGAAGAAATAGATAAAGAAATGATTTCTTTGCATATTTTCGAGAATTAATTTGACAACCTTCTTCGAGATAAATCAAAATTGCTGTACTGGTCAAAAACAAATGTCTATGCGGCCAGCAAAGTTACTATGAAAATACATATCAATCCGACCTGTGAGCTGTGTAGCGGCCAAATAAATTACTATGAAAACTCATATCTGTCGTGTTATTTAAAATTGGAACTGAATTTTTACTTCCATTTTTACACATGACAACCAAGGAGCTAAGTTATCAAAGATTTTATTTAAAGTTCGATTTCGCTTGCAAATATAAATGTTTAAAGTAAAGAAGAAACAAATGAATTGGTGCGTGAAAAATTTTCGTTGTCTGTCATTGATTCTAGAATGTTTAATTAATTTACTTTGTTTGAATTTCCGCGCATTATTTAAGAAGAGTACTATACAAGCCTTGGCTGCAACAAGGCATTCACGTATGTGTTTCACGATCGTCCATCAATGCAAGTTGCAGGCCGCGACAGTAATTTGCTATTACCGTACGGTATGCATTTCTTTTTAACAAGAACAAAGAAGAAAAAGAAAAGAGTTGAAGAGGTGAAGGTGGCCATTATTGTCAGTATACTGTACAACACTTATCGTAATCTTAACTAAATAATTATATTTGTATCGCGTACTTCAACTATCAAGACGTGTTGTAATAAAAGTAGTGTATAATAATGTCGGCGTTGTCTGGAAATCTTTATGAGTCACATAATATTCTTATTGTTTTATTTGATTGATGTCATAATTTTTATGGCAGCAATCAATTAATATAACAATCCATGTTATGGATTCAAAATATATGCGTGCCGATAAAAATAATTAGAGTAATCAAGGTGACGTGACTATAAGCACATCACGAAAGCATTTTCGGCACCACATCGTTATCGTGACAGGAAATCTATACTATATAACGTGTTTTTTTGCATCGCATAACTCTAGGGTTATATGCTAGTTATGTAAAAATAATACAAAAAGTCCTAGAATATGTGGTCCAAAAATGCATAGAAAACATCAATCATAATTAACATAAGTTTCATTGATAAGTACGAGTAAATAAATTCCATTCAAACCAATTATTCATAATTATTTAAAGCTAAGAAAATGCGACGTTGTCATATTTCACGTAAGGGTGTAAATAATCGTGGCTTTATCGAATTATTTTGTATGAAAAATGAACACGAAAAAAGACGCTGTAGGTGCATTATATTATAATTATTATATTATGTAGTGATAGTGATAATAAACCTGAAGAGTTTTTTTTGTATTTTTTTTGTTTGAGCGTACCTGTGGGATTAAAAAAAAAAAACAAAACAACAGCGAATCTTTTTTCAAAGTCAGTAAAATAATATAATAACCGAAAGTCACATACATCTTACATTGTAATAATATAAAGCTCCTATTTTACGGCATCTGCAGTAGGAACGTGTTCGTTACCTACAAATCATAATAAAAGAGCAAGGAGCCCATAACTCGGGCATCGATAGCGATGAGCATGTTCCGGGGTCCAAATCGGCCCCACGGGACCTCCTATCGGCTGAACGTGCTGTGTTGCTGAAATTAAATTCGCCAATCGATAACCCTGGTATAGTAGGTAGGTGTGCTTGTACTCTTAATTTTGGGCAGCGACCGAAAACCTTTATTTAAATAACCGTACAGGTACCGATTTTGGCGACTTCTACAACTAAGGTTACTGCTATCTGGGTAACTCCCAAAGAAGAAACATGTTACCTCTTTTAGGTTACCGTTTTAATACCGGTTACACATACACAGGCAATGCGCCTCACGAACCTAACTAAGTACCTATTTTTGAAGACACACTGACAGATAAACACGTACATAACTACATTTTCCCAATAAAATAATTCCCTCTAAAGAACTAAATAACCTAATTTCCCCTCAAATGAGTGAGGCCGATAATTCTATTATTCTGACTCATTGTCGAGATTTTTCTTTGTCTCTCAAGAAAAATGGTGACCATTGTGATGTAATGGAGGCCTTGCGAGGCCAAAAAAGGCATTTAGGCTATTGTACTGCAGAATTCTTTAGGAGACATCATTCCAAGTTATTTAGAGCATGCCTAGGTTGTTCGTTGTATCGTTTGAAAGGAATATTTTTTGGTCCTTATTTTAAAGTCAAAGACGTCTTTTGAGTCGCTTTGAAAAAATTTGTTTATTAAAAAATATCTTTCTTGTAACTTGCAGCTAACCTAACTATTTCTTTTGACAAATAATTCGTTCAGCTTTTGCTAATAACGCGGATTTATTTAATTAAATTGACGAAATGTGCTACTGTCGTGCTAGTAAATTGGCTAACAATCATTCAATAGAGTGATGAAGGTCACTACGTTCTGGGTATCGATCGATCAAACTGCTGCTCAACCAATATCAATTGCAAATATTTTTAGCTCTTTAATGTAGAGGATAAATGTGATATTTATCCCGACTTAATCCTATCCTATACTATAAAATGAGCAATATTTGTGAATATATAAGTGTGTATACATGTAATCATACTATATTAATAAGACCTTAATGTACCATGTTTTAAAGCAAATATAGAATAAATTATATCCTATGCTATTCTATATTGGTAATCATCGTTCTCGAAAACGGCTCTAACTATTTCGATGAAAGTTGCAATATATGCGATGTTTACGGGGACAAAAAATCGATCTAGCTTAGGTCACATATCTAGGAAAATTCTAGAGCTACTAGAGCTCGGTCGGCCAGGTACTAAATATTAAGAGGAAAACTCTTTCTCTCGTTGTAGTAGGAATCCTCTCATCACCATCATTGTGGCGGCATCTACAACGTCACATGCGAACTACGCATCAAAGACCTGACGTCACAAAGTCCTGCATCGCGCTATGAGAGTTTACCGCGCGATTAACATATATAACAAAAGGCAATTGCCCGCCAGACACAACACCCGTCTGGTCGGAGGATCCTTCCTTTTCAATAGAGGATGAGTGAACTTTACACCCTGTTCCTCATACCTCTAAATCAACTTCCCTTGTCCCATGTTACTTGGGGTTGGTGCAACACTTCTCTTTCCACTCTCCCTTCTCAACCATCACGCTATCGTCACTCCCTTCTCTTTCATATCATTCCTCACAAAGTCTATCCATCTTTTCTTTGACCTTCATCTCCCTCTCCATCCCTCAACATTTATATTCATCACTCTTTTAGTCACACGAATCCTCTCATGAGATGAAAATATTAACTAGTAAGTTAGTTGTAGGTGCGACGGATCAATCAATTATTTTGTTTGCGCCTATACATTTCTTGAACAAAGGTCATTTTAAAATTCCATTTTCCATGCAAAATTTTCTTAATACTTTTCAAACCAGCACAGGATCTTGCACATGAACATTTAGAAATCGTCTCTAAGCTTCAAACTATTGTCCTGGAAAGTACAGTCTGCTTTATCCTATTCAGTTAGTTAGATTATCCGTTGTTCTAGCACTAAGTATCTAATATATAAACGTCTCACTCGGTTCCTGAGTAATTTGCTTTCTCCTACATACAATGTGTTAGTTTAGGTGTTTGCATTCAAGTTTAATTGCCATTTCGATCCGGGAATTATACCCGATTTCTCAGTCACTCAGTGAATATTTACCCACATGTTTTTTTTTCTGTTAAATTTTTGTGCGTCACACGTGATAAATGATAAATGATTTTTTTCTACAATAATATGTCTTTCTCTGGTCAGTTCATTTATTAGCTATTGTGATTGTTTTTCTAACTAATTAATGATCAGTCAATTATGTCACATAACATGATAATATTAGATGCCAAAGGAGTTAGAAATGCTCTTAAAATACCCTGTTGTTGAGCGAATATCTGAAGCATTCTTTTGTACTACTGTACAAGGATGATGATGAACCCATAATTGTGCGTGATCCAACACGCACTTGACCGGTTTTTTCAATTAATTTTCACAAAACAATTGAACTACCGACAATGCTCCCTGAAAATGTCATTCAAGCGGAAAATTTTAATGATCCATGCAGCCTTTCTTGTAGCACTATACTTCTAGAATTTTCAGCATGGTCACACTCACACTTTACGATAAAAAAAGCAATCAATATAACCCGATTTTTCCGCTTGTCAACGTCAAAATACTACAGGTTTAAAAAAATAACAATAACAACATAAAGAATAATATAATTATTATGACAAGAACTGTGGAGACGACCGTATTAAGAAAGAGGCGTCGGGGCACTGAGGAGGTAACCGGGCGGGAGAATTCAATACTAACAACCTACTAATTTGACAGCTACAAGAGCACAGTTAGAAAAATCGAGTTATACCGCCACCGCAATCTCTTCACGTTCAAACTTCAAACCGTCAAATGCAATTTTAATGAAAACAGGTAAGAGCCTTTGTACTTTTTTATTTTATTCGTCGGCATGTCCCAGCTCTCAGTACAAACACTAGGTTCACTGAAAAAGGATTAAATCGATCCAATTCTGCCGGCTACTTTGTTTGCTGCGGATTTTTCGACGGTCAATGTTCGAAATGGTGAATTTTGGACGCAGTCAGGCGGTTGTTATCGCAATTTGCTTTGTAATTTTTTATTTTAATGTGATTGGTCATTTTTGCGGTTTGGATCAAGTTGTTGTCGAAATTGAGATTATAATCTCAATTTCGACAACATTCATATTATGAGGCATTTCAGATTTGTTCCTAAGATCAGCAATACAAAGATATAGTCATTGTATTGCGTCCGTGTTAAGTTTAGAATTGGTTGATCTGGTTTTCAATCCATGTAGAAAGAAGGAGAAAGCAGATAAATTCAGACACAACATTGACAATGTGACTGTAATTTTACTAGTAGCAAACAAAATATTGAATAAAAATAAATATGGTTTTATAACAGAACAAAGCAACACTGCTTGGTTGCTCAAATTTTATGTGGCAGTATCCGAGATATCTTTGTCTAACTTTATTCAGAAGGAGTAACAGGACATACCTAGTAGAAAATCATTTTTCTACATACATTCTCTACAAAACCTCCATATCATCTGAATAGGACACCATACACTGGTACGCTCCAAGTCACAGGTACTACACGATTGAATACTACGCCGCCATTATATTCCACGCTCCTGCCACTTCGTCCTTTGTCCACGCAAACGCGTGACTGATTCCATACTGATTCTGTGCACGCTCTGAAACGAAGTGCACCGAACCAGTGGCCACCCAGAAACTATGGGAAAAAATAAAAGCAGCTATTTTTTTTGTTGTGAAAATCCTTTTGTTTGAAGACCCACTTTTTTGGCGGCACGATGTGAACAAGTCCGGGTACGGGCTTAGTAGCACTACGAAATTCGACATCTGAAATGGATGTTTTTTTATGGTTTATTAGTAGGGTGTGTGGGATTTACTCTGACATTATATAATAGTGAGTCTCTGTCTTTGTTGAACGTTTTACGTTTATACTTCTGAAAGGATTTGATATGCAGAGAGAATTCTTTGAACCTAGCTACAACGGAATAATAATAAAAGAAAGCTTTGTTCGACTTTCAAGCTGTCTGAAATCTGAAAAGATATCATAACGACGTCATGTTTTGTGACAGAGTCTTTAGATATTGAATTGTTTGAATGATTACCGACATGATATAATTAATCATTATTAAAAAAACAGAAATGACCATCAACATGTTTCACGGACTTGTCACACCATAATTTACATATCGAAGAGCTCACTATAACGAACGATTCTCGACATAAACATGAAAAAACCCTGATAAAAGAAAAAGACTTAGAGTCTGTTTCAAACGCGATGCTCTTGTTATTTTGCTATCGACCAGTTTTTGTGTTATCCAACAAAATATCGCACTATATTTCCAATAGACTAGGTTTTTCCGGGACAAGTTATTAAAAGTTGTATTCCCCACGCGTCGCTCCGGGCCGAGGTAATGACAAGTTTCCCGTGATAAACCGGGTAAACCGGGACTGGGTAAAGCTAGTTTACCGCGTAAACTTGCTTTATAAAGTAGAGCGATAACTGTTTATAAAACAAAATTTTAGTTGCGATCGGGTTGTTTTGCCTATTAGATAAAAAAGAGATATAAAAAGAGCATAAAATGAACAGTTATGTGAGGCATAC
Source organism: Eupsilia transversa (assembly GCA_914767815.1). Classification (NCBI taxonomy): domain Eukaryota; kingdom Metazoa; phylum Arthropoda; class Insecta; order Lepidoptera; family Noctuidae; genus Eupsilia; species Eupsilia transversa. The sequence goes on from OU611891.1 coordinate 11,099,373, forward strand.
ACGGTAAGGTCCACCACCGTCACCAAACACACTACCACACAAAATATAAGCTTTGGTTTACCTGCGCAAGCAGTGGATCGTAGCTTGTCATAAACTAATCTTTGAGATCACTGGTTTACAGTGCAGGTGAAGTAAGGAATCACAGACATACAGAGTAAGCTACTTTAATTGAAATCGTTCTATATTCCTTTTTATATAACCACATGACCATGAGGTCCACATGGTTTTCAAAAAAAGATTATAGTTTAGGAACTAAAATATAAAACATCATGTTCATGACATGATGGTGTCAATATTATTTTAGTGTCATGTCCACGCGAATAAATATCTTTTGTTTTCTTGTATTTACCGAAGGGGTAGAAGAAAAAGGTATAGAAAGAAAAGGAAAAAGAAATAAAATATACTTATTTGACCCACATTCAGAGGCATTTAAAAAAAATATTTTTAGGCATAACTTTCAAAAGGTGTTAGCAAGAAAATGAGGAGGTCACTAGCTTAGATTCTGGATTATACGAGGGTTATAGGGTGGATGAATGGGACAGTCCCCGATGTTCGATTATAGGTACCCTACGGTCTGCAGATGCATTCGCGACCAACTAGGTTGTCCTTGATTGGGTGCTCAAAACAAACGTCTATCTATGTGCACTGAAGTTGTAATCAAATAGCACCTACAACGCTAATTCGCAGGCAAAGATGTGTTTATTTCGCAAATTAAACAAGTAGGTACGACGAAGTGTAAAACTGAAGGAACAAAGTTAGCGCGGATTATTCCCGAAAGCCGCCGCACTTCTCAACTAGCTGAAGAATTGCACGAAAAGTGACATAATGGAAAACATACAATTTTGTTCTATTTCACAGTAAGATTCTTTTTAACCGACTTCCCAAAAAGGAGGAGGTTATCGATTCGGTTGTATTTTTTTTAAATGTAGGTGTAGTACCTAGTCTGAAACATATTAGTTGAGCGGATTATGAAATAGATGTTGTCGTCATCGTAAGACTGCGTTGATGCGTGATGTTATGGTTTGTGACGACATTATAGTTCCTGTGTACTTCAACGAAAGGAGTAAATTGTTGAGTTAAATTGTTTTAGCTTTTTAAATAGTTTTAATCAATTCCAGAAAAGGCTAGAAATATTTCATAAATAACTTTTTATATTTATTGCTCCTTGTGTTTTATGTGATTGATATCGAGACTGAGTGATTGGCTTATCACATTAAAGGCCAGGACTTCGTGTTGCACGTGGGAAATTCACTGGACAAACAACAATTCATAGTTTATGCTATTTTTTCATCACAGTAACCCACACTAACTTCACAAATTCCTCAGCCATTGTCATAAGAACGGTATAAAAAAAACAAACATGCTCAGACGCCACGCGACGTTCGAGCGCCAGTAACGGTTCACTAGCGATTCAATTTCAGACTCAATAGAGATTTCTGAACTAGTTTCATATTTCTATTTCACGCTTAGATTTTAGCTTTCAATAGTTTTACGTAAATGACTTTAGTTGTTAAACTGAACACGATAACTGTTTTATTTTTGAAAGGAAATATGCTTTTGCTTTTAAATTTTTGTCCTTCAGTTTTCTTTCAGTCCTGATAGTTAATTGATTCAGGCGTAACTTGGCGGAAATCCATTATAAAATACAATAGACGTAGATGTATTTAGTAAACTATTCCGCTGAACTATTCCTAAAGAGTCATAAAAAACCCTGGAAGAAATCGACACGTGGTTCACCTCTCAACGAGGCATCCTCAGGATGACGATTGACTTGTCGCGAACCCGAACTCGACGTGTTGCCACGCCGAGGGCCGGACGCAGAGGGAGCCACACCACCCGGCAACCAGCAGCAATCCTATATAAGTGAGGTTCTTCTCATACATAAAAGGAACCCACAAATATGTATGCTTTCACACTGTGCGTTGGTGATTCCAGATAGATAAATCCAAGGGGCTATTTAATATAACCTATATGTGATAAGTGACAATCCAAGAATTTGAAAATTACAAACGTTTTTTCATACATTTTCAGCTTTATTATGTTTAATAATAATAATTTCACCACTTCTGTGGTCTAGTGGTTAGACCACCTGTCTCACACCCAGAAGTCCCGGGATCGATTCCCAGTGGGGGCAAAATTTTCTAAGTTCGCCCGGCTAGCTACCACCATCTTAACTAAGTCTGTCGCCGTAACAACAATGTTAACAGCATAGTTGTGTTTCGGTAGTTAGAGGTAAGATAGCCAATTCCTCTGTGGTTGAGGATTCTGGGTGAAGCTCGCTTCCACCTTCGGCATGATCATCACTTACCATTAGGTGAGATGCAGGCCAAGAGCAGAAACACAACATAGGGAGAGAAAAAAAACTGAAAATGTATTCACCTGTTGAGAAAATGTGACAATATTGTAATTTTTTAAGGTCAGTAATAATAAATAGAGCCCTGATTTTATCACAACATTCTTCCTTCACCAGTGATGTCTAATACCTACTCAGAAAGTTATCTACTTCTTCACATGTCAATCTAAGACATCCTACGTACCTACCTACCTACATTATGAAATTGAAAAAGTCACATTAGTTATTTCAGCTGCGAATTCACAACTTCGTTCTCAAGAAGCGGATCCTTAAACCTCCAGCCATCGTGTTGGCCATGTTGAAATTTGTGACTTTAGTAAATGACTTCACATTCAAATAAAGCGACGAAATCTTACCGAAAATACTCGTGTTTGTAATTCAAAATACATGTTTTCAATTTTCTCCAAGTCTTGCGCTGCACTTGAAGCCAAGTCCTCATAAGTTTACCGAGTGTGTGTGAAACACGGAGGCAATATCCGGTGATAGCTATTTTCGCGAACAATTAAAAGTAGTTAGCGTGCAGTTAGAGTGCAGTTAGCGGCTGTCGGCTGCAGACATGTTTCAGCTTCTTTGCTTTGCCATGTGGGGAAGGTTTTACTTTAATAATCTGGATTATGGGTGTGTGATGTGTTGGATTATAAAAATCTAAACACAAATGTAAATTTAAAGGTTGAATATCCATGCTTACTACTAAAAATTACAGCTAAATGTACCAAACATTTAGCTGTAATTTTTAATCTCTCCTGTAAAGAAGCCATTTTACTCTTTCGAGACTTTACTCAGGAACAAGCGTAAATAACTATATATTTAAGAAAATAATAATTTCGGAAGTCGGTGACAAAATACGAAAATTCAAAACCAAAGACACCGACTTCCAAAATAAAAATTATTTTTCACTTTGTAGTGTATTTTTTGGAAGTCGGTTGTTTTTTTTTTGTAAAAAGTTTTTGAACAGTTCGCAGTTCGCTTTTTACGCAGTTGAGTTTTTTTTTTAAATTACCTCATATTTTATGATTACCAATTCAGAAATGTCTGTTTAATTAGATACCTATTGATCGAATCGAAGTCGAACATTAAACGTATACTTATTTGCTGTCAAATAACATAAAAGGCTAAGGTACTGGAAGAATTGTTTTTTTATTTGTATCAACTCATTATATTACATGAAATCATTGCAATTGAACATACGAGAACATTGAAGAAATAACTCATTTTAGAGGAAAGCAAACTGCAACAGTACAATAACGTAATTAGTTAAGAGTCCTGTCAGCGGCATAGGTAGATTGGCGTCTATTGTGAACAAGCCACACGCTGTCATCTTACTGAAGGTCCGGTTAACTTGTAGCACGCGCTTGCACAGATGTTTGACACTTTCTGTAAAGAAATAAGCATAAATTGAGTTGGTTAAGACACTGTAAGATTGTGAGAACCGTTATCTTATAAACTATAGGTATTATATCCGTTAGGTTATAAAATGTCGACAAATTATGAACAGCAACAAACCATTTACAATTGAACGCGTAATTCGTAGTCGAAACTGTTGTTCTTACCTGGACAGTTCATATCCATCACACGCTGTATACACGCTGACTCAGCGTCTTCGACAGATATATAGAACTTCTCATATTGCCAACATGTTATCGTAGCAAGTGACAGAAATTTTACAATCCATATGATTACAAGGAAGGTCATAAATGGAGGCAACTGAAAGCAGCAAGTAGGAAAATAATATTAAGAGCCAGCTGTGCTCTGAAATGGTACCGAAACGTCACTGTGTAACCTTATTTTTTCATTAAAATGAAGTTATCATTGAGTAACAAAATCTACGCAGCACCTAAAGAAAAACAAAATGTAGTAAATGATATTTCAATATATTTTGTGAAGTAAAAAACAAAGGCTGAGGAAGTACAAATGCAGAAGTCCCCCCAGCATATATGATCATTCAAAATTGAAACATAATGGGATCTTGCTGAAGTGAACTGACTGAATATTATAATAATTAATTTATGTTCAGGCAAAGTCCATTACATTACATTAAATTTAAACGCACAAAATTGATGATAAAATCACACTTAAATAATAAAATAATACTCTCAATTGAAATATATAAAACGACAAAAGAAAAGATGTTGTATTGTTCCAAATATAATCAGATTAATAGAAAGAACAAAGATATTTTATACTACAATAAGAAATTTTATACCACAATAAGGATGTTGAAGCTGGGTAAAAAATATGAAACAAAAGTTACTAAAATTCCTGGGCATAACCTGTTACCAAATGAAAAATCGATAGCCTGATTGTGGCCGAACTGGCGACGATTCGCCGCCAACTGTCAAGCCCCACCGTTGGCGAATCGGCGACGGCCGACTCACGTGGCGTAAATCTCTTTTTTAAGGTTAAAAAAGGGGTAATATAGTCTGTGGGCAATTTCACTCTTTGGCCTGACGGATATTCTCGTCAACTAGACATTCAAAAGGAACAATAAAAATAAAAATAAAGTGACGTGGTGCGCGTGTCAATGTCGCGGCGCGGGGCTTGAGAGATGTTGACGTTTTATTTGATGAATCCCTGATCGATACATGCTTATACTCACTTCGTGATGTGACGACTCTTGCAAATGTATTAAGTATACCTGCACACAACATATAGCACGTATAAACAAGTCATATGTTCGGTATAATATCTAAAAACGAAGAGAATATCATTGCACAAGTCGGTGGAAAGTGAAATATATGTAACAATGTAAGCAAGAACCAAATTAAAACGATTTTAATCGTAGATTTGCCCTCACCGTACTAAGTCGCACCAAGTGACCATACTGAGGAGAGTAAGCTCACACACTAGTTATGGGGTTTCCATGACAATCAATTCAAGTCAGAGGTGTCAAAATGGAACAGAAACGCGACCATCTTTTGACGCCTCAGGGCAAATCTACGATTGAAATCTTTGCCGACTTACCAATACTTGGAAACATTTTGTACACAGTTTGTAAGCATCTAAAATATTTTGATACGTCTTAAAGAACTTTTTACAATATTCATCATTCTGTTCTTCATTATATTTTAGTAATAGTATGTTCTTAATCCATTCTTTCAGATACGTTGTCAACAATGTTGTAAGACGGATACCATAAATTAAATTAAGATCATATTGTGTAATCATTAAATCGCGGGCAGCTTCAACATAATGAATTGATCCCTTTGTGGCATATAAAAATATAGACGGTAAATTAAAAATACCGAGTACAATAACAAGTGAGATACAGTTCCAAATAAAATAACTTGGAATACTTTTTCTTATGTCAATATTCCTATGAATATCTTGGAGCTTCAATATAAGGGAAACGTTGCTACGGCTATGAACAATGTTGCAAATGATGAGCAAAATGTAGCCGGCGAAAGTCCTAGTGCTAGCAAACCAAAAAATTGCAAGCGTCATACCCGTTTTATTCAATTTCACGAAATTGCTGTGTTTATCATTGAACGGACGACAAATAAAAAAAACATTCAAAAATGAAATCGTTAACAACAGCAAAATATGATACTTCTTCTCACACGGAGTGATATAACTATTTCTAATTTTGTATTTTGAAGTGAAGAATACAGACAGCATAATGTTGAAAGGTTGAACTAGTCTTTGGATGTCTTTGTCCAGTCTATTATTGAGTAATAATTTAACTGGCCGATTTGATCTGTTGTTCCACATGTTTACGACGCAACTGTTAGATTTTATATGAACAATATTCCGTAATTTTTTCCAATAGTTTTCGGAATTTTTTCTATTAGTGGGTCTAGATCGTATCTAAGTTGAAAATAATGAATCGTGCTTGCTGTCAAATTACATAAAAGGACCAGATAATTATGTAATATGTGTATATATTCTCAGTCTAGTTTGAATAATGACTTTTGATTATGATTTCATTTGATATTCCATATTACATAGACATGACTGATTCAGTGCATATACATATAATTTTTGTTAAGTAGTTTAATTTGATTGTTGTAGATCATCTGTGTTTGCTGTCAATTTGGGGTTTTACTTTAATAGTGTGGAGTATAGGTGTGTGATGTGTTGATATAAATTAATGTTAATAATTTAAAGGTTGAATATCTATATTTACTTTTAACTATACGTTTTTTCTAAGTCTGCGTGGTTCTAAAATTCAATACATGTTTTTGATGAAAATCCAATATAATATTTAAACGCCATACTTAATAATTATTAGACTTAATACTCTTCACGGAGCTTCTTGGGCTTGGTCGACGGAGCCCCGCTAGGCGGGGCTCCTACTTCTGGGTGGCTTATAAAAAAATAACCACGAAGGGGATGCCGCCATCCCCTTCTTACCTAACCTATCCGAGTCGGGGTGCCTTAAAGTCTCGATTGCATCCAGTTTCTCCTAATATAACAACCGTTACGCACCCAATGTCGATGGCAAATGATGTTATGGCATATGATAATTATGGCATGTGATAATTAGGGCATGTGATAATTAGGGCATGTGATAATTAGGGCACGTGATGTTATGGTAAGTGACTTCATGGGAAACAAAGCTTCTAGCACGTGACTAATATAGCAAATAAGAGTAGGGCAAATGAATATTACGTCATATAAAATTATGGCTGTTGACTATTATGGCAAATGATATTAGGGTAAATAAAGATCGGGCAAACGGCGGTATACCCAATATTTATATCTCTCTCCTGTAAAGAAGCCATTTTGCTTCTTAAAGACTTTACTAAAGAAAAATCGTATTAACTTGTAGCATGTATGACTAAGATATTTATCGTAGATACACAAAACATTGAAAAATGAAACAGCCAAGAACAGCAAATTGGAATATTTATTTTCACACGAAGTGATACAAATATCTGTTATTTTGTATTTAGAACACAAGACTGCAGTGAACATTATGTTGCAAAGTTGAACTAGTCTTTGGAATTCTTTGACCAGTGTCCTAAGTCTGCTAATGAACAACAATTCAACCGGACGATTTTAGTTGTTTCGCATTATAACTAATCTGTTTCGGTCGTCATATTAACATTTTTTTGTTCTTTTTATATTTACCAATTCAGAAATGGCTGTTCAATTAGGTACTTTTTGATCATATCGAAGTTGAACATTAATCATATACCTACGTATTTACTGTCAAATAACATAAAGCATTACGTTCTGGAAGGACTTTTTTTAATCTGCTGCACAACAATAATAATATTACATGAAATCAATGCAATTTGAAGATATATTGGATATGTAAGTAATAAGTTCACAGGAAAGCAAACTGCAACAGTACAATAATGTAATTAGTTAAGAGTCCTGTCAGCGGCATAGGTAGATTGGCGTCTATTGTGAACAAGCCACACGCTGTCATCTTACTGAAGGTCCGGTTAACTTGTAGTATGCGCTTGCACAGATGTCTGACACTTTCTGTAAAGAAATAAGCAAAAATTGAGTTGGATAAACTACAAAAGAAAGAAAATATAGATTTTAATACCTCAGATTTCAACGTTGAAAAATCCATCTTTCAGAATTAATGTTGAAATCTGGGGAATCAAACTGTCGATATTTTTATAAAAAAACCGGCCAAGTGCGTGCGGACCACGCACAATGAAGGGTTCCGTAGCTGGGATGAACTTATCCCAAGAACAAACTTAACATTGTAGTTGAAAAACTTGTTCTCCCATACAAAATATACAAAATGTATGGTAGAACATATTGTTGCAACTGCAAATTTAAGTTGGTCGATAATTACTCGTTAACTAGTAGAGCCGAAATTAAAAGGAAAACTATCTATCTCAGCTAAGTATAGCTGAGATAGATAGTTTTCCTTTTAATTTCGTTATATATACTACTGCTGTGAATTTTTCCACATATTCAGAACTTACCGTTTAGCTGGCGGGGGGGGGGGGGGACTTGACTCTGACAAAAATTAGCACTTTAAAGCTTAATATTTCGCAGACGGATCTTTCAATCCAAAAATGGTTTTAGAAAGCTCACAATATTTTTGAACGAGCTTTCTAACGATACCCCCACCATGGGATAGACGAAAAAAAAAGATATCCCCACTTTACATGTAGCGGAGGTACCCTAAAAAAAATATTTTTCATGATTTTATTTTCATTAGTATGATGTATACTCATGGCAAATTACAGCTGTCTAGTACTAACAGACTCTACGCTAAGCCGGGGACAGACAGACAGACAGACGGACATGGCGAAACTATAAGGGTTCCTTGTTTACTACGGAACCCTAAAAAGAATTGAGCTACTCGTACCGAAACTTTTGTTCTTACCTGGACAGTTCGTTTCCATCACACGCTGTATACACGCCGACTTAACTTCTTCCACAGATATATAGAACTTCTCATATTGCCAGCAAGTTATCACAGCAAGAGACAAACATTTTACAGCACATATGATTACAAGGACACTCATAGTTGGTGGCAACTAAAATTAGCAAGTAGGAAAATAATATTAAGAGCCAGCTGTGCTCTGAAATAGTAGCGTAACGTCACCGTGTAATCTTATTTTTTCAATAAAATTAAGTTATCATTGAGTCACTGAATCAGATATTCAAAATTGAGTAATACAATCTACGCAGCACCTAAAGAAAAATAAAATGTTGTAAATTATATTTCAATAAAATTAATGAAGGAAATAAAGTGTGAGAAACTACAAATGCAGCAGTCCCCCATAAATGACGTATCATTCAAAATAGAAACATAATGGGATCTTGCTGAAGAAGTGACTGAATATAATTCATTTATTTTCAAACAAAGACCGTTAAATTTTAAAATCGCTTAAATTTAATTTAAGCACAAAATTGCTGTTAAAATCACACATACATAATAAAATTATACTCAATAATTTTATTATGTATGTGTGACAAAATTGCTGTTAAAATCACACATACATAATAAAATTATACTCAATAATTTTATTATGTATGTGTGATTTTAACAGCAATTTTGTGCTTAAATTAAATTTAACCGATTTTAAAATTTAACGGACTTTGTTTTGACATTAAAATAGAATGAAATGACAAAACAAAATGTTTTATGTGTGTGTGTGTGTTCTTTATATCCAGAATTTATCATTATATATAATGATAAGGATGTCGAAGCTGGTTAAAAAATATTCAATAAAAACTGATAAAATTCCTAGGCATTACCTGTTACCAAAGGAAAACTTAAGATACATAATTATATACTCACTTCGTGATGTGTCGACGCCGACTCTTGCAAACGGATTAAGTATACCTGCACACAACACAGAGCACGAATAAACGAGTCATATGTTCGGTATAATATCTAAAAACGAAGAGAATATCATTGCACGAGTCGGTGGGAAGTGAAATATAAGTAACAATGTAAGCAAGCACCGACTTACCAATACTTGGAAACATTTTGTACACAGTTTGTAAGCATCTAAAATATTTAGATACGTCTTATAGAACTTGTTACAATATTCATCATTCTGATCTTCATTAGTAAGTATTAGTAAGTTCTTAATCCATTCTTTCAGATGCGTTGTCAACAATGTTGTAAGGCGGATAACATAAATTAAATTAAGATCATATTGTGTAATCAGTAAATCGCGGGCAGCTTCTATAAAATAAATTGACCCCTTTGCGACATAAAAAATTGTAGACGGTAAATTAAAAATAATGAGTACCGTAAAAAGTGAGATCCAGTTCCAAATAATATAACTTCGTACACTTTTTGTAATATCAATGCTCCTATGAATGTCTTGGAGCTTTAATATAAGAAAAACGTTACTACGGCTATGAACAATGTTACAAGTAATGAGCAAAATGTAGCCGACGAAAGACATAGTGTTAGTAAACCAAAAAATTGCAAGCGTGATACCCGTTTTATGCAATTTCGCAAAATGACTGTGTTTATCGTTGAACAGACGACAAATAAAAAAAACATTAAAAAATGAAATCGTAAAGAACAGCAAAAGGTGATACTTCTTCTCACACGGAGTGATATAACTATTTCTAATTTTGTATTTTGAAGTGAAGAATACAGACAGCATAATGTTGAAAGGTTGAACTAGTCTTTGGACGTCTTTGTCCAGTCTATTATTGAGTAACAATTTAAATGGCCGATTTGATCTGTTGTTCCACATGATAACTACGCAACTGTTCAATTTCTATGAACAATATTCCGTCATTTTTATAAGGGTTGGTTTAGTTTTTTATTACTATCGGGTCTAGATCGTATCTAAGTTGAAAATAATTAATCGTGCTGGCTGTCAAATTACTTAAAAGGATCATAAAATAATGTGATAATAAATTCATCATCAAATAATTGTGTCCTCAGGTTGTGTATTTCAAAAGAGGTACAAAATCAACATTTTACAAATTATAATATTATTTTTCTACCTTCAGGATTGAAATAATCTTGGAGATGGTTTTGTTATTGGTATTAGTAATTAACTGTTTATTTATTTTACTTCGATGGTCATAGTTTATCATTTGTGACTTCCGAGTTACAGTTTTAATAGCTATATGTAAGCGGGGACGCCTTTATGCCAGGAGGCTTCGATTCTGAGGGTGTTAAGGTCTGTTTACGGTTTTTGTTTTTATTTCGTTTGAATATAGATTTTTTTCGATGTTTTTAAGGGCGGGCGTTTTGAGGGACTGACTTATGAAATTTTGACGTTCGAAAAGTGCTGATTCTCAGCTTAGTTTGAATAAATGACTTTTGATTTTGATAAGATTTGTTATTCCATATTACATAGACATGATTGATTCAGTGGATAAATCAATTTTGTTAGTTTAATTTGATTGAATGCTTGATTGTTGTAGATAATTCGTGTTTCCTTTCAATTTAGTCAAAAGGATTACCATAACATATTTTTGGTAATTTTTAAACGGGATCGTTATATATCGATAGGGATCATTTCGTTATCCGTCCGTCCGTCTGTCAGTCTGTTAAGACTCTTTTTCTCAGGAACTCGTGGAGGTACCAAGTTAGTCCCTTAAAGCTCTAAAAAATCAAGCTTCTAAGTCAACGCAACAAAACAATACGGCCAGTTATGCGACTTATTTTGATACTCGAAAAAAAAAACCCGTGGACCTAGAATTATACAATTTGGCAAGAAGCAAGTTCTCACAGCACAAGGACAACATCCGAAAATCCTTAATTTGTAGTTTTATCACTTTTTTTTCCCTTGTTATAACTGACTAAGACTGACAGTCTAATATCGACTCAGAAAGTTATCTACTTCTTCACATCTCAATCTAAGACATCCATCAACTATCATCATCTTCCATCTCAATCAATCTGCCTAGCCTTTTCCCAACCACGTGGGGTCCGCTTCCAGTCTAACCGGATGCAGCTGAATACCAGTATTTTACATGTAGCGACTGCCTATCTAACAACCCAGTAACTGGGTAATACGATACGTTACCACACGTTATACACCTACCTACACAAAACATTTAAAAACGAAGCAGCCAAGAACGGGATATTTATTTTCACATGAAGTGAAAAACATAATATCTGTAGTGCTATTCCGTAAACATATCACCGTGAAAACTAAGGTGACGTGAGCTGTCAAATTGTGTCAATCCCTAGCAAACAGGTGGAATGACGATTACTTCAAGCTCACTTCACCTATGTTTTCACGGGGAGTTTATTACAGAATAGACGTGCTGTTATTTTGCATTAAGACTGCAGTGACCATTATGTTGCAAAGTTGAAATAGTCTTCGGACTTCTTTGTCCAGTCTGCTAATGAACAACAATTCAACCGGATGATTTTAGTTGTTTCGCATGATTACTAATTTATTTCGTTGTTCAGCGTCAAATTAACATTTTTTTTTTAATTTTTATGATATCGAATTCAGAAATAGCTGTTCAATTAGGTACCTATTGATCGTATCCAAGTTGAACATTAATCATATAGGTACGTATTAAATATGCTGTTAATAACATAAAACGCTTAGGTTCGAGAAGGATTTTTTTTAATCTGCTCAATAACAATATTAAGTACATGAAATCATTGCAATTGAAGATAAGTTGAAGAAATAAGTAATTTCACAGGAAAGCAAACTGCAACAATACAATAATGTAATTAGTTAAGAGTCCTGTCAGTGGCATAAGTAGAGTGGCGTCTATTGTGAACAAGCCACACGCTGTCATCTTACTGAAGGTCTGGTTAACTTGTAGCACGCTCTTGCACAGAATCCTGACACTTTCTGTAAAGAATTAAGCAAAAATTTAGTACCTAGGGTAAATTACAAAAGAATAAAAATATAGATTTTAATACCCCAGATTTGAAGGTTGAAAAATCAATGTTGAAATCAGGGGAAGTAGAAGGGGAGTAGTCGAAACTTTAGTTCTTACCTGAACAGTTCGTGTCCATCACACGCTGTATACACGCTGACTCAACTTCTTCCACAGATATATAGAACTTCTCATATTGCCAACAAGTTATCGTAGTAAGTGACAGAAATTTTACAATCCATATGATTACAACGACGCTCATAGTTGGAGTCAACTGAAAGTAGCAAAATAATGTTAAGAGCCAGTTGTGCTCTGAAATGGTACCGAAACGTCACCGTGTAAACTTATTTATTAAATAAAATTGACATTTAGTAACTGAATCAGATACCAAAAATTTAGTAACAAAATCTAAGCAGTAGGTACCGAAATTAATAAAAAAAATATAAACCAATATATATTTCAATATAATTAGTGAAGAAAAAAAGGCAGAGAAAGTACAAATGCAGCAGTCACCATATCATTCAAAATAGAAACATAATGAGAGCTTGCCAAAGAAGTAACTATATATTAAAAGAAATAAAAGAAAAATATATTGGTGCCGATTCCCTTGTTCATAAAATAAACTAAATTTAAGTTCAGTGCATCTCTTTATTTGTATTTCATTAAGAAGAGGACAGAAGATAAATTTCAGTTTAGTCCTGTCAAATGAATCAGCGCCTGTCACTACTTCATACAAGTTTTGACGTGATTAAAAACTTGCGTACTAAAATTACGTCAAATTAAGGCGCTGATTAATATGACCCATAACTTTTCCACCCAAATAAACACACAACTACAATTGGCTTCGAAGTTATAGGGTTCAAAATCCAATGTCAGAGTCAAGAGCAACAAAATTTAAATGGAATTCTTTGTTGGGCAAGAACTATCTGTGGCGATCCTTGAGTCACTCCAAAGTTCTAAAAATAGAATGCGCACTCGCAAAACACAAACAATTTTTGAACATTTAAGCACCGCATGACATCACACTCGTATTAGTCCAACAAATTCGACTAAAATTCTGATTTTTAATAAGATCCACTCATGACTTTAGGCGCATCAGATCGCATTTCAGCAGATCCCTGAAAGATATGGAAAGATCCCACCAGATCAAGTTGCAAGGGGTCACTGGGTCCTGCGGCAGTTATTCCCTCGTATGCACTGGACCGCTCGACTTTTGTTACCAGATGAAAACTTAAGATACATATACTCACATTTCAGACACATATAATTATGCATATACTCACTTCGTCATGTGACGACGCTTGCAAATTAATTAAGTATGCCTGTACAAAACATAGAGCACGAATATACGAGTCATATGTTCGGTATAATATCTAAAAACGAAGAGATCATTGCATGAGTCACTGCGAAGTGAAATATATTTATGTAACTATGTAAGCAAGCACCTACTTACCAATACTCGGAAACATTTTGTACACAATTTGTAAGCATCTAAAATATTTTGATACGTCTTAAAAATCTTCTTACAATATTCATCATTCCGATCTTCATTATTTATTATTAGTACGTTCTTAATCCATTCCTTCAGATACGTTGTCAACAATGTTGTAAGGCGGATACCATAAATTAAATTTAGATCATATTGTGTAGTCAGTAAATCGCGTGCAGCTTCAATATAATAAATTGACCCCTTTGTGACGTGAAAAAATACAGACGGTAAATTAAAAATAATAAGTACAGTAAAAAGTGAAATCCAGTTCCAAATAATATAAGTTTGGACACTTTTGCTAATGTCAATATTCCTATGAATATCTTGGAGCTTCAATATAAGGGAAACGTTGCTACGGCTATGAACAATGTTGCAAATGATGAGCAAAATGTAGCCGACCAAAGTAATAATGTTAGCAAGCCAAAAAATTGCAAGCGTGGTACCCGTTTCATGCAATTTCGCGAAACTACTCTGTTTATCGTTGAACAAACGACAAATACAAAAAATATGGTAAAACGAAATAGTCAAAAACAGCAAAATATGATACTTTTTCTCACACGGGGTGATAATACTATTTCTAATTTTGTATTTTGAAGTGAAGAATACAGACAGTATAATGTTGAAAGGTTGAACTAGTCTTTGGACGTCTTTGTCCAGTCTATTATTGAGTAACAATTTAACTGGCCGATTTGAGCTGTTGTTCCACATGATTACTATGCAACTGTTAGATTTCATATGAACAATATTCCGTCATTTTTATAAGAGCCGGTTCAGAATTTTTTTTATTAGTGGGTCTAGATAGTATCTGAGTTGAAAAGAATTAATCGTGCTTTCTGTCAAATTACGTAAAAGGATCAGATAAAATGTAATGTAATAATTCATCAGCAAATAATTATGTCCTCAGGTTGTGTATTTCAAAAGAGATACAAAATCAGCAACGTCTTTCAATATAATATTGATTGACAAATGAAATAATCTTGATCTTTCTTGGATTGAAATAATCTTGGAACTATTATTATGTAGTTTATGGGTAAGACGATTTGTGTTGTAACACTTTATTTATTTTTGAGGTTGTTTTATTTTCTACTGTAAGAATACAAATTAATTTATTTATTGCAATATGTGGTAAACTAGCGACTTCGACAATAATTGATTATATTATTTTTGCCTGGGCAGCAAGTTCGTCATGCTCCCTCCCTTAGATGATACTGCTTGCGGTAGCGTCGGGGATCAGGTTGCCTCCTTCCCTCAAATATAGCGAGGGGGTACTGGCTGATTTTTGCGTTATTCCCATGTACGGATGCTGCTTGTGTTGACTGGTCGTCTGGCTTACCATGGTTTTGTTATTGGTATTAGTAATTCTGTTTACCTATTTATTTTTGTTCGATGGACCTACTTTATCATTTTTGTGACTTCAAGTTACAGCTTTAATAGCTAGGTAGCTAGGTGTAGTTTATTATACCTATTGATCGTATTGAAGTTGAACATAAATCTTATACGTATTTGCTGTCAAATGACATAAAACGCTTGGGTTCGGGAAGGATTTATTTTATCTGTTGAATAAATATTGAACATCATTGCAATTGAAGATTTATTGAATAATGTTATTTCACAGAAAAGCAAACTGCAACAGTACAATAATGTAATTAGTTAAGAGTCCTGTCAGCGGCATAAGTAGAGTGGCGTCTATTGTGAACAAGCCACACGCTGTCATCTTACTGAAGGTCCGGTTAACTTGTAGTATGCGCTTGCACAGATGTCTGACACTTTCTGTAAAGAAATAAGCAAACATTAAATTACAAAACAATAAATTTTAATACCCCAGATTTCAACGTTGAAAAACCTATCCTTCAGAATAAATGTTGAATTCGGGGAAATACAAACTGTCGATATATTTTTATTAAAAGTATTGAGTTATTCATATTCGAAACTTTAGTTCTTACCTGGACAGTTCGTATCCATCACACGCTGTATACACGCTGACTCAGCGTCTTCCACAGATATATAGAACTTCTCACATTGCCAACAAGTTATCGTAGCAAGTGACAAAAATTGTACAATCCATATAATAATTACAACGACGCTCATAGTTGGAGGCAACTGAAAGCAGCAAGTAGGAAAATAATAATAAGAGCCAGCTGTGTTCTCAAATGGTACCCAAACGTCACCATGTAAACTTATTTTTTTCAATTAAATTAGGTTAACATTGAGTAGAGATACCCAAAATTGAGTAACACAATCTACGCAGCAACTAAAGAAAAACAAAAAATGTTGTAAATGATATTTCAAAGTAATTAGTGAAGGAAACAAAGATTGGGTAGGTCCAAAGGCAGCAGTCCCCATACATGATATTTCTTTCAAAATAGAAACATAATGGACTGAATATAATAATAATATTTATTTATTTTCAGACAAAAACCATTACATTACATTTAAAATTAATTTTAACAGAAAATTGCTTTTAAAATCACACACACATACATAATACAATAATACTCACACATTCAAATAAAAAAAAATGTCAATAGAAAAGATGTTTTAATATTTTTCTAATATAAATCAGAATAAAACAAAGAACAAAGTTACTTCATTCTCCAGAACTTTTGTAACATGTTAAGGATGTTGAAGGTTAAAAAATATTCAAAAAAACTTAACGAATTCCTGGGCATTACCTGTTACCAAATGAAAAAACGCTAAACGCGGATAAAGACAATTGGAATAGCATTGTTTTTTTTTTTTTTAAAGGGTCAAAGTGTCGTGGAGCGCGCATCAATGTAGTGTCGCGGCACTTGACAGATGTTGACGTTTTATTTGACGACTCCCTGATCTATACATAATATAATGCATATACTCACTTCTTGATGTGACGAATCTTGCAAATTTATTAAGTATACCTCCACCCGACATAGAGCACCAATAAACGAGTCATATGTTCGGTATAATATCTAAAAATGAAGAGAATATCATTGCAAGTGTCTGTGGAAAGTGATTTAACAATGTAAGCAAGCACTTACAACGACTACAATGATTTAAATCACGATTTGCCCTCATCGTACTAAGTCGCACGAAAAAGTGCCCATACTGAGTAGAGCGAGCTCACACTAACAATGGCGTTTCCATGACAATCAACTCGAAGTCTCTGTACACTGTGTGTATCAGAGGTGTCAAAATGGAATTGAAACGCGACCATCTTTTCACGTAGCAGGGCAAATTTACGATTGCATTCTTTGCCGACTTACCATTATTTGAAAACATTTTGAACACAGTTTATAAGCATCTAAAATATTTTTATACGTCTTAAAGAACTTGTTACAATATTCATCATTCGGTTCTTCATTTTTTAGTAATAGCATGTTCTTAATCCATTCTTTCAGATACGATGTCAACAATGTTGTAAGGCGGATACCATAAATTAAATTTAGATCATATTGTGTAATCAGTAAATCGCGGGCAGCTTCAATAAAATAAAATGACCCCTTTGTGACATATACAAATATAGACGGTAAATTAAAAGTACTTAGTACGGTAACAAGTGAGATCCAGTTCCAAATAATATAACTTCGGATACTTTTTCTAATGTCTATGCTCCTATAAATGTCTTGGAGCTTCAATATAAGGGAAACGTTGCTACGGCTATGAACAATGTTGCAAATGATGAGCAAAATGTTGCCGACGATCGACATAATGTTAGCAAACCAAAAAATTGCAAGCGTGATACCCGTTTTATCCAATTTCGCGAAATTACTGTGTATATCGTTGTACAGACGACAAAAAAAAAAACATAGAAAAATGTGATAGTTAAGAACAGAAAAATGTGATACTTCTTCTGACACGGGGTGATATCACTATTTCTAATTTTATATTTTGAAGTGAAGAATACAGACAGTATAATGTTGAAAGGTTGAACTAGTCTTTGGACGTCTTTGTCCAGTCTATTATTGAGTAACAATTTAATTGGCCGATTTGATCTGCTGTTCCACATGATTACTATGCAACTGTTAGGTTTTATATGAACAATATTCCGTCATTTTTAAAATGGCCGGTTCAGAAATTTTTCTATTAGTCGGTTTTGATCGTATCTAACTCAAAAATCATGCAAAATCATGCGTGCTGTCAAATTACATAAAAGGACCAGATAATTATGTAATAATTCATCATCAAATAATTATTTCCTTGTGTATTTTAAAAAAGATAAAAAATCAATGTCTTTCAATATAATATTAATTTTTCAGAATTGAAATAATCTTGGAACTATTATTGTGTAGTTTATTGTAGCGTAAGACAATTCGTGTTGTCCTACATTATTTTGAGGTTCTTTTATTTTCTAGTATGAGAATACAAACGAATTTATTTTTTGCAATAATATGTGGTTAGCTTGCGACCTCGACAATTGATCATAATTATTATTCTTGCCTGAGCAACCGGCAGCAAGTTCGTTATGCTCCCTTAGATATGGCGAGGGGGGTACTGGCTGATCTTTGCGTTATGCTCGTGAAAGGGCGCTGCTTGTGGTGACTGGTCTTCTTGCTGAGCATGGTTTTGTTATTGGTATAAGTAATTAAATGTTTATTTATTTTTATTCGATGGTCCTAGTTTATCATTTCTGTGGCTTCGAGTTACAGCTTTAATAGCTTAATATAATAAAAATTAAACAGTCTAGAACAGCAACATTGGATATTTATTTTCAAACGAAGTGATATAAATATCTCTTATTTTATTATTTAGAACACAAGACTGCAGCATTATGTTGCAAAGTTGAACTAGTCTTCGGACTTTGACGATTTTAGTTATTTCGCATGATTACTAATCTATTTTGTTTTTCAGCGTCAATTTTTATTTTTTATTTTTTTTAAATTACAATTTAAGAAATAGTTGTTTAGTTAGGTAGGTACCTATTGATCGTATTGAAGTTGAACATTAATCAACATTAGCTGTCTAACAACAATAACAGTAATTTCACAAGAAAGCAAACTGCAACAGTACAATAATGTAATTAGTTAAGAGTCCTGTCAGCGGCATCAGTAGAGTGGCGTCTATTGTGAACAAGCCACACGCTGTCATCTTACTGAAGGTCTCGTTAAATTGTAGCACGCACTTGCACAAATTTGTGACACTTTCTGTAAAGAAATAAGCAAACATTTTGTTGGGTAAACAAAAGCATAAAAATATCGATTTTAATACGCCAGATCTACGTTAAAAAACACACCTTTCAGAATTAATTTTGAAATCAGGGGAATTCAAATTGTCGATATTTTTATAAAAAGAATTGAGTTATTCATATTCGAAACTTTAGTTCTTACCTGGACAGTTCGTATCCATCACACGCTGTATACACGCTGACTCAGCGTCTTCCACAGATATATAGAACTTCTCATATTGCCAGCAAGTTATCGCAGTGAGTAACAAAAATTTTACAATCCATATAATTACAACGACGCTCATAGTTGGAGTCAACTGAAAGTAGCAAAATAATGTTAAGAGCTAGCTGTGCTCTGAAATGGTACCGAAACGTCACCGTGTAAACTTATTTATTAAATAAAATTGAGTTAACATTTAGTAACTGAATCAGATACCCAAAATTTTGTAACACAATCTACGCAATGAAAAACAAAATGTTTCAAATGATATTTCAATATAATTAGTGAAAGAAATAAAGGCTAAGGAATTACAAATGCAGCAGTCCCCCATACATGATATTATATCATTCAAAATAGAAACATGATGGGGTCCTGCTAAAGAACTGACTGAATGTAATAATAATTCTATTCGTTTCAGCCAAAGTCCATTACATTAAATATAAAATTTGATTTAAACACAATATTGTTGTAACAATCACACAAACACAATAAAATAATACTCATACATTCAAATCAAGTAAAATGACAACAGAAAGGATGAATTGTTCTTAAATTATATCAGATTAGCAGAAAGAATAAAGATACTTCATACTCCAGAACTTTTCTATCACGATAAGGATGTTGAATCTGGTTGAAAAATTGTTAACAAAACTTAGTCAAATTCTTGTGTTTACAGGTATGAGGAACAGGGTGTAAAGTTCCCTCATCCTTTTCAGAAAAGGGAGGATCCTCCGACCTGTCCTGTGACGTCTGGTATGCAACTGCCCAACGATTGATGTCGGAAAATTATATACATATACGGGGTGTCTCAAACGTAGTGGTCGAAAGGCAAATGAGGAAAAGCGAAGGGGTCCACCTATCATTAAATTTTTTAAAAACTGGGATATTCTGAACAGTTCAAAATAACCAGTTTTAATTTTTTTTTAATTTTTATTTGCACTTTTTGTTCCAGCCAGATTTGAACTCGTTACGTCGAAAATTATGTTCACAGGGTCAAACAATCTAAGTTGAAGTACAACATGTAGTATGTACGGAGCACAATCGAGAGCGTCCGTACCCTGGAACGTCCAAGAACCGAATATTATGTTACCAAATGAAAACTTAAGTTACATTTAATTTTGCATATACTCACTTCACCATGTGACGACGCTTGTAAATTAATTAAATAAGCCTGTACAAAACATAGAGCACGAATATACGAGTCATATGTTCGGTATAATATCTAAAAACGAAGAGATCATTGCATGAGTCACTGCGAAGTGAAATATATTTATGTAACTATGTAAGCAATCACCTACTTACCAATACTCGGAAACATTTTGTACACAATTTGTAAGCATCTAAAATATTTTGATACGTCTTAAAAATCTTGTTACAATATTCATCATTCCGATCTTCATTATTTATTATTAGTACGTTCTTAATCCATTCCTTCAGATACAATGTCAACAACGTTGTAAGGCGGATACCATAAATTAAATTTAGATCATATTGTATAGTCAGTAAATCGCGGGCAGCTTCAATATAATAAATTGACCCCTTTGTGACGTGAAAAAATACAGACGGTAAATTAAAAATACTGAGTACAGTAAAAAGTGAAATCCAGTTCCAAATAATATAACTTTGGACACTTTTGCTAATGTCAATATTCCTATGAATATCTTGGAACTTCAATATAAGGGAAATGTTACTGCGGCTATGAACAATGTTGCAAATGATGAGCAAAATGTAGCCGACCAAAGTAATAGTGTCAGCAAGCCAAAAAATTGCAAGCGTGGTACCCGTTTTATGCAATTTCGCGAAACTACTCTGATTATCGTTGAACAGACGACCAAAACAAAAAATATGGTAAAATGAAATAGCAAAGAACAGCAATATTTGATACTTTTTCTCACACGGAGTGATATAACTATTTCTAATTTTGTATTTTGAAGTGAAGAATACAGAGAGAATAATGTTGAAAGGTTGGACTAGTCTTTGGACATCTTTGTCCAGTATATTATTGAGTATCAATTTAAATGGCCGACTTGATTTGTTGTTCCACATGTTTACTACGCAACTGTTCGATTTTATTTGAACAATATTCCATCATTTTTATAAGGGCCGGTTCAGAAAATTTTCTATTGGTGGGTCTAGAATAGTCTAGATCGTATCTAAGTGAAAATAATGAATCGTGCTTGCTGTCAAATTACTTAGAGGATCAGATAATTATATAGTAATTTATCATCAAATAATTTTGATTGAAAATAGTTATTTACACGTCTTACTTAGTTATAAATCTAAATTATATTAAATTAAATATAGTATGTACAAGTATTTATAAATTTATTTTAATTTTTATAAAATATAATTTATAAACATTCGTACAATAATTTTGTCCTTTATGTGTATTTAAAAAAAGATAAAAAATCAACAACATCTTTCAATATAATATTGATTTTTGATCTTCAGGATTGAAATAATCTTGGAACTATTATTGTGTAGTTTATTATTGCGTAAGACGATTTGTGTTTTTACATTATTTATTTTTGAGGTTGTTTTGTTTTCTAGTGTGAGAATAATTTATTTATTGCATTATGTGGTTAGCTATCGACACCTCGACAATTAATCATATAATTCTTGCCTGAGCAACCGGCAGCAAGTTCGTCATGCTCAGCCTCATGCCTCATGTCTTAGATGACACTGCTTGCGGTAGCGTCGCGGATCGGGTTGCCTCCTTCCCTCAAATATGGTGAGGGAGGTAATGGCTGATCTTTGCGTTATGCTCGTAAACATACCTGAGCATGGTTTTGTTATTGTTATTAGTAATTAACTTTTTATTTATTTTACTTAGATGGTCCTAGGTTATCATTTTTGTGACTTCGCGTTTCAGCTTTAATAGCTATAAGTAAGCAGGCACGCCCGTTATGCTTGGAGGCTTTTATTGGGGTATTAAGTTCTGATTGCGTTTTTAGTTTTTATTTTCGCTTGAGTATAGATTTCGTTTTTTTTTTTATTGGAATATTGGAGTATGGTAAAGATTTTAATTAATTTTTTTGTGTTGCGTAATTTTATTTGTTTTGCATATTGTTGTATAAATTCAAGTTTTTCTAACTAAACAGACAGCATTGCTGCTAGAAAGTTTGTTGCGCCACTTCTTCTTCACAGCTAAAGCACTAGGTAGTGGCGAATGGTGGGCGTTTTGTGGGACTGTGTTACAACCCGCTTAGGAAAAATATTGGTAAAAAAAGAGAAACAAGAAAAAACACGTACGGGGCCACCCATTGGACAATTCTCTAGAAATGACGAAATTATTCAAAAACAAAATTTTTAATCTCTGTCCTGTAAAGAATCCATAATGCTCTTTAGAGGCTTAGGAACAATCGTAAATGATAACAATACATTTTTTTTTTAAATTACAAAAGAAACCATAAAAAAAATAAAAAAAACATTTATTAACATGATTGTTTCGTATTCATGATTCGTACTTATATTTATCGACACCAATATTCCATACATGGAATGCAGGGTTGCTCTCGGAGTGGAAAATATGCCGATTGAAGAATTCATTTAATTAAACTCCTGCAAAATAGTAATTTTATAGAAAAGCAAACTGCAGCAGTACGTCATGTATTTCGTCATGAGTCCCGTCAGAGGTATCGGTGGAGCGGCCTCTATAGTAAGCAGTCCACACGCTGTCATCTTGTGATGGTTTGGTTAACTTGTAGCATGTTTGACTCAGATTAAGGATAAAGAACCAAAAAATTGTTAGTGAGATTGAGTTTTTACTGTATTCCGCCAAATCACTGTGTTTATCGGTTACCATAAGACAAATACACAAAACATTGAAAAATTAAACAGTCGAGACCAGCAATATGGGTTTTTTTTTTTCACCGGAGTGGTAAAAATTATAAATACACCTTTTTTTTTTTCTCCGGAACCTATCAACATGTAGGGGTTTAAAAAGTGATTAAAAATACATGCAAGCAAATAAGTTTATATGTCATTTGGAATTAGAAATGATAAAAACAATAATCCTAAAGCCGGGTCTGCTGCGCCATGTTTTAATGTTTTAAAAACATTAAACATCAAACACGAAGCGATTTGCGCATGCCTGATTGGTTCGTGTCTGATGTTTGATATTTTTAAAACATTATAACATGGCGCAGCAGACCCAGCTTGACGTAAAGTCGACAGTCGAGATCGAATCGAAGTCGAACATCAATCGTAGGTATACTTATTTGCTGTCAAGTAACATAAAAGGCCAAGATACTGAAAATACTGTCTTTTTTATTTGTATCTACTCAATTAGGTATAATATTACATGAAATCATTGCAATTGAACATACGGGTATATGTAAGAAATAAGTTATTTCAGAGGAAAGCAAACTGCAACAGTACAATAATGTAATTAGTTAAGAGTCCTGTCAGCGGCATAGGTAGATTGGCGTCTATTGTGAACAAGCCACACGCTGTCATCTTACTGAAGGTCCGGTTAACTTGTAGTATGCGCTTGCACAGATGTCTGACACTTTCTGGAAAGAAATAAGCAAAAGTCGAATTTAGTGAAAAAGTCGTTGGTGTCAATGATAAAAAAAAAAAAATGATTTCGGTAATTATGTCACCGTAACATTGTGCGAACCGGTCGTATATAATGTATCGGCATTATTTCCGAAAAATTGTGAACAACAACAAACCATTTACAATTTGACGCATTATTTTTCGATGGTGTATAACCTATCCATGGGAACCGACAAATAGTGAACTGGTATCAAACTTGCTTGCGACGTAACGCATCTTGCGCTATTACTAAATAGCCTGCCTAGCTGCGAGCAACTTGGAAGTGCTGCCGCGGCACCGCTTGCTCGTCTCACGCGCAATTGGTCACAGTTCTAACTGGGTGAAATAGGTTAGCCTTTTCACCCAGTTGACATTTTTTCGACAGTTTATAATCTAATGGAAATAATACTTATAGATTATAAATTTAACGGTTCTCACAATCTTACGTCAACTGATACATTACAAAAGAATTAAGTATAAGATTTGAGTTTCCTAGATTTCAACATTGAAAAACCCATCTTTCAGAATCAATGTTGAAATCAGGGGAATTCAGATTGTCGATACTTTTTTATAAAGAATTGAGTAATTCGTAGTCAAAACTTTAGTTCTTACCTGGACAGTTCGTATCCATCACACGCTGTATACACGCTGACTCAGCTTCTTCCACAGATATATAGAACTTCTCACATTGCCAACAATTTATTGTAGCAAGTGACAAAAATTTTACAATCCACAAAATTACAACAACGCTCATAGTTGGAGGCAACTGAAAGCAGCAAGTAGCAAAATAATGTTAAGAGCAAGCTGTGCTCCCAAAACATCACCATGTAAACTTATTTTTTTCAATTAAATTAAGTTAACATTGAGTAACCATATCAGATACCCAAAATTGAGTTACAATCTACGCAGCAACTAAAGAAAAACAAAATATTGTAAATTTTGGAAATGAAGGAAATAAAGTCTGAAGAAGTACAAATGCAGTAGTCCCCCATACATGATATATCATTCAAAAAAGAAACATATGGGATCTTTCTAAAGAATTAACTAAATTTTATAATAATTCATTTAATTTCAGACATAATCCATTACATTACATTTAAACTATAAATACAAATGACAAAAGAAAAGATGTTGTAATTGGTCAATGTCGCGCCGCGGAGCTGAGAGATATTGACGTTTTATTTGATAAATTCCTGATGCGTATACTCACTTCGTGATGTGACGTCTCTTGCAAATGTATTAAGTATACCTGCACACAACACAGAGCACCAATAAACGAGTCATATGTTCGGTATAATATCTAAAAACGAAGAGAATATCATTGCACGAGTCGGTGGAAAGTGAAATATATGTAACATTGTAAGCAAGCACCGACTTACCAATACTTGGAAACATTTTGTACACAGTTCGTAAGCATCTAAAATATTTTGATACGTCTTAAAGAACTTGCTACAATATTCATCATTCTGTTCTTCATTATTTAGTATTAGCATGTTCTTAATCCATTCTTTCAGATACGTTGTCAACAATGTTGTAAGACGGATACCATAAATTAAATTTAGATCATATTGTGTAGTCAGTAAATCGCGGGCAGCTTCAATAAAAGAAATTGACCCCTTTGTGACATATAAGCATATAGACGGTAAATTAAAAATACTCAGCACCGTAAAAAGTGCGATCCAGTTCCAAATAATATAACTTTGGACACTTTTGCTTATGTCAATGCTCCTATGAATGTCTTGGAGCTTCAATATAAGGGAAACGTTGCTACGGCTATGAACAATGGTGCAAATGATGAGCAAAATGTAGCCGACGAAAGACATAGTGTTAGCAAACCAAAAAATTGCAAGCGTGATACCCGTTTTATGCAATTTCGCAAAATTACTGTGTTTATCGTTGAACAGACGACAAATAAAAAAAACATTAAAAAATGAAATCGTAAAGAACAGCAAAAGGTGATACTTCTTCTCACACGGAGTGATATTACTGTTTCTAATTTTGTATTTTGAAGTGAAGAATACAGAGAGAATAATGTTGAAAGGTTGAACTAGTCTTTGAACGTTTTTGTCCAGTCTATTATTGAGTAACAATTTAACTGGCCGATTTGATCTGTTGTTCCACATGATTACTACGCAACTGTAAGATTTTATGTGAACAATATTCCGTCATTTTTATAAGGGTTGGTTCAGAAGTTTTTCTATTAGTGGGTCTTGATCTTAATCTAAGTTGGAAATAATTAATCGTACTTGCTGTCAAATTACATAGGAGGATCGGATAATAATGTACTAATTTATCATCCCTATTTGTGTAAGTAATTGAAAAAAAAATAACAACGTCTTTCAATTCCAAATTTATTTTGATATTATTTCATTATTGAAATAATCTTAGTTTATTATTGCGGATCCTTATAGCATCATTTCGTTATCCGTCCGTCTGTTTGTCACCCTTTTTCGGTCCCTACGGTCCCGTGAAGCTCTAAAAAAACCAAGCTTCTACGCGTTGAGTGCGTAGAAGCTTGGTTTTTTTAGAGCTATAAAAAAATACGGCTATTTATGCGACTTATTTTGATACTTGATAAAAAAAACCCGTTTACCTAAAATCATAAAAACAAGGGAAAAGTCCGAAAATTAATAAGTTTTTTGGAATAACACCCCAAAATGCCAACCACGGAACCATTCATTGTGCCTGGTCAGACATGCACTTGGCTGGTTTAATTTAAATAAAAATGGTTGCATCTATTATTCGAATTCGCTAAAACGGCGCAAGCATAAAAGAAGTCCATATTAAATAATAGCGTGGTATGGGCTAGAAACCTTAAGGGATCTCGCGGACTTATAGACGGCCACGACTCCGCCAGTCGTGGTCCGTGTTCCGTGGCCCGGTCTGTAGCTAAGTGACCGTTGCGACCGAGAGCGTGATTTGTATCGGTTGTTATGGCACCTTATTTATTTCTCACTTCTAATGGAAAGTAAAATAAAAGAGTAACCACGTTCTTGTCTATTCCAATTTTTAATTGATTTTCGAACACAACACCTTCCGTTTCTAACAAGGGTGTGAACTGTCAACTGTCAAGTGATCCAATAAAGTACCGCCCGAGTGCGCCCCGAGTGCGTTCGCGAGGCATCGGTTGACGAGGGCATGGGACGAACGTGCCCGATCGTGATTCGAATTTTGATTTTACTTGAAGACTGATTTAATTCGGGCACATATCCAATTTGTGTTGCATCACTACTACCTACTTTAGGCAGGTACGTCTGTGCGAGTTAATATAAATGTGTCTAGCGTACGTGTGTATTCGATACCTTGCTCGATTTTCATGTTATAGAAAAACTCGTACTTTCCTCAGTTCTGCTTCAGATTTCTATCAAGAAAACTCACGTAAAAATATCACGAACAGAAAAGAAGAAAATAGCAAATAAAGTAAGTATCAGAAAATAGCTATTAGTCTATACCAAGGATCACCATTTAGTTTCACTGGGGGTCCGTTTTTATAAAATAATATGCTGTCGCGGTCCGTTTGGTAGACGATTTAGCAGGCGGACCGCGGTCCGCCATCTGGTGACTCCTGAAGGCCAATTCTCATACGTTAAACACGGTGACATTCAAGTCGCAATCTGTCAAACTTGTCAAAAATGTTGGTAAACAGACTGTATTTTTGACAGATTGCGAATGAGATGCGAATGCGAACGTTCTTAAAAATACGGGAATTGCCCCTCTGGTCTATACCGTACCTATGTGAACAATTAGAACTTTACCGTTTTAGGTCATTCAAAACAATTTATAAAAGCCCTCTATAACTGTTCGCGACCGATGTGTCACCAAACAGTTTCAATTTGGAATTGGATTGAAGTTTCAAATTGGATAGTTATTAATAGTATGTATTAGTTAGCATCAAAATTGTACTCAAATTGTAATTTTGCGTAAGAATCGTAAGTACAACAGTAATAATCTCAATTAAGTTGGTTATATAGCCATTATTCCGTTTTAGTGCATCCAGGTCACCTAGACCGAGACCTAGCCCTGGATCTAGCTGCTAGTTGCATAGGTCAAGAGCTGGACCGTTGTGGATAAAAAAAACAAAAGAACCCACAAATTACCCAGTTCATGAACAACTGATATTTCTTCATTAACTCACAGCTCTATAATTTAAAATCACACAAATAAATTGAAAACACTTCAAATTGCCAGTTGCCGCTGTCACCGCACGGTTGATCAACGCGTAAAACACAAACGTGAACAATTAAGTTTAAAATCATCCTCATTAACATAATCAGATAATGCTCTGTTCCACGATAAGTATGTATATATAAAGCATCGATATTGGTGACATTTGGTACAGGTAAATGGACAGAAGTTATGATTTTGCAAATAATTCGTAATAATGTGCATTGCAAACGTCACCAATGTGTATGGCCAAGGTATGGCCAAATATAAATACACTAGGAGCTGAAAAGGTAAAGAACGTAAAAAATACATTTCTTTCTTACCATCACTTCCTCGAAATTTTATTTTCATGAATAATGTTATCATGTTAACATGGTGCATGTAAAATACCTACCTACCCAAATTCTAAGGTGCCAACCCTAGTGGGGCAGAATCCAGCAAGATTTTAGACTAGTGGAATCTACCCAACCAAATCGAAGCAGTGGGGTAGATTCCACTGAAAATTTTTAGGCATTCCACTTTACCCCACCAGTGTTGGGCTGCTCAGTGGGGCAAAGTGGAATGATAAAAAAATAGCCCAATGGTGGTGGAACTTTTTGGAGTATGTAAGGAAGATCATACCACGTAGCGTTCTACAGTTAGCATTTGTCGAGTCTCGTGGGATGGGCATGAGCTCATGTAAGTATGTATTATGTAGTATTGCCCCCAATATATCAAAGTGAAACTTCTGCGAAAGCTCCCAATAACGGCCAGGTCCCGCATAATCAGATTACCAGCTCGCAGATGACGCCGAACGATTCCGATTTGCATGCGTAATGCAGCTAAGTGCACTTACAGTCGCCGACATTTTGTACTCATTATCAGAAATTCGATTCCCCGTTAGGTGTGAATGCAGAATTTTATTTGCTTCTATGAATATTTTTAAGTGGAAAAGGGATTTTCAGATTATCAGAATGATTCATTTGTTTTTGTTGATTATCACTCTCATGATATCCTTCATGTTTTTACTCCCAGCAATTAGAGGACCATCTCTCTGCTCATGAGAATTGTAAAATATAATTTTCTTATTTTTTATGGCCTTTATTGAAGGTTGAGCAGCAGGGTTTCTAATGGACATGTCGATCATTTTATGACAAGCAACCCCTCTTCGCATTTTAGTTCTGACAATAGTTCACTCTCAAATTTAATAGCCAAATTAATAAATAAACGATTTATGATGTTAGTAAAATATTTTCCAAACATTACTGGTCACTATATCAAATTAAACATTATAAAACCAAAACTCAAACCATTTATTTCAATTAAACCATTTACAGGGACTTTTGAACTGTCAAGGAGTCGGTCAGTCAAAAAATATGAAGCTAGTTGCCCATTCCAAAGCGTAGTAGGTACCTATAGAGAAGAACGGGCAAAAAACTCCACGGACACTCTTTTAGATAAAAAAATTGGTTCCGTCATTCATGTTGAAATTATACATGTGAGAACAATATATAAAGACGTATATGATAAAAGCGTCCCTAAATATAAAAAAACAATTCAAAAATTAAAAATAAGCCATGGCTGCTAAGAGATGACCAGCCCCAACTGACGGCGCCCGTTCATGAACATAACGCCTGGATTAGCACCATTTTGAAGGGAGCTAAATGATCCAACACACGCGCCACCATCAGCGAGATATCTGACTGAGCATGACACACTCACAGCCGCCAGGGCACATTCAAGTCAATGAAAGACATAATAGAACCCGGTAAATGGTAGCTCTATAGTACAAAGTACTCACACATGTGCTATGCAATTATATAATGCAAAGGAAATTGAGTTTATACAATGCAAAGATGGTCTTACAATCTTCAGCAGCTCCAACAGAATTTCCAAATTATCATCAATTAGTTGTGGTTGTGGAGTAGGACCAGCATTGGCCCAAGCAAATGAGGTTATTGAGAAAAATGGCGATAGTGATATTGAATGTTTTCAATTTATTAAAATGATTAATGGCTGCATTCCATGTTTGAATATTTAAAATTAATTCCCGCAGTGACACTGACATGTACCGATTTGACATTTCGCGGTAAAGTTCGAAATGCGGTTGTTAAATTGACTGTATGTATGTTTTGAAATTGATTGCAATTAAAATACTTTTCAGTGATTTATTATTAATGCAGGAGTGGTTGTTTGTTGGCACGCTTATTATAGTTAAATTATTTTGTAATTAATTAATTATGATAAATAATTGTCGATGAGGATGATTAATTTCAGTAAACGATTCATTCGATGTGTTTCAATGTATTCAAACTTGCTCATACTTGACATAATTTCACTAAGATAAGAAAATAGCAACAAACCCAAAACGTTCGGAAACATTCACACATAAACACCAAAGAAAAATGCCAGCCCATGATAAAACTCCAACAAAAGCGTGGTAATAATAAAATCAGTGTAACAGACCGTTTAAAAAGATAATTTAAAAAAATGCAATTCATTCCATCCCCTGTCTCATCCCCCATCCTTGAAGGGTCATTACGCTACGAACGTGTGGATAATGTCTTCCACAGTGCTTTGAGTGCTTTGGAACGGTCGTTCAACAAAACGGTAACAGCAGTTAAATTTCGTTCCAGTTTTTACTGCGGTATCTTAAGCGTATGTCGGCTTAATGATCGGACTGTTTAGAGAGCGTGACTTTACATCAGCGTTGTATTATGTGGTTATGGCAGATAATGATGACAATCAAGATGAAAATCAAGGCGATCCCATTTAATTGAGAAAGAAACGATTTCACATAAATATACACTTAGTAGTTGCCCGCCCGGCTTCGCACGTATAGCACTAAGTACTTATCTACGGCGCGCCTACCTTCCTACCTACCCTACCTATCTAACATAACTACCTACATTAATACCTACATACATACCTACCTACCTTCCCTACCTACACCTACCTACCTTCCTATCTACATACCTACATACATAAATACCTACCTACCCTACCTACAGCTTTTTCCATATATTTTCTCACCTATAAAAAAATCCTGGTTAGGGACACCCTAATCACCTAGCGGTATGAAATATAATTTACAACCTATTCTCATACCTACCAAATATACACGAATCAATTCAAAAGGAGGAGGAGTGCGACCAAAAACACCGTGACACGAGATTTTTATATATATATGTATATTACTTTACAAGCACATAGATTCTACAGCCTTGCTCAAATCACATCCGTTTGTGTTGTAATTATGTTTGAAGTAAGTAGTTCGATTTTCAGG
This sequence comes from Eupsilia transversa, assembly GCA_914767815.1. NCBI lineage: Eukaryota > Metazoa > Arthropoda > Insecta > Lepidoptera > Noctuidae > Eupsilia > Eupsilia transversa. Next base: position 11,130,779 of record OU611891.1, read on the forward strand.
TGAGAAGTTTCGATATTTGAAACACATAAAACTAAATAACTACGAATCCAAATAGGTACTAATTTGAATCACGTTTTGCAAAATCCCCTTGTACAGAATAAACTTACAAAGTACAGTCACACATATTATTATTATACGATTATGTAGTTATACAGGAAAACCGTAACGTTATCCTCCTATATGAGAGCCTGTACAATACCAACATACGATGTTCGTAAACTCTTAGCTGAAAGGGGGGAACATCTAAAACAGTAATAATTAACCGCCTCGAGCCACTTAATGACACGGCCAAGTACAAAACTTCACTTTCAGAACTTGTAGGCGTTAAAATAACACTCCACCTAATGGGCCTTTTTAGTAGGGCTGCTGTACAAACTTAAAATATTAATAAAATTGGAAAGATTTAAATGGTTTTCATTTCTTGAAATTAAGCTTTTGATTTAAACTTTCATTAGAGTCAAGCCACGTGCCCGATGGATTTTCCTATCGGCAATAATTAGGAAGTTCCATAAAAACATTTATGCCTTATTCCACCTATTTAGGGGATGAAGTGCATGCTTTTACCTCACAGTTTTACACCCAGCGGTTTAGTTTGTGCGTTGTCTGTTAGTGATAATCAATTAATAGAATATAATACTCTTTATTATGTACACGATAAAAATTACAGACATTTTACATAGGGTGACACAATGGGCGGTCTTATAGCTATTTAAGAAATGAAATAAATGAATTTAAGATTTCTAACAAGAATCTAAGTGTGGAAGGCCCTGCAATACAGGCTAGAAAGATATAAAATATAATGGTAATCAAACTGTAAGTTCGAGCTTGTCACGGCACAGTCAAGCAATCAGTCTCAAAAATCTAATTTTAAGTCGAAGCATCGTTCTAATCAATAAAAGGTAAAAATATATTGAATAAGGTCTTATATTTCTTCTCAAATACAAACCTAAAATAGACGGGACATTTCAGTCACCGATCTTAAGATGAGTGATCGATATAAAAATAAAAAATGCAAACCCCAAGGTGCAGAGTGGGACAGCCCTGCCTTAGGGACGATTCTCAGAGGGGCGCAAACAAAATAACGTTAATGCATATTCAAATCTGTACTTGCCTTTTTATTAAACATACAAGGAAATGTTAAAGGTTACGGGGTTTTAGTTAGTGGGTCCCTTTTAACTCAGATTTTAGCTAGGGGGCGCTTTCACCCTCCATGTGTAATATTTTAGATGTTGAGATAAATTTTGTCTGGTAAATTGAGTTTACTAGGGGATGAAGGTTAAAATGATGGGTTGCGGTAGCACGGTAGTTTATGAAGGAATATGCAGTTTGATTTTTGAAGAATTGCTGGTTTTTTAGGGCGAAAGTTCTTTGATAAAATAATTATACAACGTGTCTTTCAATTCCCAGCAACTCTCTTCTTTGTAAATTGCATAGTTACCTTACAATATTATATCACAGAAGTATAATTGCAGCAGCAGAACGTTCACAAGAGAGTAAGTTGCAGAGGCCTCTCAAACTTATCGCAATCACCAATCCATTACCATCTATTAAGAGCTAACACAACCTCAGGTTTTTATCTCGCTCGCACCATTTTAGTCGCGGACTGAGTGCGAGCGAGACGATGGCGGCTCAAAACCGTCAATAGTTTAGGTAATTGCTTTTTACGGCGAAAATAATGGTAATAAAAAAAAAAATCTGCTAACATAGTCCTTATCATTAATCCTCAATTTTAACATATATTTATTTCAAAATTAATACTAAAGTAGTTTCGATATAACGGCGGATCTTGCTAAGCAATTTGAGGTAGCATAGGCTTGGAGTTTAGGACATGTTTCTTAAAATTCATTTGTGTTTCAAATCGCTGTGTTCACGATGAAAACCGACAATGTAATAAGTGGTAAGCCGATGTATTTTGTAAAAATAATAAAAAGGAAAGACAGAAGGACAACATTAACAACAACATTTATTTGGCAACGGTTCATGAAACACAAAATACAAATAAATAAAAAAGTGATATGTTTTAACAACAACAGTGTGGTGCCCCACGCTTGCGCCAAAAAGGTCCAGTTCAGTATTAATGACGACAGATCCTGTCTGACGCTGGTTTTCTGATGAACCTTACCGTGAAAACTTAGGTGAACTGACCCTGTCCACTGCACGGATGCTAGGAATTGATACAATTACAACTTACTTCAAGCTTACTCCATCGTTAGTTTTTACAGAATATATCGACTGTTCTCAGCTGTAGAAAACATAGAAACCAAACACTAATAAATAATGACATGTCCAATACCCCAGGTTTCCCCAAGGTACTGAACAAGCTGGCAATTGAAGACGAGCTAGTTTCCATTGGAGTCACGTGCAGCAATATGTACGGACGTAAGTAATGATGGGAAGATTTTCACTTGTGAGTAGCATGCTCACTGCCCAGGGGTCCGTTTAGCTCAAATGTGGCATGTGGGATCGACGAAGCCAGATGAAAGGGATGAAAACAAATAGAAATAGCGTTTTGATATTCACTGCCATATTTTAAAAAAAAATTAAGGTAGTTCGTGGTGTTTTGTTGTGAAACTCAAGGCTTAAATGAATAAGGCATAGTACAGACGAGCAGCACTATGTTGTCGACAGAGCCATCTTCAGCTGTCGACAGAGGTAACTGCAGCTGCTGCCATTGCTTGATACGTGGTCGGAAACGCCGACCAATGGCGCCAACTACAGTATGAGCGTAGCGTGTGCGCAGCCTTGACAGTCGACTTCAAAGAGACCGAGCGTTCATGGCGTTCATGCTGTCGACATGGTGGGCAGCAGTCGGCGTGTCGAATACTGCAGCAGTTGTTTTTGTCAACAGTAGCAGTTGCCTGTGTCGACAGCTGAAGTTAGCTCTGTCGAAAGCAAAGTGCTGCTCGTCTGTTTGACGTCCAAGAAATTATTACTATTGTTTAAGACTACTTGTCTTGAACAATAGTAATAATTTCTTTAATTGATGATGAATGAATGTTCAGGAATATTTTATTATTCGTCGAATTAGCTACCAACTGAAATTGTCCATTTTAAGGATTCATATCACAAAAAATGTCATTCTTTGAAAGTTCTATAAAATAGGTACCTACACTACGGCAATATGAAAAAGTGTTTCTATTTGTTATACAATTAATTTCCTTCACTGTAAGTAGGTCTTCATGGAAAATCTCTTTAGGTCATGTTCTATCCGAATATCAAAAAATATTTGGCCTAGGAAAATGGCGTGAAAATTGATTCGCTGTTACATAGTATAATAGATAAGTACCAGATTTATCAGATAGGTATGAAAGCAATGATTATAAAATGACAGTTTACCTATCTTTTCTACATTAGTCTAAGAAACTACGTAGGTAAACTCTACATAGACACAAAAAAAACAAATATTCAACCCTACCTTCAACCGACGTAGATACGTTAACAATGTTCACTTTTTAACGATTTTAAAGTATTAAGCCAGCCAGGGGGAAGGTATTAGCACATTTTATAAAGCGTTTTACCTCTAGTCTCATTTTCAATGCAAATCCATTGAGCTTTTGGCCAGTTTTCAGCGAGTTTTCACCCATGAAAAGTGATCAAAAAAAGTTTTGCAACGCTAGAAAGGCTTGCTTGATAAAGCATATTTTTCCCTGAAGTTGCCTCTTTTCTTCTGAGAGATCAGACAATCTAGGTATGAGAAAATGAATAACAAATAAAAACCGGCCAAGTGAGTGTCGGACCAGGGACAATGAAGGGTTCCGTAGCTGGGATGATTAATATGCCAAATTACAGTTTTCTAGTACTAACAGTCTCTGCGCTAAGCCGGGGACAGCCAGACAGATGGACATGGCGAAACTATAAAGGTTCGTAGTTGACTATGGAACCCTAAAAAGGTTTTATCAAAGCTTAAGTAAAAAATGTATGCACTACAAAGACCGAAAAATTGGGCAAAGAAAAAAATCGTGTGTAAAAGTCATCAATGCTCGTGTCATCTAAACATGGCTAGCCAGTGCGAGCATAGTTTTATAGTTTACTAGCTTGCCCGCAACTTCGTCTTCGTATATTTTTTTTTCATCTTGTTTTCATACAAATAACAAGGATGAAGAATAAGTAGCCTTTGTCCTACTCGAGGTTTCAGGCTACCTACCTATCTAGTCAAATTTCATAGCTATCGGTTCATCGGTTTAGTCATGAAACGATGACAAACAGGCAGAGTTACTTTTGCGTTTGAAATTACAGTATAGATTTTTTCACTACGTCATTTTTCCATTCATCCACAAAACATTTCAACTTCACCTCAAAGAGTTTCCCATTTCCAATATTTAAACGTAACCACTGATTTTTTCTATCATAATCTGAAACAGGATACATGAAAGCGGTTTCCCTCAGTAAGGCGATATAGGCCGGAACCCATCACAGATAGATGTACAATAACCGTAGTTCCACTAACGGGACCCGCCCTTCCATGACATAGAATAGATTCTGCAGAAGCGACAGAAATATGTTAAAGTGCTACCTACCTATAATAATAATAATTATTTGTTTTTAAGTACAAACTTTATTGAGTGTCTAGATACTGACCGACCCCGCAGTCAAACCACTACTACGGTTTTGTGGGGCTTAGTTTATAAGTTAAACTTACCATAAGTGTATACAAATAAATAAATAAATATCTAAAGTGGGTGATCGAAGCAGGAGCGTAACTTGCCCTAGGATAATTTTTGCCCATGTGCTCGAACGTTAAGGCCGATGGTCCCCACGTTACTCAAAAGGCACATTCTGGCTTCTATTGGTGATTTGAGTTAACACGTTAACAAACTCAAATCACCAATAGAAGCCAGAATGTCACAGTTACTATTTCAATGGCGGTCTGTCTCGACGCGACTTACTAACACGTTATTAACTATGTAGTTTGTGATGATTGCGTCATTGGGCACTCATTGGTGATTTATGTTTGTAACACGCATCGACCATACAGACACGTTACTTTTGAGTTATGTCGTACACGAGGGTGTATAGTCATAAGAATCCGTATTATGCTGGAGCATCTATCAGCCACGTATTTTTTTTTTAATAATAATAATTTACGGAACTTGTATACCTACGTTCGTTTAGCCAACAGTTCCGATTTTTATCTTATCTATGACTGTCCTAGCAAGTCAAAAGATAGAGGATCTGACAACCTGGCAGCCTACCTTAGTCATGACATTCAACCCCGATATGGTACTATGTTCTTTATTTTAGCACACTGCACACCAGGGGCCTAAGTCTACTAATTAAACTCACCATTGAGAGACCATTGTAACGTTTATAAATTAGTAGACTTAGGCCCCAGAGCTGAATACACAATTATTGTTAAATGAATACCTAACGCATCCATACCACCGTGTTCCATAACTATAACTTAAATGTGTGTTTGCAAATTTTTCACACTTCAAGACTTTCTTGCTTCGAAGAGCACGTAAAGCCATCCCGATTCGATCACTTAGCCTCAGGCGAAAACTTCAAAGCTTTAATATTCTCCGACATTGAAGCCGTTTACCGTCTTTTAAGGAAACACGTTGAAACATGTTTTGTTTTGTGTTTAAAAACGCTTGTTAAAATGAAATTAACCTGTATTTTGACTTTTTGATACTCATACTCATCATAATTTCATCGCTGCAGAGCATAGGCCTCCCCAAACGTCGCCACATCGACTGGTCCCGTGCTCGCAATTAGCGATTTGCAGCGGGACGTGAAAACCATCGATGGGGCTCTGTCTGGCCCGCAGGGTCGCAGCATTATGCTATATATTTTGCGTGGATGTGACGCATCTTTTCCCCCAACTTATTCTATTCGTGTAAGTTTTCTTTCTTTGCGTCATGTTTACCGCACATAAACGTATATTCTTTCTTTCTTTCTTTTTTCACCAGGCCATCGGACCCCACGCTGCGCCTTACGATATGCGACTTCTTTTTGATGACTGAATACAATAGGTACAAAACCTTCCATCCAGCTGATTACTTTGACCTTTCGGCTACCCAAACTACTCTATGACCATTACACAAGGGACGTCCTCGTACACTTTTGAGGAGAAGGGAACTTGAAATACAACCAGCGTTTATCTGTTATGACCCGTGCAATCTGTACGGTGGTTGTTACTGTAATCTATGGCTATTGCACTGGGATAGCCACCTTTATTCGTATTAGCCATGGAAAAGGAATTTCTAGAAGGTCAAGTAAGCGAAGTAAGATTTGCCCTGCGTTTTGCTTTTTAGACGCGGCGTTTTACGTGTTTGGCGGAGGGGCTTAAATAATAATAGCCACCCGGATCGATCTTCAAGGTTAAATATCGGCTGAAAAGGTCAGTCCGTGGATACCCATCCCATACCCCGTAAGGTAACCATCCAATTCATACCTACCGAGACCCCTCTGGGCCTCGGAAAGCTCGTTAAGCCGTTGGTCTTAGCTGTCATTTGTAGATTTTTGATAGTGTTTAAGGGTAGACAGGAACCTGAAAGTCTGACCACCAGTCTTACCAAGGGGTATCGTTTTACCCGGTAACTTGGTTGTGAAGAAAGTCCGCAGTCGCTTCATGTAAAAACTGCTATTCAGCTGCATGCGGTAAGAGTGGAAGCCGACCCAAACATAGTTGGGAAAAGACTAGGCAGATGATGAGGGTCTGGCGGGAAAGTTTTTTGGTAATCAAAAACTAGACAACAGAACTTACTAAGCATTGATAAGGCCGCGGACACGAATTCAGTGGCAGTGGCGGCGGCATGCCGCTGCATTCGAAGCCAGTTCCATATTATACCTTTATGCATTTGAATGCGCCGCTACCACGCCGCCGCCGCCGCGCCGCAGCCGCCGCGCCGCTGACTTCGTGGGCGCGGCCTGACCGATAGTGACAGACCTATACGCTGCACACCTATCTTACCTTTTCTGTTTGAACTTATTTTTCCCATGAGCCAATTCATGGGAAAAATAAGTTTACAGCCAAGATCAAATAAAACGTCTCGTATCATTATGGATAGATGCATGTAGACAACGAATTTTCCAATGAAATATGCCGCTCAATAGGGTGCAAATCGTAATGCCACTGCGTTCTATTAAAACGACCTAAAATGTCAAACGGCATTCGGAATTAGACACTGTCCGTCCGAATATCACGGATTTAAGCCCCTTCCATTTAGGCCCTAATCTCTGCAATATTTCCATTGGTAGACTGCATTTTGTAAACTGTGGCGTAGCGTGGGGCTTCTGTGAAACTGTGTATAGTGTCAAAGCTGTATCATTTTACTGCTGAAGTTGACTTTTATTTGGATAAGGACGTAAGTAATTGCTTCTTCTTTCTGTGCTCTTTGTTGTTGTAAATAAGTCTCTAAAACTTAATCAGTATTTTGTTTTTAGGAGAGTATTCATTCTGTGTCGATTGAAATGCATTTTCTCAGATGTCTGTTTGTTCTTTTCGAAGAAAAACTTTATTTTAAGCATTGACGTAAAATTTTTCTTCTTTCGCTTTCTGTTATTGAAATCCGTAAGTCTTAGTCTGAACCACGCGTTTTTTTTTTTTTTTTTTCATAATTTTTGTTTTTATTTTTGTAACAACACAATAAATAGGGGTGCGTCCGTCTTTCATCCCCGACACGGACATAAAGCTCTACTTAAACATAACCAATTGCCTCCCACCCCTATTTTGCATAATGATTTTTCTTAAAATTTGTACGTATTACAGCAAATGGAGAACCAAGGGGGAGGGGAGAGAAAAATGACGTAATTAGGCAGACATCTTGATTTCGTACGTTTGTGCGTTCCTATCCCTGTAATGGCAGTTTTTTTAAACAGTAGCCATTGTGAGAGGCTTAGAAGGATGTTAATCTTCGCAGACACGAATCTGTAAGGATTTTTTTGAGATAATCTTTGGCTTATTGTATTATTCAAAAGAATTAGGGTGACTTGTCAGTCTATAAGCTCTAGCAATGCCATCTGGTGACAGATATCTAGTAAATAAATATTTAAAACAGTGAAGGGTACTACAGGATTGTTGTAAGTTTAGACATTGATGTAGGTGTACATTTATTTTAAGAAGTGTGTGGGTCTTTTTATATGGATGTACTAAGTCATTAGGAGGCCCGTTCCTCGGAGCAATCGTAAATGAAAAAGAAAAGAAACGTAAGTAAAAAAGTTTTAAATGCACCCACAAAATGAACTGCGGGTAATTGCGCAACACACTAACTGTAGCAATTGCTTTCATTTTGACATTTCAACAACATGTATTGCGTTATTTACGTTCGTGAGTAGATTTTTTTTTCGAATATAAGCAACGGATTAGCAATAACCTTCAGATTGTGATTGAAACTGTGTTACGTAATTAGGGTGCTGGCACAGAATATAGTGCTGGTCCTACACCACACTTTACCTCTAACGTGAACTAAATATTCCACTAAAATCATCCTACCTAATTTGCAAAATCTGTCACACTCGCTTCGTTCCCACCCACATTATCAAACTAGTAGATAATCAACTGCCAGGCTGCCATGCTGCTTTGCTGCTACGCTGCCATTCCCCGATGACTACGACTGAACAGCTGTACAGTATCGGAATATTGTATAATTTGCGCCGCGTTCAGCGTTGCGCTGTGTGCGCTGCACTGAACATCCATTTGAATAATGCTGTAGCGTTTATGTGAAATATTGGGAGTTGGGAAGTGGGGCAGTTGGTGATAAGCTATAGATAAGCTATAGATAAAGTGGAAAAATATACATATTATTATAATTTTCTGAATCGCCTCCAGTTAGGTATGTGTACCTTACTAGATTTTTGCTAAGAGTAGGAAAACGACACGACAAACTCTCGATCTCTGCACCTGTGTCTGAGTTTGATTCCCATGTTGGGCAATTGTCTTTCCAGTAGCAGCCCGGAGTTTTAAATGCCCGGCAAACTCAACTCTGCCGAACTCTTCGAGGAAAACCACGTGATTCTATGTTTACAATGATTTGTACTGAAGTTAGATGATTACTCTTTAACCCAATCATTACCAACAAAATTCTCCTTTCCAACCTTTATTTCCAATACATTTGTATCGCATCCGCAGCGCTTGCAGTGTACGACAGCGAACCAAAGTCTCGCTGTGCAAGTTTATGACATAAACAAGTAACATCTGCTTTGTCTTATTGAGTTTGGAACTCAATATTGACTCTCAATAGTAAATAGGTACCTACAAATCAAATTTCAAGTTGCGCGGATGGTTGTACGTCGACGCAGATCAAAACTGACGAAAAGATTGGGCATATTTTTGTGATATGAGGTGCATTTTCTGTGTGCTCGGTAAATAGTTCATCCTTTATCAATCATATGAAACCTTAGGTATCTTGGGGGTAAAAGCGTCATCTTTTACAAATAATGTCCTCAGTTACACAGTAGGTTTTATTAATAACTTGTTTAGACCTTATTTTGCAATTATCAATCTTTTTTTCTTTTTCGTGTGGTTAGTGATTAACTTGAAAGCCAATTCTCGTACTTAAAAAACGTTCACATTCAAGTCCCAATCTGTCAAACTCGTCAAAAATGTTGCAAAATTGATTGTACTTTCGACAGATTGCGTATGAGATGCGAATGCATCATTTTTGCTGTTTTCTCACTACTGCTAGACGACACCTAAATGTCATCAATGCGCCTTGAGTCTAAAACCCCACAGTGATCCATTTAGAAACATTTTTTGTATCGCCTAGCGTTGGTGAAAACATTTTCATTTAGCTAACATAAACTTAACAACCACAATTATTTTCAGAATTTCCAATGCCATATATAAAAACTCTCAAAGGCGATGCTCCAATATCTTATAGAGCCAAAATTATGACCTGACCTTTACTGTTCCCGATGGTCTGAGCTGAGCCAAAGTTGCTCAGGGCGTTAGGTCAGGCTAGGTCATTAGACCAGCACCAGCTTTTAGCCGCTCAGAAAAGGGGATTGTAATAAAGTTTATTAAACAGCTTTTAAGTGGATTTTAGTCCGTAGAAGTCGGTTTTTGAGCTTTGAGTGAAAGGTCAGCTAGATTCATTAAAGATGTGCTGTATTTTTATTAAAAGCACGTTCGTTATAAAGAGTTCTCGAAAGGCATTTAAAATAAAGTTTTGGATAAGGAAGATCAGGCCGCCCATTGTGTCACCCCTTGTAAAAAATCTGCACATAATATATCTGTAATATTTATGGTGTACATACATATTATAGAGTATTCTATTCTATTCTATTCTATTATAAAACTGGTTACCAAGCATAGTTCAAAACCTGGTATGATGTAATATCAACGCAATTAAGAAACTACGCGACAAGCATTAGGTGATTTTTTTTTGTTGGAAATATACCTGGAATTAATGGAATACAGGTCAAGCACACAGCATAATATACATAAAGCTATTCGAGCTGGAGTTGTTAAAGACGTTTACCTCTATGAAAACAGACGGAAAATTCGGGCAAGCAAACTTAGTCTATAATAAATCTACAGTCTAAATATCTAATAAAGCCTCGTGCAGACTTGCTTGACGCGACACCGGTAATTGTTCTACCGTGAAGTTTTCTTAGAAATTGTATAGTTAGAGTCGCGTCGCGCGAGTCTGCACGAGGCTTAAAGTGTGATTCGGGGGTAGGTCTTCCAATTGGGGAATTAAAAAAAGAAACAATTGAACAACGATTTGCCAAGAATGAATAGTCTCACATAAGTACTTAGGTACATAATCTTCACATAGTATGCGTTATGCGTTATCAAGTTACCTTGTCCGTAATATATAGTATCGTATCGATTGCCTTCAGATGTGCCGACTAATCGAGTTACAGTGTGTCGGTTCAGTTGAGTGCCTCGGCTTTGAGTTATATCTGCATAGACTGGCTTGAATCATATCTTGAGCATCGAGATATTGAGTGTGGTAGTCCTTAGATGTGTGGTTATGGATGCGTTTGAATGTGTAGGTATCTTGAGGTTTAGCCTTTAGCCGGAACGTGGATCCACGCGCAACACAATGGGTTTTTAATTGTGTCTGTAATTATGGCATACGAAAGGATGCTGTAAATGGAATGGGCTGCTGTTGTTAAAATGAAACAATTTCTCAAGTTTTCCAACTGTCGAAGTTTGTTATGCAGTTCTTAGTATAGAACTATTAGGATTTATGACACAAAAATAGAGCTAGATGATTTAGGCCCGTATGACTTGTTCGTCAACTCGCGAGTGTCAAAGTCGCGAGCCGCTCGCGAGCCCTTCCGATTTTACCTACTTTTTTTGTCGTCAACTCGCGAGCGCATAAAGTACAGCCAAATAAAAGCAGATTGAAACCAATTACTATAAATAACTAGCTATTGTCCGCTGATTTTACAGAACCTCACTCAAAACTCAAGCATTACTTAAAACTCGTTTAAAGCATTTTGATTGGTAGAAACTAGTTTTAAGTAATGCTTGAGTCTTGAGTGAGGTTCTGTAATACGGGCTTCAGTCTTCGATGATTTTTATGAAAGGGAAAATATTGAAGAAGGGAGAAGAAGAAACTAAAAAAATACATTACAGTGGAGCAAACCAGTTTTTTGATGATCTTGACATACGGAGAAGACTATTCGTCTTCTCCATTCAAAACATGACGTCAAAATACTTATTTGAATGGAATTCGAATTCGAATTATGTAAGAAAACATAAACAAAAAAACAATTGAATAATAGTTTCTACAGGCCGCTGATATACAGGAAAAACTATATAGTCTTTAAAAATAACCTCAACATTATCGTCTTCTTGCGCAGCCAATCTACCGAAAACGAATATAATATCTAATATCGTACCTCAACAAAAGCTAGTTACAACACACAACCACAAAGGGGGTATTCTTAAAGCAATTTCCCAACCGATACCGCTTAGCGCGTTTCGGTTTAATCTATTTTTAAGCTATAACTATACGGTCAAAAGGAAGCCTTTATCCGGTAGTCGGGGGAGGGGGGAAGTCGGGGGAAGTAGGGGAACCCGGGGTATTCCGAGTACCATTCACTTCAAAAGAAATCTCTCAAAGGGCGAAACTGAAAATATTATGAATTTTCTTGGAAAAAAGCGCTGTCCGTTGTAAAAACGCTAAGTAAGTTATTAAAGTTAAAGTTTGTTTGTTGTTATTATTGGTAGAAGAACTATTCGGACGTTTGAGTCTGGTTGCGTTTTCAGTCTTCTTCGATCTTCAATCGACAGAGGCTAGAATGGGGCTACTGAGATGACGACTAATAGAGAAGTATGTAAGAAAAAGATATTATGCTGTGCTGACCCCAAATAAATTGGGATAAGGCCAAAGAAATAATGTTGATATCTTCAACCGCCACAGGCGGTGACAGACGGTTGATGCGTGAACTCCGAGACACGAATGACACAATAAATGGCCGATTCACGCACCGACGCTGAAACACACTCTCAACGCTCGAGGCTCGATACCGTATCATACTACGGTATTAATGATACGGTAATAATTAATAAAAATTATAATTACATTAAATAGCAATAATAATAAATTAAATAACACACACACCGACACCGGCGGACCACTATTTTTTATATTTTTTTAAGATATATTTAATATGTATGTAATTTAATAAACGAAATTAAATAATATAGCAATTATTCAAAGAAAAACAATTTATATAAATGAAGGTATAAAAAAAAACTAAAATTTAAAATGTACTTAAATATTTTAGATTATTTTATCTGCAAAAGTTGCAGATAAAATAATACATAAATAATAGATAAGCGAGATGTAAGTATCTTATAACAACTTAATGATCTCCTAAAACAAGGCTTCCTCTCTCCTGCCCTTTTGCTGTGCCCTACAGGGTCCATAATGATCTGAATTATATAGTTACACCCTAAGTACACAATATGGTAAAGCAATAAAGATATTGAATATTGAGTATAGTATGCAACGCTCGAGGATCAGGCGATCCTCGAGCGTTGCATACTACATATAATTTTAAGCTTAATATAACTCTATGATTGGCAAAGTTGGCAGCGAGGAGAGACAGTTGATATTAATATAGTGCCAATAAACTAAGCTTGAGATAGTTTGTGCCAGTTTAAAGTGGGCCAAATAATAACAGTTTCAAATAATTATTAGACGTGTAGCTGTGAAGTTGGTGGTATGGCGGATTAGGGTTATTAATTTGGGGGATAGAATAGATTTGGAGTGTTTGGTTAAGTTATAAAGGGTGTCAGGGTTCAGGTGTAAGATTAAGATGGTTGAATAATTTTACGGAGCTTTTTACTATTATTCTTTGTTATCTTAATAACCATTAATAATAGTTAATGGTTATTAAGATAACAAAGAATAATAGTACTAATTAGAAGGATTCGGGGCTGAGTTTTGTAAAAAACTCTTTGTTCCACGCAAAATTGCAACTTACACGTGGTTAAGGAGTTGATCAAAAACTCCTTTACTACAGTAATTTATTCAACTAGTTCGCATTCAATATGAAAAATAAACACAAGACCTGCTATCTAATTGCGTAAAACGTTTTCGTAAACGATTCCGACGAATTTGTTTCATTTTGACTGTTCAACAACATTCATTGCGTTTGTTTTTGTATTTACGTTGTTGAGCAGATTTTTTTTGCAACTTATGAAGCAATAGATTAGCAGATTCAAACCGATACAAATTGTGATAGATGGTGTATTACGCAATTAGGGGGCTGCTCTTTATTCAGGTGTAAGTCATCAGGTTATGGTCTATAAAAAGGTTTATTTAAAATTATCTTTTTCATTTCAAGGCTCGTTCAGACTGGCGCGATATCACGCCGGTCTGCACGAGCCGTTAAGTTCGCAATCGAACACAAAAGAATACCGGCCAAGTGCGTGTCGGACCACGCACAATGAAGGGTTCCGTAGCTGGGATGAATTTATCCCAAGAACCTGTTTTCTCCCATACATGTATGGGAGAACGCTGCACCTAGCCTGAGGGCGTCCTGCCTTACGTTTGACCATTCACGGACTCAAACACAATTAATGTTAACAATCAAGCATTAACCATTAAAAAACTAAAAAATTAAAAATCAGTGAAGTGAATTTGTCATGTCTTAATTATGATGGAATTTAAATTCATTTACAGAAGAAAATAATCCAACCTCAAATAAATAACGTTTACAACACATATCGCAAGACCATTAGTATAATCTATATACTAGACAATCAAAGATTACTTCAATCCTGAGGAAGAAGATCAAAAATGATTTTTTCACCTCACAAGCTCGGAAAGATTCTGTTTGTCCAGGTCTGAGTGCAAAAGTGCATTTTATCCGCTAGCGTGGAAAGAGTTTTTAAAATTCGAACCTTTCTATTAAATAATTTTCTATACCGCCGGGTCCACTGAAAATGCATAAATACTTATTTCATGTCAATGCGCCAACCACATTATTAGAATAATCGTACTGGCCAGTGAGACGACTGCATGAAGCTGTTTTTCTTGCACCTAGAAGTTTCCTCGCTGATGTGAGGTGAAAAGTTGCGTGTTGCGCTCGGCAGCAAACTTATTCTGCGTCTCGTACCTTTGAAACCTTCGCAACGCTCAGGATTCTATAGTTTCAATACAAGTACTCGCGCCAAAAAACAACTTTGCAGCCTTGCATAACAAATAACTATTTTTATTGAAAAACGTAGTTGACATTGACCTGACTACGGCGAAGTAAAAACAACTGCGACAAAAACGCCAACTAAAAAGGTTTATATCGTTTTAATTGGCGTGTTTGGCGTCGAAGTACGCGTACACGTAATCTGTTCGATTTAAGCCCTAACACGACGTGTGACTCCGGATTTTTAATTTGTCTGTCTGTGATGTCTTCTGACCTTTTTAGTTACCGGTTATGTCGCAATTGGGTTTTTATCTCTTATAAACACACACACACAAAAAAGACAATATATTTGAAGATGAAATTGAAATTAATTATCTGAACCTTTTCTGTAATTTGACAGCAAGCACGATTCATTCTTTTTCAACTTATATTGATACGATCGAGACCAAGTAATAGAAAAACTTCCGACAGGCCCTTAAAAAATTACGGAAATTACAGTCATACGGAATATTGTTCATATAACATCGAACAGCTACGTAGTAATCATGTGGAACAACAGCTCAAATCGTCCAGTTACATTTTTATTCAATAATAAACTGGACAAAGACTTCCAAAGAATTATTCAACCTTTCAACATTATTCTCTCAGTATTCTTCACTTCTAAATACAAAATTAGAAATAGTTATATCACTCCGTGTGAGAAAAAGTATCAAATATTGCTGTTCTTTGCTATTTTATTTTTCAATATTTTTTGTATCTGTCAATTGTTCAACGATAACCACAGTAATTTCCCGGATTTAAATAAAATGGCTATCGCTCTTACAATTTTTTGGTTTGCTAACATTATGTATTATCTCAGCTACATTTTGCTGATCATTTATAACATTGTTCATAGTCGTAGCAACGTTTCCCTTACGTTGAAGCTCCAAGACATTCAAAGGAGTATTGACATAAGCAAAACTGTCCGAAGTTATATTATTTGGAACTGGATCTCACTTTTTATGGTCCTCGGTATTTCTATTTTCCCGGCTACATTTTTTTATGTCATAAAGGGGTCAATTTATTTTCTTGAAGCTGCCGGTGATTTACTGATTACACAATATGATCTAAATTTAATTTATGGTATCCGTCTTACAACATTGTTGACATCGTATCTGAAAGAATGGATTAAAAACATACTAACAATAAATAATGAAGAACAGAATGATGAATATTGTAAAAAGATTTTTAAGACGTATGAAAATATTTTAGAAGCTTACAGACTGTATATAAAATGTTTCCAAGTATTAGTAAGTCGGTGTTTGCTTACATTACTTCATATCAATTCCAGTCCAACTCATGCAATGATATTCTCTTTTTTTTTTTAGATATTCTACCGAACATATGACTCGTTTATTCGGTGTCTCTGCTTTGTGCAGGTACATTTAACACATTTGCAAGTGTCGCCACATCACGAAGTGAGTATTGCATTTTTGGTAACAGGTAGGTAATGCCCAGGAAGTTAATTATCTTTTGTTGATTTTTTTTACCCAGCTTCAATATTCATTTCATGATAAGTTCCAAATAACTATTCTCTGATTTATTTTTAGAACAATTCAAACAGTGTTTTGTCATTTTCTTTTTATATTCATTCACTTTTTTAGCAAGATCCCATTATTTTTTGCTTCTATTTTGAATAATATATCATAATATAAGCGACTGAATGCCGCATTTGTACATTTTCAGCCTTCATTTGGATCACTAATTATATGAAAACTTTTGCCAAAAAAAAGCCAACCGACTTCCAAAAAAAAGTTTATATTTATCACTTTTTAGTTGTGGTACCTACCCCACACAAATTCGAATTTCACGATCTGCTATGTAAATAACAGTGACAGGAAATTATTAGAACATCATCCACATGGTTATGTGGGAAAAATACGATTATTGAAGCTAACTACCCAAGCTAAGTTAATAAAATTTATATGGGACCAGTGCGCAAGCTTCTTCTACACCAAATGTAAAAAGAATTTTCAAAAAAATTAAAATAAAAGTACAAAGTGAAAAATTACTTTAATTTCGGAAGTCGGTGTCTTTGGTTTTGAATTTTCGTTTTTTGCCACCGACTTCCGAAATTTATGTTATTTGCACTTTGTAGTGTTTTTTTGGAAGACGGTTGTTTTTATTTTTACCTTTTTCTTGTGGTACAGTCGCCAGCACTTCAAGCTACTACAATCTGTCAAATTTATTTAGTAGATTTTTAACTTTATCGCTAAAGCACTAGGTTCAAGGTTGATTGTTGGTTATTTAAATTTCATTGAATGAATACATTTCCATGGTGACGTTACGGTACTATTTCAGGGCACAGCTGGCTCTTAAAATTATTTTGCTACTTGCTATTTCAGTTGCCTCCATCTCTGACCGTCCTTGTCATCATAAACGTTGTAAAATTTTTGTCACTGGAAATTATAACTTGTTGGCAATGTGAGAAGTTCTATATATCTGTGGAAGACGCTGAGTCGGCGTGTATACAGCGTGTGATGGATACGAACTGTCCAAGTAAGACCAACAGTTACGAATACGATATCTTTTTATAAAAATATCGACACTTTTAATTCCTCCGATTTCATCATTGATTCTGAAAGATGCATTTCGTTTTGTTGAAATCTGGGGAATTAAAATCTATATATTTATTATTTTGTAATCTTCACCCAACTCAATTTTTCCTTTTTTTTTTCACCACAACGGGGAAGC
The DNA here is from genome assembly GCA_914767815.1 of Eupsilia transversa. Classification (NCBI taxonomy): domain Eukaryota; kingdom Metazoa; phylum Arthropoda; class Insecta; order Lepidoptera; family Noctuidae; genus Eupsilia; species Eupsilia transversa. Next base: position 11,148,062 of record OU611891.1, read on the forward strand.
TCTTGGCTTGAATCTCCTGATGGTAAGTGATGATCAGGCCGAAGGTGGAAGTGAACTTGATTCGGAATCCTCAACCACAGAGGAACTGGCTATCTTAACTCTAACGGCCGGAACACAACAATGCTGCTAACATTGCAGTTGTTATAAAGATGGTGGTAGCTAACCAGGCGGACTTAGAATAAGCCCTACCACCAACCAAACCGAGCAGAATTTTTTGCCCCCACAGGGAATCGAACCCGGGACTTCTGGGTCTGAGACAGGTGGTCTAACCACTAGACCACAAAGGCGGTAAAATGCTTATTTCCTTACAGAAAGTGTCAGACATCTGTGCAAGCACGTAGTACAAGTTAACCGGACCTTCAGTAAGATAACAGCGTGTGGCTTGTTCACAATAGACGCCTCTCTACCTATGCCGCTGACAGGACTCTTAACTAATTACATTATTGTACTTTTGCAGTTTGCTTTCCTGTGAATTTACTAATTAGTTCAATATGTCTTCAATGGCAATAATTTCCTGTAATATTATTATTTTTATTTTTTATTATTATTATTATTGAGTAGATACAAATAAAAAATCCTTCCAGGACCTTAGCATTTTATGTTATTTGATAAATGATAAATGATTTAATGATAAATGATTTATTTTCTGTAAGTAGGTTTATACAAACACTTTTACACGTCAATCACATGTTTAAAAACAAGATGAGGGCGGCGTTTCCTATCTGACTACTCTGAGAAGAAAGGCCGAAACAAACTCAGAAGTCACAGTCTCTTTTAAAGTCCAGACATAATCTTGGTCAGATCATGTGAAGAATATGTAGATTCGTGTCTGAAATGGTCTTTTGAGGAAAGAACCACACAGATTGAGTGGACCTGTCCAGTCAGTGCACGCATTTGTCGGTAATCGTGCAGCTCAACTCAGAAGTCAAGGAGCTCAACGATTCGACGAACAATACCAAAGAAAGGACATTTGGGTAGGCTAGTAGTAGTATAGTACTCAAACTGCCAGACCATGGTTAAAACTAACTAAGAAAAGAAAAAAAAAGAAACAATCAATGACCCACATAGTCTTCACATTCACAATAATAAACAAAATAAAAAAAATACTTTACATAGTAAATATTCATGTCATTATATTTGACAGCAAATACGTATTTGATTAATGTTCAACTTCGATACAATCAAAAGGTTCATTACAAAATGACCAACGAAATAGATTAGTAATCATGCGAAACAGCTCAAATAGCCCGATTGAATGGATACTCAATAAAATCAGGACAAAGAACGTAATGTTCGCTGCAGTTTTCTCTTCGAAATATATATGAGATGTTTATATCACTCCATGTAAAAAGAAATATCTTATATTGCTGTTTTTGACTGTTTCATTTTTCAATTTTTTGTGTATTTATCGTATGTTATCCGATATAAACACAATGATTTTGCAGAATGTAGTAAAAACACTTACTCACTAACAATTTTTGTCTGTTTATAATGATACAGTTGACCATTTTTGTAACATAGCTCACAGCTGCAGTCACATTTTATTTTGAGGATCCAAGAAATTCATAGAAGTATCGCCATTAGTAAAGGCTCGTACACACTGGCGCGATATCGCGCCAGTGTGTACGAGCCGTAAGAGTGTCCTAAATGATACTATTTGATCTCACATTTTGCTATTTTAAGTGTATTTATATTTTGATATCTACAATTTGTATATGGTGAAGGGTTCTATTTTATTGAAGCTTGCGGCGATTTAATGATTATTCAATAAGCTTTAAAAAAAAACACATTGTTGACAAAATATTTCAAAGAATGGGTTAAAAGTATTCTAATAATAAATAGTGAAGAACAAAATGATGCATATTGTGACAAATTGTTTGAGACGTATCAAAATATTTAAAAGGTTTGCTCTTAAATATTTTGATATTTAAGAATTTGAAGACAAAATGTAACAAAACTGAATAAACTAATAGTGAGTATTGGTTTGTACACAAACAATCGAACGCAAAAACACAAAATCAACACTCCATCGCAAGTTTTACATACAATCTAAACTTTCGGGACGGAATGTAAATTCGGGCGATTTTATTCACGAAATAAAAAAAGCAAAGTGACCCATACATCCCCGATACGAGGGTATCGTACGTGGGTAAGTCCGGGTGCTAAGCAGTAAATTGTCCAATGGGAGGCCCCGTACGTGTTTGCACAGCCCTCGCTAAAATGGATTATGTGCGAAATAAAAATGGAGATTACTTGACACGTGTTTAACTCAGATTACTGTGCAATTAGCGACAATTTTTCGCTTTCAATAGCAAAAATTTATAAAAGGGTGGAAAAATGGTAATGTTTTTTTCATGTTTTACACATGTTCTCCCTTAGCGTGTTGTATAAGTACTTGTTCGCGTTACGAGCTGGCATGCGGGACAGGACGCAGTAAACGTTTTATGATATTAAAATACAAAAGGATGAATGTTATGATTATTTTAAAAAAACCGGCCAAGTGCGTGTCGGACCACGCACAATGAAGGGTTCCGGAGGTGGGATGAATTTCTCCGAACGAAAAAACAAAGATATCCCCACTTTACGAGTAGGGGAGGTACATACAATAAAAAAAAAAAAAACATGATTTTATTTTACCACTTTGTCGGCGTCATTAATATGTATACTCATGCCAAATTACAGCTTTCTAGTACTAACAGTATCTGCGCTAAGCCGGGGACAGACAGACAGTAGACATGGCGAAACTATAAGGGTTCCTTGTTGACTACGGAACCCTAAAAAATAGGTACCTATTTCTTTCGAAAACGTTTCAATTACGTGCATTAAGTCAAATAATCTGAAAGACGTAAAAAACAAGCTTTTACATAGGTAAGGCAAAGAATCTCCGATAGCAGCCATCTTGAATTTTGAACAGACCATTAAAATTGTTTTTTTTTATACCTATACTTTCCTGACATATCACACACTCGACTCTATTAAAGTAGAATTACGCTCCCCACACTAAAGCTGAGAAGCTCAAACATGTCTATAGCTGACAGCCGCTAACTGTACTATAACTACTTTTAATTGTTCGTGGAAATAGCTATCACCGGATATTGCCTCGGTGTTTCACACACCCTGTAAACTTATGAGGATTTGGCTTCAAGTGCAGCGCAAGACTTGGAGAAAATTGAAAACATAAATGTTAGGACTTTATAAAATTTCAATCACAAATATTTTCTGTAAGATTTTGTCGTAATATTTAGTACCTATGTGACGTCAGTTTCAGTTTGAACAAATTGCCACATGGTCTTCATTGGATTCGCTTTTCGAGAACGAGGTTGTGGATTGGAATCTTACGAAACGAATGTGACTTTTTCAATTTTATAATGTAGGCAGGATAATGGAGGCGTGTTTACACACTTATTCTTTTCGGCATAAGTCGAATATAATTTAGTAATTGCTCGGGCCGGCTTTGTTGCTCATCAAATACTACCGAATTTCGACTTGTTCGGGTCGCCACACCAACAGGAACAAGTGATTTATACAGGGTGGCCGGACGGTTGACGTCCAAAAATAAAATTTAGTTCCCTCGTATCGTGAGGTATCCGAATCACCCCCATGTATGTTCCGCCATTTTTGATAGTTCTCGAGTTATGTTTTTTTTTCTGAATTTTTGAGAATTTTTGGATTTAACCAATTTAAAAAGACTTTTACGAGTTTTTTTTTTGCAACTGAATCTGAAAATGTTGGTCTAAAGTGAAAAATTTACGTACATTTTTCACTTTAGACCAACATTTACTAACTTTCATCACAGCTACGAAGCAGATTATTTTATGCATAAAAGTAGTACTCATGAAGATTCAGCTGCAAAAAAAAAAATCTTGTAAAAGTCTTTTTAAATTGGTCAAATCCAAAAATTCTCAAAAATTCAGAAAAAAAATCATAACTCGAAAACTATCAAAAATCGCGGAGCATACATGGGGGTGATTCGGATACCTCACGATACGAGGGAACTAAATTTTATTTTTGGACGTCAACCGTCCGGCCACCCTGTATACAAGGTGGAGACGACATTACAACAATAAATTAAACTGCATAAATCTAATGACGTTTCGCAAGTTAAATAAAAGCTTATATATGCTACTATACTAAAACAGCAAAGACATGAAACCAAGCTTCCCTCGAGTCATAAGAAAGAAAGTAAACACCTTCAAAATATAATTGTGGTGGCACATACAATGTTCTTTGATCCTTCGGGATTATGAAAGTGGTTGTGTTTTGTTTCAGATGTCATCTTTCTGTAGTGTTGTGTTTCAATCAATTCGAAATTGAGTTAGTAACGAAGTATTTAGTATTTTAATAACTTCAGGGAAATAAATTGTTTAGGTACCTACCAAATTGGCTACCAACTTAAATTAACAACTTTAATTCTTTGTCCATTTATTTTAAGAAGTGCCTATATCACTACAAAATTTTACGTCATCATTATAATCATTTCAGTTAGCTCCCTAATTGTGTACTACACGACCAATCACCGTCTGAATCGTTTTGCAACAGATTACTAATACATTGCTTCGAAAAAAAATCTGCTCAACAACATACATTACGCTAACAATATTGTTGAACTGTCAAAATGAAACAGATTAGTCTTAATCGTTTACGAAAATGTGTTACGCAGTTAAGTAGCTGGAATCACCCACTGTTTGGGGCCTTTTTTTACATAGTGTATCAATAATGTGATAAACGATTAAATTCCCTGACTTTACTGCAGTTAAAAACGATTACCTCAATATTTTCCAAATGTTCCTATCATGGATTCAATAAACATCTTTTAGGTATAAAATATAAAACGTGTTTTTACTCAAACGCCCTATATTCAAAAAACAGACTGCTCATCCATTCACGAGCTCACCTGCTATGTTTGCGGATGAAGTTTACGTAGTCCCGTTAAAACCTGCCCCATATAAGAGTGGGTGCAGACCATAAATAAAACACGTGCACGTTATTTTCAGTGGCGATACTGTAAATCATAGGTGGACACGGTGCGATGCGTTGGCCATAGAGCGTAGAAGAGGTAGACTTGCCATCAATTCACAGAAGTGTTCCAGCAGTGTGAACGTTTTAGGTTAATTATCCTGATGCTTTTGCCATTAAGCGGGCACTATTCCAGACTTGAAGCTGCTACTGAGAAATGCCTATCAGAAAAATACATGTACCCTTTTCCAAAAATTCAAATGCATTGAATTGCAATTAGTAATTAAATTCTCAAGAAATAGAAAACCTCATCTTCAACGGCTTCAATAGAATGTCGGTGTTCTTGATGTCCAATGTAGCCTTTATGATAAAAAACGGCTGTAGAAGACTAGTGAAATTAATATCTTGTGCTATCAAACATGCAGTCAAAGCGACCTCTGCGCTGCCACCGACAATGCCGTGGAAGTGGCAAAGTTTTGGGCCAACAAAATCTGAATTACTGTCGTGCCAGCGACTGGAAGAAGGAGTATCTTCTGTACGAAGTGTCCTCTATTTTTAACCCTCGACGGAAACTATGGGAGACGGCTATTGAAAATGCCTAATAGACGAGGCTTTTACCCAGCAATATGAATGTATGCTATTGTAGAAAGGATCGCTGCTGTTAAATTCCTATGTTCGTTAGCCGATGTGATGACCGACGCTTGTATAAAAATATTACGTGCAACTTATATTAAACCTAAAACGGACCAATACATATTATTCTGTAGTAAAAAAAAAGTTACTCTACAAAGTTTTTCATGATTGAGAACTCACAGGTCAACCAAGGACATTGTCGGCTGCTTAATAGGGCCTCCATCCAGTGCAAGTAACTTAAAAACGGAATTACTACATGCTAAAGGCACGGACCTCGGCTGAGGGCAGGACAGTGAAGGACAGGAGCTAAACCACTTCTGAGGGCCTAGTACAAGTTTTTAAATCTATTGAATTTTATGTTATTGCAATCGAATAGCTATCAAAAAACTCGGCCACCTGGTTATATCAATAAATCCCATGACAAGGAAGTATTTCCAATTGACAATTCTATGGCCCGGCGCCCATTATCGGTACGGCATGGCAAGGTATTTTTAGGAGACGAATAAAAATATAACTTAAAAGTATGGAAATAAAGTTGAAATTTTTTCTGACGGCAACTACGCCTTAGACGCCTTAGGCATGCCGCGTCCTATATGCATCATCATTGAAATTTCAGTTTTATTATCATACTGTTAAGTTATATTTCTATTCGTCGCATATGAAATACATTGCCATGCCGTGCCGATAATGGGCGCCGGGCCTATTTGTTTGAGTAGTCTGTGGCAGAACCTATCCAGCGTAGCACTGTGTAATAGACTGTGTTTCTAATGCCTTTTGATTTATCGCCTTGATAACTACGAGTACTACATGTAGGTACTTACATCTAATTATGCATGACGAACTATCAGTTTGTATGTGTGCTGGAATTAATCAAATATTCACACGAGGTTACTTTAGGTTTTCTAGAAATTACAGAATAGAAGAAAACCTAACAACGTAACAAGTTAAAATTAAAAATGTAAATAAACCCCGACACAATTCCAGGTGATGCTGCAGTGTCGGTTCAAGGTTACTATGTTCTTCTAATATCATTGAAGTAACAGAATACAAAATTTCCAATCGATCAGACCTGTGGAAGATGCGCACATCCAATCATCAACTAGAAAACAAACAACCAAAAAAAAAAAACAAAATCGGTTCAGCCGTTTGGGAGCTACGAGGGCAGACAGATACACAGATACACATGTTAAACTTATAACACCCCTCTTTTTCCGTCGGGGTTAAAAAGGAACCGGTTTTTATGAGATATTCCACTTACAGCACCGATTCGAACGACATTTGGCCTAATGGCACCTAACCTATATTGGTAATAATAAGTATGGTAATAATATTCAAACAGCTGTGAAATCTAATTAAAGGTAGCTAACCTTATTAAGCTGTGGATGAACATTGATTACAACAGTCCATGATAATTATTCTATCTAGCAACAACGACTTCTATATGTAGTCTATTCAAAAAGTATGTGATGAAAATGTAAACAAGTGAATCAGAAAGCGTAGGTACCTGCAGTTGCAAATTTGTAATGCCACTTACAAATCGAGTCTTTTCATTTGTATATTTTTCTATTATTTTAAATTACCATAAAAATGTTTTTCATTTGACAATTATTGAAGTTAATTTTGTAAACACATTTTCGTCGATGTTTTTTCAATCACCTATAATTTAATATTTTTATTTAAACAAGCATTGCTAGGAAAAGCGGTGAGATATAACTCAAACTCAACTCAAACTCTAAGCATTTATTTCAACACCAATTTACCATTTACGGCACTTTTGAATTGTCAAGGAATCGTCCCTCAGAAATATAAGCTAGTTGTTCATTCCAAAGCGTAGTAGGTACCTATGCAGAAGGACGGGCAAGAAACTCCACGGACACTTTTAAATAAAATAAAAATTGTTACAAAATATTACCTTTTTTTTTTATTAAGCGGCTTGTAGACTCTTCACGTGACCAGAGGGCTGGTCTATTCTTAGTCCAAAGGATCAGCATTGCCATTCAACGCGGCAAGGCTGCCAGCCTTTTGGGCACTTTCCCCATTGACAGCGATGCGGATGAATTTTTTGATGCCCAATGAGCTCTTCCCCCTTTTTTAAGCTCCGATAAATACTTGTACATACTATATTTAATGTTTTATTTAATTTTTAGAGATAAAAAAAAAATTGGTTACATCATTTTATAGTTGAAACCTTCTGAATGCAGATGAATGTGTTACTAATTCCCGTAATGAGCGATTGCGGAAGTATTTAATTTGAACAGAGTGCTTTATCTTTCACCGGATACTGTTGGAACAGGCCATATGTAAGTATCTAATCGTAAATAGATGCCGTCTTGAAAAAAAATCACTCGACAATTTTTTTGCAAGGCTGATTTCCCAAAGTCTGATGACTTTCTAGGAATTTTTGTGCTGACCATGTTGCCGACGACCTACCAATCTAGATGTAACTTTACATATTCTGCTAAACCCGTAAGACGCCAGTCGTGAACATATTCAGCCGCTCACACGTAACAAAGTCTCTTGCAGCTACTTCGCGCGAACAGTTTAATTCTAACGGGTAAGCGACAAAACTTGGTAACTAACAAGTTTGACGTAGCGAGTTACCTTCGTGCTAGTTACCGAGTTTTGCGAATGCATAGCTAGATTGATAGCTAACTGTTAGAAGAAAGATTTCAGAGTTTTTAGATTAATTTGGAATGTTATTGAGCATCAAATATGATGCGTCCTTGATTGGATTAGGTAATTTTGATTTTTTCTGTACGGAAGGGCAAAATCGGCAAATTAGTTTCAGAGCAGGGTTTTCCAGGATTCAAGTTTTTCAAGGAATATACATAATAATCAGGATCCACATGAAATAAATGAGAAATAAGTCTAACATAGGTCTATATTATTAGCTAAAGCAGTACCAGCAAAGATGATTAATGTTCAACTAATCTAATTTGGAAACCGGATTGGTCACCTGGTCACATTAACGAAATTTATGGTTCACTTGTCCATAAATTGCTGAAAGTATAACAGCTACAAAACATGTCGAGCAACTCAATTCGTCCGGATAAATTGTTAATAAAAAATAGACTAGATAAAGACATCCAAATAATAGTTCAACCTTTTAACATTATGCTTTCTCTATTATTCTCTTCTAAATACAAAATTAGAAAAAGTTACATCACTCCATGTGAAAAAAAGTATCACATATTGCTGTTATTCATTGTTTCATTTTTCAATGTTTTTAGTATCTACCATATGCTCAACGATCGAGTCAGTGAGTCTATGGAAACGTATAATAAAATTATCGTGTTTAGTTTCACCTTATTTTTCTTCGGTTACATTCTGCTGGTTATTTGGAACATAGTTCACAGCTGCAGCAATGTTTATCTTATTCTAGCGATCCAAAGAATTCATAGAAAAATTTACATAAGCGCCCGAAGTTATAATACTAAGAGTTGGATTTCACTTTCGATTGTACTCTTTAGTTCAATTTTGCCGACTCTAATTTATTATTCATTCCGAGAGTCAATTTATTTTGCTGACATTAGCACCGATTTGTTTTTATTGGCAGTTGATATTAACATAGTTTATAATTTTCGACTCATGGCATTGTTGACAAAATATCTTGAAAAATGGGTCAAGTACGTTCTGCTGATGAATAATGAAGAAGATAATGATGAATGTTATTGTAAAGAAATGTTTGTGTTGTATCAAAATATTTTAGAAGCTTACAAGCTGCATAATAAGATTTTCCAAGTGTTGGTAAGTAGGTGATTGCTTATATTTTTTCAATAGATTAAAAACATAATACATAATAGATGAGACATCGACTTAGGGCGGATTCGACCAAACAGGAATAAATTTTATCCGCGGAATAAGATTTACCTCTGACAGTTTTCGCATGGAGAAACTATCAAAAATTTAAAATTTATTCTCAAGAGAATGCGTATTCTGCAGATAAAATTTATTTCTGTTTGGTCGAATCTGCCCGTAGCCATATTTGCTGCGTTAGCCAGTCATATTCTTTCATTATAATTATATTGTTTTCTATTCAAACAGATATTATGGCGAACAGTAGACTCATTCACTACTTGTTTATTGTATTTGGCAGCATTTTTATTACAATTCCAAAATCCAGCAGCAACACAACATGAAGTAAGTAATATTTTGTTATTTTTTACATATTCCTTTGTTCTTCTTTACATCGTCCTTGTATCTAACTGACCAGTGTACATTAACGTTCTTTATACTTAATAACAACTTTTCAGATTTTTTGTAACTCTGTGTCCTAATTATAAACGATTCTCGCGTTCATTTGTCACTCATTCGTTCAGAAAACAGGAAGGCGTTGGCACGATGACACGTTCGGGTTGGCGTATCCAAGTTAACACGACGATCGCGTACTGCGCGATGATCGTTTATATTAGGACACGGCCTAACATCATGACAAGAATATTCTGTACGGGCCCTAAATAAATTAGCATAAGTGCAGGAGAATGGTGGATGAAGATATGTAGGTTCATGGTCATCGTCAACTTTTGCAATCAAATATTTTTTACTTCCAGCGTGACATAGGCACTCTGTTCGTCAGCTTGGTAATATTCGGATGGATCACGAAGGACATCGTTTTAATAGTTATAACCAGCTTGCAATGTGAGAAATTCCAGATATCTGTGGAGGAAGCTGGGTCGGCGTGTATACAGCGTGTGATGCATACGAACTGTCCAGGTAAGAAAATAAATAAATAAAAGAGTTAGTTTATTCTTCGTACACAGGGACTAAAATAGCTCTTTAATCCCTAGGAACTAAAAGTGATTTGAATTTGGAATGTGGATATTGTTAGTAAAATATGCGAATTATTTCTGTTATGTCATTAATGTTCCGAATGCTATGTAAATAAATTAACGTACTATTCTTACACTACACTTAATTATTTTCTCATAGAGGGTGATAAAGAATAGTGTCCACCTCGGGAACAACGCTATTTTAGGCTCCAATGACGTACTTTGAATCCCTCGCTGCGCTCAGGATTCTACTTTAGAATCCCTAACTACGCTCGGGATTCTACTCTAGAATCCTTCGTTCCGCTCTGGTTTCTAAGAAACACTCTCGCCTTGAAAGTAGTTGTTTTCTCCTAGGCAAACAATCTAATATTTAAGTTCGATTAACTGCGGATATTATATAAATAAAAGTGTCTAGATTTAATACCATCAGAAAAAAGAAAATAGGAATTTAGAAACATTGCTATTGACGAAATGTATAGATTCCTTTTATGAATCTTAGCGTTGGTTTGAAAATTGGTGTTAGAAGTATTTTATGTAACGTTTAATATAATTACACTTCAGGACTCCGTAATGAACCTTTAATGCTTTCAGAAAGTGTCAGACGTCTGGGCAAGCGCGTGCTACAAGTTAACCGGACCTTCAGTAAGATGACAGCGTGTGGCTTGTTCACAATAGACGCCACTCTACCGTTACCTTTGACGGGTCTCATGACGAAATACGTTATTGTACTGCTGCAGTTTGCTTTGCTGTAAAATTACTATTAACTTACAGTCATTGATGTATAAAATAGGGAAGATAGGCCACTCTCTAATATCACGTAAATATTAAATGGACTGTAAACACACCCACACAACTACATTTCCCGATGTCGTGCGGCATGTGTTCGACAACCGAAACCTTATTTAGACGATTACTGTACTTTTACTTAGCGTGCTACACAAACGCCAGTTTGATTGTGACTAAGGTCGATTGTGTCCTTTCCCCTAATTCATGCAGTCCACGTCGAGAAGCGCGTACCATATCTTCCCTATTTTATACATCAATGCTTACAGTAGTTGAACTTTTACATAATTTCTTCAGAGCACCAATCATATTATTACGCACGATATTAGATGTATTTATTTGAAAAGTTTATTTCGACAAAATATAACGCTATTAAATGAACGTTTCTTATTAATTATCTATGTTGGTCCGCAAAATCGAGGTCGCTTAGCGTGCTTTTGAGCTGGGAGTATCTTTTAAGGATACGATCCGACATAAAACTGTCCGGAAAAGGAATGAAGTTCCCGAAATAGCTTGCAGAGTTAGCAAGCTAAAGTGGAACCCTGGGGCTCCGCAAAGCCTTTGTGGGGGCTACTCGAGAATACTAGTAATAATAAGAAGAAAAAACCACCTCTTCTATCCATCAGTGTCACTGTTCACAGAGTCACTGCTCAAAACAATTCAACTCATTGATTTTTGGTGCAGAATCCGTGATGTATCCTGTTCTTGCCACAATGGCCTTGAATGTTCTTCTTCCGTTCCCAACAACATATTTGCGTGAAACAGGATTCTCGACTTATGCAGCTTCCAAAACAAAATACCGCAATAGACTGGATGTCGAAACTGATATAAGACTTCAGCTCTCTTCGATCAAACCTAATATCAACCGATTAATGAAAAATTAGGGACAGTTTCATCCATCCCTTTAGATTTTTTTCTTTTATTATAGTATACACTTACATTGTAACATGATTATATCTACCTATTATTAAAGAATGCACGTACCTAACTCTTCTTTTTACTTAAGGGTTCCGTCAAAAATTTCGCTTTTAAAATGGGTTTCGCTACCTAAAATGTTTTAGAACCGCTGTGGGAATATGCATGTATTTTATTTCCACTAAATCAGTAAAAGACAGAAATATAAACCTAAGAAAAGTGTATAAAGTTAAATTCCACTACTCCAACAATTTTCTACTACAGTCCAAGCGTTCATTTCTGTTGCGGTCATGATGTGACGTCATTTGGCATGTTAACTGTTTGTTTATAATTATCTATTTTTTAAGTGTTTTAGCCCAAAATCATAAAAATTAAATTGTTATAGTAATTTGTTCAAAATAAGAGATAGTTATATCATTCCAAGTTATGTTCATGTTCAATTCAGAATTCTATGTATTTTCATAATGTAATGAAGTTTCATTAACTACATTATGTCTATGGTAACTACATAGATGGAGTACAAACGTAATCCTTTCACGTGATTTGACAGTAAACAAAATAAATGTTCAACAATCAACATTAGAAGCAATTGCTTTGGTCAAAATTCAAAAACACTACTAAAATTCAGTTTTAGTCTAACAGCAGAATAAAAAACAATCATGTGGAAACTTTCAAGGACTCCAGTTGAATTGTTACGTAATAATAGACTGGATAAAGACATTACAAAAATTGTTCAACCTTTCAACATTATGCTCTCTTTATTCTTCTCATCCAAATACAAAATAAGAGATAATTATATCACTCCGTGTGAAAAAAAGTATCCTATACTCCTGTTCTTTATTATTTCATTTTTTAATGCGTTGAGTGTCTATAGTTTCTTCACCGATTCCACTGATATACTTGACGTTAAGACGTGTGTCATGTTTTTTGGATTTTTCATTTTCTATCTTGTCGGCCACATTCTTCTGATCATTTGTAGCATTGTTCATAGTCGTAGCCACATTTCCCTTATTATGAGTATCCAAGAAATTCATAGGAGCTTTGACGTGACTGTCCGAACTTATATTATTTGGAATTGGATTTCAGTACTGTCTATATTTACTTTTTGTATTTCGACGTTAATTTTTTTTTTTGTATTTCTGAAGTCAATTAATATCCTTGATATTAGCAGTGATTTTGTAATTCTTGCATTTGATTTCAATCTAGTTTATAGTATTCGTATTGTGTCATTGCTAACAATATATCTCAAAGAATGGGTTAAAAATGTATTATTTATTATAAATATTGAAGAAGATAATGATAAATATTGTAAAAAAATGTTCAAGATTTATGTAAATATTTTAGAAGCGTTCTCATTGTATAAGTCTTGTTTCCGAACATTGGTAAGTCTGTGTGTGCTAAAATTTCATACATATACAATGGTTGATTTTGTTTATCATGCTTTCTTTCAAATAATAATTTTATATTTTAAGATATTATGGCGAGCAATAGACACATTCTTACGTGGTTTATTATTTTTGGAGAATCATTTAGTACATGTGCAAAGAAGAGCGGCGTCAAAACAAGAAGTTAGTACAATGTTATTGTTTATGGCTTGAGTGACTGACTATGTCTGCTCTAACTACCATTGGTCATAAGACAGACATGCCTGGTACACATAATACACTTCATTGTGTCAATTTGTCTTATTTTCTCTTTCCAGCCTGACTTGTTCGATGCACTCGTGAGCGGTGTAGTTGTCGTATTGATTTTAAAGGATATGACACTTATAATTATAACAAGCGCGCAATGTGAGAATTTTTATATATCTGTGGAGGAAGCTGGGGTGGCGTGTATACAGCGTGTGATGAATAGGAACTGTCCTAGTAAGAACTAAAGTTGTTTAGACTCTGAAATAAAAATTTGAACGGTTATTGGTAGCCCCCATGTTGATTAATTGTTCGTATTTTTTTAAACATGATGGCTCCATTTTTTTTTCTTTATGTAACGTTAATTAACTTCGAAGACGTTTTCCAAAAAAAAACTTTGAAAACGTTAGCGATGTTTACTTTGTAAAACTTAACTTTTTGGAAATTAGTTTCCCCTAGGAACTTGACAGTTTTCTTTTCAGACAGTGTCAAACATCTGTGCAAGCGCATACTACAAGTTAACCGGACCTTCAGTAAGATGACAGCGTGTGGCTTGTTCACAATAGACGCCTCTCTACCGATACCTCTGATGGGACTCATGACTAAGTACATCATTGTACTGCTGCAGTTTGCTTTTCTGTAAAATTCCTTTTGAGCAGAAAAATATTCTTCGAACATATTTTACTTATAGATATTAAATAGGTAAAACAATGTATATTGTTAAATGTATGATTTTTTTCAATACTTTTTTTACTTGTAAGATACCGTCTCTAATCAATCAACTCAAAAATGTACAAAAGATACTTATTCATAATGTCGTCGTAAGGACATAGCTTAAATAATTAATGAAACATGTAGATAAAAATAATAAAAGTTCCAATATACGTAGGCAATGATTTGGAGCCTAAACCGTAATGTTTTTACTTAATTTGACAGCAAACGTGACAAATGATCCAAGATACAATTGATTGTTCTTTTGGATTGGTACCTATAGCTATCCATCATTTTTTACCTACATCGGAAACTAAAACAACTTTTTCATTTTAGAGATCATGCGAAACCACTCAAATCGTCCAGTTAAACTGTTACATAATAATAAACTGGACAAAGACGTCAAAAAAATTGTTCAATCAATCAATTAATATGTTTATGTCGATTATAGGTAGGTACATAATACAGGTCTAAAATAATTATATTATGATCAGCTATGTTCCGCCCTTAGGGCATACAATAGTTAGATAGATAGAAATTAAATTTCAAACTCAAAGTCAAAAGTTTATTGCGAACTAAGTATACATTGTTGGTGTTATGTTATTTTAGTACTTATGACTTAGCAGCCTTGCTGTGAATAAATTTTAATTCGATAACTATCCCATTTACGATGTACACTTTAGTTAACACACTCTTTCGACGTAAGATTGCCACACCACCATTATGTTCATGTTCAATTCAGAATGTTTTTTATAAATGTAACGAAGTTAATTCAACTAATTTATGCCTATAGTAACTATAAAGAAAGAGAAAAAAAATGAATTCCTTTTACGTGATTTGACAGGAAACAAATGTTCAACACTCAAGGTTCAAAATTAATTACTTCCGTCAAAATTCAAATACCCTAATACAATTCAGTTTTAGTCTAACAGCGGAATAAAGAACAATCATGTGGAAATCTTCAAGGACTCCAGTTGAATTCTTTATCAATAATAGACTGGACAAAGACATTAAAAAAATAGTTCAACCTTTCAACATTATGCTCTCTATATTCTTCTGTTCCAAATACAAAATAAGAGATAGTTATATCACTCCGTGTGAAAAAAAGTATCCTATACTCCTGTTCTTTATTATTTCATTTTTTAATTCGTTGAGTGCCTATCGTTTTTTCACTGATTCTCCTGTAATGCTGAACGCGACGTCGTGTATCATGTTTTTTTCTTTTTTCTTCTTCTACGTGTTCGGTTACATACTACTGATAATTTATAACATTGCCTATAGTCGTAGCCAGATTTCCCTTATTATGAGTATCCAAGAAATCCATAAGAACTTTCACATGAGTTTTCGACATTATATTATTTGGAGTTGGATCTCAGTTCTGTCCATAGTTAGTTTTTTAATTTCGACGACAGCCTGTTTTTTTATGATACTGAAGTCAATTACATTCCATGATATAAGCAAAGAATTAGTGATCATTGTATTTGATTTAAATCTAGTTTATAGTATTCGTCTTGTGTCATTGCTAACAAAGTATCTCAAAGAATGGGTTAAAAATATATTGCTCAACATTGATGATGAAAATGATAAATATTGTGAAAAGTTGTTTAAGATTTATCGAAATATTTTGGAAGCATTCTCATTGTATAAAACTTGTTTCCAAACATTGGTAAGTCGCTGTGTGCTAAACTTCATACATATAATCATTTGTTGATTTTTTTCTTCAATGCTTTCCTTCTAATAATAATTTTATGTTTTAAGATATTATGGCGAACAATCGATTCATTCGTATGTGGTTTATTATTTTTGGAGAATCATTTGCTTAATTTGCCAAAAAAAGCGGAGTTAAAACACGAGGTAAGTACACTGTTATTGTGCATGGTTTGACTGACTGACTATGTCAGCTCCATTGGTCAAAAAAAAAAAAAAAAATTATTTCACATAAACCTACATGGGCACTTATGAAACGTCAGAATCTAGGTGCACGCTTCCAATTGGTCGTTTCCTATGGAGAAGAGCCAGCAAGAAACTCCACGGTTACTCTTTTAAAAATAAATGGGTTTTACAATGCTTTAAAAAATGTACAGTTTGAATAGGTATGCGAGGACAGCGTAGGCCTGTCAACAAGATACTTAAAAAAATAGAAAATAGTCTGCAAATCGACAGTCTGTTGTGCCTACAACGTTCTCACATTCACAAAATATAAAGGAATCTATATAAAAGTCGAATAAAATAATAAAAACCAATTTAACCCAAATGGTTGTCACTACAACTTTAACCAATCCGAATGAGAACCCTACTTTAAAATGAAATTTGAGTTGTAGAATACAGACATGCCTATTGCCCAGTAGGTACACAGTACACATTATTTTATGTCATTTGCTCTTTCCAGCATGATTTGCTCTCTTCAGTACTGAGCGGTTTAGTAGCCGTATTGATTATGAAGGATATTACACTTATGATTATAACAAGCGTGCAATGTGAGAAATTTTATATATCTGTGGAGGAAGCTGGGACGGCGTGTGTTCAGCGTGTGATGAATAGGAACTGTCCAAGTAAGAACGTTAGAAAAAGTTTTTTTTCGACTCTTTACCATTAATTGGCGGTCATTGGTCATTCTTGATCATTTGTTGATTTATAAAATGCAAGACTCCATAAAAATCCTCATTAAAAAAAATGAGTTACCTTGATTTACTTCGAACATTCTTTCGAGGAAAAGTAAAAAATGGATGTTAGCGATGTATGTAAATAACCGTAAAACTTTAATTATACTCGTTTCAATTATTTTTACCCAGTTCTGGATCTCGTCAAAAAACTGTTCAGTTTTCTTTTCAGACAGTGTCAAACATCTGTGCAAGCGCATACTACAAGTTAACCGGACCTTCAGTAAGATGACAGCGTGTGGCTTGTTCACAATAGACGCCTCTCTACCGATACCTCTGATGGGACTCATGACTAAGTACATCATTGTACTGCTGCAGTTTGCTTTTCTGTAAAATTCCTATTGAGGACAAATTCTTCACAACGTTTTTATCTATAGATTAAAACAATGTAACCAGTCAAATATATGATTTTATAACAACTTTATTTTACTTGTAAAGTACTAACTCTATTCAATCATTTCAAATAATTATGTAGAAAATATACTTAATCATAATGATGTCGGGTCGTGGCCATAGGTAATTGATTTATCATGTAGATAAACAAAAGAAAAGTTCAATTATAGAAAATGATTTGAAGAAAACAATAATCTTTACTTAATTTGACAGCAAACGTGACAAATGATCTGAGTTACAATTTATTGTTTAATCAATATTTTTCTCTTAGATTGGGTCCTACTTTATGGAGCTGTAGGTACCTATCTTTCATTTGTCACCTAACATCGGAAAGTAAAATAAAATTTTCGTTCTATAAATTATGCAAAATAACTCAAATTGTCTATGTAATTTAAACCCTGTGAACATCATTTTCGTCGAAAATTCGAAATCATCGTCGAAAAATCCAAGTGGCAGTGTGAATTTATTGAAAATAATAATAGAGAAATTTTCTGAAATATTCAGAATATCCCAGCTTTTAAATTTTTTTATGATAGGAGGACCCCTTCGCTTTACCTTATTTGCGTTTGGACCACTACGTTCGAGAAACCCTGTATATGTAGGACTATTACATGACCTAAATATATAAATATATTGAATTGATACCAATAGATCATAGTTGTTCACGCCAGTTGGCTTGCAGTCTATGCCATCTGCGGATTGTCCGCATCAGTTAATCGTAGACGTTTCGTAGCACTTCGTAGTAATAGCTACGTCACTGCTACGCGAGTATTGACAGTAGGTAGTAATTTATTATTTCGGATAATAATTGTAATAATAAATATTGCCAGTATTGAAGATATACACCCTATCTCGACTTTTTAATTTGTGATCGGCACTGAAACCACTGCTATGATAATAAATTAATAACAAAATTAAAATAGCCTATTAAAAATATCAACAAAATATTCAAATCACCGAATTAAAGATTTTTATTACTTATTCATATTCAAGAGATATCCTTGTTTACGTAAATTTATGATAACTAATTTTTCGTCCATCTTTACGATCCGGAAAAGAGATTTTTTAGAATAAATTATACGCCCCCGCATTTGTTACTGGAGTTTCCGTTTGCAATTTAAATTTTGATAAATTAATGATAATTTAGGCGAGTTTCTGATACCGCGAAGTATGCGTCGCCGAAGAAGATATTCTTAATTTAATTTTTGTTTATTTTTTTCGGGGATAAAAAGATATGTTACTCGGATTACGTCGGTCAGTTAATTTTATCAAGATAAATTAAAAAGAGGCAAGGGAAATATGCATCGTAGCATGTTCTAATGGCGTTGTCTGACGGTATGAAAAGGGCAAAGATTTAAAACGTTAAATAGATCTGCCCTCACCGTACTAAATCGCGCGCAAAAATGTCTATACTGAAAAGTGTGAGCTCCTAAAATAATAATGGCGTTCCCATAAAAAATAATTTTCGACTTGGACACGAAGAGTTGTTTTTTTTATAAAACTGTTTGAATAATTTTTCTTAATTACGGTGAAAACCGCATCAAATGCCATTATTTAGTTTAAAAGAACTAAATAAGCGGTCATACAGACAGACATGAAAAGTGACTTTATTTTTATACTAGTCGCAGGGCTCAATCCATCAGGTTAAGCTACGCTTGCCAGGGTTGGTCCGTGGATGGGTGACCATCTTTACATATCGAGACTCCTCCGTGCCTCGGAAAGCACGTTAAGCCGTTGGTCCTGGCTTTCATTCGTGGATCTTTGACAGTCGTTACGGATCGTCAGAAGACCCAAAGTCTGACAAACAGTCTTACCAAGGGGTATCGTACCCAGTTACTGGGTTGTGGAGGTCAGATAGGCGACTGCAGTCGCCCCATTTAAAATACTAGTATTCAGCTGCATCCGGATAGACTGAAAGCCGACCCCAACATAGTTGAGAAAAACCTAGGCAGATTGTTTTTTTGTTGACTCAATAATTATATTTTTAATGCTTCCACATGTAAACCTAGGTGGTAGGTTTTACAAAATATGATCACAGCAAAAGTAGGAGAGAGGAAGAGGGCTTTTATTTTACTAGGTAGGTACTTAGTTGATATACTATACCTAATATTTTAATTATTTTATAAAATATATTGTACATAGTTTAATATTGTTTTTATTTAATTCAATATAATTAAGATTTATAATTTAAAACCAAATAATATATAAGTAATTTAAAATTCGTTGTTATTATAGTAACATTTGGATAATAGAAATCGTTTTAATTTCAAACGTTAGACTTTATATAATTTTTACTATTAGTCATTATTATTACAATATTCTAACACAACACTAATTATTTACACTAGGTACTAAATTAAATGACTAAACTAACTTACTTAATTTATACAAGAATAAATTAAACTTTTGTCCTTCTTTAATTACTTTTGTAATTTATTATTTATTATAATAGTTGACGACATTTTATTTTTGTTTTTTTATTTAAAAAAAGGGCAGCCTAGCCTAGACTAGCCTAATAACTATAGGAATAATGTTCATGAAAATTACGGCATAAATAGCATTGATTACAACTTATTCACATACAAATCTGTTCATAATAGAATTTCTGATCTAAGTTAGCAAATACCCACGTGATTACATAGTATAATAGGCGCATTGAAGCAGACTGACCTATGCGTCGTAGATATAGCAGGACTATTATATTAGAGGGTTCGCGCAATTGTAGATTAGAGATAAGTAGACAAGACATCCTGGATATAATATAAATTAATTGCTTTTATCTACATGCTATAAACAGTAAGCTTATTGCCAACATTAAAACAACCAGTGTCATAGCAACCATAATATCATCCAAACCAGTGTTATAATGTTGTACTCAATGCAACTCCTTTGCTTTTTCAATCCCTTCCTTACTCATCAAACAGCCACATTCTCACTACTCAATTCGCGGTATTTTTATGAATTAAAAAAAAAACATTGTCATGCACGCGCGTTTCACTACCACAGCACCGTAATTTAAAAAATAATTATTACAATAAACAATTCTATTATTACCTAAACATGGTTTGTTTGTGATACTCAGCAATTAAACTTTCCATGAATTTACATAGACTCTTACAACACTGTACACGGTTTCAGAACCTTTTATAGAGGATTAATATCGCGAAAAGGATTAATATCGGCGTCATTCACATTTTTCTTTAATTGACAGCAGAAATGCTTAGATCCGCTTCAAGCTGTGATCAAACAGGCGAATCCTGCGCAGAATGCGGAAAGATATTCGCTCGCGCCGATTGTATCTAGTAAATTTTATGAAAGTGTTCAAGCTGGTGCGAATAGGCGCGTGACTTCCTAATCATTTAGGTATACAATCGATGAACCCAGTTGAGTGTATAATTGCAAAGCACATGTGTGAGTACTGTGACCTTCTATAAAGCGACCATTTACTGGGTACGTCTTTCATTGACTTGAATGTGCCCTGGCGGCTGAGAGTATGTCATGCTCACTCAAATGTCTCGGTCTCGCTGGTGGTGGAGTGTGTGTTGGATCGTTAATTTCCCATCAAAATGGTTGAGCTAAATGTTGCTGATCCGTGAACAGGCGCCGTCAGTAGGGACCGGTCATCTCTTAGCTGCCACGGCTTATTTCAATTTTTTAATTGTTTTTATATTTTTATTACGGACGCTTTAACTTTCACGTCTTTCTACATTGTTCTCACATGTATAATTTCAACATGAATGATGTAACAAATATTTTGTAACATATTTTGATTTAAAAGAGTGTCCGTGGAGTTTCTCTCCCGTTTTTCTCCATAGGAACCTACTACACTTTGGAATGGGCAACTAGCTTCATCTTTCTGACTGGCAAACCCCTTGACAATTCAAAAGTGCCTGTAATTGGTTTATTTGATATAAATGCTTTGAGTTTGAGTTTTGAGTTTGAGTCCCACGTCCCGCGCGGGATTCGCCTCGGTTTGACTAATCCTTTATGTATACAGGTACATTTATTTGGGATCCTACGTGTTTAAACTTATAAGAAACGGGTTAACCCTTTGACTGCCACAAATCAGTCGAAAACTCCCATCTACGCCTATTTACTTTATAATCTATGCCCCAACAGTGGCGGTGGCGCGATAGGCTGCCGGGACAAAAGACACCACTGGACTGTAAACTAGATAGCCCATTAATTAATGGTCGTACGATAATCTTTTGTGCCATTAGAAATAAAGGACCAGGTACCTCTTTACAATGTATGGTGTTTTCTATTGTGGATGTTAAAAGGGTTTAGGCAAGGTATTTAATGTAATGAAGGGTTGATGTTTAGAGTTTCAGTTTAAGGGATAGTTTTGAGGATGTAAGGATCGTAGCAGTTGGCTTTTTGTAGGTTCTGACTACCCCCATGGGGAAAAAATCATGAGGATATGTATGTTAGCTTAGATATTTTTGACAAGCTCTGTGGTCTAGTGATTAGATCGGCTGTCTCAGACCCCGGGTTCGATTCCCAGTGGGGGCAAAATTTTCTGTTTATTTTGGTTTGGATTTTGTAGGGCTTGTCCGAGTCCGCCTCTAGCTAGCTACCAGCCTCTTATCTAAGTCTGTCGCCAAACTATCAATGTTAATAGCATGGTTGTGTTTCGGCAGTTAGAGGTAAGATAGCCAGTATTCCTCTGGTGTAGGATTACAGGTGAAGCTTGCCTCCACCTTCGGCTTGATCATCACTTACCATCAGGATGCAGGCCAAGAGCTACCCCGAAATGTAAAAAAAATGGCTTTTGGGAAGCGAAAACAATTTGTAGAAAAAAAAAAAAAAAATGGGCACAAATTGCTAAAGCTAACCTATTCTCTCACTAGTCAAGTGAAAACGAAATCATTTTACTTTTTATGGACACCATACAAAATCACGTACCTAAAGAAATTGCCCATTATCGTAGAACTATATAATTTCTGGTCCCAAAAACTTTGACGACCTTTACGATCACAAAATGTTTATTTACCATAACTTTTAACCAATGGGCAACACACCGTGAATCGGAAAACAGAAAAAAAGTAAAACAATATCGTGAAAAAAAATCGAACGCACAGGTATTTTTTCATTTGACCGAACACTTTGACCATTGGTTAGAAAAACACAAAGCGGCGAGTTGTTCCAACTAAATTAAAAAAAAAATGGCAATAAGAGAACTAGGGAATAAAGTATTTTTTATTACATTTCTGTGTCAAAATTAGGAAATCTCTTGGGTAAATAATAACAGCCCCACGGGTCGATCAGAGGTTAAGCTACGCTTGCCGCGGTCAGTGCGTGGATGGGTGACCATTCATGATCTCTGATGGTCACCCACGGGTTGTGACCACTCATTACATAGCGAGACTCCTCCGTGCCCCGAAAAGCACGTTAAGCCGTTAGTCCCGGCTATCATTTTTAGATCTTTGACAGTCGTCAGAAGCCTGAAACCTGAGGAGGTCTGAAAACCAGTCTTAACCAAGGGGTATCGTATTACCCAGCAACTGCGTTGTGGAGGTCCGATAGGCACTCGCTCTATGTAAAATACTGATATTCATCTGCTATTTTTATGGCGTACATGATAGAGAGTATTCTATCTATCTATCATCCGGTTAGACTGGAAGCCGACCTCAACACAGTTCAAAAAAGGCTACGCAGATGATGATGATAAGAGTTAGGGTGCGTTTCCACTGAAGCGGAGACGAGTGGAGCTGAGCAGAGACCGGCAGGAATCGGCCAATCAAAATGGTTGAAATCCTTATCGCGTCTCTCGACTTGTCTGGGATTGGACGATTCCTACACGTTCCGCTCAGCTCCCCTCGTCTCTGCTTCAGTGGAAACGCACCCGTACGGTACGGTTCAATACATGAATTTAGTATTTTTATATTAAACTTCTGTTAATACCAAAATATACTAAAATGATTACGAGCGGTATTGTTATTTTTATGGGCGTACTGAGTCCTATAAAAGTTGCCCCAAATTCGGGATAAGTGAAATTTGTGTTGCTTGCAGAATTTTTGCGGTAAAGTGATTCTTTGTTAAAATTTATTTTAGTTGTTTGTAACAATAAAAATACTACGTCACAGCGCGGAAGGTTCAGCTGCCGAGTTTGATGTCCAAATTAGATTATCTGGAGAGTGGGAGTTTTATAAAGAGGGAATTCAAAATAAATGATCACAAAATGTCATTTGAACTCTAGAATATTAGTGTATGGCGAGGGAGGTGATGGCTGATCTTTGCGTTATGCTCGTGAACGGGTGCTATGATGACTGGTCGTCTTGCTATCATGGTTTTGTTATTAGAAATTAACTGTTTATTTATTTTTCACTCCGATGGTCCTAGTTTATCATTTATGACTTCCAGTTACTGCTATATGTAAGCGGGTTCTACCTTTATGCCTGGAGGCTTTTATCTAGATATTAAGTTCTGTTTACTTTTTTTTTCTGCTTGAGTATTAATTCTCGGTGTTTTTTGGTTGGTATATTGGCGTGTGCTAGCTGTCATTATGGCTAATAATTTAATGTATGTTTTGTGTTGCGTAAGGTAAGTAAATGATTTTGCATACCTACTATTGTATTGAATAAAAAAATCTAACTTAACAGACAGCTGTGCTGCTGGGGAGTTTGTTGCGCCACTTCTTCTTCGCAGCTAAAGCACTAGGAAGTGGTGAAAGGCGGGCGTTTTCGGGACTGTCTTAAGTAGTTTTGAAGTTCGAAAAGTGCTGATTCTCAGCCTAGTTTGAATAAATGACTTTTTCTTTGATTTTATTTTAAGATATTTATACGTAATCACAAAATTACTTTACTTTATTTCAGCTGCTGACAAATTGTTATGTAGTCTGAATATAAATAATATGTCCTGGAATTAACGCACACCATCAAACTCACCAATTAGGTTATTATGTTATAATTATAATAGGTACATACACAAAATCACACGTCCGTAAATTATAGGAATCAGACTTCATTTTCAGAAAATAAAAAAACAACATTGTATGGTAGTATAAAAAAAAAAAAAAAATTCACCAAGGCTGGCTAACAAATCAGTAATGGCGATATAGGTATATTCATGTTAACACACGAAATTTCGTATTTCTCTGCCAACCTAACAACGAAAACACCACTTTAATCACTTGACAATAAACTACAACTTCCCAGAACGCATATTGGATCGGAATTAGGAACCCATTAGTACTGGAAACTGGTTCGAACCGGTTATTTCCGAATAAATCCGGATATCAGCGACTTCCGTTTAAGCTTTTCCGGGTGTTCTGTGTGGTTGGGAGCGTTCGTTAACTACCTATATATTATTTGGGCTCAATGAATAGGATTTATTCCGGTGCTATGTTTTGTTCTAAGGGCGAATTTCACCAATAAAACTGAACGCGATCAGCACATAAACCTCGTTTAAGAGATGTCAGTGTCGTTATTTTCGTTTAGAGGCCTTAATGTAAGTTTGCAAGTGAGTAAACGTAACTATCGCGTTTGCGTTAAGATTTGACTGATAGATCATAATACTAAGAATATAAGGGTGAGAATAAAAATCTTAACCCAAACGCGATAGTTACGTTTACTCACTTGCAAACTTACACTAAGGCCTCAGTGGTGAAGGTTGGGAGTATTGGGGGACTGTCTTATGTAATTTTGACGTTCGAAAAGTGCTGATTCTCAGCCTAGTTTGAATTAATTGACTTTTGATTATGACACCGCTCGCCGGTGCATTTTAGACACGAATCTCCATGTAAGCCACTGTAAACTATTCCATAAACTGTAGATTCACGTCTAACCTTGTAAGTACTTGTTTATACTAAATGATAGCTTCGGGAACTGGCACAAAGCGGCAGGATATCAACCCCTGCCAAAATCTAAAACCCTGCTTTAAACTAAGGATTAAACTAAAGGTTTGCTGTTTTTCTTAGGTGCATATTATACACCTAGCTGATGACCGCGACTTCCTCTGCGATCCAGAGTGAAAAGGAGCCTGTGTCCTTCTCCAGGTCGGCTACCTATATAAATTTCATAATAGTCGGTTCAGTGGTTTAGGCGTGATAACATAACAGACAGATAGACAGAGTTATACTTTCGCGTTATAAACATTTGTTAAGATTTAAACCTGATAGATTTTATGACCTCTTTTTAGATGTATTTATTTTTCATTTATTCTTTTTTTTATGTGAGTTGAAGTAGAAGGTGAAAGCTGTTTTCAAATTAAAAAAAAATAGTTTTGGTTTGTTAGAATAAAAAAGCATTGTTCATTTGTAGTTTTTGCCCATTAAGGATTAATATCAACAAAAACAAAATGTTTATAGAAAAACCAACAGCACCCTCGAATAACTTTTTATTTTTATTCACCCTGTATCTATGTAGTAGGTACCCGGATATAATACGTATTTTATCCGGGACAAAGAGGTCCGGACACGGAAAGGCGCATCCGAGAAAAGAATTTAATGCTATTACAGACAGCCGTTTTGTTAATGCAGATGCATACACTGCCTTATGAAAGCGTACGTAACTGAGCTGTGTGTTGCAGTGCAAGTGGGAATGTAAAGTGTTTGTGTTTTTATTTCCCTTGGGAAATACGTAAACTATAATATTTTTTTGTTTGTTAAGCATGTAATTGAATTATTGTTGTGTTTATTATTATTGTGATGTACGAAGGATGGCAGCACCATTTCTTTACAATTGTCAGTTTAAGTTTTTTTAGTGAAATTAATATTACACTATTTCCATTGGGAAATGCGTAAACCATACTATTTTTTTGTTTGTTAAGCACGTAATTGAATTATTGTTGGGTTTATTATTATTGTGATGTAAGAAGGATGGCAGCACCATTACTTTACAATATTGTCAGTTAAAGTTTTTTTAGTGAAATTAATTTTAAATTAGTCTGTAAAAATACTAATTAAAATTAATTAGTATTTTTACAGACTAAAGTTTGTATTTAGAAAAAATATAGAAATTAATTTAATTCTTCTTACCATAGTCCAAGATTAACAGATTAACTTTACATTTTTAATACCCACAAAAGCATAACAAGCAAACTTTGAGATCATAAAAGGCGTTACACACGTTTTAGTTGTTTTCTCTGTTACTAACGTTAAAATAGTACCGAAACCAATTTATTAACGCTGAGTTATTGCGTCTGACTCGCAAATAATAGGACTCGTGGTGATGCAGAAATGAGAATTAGATGTAGCTGTCAGATTAAACCGACTTCCAAAAAGGAGGAGGTTCTATGTTCGTAGCGCATGTATGTTTTTTTTTGTTTATGTCGCTGTATATTTTATATTATTAGAATTTTCGAAATCTGTTTTCAAAAATATTTTTTTTGTTTGAAAGGGTATGCTTTCGACGTGGTCCCACATAAATTTTATTAACTATAATTGGGTACTTTTTGAGTTAGCTTCAATAATACGTATTTTTCCCACTTGGCCTATGTGGATTATGTTCTAATAAGTTCCTGTCACTGATAATTACATTAGCAGGTCGTGTTATTCGAATTTGTGTGGGGTAGGTACCACTACTAAAAAGTGAAAAATATTAGGACAGAATAATTTTTATCCCGATATTGCCACGGAATCGAGACGAACCGGGTGCAGCTAGTCCAATCGTCGTAATTAAAAAACGTTCACATTCAAGTCGTAATCTGTCAAACTTGTCAAAAATGTTGGTAAATTGATTGTATTTTGACAGATTGCGAATGAGATGCGAATGCGTACGTTCTTAAAAATTACGGGAATTGCCCTCTGGTCAATTCTTACAGCGCCTTAACTCCTCAACTAAAACAACACGGTGGATGAAATAAAAAGCTTTCGAATTAATTCCTATGGCTCCCTGAATTATGTATGATGGATTACATTATCGTACTAGCTGTTTATCCAGTGTTCGCCCGGGTGCGTTGCACTCAGGGATTGTCAGCCTTTGTTGGTGCACATGGGCTTTTAATGAAGTCTCCTCTTCATTTTGTTGAGAGTTAAAGTGAATTAGGTGGAAAAAGTTGTGGAAAAAGTTAGAATTTTCGGGTAGTAATTCAATGTTTTGTCAGGTAAGGTGAACTTTTATGAAGTTTCAGAAATTATGAGTTCTAGTTCGTGTCGCTTTTTCGCATGGATTTTCAGAGTGGTTCTTTCCTCGAAAGCCCATTTCAGACACTAATCTACATGGTCTTCATATGGCCTGACCAAGATTCTGTCTGGACTTTAGAAGAGACTGCGACCTCTGAGTTTTTTCGGCCTTTCAGATTAGTCAGATAGGAAACGCCGACCTCATCTAGCTAATTTTTAATATTTTTTATATATGACGTGTAAAAGTGATTCTAGTATCTTATTTACAGAATAAACGGTTCATTTCATTTCCACGATGTCGCTTTTCCGCTTTTGACATTCCAACAGAGAAATCTCATTTTTCCTTCCCTACAGTAACTAATATTCTAATTCAATCAATCTGTCTAGCCTTTTCTTAACTATGTTGGGGTCTGCTTCCTGTGTAAGCGGATGCAGCTGAATACCAGTATTTAACATAAAGCGACTGCCTATCTGACCCCCATAACGCAGTTACTGGGTAAGAGCTCGTTCCCACTTGTTCGTTGTTAGGCGCCGTATTTTAATCGGGTGTCGGCGCCTCTGTTCATACTTGTCGGTTGTCGGACCTGATGGAAGCTGCAGCCATTTTTTCGCGCCGCTATATGTGTGTGCGCGTTCTGCGGCAGAGAGCAGTTAGCGACGGGCAGAAGAAGGCGGAGAGGATTGCCGAGCCTGACATCTGATGTAATGTGAACAGCGCCATACTTACTCATAGGCGAACGAGATTTTTAGAAGCGATTTTTTACGGACGTAGAGGGCTGGCAAAACAACCAAGATTTCTTGCTGGCGCCGACAAAAAAACAGTGTTGGATAATGTGTGAACAGCTTCATATAAATTGTTCTGCTACTAGAGCAGCCGATTTCTTGTCGGGCCGACACCCGCCAAGTGGGAATGGGCTGTTACATGAAACCCATTGATAAGACTAGTTGTCACCATTTTTGGGCTTCTTACTACCCGTAACGACTGTCAAAGATCTACGAATTGCAGCCGATAGCAACGACTTAACGTACTTTCCGAGGCACGGCAGGGTCTCGATATGTAATGGATGGTTACCCATCCAAGAACCGACCGCGGCAAGCGTAGCTTAACCTTCGATTGACCCGAGCGGCTGTTATTATTTAACCATGAGCCAGAACTGTCATTCTATTCTTCATTTTATAGTGCACATAATAAAGAGTATCTATTCTATTCTATTCTATTCTAATTAGGTTGACGTTAATTACAAAACACTATGGATAAAGTAAATAATACTCGTATTATCCGACGCAATATTGTTTCATAAACAGTTCAAGGCAAACATTTAATATTTGAATTATTATCATGGAGAACTAAAGTGTTTATTTAAATCTTAAAATGGAGAAACCTCGGCTTGCATTTACTCTAGCATATTATTATATTATTGATATAATATATTTTTTTTTTAGTTTTATATTTTATTTAACAATTATAAGCCTAATTTTCCCGCTGCTCGGACTCAGGCCTGTTCTTTGTGAGCGGTAGGCCGTGATCAACCACGCTGGCCCAGTATACGTGGTTATAGAATATCTGGTTCCAAGACATGTCAGTTTCCACTGTTCTTAGAACAGAGATGACGAAACAAATGACTCTAAAGTGTGCGCTTGACTGAACCCATGACATTTGATTTATACGACTGTTACTATCTATTGGGCTACCACTGTTATAAAAACTTTTTACAAAAAAAAGACAACCGACTGCCAAAAAAAAGACTACAAATTGATAAATAACTTTAATTTCAGAAGTGGGTGTCTTTGGTTTTGAATTTTCGTTTTTTGTCACCGAATTCCGAAGTTTTTCTTTTGGAAGTCGGTTGGCTTTTTTTTTGGTAAAAAGTTTTTATTTTTCTCTTTTTAGTTGTGGTAGGTACCTATCCCACACAAATTCGAATACCACGACCTGTTATGTAAATAGTGACTGGAACTTATTAGAACATCCTCCACATAGGCTAAGTGGGAAAAATACGTATTATTGAAGCTAACTCAAACCAAGCAAAGTTAATAAAATTTATATGGAACCAATTTCGAGGTATACCCTCCCCAGTAAAAAAGAATTGTTCAAATCGGACTACTCTGTAAAAAGAAATGCGTGGTCAAATGCAAATTCATACATTAAAAAAATATATACATGTCGACTTGAAGACGTCGGTTAATAAAAATGAATGAGATCTTGTGAAATAGAGTTAAATTTTTAAGGAAAAAATATTTATTGTAAATTCAAAGAAGCCTTAAAAAAAATCACAAAGGCAGTCTCTTAGAACGGAAATAATTTAAAAAGAATCAGTCATTTAAACCGGCCATATTTTAATCAGAATTCGACAAAGAACCTACAACATTCATTAACCTATCTCCCTTTACACGCCGTCTTCACCTTTATAGCTTACAAGATAAGAACTAGATTCAAATGCATAAATAACAGTCCTTTGCCAATAATTGTGTAAAGTAATTTCATCTTTACCGACAAACAAATAAGAAGAAAATTTGAATACGCAAGTATAACCCTTTACTGTTCACGACCTTTTTTCGAAAACAATAGATCTAAGCTGGTATCAAGTACAATTTTATTCGGTCGAAGCTTTAATAATTAAATAACTTTGAACCCAGAACCCGTTAGAATTTCACAAGGAAACCTATAAAATTTACCTCGAGCTTAACTTTAGAGTTTTCAGGTAATAATTGATACGATGAACCGCCGTAAACCGGTCTGAACCGGTTATGGGCGGTTGAAGCCAGACCGATCGAGTGTCCACTAGAATTCCTTAGACAATCGATGTTTATAGAGTGCATGTAGGGAAAAGAATCGATACATGTATGAAACTAAAAGATAAGTAACATAACATCACGCCGTATTCCCCGAAGGGTTACGCAGAGGTGTACGTATAGTACACCCACATTTCGCCAGTTATGTTTAAGTCCCATGTAATAGGGGGCGAGCCTATTGCCATCAACCGGGCATAAATCCAGACTCAAGGCTGCTACTGAGCAATTCCAGATGGAAAAACCCAATAACACTTTCCCCGACCCGGGAATCGAACCCAGGACCTCAAGCTCAGCAGTAGCGCTTGCGACCACTAGACCAACGAGGCAGTCAAAGATAAGTAGACATCTCAATTTCTTATTCAGGTAATTAAGTGTCTGATGTAGAACTATGAAGGAGCTTCTTAGGAAATAAATGGCTAAATGTAAGTTATAGGTACTGTATGATATAAGTATTGGTTTCAATCAGGTCCCGTTTCTTATGACTATCATTGAGAAAAATGAAATAACCTAAATAGTTTATCATCAAGATAAACAGAAAACAGATTTGAAGCAGCCTATAAGACTTTACTACTTATCGAAACAAGTAGGTAAACTACGAAGAAAACTTCACATAAACCAAAATGGGCACCGAAAATCTATTACGTTATATATCTCCCATAAAATAGGATCGTATTCCAAGCATAACAGAAATACCTTTCAAGAAACGAATCTTGTAAACTTGATCTTTGACATGGCGCACACTATGCGACATGAAAATGCGACAGCTCGGCGACTAGACGCTACGATAGGCTGCAGGCGATCAAAGTGTCGTCGTCAACACACTTGACGTCGAGTTGCAGATTCGCAGCGCTCTCGCTACTTGTTGCAGCGACTAGAACGGTGCGAACGGTGCACGCGCACACTCGACAACAGTCGGATGCGCTTCGCCTTCACATGCTGGGCAAGTGCACCAGTGCAGAGGCTCTAAATTCACTTACAATATGAACAACACGCAGTCTCTCTCGAATACACAGTCGCAAACGACAACTCTGCGTCTTGTTGCAGCGACAAGACGCATAGTTTGCGCTGGCACTTCATGGGAAGAAGGGAAGCAAATGTGTTGTCACAGGACCAATGAGTTTGTGGTACCCTCCAAATAGAGTATAAGGTTTCATGAAGGAGGATTATCTGTAATTCTGTTTGCAGATTAAAAAAGGGGGCTGTCAATAAGTTTTTCACTTAGAATGAAAAAAAAAACAATGTTTTTTTTATAAAAAAATATTTTTAAACATTAAAAAAACATAATATCTTATATTTTTTATATAATTATATAATATATAATTATAAAAAGTTAGAGTTTTTCATAATATGAGAAACTCTAATTTTTTAAATACCTAAGTTGTGTCTGTCCCGGCCGCGTCCTGAGTTTGATACAGTGTTACTAAATTTAGCATTGATTTTCAGCAAAAACCTATAAAAGATAATTCCAAAAAAGTTTCAATATAAGGTTGAGAACAAACCGAGCCCCACTAAGAACTTATTCGGTGCCAGGAAGAACCGCGGCCTGGACTTGTATTAACTCTCGTTCGCCGATAGAATGCTAACTTTCCAGCCAACTTGACTGTTGTTTGTGGCCGATCAAAAACAGCTGTGATATACTGACCGGCAGTGTGAAGAGCTTTTTGGTACTTGATTTATTTTACCTGAGGGAAGGTAATTTTGGTTATAAATCGATAAATCTTGCAATTCAAAACATCATCTGGATATGAAGAAAATGTATTTCTTATTATTTAATCGCGTTTCTCTTCCTTTCTTCCACTACTTCCATCTCACTGTGATGTAATAAGTAAATATTATGTCATGTCAAACATACTTAATAAAAATAAATTATTAAAAATATTGGACTAATTTCTACTACTAGTGGCAAGCACTAATGCTGACCGTGAGGTCCGGGTTCAATTCTCGGGCCGGGCAAAGTGTAATTGAGATTTTCTACCTGGAATTTCTCAGTAGCAGCCTGGAGTCTGGATTTGGGCCCGGTTGATGTCAATAGGATCGCCCCCTATTACATTGAACTTAAACATTACTGGCGAAATGTGGGCGTGCACTGCCTAACCCTTCGGGGAATACAGGCGTATTGTTTTTTATGTTTAAAAACTCTGTTCGCCATCTTCGTTTTCTGTATGTCAACAGCAACAGGCCATCACGTCCTTTGTTAGTGAATTGTTGAAGGGAAAAAACGGCAACAAACTTTTAAATGCGTGAATAGATTTACAAAATGTATCGTCCCTTACGTAATCAAGGATTTTCGGGATTTTTTCTTAACAAACTTTGTGAAGAGGGTAGTATTGGAGCCATTTGCTGAGTTAATTTTGTGAAAACTTTACTTAGAGGTAGGTTTAACGTCCGTAGATCGAGCAGGATTTTAGCAGGTTGCGTTCTGTAGATACCCCCCCATGGGAAAAATGGTAATATAATAATAACTTTATTTCAGACCGTAACGCCTCGTGCAGACTGGCGCGATGCAACGGCGCGACGCGACATCGGTAATTGTTCCACAGAGAGTCGCTTCGCGCCAGTCTGTACGAGGCTTAAATCTATTTCAGTCATACATACATATTTGTATCAGTAAGTAATTTGTCTATATATAAATCTATTTGTCTATTATAATATATTGTATCAATATACTTATTATTTTGCACCAATAACAACCCCATTTTTATGTCCACGCAATCACTGTCCATTCCTAGGTTGACTGGAAGACATCGCGGAAAGCGATAAGGCCGCCAATTGTATGTTTTATAGTATAATAATCGTTTATTTTTTGCTATGTATTTACAATAAAATATGTCTATATAAATAATTAATTAAGAACAATATCAGTAAAAACATATATATTATATCCTAATTGGCTGTTATACGAAGTGTCAGTAGTTTTCTCAAAAAAATCTAAATTGGTTTAATACGCACATAAAGAGCAAAAAAATCTTGCGAATTCAATCAATCAAGAAACAAGATACCGAAAAATCAGCCCCAAAAAAATCTAGACACAAGACAAGTGCCCCTAAATATATTTCTAGAACAATCAAATACAGAAAACGTAATATTCTAAGCTACCAAAACCTAGAAACAACAAACATACAAATAGGTACACCACAATTCACGCACAAATTCCGGGACGAAAATCCCCGAATGACTTCGAAAATGTAACGCAAATGGGGACAGCTACTAAGGCTAGGGTGACAAAAATATCGTGTAATAGCGTCCACGTCGTGAGGTAGGTACCTACATGGAGGCGGTCACGTACACACGTTATGAAGGTGGCTTCGAGCGAGGGTACATTGCATGAGTTACTCAACGTCCCGCGATATGGATGTGTTTGGAGTACTGTGTCTGTGTATTAGTGTTTTTGTTAAATTCACTTCATTCGGTAGAAAACTGCAGAAATTGTAAGTTTACAGTTTAAAATGACAGTCGGGCAATGTCAGTTTCACATGCTCGGTACCTAAATGTTCCATAATTTTATGAACGGATTATCTAAATTGCCAGCCTCTTGATGAACAGTATGTTTATTAATTTATCTATTACCCTACAATTGTTTACACATTTCATTTCATTTGGAATTACACGATATGCACTTCTAAGTACAACAATATTATTTACAGGCTAACACCACATGCACTATGGATTTCACATTTTTAATACTGTAATTAATTGAGAAATGTGGACAAGTCTAGAATCCCATTAAATTAAATTAGAAAAGAGAAGTCTAATACCTCAGCAATAAAAATTGTAAAGAATAAAAACGTATTTTGCAAATCCAACTAAGTTTATAAATAACTCATCTTTAGATCGAAATAAAATCAATATAAATCACAGTTGAAGTAGAATTTATAAGACATACACAAAAATAGCACGAAAAAATCCTTACCCACCATCGTGGTCATCCTACAACAAAGATTCGTTCTACGAATTACTTGAAGTGAGCTGAGTACGTCACGGCCACATCACATCTATCAACTTCTCCGTATCTATTGAAACATACACAATGCGCGTCTACGAAACTTATACAAAAGAACTCTTCATATTCAGCTATAGATTTTTGGTGTGACTTTGTGGGAAAATGGCGTATTCTGGTGTTAATTGCAATGGTTTGAGGTAATGAGTGGAATTCCAATCTGGTTTGCATGATACAATTTGTAAGCTTGATATTGTTAACGTTGTAAAGACCAACATCCACACTCCATACTAATATTAAAAAGAGGTAGTTTGTAAGTTTGTATGGAAGGGGTAATCTCCGGAACTACCAGTTGGATTTGAAAACTTCTTTTTGTATTGGATAGCCCAATTCTTGAGAAAGGTTATAGGCTACGTAACATCACGCTACGACCCTTAGAAACCGAGCAAAAAGACAAAAAGACGTCAGAAAGACCGCTCTGCCGAAGTAATAGCGCGAGTAGGCGGGCTATGGGATGCGACGCAGTGTGTTGGGGGCCGAAATTTCACGCGAACGAAGTCGCGGGCAGAAGCTAGTATCTTATATTCAGGCATACGCCATTTATTGGCTTAGAAGAAATTTCGTCAAGCTATTGCTTTACAAAACCCAAAGACCAGCCGGTTTATTCTGTAAAAATTTCACCCTGAAAACTTACCACTCATTCCACCTGATGCTAGGGATTGACGCTATTAACAGCTCACTTCAAACTCACTTCACCTCATTCTTCGAGATGAGATTTTTACAGAATAAATCGCCTGAAATAAAATTCAAAGTTTTAAATTCGTAAAAAGTACTCTGGGTTAAGGTATAATTTTAACTTTATTAACCACGTAACTCTCAGTAATATGTTATTTTAATTACAACATTAAATAAGCCTAATAACGATTATGTAGTGTTTACTTTCAGAAGGTAAAGTGTACGCTAACCCTTATCGGACATGGCGGGAACGAACAGGTAAACAAGATGGCGCCTAAACACACAACACGTAAAGTAGTGTGGCCATAAAATGTGATATAATTATATTTTAATGGATTTTAGATTAGTTTAAGTGTCCCTTCTCTTGTTAAAAAGTCATTTTTTTGTGTTATGGGCCAGCTCTTGACCTTGATCACGCCTGATCGAAAGCGATGGATGAGGTCTATGATGAAACGAGCAAGCCCGGAAGATGCTTGTTCACTCTTGCTTTGAAGGCAGGGGTTATACGTGGAGGCTGTGGGACCTATTTTCCGTGATGATCACACAATGATCCTATATTATAGTTTTATGTAAGGTTTTAATTTGTACAGAATGTGTTCCTTGTATCCAGTGCTGTGCTAAATAAACATTATTCTTTCTTTTTTTCTTTCGGGATGATTACAGGTCATTGGGAATGGATAGGGCATGATCTGTACATACCTATTTCTTTACTTACGTCAATATTCCACCTGTTCTGAAGAGGCCGCGAATACCACTACAATACCTCTAAACATAGACCCCATAGTTCATACAAATAGTTCGAAGATAATAATATTTTGTGTTGACGTTAGTCCACAGCCTAAACACAATCATCTTAACAATAACTGACCTTTAATCATTGACCTATAACTTCCAACATTTCGCTCTCCCTCATCTAAAAATAATTCACCATCGTAAGTCCCTTACCATAATAGCTGAAGGCCCATTGATCCAATCACAACGACTGCCGTCCGAGTTAACCTCCATGTAACGGAGGAAATGCTTAATAAACCGCCAAATTGGACCCCCACCCACCTCACGGCGTAACAGGTGAAGTATGACCCATAAAATTATATTAGTGATATAAATGGAGGGACCAGAAGACGTGGAGTTGGTGGATTTTGTTAAATTATTTATGGTTTGTTGACTCAAGGAAATAATGAATGATATACGTAGAATAAAAAGGAACTAGGAAAAATATCCGGTTGAATGCTTATTTGCAGTTTTGCATGTTTTTGGAATCTTTCAAACGTTTGCAAATATACTTCCAACATCTTTAGACCGAATAAATTATCAATAGCTATTTAAAACCATATAACTAAATTAAAAAAACTTAAAAAAACAAATGAAGTAATAATTAATGGATCAAGCCTATTTCTCTTAAAGTTGTGTTGTACCTATATTCTGAAACCTATAACATAATATTTTTGCAAAAAAATGTATAGTACCTATATCCATTTCAACGGAAGGATATACATTATGTATAAAAAACGTTGTCCAATCCACGAGGGATTTTTAAGTATCGTGCTGCGAGCAAGAAGTATTTATAGGAAAATTTTAATAAAAATCTCCCCATTTTTTTAAATGGGGAATTATAACCTTATAAACATGGGATGCGGACGGCCATCGTGAAGCGGGTCACTTCAAGTCATTATTTAACTCTGTTGAAAATTTGCATTTAAAAAAAATTAAATTGGGGTAATTTATGGTAGGTACTACAAGCGTAGGTTTTAATAGTTATACTTTTAAATTTTCAATTGTACTAAGATTTTCTTTTCATAAATTTTTGGCAATGTTATGACAGATATTTTTACCTTTCGGAACGGAAACGGTTTTTTACACATTTTATAATGCCTTTGATACCACTAGCATAAGTACTGCATTTTGGTGAAGTGTAGTCACCACCTCTGACGTCACGTGTCTTCCTCTTTAGTGGTAGTAAATCGTAGTTTAGGATGACGGCGTCATAATGTTGGTAGTATAAAGTATACCATCAATTATTTAATATATTTCCTAGTTCACGTTAATGTACATCAGGAATGGTGGATGTTTTATGGTATAGGTATAAGGAAACTTGGGTCGGTCCGTGGATGTGTGACCATCTTTACACACCGAGACTCCTCCGTGCCTCGGAAAGCACGTTAAGCCGTGGATCTTTGACAGCCGTTACGGGTCGTCAGAAGTCTGAAAGTCTGACAACCTGTCTTACCAAGGGGTATTATATTACCCAGTTACTGGGTTGTGGAGGTCAGATAGGCAGTCGCTCCCTGTAAAATTAAAAATTATTTAGCTGCATCCGGTTACACTGGAAGCCAACCCTAACATAGTTGGGAAAAGGCTAGCTAACTGAAAGAAAAAAAGAAAGAATAAAAAAATAACTTTATTTGCGGCAAACCTGACGTAATGAAAAAAAATACACAAAAAATAACAAGTTGGGGGAAAATATGCGTCACATCCACACAAAATGGCCATCGCTCAGCATAATGCTGCGACCCTATGCGAGACACAGCCCCAGCGCTGGTTTTCAGCGACAGCCGGCTGGAGATTTTTTTTTTCATACAAGTAAATCCTAAATATACTTAATAGTTAAAATAAAACCACGGTTGACAAGAACGAACTAAACTTAGTATTTTTATTGCAATAAACTGGTACAAATATCACCTGGTAAATGGCATCGCATTCACTTATTGATTTTGTTACCATATCAAAATAACAGTTTATTATGATATGCATGTACCACCATTATTATATAAATAGTACTGCTCATACCGTGAAAATGTTGAATCCTCAGCCTCATGCCTGATACAGATAAGAAATTAAGTGTTTTATCTAAATCGGTTGGTATAGATGCAACAAGAACCAAACTCCAGTCGCAGTTCACTGCTGGAAATAGGCCTGTGGCGGCATCTACAACGCCACATGCGAACTAAACATCAAAAACCTGACGTCACACAAATCCTGCATCACGCTATTAGAGTTTACCACGCGATCTATATATATAAGACTACCCGACATCAACCGTTGGGCGGATTGGCTCGTGGCCGGCCACTGAGCACCTAGTTCCCGCGAGTGCGTATTTAGTTGGCGAATAGTGGAAGTTTCCTGTCGTCAACAACCTACGTCACGATCGGGTGACTGGGCTCAGTGTTTTTCCGTGCGGACCGCAAAAACTTTTCCGTTCCTCATTGTGTGCGCGCAGGGAACTTACGGTCCCTGCGTGGACACAGGGGGGAGCCCTGCTGTGCCGCTCGGTGTGTCATCACCGGAGCGGTCGCGGACCGACCACGCCCAAGGGGGATGCCGAAGCCCGGCAAGCGCGGTTCTGCGGGCCGCGATGCCGGGCTCCAAGGAACGGCCCGTCCAGTGTTGGACCGGGCGACGTCGATGCCGAACATCGGTGACGCGTCGTCCGGTGCGCCGCTGGCCGGACCAGTCAAGACCCAGGTAAGTGGCAAACCACTTACCTACACCGAGGCTAGCACCGCTGCGGCCTCCAGCCCGCCGACGACATTGGCGCCTGCGCGTGTTGCGCCAGCGCCGTCGTCGAGCCGGCAGCACGCGGTGCCTATACGCCCCGCTGCTTTTCGTCCCGTGCCTATACAGGCGCCGGGGCCTGCGCCTAAATCAGGCCGAGCGCCGCACGCGCGCGCCGCCGCGCCGCCGGTGCGCCACGTTGCGCCCGCGCGCGCGGCCGCGCCCATCGCGCGTGCCGCCGCCCCTCATGCGCATTCCGCGCCACCCGCGCACCCCCCCGTGCCAACCGTGCGAACACGCACCCCCCCTACCCGTACCGCCGCCCCTCCGCCGCGGTTCGTGTCGCCGCCCGCATCTGCGCCCGCGCAGAGTGCGAAGTCGCCGCAAGCTGTGCCAGCTTCGCGCACCGCCACCCCCGGTCCCCGCCGCTTGCTGGCGGGACCGGCGAGGGTTGAGCAGGAGCGGCCTGATAGTGCCGGTACGTATAGACGGCCGGCACAAGTGACGCCAAGGGTGCCCGCTTCACCGGCACCCCCTCGTGCATCCGCCTACGACTCGCCAGCGGCGCTCTCGACGTGCTCGTCGCAAGCCGGCTCGAGCATGTCGATCGCATCCGCTAGGTCGGGGTCGGCCGCGTCCGGTCGCGATGACGTGTCTCCGGACACGACCCCGCGATCCGGTCCGCGGCCCAACGTGGGAGGACCAGTAGCTGCGGCCTTTTCGCCGACGTCGCCCTCTGAGTCGCTGGACTTTGATTTCGAGTTTGAGCTCGAGGCCAGACCCCAGCGACGCAGGAGGAGCTCCGGCGAGACCGCGTCGGAGGCAGCGAAGAGGCACTGCCTCGACCCGCCGCGGCCACAGCCGCGGGGTCGGGGCACCCCCTCGCCGCCCACTTTTGCCGACGCGGTGCGCCGCACGCCGCCACCGTCACACGGACATACACAAGCGGGGGTAAGTTCTAGAAACATACCCCCCCCCAACCCTACCTCACCCCCTGCCGCCGCTTCCGGCGCCTCGTTGGCGTCGTCGCAAGCGAAGCAGGGGGGCGGGAACAGCAACGGGAAGAAGCCTCTCAAAAAATCGAGGTACCCGCCGCTCGTGGTTGAGAAGCTGCCGGACTGGGCCACCCATTTCAGGGCCATCAGTGCGAAGCTGGGCCGACCTCCTCACGCTCGTCCGTATGGGGGCGGAGTTCGCTTCGTCCCAGACAGCGAAGAGGAGTACAGGCTGGTACAGCGTTACCTGACTGGCCTTGAGAAGGATAGTGGAGTATCCTGGTTCGCGTACTCGCCACCAGCGGACCGCAACATGAAGGTAGCCATAAGGGGGCTGCCAGCTGATACAGCCCCCGAGGATATAAAGGAGGAACTCCAGACATTGGGGTACCAGCCGGAGTATGTGCGCCATATTAAGGGCGCACAAGGACGACCCGGCTGCATATTCTATGTCATCCTCAAAAGAATCCCCGATGTCAGGACCATCTTCGACACCGCGATATTTATGAATATGCGCGGTGTCAAGATCGAGGCTTGGCGCGGCAAACGCGGGCCCGCTCAGTGCCACCGGTGCCAGCGCTTTAGGCATAGCTCGCACCAGTGCCACCGACCGCTCGCTTGCGTGCGGTGCGGAGGGGAGCACGCGGCACGAGACTGCCCACGCCCGCGGGAGGAGCCGGCCACATGCGCAAACTGCGGTGGCCCGCACCCCGCGAGCAATATCAAGTGCCCCGTGTTCCAGGACGAGATCCGGAACAAGAGAGCGGGGACTGTCGCCATCACGGCTAGAAACCGGACACAGGTGGCCGCAAACCGGCCACAAGATGTGCAGCTGGAGGCCTGTGGACCGACGCTGATGGCGCCGGCCAACGAGCCCACCACCAAGGTAGCCCAAGCCTCTTCCTCCGGACGGAGAAAGAGAAGACGCGGGGGGAAGGGGAGGAAGAAACCCACCCCACCCCCGGCGACCAAGGAGAATATCCCTGAGGCAGAGCCTGCCTCAAAACAAGCACAGGCTGTGAAAAGCACGCGACCTCCGAAAAGCGCCGGTACGGCGCAGCGGAGGGACGCGGTGCCACACAGCATAGCGACGCAGCCGCGAGCTAGCGCCCAACAGATAACGAAGCGCAGTGTGGTATCCGCACTAAACTTCGCCCAAGATTCGCGCGCCAGCGCCACTGAATCGCAGCGGCGAAATGCGGAAACGCATGAGTTCGCCGCACAAGCGAACCGTGGCAGCACCGGCGCGGATACCAACAAGAAGGAGATCACAGCCTGTGCCATTCAGCTGCTGATGGACCTGATTAGGGCCGTCAGACAGGGTCAGGATGTAGAGACCGTCATCCTTGACGGTCTATCCATGCTACTTACATTGTACCATGGATAGAGCGCCAAGGTGAGAGACGCTGGAATGACCGCGGCCTTAGGGATAAGGTCGCCTCTCTCCGTCCAACCGGACGACGACACCGACGCCCTACATGACGTCACGGGTGAGGCGCACTCGGTTACACGCGCATCACTCGTAATAAAATGACTCTACAGATGTACACTCACATCTGTTGCGCGGCGTGTTCTAGGTTAATATAGGCACGCCGCGCAACTAACACAGACAACCTATACTCCACATGCATTCACATCAGTGTGCAGCCGCGGTGCGGGTGCGCCTGCGGCACACGCTAACATTGAGCGGCGGTACTATACAGCACAAGCCGCTCACACATTCATATCAGCCTCACTCTCAAACTGTAAACGGCTAGCTCTGTGAGCAGGGCGAGAGGAGGCTACATATGCCCGTAGGCGCGCCGAGTCGGCACCCACGATGCTGGTTATCCTCGCTGGGCCTCCCCCAGGTAACTGGGGGTCTCACCTGGTAGGGACAGACCGCCGAGGTGCCGTGAAGAAAGCGACACCACTATAGGCGTCGCGACGCGCTTACGAAGCTACGTATGCAACTACACAAACGGGCGCGATAACACGCGCCCAATTCCATTGCCGCCACGAGGCAAACAAAGTGAAGGGTCCGCTGTAGCGGGCCACAGTATGGCTTCCGCGGGCTAGGAGCTACGCTCCGGTCCCGCCGTCCGCACCCCCTGACGGGGGTGTAGTGACTTCCCGAGCGGTTCAACCGTTGGGCAGTTGCCCGCCAGACACAACACCCGTCTGGTCGGAGGATCCTCCCTTTTCAATAGAGGATGAGTGAACTTTACACCCTGTTCCTCATACCTCCAAAGGCCTCCCCAAACCCACAACAACGCAAAACTAAGACTTACATTCAGTGCTTCAAACTCTTGAGCCAGACTGGAGAATAGTAAACTCAGGCACCAATAAATGCAGGAAAAACACCAACACGTAAACATACTCGATGCAATCCTTTCGCAAAAACTTCATTTAAGGTTTTATACGCAGAGTATCCGTGAAAAAACTCATTTCGAGTTAATCCTCTATATAAAGAAACTTTGCCGTCCGTACGCTGAGACCAACGCTAAAACTAGAATGTACTGTACTAAACTTTTTCGTCTAAATTATTTATTACGCTTCGTAGTTCCCATTTCGCGCAAAATTTTCATACCCGTTGTTTTATGTTCCTCGTATTGTTTTACGGGATATATTTGTATTTTTTAAACCAATAAAAATTTACCGTATTCCTTTGTTTTGATAGATAAATCTAATTTTAGTTAACGAATTGGTTTTAGCTCTGGAATTGTTTAGAGTTGGATAACAATAGTGAGGTGAATTTTTTAGTGTTGTGCTAAAAAGTTCGGGGAAAGCTAGTTTTAGCGCCAATTTTGTTTCTTTTGTCGATACACTTTCTATAGTTTTTATTGAATGTGGATTGGATGTAATTCGGACTAAAACTTGTTAAATATTATGTTATTGTCGTTTATTAATTTTTCGTATTTTAATTCGTTTACGACCAGACATAACAACATCAGGCCTAATTTTATAATATAATATAGCATTTAAAAAATCCTAAAACTAAATGGTGAAGCGTGGGTGTACTACACAGGTGTACTTCACGAGCATTACTATGGGTAGCTCGGCAACAATATCTGATTTTATGATTCATCAATTAATATCTGTTGTCAAGATGACGGCAAATATATGTGATCATTAATTTGTGGAAGGCTTTTACAAGTATGCACAAATAATTATCTGACTTCGAAGGAACGCCAAAACTATCTGACGAGACTGCATGCGACGCCAAAATATAGGAAGCTGCATCGGCTTTAAAAAGATGTGTCACCTCTAAAAATGCAAAAATATCGGCGTATCTCGCGTTATAAATTTATATTTATAACGCAAGATATATCCGATAATATTGCATCCGGAAGTCATCCCCAATGGTTTTTACAATCTTCGGTTCGGTTCTTCGGTTGGAGCTCAACCAGCTCCGGTGACAGATTCACGCTTTTTAACGCGGAGCCCAAGGAGCGCCAAGGATATACACTAAACTATTCAAAATTAAATTAAAATATTAAATTCAGAAGGGTGTGACACGTTATTGTGATCAAAATATCTGACATCACTTGGCACCTTATAAACCCGACAGTATAATAATTCAATATCTTATAAGTGCAATAGCAGTGATAATCAAGCTATCCACCTTTGGGCTTTACAAGCGTTACGTGTAAAACCAAATGCAATTTATTGTAAACAATTGACCTACCTTTCCCTGTTTCATTCAATTGTAATAAAATAATCGAGTTGTGTATCTGTATTTGTTACTGATATTTCTAGTTTTATTGGTGATTGCAATAGACTAACATGATTTATAAATGAAATACTCAGTGGGAACCTTCTACGTATAAATCGTCAGCATTCAAAGCAAGAGTGAACAGGTATCTTCTAGGCTTGTTCTTTCCATCATAGACC
This sequence comes from Eupsilia transversa, assembly GCA_914767815.1. Classification (NCBI taxonomy): domain Eukaryota; kingdom Metazoa; phylum Arthropoda; class Insecta; order Lepidoptera; family Noctuidae; genus Eupsilia; species Eupsilia transversa. The sequence goes on from OU611891.1 coordinate 11,191,398, forward strand.
TCATCCATCGCTTTCCATCAAGCGAGATAAAGGTCAAGAGCGAAAGCATATCGAAAAAAAAACCTAGTTACTAAAATTTCTGGGAACTCGCAAACACTAAAATTGTTTATAATAATACTCACACAATAATATACGTAATATTATAGTCAAACAAAATTCACAACCAAACTAATTCACCGCACAAAATTCCGCTCGCAGGCAACTTTCCGAAACAAAACTAAAAACAGATAAGCTTTATAAAAAGCCTTGGTAATCTCAAAAGGGAGAAACGAGCGAACAATACCACAGTAGTAGCTGAGTACTGTACAGTGTACACAGAGGAGAGACAAAATGGAGTGCTAGCATGAGCATTTAGATAAATTGTAAGACATGCAATTTCAAAGAGACGACGAAATTCACTTAGGGCGAATTTCACTAATGAAAACTGAACGCGATCATCACATAAACCACGTTTAAGAGCTGTCAGTGTCATTATTTTTATAGTTGATAGCTCTTGAACTCGGTTTAGAAGTGCTGATCGCGTTCAGTTTCATAGGTGAAACTGAACGCGGAGCGACTGAAGGCGGAGCGAGAGGGCATGGCAGGCCGTCACCTCCTTCTGCGAAGCAGTAATGCTCGCAAAGGAGGAGGCGGAGCGCGTGAGGGAGAGGCTAAGTTCGCGCCCTCACGCGCCTAGCCGCCGTAGGAGACGCCCTGGGCGTCGGGACTCCCTTGAGGATTCCCGGCCACCGTAGGCGCGGGCTTGCGGGCGGTGAGCAATGGGTAGCTCGCCCCCGATAAGGACCAGGCCCGGGTCGACGGCGCGTCGTGTTCCACGCGCGCCTCAAAGAGATGTCAGCAAAACTGACGGGGTCCGCTAGGACCGTTGCCCGCCGGGGTTGCGGGTAGTCCTAAGGGGAAACCGTGGCCCCTGGCATGGCAAGGGAAGGAACACGGGTGGGTTTTAGTCAGTAAAAGTCTGACACGCCCTCCCGCTCCGCCCAGAGCGGGAGAAGTCATTGGATGATTTCCCACCCAAAAAAAAAAAAAAGGTGAAATCAGCCCTTATAGTGTTTTGACGGTAGCTTAGAAAATAACGTTTACCATCATTTAAAGTAAGATTTATAGCCAACGGGTAAATGTATTTTCGTGAGATCGAATAATAACCAAATAAGATTTGATTTATAATGTTAATTTGTATTTTGTTCCGTTCCTGTTGCAGTTCATTTTCTCTTTGATGTGTTTAATTATTGTTGTTGGTTTTTAACCGTTTTAATTAAAGTAAATAAAGAAATAAACTATTTACCTAAATATTATCACATTTTACTGTCGTTTCGACAACGACTATTTTGTCTCCTAACGTTCTGCAAACAAGACTTGCCAAAATACCATTATGAGCTCTCCATCCACTAGTTCTCTAAAACACACGTCATAAGTGCAATATCACTGATTCTGAGTTGACTGGCATTGAATAATTTAGAAGACCTAAGTGGTGTGCAGACAGTTTGTACAAACATAACCAAAAATAGATAAATTATTGAGAGATTCGGCGAAAATGGAGGAAATCGCGAAGAATATCAAACGTTTATATTTTTGTAAGCGGCTGTGACTTATGTAAATGTTCTTTAATTAGAGTGATGTGTGTTCCTGAATAATTATTATATTCCTGGAAATTGCTAGAATGTCGAAGTTAGTTAGTTTCCAGGAACTCTGTGCAACTTACAAAATTCCAAGAAGACTGTGCTTCAAGTATTCAAAGGATTGTAACATTTACTTGCGTCGTTACAGTCTCATTATAATATTATTATGCAATGGAATAATGTGTGGGGGACAAAATCCTTATATAATATAGTACAAGACCAGGTACTTGACAAAATCTATTTATATATATATATCAAAATCTCGTGTCACGGTGTTTGTGGTCGCACTCCTCCGAAACGGCTCGACCGATTTTATGTTTTTTTTTAATGTATATTTGGTAGTTAGGAGAATAGGCCGAAAGTATATTCATACTGCTACATGGTTGGCTCATGGCCTGGAGAACTACATAGGCTACTTTTTATCCTGGATCGCAGACGAAGTCACGGGAAACAGCTAGTCTGTATATAATATAATATAGTTGAAGAGTTTGTTTGTTTGAACGCGCTAATCTTCGAAACTACCAGATGGATTTGAAAAATTCTTGAGGAGGATTCATGAGGAGGATTCTTGAGGCTACTTAGCATCATGCTACGACCCTTAGGAGCCGAGAAAAAAGAAAAAAGTCCGAAAGAACGCTAAGCGAACACGAAGTAAATTATAAATAATCCGATTTATTTTTAATCAAACGGCGGCTGATACCTCAGGGCACAGCAAGATGTATTTGTGTTTGGTGCTCACTCAAGTACATTTATGTTATAGCTAATAAAATAAGACTGATATTCAGTCAAATCGTAAACAAAATCTGTCAACAACCGAAAGCATATCATATTGAAATCAAAGCAAAATAACACAGTTGTTTTTCCACAAACTAATTTAGGTTTAAGTGTAAACAAGAGTCGGTAAAGCCATTGAAACAAAACGTCTGAGGCTGTGGCCAGGAAACCAGCGGCGACGGAGCGATGGCGAGGCAATGTGCGCTTTTATTTTTATAATTTTGAATATATAATCGACAGGGAAGTCACGGTATGGAAATACGTGCACGTTCTAACGTTGTCGTGGACGGAAATTTAAAAATGTTTTCATCTACACTAATATAATAAAGAGAAAATATTTTGTATTAAATTTTTGTTTGTAATGAATAAAGTGAAATACTACTGGACCGATTTAAAAAAATCTTTCACCAGTAGAATGCTATACGCGTAACATAGTCTGTAATAATATAATTTATAAAGATATCAATCGACCAATTCCGCTGGCGGAAGCTAGTGTAATATACATGGTGATTGGAAGCTGGGTGCAAAGCCTTAAGGGGGTGATGGTTGACACCATTTAGAGCACATTGAGCATGTTGAAAAAAAAATTGAACGATTGAGGTTACTTTATTTTATATGACCTAAACTACGCAGCTTTTCAAATTTTAAAAGACGTATTGTCGAGTAACGTTAAAAAAATACATAAAAACTTTAACTGGGTCCCTGTGGAAATTAATAGTCAGATATTGGGATACCTAGAAGAAAACTAAAAATAGCAGATAAAAAAATAAAATAAAATATTCGTCTAAGACATGTAGATATAGCTCAAAATGGTCTAAATGGAACCATCACCCCCTTGGCTTTGCACCCATCTTCCAATCACCGTGTACACTTCCAAAGATTTGACATCCCTGTTTTATCGTGAGGCTGTGGACGTCTACAATAGTATTATCACGTTAGAGAAATTTTAATTTTAATTTTTTGGCGAGGCAATGACAAATCATGTGGCTGAGTTTAGGGACATCTCGCAATACGCAGTCACGACCACCGTAATTGACCTCCGCCGGTTTCGTGGCCGCAGACTGAAACTGAATTCACTCTGCTTGGCACAAAAAGAGAACTTTCTTATTTTGATCCCAGTACTTGAGTAGTCGTGTTTCGTTTCATTAGAGGGTATTTTTTACTGATTTTCTTTTGTTTTGTATAATTTGTATGGTGTCGATGATGTGACTGATTTTATTGCGGTATTCCTCGGGATCTTTGCGGTTCTATTTTTAAAATAATGGCTTTGTAATTTAATTCTGTTGATTTTTTTTAATACAGGAAACAATTTAATACCGTTTTGGTATTATCATTATCCATAACGACTTTTTTAACAATATTGCTATACAAATGTAGTTAAGTACCACTAAGTTACTTCTAGTCTGTTTACGCAATACGGTTGTTAAAGTTTTTATATTTTTGGTGTCAATAAATTTAATTAATTATAAATTATTAAATTAGTCATAAATTATTAAATTAATTATAAATTATTCAATTAATCATAAATTATTACCTAAATTAAGTATAAAGTATTGTACCTAATTTTAGCAACTCGACTTGTCATAACTCGTTGAAATGACTTTCATTTATGAGTTTACTGACGTAGTTGAACACGATAAAGTAACCCTTAAACAAAAAGTTTATTCATTTTATCTTACCACAGAATTTCTATCAAAAACTACGATTTATTTTCACTTCAACCTCTATATTGTAAGTAATCAACTAAATTGATTGATAAACTGTAGTCAAAGGGCCATTACTTGCTCGATAATACAAATAGCCACTGTCGATATCGCGTTATGGAGGTTTTCTTTATCTTTCGAGGGTCCCTGTAGGGTTGGCAAGCGATATATTTATAAGATACCATGAACGTACAGCGTTGTTTCGAGGTATAGTTGTCTTTGTTGGGAAAAGATATAAAATCTAACGGAGGTGGTGGGATGAGCTGCACTTCTTAAAAAAACCAGCCAAGTGCGTGTCGGACCACGCACAATGAAGGGTTCCGTAGTTGGGATGGATTTATCCCAAAAACAAACTTAACATTGCAGAACCCTAAAAAAATTTTTTTTCATGATTTTGTTTTACCACTTTGTCGGCGTCATTAGTATGTATACTCATGCCAATTTACAACTTTCTAGTACTAACAGTCTCTGCGCTAAGTCGGGGACAGACAGACAGACGGACATGGCGAAACTATAAAGGTTCCTTGTTTACTACGGAACCCTAAAATCCAGCCAAGTGCGTGTCGGACCACGCACAATGAAGGGTTCCGTAGTTGGCATGGATTTATTCCAAACACAAACTTAACTTTGCAGTTGAAAAACACGTTCTCCCGTACATCGATATACGTCACGGTCAACTGCCAATGTATTGTTACCGAAAAAAAAAAAAAAATATGTGATAAAAATACAAATTAACGATTTTCGGACTTTTTCCTTTTTGTGCTGTGAGACCATGCTTCTTGGCAAATTTCATGATTAGGGTACCTGTATAAAATATTATATATAATAACCTCCTTACTAATAAACGTTGCATAACGTCTATATAGTTACAAAACGCTTTGTCTTCTTCTTTCTAACGTCAATTTACTGACGACTGAAAGAGAGAAATCGGTGTGTAACCATTCACCTGATAAAATACGTTTATTAGTAAGGGAGTAAGTATATAAAGATATGACTAGATAATATAATAATTAGTATAGATTTTGAAATCTATTGGAATAATTATTGTAATGGTTAAAATTGGAATGAGTGATATATTCCTTGGCTTTTATATAAGTTCAAAGTCATTGAATAGTATAAAAGGGTATTCTTAGACGAGACTGTCTATGTGTGTGTACTGCGAATAAAATATTATCATTTTTGTGGCATTAAACCCTATTGGTCTTTCTGTCCTGCATGAAGGACCGAAATACAATTCTTCAACTCATAAATATACAAATACTCACGCTTTCTTCCCATGGGGGTAGGCAGAAACTACTGAACGCCAGCTGCTACGATCCTTACATACTCCTTTGCTTCGTTTACGTTCATATATCAGGGGTCTAAGTCTACTAATTTATAAACGTTACAATGGTCTCTCCCCTGGTCATACACGCACGCCGGTTGCGAGTACTACGGTGTCCTTCTAGGGCGTCCACTCCCGGCATTTCCACTTACTTCTGCCATGTTACTTGAATTCTTAAATTTTCCCTAAACTTAAATACAGGGTGGCCGGTCGGTTGACGTCCAAAAATAAAATTTAGTTCCCTCGTATCGTGAGGTATCCGAATCACCCCCATGTATGTTCCGCGATTTTTGATAGTTTTCGAGTTATGATTTTTTTTCTGAATTTTTGAGAATTTTCGACCTGACAAATTGAAAAATTTAATGAAACAAAAGTAGAAGACTTTTACGAGATTTTTTTTTTGCAACTGAATCTTCATTAGTAGTACTTTCATGGAAAAAATAATCAGCTTCGTAACTGTGATGAAAGTTATGAAAATGTTGGTCTAAAGTGAAAAATTTACATTCGGTAAATTATGACTGAAATTTTCAACTTTAAATTAAAAATCTTAGCAAGTGACTTCATGGTTCCTAAGTAAGCTGCAAGAATGCGCCAGACTCTCAGCTTTCATAATCATTAAAAAAAAGTAGTACTTAATAGGGCAACTTTGGCTAAAATCGGCCTTCAAAGACAGCGAGGTGGAAAGGACCATGGGGGATTTTATATGGACCCCGTCCCCACCCTCCAACAGTTATAATATGCATGTCAATATGTTTATAAGGATCCAGAAAAAGACTTACTGTCTTGTACGATTGCAAAATCGATGGGATTTTTTTGTTTATCAAAAAGCATTTTGTTAGGCAAACCTAACCTAACCTAACCTTGCCTATCCAAACCAAACCTAACCTAACATAACCTAACCTAATACTGATGAACTGATCTTGGATTTTGAAGGTCACATGGAACTCCTTAATGATGAACAGCATTTGTATAATCTTATGATTAGGCAATCGTACAAAAGATTAATAGAAAACAGCTAGTTAGGTTAGGCTAACCTAACCAAACCTAACAAAGTTCAATTGATCTTACATTTTGAAGGTCACATAGACCTCCTCAATGATGAACAGCATTAATTGCGTATTCTTGTGATTGGGTAATTATACAAAAGATTAAAAGAAAACAGCTAGTTAGGTTAGACTAACCTAACCTAACAGTGTTCAATTGATCTTCGAAAAAGTATCTAACCTACCAGACACTTCAAATGACACTGGTTTCAAACTTGTTGGAGGGCCCCACCCTCCAACAGTCTTAAGATACATGTCAATAATTGCAAAGTTGATGGGATTTTTTAGAGATAAAGAAAAAAGAAAGCTTTTGGGCAATGATGTGTTTATTTTTTAACAAAACACATTTTTTTTGTACAAAACCACATAACCACATTTAAAAAAAATGATACTATAAAAAAAACTAGACTCTGAAACTGAAACATAACCACAGTAATAATGCGAACGCCTCACCAAGAACGTCTCGAGAAATATCAGTGACAATAGTAATGTTCAACTTTAGTAGTAGCCGTAAATGTGCAGCTTATTTTTATTAACAACTATCTAACCTACCTACTTAAACCTACCAAATAATAATTCGCTTGTGGATCCTTTGCGTGCTACAACCTCTGACGCGACAAATATCCAATTATTAATGAATGAAGAAAACCAATGCATTGGTTCAATTCAACAGTGGGGATGTTTTCATAGTAGCTAGGGGCTTTACCGATAGCATTAATGATATCGAATCGTGTGGCTATGGAGTCCCGTTCCACCTACAAATGACCGGAACGCTAGTCAGCTTACAACAGACCAAGCAAAGAAGTCCTGATTAATCACGATATTTAGGTGGGTTGTAGAGGCGGTGATGGCTGTTGTAACAAACATATTTTAACCGTGCACTACATCACATGTTTTGTCATTTTAAAATCGCCGCGGCCAGAATAAACGCTGTTTATCGTGTCGCTGTTGACAATAGACTCGGTCCTGAGATTGTGACCATAATTCATTCTAGAAAGAATACCCTCAATCTATTGCACTATAACGTGCATACGAAAAACGTTACCAGGCAGAGAGTGTCTTTTGTAGCCATGGAAGGAAAGCTTCCTCAATTCGTAGGGTTTCCACATTTGTCAGAAGAGGACGCATTTCTATTTGTGCTAGGGAACTATCATACTAAGCACGCCAGCAACCCAACACCTAGTCGTAGTCTTAGCCGATGTCCCACAGGAGCGGGCCCAGGACCAAGCCCTGTGGAACACCGCACGACATTTCGCGCCGGTCCACGCCGGCGCGTCCCCTGTAAGTGACACCTTTCCGAGAAAACCTAAGCTAACCTAAGCGAACCTAACCTTTCCTAAAAGTGAGCAACTGATCTTGGATTTTCAAGGTAGGCTCATGGAACTGCTCAAAGATGAACAGCATCACCGTATTCTTGTGATTGGGTAATCATATAAAATATCAAAGAAAACAGCTGGTTAAGTTAGGCTAACCTAACCGAACAAAAGTATTAGAGTAAAAAAATGGCCCCTGGTAAAAAAAAAATGCCATCATGAATGAGAACCATAGTGAGGTCGCTCTATTCTATTCCTTTTATGGTGGTGATTTCCGAGAGCAAATGCACAAGTTACTATAAAAAATATCCAAATCGCTATAGGTGTGCCAATAATATTTAAAGATTTCCCTCGATTTCTCCAGGGTTCCATGATCAGATTCTGACCTGATGACAATGGGACCACCTGGGACGTACACCTTTCAAACAAAATAAACATTTTTCAAATCGGTTCATAAATGACGGAGATATGAGGTAACACACATTAAAAAAAAATACAACCGAAATGATAACCTCCTCCTTTATGCTAAGTCGGTTAATAACGGCGCCCCGTGTCACTACGCAACGCAGGTAAGAAATTACTGAAATGAAAAATACCGCGACAGATGGACCAATTACCGGCAAGTGTTTAAATCTTAGCTTTTCTGCAGTCATTTTTGGTTAGTTAACAAGCTAAATAATCTTAGGAACGAGAAAATTGGGAAAAAAAATGTATTTATCAGATGACTAATTTTAAGAAGTTTCCACCTCGCTGTCTTTGAAGGCCGATTTTAGCCAAAGTTGCCCCATTAAGTACTACTTTTTTTTAATGATTATGAAAGCTGAGAGTCTGGCGCATTCTTACAGCTTACTTAGGAACCATGAAGTCACCTGTTTAGATTTTTTATTTAAAGTTGAAAATTTCAGTCATAATTTACCGAATGTAAATTTTTCACTTTAGACCAACATTTTCATAACTTTCATCACAGTTACGAAGCTGATTATTTTTTGCATGAAAGTACAACTAATGAAGATTCAGTTGCAAAAAAAAAATCTCGTAAAAGTCTTCTACTTTTTTTTCTTTGAATTTTTTAATTTATCGGGTCGAAAATTCTCAAAAATTCAGAAAAAAAATCATAACTCGAAAACTATCAAAAATCGCGGAACATACATGGGGGTGATTCGGATACCTCACGATACGAGGGAACTAAATTTTATTTTTGGACGTGAACCGACCGGCCACCCTGTATATAAAAAAACAATCTGGTTGGCAACCCTGTCCGTGACGGATAGGGGTTTGAAGCCTATATTAGGTTTTAAATAGCGGCATTAGGAATTGACGCCAATGAATAGTGGTCGATAAGAGAAATGGCTTCTTCTGAACACCTTTTTTAAGGTTTTTTTTTTACTATAAGCGAAAGACGAATTGGTGGGATTGTCTGTAACGATTACTTAGATTGATGTCCATGTTAAATGTGTCTTAATGTTCATAGTTATATACGTAGACAGGGTAGGAAAAATGATCGATGTAAATCGATTGAAATTTACAATATTAAAAAAAAAAGTTAAATCATGGTCTTTGGGGCTATGGGTAGCTATCCTGTTTATGTACCACCAGTTCATTATGGTATGCCATTAAAGAGGGCATACAAGTATAAGAAATAGGGTTCGTTATTTACTTAATAACGCAGGATAGCCTTTACCAGAAGTGGTCATCGTATTAGTGGTCACAGAGTACATTTTTATAAAGTTAGTGGTTCAGCTGCATCAATATCATCAATATTGTGTTGGAGTACAGCAGTTCATCGCGGACGGGTATGATAGCGCCCCCCCCCCCCGACATCATCTCTATCATCAGAAGACAGCCGCCTCGCAACCGCATCGCGACGTTAATGAGCCAGTGTCACTCTTATCCGACCTTTTCGGAGATTCCAGTAACTTCGTAACAAAACTAGGCGGCGCCACTTTATACCTAGACAGGGCAGTAAAAATGATCGATATTAAATCGAAGCCCGATTTATTACAATTCGTCAACGTGTCATGACGGTCCAGCAGTTTATTTTATTTTGTTTTTTATCTGGAAAACATCAGAGGATCAACTCCTGTATTTTTGAAAACGTCTGCATTCTAATGTCAGTGGCAATCTGTGAAAAAAACCTACCTAAGTTGCCTAAGTTTCTGACAAGCTCTTGACCAAAATGTCGTTAAAATGAGATTGTGACATGAATATGAAAGTTTGTAACTACGAGAATAATTGGTCTTCTGTGCCAATAATAAGTGCTTTTATAATTTTTAATGTTACTGAAATACATGCACGTTAACGTAGATGGAAATTTCTAAGTCTTCGTATATTTCTAGACATTTTACTTGCCTGTGTTATCGTGATGCCATAACGTGGACGTGACGGACCACGATAATATCGTCACTTTCAAAATAATTAAAGTTCACATTTAAAAAATTACCATTTCTAAGCGTAACGATGTAAATTAATAATAAGAATTTAAAATTTATTAAGTTCTTTGATCAATATTAACTTAATACCTATACCATATACCACTGCAATTCACATCAATTTCATTTCCAAGGTACCTAGATGATAAGATAATAATATACAATGTACGTACCAAAACCATGTGAACTCCCCAATACAAGACAATAACATCCTCACTGGGCCTCACGAAATCGAAAGTGATTATCAAGCACTGAACAAACTTAATCAATCTAAGTTGGTAACGAGACGCCGCCACAAAGGACTTTGATACGTATTTACTTAAGATAAAGATATTATTAAAATCTTTAAGAGTTCACACAGGGAGTTGTGAGAATTTTATTATAAATATAATTTTATTATTATTTATATGTTTTTATTATTTTATTTGAGATTATAATCATTTAATTAAAATTAAAATAGTTTAGAGGAATTGTAATATAGAAAGGGGAAGCGAAAGTGTTTTTCTTTCTTTGATTTTATTTAATTAAAAAACCTCAGATGATAGGCCTAGCTACAAGCTACAACAGCCAAATTCGGAACTAACGCCGACAGCCGCCATTTTTTTTTTTCAATATAATATCTGTTTCAATTAACGCCAATGTTTACTAACAACTTACATTGCAATGCTTAACAACAAAGGAGATGTTACTACAAAATGCGGTGAAATTTATTTTAGGCTTGCAGATTTAAAGGTAGCGGCCATGAGTTTTATAAAACTGAATGAATATTTAAATGGCTAGCATACACCTAGTTATTCCGTTTGTAAAAAAAATTGGCGCTTGCCAGATTTGGACTGTAAAAGCAGCAGCACCTACGAACGAAAAGCAATTTGACAAAATAAATTATTTAAAAAAAAATGTTATCAATTCAAATACCATTCAGTCACAAATAAAAAATTGAACCTAAAATAACTAAATCGTAATCAACAAATTCCCACCTATTCAAAATCCAGTAACTCAAATAAAACGCACCCTGTATACGGTAATCTTTTCCAATCATTCGTTTCTGTACTGTTACCAAATTGAAAATGGCGCAACTTTAATGGAAAACGATTTCGTTGTTGTTATCTCTGACATTTGTATTGTTTTAAAAGCTTTTATTTTAATATTTGTGTCGGTTTTACATTCAATTATGGATGACCTATTTTTGCCAGTTCATAACTCCCTATGTGATTTGTGTTACCTAAGTGTTTCCAAAGCCTAAAACCCATATAACAAGGTAAATCGCGACTCGGTTAGGCAAGATTATCCAGAACCACAAGTGTAGAGACTTCCAGCTGGCCAAGATGGACAAAACGCATGTACTATCTGAGTAAGAGTTTATATTCTGATATCGAAAGTCTTCAACAAGAATCTGGATATGGGTGATCAGGGACAGAACCAAAGTTGTCGACATAGCTCACAGGATCAACAAGCTGAAGTGGCAATGGGCCGGCCATATTAACAGTAGAACCGATGATGATTAAAATATGATTTACGACCATGACACATATTACGCATTTACATAATTATTTACATTACAATCATTAATACAATCTCTCTAAGTTAGAATTGGTGTCCAATGTTATGATTTCATTAAAAAGTCATTCAATAAAATAAATAATGAAAGTAAATTACAGTTTATAAAAAAAAACGGTATTTAATCAATACCTTCAATACTGAGAAGCCGAACGTTATCCTTTATTCATTCAACTGTGAATTCATCAAAGGATTTATTAAAAAAAGTAAAACATGGCCCACATGATGTTAGCGAAGCAAAGAATGCTCCTTTGCGTCTACAAATGAGCATTCTTTGCTTCGCTAACAATGATTGAGTAACAATTATTAATTTATTCGTGTTCAAACTAGGGGTTGGCTTTAAAACAATCATTAAAACGATTTCTCGTAATGTTATTTTTGACTGCCTCGTCGATGTAGTGGTCGCAAGCACTACTGCTGAGCATGAGGTCCTGGCTTCAATACCCAGGTCGGGCAAAGTGATATTGGGGTTTTCCATGTGCATGTGCATGTGCCCGGTTGATGGCAATAGGCCCGCCCCCTATTACATGGGACTTAAATATAACTGGCGAAATGTGGGTGTACCTATTATGGGTACACCTCTGCCTAATCCTTCGGGGAAACAAGGCGTCATGTTATGTTATGTATTATGTTTTGTACCGTGAAATCCAAAACTTCCTCTCAATACATACTTAAGTACAAAGATAGACCATAGACACCCTTTTTATCACTTTCGATGTCCGAGTGTGCATTAAACAGGGGAAGCAGAGTGCCAATTAGAATGAATGTAGCGGCCCAAACCGAACTCTGTTACTGACATTAAAAACAATGGCTCGAACATTAGTAGGGTGGCTGTCACACCGATGCGTAACGGCTATCAATGATTACAAACATGTGAGTCATTTTTTTTTTTTTTTCACTTAAATGTTCTATTTGTCTTGAACTCGAACAGAACCCATAAGCTTTAACACGAGATTGATTTACATAAAAAAATAAAATTAATAAAAGGGAGTTTCTTGTGCTCAAATTTTACAAAAAAAAAAACGATTTTCTTGTGTGCCTTTAACCTTACAAGCAGCAATACCACCAAAATGCAATGCGTGTTTGCCACCAAGAATCATATTTTCTATGTACCTACCAGTAAGAAAAATATGTTTGGGTTGGTAATATGATACGTTGTCAACGCATTTTTTTAATAACAAACTAGGTACTTGGCAAAATAAAAAAATAATTGCTGATAACTTTTTCAAATACTTCAAACGTTGTATAGATACAGAATGTTGTTATTCCACAGAGTTCAGTTGAATACTTGAGGCATGAAAACGGTACAGACACAATTTCGGATTTATAATATGAAGTAAGGATTATGGAATACAAAGTTGGCTACTTAAATGCTAGGATTTAGCTTTTGCTAAGTACTTAGCTAGTGCTTAAACAGAATAACGCTTCTGTGCAGAATTATGAGTATTCCTTAGTTGGCTCAGCTTTAAAGTTACTTTGGCGTAATTATCTTTTAGAATTTTATATGGGTTTTATATTTTGAGCTTATTTTTTTTTCTGCGATATGATGGTTCTGCTTTTTAATTATTATGCGTATGAAATTTATGATTCGGACTTACAAAATTATAAGTTTTGAATGTGTGCTAAATGAGTGTCTGCCAAATGATTTTCTGCGGGATGAAGATTAAAAATTATGACAAAAAGTTCTGCTAAAAAAGGTAGAACAATTATAACCATACCAAATTACAGCTTTTAAGTCCCAAGAGTCTCTGAGTTAAACCGCGGACAGACAGTTGGACGGACTTGGCGAAACTAAAAGGGTTCCTTCTTTTACTCCGGAACCCTAAAAATTCAGGAATTTCTTGTGTGAAATTGACCAATCATCAACATGACGAGTAGCCGCAGCATCTTGCTGACAGATTTTTGTATGTTACATTGGTACATAGTCTACAAGTACCACAATAAAACATTGTTTTGTTAAAACTCTCAGGCTACGCGGTGCGGCTACGGGGGAGTAGGCTGTAGCCAATAATATGCTACGAATCCGTAGCAACCATAGCAATATCTTACGTCGTAACCATTGTCATCGATAGATTCAATTCATAGCCTCGCAGCCTACACTGCGCCGCGGCTTAGCTGAGCTGGCCATCTGGAGAAAATCTTTTTGCGCTTTTCCTGCAAGGGTTTTCCTTAGTTCAGTAAGTTTATCTGTATGACGGTTTTCTTAACGTTAGGACTATTGTGAGATCAATACTTTTCGGGAGGTTTCCTTAATAGTAAGCGTAATTTCTGTTGCATACCTAAAAGATGAATAAAATATTAGTTTTTTTAATCACAATAGTCTAACGGTAACGGTGAGATTGATTATACAAGGAGTAATTTAATAACTGGAACCTTTTAAGGAGTAATAATATTCATCAATATAAAAAAATAGTACGGAACCAAGAAATTGCGACAGAAAAAACAGCTGCTCCATACATTTATCTTCGCATCGGTCAAAATGTAGGTCCCATGGTTAAACTTGTTCAATAATGATGAGCACGATTTTGTATGAGCTTTTTTTTATATCATCCTATAGATCATAAAGTACCTATGAATTAAAACGGACACTCACTTCTCTATGTGTTTATGATTCTAGCATATGGGACTCGTGGGTTGCAGCTGAAAATCAGCGTCAGGTGGTATACTTTGTGTTTTCATCTGACATTATGCTGAGCTGAGGCCCTTTTGGCATTTTAATCATTGTTTTCTGTAGTTTTAAGGTGTATTTTTCTACTGTAATTTTATTCACAATTAGAGATTTCAGTTATTTCAATTACACCTTACATTTACCGGCAAAAGCGTAATAAATATACAGACATTTATAACATAAAAATAATAAAAAGATTTATAGATTCATTTTTTTTTACTAGTTCGGGGAAGATTTTGGCCTGAATCTCACCTGGTGGTAAGTGATGATCAGGCCGAAGGTGGGAGCGAGCTTCACCCGGAATCCTTAACCACAGAGGAACTGGCTATCTTACCCCTAATTGCCGAATCACGACAATGCTGCTGACAAGTGTTACAATATTTGGGTATGAAACTGGATCCCGCACTAGTATACCCTGTGGATCACAGTCACAGGATCCATAAATATCAATATATAAAAAAACTATTACTACTATTTTAAATGTTTGCATGAAGTTTTTTACCTAAATGTTATTTTTTTAGCTTGCTACGCGCTTTGGTGTTTAGTGTAAGTTCAGCAAGCAATTGTTTTATAAATAAATAAATAATAAGGACAAGTCCGCACGGTGTGACAGACGGCCAAAGTTTACCCAAGACACAGGGAAACACAACGGGCGTAACATAGTACGATTCAGTAATTACACAGAACGATAGTTGTAACGAGGACACCCGGGGTGACTGCTAAGCGATGTACACGAGTATCTCACCGGGGACATGGTAAATGTTACCTGTTTCATCTACCCTAATAATAATATTATAAAGAAAGAAAGAAAGAAAAAAGAAAGAAAAATTGTTTATTCCGCACAAAATAAACGAACATTAAAAAAAAAAAAAGAGAAATGTTTGTATTTTTGTTTGTACTGAGTAAACTCAAAAACGACTGGACCGATTTTAAACATTCATTCACCATTAGAATGCTAAGTACCTATATTATTACTGAGTAAAGGAGACTATAATTTATAAAGATTTAATAATATAAAGAGAAAAAGAATAAAAAGATTATTTTAATGTATAAAACGTGGGTGAATCTGCTGGCGGAAGCTAGTTTGAAAAATAAAAAGAGAATGGCCTTAACACATTTTTTTTGAAATACACTATTTTATTTTAAGAACAGTCATAGCTTCGATACGTATTTAATCCACTTTATGTATCCTGATGATGTTAGAATACTTCCTGCAATTAAAGCGAATTGTCTCTCTTAGCTGCCATGGCTTATTTTTAATTTTTGAATTGTTTTTTTTTATAATTTGTATCTACGGACGCTTTTATCATGCACGTCTTTGTACATTGTTCTCACATGTATAAGTAATTTCAACATGAAACCACCATGAAACCAAATTTTGTAAAAAAAAAATTGATTTAAAAGAGTGTCCGTGGAGTTTCTTGCATGTTCTTCTCCATAGGTACCTACTACGCTTTCGAATGGGCAACTAGCTTCATATTTTCTGACTGACCGACTCCTTGACAATTCAAAAGTGCCTGTAAATGGTTTAATTGAAATAAATGCTTTGACTTTGAGTGAGTTTGAGCAATTTTTCACTTTGTAATGTGGAAGTCGGTTGTTTTTTTTACACCTATGTTTTAACGTTTTTGACATTTTTCTAAACAACTTGTTTATGGTGTGAACGATAAACGAATTTCGTTTATGTAGAATACATCTTTTATACCTTGGTGTAAACGCGGGGCAATATTGTGAAGTTAGATAGGAACATTCTATAAAGCTTTGAATGGCAAGCGTTGCTAGGCAACCGTCACACGTGGAACATCTCAAGACATGTGTAGTGGTCTATCTAAATCTAGAACATGTAGGGAATCTATATCATTACGTATTGGAGTGCTCTTGTATCTTGTTTGAGAATTCTTAATTAATAAATTATTGTTCCATGATATTCCCAGGAAAGACGTTCCTCCTTCTTTGTTCGTGGGTCCTGTACAAAGAGAACAGCCATAAATTGTTCTGACCTTCCATCCTTCTGAACCTTGAGGACGTTTAACGGGCGACCAGCAACGAAAACATTGATTAACTGCACAGACTAACCACCGCCGAGGCCGGCCCAGGAAGAGGTGGCTAGACGACCTAGACATGTACCGCAAGGGTTGGATCGAGGAGGAAAAGAATGCTTGGAAGGATTTGGGGCAGGCCTTTGCTCAGCAGTGGGTCAGTGTAGGTATTATCAGTGGTGTAGGCTAATATATTAAATATAATATGTAGGATATTTTTTTTTAATTTATCTTATACTAAAGTACCTTTAATTTATTAAAACGGACACACACGTCCCTGTGTTTATTATTCTAGCGTATAGCACTCGTGGGTTGCAGCTGAAAATCAGCGTCACTTTGTATTCTCATCTGACATTATGCTCAGCTGAGGCCCTTTTGTTATTATATAAATAGTTATATAGTTTTAAGGTGATTTTTTCTGCTGTAATGCCAATAAACGCATTTTTCTTTATTTCTTTCTTTCTGATATAAAAAACCGTATAAAATGTCATTTTTGGAAAAGTATGTAAGTATAGTGCATTTATACAGGGTGGCAGGGACATCTACGCGCAAACTGTTACCTACCATGATTTCAGGGAATGATTCTAAAGGGAGAAATTCGCCGGTTATTAAAAAATACACAACTGTTTCATACTTGTTGACCGTGTAGGTATTATTGCACTTTTGTTGGAAACAGTCATTTCTTTTCGAAGGCTTTGTCTACCTATTAACACAGTTATTTGGAAATATTGTAAAAGCCAGTTATTTTTTAAAGAATATCCCTGGAGTTTCTTACCGGCTCTTCTCCGTATGATACGACCAGTTGAAACCATGCACCTAGCTTCTGGCGTGTGTCGACGCCTAATGCGTAGGTTGGCTTCGAACACATTCATACACTGTCTTGTCACAAATAGGTACTACAGAAATATATAAGGTATTCAGCGAAGATCTGATATTTACTGAACATTATTATTAACAGCTTGTAGAACTAACAGGCATAATCATTGTAAACACACTGGGCTAAGTCAACAAGACGTGGTGTGAGTACCTACGCAGCGTAATCATTGCATCTGTTACAGGTGTGTGCGGGCATTTCTCGAAGATTCTGAGCGTAACTATGTAAGTAAATGTAAATAGCCATTAATAGTCCACTTATGTAGCAAGTGGCAATACTGAAACGTAAGTTACCACCATACTAACTACCACATTTGAGTCAGCTCAGTGTTGGCCCCCCAACACCACTTTGCTTCCTGGCAAATATTTTTGCCTAACATTTCATATTGTGCAAACCAAACCAAAGAAAATTGCACAAATGTGATTGTATTTTCATACAACCTTATTAAATAAACATTGTAATAAGAACTTATTTCAAACCGCTTTCCCCACTGACGTCTCTTTTTCAAAAAGAAGGTGCTTGTCGTCTGTTTTTCGCACGGGTTCTAGAACATTCTAGAAGCTGCGCTCTTATTGGACGAGCGGATTGTGGCTGGAGTGGTTCGAAATAAGTTTCGTGTTGCATCCGATGCGTGCGATCCTTACTTTGTTTGATCAGGCATGGGGTCCATAACCTGCTGAAAAGGTGGAGGGGCACGATGAAGGTGCCCGTCACGAAGGGCACCTTCTTTTTGAAAGAGTCGACTGATATCCGTCCCTGGGCTGCGTACCAAGATATTTTACAAAACCTTTTCCACGCCCCAAAACCCTATTTTTTTATTTTAAATAATGTGATGTGTGTACGTTAATTAGTAAACTTACACTTCGGTAAATGCGATAGGGGGGCGCGTCATTGTGGCTTAGACGAAACCTAGTCGAATCGAAAAAAAATAAAGTTTATTTGCGGAAAACATGACGCAAAGAAAGGACAGGATAGAAAACACCGAACTCCTCTAGTTTTAAAACATAATTTATTTTTGACGTGTAAAAGTTTAGTGTTTGTACAAACCTACTTCCTTACAGAAATAAAATCATGCCACAAAAAAAATATGGTTAAACTGACATTACTCGAGAGTGTGACTTTATTGCATGTTTTAATGTACACATATTACAATATATTATGTTTAACGTACATAACATCACACCTGTATCCGAAGGGTTAAGTAGTGGGGCGGGTCAAGCGTCGGTGACGAGCTTTACTCTGAGAAGAAAGACCGAAAAAACTCAAATGTCACGGTCTTTTAAAGTCCAGACATAATCTAGTCCAGACCATGTGAGGACCATGTAGATTAAAGCCTGACATGGTATTTTGAGGAAAAAAAACCACACAGACTTGAGTGGACCTGTCCAGTCAGTACAAGCATTTGTCAGTAATCGTGGGGCTCTTCTCAGAACTTAAGGAGCTCAGCAACATAACTGTAAATACCTGTTATTTATATTTCTATAGTAAAAACACATGATAATGCGTAAGTGTTTACTACAACAGCTTAATAACGTACTGTAGCTAAACAAACTAATCTATAAGCGATGTGGTACTGTTTCTCAGAATATCCCATCAGAAATTAACCCTAGCTAAACCCAAGACCTTAGGGTAATTTCCATTACAAGATAGGCCAATCAACCCTGCACATACACCACCCGATACCCCGTAGGTTGTGTGCGCAACAACTTAGCATATTGCAATTAATCTATTCTGTGTAATTTATATAGGTACATTATACACATGTGGATCTACAACGCCACGTGCGAACTACGCATCAAAGAGCTGACGTCACACAAATCCTGCACCGCGCAATTTGAGTTTACCGCGCGATCAACTTAGACAAGGTTTTTTTTTAATGTCTAAAGGAATATGCAATACCGGCTTATTTCTCAAGAAATTTCTTCCAGCAGACCTGCGAAAGGAGAAATTAAAAAGAAATATTGGCGATTTTATCTAGACTACTATTATCATGACAAAAGATTTGTATTTTTTTTTGTAACTAGTTACTAAACTCAAAAACGACTGGACCGATTAAAAAAATCTTTCACCAGTAGAATGCTTAACAGTAATAAACTATACTTTAAAAAGAATTCACGCGATCGAAGCCGCTGGTGGAAGCTTGTAGTGTATTGTTTCGTATTGATAAATTAAACAGTTTTTATTTTATACTATAATAGTAGTCTTTTATTTTTATTCCTTACATGCTTGTGGTAAGTATGAATCAATCCTTTCTGTGTCCGTTATGACGTGTCAATGACAGCTGTCAAGTCTGGTAACATTCCGTTACTACATCATCCCCGTTTATTTTTAATTGTATTCTTACATAATATATATTTTTTTTCCCTTTTTGAACAAATTAATCTTACTAACAAAACAAAATACTCTGAATGACTAATAAAATGTTTTACTTAATACTATATTAGTACACACAGTTACACATTCAGCCAATGAGCACCAGAATCTGCTGGACAATTCTTAAAACAATTTTAATAAGTTTGGTTAAAAAAATCTTGCTTCTAATTTCACCTAAACACAAGCAAGAAAACGTTTACTCTATTCAATTTTAAAACAGGCCACAACTCAGCAGCTTAAGCGCCCCATATTAAACCCTTTAAGCTTTTGATTTAAAGCGGCCATTTACTACTCATTAACTCATTTTGATCTTAAAACTCGGGTTTTCTAAACATCTGGCGCATGCAAGGTAGAATTTCCAGCTAACCGCTTAATGAAAAACGTTTTTTAGCTAAGCTTGCGTATTTTAATGCGATTGCTTTATGTTAAACTGCATACATCAGGTTTATGCTGATTTCTTTTGTGTCGTTAATGGAGTTCTTTTGTTTTATCTAGGTACTTGATACTTGTAATATTTGGTAGGTAGGTAAATAAAAAACAACCATTTTCCAGAACGCAATGGATGGTGCATTTAGAAACTCTTTGCATGACTGGAAGTTAAGAGCCTATAATAGGTATCTCAAATTGCTTAGGATTATCTTCCGTTATGTTAAAAATACTGCAGTATTCATTTTGAAATAAATATATGGTAAAATTGAGGAATAATGTTGATTGATTGATTATGATTATTTTATTACGATTTATTATTACTCCATAAAATTTTCTCGACAGAAAAATTACAAAGTTACCTCCAAACCGAACATTATAACGCTGGTATTCAAAAAATATTTCAAATTAGATCATACATACATAAACTCACGCCTTTTTCCCATGGGGGTAAGAAAGAAACTACAGAACGCCACCTGCTACGATCCTTACAAACTTCTTTTGCCTCGTTAATGATCATACATCAGGTCATACACGCACGCCGGAAATTAGATCAGGAAACTTTGCATAATAACTGAACTAACTATAAAACAGATAATTAGTACGTTTTTTTTTATTACCTTTATTTTCGCCGTAAAAAGACATTACCTAAACTATTGTCGCCTCGGAGACTTTTCGCCGCCAATCAATCTCGCTCTTACTCAGTCCGAGAGCAGTATGGTGCGAGCGAGATAAAAAGTGAATTTGACCTGCAGTATGCGCTCTTAACATGTTCTATGTCGGTTCAGATTCCGCGGCGGGCTGTTACTGGGAAATTCCTGATGGAAAAACCCAATAACACTTTACCCGACCTGGGAATCGAACCCAGAACATCATGAACAGCAGTAGCGCTTGCGACCACTAGACCAACGAGGACTGCCTCGTTGCTTGTAGCTTTGATAAGATTCGTTGACTTCATCGAGTGATACATTATCATAGCTATAATCACCTTTTCCTATACTGACATACATTTTAAATTCACGCAAAAGGGTTCTCAGTAAATCTTCCACAAGTCTTCGCAGTTTAGATCAATGCTCCTTTAAGTTTTAATCCGCTTGGTAGAATTTATATGAACGTGGGCCGAACCGCAGATATACTCGTAGAACCGAATTTATCACAAAGAGGCTGTTACACCTAAAATGAAACTGTGAAACGGCTAAAAACGGTTTCCTTTATTTGTGGTGCTGAAAATAGCCTTTTTACAAAATCAAGAAAGAAAGAAAAATAGGTTTATTTATCACAGAAACACATGCATACAGAAAAATGGGTACTAAATTAAACAAAATATCAGATCTACATTACGAGCATAAAACAGAGATAGTCAACAGCTGCGCGTCATGACTGTGACAAGAAGGCTTCCACTCAGCATGATGCTGTCCTATGGGGGACCCACAGCACAACGCTGATTTTCAGTGGTCACCCGAAAAAGACGTACGGAAACCAAGCTAGGTTCTGTGATTTGTACATAGATAGGTAAGAAAATAAAATAAAATAAACATTACTTAGAATACAATGCAAATCAGTACTTAGAATGATAGGTACGTAACTCTTTGAACCACAATTCTTATCTTAAACAAATTATTTGAATACATGAATTAAAAAAAAACATCGTGAGGACACCCGGACTTATAATAGCTGTTAATATAAGTCTGAAATCGCGAACAAATCCATCTTGAGCAAATGTGGTGATCAATGCTCGTGTCTTCTTTATATGAGAAGAGGCCTTTAAAAATTAAAATTCATTTATTTCAGGTCCTTGACCCATATTAATAACCATACACAATTTTGTCAATTTTGTAAGTGTCACAATTTTGAATTAAATAATTATGTGATGGAGTGATTAATAAATACAGTATGTTTTTCATGGCATGGCATCAATCTGCTGACATAAACTTTGCCTTGCAAAAATCAATCTAACTAGCCTTTTCCTAACTATGTTGGGGTCGGCTTCGAGTCTAATTGGATGCAGCTGAATACCAGTAT
This sequence comes from Eupsilia transversa, assembly GCA_914767815.1. Taxonomy (NCBI): domain Eukaryota; kingdom Metazoa; phylum Arthropoda; class Insecta; order Lepidoptera; family Noctuidae; genus Eupsilia; species Eupsilia transversa. The sequence goes on from OU611891.1 coordinate 11,213,562, forward strand.
TTTACATGGAGCGACTGCCTATCTGACCTCCACTACCCAGTAACTGGGTAACACCATACCCGTTGGTAAGATTGGTTGTCAGACTTTCGGACTTATGACGACTCGTAACGACTGTCAAAGATCAACGAATGACAGCCGGGACCAACGGCTTAACGTGCTTTCCGAGGCACGGAGGAGTCTTGGTATGTAAAGTTGGTCACCCATCCATGGACCAACCCTGGCAAGCGTAGTTTAACCTGATGGATGGACCCGTGCGGCTGTTGTTACTAAGCCACGAGCTCCTTCCTTGGGCTTTAACCTGCAGTGTGAAAATGATAGGCTGATATTATTATTTTAGGCACATTATACAAAATCCAATATTCAGAACAAAAAAAAAGGAAAAGCGTTGTAGGCAATGATGTTTTAGTAAACAGATATGTTATGAGCGCGCAAAACGTGAAGACTAGAAAAGTACCCAATTGGGATATATTGCTTTTAGTCTGAGCCACACACGCTTACGAGTGATACGGTGCGCGCTGCGCTCGGCGCGGAACACTTTTTTCTGTTGTTTTGTACGTGTATAACATATCTGTTTATTAGAATATCATTGGTTGTAGGTAAATAAGAATTATACTAAATTAAAAACAAATCAGTAAGACATGCAATTCGACGTAACTATTTTATGTATTCTTAAATAATATTGGCGTTGAAACGTTGAACGATATTTAAAAATAGAATTCGCATTATCAAAACCGACACATGGTACCTACTCTATTTTCGTCACACACAGGCAACGCATGTGACGCACTAGTCGTGTCGTGTTTGTCGCATTTGTCGCCGCGACAAAGTTGTGCCGCAGTTAATTAAGCCCCGTCACAGTCTTCAGGCACTTAAGGCAGAATGAGCAAAAGGCGTACCTCCGACTGACAACTAGACACGGGGCAATTAGATTGTGGGATTGTGGGTAGTTAGAAATTACTGGCTTTAATCTCGACTTTAGTATATGCGACGTTTTTGTTCTAAAGTAGGGTAGTTTATGAAAGATTTAGCCGACCGCAACCATCCGGGATCTCTTTAGGTATTCCCTTTTTGAATTTTTGATAAGAGCCCGAAAAAGTCGGACAAAGCAGGCTTGAACTTAGGACACCCGTAGGGCATGGTTGAGAAAATGGGACGGTCATCCTTTCATCAAAATTATCTGCTTCACATGTCGGCTGCTGGACATAGGGTAGGCTATGACTTTGAATACCACGATTAACAAAAGGATTAGCTATCAAAGAATGTTATTTTTATAATGGTAGCACAAGTCACTGCACTTTTAGGAAAAAAAGGAAGGAAACCAATTCACATTTTCCCTGCCAGCTGAACATACACCGTAGTCTCGTATAAAATAATAATGTCGCCATTTTTTGTATATTGAATAAAGCATAACAGACAGCAAAACGCCCCAAAAACGTTAAAATGAAGAAAAATGGACGCAAGCCATAATGTTTTTTCACAAAAGTAAATGTATTTTCATAGAGGGCGTGCGTGTTTTACATTAAATTGTGATTCTATTAGGCATAAATACGGTCACATAATAAAGTCTATTTTCCGCAGGCAAATGCCCAAATCCGGGTTGCATTTACACCGACGCGTAATGTTGGAAAAATATTTTGTAATGTCAGCACCAGCTATAACACTATCTAATTATGTGGTAATCAGCGGCTCAGCACAAACGCGTGACGTTAACGTAAAATAGAACGATTTTTGAATGGAAAACACAACTATCCTATAGCATTTTCTTTTAAATGTATGCAGCAAGCACAATTAGTACCACCCTTAAATATGAATAGTTTTAAAACTAAATAAAAATTATTTGTGGAACGATTTCCTTCTTTTTCGTGTGGTTAAAGACTAACCAGTGTCAGAATTTTTATGCCGCTTATGGGCCTCTGACTTGGGCTTCAGATGCCGTTTTCTTTCACCGTTTTTGAAGCAAGTGATAATCAATACGCACATGGAACCGAAAAGTCAAATGTACGACGATAGGTTTTTTGGTTTGGATGCCTTGGTTTTTTGCTTATTAATATTTTAAAATTAATGAGAACTATGACTTGGTTGATATATTTCTCTATTCTGTTGACAATTTTGTTCACATAGAACGTAGGTTCATAAAAACGGAGAGCAGAGCATTTTAATTCCATATTCAAGATTTGTAATTATGCGAAATTTTTAGTTATGTAACTTGACGTGGACCAAAGAATTAGTATGTCATGAGCACGCTTACATTAATTAATGAAAATGCTAACCCATGAGGTCGTTTTTAAAGTAAGTTATTAGGTTTAGATAAGTATAATTTATTTATCTGCTCCCTAAGATTTAAATGGGCTAACGTTGTTAAACCTTACTTACACCATGTTTAGTAGTTAAGTAGCCTATTTATTCTACTTTAATAATATTATGAAACTCAATCCCGAAAAAACTATTAAACAGATTTGGATGAAATTTGGCACAGAGATAGTTTATAATCTGGAATCCGAAAGTTTCTGGAGTCCGAAATTTTTTAGTGACAAAGGGATTCTCGCCGGCCGGTTTGAGCAATTGGCGATCAACTATAAATATATCTCTTTTAGTGACACGGGACCTACATCTATTATACGTTTCTTGAGCAAGAAAATAGTCAATATCTAGCTTCCTCGTCCGCGGTGGGACAGGTGCCTTACCCATCTCACATCTTCCATCCCTATTCAACATACACAATTACAATTCGGTGTGACCCACAGCCTCCTAAATACGGGTCACGCATCGATCAAACGCTGTATACATGTATGTACAGCGACCTTTATTATGGGCTTTCATTTAAGCCCACTTAGTCCCCATTTTGGGGTCTCGTCAATGCAATTATGTATTTTGTTTGCTTATATGAATATGTGTTGACGTTTGATGATAGAATTTTAGAAGGTTTTTTTGATGGAAGTTCTTTGATGGGTTTTTACGGAAATATATAAAAAGAATGAGGCTTTTAGAACAGCACATATTATAACGGTTTAAATTGAATTTGCTTAGCAATGAAGACCAATAGTAATACATCTGTACATCCTCATTTATCTGTACTCTGCGTCCAGCGCTCGGCGTGGCAACACGTCATGTTCGGGTTCGCGGCAAGTCAATCGTCATCCTGAGGATGCCTCGTTGAGAGGTGAAACACGTGTCGATTTCTTACAGGGTTTTATAAGACTTTTTAGGAATAGTTAAGCGGAATAGGTTACTAAATATATCTACTTCTATTGTATTTTATCTGTGCATCCGTTGTTGCCTAATAAGAACCGAAATACCATTTTTTGAATTTGATATAAATACCTAAATAACTTATTATTATGTTTACTATTATGTAAAATATTTATGTTTACTTATATCTGCTACTAAATCTACATAAGAAACCAAACCCTGATTTCTGAAGTTAAATTAATTGATTCCACACACAATAACCTCATATGAAATGAGCCTGAATTGTGTTTTTGCTTGTGGAAATTGATTGACCGCAATACCTAACGATAAAACAATGTAAACATTTATCGCAATACCTTTCATAACACACAAAACATTCTAACATATACACGTTTTTCCCCAAAAAAATACAGAGCGTAGACAACATTACTCCTGGGCATGCGTATCGAAAAAAACGTACTCCTGACATTTTTATCGAGGCAACACCTCACGTAGTCCTTACTAAGGGAACATAAACAAAACTATATTTAAGATATCGGGAGCGTTTAAATAATGAATGGAACTGTGTGGATGCTGGCATGGTGGGAAGAGGCAGCGACGTCAGCACTTATAATTTTATTATTTGGATTAGTTTTAACGCTTTTCCTAGTCGATAGCTTAGCTACTAACAGTCTACATGTCCTGGATATAGGAACCTATATGATTGTGAATGATTTATTTACGATGTCTGAAACCAGACGAGCTCGTAGCTAAGTAATAACAACCGCACGGCTCGATCTATCAAGTTAAGCTACGCTTGCCGGGGTTGGTCCGTGGATGGGTGAGTTTACATACCGAGAATCCTCCATGCCTCGGAAAGCACGTTAAGCCGTTGGTCCCGGCCGTCATTCGTGGATCTTTAACAGTCGTTACACCGTCAGAAGCTCGAAAGACTGACAACCAGTCTTACAAGGGGTATTGTATTACCCAGTAACAGGGTTTTGGAGTCACTTCATGTAAATTACTGGTATTCAGCTGCATCCGGTTAGACTGGAAGTCGACCCCAACATAGTTGGGAAAAGGATAGGCAGATTGATTTTTGTCTGTAATCAGACGATGTACAGTATAATGTAGATATTATATCTATGTATACCAATATAGTGTAATAATATTTTGATTTAAAAAGACCCCATGGAGTTTATTTGCCCGGTCTTCTCTATAGGAACCTACAACGCTTCGGAATGGGCAAATAGCTTCATCTTTCTCACTGACCGACTCCTTGGCGATTCAAAAGTGTCTATAATTGGTTTGATTGAAATAAATGCTCATGTTTGAATTTGCACGAAAGCGAATAACTTAAAAATAAGTGATCGGGTGTAAAAACTCATTACCCGTCAGTTTTTATTTTATTAATAGAAGTGAATCAATGCGTCAAGAGGTATTCGATGCTCTTGTATCAATAGAAAACCATTTCATGGAGGTTTTATCGTTTTCCGCTGTTTCTTACTTACCATGTTACAGCCCAAATATTTATTTCCCAAACGTACGTACGTGTACTTACTTATTTTTCGATTATTTATGTTGTTCCGACTATTTGATATTACTTTTATAACGCAAAATATTCAGAAACTTTTGAAATAAATAAATAATAGGTGAATAAAATATACAAACAAAATAGGGACGAAAACATTAATACCGTTATTGTTTAGACAATTAAGCACTGTTTATTGTAATTACAAATATGTCTAGCAATAAGAATTGCACACTACTGTTTCTGAAGTATTACGAGGTAGAACTGAATAAAAGGATTTTTAAGTAGAACTACATTATTCCTGCCTACCTCGACACTTCCTTAATATATAACGGTATAAAGCAACGTAAGACCTAGACAAGTAGACCTACAAGGCTAGTACAAGCAAAACAGACAATACAGAAACGATTTGAAGCTAACTTAGAGAGATCTAGGGCTTTGAGGAAGTCTAGATTTCGGAGCAGAGTGGAGCGTGCGTTGGGACAAGACCGTGCACTGAGGTCGTTGAACCCTGAGAATGATTTTCTGCAGGTCATGAGTGTTCCACTTATCCCTCATAATCTAAATATACAAAAACACGAAACAGATTTATTTTATTCGTTTTAGGGATGGGACCTCTTCGTCGGTAGTCATTATAAGCTGCCCGTTGGCAATAGAACAAAACACGTTAAAAAAAACACTTCAATTATTCCTAAAATAAAAACCACTTTAGCAGTCCATTGTTTACGTTAAATAACGTTTTATATTATACAAATCGTCGTTTTCAATATAATGATTTAGGTAAAAGGGCCCGTTTCGGAAGCGGATGGTGAAAAATGGACAAACCCAAGAGACCCAGAGCGTGTCCATTTTTATGAATAAATCATACAAATTGCTTGACAATCGTAAATGACCTTACGTTTTTAATGTCGCAAAATCGTCCTCGAAATAATAATTTGAGAGTTGGATTCTTACATATTTATTATTACTGGGTCATCTTTGTTTTTTACGTGTTTTTTTATAATATTTTGAAGAGGGATCGTTGCCTTGGAGAAAGTTCTTATAGTCATTTGGCGTTTAAATTCACTTCTATGTTTATTGTTGCCTAAAAGAACTGCAGTTTGATTCTTTTTCATCATACGCAAATTATCGATAGTGGTTTAAAATCATTATCAAATTCAGTAAAGAGCTATGCTTGAATATCTATAAAGTTAAATAGGTACATAACACTCAAATCATCATCATTACTTCAGTCAGCACCCTAATTGCGTAATACACGATCTATAACAATTTGTATCGGTTTGAAACAAATTGCTAATCCATTGCTTCACAAGTTGGAAAAAAAAACTGCTCAACAACGTAAATACAAAAACAAACGCAATGCATGTTGTTGAACTGTCAAAATGAAACATATTCATCGGAATCGTTTACGAAAACATTTTACGCAATTAGATAGCTGTTCAACACACTCACTGCTACGAACGATTACTAGGAGATTTTATATTTTGTTAATTTTTTCTGATTACCTACTCATCTTTTTGTATGCGCGTGTTTTTGTGACAAATAAACCTTTTTTCTTTCTTCTTCTTTCACGAATGAACAAAAGGGGTCGCAAAGAATCGGTAATGGAAGGCACAAAGCGGATAGACCTCCAAAAAGGTGACCAAAAAAAACAAACATCCAGATGAATCTCGAGAATCCACGAGATGGCGGCGCTACAGGACTTACTAAAGACGGAGTACCAAGTTACACGTATGTGATTGAGAAAAGCAATAAACTGTTACCTAAAAATTTAAACATTACTGCTGAGCATGAGGTCATGGGTCCGATTCCCAAATCGGGCCAAGTGTAGTTAAGTTTTTCTGTCAGGAATTTATCTCGACCCCTTTTTCATGGATCTTAAACATAACTGGCGAAATGTGGGTGTAGTATTATATAGGTACACCTCTGCCTAACCTTTCGGGTAATACAGGCGTGATGTCATGTGATTATTGAAGCTTGCTTAAACGCAATCCTAAATCCTAAATGTTCAAAAAATTATGCAATTCGTGATAAATGCATTATCACGAACTGGGACTACTAAACTGGGAAATGTGAGCGTTGCCAGAGGTTCACCTGAGCCTAAACCTTCGAGAATTATAGGCATGATGTTAAGCTATGTTATAAAAAAAGTTCTATGTCAATTTTCCACTCCACTTCCACTTAGATAAATACAACCTTCAATAACTCCATTACATAATGCCACTTAGAAACACAACTCCTTCGCCCCTACAAAGTTTATACGATTTGTCGTAAATTAATAACTAACTAGGGTCGCCCGAAGCGGCCTAAATTAGCCTTGAAGAGGGCTGGCCCTTTGTAACCAAACGGTTGGCCTAATTTATATTATTTTTGCCTAAGCCCGTATTTTGTTTATGATAACGACTGTTATTATACCAAATAGGATTACCTATATTGTACTTCTATCCTAATTTTAGTAGGATAAAAACGGCAGGAATTTTTTTTTTTGATATTATTATAATAGTCTGGTACTTTTTACGTATAAGTGGGTACTACTTTGATCAAAGTCGTTTCTTCTTTTTGATGTTTTAGTCATGCCATTTAATAAATAAATAGTTACAAGCTGATATTTTGTACTAAACGAAATGTTGACCAAATTATAACAATGAAAATAACCTGTGTGGTAATGGCGTTCGCCTTTTAATTTTGAAATTTGGCACATGGGTAGACGATAACCTGGGTTAGGACATAGAATACTTTTTATCCTAATATTCTCTTGGTTTCGAGACTTACGGCCCGTTCACGACCTTGCCGCGGTGAGCAGCGGTTAAGCGCGGGGCGGCGAGCGGTAAGAACAAAAGTATGAAAATGTTTGAAGCACGCCACGAATCGCCGCTCATAGCGAAAACGCGTGCGGTTTTGTCGGAGCGAATCGCCGCAGCGGCGCGCGGCGCCGGGAGCGGCGAGATCAAAAGTACAAGCGAATGAGTGCGACACCACGAAACAGAGCGACGCGGATAGCGGTGTAGGTGTGACGGACCTCGGCCGCTGCGTGGCGTGTAAAACGCACCGCTTGCCGCCGCCGCCCCGCCTGCCGCGCCGCTCGCCGCTAAGACCGAAGTCGTGAATGGGCCGTTACGCGGCTAAAACCGTGGGTCGCAACTAGTCTGAAATATTTCGTTAATTCAAACAAAGCTTTACCCTTGTATTCCTATAGCCAACATATTCACTTAATAGCAGTAATAAGACTAATAAAATGACTATTAAAATGATTAGTCTTAAAAGATAACAGTAATGGCAACATTAACCGGAATTCAACGTAATCCCCACACGTTTATGTTGAATTAATAGTTACAAGTGCTCTTTAAGTGGTTCAGCCGTTATCCCTTAACCGACTGCTGGTGTTATAATAGTGGTAAATGTTTTTCGTAATGAGTGCTGTATTTACTTTAATGTTTCCGCCCCTTGATATTTTGGGTTAGGTTAGTAATTTCCTGTTAAGGTTCTATTCCTAGCAAAAGCAGTTTTCACTAGAACATATAATCTAGACCTACATTAAGCCTAAACGCAGTATTTTCTTTTTTGGGTGGGAAATCATCAAATAACTTCTCCCGCTCTGGGTGGAGCGGGACGTGTCAGATTCTTACTGACTAAAACCCACCCGTGTTCCTTTTGTTGCCTGTGTGTTGCTATGTTATGACAAGAGGCGTACAAATATGCGTAGTAGTACAATATGGAATAATTTCTACATTCAATGATCATCAATCATCAATATAATCATCATAATCATAAAAAATAAAAATAATATATTGAAGGTGGCTGAAAGACAACGACCAACATCTCTCGAGGCTCTCGACAGGGGGTGGATCAAGGGCCTGATTCAGAAGGCAGTACGCCTCGATACGGCGCGCATTGTGAGGAGGGTCCTGTCTCTGCAGCCCTAACCACCGGTAGCTTGGACCCTGCTCCCGACACCTGCGGAATAATATTTTTGAAATTTTGAAATGTTTTTTTTAAATATTTATTAAGAAATATTTCAAAATGTACTTAATAATATAAGAAAAACGACAAAATATTAAACGACAAAATATATATTTTTTTTTTTAATATTCAGTTACAAATTAATTTATTGTTTCTCCAGTCAAATAAAATGCTTACTATGTCGTTTTGTGATCAAAGTAAAGCCAGGCAGGCTGCAGCGGTTCTCAATTGATGTTAGGTTAGCGTTGCTACGCCGTAGCAGCGTAGCTTGTAGACCGTAGCGAGCTACAAGAACGAGCTACGCCTGTGCTACGAGAAGCCCATGAGTAACTGAAGGTTTTATTAACGAGAAATGATGGCTTACTGGTTCGTAAATTAATGGGGATGTATAACTGATAATATTTCTAATCTTTTTTCCTTTTAATCTTTTTAACATTATTAATGAAATATGTATAGGTTCAATGTAATATTCCCCGTCCCCGTATTCTAAAACGACAGTGCGTATAAAATTTTACTGGAATATTAAAATTAAAAAACCCACCTAAATTCAGTGGACAATAACTCCGCAATAATCCTATACAATATTCATCGGAAAAATTACCCAAAATGCAGACAAAAAGTGGGTATAACGACCTACGCGGGGTTATTCTAACCACGTAGGTACAGTCCCGACGACAAATCTAAATGGGCATAAGCTTAGAATTAAAATTCTGTGTGCGCGGCACTTACCTATTGTCTACACAAAATATCCTTTAATTATGTTGGCTGTTCTGCTCTTTTGTTTGTGGCGCAAGTAAAAGGAGGCTGCTGAGCAAGTAGGTGGTATTTTGAAAATAAAATGATTACTAAAGCTATTTATCGAGACTATCATGACTCTCTGTCTGTCATTACATGCTTGAAAAACTATCACTTTATTTTTACAGTTCAAAACTATGATTTTATAAAAAAAATTCTAGCATTATGCATGAAAAAAAAAATGAGAAAAAGAGTAAAAAGATTACCACAAATAGTTTAAAGAGCCTTAGCCCAGCCATGTGTGCACCAACTTCATACTGATTACACTGCACACTGGTTTGAATCACCTGGTGAAAAGTGTGACCAAGTCGCCTGTAACTTAACCCTGAACGCGTGTGTAAACATTAAACACGTCCGTTTAAGTACACAGGACAATACTGGCGCTGTATTTCTCGGCGGATGTTCAAACAAAATGTATGGTAGGCGACACGTACGGAATTTTAATTGGTGCAAATTGCCAGTGCGAGTGACGGTGACAGTTTTAGCATTAATAACGGCCAAAACTGACCCATTTCCCCGGACCTAGTGGGTAAGAGAAATTAATTATTTCTGTAACACTTTTGTTGACGATTGTACTTTTCGTTTGCTCAGTTGTTGGATTTTGGAATGTTAATTTTTGATGAAGTTAATTTCCATGAAGGAGATGTTTTAGCTTGGCTGGTGTGTATATACGTTATTTTAATAGTTACAGTCTTATAAACCGATTAATGTTTACAGTCCTAGCGCCCGGGTAAAGCGCAGGCCACACTGAGAACGAAGCGAAACGTAAGTAAGTTCGTTTAACTTATTAGCAAAACGAACTTAGTTTTCGCTCAACACGTGCGAAAGATAGTAACCAAACTCAAACTCAAAGCATTTATTTTAGTTAAACAGTTTCAAAAGTGCCTGTAAATGGGCACTTTTGAATTGTCAAGGAGTCGGTCAGTCAGACAATATGAAGCTAGTTGCCCATTCCAAAGCGTAGTAGGTACCTACCTATGGAGAAGAACGGGAAAGAAACTCCACGGACACTCTTTTAAATCATTTTTTTTTTACAAAAAATTGGTTACTTACATCATTCGTGTTGAAATTATACATGTGAGAACAATGTAGAAACACGTGCGTTTATCATAAAAGCATCCGTAGATAAAAACTAAAAAAACAATTGAAAAATGGTATTCAGCTGCATCCGATAATACTGGAAGCCGACCTGTACAGAGTTGGCAAAAGGCTAGGTAGATTATCCATGATTGGTCAACAGAATTACAATACAATTGTGTTGTTATTAGCAGGCAGATGGTCTCTCGCTTATTTTCAAGTCATCCCTACCCACCTTTTACGACACAAAAAACTACTTACCTTTACATCCTTTCATCTAAAACTTTTAGACTCTTCTAAGACTTTCAGGCATAGTTTTATGTCTTAAAAGAAATATTACATGTTCTTTCAATTTCAACAAATGATGTTGCCAATTCATACGCTAAGTTTGAACATAACTTTTTATGTGACGCGACGAATTTTATTACGTTTTTATTATAATATGGAATGGATTTCTTAGCACTTTAGATAAATAAATGTCGCTTTCTCCAGGGATTTCGGTAAAAAGGATTTGGTGTAAGCAAATAATTTATTGGATAAGTTTTTAGGGTTATTGAAAGGTTTTGTTCTAGCAAAACCCATTAAAAAAAAATGTTGTGGTTACTTTTTATTGTAATTTGAACGAGATTTATCTTTTGAGTGAATTTGTACGAATTTAAACGAAGTCTAAATGCGACACCCATTACACGGGGTCCTGAATTCTTCTTTTATTTTTAAAATACGAATAATACAGACATTTATATTTTAGAACAAAAAATTATCAAAATGACTTTACTTCAGTAAGTAAGTAAACTAAGTTCCAACCCAAATTCTAGTGCTAGTTTACGCAAACATATTGCAACAAAACCGGTTTCAACCGGTAACAAACCGCTTATAACCAGTGTAATTGAGCTTATCTCCAGATAAGAGGTATTAACGTTCCGACAAGATCTACTATCACCGAGTAAATAAGAATTACTGGAAGAGACATTTGGGATATTGAGGAGAATAGAAAGAAAGAAAAGAAAGAAAAAAAAGAATGAAAGAAAATACACATATTTAACACAGACTAAAGACGGGTCTGTTCCGCCATGTTTTAATGTTTTAAAAATATGAAACATCAAACACGAAGCGATTTGTGGATGCCGGATTGGTTCATGTTTGATGTTTTTAAAACATTAAAACATGGCGCAGCAGACCCGGCTTAACAGGCACACACACAGCAGATAAAAAACGATAAAACAAAAAATCTAGTAAAAAGTGTAAAGTACGATGTAAGAAATTAGCAGGGGAGTGTTCCTCACGGCTGCACGAAAAAGGCCCAGTTCAGCAAAAATGCCAGACAACTATAAGTGCCTGACACTGGTTTTCATCATTTCAATAGAAGTTATATCACGTTTTAGAGCTAAGTAATGAGGAACTGGATTGGAATACTTCCAGAGGCTCTTTATTACCTAACTGAAATATAATACCAATTAGTAAAGCCAAGGGCCTGCCATGAGATCCTTGGTTCTGTTAGGATGGCGCTCCGTGGGTCCTTTTTAATAAAAACACTTTGATTCTGCTAAACTAAATTTATTTTAACCTTCCTCAGAGTGAAATTATAGTTGTGAAGAATTTTGTGGGTTGACGCCGCTATGCATAGCGAGAAGATTTATATAGTGCAATGATTCAGTTTTGACGTAGTGATTTGGAAATTATTTATAACAGTTCGATTACCAGGTCGGGCACAGTGTTATTGGGTTATTCCATCAGAAACTTCTCAGTAGTCCACAGTCTAGATTTATGCTTGGTTCATGGCAATTGGCTCGCCGCCTATTACATGGAACTTTAATGGCGTGACGTTATGTTATGTGCTTCCAGACAACAAGGTGGCTGTTAAATACCGGGTGGTATTTGGGGGAAGGTTGACCTGTAGGTACACTCGTGAGAAAGAAATATAAATAAAACCACTCCCACTGTGTACTGATCTGATGTGATAGCTACTTTATTTAAAAAAACCATTTGCTTAACCTAATCGCGGTAACGTAACCATAGCGAGATCTAATTTGTCGCCAACGCCATCTATCGAGCACGCCGGAAGCTTTACAAATAGTTAAGTCGTAAACAGTGGCAATATTATGCCCAGGGTCTAATCGATGCAACCCACTCATACAAGAAAATTGTTTCGACGTTCATCAATCATAATTATATATTATCAGCCCTTAACGCTTAGTAACGGTGCAACGTAGGTGTTCTGATGACCACTATGATTGACGGTATAAGGATTATTATCATTTGGCAGATTTATTATATTGTTTATATAACTAGTCTAGCTGACCCGACAAACGTTGTCTTGTCCACCAAAACTGCAAATATTCTTTCAATAATTCATACAAAATTACCATAGAAAATGTTTTATTTCTTTCTGTTTTCAGTTTTCCCAAATTTTCTAATTTTCTCGGCAACTTTTTTTTTTTTGATTAACCTGATTCGGACTATTACGAAAAGATTTTTTTTCTAAATCGGTCCAGTACGTTCCTAAATAGTTCGCTTACCAACGGACAGCATTTCATTTTTTATATTTCATAAATAATATTATTTAATTAAGTACTCTATTAAATAAAATAAAACAATTTAATGGTATCTGATGCACAACTTGCTTAATTTAAATTTAAATTTCGAGCGTCCTTGATAGAAAACTCGTCCATAATGGATCACGAGTGTGATTAAAAGGTGTACCTAAATCACGTGAAGCTTAAACCACTCCAAAACACAAATTAATTCCAGTTTCCCTTCCAGTCGTCCATGACATCAATGTAACTAAGTTTACGTAAGTTTCCGGTTTGATTAAACCGTCGGTACATGGCCCTAGTAGTTTCAACAGTAACGTTTTCGTCAAAGGAAATCCTGCTTCTGCTATTTTTAAGTGTCGAATAAACTTGATTTATTTGTATTTACTTGTAAATATGTGTTTACAAGTCAATACAATTAAAAACCTGTAAGGATTAGGGTATTGTTAATATTTTATGGGCTTTGGTGGAAAGAAAAAATGTTTTTATCACATCTATTTAAAAAGAGCTATTATATTCTTCGTAAACAAGGACCAAAATAGCTCTTTAATCCCTAGGGATTAAAATCACTTTTGGTACCTAGGGACTAAAAATGAATGTGGATATTTTTAGTAAAAGATCCAATCACCAAAGAGATCAATCGCGAATATTGTATGAACAAATAACAGGCTGAATGATAAAAGTAAACAGAGCGCGAGCCAAATAAAAAAAAAAGTTTGTGGAAAACTAACACTATTTTAAGCTGAGTGATGTACTTTGAATCCTTCGCTGCGCTCTGGTTTCAAAGAAACACTTTCGCCTATAAAGTAGTTGTTTGCTCCCTAGTCAAACATCTACTATTATTTTTAAGTGTTTAGTAAAGTTTATTTCTGTCTTTGTTTTTCTGCTCACAGGTTAATTTAGAGTGTTAATTTTGATATCCTTCAATATCCTGTTATGCATTTGCATGAAACGATAATTTACTTTATATCTTGAAAGGATATCACATCAATTGTACTGTTTCAATATTATTTTGCTCCAAAAAAGACGTTTCAAAACATTACTATATCAGTTTTTAACCCCCGACGGAAAAAGAGGGGTGTTATAAGTTTAACGTGTGTATCTGTGTATCTGTCTGTTCCCTCGTAGCTCCCAAACGGCTGAACCGATTTTGATTACTATTTTTTTGTTTGAAAGGTGTCTTGATCGAGAGCGTTCTTAGCTACAATTCAAGAAAATCGGTTTAGCCGTTTGTAGATTATCAGCTCTTTTCTAGTTGATGATTGGATGTGCGCATCTTCCACAGGTCTGATCGATTCGAAACTTAGTATTCTGTTACTTCAATGATATTAGAAGAACATTGTAACTTTGAACCGATACTGCAGCATCACCTGGAATTGTATCGGGGGTTATTTAAATTTTTAATTTTAACTTGTATTTGAATAGTATACTGCAAAATTACAACTTTACCCATGGCTCCTTGTCCAGAGAAGAAAAGCCTGCAGAATTGAAATGCGCAAGCTGGTATTTCTTTTCCTATTTGTGTGGTTATTGACTAACGTAGTGCTATTCTGTAAAAATCTCACCGTGAAAACTTAGGTGAAGTGAGCTGTCAATAGTGTCAATCCCTAGCATCGGGTGGAATGACGGCTCACTTCAAGCTCACTTCACCTAAGTTTCCACGTTGCGGTTTTTACAGAATAGACCGGCTGGTGTCAGTTTGCTAGCTGGTATTGAAATGTGTATAAACACTTTTTCGACATTTATTCTCAGCTATTTATTAATAATAGATTTTTCTATTAGGCACTAGAATAGAGCCGGTCACGTATATAATAATAATACCCATAATTTCTACTGATACATTATTGCAGAACGTGTATTATACCTTTTATTGATAAAATGTTATTATTGTTTCACCTCATAATGGCTTTCATACAACGACTGATATTGGATACAAATTCATATAATTGATATTGTATTGTTTTTAGTCTATCAAAGAACTTAATTTAGGAAAGTGCGTCCAACGATTAATGTAGGTGACATTACTGTAACAACAGTTATCATCATCATCTCTCTCTCTCTCTCTGCCTAGCATTTTCCCAATAATGTTGGGGTCGGCTTCCAGTCTAACCGGATGCAGCTGAATTTTACATGGAGCGACTGCCTATCTGACCTCCACAACCCAGTAACTGGGTAATAAAATACCCCTTGGTAAGACTGGTTGTCAGACTTTCGGGCTTCTGACGACTCGTAAGGACTGTTAAAGATCCACGAATGACAGCCGGGACCAACGGCTTAAATTCTTCCCGAAGCACGGAGGAGTCACGGTATGTAAAGATGGTCACCCATCCAACATCCGGCAACGCAGCTTAATCTGATGGATCGACCCGTGCGGCTGTTATTACTTAGCCATGAGCTCCTCGTTATCATCATCATTATTTCAGCCAAAAGACGTCAACTCCTGGACATAGGCATCCCCTAGTACCGCCACTTCGCCTGGTTCTGTGATTCTCACACTAAAGTAAACCAAACAAATTATCATCATCACCGTAAGCAGAATATTCTACGAAAGCAATTTGCTATGTGAAGGAGGCAGTTTAATCTCGCGAAGTGTGATTGAAAAGTATAAACTAATAAAATTGGAGTCGGTACATTAAGTGAATTTCCACATAAATCTTGTACGTCACTGCTGTTCCAGCTCCTGGTAACTTGGAGCTATAAATATTTCGGATACGCCAATTGCTCGATACTTTAAGCACCTGTAAGCTGGCTGTGAAATTCCATGAAAATAGTATGTCAGTCTAGTTGTCACGGGCGTGACAACAAGACAATGGTGCCGATTCCCTTGTTTACAAACTAAACTTTTAAGTTCAGTGCATCTTTTTCTTTCTATTTCATTAAGAAAAGGACAGAAGATATATTTTAGTTTAGTCCTGTCAAATTAATCAGCGCCTGACGTAAATTGACGTAATTTTAGTAGGCAAGTTTTTAATCACGTCTAAACTTGTATGGAGTAGTGACAGATTTGACAGGACTAAACTAAATTGTATCTTCTGTCCTTTTCTTAATGAAATAGAAAGAAAAAGATGCACTGAACTTAAATTTAGTTTAGTTTGTGAACAAGGGAATCGGCACCAATGTTAAGTTTGTTCTTGGGATAAATTCATCCCAACGGAACCCTTCATTGTGCGTGCTCCGATACGCTCTTGACTGGGTTTTTCAAGAAAGCTCTCTTGAGTATTTTTTTGGCGATCGTTTTTAATATTATTATTTTTACTGTTTGTATTTCCTGTGCGTCTACCAATTTTTTTTTTTTTTGTTTGATAACCAAAAAAGCTCTCTCCAACAACAGCTCATGCTTTATAGCTTCACGGAACCCAGTTACGGGTTAACTCTCAAGAAAAGTTAGCGAAAACCTTAGCGTTCATAAGTCAGCGTCCGTATTGGAACTTAAGACTTATGCCATTTTGCCCCAGCTAATATATTCACGGGAGCGATTTACTACTTATCGGTATACTATTTTGTTTGTTTGACAGGTAGATATTTAGGTCGGTTGGTTGGGATTTTGTTTAGTACAGTAACCAGTGACATCCACGTAAAATAGCCATCGCTCTGCATAATATTGTGACACTCGAGGGAACAGAGCCTTAGCGCCTTTTGTCAACCGGTGCAGCAAAAATCAAAATAAGAAAAATTAAAAATTAAAAATTATATAAGTACACAGTAAAAGTTCTATGTTTATAAATAAATATAATATTAAATTAATGGCAACATTCTTTTCCGTTCCGTTTGTTCTCTTCGCATCTATATCACCTACTCCATAAGGCTGACTACACACTAACAGGTTCACATGGGGTCACAGAAATACAAACTATAAATTCAACCAGCCCTTCTGAGTCCCAGCCAAAAAGCGAAACAAAAAAATATCTAATAAAATCCGCAAAATGAATTTCGTTCGAATAGAGTCTTATCGGGCGGCCACAGCCGGTCGCGGATCGGAATGAAAATATAACATAACTAAAGTCAACAAAGCACAAAATTAGTTTTTATCCGAAAATAGTAAGAAAAAACTGGTGACCGCGAAAGCGGGGAGGAAAGAAAATTGGAGTCGAGTTAAGGTTGTGTGATTAGATACTGTTTTATATTTTCAAAATCAAAAGTCATTTATTCAAACTAGGCTGAGACTCAGCGCTTTCCGAACGTCAAAATTACATAAGACAGTACCCCAAAATGCCCACCTTTCACCACTTCCTAGTGCTGGGAAGAAGAAGTGGCGCAACAAACTCCCCAGCAGCACAGTTGTCTGTTCAGTTAGAAAAAATTGAATCTATACAATATTATGCAACGTAATTTAACTATACGCAACACAAAACATTGAATTAAATTATTAATTTCAACTAGCGACCCAGCCCGGATCTGTACGGTTTTACGGTAAGTTTAATATTGTAGTATACATATAAACATTCCGGAGTACATTATCTAAATGATTGTGAAAACCACATCAAAATCCGTTGCGTAATTTAGAAGAACAATGCGGTCACACGGACAGACACGAAAACCGATAAAAAAATATAATATTGTACCAACACGGAATCTCCTCTCTGAGCAACGTTGTTACCAAATCTAAATAGATTGGAGATCCTAATAGCAATGTAGGTGCTAACTCTTTGCTCTGGTTGCTCCAAGAGCGACTGCCCGGATTCGATTCCCAGGTCGGGCAAAGTTTTAATGGGTTTTTGCATCAGGAATTTCACCATGGTAGCCTGAAGTCTGGGTCCGTGCCTGGTTATAACAATAGGCTAGCCCCCTATGAGATGGGACTAAAAGCATATATTATTATCAGCTGGCCTTTCAAAATATTTCTATTAATCTAGCTTTTCACCAGATTGCCAGCAGATTATTGAATTTTTACCACTTTTGGGTCTAATTCCTTGACATTAAGTGGAGTTGTATCAAAGATCCTCCGTCATCTCAATTTGACGTCGACAACGTGACGACATGAGAGCGCAGACTGAGGAATTATAGTTTTAAAGATTTTATTCATTTTTATTGGTACACGACGGAATGGCTTTTTGAGGTTTGACTTTGAAATAAAATAACAACTCGGCTTTAGCACTACTTCATATTTATTTACAAAGTTACTCACATATTTATTTTCTCGTCGCAGACCTCATCCATCGCATTCCACCAGGCGGGATCAAGGTCAAAAGCTAAAAAAACTAATAATAAAGTCACGTATTTATTTAATAAACGGTCAGAGTAAAAAAAAATGATCTTAATATTATAAACAGCGTGTATCAGAAAGGTATGGTCATAGTCACCATCAAACTGAACAAATTAAAAAAAAAAGCGGAAAAATATCAAATATCCCATAAAAAATTTCAATACCTACTCGACCCGAATGTATGTATAATTTTTTTGCGATCACGGTGTTGTTCCCATTAAGAAAGTTATTCAGCTTGAAGGTCTGACCTTAAATAAAAAACACACATTTCTGATACATATTGTAAATACATATAAAGGCTCTCGCCCATAGGCTTAAGTCAAAACAAAGCAGTGCTGCACTGCTGTTTCACAAGAAAAATTGGCCTAAGAGAGGTAAGTAATTTTCCGGTGAAAATCTTCATCAAAAGAAAATACCAGAATTTATGTTTAGCTTAGAAGTTTTAGAGACTGTTTAATTTTGTCTAATAAACACTAATTTTGTTTAGGTCAAAGAAACATCAAGTTAATTTTATTATCCTATTACGGTGCTAACTAGGGATTGTTAGCTATTTAATTGACGGAGGAGACTTCAGAATATCGTTTATATTCAGACTACGAAGTAAATAGCGTTAATTGCAAATAAAGGCTGAACATTTGACTTTCAAAAGCACAAATAACTTTATTGGAAAATTTTACCTCCTTCATAAAGTTCTACCAATTGTTGCGATAACTGGAAAATATTCGAATCAATTAATAGAGAATAGAATAATAGGAAAGGGTTTTTTTTTTCTGGAAAACGATATCAATTAGTTGTTACTTGAAACTCTAATTGGTTATCGCCATGACCTGCACTTTTGTAAATTAAAAAATCGACTGTTTTTTGTTCACTGTGCCGGTATTTTGTTTTACTAAAAACTTTGCTTGTTACGGTTACGAGTATATCTAGTGCCTCAGATTTCTATGACATTGTTCGCTTTTATAATTTCTGACGTGACGATAATTATCGTGACGTCCATGTCCATAAAATGTATTGAAATACATGCGCGTCATAACGTTATCGTGGAAGGAAATTCAGAAGCATCTTCATATTTCCATACATTTTAGAATAGAATAGAAATATACTCTTTATTATGTATATTTTACTTACCTGTCTTAACGTGATGCTGTGGACGTCCACGAAAATATAGCCCCGTTAGAAATTATAAAAGTGCACAAGCGCCAAATAACTATAAGCAACATGATCGAGCTAGCAATGGTCCTATAAGCTTTCTAGAGTGTATATGCACTGCGTCCGATTCGAGCCAAGCAAACACGATTCGAAGTTATGTAGTCACACTGTTTGTATGGTCGCTATAGTGTTTCATCCGATTCGAGTTCAAGCTGTCACTGTGGATCTAGTTTCGATTGTTCTCAGTTTGAAAAAAACTATAGTAAATTGCAACTTTAAGAGTTGAAAAACAAGTTTGTTATTAACTACAGAAACATTGTTAATGAAAGTATACATTGTGAAGATGGGAAAAGCAAAAAAAACTTTCTTCTAAAAGAGAAAACAAGATTTGAAGGTCAAAAACACTTCATAGTCCTCTCTCATCATTCTGCCGATAATAAAATGATAGTTTTTCTGTAAATTGGTTGTACAGAACACTAATACGCTAAACGAAATAATAATATACATTAAAATTAGATCAAACTCAAACTCAAACTCAAAGCATTTATTTCAAATAAACCAATTACAGGCACTTTTGAATTGTCAAGGGGTCGGTCAGTCAGAAAGATGAAGCTAGTTGCCCATTCCAAAGATGAGGTTGATGTTTCATATCCGAATACTCTCAGAAGTTATTATATCTATACTATATTGTTTATTTTATCTATTACTTTATTCCTCTGTGGGATTTATTTCATGTCCGTAGGTGTGTCCGAGGCATCACAGTGGGCCCTATCAGAATACCAGCGCTGCGGTATTTGTTTATTTTTTCTCAAATATCGTAGCATTATGCTGAGATAGGAGGCTTTTTGGCCTCGCACAGGTTTTCTTTGCCCTTTGTTTTATTTTTTATTTTTATTAAGTACCTTGTTTTTCATAATTTGTTAGTTTTAATGTTTGTTTTTACTGTTTATTGTTTTATTTCCTGTGCGTGTCCCAAACACCGATACAAATTCAGAGGTCAGGCTCTTTTAAATTCTATAATAATCATAATAATAATCATAAATCATTTATTTGCCTGAAACATGGTTACACAAGATGTTAAATTAAATTATAGTACAGGACATATTTCACCCTCATTACGGGCATGCAAAATTATAGTTACATTTACAAGAATTATTTGAATAAAATTACAATTATTTGAATTATTAGAATTTATAAGAAATGTGAAATAAAATTATTAGAATCATTTAAATTACATTCATTTAAAAACAACAGGAAATAGGACGAAGAACTATATTATATTATATTAGTGGATACCAAATCGACATGTGCTTTTATTCAAAAAGTCTTTAAGAGTG
This sequence comes from Eupsilia transversa, assembly GCA_914767815.1. Taxonomy (NCBI): domain Eukaryota; kingdom Metazoa; phylum Arthropoda; class Insecta; order Lepidoptera; family Noctuidae; genus Eupsilia; species Eupsilia transversa. Next base: position 11,234,313 of record OU611891.1, read on the forward strand.
TAGAAACTTCTCCTCGATTAGCCAGTTTCGCAAGGCACAACAGAACCTTTTATATGGCAGGTCGGTCATTCCTTTGGGCAAAGAGTTATATATTAGAGGTGCCATATAGGCACAGTTCTTTCTGTACAGTTCTAGCTTAGGAACAGGCATTTTTAAGGGGCGGTGGGTAATTTTACGTTTAAATGTATTGTCGTTAGGGGTGAAAAGATGGCTGTGGTATTTGACAAATTTAGCTACCTCATAAATGTATATGCAGGGTACAGTTAGTAGATTCTTGGATTTAAAGATCGGTTTACAAGATTCCGACCAATCCATGCCGTACAGTGCCCGAATGCATTTTTTCTGTGCTATGAACAGTCCTACATACTGCAAACACTGCAATGCATTTAAAAATACATATTTTATGAAACTAGACAAATATTTCTCTATTCTTACATTTTTTGCAATTTGCAGTGTCAGGTTGTATGTAGATTAAAATATGATTTGCGACCGTAAAAATGTGGCTTTACAGAATTGTAAACATTAGAATCAGCAACACAACTCCTTAAGGTGAATGCTCCAAGGTAGCCCGCGAAATTCAAAGTTAGAATAATCCTCAAATGTCATGATTTCATTTCATTCAATAGGATTATATGAACTTAGAGAGTTGTATTGATGATTTTAATGATTATAATTCTATAAATTTGACGCTTTCACCTTAAACATAAATAGCGATAATTATGTAGGTGTAGTATAGATACACTTCTGTCCCACCCTTTCGTGAAACAAAGCGTGATGTTATGTTATGTCTTTCATAGATTTGATTACCACATGATCTGAGCAATATAATAACTATACTACCTATACTACAATATAATAACTAAACTAGTCTATTATTATGGACTGTAAAAATATTGATACATTTGAAACGGAAATATAGAGTTAGAAGATGTTATTCACTGGCTAGACACAAATAAATTAAAAATAAACATAGAGAAAACAAAACTAATTAACTTTAAAACTTATAAGAGTAAAAACATCGGATTAAATATCAGTTACAATAATTCACTTATACAACAGATAAACAGCGCCAAATTCTTAGGCATTATTCTGGATACACATTTTTCATGGAAAGAACATGTTAATAGTTTGTGTACAAAAATAAACAAGTTTGTATTTGCACTTCGGAAGGTAAAAGACGTGACGAGCAGACATACCTCTATAATTGTATATCACGCTTACATATGCTCCATTATACGGTATGGCATAGTTGTCTGGGGAAACTCCTGTGACATCACGAGGGTGTTCAATGTAGGTACCTAATTTTCATCAGTAAATAGGTACATCGAAATACAATGTACAGACGTTAGTCTACACTCCACCTAAGAATAAACAACGGTACAAACACAAACAAGCAACATCGATAGAAATAGTCAATTTAACCCGCCGTCTGCCGCTTCTAATTTCAGTCAGCCCTCACAATTAGCATCGGGGCCTATTGGACCCGTGCTTTGGTAACGGGAGTCGGGATGTGTACTCATAAATTCAACCCTAGCGTGCCATCAGTGAGTGGTGTGATAAGGGTTGGGAAAGATCAATAATATTAGCTTTCGGGGGTTACAGTGTTGAATAAAATTAAGAATTTTAAGTATTTGTTTCATAGAGGACGTTGGTTCTTTGAGAAGATGAGGCTGTTTGATGTATCTACTTCAGAATATCAATCAATCTGCCTAGCCTTTTCTCAAATATGTTGGGATCGGCTTCCAGTCCAACCGAATGCAGCTGAATACCGCTATTTTACATGGAGCCACTGCCTGTCTGACCTCCACAATCCGCAGTAACTGGGTAATACGATAACCCTTGGTAAGACTGGTTGTCAGACTTTCGGGCTTCTGACGACCCGTAAAGACTGTCAATGATCCACGAATGACAGCCGGGATCAACAGCTTAACGTGCTTTCCGAGGCACGGAGGAGTCTCGGTATGTAAAGATGGTCATCCATACACGAACCGACCCCAGCAAGCGTAGCTTAACCTGATGGATCGACTTTTACGGCTGTTATTACTTAGCCACGAGCTCCTCATACTTACTAATTATTTCGGAAAATTGTATTAAATTAACTACACGTGCGAGAATTTCTGGCGCAGTTAGAGGAAAGTGTAGGGTTGTACGCGAAATTCATTAACAGCGTGATTACTTTTCGTGAACAGCATAGTTAACGGTAAGAGGCTGTGCAAACTGTGAGTCTTGTCGCTGCGTCTAGAGACGCGGAGCTGCAGTTTGCGTCTGCGACCGCTTCCTGCACGACGTCTCCGGCGATCAATCAAGCGAAGCAATCAATTGAAGCGATCATTTTCTTTGAGTATTCGACGCAGTTCGATCTTCGATTGTGATGAAAACTTGGACATCGAACGCATCCATGCTGAGATTTGCAATACAAACACACGTTTACCTTCATCAACGCTCGCAGCAACACTGACGCTGACCTGTTCACCTGTCTGACCTGGTTGCAAATGACCTCCCTACATCTCCTTAACGGATTGCCGACATATGACCAATGTTATGCTATGATATGTAATGAATGATTCATCAACTAATCATAGTGATTACAGCAATATCTCTACTGGATATTACCTAGAAGCATTTCAATGGTCACGCTAACTGTAATTTTCGATTTACAAATTGACAGCTTGTGACATTGACGTGTCTGGCATTTAGAGCCCATATTTTTAATCCTTCTGACCAACCATTTCTACCTATATAAAGCCAGGAATATATATGTCAATAACTTGCACAAAAGTAGATACAGGTAAAACAGAAAAGATCATTATGTGCTTCGGTAATGTTCGAGTTTCCGAATTAGTACGAACGTACGCACCACAGAGGAACCCGCACAGTGGCAAAGCTTCTATATACTGTACCCTCGCGCTTTGTGGTAGTGCACCTATCATGGCGCATTAGTATAAATCTTTCTACCTGTAGGGTTACTTACTCCGGTCGCTGATCGTGATCTGTCACTAAAAAGTTTTGAAATGATTTTTGGAATAGCTGAGTTGTTAATCTCTCATTTTGTACGGTAGCAGGACACTTGCGTGAAAGACATTTCCGTGAAAGACACTTGCGCGAACCAACTTGCGCGAAAAGACATTTCCGTGAATGGACTTTTGCGTGAACGGACTTTTGCACAAAAGGGACACTTGCGCGACAGACATTTCCGAGAAAGACACTTGCGCGATCTGTATCCAGATTGTTCACTATAACTTGTCCCTTGCCGTCGTGTCGGCACCATTGCTTATCAAGCTTAGTTTCAATACCAATAGAGTTCAAAATGGCGACTGACAGAACAGTACTACCAATCGCATCAAGGGTCAAGTTAGAGTGAACACACGGTACAAGTAGCTTGCATGTTACTGTGACATACCGATCAAAAGGTACTTGCATACCTACTTATATGCAATGCTTGTGTATTCCCGGCTTAAATCAATACAATGATTTTAACTCAATTTTACATACTCAGTTCAATCCAACCGTATCCATTATTATCTGAATCGACTGTGGCTAAGTAATTGGTATATTGCGGTCAGTTAACATAAATCGATGGATAGCATTTACAAGATGAAGTAATATTAATAATACATATATTGTAGGTAGGTACCTATTGTTGCTTTGCGGAGATGCATTCGAGCAGAAATGTAATCAAATGATATAGGGCCCTTACGTATTTCTGTTTGGTTTGTAATACATTGAGTTTTTTTCGATAAAATTGGGATCATAGATTACAGTAAACAGGTTTTTTTTTTTAAAGGAACATCTATTCTTTATTCATTTTTTCTATGATAATATCCTGCTTGATAGCTACGGATGCTCAATGCAATGGATGTTCAATGTTGGCTTTAAAATATTCTAGACTTATTAATGTTATCTATGCTTCTTTAAAAAAAAATGTAGGTACATAAATATACGCCCTGTTCCCGGTGGGATAGGCAGACACTTTATAGTGACCTTTTCAGTTGGAAATGGCATAATATTTTGGCCTATTGAGGCCTCTTTGAACCGAGAATAAGCTTTAAGGCCACATAATTTCAAATAGGCACTGCCTAAAGTGAGTGAACAAAGTCATTATGCTATTGACTTCAACACAAGTTTGCATAATGTATAGACAATTTCTAGTCAATCGCCTATTCGATCTCAAGCTTCTAAACACTAACCATGAATTTGTAGTAACTTTTTACGGGCGCAAGTAGTGGCGTGCCTACAGCGCAAAATTTTCTCCCACAAAAGAACCGCCTAGCTGATTAAAAGTCAGAAGCAATCCACTTATGCCTATAACATCTTGGTATTCGGATCTTTACAACAAACCCAAAGGGTTATATTGGTTGAAAGTACGTATATATTTTTATAGGTGCACCATAAACATATATTATTGTGGTTTTTTTGCATGCCCCTTGTTTGAAAAGCTTATGGTTATGGTGAAAAGGCTACACATGGTGAGGTATACATGGTGAGTTCAATCTGAACAGGCGAGCCAGCGTCAGTTCGGCTTGATTGGATGCCTGCAAATAAAAAAAACGGTCAAACGGTTGAGTTTAAACGATTTGCGTAGTCATAGGTTTTGGTCAGATCTGGCGGATCCGAAGATAGAACTGACCGAGGGCCTGGACAAGTGGCAAACGCTTTCAAAGCATTTCGTATTTTTACAAAGACTCAACAGGATTGACATAAGCTTTTAGGTAGCTTAGGGGACTACTCACACTTATTCAGCTCTGTTCAGCGTTTGCCCATAGAAAACGCGCGTAAGCCTAACGCGTCTCATACAAAATCGTAGTTTTCTATGGGCAAACGCTGAATAGAGCTGAATAAGTGTGAGTAGTCCCTAGGTCAGTCCCATACATTTTGACTTTCTATCATCGTTATCGCTGAATTGATATAATGTCATTTTATGAAACAAACCGGCGAAAACAAAACACAACAACAAAACAAAATGACAATCGATGTCTTTCATTTTGACAGTTCAGCCACGTTCATTGCTCTTTTACGTTGTTGGGCAGATTAATTTTTCAAACCCATGAAGCAATGGACGTCGAAATGAAAGGCATTAACGATCGATTGATCCATTTCATGTACGTTACGGAAAAACTGATAATGTATATGTATAGCTTTAAGCAGCGTTAAAAGAGATGTTGTATATATACTTCGATTGAAGTAAATGTGATTGTGGAGTTGTTCTGTATTGATGTAAAAGCATTAGCGTGGAATCCAGCACATTTTTCGGAATCTAAATGGTCGATTTGTGGCGCGCGTTTGCGTTTGAGGTGAGAATTTTTTAATCAAGTAATGGCAGCGAGATTTAATTAATGAATATTACTAGGATACTCTCCCGATTCTGCCAGAATTCGGTTTTATTTTAATTTGGATAATGAATACTTCAAATTGCAATTATTTCTAGAAATACGGAAATAGTCTTGGTCGATTGAAAATAACCTCCTTTGAATTGTATAAAAACATTCAAAATTATATTGGTAACATTTTTGACTGAGAGCGAATTTTTACAATGAAACGAAACGCAATGGCTCATTAGCAAAATGTCTACCGGTCGTAAAATGTCTATTTGGCAGAAAGTTGCATTCGCACAATGTCCCTTTCGCAGAATGACTCTTTCGCAAAATGTTGCGATTGTAAATTAGGATACAAAAATTATTTTAAAAAAAAACATTTAGGTATTAAAGATAAAATGTGAACAAATCATAAATATCCTCATTTTGGTACTTAAATTTACAGTGTTACATAAATTACAATATCAGAGGGGCATTTCCCGTATTTTTAAGAACGTTGGCATACTAATCTCATTCGCATACTAATCTCATTCGCAATCTGTGAAAAAAAAATCAATTTCCCAACATTTTTGACAAGTTTGACAGATTGCGACTTGAATGTGAACGTATTTACATGTACGAGAATTGGCCACTTGTTGTCAATATTCCACAACAATGAATTGACACTAACAAACAGCTCTTTAAAGCGGTTTAAGCTTTAGATGCGCTGATCACCCTCAGTTTCATTAGTGAAATTTGCCCTTATTCTTTTCAAACCTTTTCTATTCAAATCAAATATATTATATCGGATTATTACAAGTTCAAAACTTTTATAGGTACTTAATAACATTAATTAATAACTTACAAAACTAAAACCCAACACACATATTGCGTCCCCCGACTTGACCCTAAACCAAAGTCATTTGAAAGCAAACTAATACAAAACTCACTATGAAATTACACAGGAAAATATGAGCTATTAAATACAGGCCCAACTTAAAATAACAACGGTTGAATTTAATAAGGCCAAGCCAGTGGCGCCATCTGCTCGGGGTTACGCTAAATTCAGAAAACGGTAAAGGGTGGGCACTTCATTTATATTATAGAGGTTTAGATGTAAGTTTTGTTATGTAAGTTAAGATTGGTTTGTGTTTCTTGTACCTTCGTAATTAAGTTTTTTTTTACAACGTTTAACTGAACTAACGAACGAGAAAATAGTCTGTTCAGAATCGTTTACTGAATTGATTTCAGTCGTTTTTTTACTGGGTATTTTATCTCAATAATAATAAATACTACGTAAATTCCAGTCACACTGCCGCTGTACAGTCAAAATAAACCAAAATTAACGAAGTACCTACTTACTACGCTAGACCGGTTACACGTGTGCGACTTTGTGCATGCGTAGATTTGTAATGTTACCACAATTTTCTCCCACAATCAGTATAACTAATTTAATATTTAAACAATGTTTTGTACGTATACTAGTAAAAAAGTCAGTCTATGTAATATTGTAATTATAACATAATTAGCGGCGCCCCGCTGTTTCACCCGCATAAGTCTCGATCCCGTGGGAATATTGGGATAAAAAGTCCTATGTGTTAAATCCAGGTTATAAACTATAGGTATGTGATGTCATGATAAAAAAAAGGACACAATATTTTTTTATTTGTAAATGACTGCTGGTAGTGTGTTGTTACTTCAAGTATGAGTAGAGAAAATCTATTTACTTTTGTTTTATCGTGTTGAGTTAACGATACCAATCACGTCTGTGAATTTTGCACAAAAAATATTGTTTTTTTGTTCAAGTGACTATACTAATTGCGGTCGATGACCCCTCAAAAACATCATCAATTAAATTAAATTTTTGTTTTATCATGTTTAGTTATCGATACCCATCACGGAGTTTCGCTAGCTAACTTAATTTTACCCTGTATTCACATTCCTGTCAATCCCCTGAAGAAAAGTAAAAATTACGCAGTTACCTATAAGTTCAGCTGTGCACACAATGATAAGAATTTAAAGAATCTTTTCCACCGAAAGAAATTAAAATCAATCGCTTGTAACCTTTGAACTTTTGACACCTTTGAACTTCTTGACAACATCTTCAAAATGAAAGAGAGAAATTTTTCGATGTTTAAAATTATGAATTCTTCCAATCTCAGCTTAATATCTTGAGGAAAGCGAATCGAATGAAGAATGAATGAATGAACGACTGAACACGTAGGATTGCGAACGTTGTAGAAACAATCGCTAGATGTGAGAGGAAATCGAATTTCCTCAAAGAAATTGACGAATATAGCTCAATGACATCGCCGCCATTTTGTTCCTCGAGACCTTCCATTTTGTAATGATTTATTATAAAATATTGCTGTGTAAATATATTTATTTTAAAATTTTGAAATAAAATGACACGGTTATTGTAATAGCTAAAACATTTGCAACTATTCTCGTCTACGGGTCTTTGGTTCAATTTCCAGATGGACAAAATAATGTCAGCGTATAATGTGCCCACTACTGGAATACAAGCCTCCTCTCTGTGAGAGGGACTGGGTCATCATCCACCACGGGGGCCCAGTGCGGGTTGGTAGATGTCACATGTCTTCAAACTTTTTTAGTCTAGAAGGAACATGCCGGTTTTCTTCACGATGTTGTCCTTCACCTTCGCAGTTGTGATGAGATAAATTTACACAAAGTAAAATAAATTGAATTTTGTAGATAATAATGCTCCTAAAAGTGTAGTACATTCGTGGGTATCATTGCTGCATTTGATAAAATGTTCCACTCCATTTAGGGGACTTCCATTGGCGTATGATATTTTAAGACTGCTGAAGGAATTTGTCACCAAACATAAGACTGTTATATTGCAATGGATCCCGTCTCACATTGGACTGGAGTATAATGAAATAGTTGATCGCTTAGCTATAGAAGCTGGATCTGAAGGACTGGATTATAGTTGTTTACCTTGGTTCACTGAAGTACTTCCTATGGTCAAGGATAATTGTTTTGAATTTTGGTCGGAATATTTTGACAAGAGATCTTTGACTAAAGGGATTTGGTATAAAACAATCCAACCCTCTCTTCATCGTTCGCTGTGGTTCAGTGAGAGCGGGCTCCAAAGGCAAGAACTCGTGACGGCTTTGAGGCTTCGATCTGGCCATGTTCCACTTAATAGTTTTGGATTTTTAATGCGTAAAGTGAATTCTCCTAACTGTAGTGTATGTGGAGTTATAGAAGACGTGTACCATATACTATCGGAATGTGTGCGGACGGAGCTTCAGAGGCGTAAAAATTTTAGAAATCATAATTTTAGTGTAGGTTTTTTTAACAGCATTTTATCTCGTCCAGTGTCAGACGAGGCTAGGGTGTTATTTAAAATTGTCCTCATAGGCTTAAGGATACGATTAGGTTAGTTCTGAACTGTTTTGTTTTTTGTATTCAATCATGGGGGTGACATTTTCGTTATTGAAAAAACCCCCTATATAAAAATAAAGAAAAAAAAAAAATCGTGGGTACGAAACCTCAGAAAATCCAATAAAACTTAATGTTTGTTTCTAAAAGAAAAGCATGTTACTTTAAAATCTGAGCTATGACCTTATTGTATCTTATAAGTATGTCAAGAAATTAAGAGCCATTTGAACACATTGCAGTTGAGTGGCTGCGCGAGCACGAGCCAATATTAGCTCTTTTAGGCCGCGGACACGAAGCCAGCGGGCGCGGGGCGGCGGTAGCAGGGCGCGTTTAAATGCATAGTTTTATATGGAACTGGTGCCGCTCCCCGCGCCGCTGCCTTCGAGGCCAGTTCCATATAAATATTTGCATTGAAACGCGCCGCTGTCCGCGCCGCCGCACACACACAAAAAATTGTTATTTTCTGTCACTATTCTCGAAAGTACGCAGAGATAAGCAATAAGTTTCTTCGAGCCAAATACTCAGAATTATTAGTTTGTGATTGCCATCTCGACATCGCTTAAGGTTTTTGAGAAATTGAATAAAATGTAATAACTCCCATACAAAAAAAAAAAAAAATAATTACAGAAAAGTATTTGAAGTAGGACAATAATAGTTTTTTGCCTTATCTGTTATCACTGTATCAACAAAAAAAAAATATATCAGCGGTCTACTATTAATGCCCACTTTTTTTAATTTGGGACCAGTGTGCGCCGCCCCGTGCCTGCTAACTTCGTGTCCGCAGCTTTAAGAACGCTTTGCCTTGACCGGGCACTTCAAAATATATTTCGGTCAAGTTGTTAAGATTTTTAGCTTTGTAAATTTAATAGAATGGAAAAACTTTTTAAGAATTTAAAATGGCGCTAGATAGTAGAAAGAAAAGTAGGTACCTACCTACTGATTATTTTACACTAAGACCCTCTGCTTTTCCATCCGACTTTAAAAAGAATCTTCGACTTAATCAGTTTCCTGAGCTTGGCTCTGCAAACTATTCTAACACACACATTTTTGACCTCCAGCTCCAGTATGTAATGGGCAAACAAACTCGAAACGCGCTGTTGAAGTGGTAAAGATCGATCGATGACTTCGAGAACCGTTTTTCTATAAAATGTTGCATTTTTATGTGAGTCAGAGAGCTTTCTGGTTGTGTCAATGTTTGCCGATGCTCGCAAAAGCATTTCCGTGTTTTTTTTTTTAGCTTTTAACCTAGTGATGATTTGTTTGCCGATTCGTTTTTGTTTTGGTGGTAAATAGAAGCAACGCCATATTGGCTTCTAGAAAGTTCCTCAGAGTTCCTCAGAGTAAGCGGCAATATGGGCCTTTGATACAGATTACCTTTTATTGTTTTTCAAGCGTCAGGACATAGCTGCCGAAGCTGCTGGAGCTAGCTGGTGAAGAGGTACCATTAACTTACTAGAAACCTTAATGTTCGAAAATTCTCATGTAGATAATTAGCTCTATGGGAATAGTTTAAAGTTGCCTTTGTGTACCAACAGACTGATAATTCGCTCTTACAAATATGACAAGACATACAAATTCATAATCATTTATCAGACTCAAACTCAAACATTTAATTTCAATTAACCATTTAAAGGCACTTTTGAATTGTCAAGAAGTCAGTCATTCAGAAATATGTAGCTAGTTGCCCATTCCAAAGCCTAGTAGGTACCTATGGAGAAAAACGGGCAAGAAACTCCACGGACACTATTTTAAATAAAAAAATTGTTACAAGAAATTGGTTATATCATTCATGTTGAAATTATAGATGTCAGAACAGTGTAAAAAGACTTGCTTGATAAAAGCATCCGTAATAATAATTGAGAATAAAGAATTGAGTAATTGAGTACTGAGTAATAAAAAAATAAAAAACAATTGAAAAAAAAATAACAATACAAAGATCCTACTAACCAACTTAACTTGACGTCAACACAATAATATAAGGAAAGGTAATACAATAAGAAAATAACATTTTTCTGCTATGATATCTTGCCAAGCAATAAGCACTCTTAATACATTTCACATAATTGCTATTCATGAAAATTACCATTTCTACAATCATTCGAATGCTAACAATACTGCTGCACGAACGCTCTAAAAACGACGTTCGAGACAATAACATTTTACTAACGGTTGCTCGTCGAAAGGCAGGTTCACCTAATTACGAGTCGTAGGCAAGATGCATGCATTTAAATCGGTTGCATTTACCCCTGTTTCCCTCTAGGATTGGGGAGACTGGGGAGCCATGTTCAATGTTAGAATTTTATGGGTTCAAAGATGAGATAGGGTAGGGGATGATTTTGTTAATCAAATGTTATGAGGTTATCTAAGGAGATGCAATTTGTAATAAGTATGTATTTCTTTTGGAGTTTCTTGTAAAATATATAAATATAACAAGATAACGTGCTTGAAGGGTATTAAATAAATAAAAAAACAAATAAAAACTTTATTCAGTTCAGAAAAAACATGGTACAAAATAAAAATAAACTAGTACCTACAATGGATTACATTGGAGCCTTAGGCGCTAGATTTTTACAAATTCCCTTCCCAAGTGAGTAATATTTTTGTTAAGTTGTTTTAATAATGTAGCTAGTGACATAATCATAACTTGATGTAGTTATTATTGCATAATAATATAATAAAGTTCTTCTAACTTAACAGACAGCAGCGCTGCTGGGGAGTTTGTTGGGCCACTTCTTGTTCCCAGCTTAAGGACTAGGAAGTGGTGGCCGGGCGTTTTGTGGGACTGACTTATTTTGTTATTTTGTCGTTCAAAGAGTGCTGTATCTCACACCCTAATTTGAATAAATGACTTTTGATTTTTAGTTACTTCACTTAAAATAATATTAGTTTAGTCATAAATTACTAGGTAAATACTTATCTAACTTACTAGGTAATTCAGTAAGCTGACAAAATTCATGGAACGCAAACCTGATACTTTTTGTTTCCTTATAATTTTCTCTACCTTTAATCGCTTTGATAAGTTTCACAAAATATATTAAGAAAGTAATTTGTATTTGACGAAGATACAATGTTTTATACAGAATTTCATAAGTTTGGTACGTATTAAGGTGTGTATGCAGCGTTAGCAGATAAATCAAATGTATAGGCATTTATTTTATTTTATAAATAGCTTGTGGTGCCATCTACATCGTCACATGCAAACTATGCATCACACTGTCCTCACGCGAAATCCTGCATCGCGCAAGCAGTGCAGCAGATCAGCTTCAATACTCATAGAAAACTCTCTCACATTCCATTTTTATACTAACTATCACTACCAATAGCCTCAACACCATGACCTTGTGTTTCCACCACACACTCAATTTTCGCAAATTTTAATTTTACATACAAAAGTAACTCTTTCTGCCGACCCTCCTCCTGGGACGATGCAACAACCGAAACCGCGTGTAGGTAAATACAAAACTCAAATATTTATAGAACTTAGGCGTAAGCCCGTATTTGCGTGTGGAAAAGGAAAATTCGGATAGCAACCGATGTGTCAGAATATGGAATATTTGTTCATAGCGCTACGAAGTTTATATGGCAGAGTTCAATCTTATGAATAAAATAATGCTTGGGTAGAACTGACAGTGAGAAACACGCTGTTTGTCCTTTATGTTGTTTAGTAGTAAATACTCGAAGTATATAAACCTATATAACCTACCGATAGATCGATAGACGTGCGATAAGAAGGAAAAGCTTTTTATACCAAAAATGAAGTCAATATGAAGATAATAACATAACATAACATCACTGTTTCCCCGAAGGGTTGGGCAGAAGTGTACCTACACAGTACACCCACATTTCGGCATTTATGTTTAAGTCCCATGGAATAGGGGGTGAGCCTATTGCCATCAACTGGGCACAGACCCAGACCCCGGGCTGCTACTGAGAAATTCCAGATAGAAAATATTAAGAAAAATTAAGATAATATTATTATCATCCTAATCTAAACTAATATTAAATAGAGGTTGTTGGTTTTCAATGTTTGTAAATCTCTGGAAGTAGGTACTGATTCGTATACAGTCAATATTTCTGATAGAAAGCTACACTATTCCGCAGAGTATCGAAGTATATATTTTATGTTAAACGAGAAATTAAAAAATTAGAGAAAAGAAACGCGAAATCGTGGGCAGAAGCGTGATAAAATAAATAGGTTGGTCCATAATAGTATATTTGGTATATGTAGTTACAGTAAATGCATTAGTTTATCTAACCATCGTTTAACTAAACAACGCGGTCAGATTTAAAGCCACAAATGATTGTCCGGTAGGTACGCCATAACATTAAACGTAATACGGTACGATCCCGTGAAATAATTGTAGTTTTTTAAATAAAATGCAAAATAAAAGTTTCTAAAATGTTAGCAATACGTGTCTTCCCAAGTACCAATGTCTTTGATTCAAGCATTAACAAATCGTTATTCAAGAAAAATGGATTCTTAGAAATTCGTCTGACGATAATTTGAATGACGAACCTTCCAGTACTAGGTAATTATATTTTACTATCAATAAATAATAATGATCAAAGAAATCTAAAATAAAATCGATAATAAGATCAGCATGAGATGAAAACATTCCCTGCCTAATATAAAGTACACTAACGCCACTAAATGCAATTGCTCTCACTTTTTTATCAGGCGTTCGTATTTCACCCAAATACTTCCAAATGCGTTGAATCGTTCCATTCTCCATTTGCTCAGAAAAACCATGTCCATTTATTTAATACGGATTAACAGGCCTCAGAACATTACAGAATGACCCATTAGCTTGTTGTGGTGTACAAAATTGGTGTACATTTGCCCACCACAATGTAGCAGCTAAATCGCCAAAGACTTAATTTCGTTATGGTTAGGCAAACTGTAATTGGTCAGCTGTTTGTTACGCTTAATTTCAGCATTTGAATTTTTTATGTACTGCTGCGGATGTTATAAATTTTGGGGATGTAATTATGTACATGCTTATGCATGTTTTATTTTTATTTCATTGTTAGGTAGCTTGTTAGTGAGATTTGGGTTCATTGTGGATCTAATTTTATAGAGGATTGGATGTAAACCAAATTCACACGTTTGTTTATCATCGGGCGCCTGCCTTAAAGTATACTGTCCCTAATAATATAGTTAGTTTTTACGTGTATTCGTTTTAGTGCGTAATTAGTTTTCGGATTTCCCGATAAAAAGCCGCTAATTTTGAGTCGGACTAGCACACAACGACTTTTGACGAGACTAGATTTAAAAAAAAACTTTATTAAAAAAAAAAAAACTTGTATGATATTTATTATTTATTTATTTATATTTTTTCGTTGTTATAGCAGCCATTATAGTAGGTACTACGAAAATGTCAAGTGTATTAAGTCGGTTCAAAAGATTCAGCCCTGTGACAGACGGACGGACAGACAGATAGCGGAGCCTAGTAATAGCCCGTTGGCAACCTTTGGGTAAGGAACCCTAAAAACAAGTACAATTTGACTATCTTGATAAATATATATAATTTATAATTACTTATTATTAATGTAAAACATATTAGCGGTACCGCCTACAACTTGATATTCAATGTTCCTTCCTTCAACTTAGAATGACTTATTTGGCAGGCGCTTTGAAGTCAGTCAATAAATGGATGCTATCAAGGTTTTTAGTTTTACACCCTTTATTATTTCATACCTTTCCATTAAGTAGATATAGAGAAAAGCAAAACGTATTTATCTATTACCGCCTTGTGGGGCTTTTATTTCAGTTTGTTACAATATTATTCAGTGGCAAAATACGTGAAATATAAGATAAGAATAAGCAATGATACTCGTATAGACTTGTATTGTATCAATCCATTGCAGAATATTGAATTATTTATGGTCCTACATTTTCTGAAGAAGTAAATATATTTATTGGTTTGTGAATTGAAGGACAAAAGTAACAATTGAGGTTGATATTTTCTGTTTTTTGTAAGTTCGTACGGCTTACAAAAAATTAGGTTTTTTATTATAAAGATTCTTGATGAGTCTGGTACATAACGCGGCGGGCGGCTTGATTTCAGTGCCGGTTCCAGCTTTTGATTTGATTCAGATTCTTATTTATTGCATTATAAATTACAATAACAATGGTGCCGATTCCCTTGTTCACAAACTAAACTAAATTTAAGTTCAGTGCATCTTGTTCTTTCTATTTCATTAAGAAAAGGACAGAAGATACATTTTAGTTTAGACCTGTCAAATCTGTCACTACTCCATACAAGTTTAGACGTGATTAAAAACTTGTCTACTAAAATTACGTCAATTTACGTCAGGCGCTGATTAATTTGACAGGACTAAACTAAATTATATCTACTGTCCTTTTCTTAATGAAATAGAAAGAAAAAGATGCACTGAACTTAAATTTAGTTTAGTTTGTGAGCAAGGGAATCGGCACCACTATCGCTTTTTTTTTGCTTTGAAATCTCTAAGATATTTTATAAGGTTTTTTTTCTATAACAAAATTGACTTGCCGAGCAGCTCTAAAAACGTAAATCTTAAGTTTATTCATAAGTCCTATCATTCCTCAATAAGTACTTCCATTAGGTAGGTTAGTTGCTTTAATTAATCCTTCTAACATCTTAAATAAAATTTCCACAAACATTAAAACTAATGAACTAAACAAGAAAAACTAAAAATTACTCTAAAAGGATCCATTTAATCATGACTTCACCCGGCAAAATCTTAAAAGCATACACCCCAGCATCTAAGACAGAAAATGCAGACGTTACAAAAACCATTTGCAAATAAAACAGTCCTGAAGTCTACCCTTAATGAACGGGTAATTAAAACTTAGTTGGATATTACACTGTGCTACCTAATTTGTTGATGACTGGAAGGCGAAGAGTTTGGATGAGTGTTGAAAAGGAGCTGTCTATTTTTAGTGTTTTGTTTAAAAAATAAAATACTATGGACAGATAATATTTAGTAATCTATTCCGCTTAACTATTCCTAAAAAACCCTGTAAGAAATCGACACGTGTTTTACCTCTACACGAGGCATGACGTTTGACTTGTCGCGAACCCGATCACGACGTGTTGCCACGCCGAGCGCCGCACGAAGAGAGTCTCTGCGTCTGTTAAACATTCGCGTATCGTATTCTATAATGGATTTCCGCCAAGTCACGCTTGAATCAAATAACTAGTATTTTGTTTATCGTATGTTTTCTTGTTGAGAAATGCTGATTGCACTTGTCTAGGAAATAGTTAACTAAACACGTAACTACTTACCTACATACCTACCTACCTACCTACGGACATATATACCTACCTACCCTACCTCGTAAATTAGTAAATATTCAAACTAGGCTGAGAATCAGCACTTCTCGAACGTCAAAATTACATAAGACAGTCCCCAAAACGCCCACCCTTCACCACTTCCTAGTGCTTTAACTGGAAAGATGACGTGGCGCAACAAACTCACCACTAGCACAGCTCTCTGTTTGGTTAGACTTTTTGATATGTCAGCTAGCATACGCCAATATACCAACCAAAAACATCGAGAACTAATACTCAAGCAAAAAAAAAAAAAACTCACCGAACCGAGAAGGAATATAGTATAACTATGTCCTTTTTAGCAAAAGGTAGGTTTAAAATAATGTAGCTGGAAGGAGGTGGTGCTTATGATAAACTTAACTACAATTTACGGTTGTAAACTGTTTATTGGGTAATTTACGCAATTTACGGTTGTAAATTTAGATTATTAGTAGAAATAGCATAAAAAAATAAGAACTTACTTATTTTGTTGGACTTTTATAACAAGTTAATGATTTTATGGCCGTCAGTCTGCTTTTGGCGGCTAATTCTCTGATCACAGAAGGTTCACATAATATTTATTATAAACTAGCTTTTGCCCGCGGCTTCGCCCGCGTGGATGTCGGAAAACATCTCACGAAAGTGTATTTAGAAAAATCCTTCCTTATTCCTAGTCTACATTATAAAGGAAACCTCAGCTTTCTAGGTCCATGGGTTTGGGCTGGGTGCTAATGTGGCAGTCAGTCAGTCAGGACTTTTCTTTTTATTAATATAAATAAATGAAATGGTCGAAACTTATCTTGACATTATTTTTTTTACCAATTCGGTCGTGAACAAGAATAAAAATAATGTTAATACATGTTTTTTAGCCTGACCGAATACTCAGTATCTAATAAAACCATCAGATGAAGGGATTTGAAAGATTTGACGAAACAGAGGCTTATCGTTTTCCCGGTAGCTTCGAGTAATCTTTAAAGCGTTCTTTTATTATAACCTCTACACGTTCTCAGAAAGCGGAAAACAATTTCCATGTAAAAACGATATCTAAGGTCTTTCAGAATAATTAAACAGATGTTCCACGGAATAACAGTTGCTGTTCATTTTGTGCCTTCATAAAATTCTGGACACGTGCTATCATAACGACGTTGGAATTGGTTCAAGTTGCAAGAGATTAGTGTCTAATGGCCCTCTTGCAAATGCTATGCAAATAGCTTCCACTAACCCATTTCACCAGTATAATCTAGGTGGTGCTGTGTCAAGAACAGGGTGTTTTAGGAGTCGTGTATAATAAAATACTCCTTTAGACCAAATTTTGGCCCTGGCGGCCAATCTCAACGGAGGCATGAGAGGAATAATGTTGCAAGATGGTGGAAGTGAGATGCTAATCGCTCTGTCAATGACTAAAAATAAATGAGTGGTACGTTTACTGCCGAAAGAAGACAAGGTAGAATTCAGTTTGTTCATGCGATCAGTCCAAGATGATCAAACTACACATGATCCAGTCACCAAATTCATGGGAGACCCAAAGTTGTTTTGGCTAAAAGACTTACCAATCTAAGCATTTGGTCAGTGGGCCCTAATTGGTAATTTAAAGACTTTAAGGAAGCCCCTCTTTATAAATAATAACAGCAGCAAGAGTCGAAGGAAGGTTAAGCTAGCTTACCGCAGTCGGATGGTGAACGGGTGATCATCCATTACATGTCTATACCCCTTCGTGCCTTCGAAAGCAGGTTAAGCCGTTGGTCCCGGCTGTTATTCGTAAACCTTTGACAGTCGTTACGGGTAGTCCCAAAAGTAGTAGAAGAAGCCCAAAAGTCTGACCACCAGTCTTACCAAGGGGTTCGTGTTACCAAGTAACTGGGTTGTGGAGGTCAGATAGGCAGTCACTCCAAACTCAAACTCACTCAAACTCAAAGCATTTCAATTAAACCATTTACAGGCACTTTTGAATTGTCAAGGAGTCGGTCAGTCAGAAAATATGAAGCTAGTTGCCCATTCCAAAGCGTAGTAGGTATCTATGGAGAAGAACCGGCAAGAAACTCCACGGACACTCTTTTAAATAAGTATAAATAAAATAAATGTTACAAAAATTGGTCCATGTAAAGTACTGGTTCAGCTGCATCCGGTTAGACTGGAAGCCGACCCCAACAAACGAAAAAGGCTAGGCACATTGATTATTGAGATAGAAAAGAACCCGGTTCATCCTCCACCATACACCACACACCCAAAACTTCGCATCCGGAATCCAGCAATTTGCACCTCCATATCATTAGTGATTTGGACACTAATCGCCAAGTGATGGCCAATGGCCAGTGGCCATCGATCGTCGTTATTTATTCACGCCAAATCAGGAGCCTAATGATATTTGCAAGAGGCATCTGGCAGTATTTGCGTGGGCAGTAAGGTGTTTAGCGATTGGACGATATTTATCGTTGAGCGTTTTATGAGTATTGTGGTTGTGCTCGTAGGTAAGTAAGGTAAAGTTATTACGTAGCTTCCTTGGTTATAAAGTTAAACATATTAGTGCCATCCTCTTGTTGTGTAATTGCAACTACGTCTGGATAATACATGGTATGGTAAAACGCCGTTATTTGTAGACTATATTATGACAATACTTCGTCAAAAGGTAACGTCAGGGAAACTAATTATTAAGCAAATTGACGACAACAAACAAAAACACGTGTGTTGTGTCCAACGCTCGGCGTGTTAACACGTCGTGTACGGGCTCGCGACAAGTCAATCGTCATCCTCAGGATGCTTGAGAGGTGAAACACGTGTCGATTTCTTACAGGGTTTTTTAAGACTCTTTAGGAATAGTTAAGCGGAATAGGTTACTAAATATATATAGGTCTATTGTATTTTATTTGCGTGAATTTAATCATTTGGTAGTTGATGACATAAGTATTTCTACGATCCTCTATTAATCTTATATGAGCTTTATTGGTTTCCAGAAGTAACAGAATTGTTATTTTTAATTCCCTAATTGCCATTTCCCCCTTATGTCCAGTCACCACCCCACCTCACCATAAAACTAGAACATAAAGCTGCCTACAGACCTTCACTATTATTTACATACATGCAAAGTAAATATCCTGAGACTACCCAAAAAACTTTTAACAACTTTCCAATACCTGATGTGAACGGTCCATTACACCAGCAACCCTCAGGGAACAAGGAAGTCAAAACATAAACAACATTTACTTATTAATGTGCGTTAAGGAAACAGAATAAAGTAATTGTTATTCAAACGCAAATCCCTTAAAAGCTTCTTACTTAAATACTTATTGTCGATAAACATTTTATGTCGGAACAAATAAACAAAAATTTCGTTTTGATTAGCATCGGGTTTTGTTGTTGGAAACTTAATAGGTGGTCGTGTTTACTAATTTTAGAATATTGGGTTTCTCAATGTTCTAAAATCAGCAAACACAGTATAGTATTATAGTCGTGAAAAAACTGACTTAATAATAACATTTGCAACAGTTTACAAATAATATCAAAAAATAACTGTCGTAGATAAATATTAATATTTTTTTATTGACAAGTCTTTATTTCAATTCCCAAGATAGTAGGTATTTAGGTACATATTATTTATGCTAACATTCCTAAAATAGTAATAATATCATTGTAAAAATTATGTAAAAAAGGAGGAAAAGAATTATATATCTAGGTAGGTATTTATGTACTTGTATTGCAGGGAAGCAATAATTTTGTGAATTTTCAATCCAGCTGGCTGAAGGTCTTACTTGTAGGTTTTCCTAATCTAATATCTTCTAAAGCTTTGTAAATGTGCGATATCTCGAATGGAAAGTGGAAATCAGCTAATTCTCTCCGGTTTAAAAACCAATAGTCGGCGAGTACCCAAAAAATCAAAAATTATGAAGAATTTATATCTTAAACAAATAACACCAGTCTAAAATTATATTATCATATTTTAGAACACAGTACCTGGTCAACCCAGCTCTGCTCTGCTCTCCTGGTCATAATAGTTAGTTCATACTAATTCCATGTAAAGTACATAGGTACTTACTAATTCCATGCTGCTGTCATTATTCTAAGTTGCCATCTTGTTTTAAATTTTGGTCGGTTAAGCTCTGGCCGGGTGAAAATACGAAGAAAACGATTTTTCCCAGATCTAAGACTTTTCGCCCCCGTAAACCCCTATATTGCAACTTTCATCGAAATCGTCAGAACCGTTCATCATATACTATCTATTAATAGTATACGATGAAAACCCAGTTATTAAACCTGTACACCACGTTTCATTCTAGTGTAAATTGAAGTTCGCCAGTTCATCCCAAGTTCTTATTAAAACATGATACTCCAATCAAAAACTGTGAAAGTTTAAATCGCTTCGAACTTCAGGTACACGCTTTAACTATTTTAGTGCCTACATAGTGCTTTTATAATAGTGTTGTAACAAGTTCTCGGGCGAATATTCGAGAATATTTGCATGCTTTTGTATAATGTTGCAATGGGAAACTTGATGTTCGTATGTTCCTTTTTAATTTTGTATCTTTATTGCGATTATTTATAGAAATACTAGTGACCCGTCCCTACTTCGCACGGTTTTCACGACTTGACAAAAC
This sequence comes from Eupsilia transversa, assembly GCA_914767815.1. Classification (NCBI taxonomy): domain Eukaryota; kingdom Metazoa; phylum Arthropoda; class Insecta; order Lepidoptera; family Noctuidae; genus Eupsilia; species Eupsilia transversa. The sequence continues at coordinate 11,254,896 of OU611891.1, forward strand.
GTCGAGATTACTTTATTATAATATTATTGACGTTAAATATTAACTATCGAAATTAATCTCTCATTAAAATCTGTTCGGTAGTTAAGAACAACGCAGTCCACACAGATTAACACGAGAAGCGACTTCAATTTATAATATATTTTATACAGGGTGTCTCTAACGTAGTGGTGCAAAGGCAAATGAGGTAAAGCGAAGGGGTCCACCTACCATTAAAAAAATTAAAAGCTGGGATATTTTGAACAGTTCAGAAATATTCGCAATTATTAGTTTCAATACACTTCCACTTGGATTTTTCGACCCTGTGAACATAATATTCGACGTAACGAGTTCAAATATGGCCGGAATAATAATAATAAAGTTATATGACAATCAAAAATACCACGTCAGATCAGATACTATTAAAAACAAACCGAAAGTTCATTCCTTTTATTTCTCATTGTTAATTTTTCTATCTTAGTGTGACGCTTATCCGGATATTTTTAAGACTAAATTATTTATGTATTCAAATACCATTTGCTTTAAAGATGTGTCAAGTTAATACAAGGTGCTTAAAAGTTAGCCCATGTTTATAAAAAAATGAGGTAAAATCACATAATACAAACATTTGAGCCAGTTAGGTAGGTATAAGTTCCTGCTACTAGTAACTTTTTTATTTATTAATTAATTTCTTTTGAAAGGCATACGAGGGGCCGAAGCTAACTCGCAGAGGCCCCTTAGATAACCTAAATATTATAAAAAAAATGCTGAAACCGCAAAATATATTCTTGACATCACTACTGAACTGCCTAAGTGTACATAGGGGCTGTAGTCAAAACTACGAATATTATATTCGGAAAGTTTACCGATAGTTTGACGGAAAAATACGAATTAAGTGCGCGCAAGAGAAGTCTGCCGACTGGTGGCGCTGGCGTGCTTAAGGCGCGATTCCATTAGGCAAGTTACTTGTATGCAAGATGCAAATTGCATACAACTTGAACAAACCTGCATACAAGCTACAACTTGTGTGAGGTAGTTTAAACTTGTACATTTCATACATGACATTACATATCTCAAAAACATGTTTCCAATGCAAGCAACTTGTACGCAAATGTGACGTCATACTTGCATGCAAAACTTGCCTAATGGAATCGCGGCTTAAATCCTATTCTGTAATATTTTGAATATTACACCTATATTAATAATATAATCTTAATATTAGTAATCGTAATTAATTAAATAATTCTATACTTAATTTGACCTCACATAAACGACAAGACGGCGGCATACGATTAGTTAGCGATTTCAGCCGCGCGCAGACTTATCTTGGCATGAAATTTTCGAGCAACTCACTTCACAAGCACTTACTTCAAGTGTAAGTTTGAAGGTAGAAAATGGAAAAGTGTGTGAAATAGGCTACCTGTAGAGTGTAATAATATGATCAAGAATTGAATATAGGTTATATAGGGTGGTGAGATGAGGCTTCATAGCGAAAGGAATAGGCATAAGCTCACTCTTTCTCCTAAAACTGACATGTGTCATTATTTCTGTATGGTGATAAATTGTGTTCATATTTTATAATTTGATTATTGTTTCCTATTAATTTATTGACTTAAGGTTTAATAGTTTATATTTGCATGCCATTTTAAAATTGTGTTTTTTAATTTAAGTTGAATTGCATATTTTTTTATAATAATTTGTACGTCATCTTTTTGTATTACATTTGTGTATTATGTTTCATGCTGGATTATATTCGAATGCAATGTGAAATGTTACTGAATAAATATATTCAAAAAAATAGAATTGAACATGGAAAATTGAAAAACTTTTTTTAATATATCACTGTTATTGGCACTCATTCGTGGACGAAAGTCTGACAACCAGTCTTACCAAGTGGTATCGTATTACCCATGTAATTTGGTCGATAATTACTCGTTAACTTGTAGAGCCTACTTAGCTGTGATAGTTTTCCTTTTAATTTCGTTATATATACTCATCATTCTGCCTAGCCTTTTCCCAATCATGTTGGGGTCGGCTTCCAGTCTAACCGGATGCAGCTGAATACCAGTATTTTACATAGAGCGACTGCCTATCTGACCTCCACAACCCAGTAACTGGGTAATACGACACCCCTTGGTAAGACTGGTAGTCAGACTTTCGGGCTTCTGACGACTCGTAACGACTGTCAAAGATCCACGAATGACAGCCGGGACTAACGGCTTAACGTGCTTTCCGAAGCACGGAGGAGTCTCGGTATGTAAAGATGGTCACCCATCCACGGACCAACCCCGGCAAGCGCAGCTTAACCTGATGGATCGACCCATGCGGCTGTTATTACTTAGCCACGAGTTCTTCGCTCGAGCTTTCGTTATATATACTACTGCTGTGAATTTTTCCACATATCCAGAACTTACCATTTAGCTGGCAGGGGGGGGGAGCACTTGGCTCTAACCAAAATTAGCACTTTAAAGCATAATATTTCGCAAACGGATCCTTCAATCCAAAAAATAGTTTTAACAAACTCACAATAATATTATTGAACGACCTTTCCAAAGATTCCACACCATGGGATAGACGAAAAAAAATATGTCCCCACTTTACGTGTAGGGGAGGTTAACAATAAAGAATTGTTTTCATTTTCAGAATGATGATGCTATATAAAAAGTCAAAAGCTCAAAACCATAATTGTTACTAGTTCACAACTGAAACGTAGACAAAATATGAACAGATCATAGAATGATTTCTGAATTCTGGCTAGGAGCCTAAGTTCATAATAATAGTGTTCGACACGAGCTGAACGTAAATTGATTAACCATTCACCAAGGTTAGTACGTATACCAAGATTAGCTAGGCAATCTAATTCTCCTGGGCGTTTGCCCAGCGTGTGCCGGATGTGCTAAAGTAGGTATATATTATCGATACTTGTAAAGGTATCGGAGGAGCTCGTGGCTAAGTATTAACAGCCGCACGGGTCGATCTATCAGGTTAAGCTGCGTTTGCCGGGGTTGGTCCGTGGATGGGTGACCATCTTTAAATACCGAGACTCCTCCTTGCTTCGGAAAGCACGTTAAGCCGTTGGTCCCGGCTGTTTTTCGTGTATCTTTGACAGTCGTTATGAGTCGTCAGAAACCCGAAAGTCTGACAACCAGTCTTACCAAGGGGTATCGTATTACCCAGTTACTGGGTTGTGGAGGTCAGATAGGCAGTCGCTCAATGTAAAATACTGGTATTCAGCTGCATGCGGTTAGACTGGAAGCTAACCCCAACACGATTGGGAAAAGGCTAGGCAGAATGACTTGTAAAGGTATCAATTAAATAGTAAGTATACTCTTAATACTCTAATCTTTATAATTTTTCACTGAGGCAAATACCGCTTTTCATTAAGAAAAGAAACTTGTATTTATCACCACGATTGCTCAGTGACGGTTGGCAATTTCAGACCATTTTACTTAGATTAGATTTATTTACGATGTTTCCCACCACTATCGATCAATGATAATTATAAATGACTACTAGCGCCCTGCGTCTTCACCCGCATAAGTCTCGATGCCGTGGGCATATCGAGATAAAAAGTATACTATGTGTTAATCCAGGTTATAAACTATCTGTGTGCTAAATTTCATCTAAATCCGTTCAGTCGTTTTCACGTGAAAGAGTAACAAACATCCATCCTCACAAACTTTCGCATTTATAATATTAGTGGGATTATCTTAGAAAGCAGACATTATGAAATAGAAATACTTACTCATTATTACATTTCTTACTTAATTAATGAAGTCTGACGCCTAATTATGAACTTAACAGTTTACTTCGAACCACACTGAAGAACCCAGAAATAATTCGAAAACAAACTAATCCGTCACGCCTAGAACGCGTATCAATTTCTGAGTGATTTTTGGAAAATGGTAAATCCGTCACGCCTAGAACGCGTATCAATTTCTGAGTGATTTTTGGAAAATGGTACTACTCCGAGGCTGAACACACAACCTCATGCTCCAGAACTGGCCCACGTAACTAACAAGCCGTCATTACGTAATGACAACAATAATTAATACAACATTTCAAGTCCTCCAACTGCTACACAACATAAACTGGAGGCTAATTTAGTTATCAAGCAATACATACACATAATATTACATTGCTTTCGCTTTGACGTTGTGTGTGACGAGCTTAATTAAGCACTGTTGTAGTGACACGTACGTAGAGTAATATGTTAATATGTACCGAAATGTATATTGTATATCACATGCTATTGTGTTTAATTTATAGTACACTGGCTGATCGAACGTTGAACTATTGTGTGGAAGCTTGATTTGTAAGTAACGATATTGTAATTACATCAATCAAATCGTCTGAGCATTGAGAAGCCATGGAATAGGTATATACTGAGTATTAATAAGCCTATGTTGGATTTCAAACAACTAATCCTGTTAATTATAATAACTATAACCAATGCCGCACATCAATCTTATTTTATCGAAACTCCGTTCTACGGTGTATGTATTGTCATGGTCGCTCTCATGGTTCTCAGATAGGTAGTCGCTCCATGTAAAATACTGGTATTCAGCTGCATCCGGTTAGACTGGAAGCCGACCCCAACATGATTGGGAAAAGGCTAGGCAGAATGACAATGAATGCCTTACTACGCCCCTAATTTTACCCGCATTAGGCTCGATACCGTGGGAATATCGAGATAAAAGGTATTCTATATCCTTACTCAGGTCATGGTCTACAAAAATGTGCCCAATTTCATTCAAATCCGTTCAGCCATTTTAGCGTGTAAGCGTAACAAACAAACAAACTCGCTTTCGCATTTATTATTATTAAGTTATGATTTTCACCTTTTTAACATTATTATAATTAAAATTTGATAACTCTATAAAAGTATTACCACAATAAACTTCTAATAATACCCCAAAAATTACAGCATTAAAATTACACAACTCCTCATTTTAACTTACGTTAAAATAACTTCAGCTGAAATTACGACATCAATTTCCTAATTGCCTTGTGAAGACCACTTAGATTTTATAGCGGTATTTCATATTAAAACGACCTAATATAATGATAATAACTTTGGAAATAAAGCCGTTATTCCTGTGACTTATGTACCAAGGTTGCTTGTGGTAAAAAATGATGATTTCAACACAAATAAATGATAATGGTGATAGGTACTAATGAGGGTGTTACTAGAGTGGACGTTGAGGTTAGAACTCGCTCTAGAAGGGACATCGTCAGGGCCTGTTCAGACGACACTCGCCCGCTAAGAGCACGCCACGCACGTCAGCACCCGCCTCTAACTCACTTTGATTGTAGGTATATAATTTGAGTCTTATACACATCAGTAGATCTCAAATTGCATTTATCGAAGTACAATCGCGCGTGACGAGCGCGGATGTAAGGCGAACAACGCGTGTGCGGGTCCTGTGCGTGGTCGATGCGTGTCTTCTGTACAGGCCCTTAGTATGTACACTGTACATTGATCTTTAACTTAGTCTATGTCCCGCCTTTTGTTTTGCTTATAACACAAGCCCGACAAGTCTAATATGACGGTCTTATTATTGAAAAATCAACGTTCCCTGTAATTAAATTATTGGTGTCGGAATCAGGAGTCAAATGATAATCACTCCATGTATTATATGTTACAATGTATAATAGATACTTCTAATAATATCACTCAAACTCAATATCGACCCAAGGAAATAGATATGAAACCGTTTGTAGGTATTTGTTTATTTTTTAACCCCCGACGGAAAAAGAGGGGTGGTATAAGTTTAACGTACGTAACTGTCTGTTCCCTCGTAGCTCCCAAACGGCTGAACCGATTTCGTTTTTTTTTTTTTAAATTTCATGTGCGCATCTTCCACAGGTCTGATCGATTAGAAATTTAGTATTTTGCTACTTCAATGATATTAGAATAACATAGTAACCTTGATATCGGTTCAAGGTTACTGCAGCATCAGCATCACCTGTATTGTGTCGGGGGTTATTATTTTTTTAAATTTTAACTTGTTATCATGAAATCATCATTAAATTATCCTTATCATTGTAACCCGTCATAATCAAGATAATATTCCTTAGTCGCATTTCACAACACTCACAAAAAAGAGGAAGAGAACCTTACAACCGAAGACATACTCAAAGAAATAAAAATAAAAACCGAAGCCACTTCCATTGAACCGTTCAAACAATTTATCGTCACAGTAATGTGCTGAATAAAGAAATCTAGAGAAATAATAATTCCGGGGAGCCATCCTGAACAGACATGCCCCTCACGTAATTCGGACAATGAAGATTTTTCCCCGTAACAATGGAAAATTCTTACATTTTCCCTATTTGCCTTCATTTCGACGAGCCTTTAGATTAGACCGTTTAGTTCAGTTAATTTGATAAGGGAGATAAGTATTGGTTTTCAATACTGATTAAGATTTGAGGGTACTTAGTAAGGGTGTGTGCGATAGGCAGCTTTTGTTCTATTAATTGAGTTTTTCTCGCACCTTTTATTCTACGAATTGTGTTTTTCTGGCACCGCTGTTTTTTACGGAAAAAATACAGACTTGTGAAGTTATTAGCTCATTATAAGCTTTTGGCTAATTTGTAATGAGTGTTTTATTGTAGAATAGAATAGAATAGAATATTTATTTATTTGCTCGGAATGTAGGTATTTACAATAAGATGGTTACAGTCATATTACAGAATCCTAGTACATTCTACCATTTAGGCATGCAAACATTGATGCAGTGAAGCATCAAAACAATACAAACTTACAACTAAATTAAAAACATTCAACTAAAATTTATCAGCTAAAAAATCCGATACAGAGTAGTAACATTTATTTAATAGAAGAGCAGTTAGTTTGTTTTTGAAAGTTGTTACTGGTTCCTCTTTTATTGAATTAGGAATGTGGTTAGAAATAGCCGGTGCCATACCAAAAACACTTTTCCTCAATAAAGCAGTCCTATCCACCTGTGCGTAACAAATTTTGGTATTTTGTAATGTGCGTTTAGTTAGTGCAGAATAAACAATTTTTCTTTCTTCTTCTTCTTTCTTATTTATTTATTTATATATACTTTATTGTACACCAGAAAATACATACTAAGCAAAAAACAATTATAACATTACAAAACATACAATGGGCGGCCTTATTGCTTGCTGGGTCGGTCAATCAGAAATATGAATCTACACTAATATTATCAAGAGTTAAACTTTAAGTTTGGATAGTAGGATTTAATCTCCGAAACTACTCACCCGATTATACGCATCGTCTTCACATAATATTATAATAATATATAATATGTTTACAAAATATTGTAAAACATTTTTTTTTAAAGAGTATCATTAGAGTTTCTTGCCCATTCTTCTCCATACCATACTACCTTTTGGAGGGACAACCAGAATCTATAGACAGGTAGAATACTCTTTATTATGTATACCATAAAAATTACGGACATAATTTAAAAATAACAAGCAACAACAACTAAAAAAAAAAAAAAAACTCTATAGCTGCATATTTACTTGTTTTTGACCAGTACAGCAATTTCGATTTATCTCGAAGAAGCATGTTTGAGAAAAAGTGTTTTAGGTCTTAATTAAGGTGCATCACCGAAGTTACTTTTGTATAGTAATTTTTTTACAACATGATAACTGATGGAAAGTTACTTAACTTTCCGTCTTTAAATAACTCGTTGTTATCCGTTGTTGCCACTTGCAGACGTTGCTCCACAAAAAGTAACTTCGGTGTGAATGGACCTCAAACTATGCCAGAAACAGATGAATTAATGTGTCCTTCGCTTCATTTCCAATGAAGCCGTTCCATTTAAAGACAACCCCTTGCCAGAGGTGCAAAACATTTTAATCAATTAACAAACCTGTTCCAACAGACAGGTGTCACACAGTCTTTCTCCATCTCTAAGAAAATAATACTTTCAATTAAATCCTCAGTCTTTCCTACAAGCTCTATTCTGAAAACAGAGGCGACGTCAAAACAAGGTTGTTAACATCTCTGGTCGGCGCCCGCGACACGCGTCGTGATGTCAGTACGGACAAATTGTAACAGCTGCGCCGTCGACCGAAATACGATGCATAGGGAGGTGGCTGCATCCTTGGTTTGAGAATATCGATGATATGAAAATGCTTTTTTGGTGAAATCAAGGGTGTTATTTCGGTCGTATTGCTCTTGAAAAAAAAAGCTATGATTTTGACGATAGAGTAATCATATTTAGTGCTTTTCGTTGGTAGCAGAAATGAGTTAAACTATTACTTTAGGCATTTATTTCTGATAAATAGTAAATCAGGAATGTACCGGTGTGATTCAGGAAAGTGAAACCACTTGATTCTACCCAACTTATAAAGTTTTATTTAAAAAACTGGGTTTTGTAACACAATAATATAAAAATACATTTTTGCAAGCAAAGTTAGGGTTTATTGTAAAATTTGTCAGTTGCGACGACGACGTCTCTTAACGATAAATAATACAAGTGTTTCCCTACCCAACTGCAGAAAATCTCCCACCTAGATATGAGTTTCCTCGAAGTATTTAAATAGATTCCGGAGCCAGGCTGGCTGAAGCAAGGAAAACCTACTCAGGTGGAGATTTACAGATGACTCCACCCTGGAGTGTAAATGTGGTGCTGTTCCACAAACAATGGGGCACTTAATATCGTGTCTAGCTTATCCTGTTGTATGCAACTGATGGATGCTACTGCCAGTTCCAAACTAGAAGTCAAATTCCAGGCCGAATATATTTAGATTGCCACCGACACGTTAAGAAGAGGAATAAATGATGAGTTGTAAATGTACCTTTTCAAGTTTAGTAAATAATTATCGATAACATTTTCCCATCCCTTCACAATAATCACGAATGACATAGAGACATTAAACTGGGGATTATTACATCCCCATAATAATAACTCAATTAAATCTTTTATATTTATGGCCATCGTTAAATCACCACGCTGTGGTTCTAAATTAAATTAGATTTTGCAATAAAATTATGAAATAGTTCAACGTATTTTGGTTGTTTTATGGGCATTACAGGTTTTTAGACATCGCAAAAGAAAGGCCACCAGGGGCCTACTCATAAAACCGGTAGGAGACATGTGAAAACGTGTTAATTCTAGTGATAGCCTAGAGGTGTGACTGTCGGACTGCCAAGTCATAGGTGTTCAGTTCGAACCCAAGGCACGCACCTCTCACTTTTCATATTCATGTGCGTATTGTATAATTATTACTTGCTTACACAAACATCATCATTTCACATTGAGTAAGGTTGATCAGCTGACAATCCATTACAATATTATGTTAATTAATACAAGACGCAATTATTCAGAGCTACCAAACGATTAACCGAGATTATGTTATCGATATGACGTGCAACGTAGTTATCTCATAATATTTGATTTTGTATGAGCTTTTTTTTAATTTATATAAAGTACCTTTAATTTAGTAAAACGGCCACACACTTCCCTGTGTTTATTATTCTAGCGTATAGCACTCGTGGGTTGCAGATGAAAATCATCGTCAGGTACACTTTGTGTTGTCATCTGACATTATGCTGAGCTGAGGCCTTTTTGGCATTATAATCATTGTTTTTTGTTTCTTCAGTTATTTTGCAAAGTGCACATAACGTCAAATGCACATTTTGTGAAGTGCACATTCTGCGATGCCAATAAACGCATTTTTCTATTTTTCTTTCTTTCTTTCTTTAATAATATACCGGTTAATTTCTCTTCATATAGGCTGCGGTCTGTGACATCGGTAAGCGACGCGTAAGCGGATGTCGAGAGGAAACAAATGAACGCTATCACTGAAAGCTGTCAGCATGATCCAGTAACTACTTATAATATTCGTAACACTGAAAGTGCGTTGAGCGCACGACTTCTGTCACGGATCACCTTCAAAGCTGTCAGTTTCTAAATGCCATTTGTGGTCAAACGGTCACACGCTTTCACGCTAGGTTTTTATGGAAATTGTTGACAATACTGACTCTAGCAGCAGCCACCGAGGCGTCTCCGTACTCTGTGACTGAGGACTTCACGGCCCAGCTGGACCAAATCGAAAAAACAATAGCCCAGTGGGTGAATTTTCGAGATCAAAAATAAAAGTATCTTAAGATCAATTTTGTAGGTATAGAATCCTGTTGATCCCGTATTTAAGCTAATTATATCACTACACTGGCTCATCAACACACCAAGCCTCCTGTGCAGGTACTACCTCATTTTCAACTGTTTCCCACTTTCCCGGCATTCGTGGTGAACTGACAGTTGACATTAGTGACAGCGACCTCACTGCTGACGTGCATGAGATAGTGTTTACAGATCTATTAAATTGATACACTACAGTAGGTATTACCAAATCAAAAATCAAAATCAAAATATTTTATTTCACATAAAAGTATTTGGGTACTTATAAAACGTCAGAACTTGCACGGTTCCAATTGGTCGTTTCTTAGAGAAAAGAGCCGGCAAGAAACTCCACGGTTACTCTTTTAAAAATAAATGAGTGTTACAATGTTTTCAAAAATTTACCGTGTGAATAGGTATGATAGGACAGCGTAGGTAGTTGTAGGTTGTAGGTAGGTACGTAGGTAGGTATGTAGGCTTGTCAATAAGATACTTAACAAAATAGAAAATACTCTGCAAATCTACAGTCTGTTGAGTCTACAACGAATTGGTTTCGATAAGCACATCACCCTACTACTGCCTCGTCACTAAGCAACCATATTATGCTCATTTAGTCATGTTTATGGCAACACAATTTTTTTTTTTTAGTTTTTAGTCGGTATAAAATACTGTCATAGTTTTCTTCCGTCCGCTATCTAACGTGCGTGGTTTGTACGCTATCAGTGAGCAATAAAAGTGTTATATTCAGCAAGTCGTTTCAATTGGAATCAAGCTACCAACACTATACAGTCCACACGAATTTGCTGAGCTCCTTAAGTTCTGAGATGAGCTCCTCGATTACTGACAAATTGCTTGCACTGACTGGACAGGTCCACTCAAATCTGTGTGGTTCTTTCCTCAAAAGACCATTTCAGACACTATCTACATGGTCATCATAATTATGACCTGACCAAGATAATGTCTGGACTTTAAAAGAGACTGTGACCTCTGAGTTTGTTTCGGCCTTTCTTCTCAGAGTAGTCAGATAGGAAACGCCGACCTCATCTAGCTTAGCTGTAATATTTTTTTAACATGACGTGTAAAAGTGATTCCGATATCTTATTTACAGAATAAACAATTTAATTTCATTTAATTTCATTTCGAATACACGAAGTTAACAACTCATTTGTTTTAATTTCGTCACTACCGCTACCACTGACGCACCCTCAGTCTGAATCCAGTATATTCTATAATTTTCAACCCGCCCCACAATTAATATAATTACAAAACTACCTAGACATAGTAGGGGTATCGTTTGCCAATGGAAATATATCGGCGACGCGTATAATTACCAGTTTGATGTAATTAGTACTGACGCGACAAATTAACCGCAGAACAGTTACGAGCCAGATACATGGTACATAATTTATTATTTATTTTAAAATAAAATTAGAGACAACCACTTTACTACTTTAAACTTTACACTGTTACTTACTATTTTTAAATAACACCACAAACATGAGTTTTCATAGTAATTTATTTGGCCGCATATTCACTTGTTTTTGACTAGCATATCAATTTTGATTTATCTCGAAGAAGGTTGTCAAAATAATGCTGGAATTTCCAAGCAAGTTTGAGAAAGAAAAAAATAAATAGTTTTATATTCATTGAACAAAGGTAAGCAAAGTGCGAAAGGACAGGACAATAACGAAGGCAACACAAAATGATTTCCGTGAAAATCTCGGATCCTCTACTTATCTATGTGGTGAACACAGCCATTTTAGCGGTAGGTGCGCCAACAATGAAAATTAACATAATTTTTCGTGTAGGTATTAAATAATAAAAGGAAGGTCTTAAAATAACTCGCCGAGACGCGACGTCTCTGTTACAACGTATCTACTTATCAAAGCTTTTGTGTAACTTCCATACAAGACGGTATTATATTCAATCCTGTCAGGTTTCCGGGAATTTTCCTCTCTTATTCAGGTAAGTAGCTAGGTACTTATATTTTCATGAATTCGCATAAAAGAATATATAATAGAAAAAAAGAAAAGATTCCGTTATCATTTCTTTTACCACTGTCTGTGAATCTTGGTTCTACGGAACGATGATTTTGGAGTTCGTAAATATGTATTTATAATTTTAATAGTCAACTTTTATAGGTTGATCGTAGAAATAGGTTTATCCACGGGAATGCACTACCTGGACAAGGGTTTCCTGTGTAGGACATAGAATACTTTTTACCAAATTTCATCCATATTCGTTCAGCCGCTACGGCGTGAAAATGTAACAGACAACCCAAGAAGAAGAAACATGTTACCTCTTTTACCGTTTTAATACCGGTTACGCTGACGGCACGTGTAAGATAGAGGTACTTAACTTTTTCGGTAACCGGTATTATTACTGGTTGTATTCAATTTAAGGTAACCATTATAATACCTGTAAAAAATATAAATGTTGTAACCGTAAAATACCTGTATTGCTTATACCGGGGTCGGTCCCAGCCTATAATGCACAACACAGAAAATCAGCAGCCATTATTAAAGGCTCAAACACGACCTTATGGCGGAGTTGCTATACTGTGGCGCAAGAGCGCCTTTGAAAATGTGTCTTTCGTGCAGTGCAAAAGTGTGCGTCTTGTGGCTATCAAAATATCGGTAGGCGGTAAATCTCTTTTAGTGTTCTCGGTTTACATGCCGACAGAGTCGATGGATAATCTTAGTGAATTTGTCGAGTGTTTAAGTGAGATTCACGCAGTTATAGAAAGTAGTGGTGTAGACGCGGTCTATATTCTGGGGGATTTTAATGCTCAACCGAATAGTCTATTCGGTGAAGAACTATTGAGTTTTTCGGCTGAAGTACAGTGGCGGTGCGCTGACGTTTGCCTGCTCGGTGGTGAGTCGGACACGTATACCTATATAAGTGATGCACATGGTTCTACTAGTTGGTTAGACCATTGCGTAGTGACAGACGCGGCATGGAACACTATTACAGACACTAGTGTGCTCTACGACGTGTCTTGGTCGGACCATTTACCTCTAATTGTAAAGTGTGATCTTAATTTATTAAGGCCAAAAGTTGCACCTGGACTACCTAAATGTAACAAAATAACATGGGGTGACAGAGACTTGCAGCAGACTGAGTTATATAGCAATTACTGTAATGATCTCTTGAAAAATTTAGACTTTCCCTTACAATTTACTGAATGTAGTAAAAGTAGTTGTAGAATTAAGGAACATGAAACCATTTTAGATGATATGTATGCGGAAATTGTGCGTATTCTCTGTGAAGGTGCAATCACCAGTAACTGTAAGAACGGAATACAGCGCAAAAAGCGTTACATAACGGGCTGGAATAAACATGTAAAGGACGCACACGGACAGGCTCGGCTTGATTTTCAAACCTGGACGTTGTTTGGTAGGCCGAAAAATGGTGATTTGTATGAAAAAATGGTGGAAAGTAGAAGGGTTTTTAAAAGTAAATTGAAATGGTGTCAAAATAATAAGGACCAAATAAAAATGAACATCATTGCAAGTCATCATGACGCAAAGAATTTTGGTAGTTTTTGGAAAGCCACGAACGGGTTGAATCCTAGGTCGGGTCTGCCTGTGAGTGTTGAGGGCCTTAGTGATCCTAATGATATCGCCAACCTATTCAGCAGAGCCTTTAAGGTTGGGTCTCCCCTAGGTACGTCGTCTGGCGGGCCGGAGGTGTTGGGGGGGTCCAAGGACATGCCTATTAGGTTTGCGGCCAGGGAGGTAGCTACTGTCATACGCAACTTAAAGAGAGGCAAGTCGCCGGGTCACGACAACCTAAGTATAGAACATTTACTTTATGCTGGTAAACACTTACCGCGAGTGCTAGCAATGTTTTTTAGCTTGTGCCTGAGTCACTCGTATCTTCCACTTGATTTACTTAAAACTATTGTTGTGCCCATTGTTAAAAATAAGACTGGAGATGCGAGTGACAAGAGCAACTACAGGCCTATATCCCTGGCTACCATCATTGCAAAGGTGTTGGACAGTCTGATTGATCAGCAGCTGGATAAGCACTTAACACTCAACGACGCGCAGTTTGGGTTTAAGCCACGTTTATCCACGGAAACAGCTATACTATGCCTCAAACAGACTGTTCAATACTATGCAAGTAGGAAAACACCTGTGTATGCATGTTTTCTGGACCTCTCCAAGGCCTTCGACCTCGTATCTTATGACTGCTTATGGAGGAAACTGTCAAATGTTGAGAACCTCCCAAGCGATATCATTAGGATGCTAAAGTATTGGTATAAAAACCAATACAATTATGTTAAGTGGGCGGGTGTCCTGTCGGATGCATACGGGTTGGAGTGCGGTGTGAGGCAGGGAGGAATCAGCTCACCCAAGTTATTCAACCTGTATGTAAACGAGCTGATTTGTGAGCTCAGCAATACCAATATCGGGTGCTCCATTAACGGGCACTGCGTCAATAACATCAGCTACGCGGATGATATGGTATTGCTGAGCCCATCGATCAGTGCACTTAGGAGGCTTCTTCGCATCTGTGAGGACTATGCGGTGGCTCACGGCCTCAGGTATAATGCGACCAAGAGCGAGCTACTGGTTTTCAAAGCGGGTAACAAATGTTATAATACTGTCCCACCAGTCACCTTGGGGGGCGCTCAGCTTTCCAGGGTCACGAAGTTCAAGTACCTGGGGCATTGGGTCACCGATAGTCTGTCCGACGATGCGGACGTGGAGAGGGAACGCAGAGCATTGGCAGTTCGATGTAACATGCTGGCTCGTAGGTTTGCACGTTGTACTAGGGAGGTGAAAATTACACTCTTTAGAGCGTATTGCCAATCTATGTACACGTGTGCCCTATGGGTCAGCTATACAAAAAGCTCGTACAATGCTCTGCGAGTCCAATACAATAATGCCTTCAGAGTTATGTTGGGGCTGC
Organism: Eupsilia transversa; assembly: GCA_914767815.1. Taxonomy (NCBI): domain Eukaryota; kingdom Metazoa; phylum Arthropoda; class Insecta; order Lepidoptera; family Noctuidae; genus Eupsilia; species Eupsilia transversa. The sequence goes on from OU611891.1 coordinate 11,269,910, forward strand.
CGCGCTTTTGCAGTGCGTCGGGGATGTTCGCCGAGAATGGCGTGCCAGATTTTTACGCACTGATGCGGACACGGATAGCATCCCTGATGCGGCGAGTGCGCGACAGCTCCAACAACTTGGTAGCTATAGTAGCCGACAGGATGGACAGTCCAATTATGTGGCAATGGATGACCACTCATCGTGCGTCATTCCATTATTTAAAATAAGTTGTTTTATTGTATTTTTTATGTATGTATGTTTTGTGTATAAAATTGTAATGTGTGTTGTTTATGGACTTATGGTCTGAAATAAATTTATTATTATTATTATTATTATTAAACACACGAGGGCCCAATCAAATCAATCTGCCTAGCCTTTTCCCAACTATGTTGGGGTTGAATTTCCAGTCTCACCGAATGCGGCTGAATACCAGCATATTACATGGAGTGACTGCCTATCTGACCTGCCTTATGTAAGCGGGCACGCCCTTTATGCCTGGAGGCTTTTGTCTAGATATTGGGTTTGGTTTACCTTTAGTTTTTATTTCTGCTTGAGTATTAGTTCTCGATGTTTTTGGTTGGTATACTGGCGTGTGCTAGCTGACATATGGCTGATCATTAAATGTATGTTTTGTGTTGCGAAAGATGAATGATTTTGCGTGCTATTGTATAGAATCAATTTTTCTAACTGAGTTGACAGCTGGGGAGTTTATTGCGCCACTTCTTCTTCCCAGCTAAAGCACTGGGAAGTGGTGAAGGGTGGGTGTTTTGGGGGACTGTCTTATGTAATTTTGACGTTCGAAAGGTGCTGATTCTCGGCCTAGACTTTTGATTCTTGATTCTTGATTCTTGAGCCTCACATCCCAGTTTCTGGGTAGCACAATACTCCTAAGACGTTATCAGACCTTTGAGCTCCTGATCTTTAAAAATCTACGGATGACAGCCGGGACCAATGGCTTTATAGTGATGATTTAAGGCTCGTTCACACCGGCGCGACTTGTCGCGCGACGCGACACCGGCAATTGTTCAATCGTGAAATTTTATTAGAAATTGTATTGTTAAAGTCGCGTCGCGCGACAAGTCGCGCCGGTGTGAATGAGCCTTTATGCTAGACCGTCACGGGCGCGACAGGGTCTGCCCAATTTGTAGGGACCAAGACTCGCCCGGACACGAATGCTGTATGCTTTAGCATGAACTGCTTTATATATAATTTATTTATTTATGTAACAATTGCTTGCTGCACTTACAGTAAACACCAAAGCACGCAGCAAGCCAACAAAATAACATTTAGCTAAAAAACCTCATGCAAACATTTAAAATAGATTTACAGATTTACATTTATACAAGGTGGAGACGGCAATGCAACAATAAATTAAACAGTGCATAGTAATATCTAATGACGTTCCCAGTCTGCATATGAAAATTCAATCAAAGATCTCCAATAGTTTAGTCACTATAGCTAGTCAAAGATTTGCAAAACACATAGTCGATCCGACACTACTGTTTAGTTTGTTAGAAAAAATCGCTTTATTCATTTCAATGTAAGGATTTATTTGATTTTTCCTAAATACTCTCATGCATTTTTATTGCCAGTATTTTAATTTATTCTTGTACTGTCGTCTCCACATTGTATAAAATGTTAGTGAAGTGTCTCGCCCACACTTCGTCACGGCTCGCGCCCCACACGGACTTATAGTATAAATCATCCCTTATATAGTTTTCCGAGGCACGGAGGGGTCGATATGTAATGGATGGTCACCCATCCACGAACCGATCGCGGCAAACCTAGCTTAACATTCGATCGAACCGTGTGGCTGTTATTATTTAGCCACGAGCCACGACAACACACCATACTTTAATAAATTAATCAACGGCCCCGAACACTCAACAGCTACCAGCCCCAATTACAATGTACACGATATAATAATTAAACAATTCAGTCTAAATTGAGCTTGCATGTCATTTCTTTCTCCGGCCCCTGATTGGCTGATACAATACCCAGTAATGGTAGCATATAATTTTGGCGCAATTAACTCCAATCATATTGATTAAAATGCGGTGGATGCGGTGGGCACGATCCGCCATTTTGGTTTTCTATAAAACTAGCCGTGCCCCGCGGTTTCATCCGCCGTTTATTTGGTACCTCGTTAACATAAGCATGCACAGTTGAGCGCTTCTTGGTAATACTCGGTTCTAGTCAGGCGGCCGCCCTCGGTCCCCAACCCACCGTGTCGCATCGCATCGCCCCCCAGCGCAATTAGGTTAGCGTTCTTTCTGACTTTTTTATTTTTGCTCGGCTCCTTAGGGTTGTAGCGTGATGTTAAATAGCCTATAACTTTCTCCAAGAATTAGGCTATCAAATGCAAAAAGAATTTTTAAAATCTGACAGATAGTTGCCGAGATTAGCGCGATCAAACAACAACGATTAACTAGCGCCCCGCTCCTACTTCGCAAGGTTTTTACGACTTGACAAAACATCGAGATATCTTAGTTATATGAAAGTTTAATAATAAAGTGTTATACACATAAACCTTCCGGAATAAATTCTCTAAATGTTGGTGAAAAGCTAATTAAAATCTGTCGCGTGGTTTAGAAAAACAACGTGGACAGACAGACAAATATGTAAAGATAATAATTGAATTATTATTGTGGGTTTTAATTGACTTGCTAAATTGATGTGTTGTTTTTCTGGCAGCTAGTTATTTTGGAATATTAATTTAGCTTGAATACAATTAATATTGATTTTGGGTTGTGTTTTTGTGTAAGTGTTTCGGTTGGATTGTGTAAATATGAAACGAGTAGTTATCATAACATATTATGCCTTGCGTTCACTAAAATTTAAATCAACTGTTTAGATATTTAATCAGTTCTATGTATATAATTTCCTTAGAAAAGTTGACATGAACCAACTGTTTAATACCTAACCGGTGGTTTGAATGTTGGTGAACACAGGCCTTAATATATTATTTATTAATGTAATGAGATCGAGAGCCGATTTTACAATCGTCAGATAACTTTTATCTTTACTTTTTTTTTGACATTACTTGTTATATGTCACTACTGTTTTTTGTATTTCTAATGATTGGACATTTATTTTATGCGGTGTAAATGGAATTTCAATTTAATTTTGGAATTGAATATTATTTGCATGCCCATGAGACGGTAGAATATGGAGGACTACTTGTTTGTTTGTATGTTACGCTTTCACGCTAAAACAGCTGAACAGATTTGGATGAAACTTGGCACTTGGATAGACCTTGACCTGTAAAAGGATATAGGCTACTTTTCATCCTGGATCGCAGAAGAAGTCGTACGCAACAGCCCGTTAATGGTATTTGTCTTAATTTATTCTTTCATTAAAAGATTGGTACTGAAAACAGTATGTTATTATGTCAGAATCATCGCGATGATGTTCACAGAATATCTTGTGGGATGATAAGAAAAATATTTGTTCACGAAAATAAAAATAACTTTACTCTTAAAGGCTCGTACACATTGGCGCGACTTGTCGCGCGACTCGACACCGGTAATTGTTCAATCGTGAAGTTTTATTAGAAATTGTATTGTTAAAGTCGCGTCGCGCGATAGGTCGCGCCAGTGTGAACGAGCCTTTACTGTCAGCAATCAGATGAGCAATCCTATCTAATAGTACCTACTACTGAAAGAAAGACTTGTTACATCCGTAGTAAAATAAACTTTATTAGAAGATCTTGGAGGATTCAACTCAAAGCTGCAATTATCTTTCTTCAAATGGCCTTTCCAGACATTGTCCTGCATTTTTAGACTCCTATTGGACCGAAACCGGTATAATCAATACGAGATTTTTTTCGGTTACAACATTTATATATGTTTTACAGGTATTTTAAAAGGTTACCTTAAATTGAATACAATCAGTATTAATACCGGTTACCGAAATAAAAATTACTTACACGTGCCATCGGCATTAGTAAAGAGAGCGCATCGCCTGTATGTGTGTATCCGTTATTAAAACGGTAACCTACCTGTCTTTTCTTCTTGGGTTACCCAGATAGCGGTAATCTTAGTCGTAAAAGCATCCAAAATTCTTCGATACCTGTAGCGTAATTTATAAAGGTTTTCGGTCCCTGTCTTAAGGTATAACTATAATGTTTGAACTTTTAAAGAGTGGTCTCTTTTTTGTTTCCAATGAGTTTGTTTCTGCATTTTTTCTCAGCGATCATCAGTATTAAATTCTTCTCAGCTATCTACCAAAACAATGACATGTAAAAGAAATCTACTTACGGAAATAAATTTATTTTCATTATTTCACGCGTTTGTAACTTTTTCCACATTTCTTTGCGTTATAACGTTGCTGCACATCCTCGAACCTGTACCAGCTTTTCCTACACCCACGTGGAAGCACGTGGAAGCACCCACGTGTGAAGAGATGGAATAAAGTTCAAATAATTCACATGTTAAGTTTAAAAGTTTTATTTCACGGTGGCATTTACATAGTGTGAGGAAAGATCAGAACTTCTTTGGACGATTGCAAAAACTTGGAACTGCGGGTAAAGCACATCGTTTGAAATAAACTAGAAGACTATTTTCAATTTGTTATTGGCAAATGATTCTGTTCAATTATTATTATATTACTTTATTTCAGACTTTTCATTAAGAAACATCCATATTTCTGTTAGTAAGTACTTTGGAACTGTGTTAGTAAACCACAAAAACTAAAATTAAATAAAACAATGACATCAAATAGTGTCTAATAAAAGGATTATCTATCAATGACTCAATCAATTGAAATCAATGCATCGACCTTATACCGCAGAATTCAAAACGGGAGATATTCAAAACTTATCGGGCTTCATAAAATGCACACAAAAAAAATGAGCCTCTTTTTGGCATTTTTGGCATTTCACAGTTGATCTCAGTTACTAATCTAGGGTACCCCGCCCAAACGGGTAGGGTGAGGTTACAACTGACCGACCACGCACGAGCCGCATTGGTCGCAGTAAATACTCATGCTAGGGCATCCCGATAAAATAGGTTAGGTAAGGTAAGAACTAGCAAACACGCGCGAGCCGAGCGACCTAAACGAGCGCTGCCTTAGCAGCGGCCGGCGGGCGCTATAGGTACATCCAATTTGGCCGCAGGTACTTGGCTATTTAATATCTGGACCCCAAAAGAAGGAATTATTCACGCATTCATTGGCCATTTGTAACTAGTTTGGTTTTTGTAAAAAAAACTAAAGCGATCGAATCCGAATGAACACAGATGAAAACCGTTTTTATAAAAAAGCTAGCCAATTCATTGCCACACAGCAATATGAATACATATTACCAGAATAATCTACAACTAAGTTTACTCAATGAATTACAAAACTATACCGACCCATTAATAAAACGTTGAGTAATTCTCAATCGCTCCATTCCGTTTGACTCCAATAAGATAAACAAACAATTTTAACAAATGTAGTGGGAAAATAAACAGTGTGTCTGTGGCATTATTTTGAGAACAAAACACTGGCGGCACCTGGCAACTTAGCGTGTCATGGAAATTGACTAAAAATAAAACGTATCAAAGGGGACTTTGGAGACAATAGATAATTAAATCAGAAGTTAAAGATACATGGTACATTAGCAACTTTATTTACTGACCTTGATAATAGTGAAAACTGACCTACTTTAAAAAAAAAACTGCCTAAAAGCACAATCAGCATGGTATAATTATACAGCGTCTCTCAGAAAATGATCAGCTATCCCATACAAAACTTCAAATGTATGGGACAGCTGATAACTTTTCGCGATTACGGTTTTGATTTCTCATTCAAAGTCTTAACTATAACCACACACTGTTTTTAGCAGAGCGTCCAGCGCTCGGCGTGGCAACACGTTGTGTTGTCACGTCGGGGTTTTTAAGACTCTTTAGGAATAGTTAAGCGGAATAGGTTACTAAATACCTATATATCTACGTCTATTGAATTTTACATAAAACGATTTTGTGTAAAATTTAACTACATACACACCGTGTCTACAAAATCCATTTGGTGGGAGATAATTTTGAATACTGTAATACTACTGAATATTCTCTTTACAATGTCAAAGTACCACACTGCTTACTCTGTCGTCACAAAGAAGACGCGACGAAGATCGTAAACGTCTTAGTACTAAAATTAAATGGTGAGCTCCTTAATCACGTGATGCGCCTATTGTCGGGCAAATTGTGTGAAGATTTACTGGTGAACTGATTGAAGGAAGGAGGGAAAAGATTTAAAGTTTTTCGTTGAGCTCTTTAAGTTCTGAGTTGAGCTACACGATTACTAACAAATGCGTGCACTGACTAGACAGAGCCACTCATATCTGTGTGGGCGAATCTTTCCTCAAAAAATAATCTCAGACACTAATCTGCGTGGTACTAAAATGGCCAGCACCTTAATTGCGTAACACATGATCAATCACAAGCTGAATCGTTTTGAAACAGATTGTTAATAAGATCGAAAATTCTGCTCAACAACGTAATGAATGTTGTTGAACAGCTGTCAAAATTGAACAGATTAGTCTTAATCGTTTACAAAAATGTGTTACGCATTTAGATAGCTTATCAAGATTATGTCTGGACTTTAAAAGAGACTGTGATAAATAGTAATTTATATTTTTCGTCTAAAAGTGTTTTTTGAACCAATTGTCAGAAATAAGTATAATTTATCATTTTGAATTTACGATTATGATTTTGTTAAGATCCGCCCAATCGAAGAAAAAATTTGATGCGTCTGAGGTGGTATGGTCATGTTATGAGAAAGCACGAGGAACACATGACTAAGCAAGTCCTCTACATGAATTCAGGTCCAAAGACATGAGGTAGGCCCGTTCACACTTGGGTGTCTGTAGTCAACAACGACCTGAAGCAAGCCCAATAAAATGACTCGACGACCCAGAACCGAAACATCTGGCGAAGAATGACGAGGAGAGCCGACCCCAAATAAAATGGGATAAGGCTAGGCAAAGAGAGAAATTATGGTTTTTCTAAGGGGAAGAGTTTTTCGGACGACCGATTAAGCAATGGATACATTTTTATGACATTTAAAATCGTTGCGCAATCTGCCTGTTGAATGATGTTGTACCTACATGAAGGAGCACATAAAGGTTAACCAAGGATCCATGAAATTTAATCCAGTCGTGAGGATACCCCATTCGGATAGAACAGATAAAGAATCCTTTACAAGCGGAGGGTTCAATCAAAATCAATTAATCAATCAAAAGTCACAATACAGTCCCCCAAAACGCCCACCCTTCACCACTTCCTAGTGCTTTAGCTATGGGAAGAAGAAGCTGGCGCAACAAACTCCCCAGCAAAACAGCTGTCTGTTCAATTAGAAAAAAAAAGATTCTATACAATAAAGAAGTATCTATGAGCCAAATGTCTAATTTTAGCTTTATTATTTTGCTATTCGATTTGCCAACCCATGTGGTGAATTATGGCTCACCCACAGTGCGGAAGCCTATTTCCCAGCAGTGAGGAACGTTAAAGGCTGACTAGGCTTATCATTTTGCTACCCAAACTAATCCTTTGACAAGATTCTGGGGTGCTTTTTCAAAATTTTGTGTTGCTGTAAGCCTGTCCATGTAGTATTTTATTTATTTTAAGATAACAAAGTGAGACGTGTTTTTTTTTCACTTGCTTCACATGGGTGATTATCTTCAGAAAGGTCAGGTGCGTAGTACTTGCAACTGGCGTGCGTGTATGACCAGGGGCCTAAGTCTACTAATTTATAAACATTACAATGGTCTCTCAATGGTGAGTTTTTGACAGTTTTTGTATGGCAAATCTGTCAAAAATTCACCATTGAGAGATGTTCTAGATGCTATGTTAGTACTTAAATTCTACTACCGACATGACCGGTTTTCATATGATGCCTCATTATGGGGCTTTCGTCAGGCCCATCACTAATAACTTTCAGGAGGCTGTTGCTACTGTCCTGCAACCTTGCGAGGAGAGACAGAAGCAACATTTATGTATGTGTATTTTTTGTGACAACAATGTGTGTAGGTATGTGTTATTCACATCAAAACCCAACTAAAAGACTCGAACACTTTATCACCGCTCAAAAATTCCCAAGGGATTACGACCGCCTTCCGACGACCAGCTATTTATAATCTTTCAGTTTAAGACATATACCTACTTGAGACAAACTCGTCGCATATAAACTCATATAAATGACATTCCTTGTGGCCTGAACGTGGAACAAGAATTATAGCTTCACGTCCTATTTGATGAATTCAGGCATACGAATAACCAACCAGTTCAAGATGACCCATCCTCGCACTTATGTTTACCGTCAACTCTACTTTAATGTAAGACGTGTTATACTTTGTGGGTAGGCGGACTAGGAAATTCGGGAAAGATGGACAGTCCTATTTGAGTAGCTAGGACTAGCAGCACCCTAATTGCGTAAAACATGATTAATCACAATCAAACAGATTGCTAATCTATAGCTTCATAAGTTCGAAAAAAAAATCTGCTTAACAACGTAAATAACACAATGAATGTTGTTGAACTGTCAAACTGAAACAGATTAATCTTAATCGCTTACGAAAAAGTGTTAGGCAATTAGTTAGCTCATCGTACTGCACTGTTTTAAAGAATCATTGTAAAGTGTCTTGATAGTGCAAAGGATCGCTACGTCACCATATCGCGTATGTGATACGAGACTATGCTTTCTGGAGGTGAATTAAGGTTTTCGGTTATGAGAAGCAACCTGTTACTTCCTTACCTTAAAATGAAATTCGTCGGCAATAACGGCATCACCGAACCGTTGTTCTCATCCACGTAACATACATAATTATATCCTCTATGTCCGCTCATTGAAGCTAATGGGAATGCTGATGTTTAGAGAATACTAGCGCTATCGCATTAAAAATAATAAAAGTCATACAAACTAAATCCAACTATGACAAAAAAGGCAACTAAAAAGGTTGACATTGTTTTTTGTTCATTGCTTTATGTCCTCTAGCGGGCGCCATATTCAATTTTATGTGACGTCACTTAGCCTTTACCAGCGGACAATCAAGACGCTTCCAACGATACCTCATTTGTCAAATTATTATGAGTCGTTTAGAAAGTATGAGGGAACAGATGAAAATACATACATGCATACCGGTCAAAATCATAACCCTCCTTTTTGCTTCGCTGTAGTCTGGTAAAAAAGTCTTCAGATATCCAGATTAGGTTAATAATACGATTTCATCATAATAATTATCCGTAGATCAGATTCCCGCTAAAATCCCGACGTTTGGTAATACTATTAGCGGGTCTTGCAAACTTGGGCGACAAATCGCAAAGTTAAGAGCGCGAGCTTAAACAAAGGAGTTTGAATCTTATCCTGAGGCATACAAGATTTAAACTCCATAATCAGTGAAATTATTAACACGTGTACTAATAAATTAAACTGCGAGATGAGTTGTTATATTATTATTTTAGAAAAGCAAATGCAAAGTCGTGAATATACAACAGATATTCGAGTTTGCAAAACAAACAATTTGTTCGGATTATAGAAATATCTGGTACGGAATGGGGTGGCTAAGGGTGTCGCGAATGTAGAATTGATGTTAACTAATTTGCGAGTATCTGCTTATGTGTTATAATGTTCCTGTCGTTTTCTTATAAACAACTTACTTTACAAATAAAGCTTAGCTATTTAAGTAGACTTCATAAGGAGAATTGCAGTCGACAGAATGTCATTCGCCATTTTGTTTTTATTTTAATTCATCCTTTTTGAGCTGCAGGTGCAGCTCGTGGCTCAGTAATAACAGCGGTTATGCTACGCTTGCCGATGTTGATCCGTGGATGGGTGACCATCTTTACGTATCGAGACTCATCCGTGGCTCGGAAAGCACGTTAAGCAGTTGGTTCCGGCTGTCATTCGTTGATCTTTGACAGTCGTTTAGAGTTGTTCGAAGCCCGAAATTCTGACAACCAGTCTTACGAAGGGGTATCGTGTTACCCAGTAACTGGGTTGTGGAGGTCAGATAGGCAGTCGCTCCATGTAAAATACTGGTATTCAGCTGCATCCGGCTAGACTGGAAGACGTCCTCAGCATAGTTGGGAAAAGGCTAGGCAGGCAGTTTTTTTTAAATTCATCTTTTTTCTACGAATAAACTCTTTGGTTGGTAGTAACGGTTTGGTTGGTAGGTGTTCTAAGTCCACCTGGCTAGCTACCACCATCATATCTAAGTCTGTCGCCATAACTAAATAAAAATAAATGTTAGCAGCATTGTTGTGTTTCGGCAGTTAGAAATAAGATAGCCAGTTCCTCTGTGGTTGAGGATTCCGGGTGAAGCTCGCTTCCACCTTCGGCCTGATTATCACTTACCAGCACGTCAGATTCAGGCCAAGAGCTTCCCCGTCGTAGTTTAAAAAAAACTGTTTTCTTTCTTGAAGAAGGCAATCTCAAAATCAAACAATTTAAATCATTTACTAGAGCATTCAATTCAAGATTCATTTGCTAAGCTATTATGCATACAACACACATAGGTAGAAAGCTACCTTACTTAGTATACAACTACATCCCTTGAAAAGTCTCTTTTATCAGACCAGTCGCCAGCCATCTTAAACCCAAGCTCGAAGATTCCCGAGAAATCCCGAAGCTTCTCCGAAGTCGCACTAAGCTACAGTTAGTTAGTTTTTAATTAAGATTGAGAGTAATCTACCGATTGTCCAGTGAACCGGTTAAAGTCATCAACGAGTAAGTGAAAAGTCCTCGAAGAGACAATTATCGGAAATACTGTTTTACTTTACCGTATTTTAGTTTCTTTCATTTTGTTTTAGTATCCGTACCTACAAGAATATTACTTAGGCGAATTGCATAATTTTTTTACCGCATTGCGGGATGATTAAACAAAAGTTTCAGCAAGTTTCAATAATAACACAACAACACGCCTGTATTAACCGAAGGGTTAGGCAGAGATGTATCTATAGTACACCCACATTTCGCCAGTTTTGTTTTAAGTCCCATGTAATAGGGGGCGAGCCTACATCAACTGGGCTGAAAACCAGACTCCGGACTGCTACTAAGAAATTCCAGATGGAAACATTCAATAACACTTTGCCTGACCCGAAAATCGAACCCAGGACCTCATGCTCTGCAGTAGCACTTTCGACTACTGACCCCAACGAAGTAATAAAAAAATTGTGCTTTATTATTGAAACTGCCTGTTTCAATAATAAAGCACAATTTTTTTATTACTTCGTGTAGAATCAGTATTGCGTAATATTGTACCATAATAAATTGAGGTAGGTCTTCTTCACACGACAATGTTATTATCTAAAAATTGTTGATCGCTTGAGTGCAAAGTGTAATTCAATCAATTTATTTTATAACCCCTTATTGCCCCAATGGAGCTCGTGGCTAAGTAATAACAGCCGCACGGGTCGATCGATCAAGTTAAGCTACGCTTGCCGGGGTTGGTCCTTGAATGGGTGACCAACTTTACATACCGAGACTCCTCCGTGCTTCGGAGCGCACGTTAAACCGTTGGTCCCGGTTGTCATTCGTGGATATTTGACAGTCGTTACGGATCGTCAGAAGCCCGAAAGTCTGACAACCAGTCTTTCCAAGTGGTATCGTATTACCCAGTATCTGGGTTGTGGAAGTCAGATCGGCAGTCGCTCCATGTAAAATATTGGTATTCAGCTGCATCCGGTTAGACTGGAAACCGAGCCCAACATAGTTGGGTAAAGGCTAGGCAGATTGATATCCAATAGTCACTATAGCTAGTCAAAGATTGGCATAACCCATAGCCGCCCATCACTATACTATTTAGGGCGAATTTCACCAATGAAAACTGAACGCGATCAGCACATAAACGACGTTTAAGAGCTGTCAGTGTCATTATTTTCTTTGTAATATTGACACTGACAGCTCTTGAATTCGGTTTAGATGTGCTGATCGCGTTCAGTTTCATTGGTGAAATCAGCCCTTAGTCTGTTAGAAAAATCATTTTTTTAATTTCAATGTTAGGATTTATTTGATAGTTCCTAAATAAATACTCCTATACAATAATATTGCTAGTGTTTTCATTTATTATTGTATTGTCGTCTCCACATTTTAGACTAGATAATGAGATAGACAGATGATAATGACGTCACAATGTATTAGAATAAGCTCTGTGCCTTAACACCTGTGTAAACGATTAGCCATTTAAGCAAATACCTAAGTGATTTGTATTAGATATGAGGATAGGGGAAAACCTACATGTCTGCAAACATTTGAACAGTACAAATGGCATTCTTATCGCTAAAACTGATTTCTTGTAGTCAACATCCGTAATGGACAAAAATCATGTAAGGAAAGATAAGGCGAAGAATTGGCGCTTTGTAATAAGAATCCAAAATCAGGGTAATTGATCCCTATTTTATGTAGGCCATGATAATGACCATTACCACAAACAACGCTTAACTTGGTTCGTAGATGATCTAGGGATATTTTTTTTTGAGTCGTTCGTAGTTCAACAAGGACACTCTGATACGCCAAAACTAAGCAATAACACTTTTTACAAAGAAAAAAACAAACGTCTTAAAAAAAATACTTACTACAAAGTGAAAAATAACTTTAATTTCGAAAGGCGGTGTGTTTCATTTTGCATTTTCGTTTTTTGCCATCGACTTCCGAGATTAAAGTTATTTTTCACTTCATAGCGTTTTTTGTTAGAAATCGGTGGTTTTTTTATATGAAGTTTTTATTTTTCACTTTTTAGTTGTGGTGGGTGTGGGTTGTGGAAGGAAGCTATCATAACATCAACCACATGAACTAAGTGGGAAACATACGAAATATTGAAGCTAACTCAAAACCCACCCAAGCAAAGTTATTAATAAAAAAATCAAATCAAAAATATTTTTCGTTTTGAGGTTTGACAACAGAACAAATGAAATAGTTTTGTAAAAACGAGACAAATCAATCAAATCAATTCTTTTTATTTGATTTTTTTTATTTTGTCTTTTTATCTGTTGTATGATAATTATTGTGTGCCTTGTTGTTTGTGTTAATCAAATGTATTTTGAAGTTTTTCTATACAGGCATAGTTTATCCTAAACCTTCCCTTCTAAGGTAAAACTTATCCATTAGCGTAACAAATCCTCTAAGTCCAAAACGAATCAATAATACTCTCCCGCAAACTCTAAACATCCAAGCTCTTCAAAACGTACAGTAGACAATTAATACGTTCATTTAGTAGCAGCGACAATTCTGCCGGTGACAGGACATGCATCATATCTCTTAGTTTGTTTGTCTGTCTGTGTTGTTAAAATATACGAGTTCTTGCACTCCAGCTTGTACATAAATCAACGCTGCCTAGCGGCTTATTAATTTTATGATGTTGCTTTGCTGGATGTGCCTGGGAAATGTACGGAAGGTGCCATAATTATTCATCCACCTGAACAAAATTTTCGGGTGGATGGATCCTTAAATTTAGGCACCGTGTGTACAGTGATGTTATTGCTTTTAGCTGCTCTTACGCTTGGTAGAATTACATGATCAGTTTATACAGCATGCATCAGATAAGTGTGGTAATATTCTAAGGGTATGGTCCAGACTATCAAACCCTGTCGTTAAGTGCATTTTAAGTTTTCTATCTTCTGTTAAAAACCTTAATTTAGCTTTTCAGTATCTACCACAATAATAAACTCTTATCTAGGTCCTATGAAAGTGGTTGTCTATGGGTTTCGTGAAAGTAGAAGAGATTATTAGTTGCATCCCGGCGCCGTCTAGTTTATTTAACATTAAGCTGTAAAACTGTCAAAGATACACAGAAATGGGTAAATTAAATATATAATTTTTAACTCAAACTGATACGGATCCTCCTTCTATCTGTAGTTGCTTAACACTTCTCAATTTTTGTAAGTTTAAGCCCAGGTAGGCACCAGCGTTTTTTTTTTCGGGCACTGAATTTACTACTCTCTGTATTGAGCCGAGCATTGAGAATCCAATTGAGCATATCCCAGCGCGTCAAGCAAACACACTATTGGATTTTCAACTGTCAGCTCTAAGCAAAGCATTGAAAATAAAGTACGCGAAAAAAAATGGTTGCGATAAAAATATGCCCGAACCTGGGCATAATGTCAATCCGATCCCGCCTGTCCCTTGCTGTCCGCCAGCGACGCGATGCCCTAAGCATAGGACTGTACCTCACAGGGGCTGCCCTTAGCGTGTAGTCACTTAGTTTTTAAGTTTTATGCCCTGCCTGGGGGCCTTAATTTATTCAGTCATCCACAGGAAAGTCCGGTTAAGCAGCCGACAGCCTCCTAGGTTGATCTGCAAGATGCCATTCCCAAAAAACATACAAAATGGGCATAATGTCTAGGAGAGTCGTATCCAGTGGTTAGATTATGTGTGACGGCAATAATATAAGATTGTATCTGAGGTGCGATTGTTGAGGCTTGCACTCTCAGGAAGATGCAAGATTTCTGGTACACTCGGTGAGAATTATTCACTTTCGTAACTTGAATTTATGGCTTTATTTTCTGAATTCTCTTTGATGAATTTCAGTTTTTGTAATTTTCAAAACCAAGGTTTTTTTTTTAATTGAGGCGGTATACCGACCTTATTGATGATGTTCTTCAGAAAGGTCAAGTGCGTAGTACTCGCAAGCGGCGTCGGTGTATGACCAGATACATTTTATTTTATTTTTATAAAATAAAATATATCTGAAATAAATATGTATGTGTTTATGTGTATGTGAATAAATATGTCTGAATATATATGAACGTTAAAGAAGCAAAAGGATTATGTAAGGATCGTAGCAGGTGGCGCTCTATAGTTTCTGCCTACCATGGGAAAAAGGCGTGAGTTTATGTATGTGACGGTAAATACCTTTTGTTGGTGATGACGTCAGATCTCATCTTCTTTAATTATATAAACTAAAAAATACGAAAATAAAATGGGCAGGTTAAATAAAGACAACAGATAAACAGGGTTAAATGGAAATGACTTTAGAGATATTCAGAGGAACTTATAGTTTTTAATGAACACTTAGGGCGTTTGTGCACTACACGGAATTTTACGGTCGGGCATTCCGACTTTCAAGTAAATATCACGTGATCCGGAAATATAGGAATGAGATTTTACATCCGGAAGGTAAAATTACGTGTAGTGCACAAACGCCCTTAGAGTAAATAAAAAAAAAATCTTTTAATAACACTTCCAGTCTATGAAAGTGTCAGCTAAACAGACCATTGCCTTACTATAAAACAAGTTGAATCAACTTAACCTCCTCTCCGCTGACTGTACAGAGGACAACTCTATTTGTACCCGCCTCACAAAGACGGTAGGAGGGTACTATTAAATACTGGTTTCGCGCAAATGTTATAAATATTGTGACCAAAATAGAAAGACTGAATGGCTCAATTTAGACTGGAAGCTGATCCCATCATAGTTGGGAAAAGGCTTGGCAGATTGATTGATTCAACTATAATAATTATCATCATGAAGTTGCAAATATTTATTATTTTTGATTTCATAATTAAAATTTCACAAGACATGGGGGGGGGGGCTATGTCCCGCCGTGGGATGTTGAATAATGTAAGAGTCTCTGTAGAGCCTCTGTGGTCTAGTGGTTAGACCACCTGTCTCAGACCCAGAGGTCCCGGGTTCGATTCCCAGGAAAAATTTCTGCTCAGTTTGGCTGGTGGTAGGGCTTGTTTTAAGTCCGCCTGGCTAGCTACCACCATCTTATCTAAGTCTGTCGCCATAACAACAATGTTACCAGCATTGTTGTGTTCCGGCAGTAAGAGGTAAGATAACAGTTCTTCTGTGGTAGAGAATTCCGGGTGAAGCTCGCTTCCACCTTCGGCCTGATCATCACTTACCATCAGGTGAGGTTCAGGCCAAGAGCTTCCCCGTTGTGGTTATATAATAGTGCTAGAGTTCTCACGGTCGTATTTTATGCTTGGCTCTATAGGTACCGACAGTTAAAAATCGAGTGCGCGATCCAATGCGCGAAAAAAATCGCTGCGATAAAATATTGCTCATGCGAACCTGAGCTTAATTATATACATACTTTATAATTCGGCGATTCCAAAATCATGACACAAATTATGACAGCCGATTGGTCGCCAGCGAGTAGCTGGCGATCTATGGCATCACAACGGGCTCAATTAGAATAAGTCAAGCTGCGCTAATTATTTTTTAAATATCACAGCATTAAGGGTCCCCAAGACAATAAGTTGCAATGTTTAATTTTTACGTGATTGATACACATTGATGCGCAAATTGATCGTCTACCAAATGCAATTGAAGCGATTGACAATATAAAGGCTCGTTGGCGCGACTTGTCGCGCGACGCGACTTTAACAATACAATTTCTAATAAAACTTCACGATTGAACAATTGCCGGTGTCGCGTCGCGCGACAAGTTGCGCCAGTGTGTACGAGCCTTTAATATAAAATTGCAATTGATCGTTTTGGGGATCCTTCGCGCCTTTTTGGCCTTAATGTTCCTTTTTATTGTTTATATTTTCTGTGCGTGTCCTTAGGGACACTTTCGTTAATTTTTTTTTTCTTTAAATACTTTTGGCTTTACTTCAGCCAATTGTTTCATTGCAGTAGGTAAATATAGTACTCATCCTCCACATAAACTCATCATCATTTGCTTAGCCTTAGTATACTGGTAGACCAGTAATTTACATGGAGCGACTGCATTTATCTGACCTCCACAACCCAGTTACTGGATAATACGATACCCCTCGGTACAACTTCCACACCCCACACAAAGTTCCCTTCCACGTAAAGTTTGGAACTAAAATCCTGTTGTGAGTATCGTGGGGTACAGTGGGCATAAATGACATATACTTCAACTTTTAAGTTTCTTACTGGAAACGCAGGCAGGCTTATTACTATTTAGGGACACTAAAAATACCTTAAAAGCAAAGCATTTTCATTTCAAAAGGCTTTTGAAAAAAACTGAAAACGTGAGCAATAACGTGGTTAAAAATAATACCCACTATCAAAAAGATCTGGCAATTTATTTTGACAGCTTAATAATACCCTCCAAACTATATTATTTGGTGACAAAAGCTTTCCTTTGTGTAAACGCAATAAAGATAAAATTTAAGGGGTTTTCCGTTAGAAATTACTTAGGTTAGGGATAGTTTAGACACAATTGAATGACGAACAAAAGGAGAATGGATTCAAAACAGCTGGCTCGAGTGAGGCTTGATTGCTGTGTATTTGGGTAAGTAGTTGCTAGACTATATGCGAGGATATTGTTAGTGTACTGTGGTCGGTGACTGAGGATAAGTCACAAGTGTCTGTTTGTGCCATATTTGCACAATCAGACACACGGTAGAAGCCTGAAGGAATTTGATAGATGATGAGAGGCATCGCTATGTCACGCTGTGATACAGTTATTAACTTTTGTAGCTATCATCGTTTCTATCGTAATTATTTAATTATCTTTTCGCAAATCTGCTATTACTTAAGGATACTGTTTCGTGTGGGGGCTCTCTTATTTCTCTCTTCGACCAGGAACGTGGGCTAGGCTTACTATCATCATTGCTGGATAAATTTGGGTATACCTAGGGTGACGCCACTAGAACTGCTTTTATTTTTATCATCTTTATTGCTGACCCACCTACCTACTAACCAATACAATCCAATATCTTGTAACATGCATAGTTCAACAACCTGGATGCCGGATATCCAACGCTCATTTTATGAGCAGCTTGTAAAGTTTTATAGGTAACGATTCCAAAAAAAAAACAATAAAACAATTCGATTTCTTAAAAATGTATTTATTTTTCATTTTATTGTGCTTTTCAATATTTAGTAAACGGACATTTCGTCCATGAATTTTAATTACATAAGTGTTGCAACTCTCGATACTATACAAAATGAAAAAATAAAATTGAATAAAAAATAAATAGTTATTACTTAAATTAAATATGAAAACAGAAATAAAAACAAAAACAACATTTTTGATGACCGAATAATATTTTCCATTTACAATACAAACGAAATACTTGGTTTTACGATAGGGAAGAAACGTTAAAGAAGAAATATAAAAGCAGAATGAAAGACTTAATAAAATTGATGCTAAACAAAAAGCAGCGAACTTTGAATACTTTTAAGAGCTGTAAAAACAAATCGACGGATAGGAATTCGATACATTAACTTTAGCACCAAATGACAAAATCAGATAGTACAATCCCTTCAAAGAAAATCTGTGTGATATATTCGAATGAAAAGTGGTACCTTTAATATGATATGATTATAAAATTCAACTTACTATTCTTAAATAATTCATTTAACTACAATTTTGTACATTATCTACAAATTCAGAAATTCATTTACATCATCCTTTCATAGTTTTTACACGTGATCAATCGTTAACTTGATAGGTTTCACAATTATTGTGATAATTTAAGGACTAGTTCGAAACTTACTAGGACGAAACCGCTATAGCTACCTAAAAATATGGTCACATGAATTTTGTACAAAACCATCGCTATACCAGCTAATAAAAATAACGATTTCATCAAAATATCGTATCGCTAAAATCTAGAGGGACAGACCTTCTACCAAGCAATAAATTTTGTACAATTGTGTAGAAAAGTAGTCCCTGAGACGTTTAAGGTTCATAAATATTCGACAGTAACTAATATTCAACGATTAAGTTCACCGTCTCGGAAGGCATGAGAGAATTGAGGCCGCTGAATAAGTTAGGCCATGAAAGATAAAGTAAAACTACTAAATGCAAAATTGATTACATTAACTGTGATTCTTCACCATTCACTTCGTCACTGGAACAGTTATGGCACGACTGTCACATGAGTAACCGCGAACATGACATGTCTGTTCATGACATCGGTATCTCGGCAGACAATCGGTGTCTGGAGGATGCCCTCGTACCACACGTCCCGCACGTATTATTACTATAGCCGGAATCGGAACCGAATGAAGAATCCCCACTTGGAGGCTTCGGCGAAGCCCGGGGCCCTCTCCAACAAGCAATTCCTGGCAGCTCACCACCAGGCCAGGCACCTCCCGCACTCATTGGCAGAGGCCCTTGCGGCCTCGCACCAACCGTCCCAACTTGAGGATACAATCTCAGGAGAGCATCCAAAAGAACTCCTTCGTGAAACTCCGTAGGATCAGGCGGTCCGGGTGGATGGATATGGCGCTGCTGCATTCTATGTTGTGCCCTTCGTCTCTCCAGAGATTTGGGTCTTCTGTCCATTCGCTGTTGTCTTGGCCGATGGGGGAGCGACTGAGGAGCTGGTGGTCTCGAGCAGGTTCGACATGGCGCTGCTTCTCCGACGAGGCTGAGTTCGTCTTCGGCGAAGTGGTCGTCACTGTGGAGGGAGTCGTCTGACCTGTGGGGCAGCTCCTCGTAAAGTGGGGCCCCACAGGTGTCGCCACCACAGCTGTTCCCGCCTCGCCAGGTACCGCCGGAGCCGCAGACGAACACTCGGCTCGGGCAGTTCGGTCTTTTTGTTTCCACCATCTGTGAAGAGTAAACAGAGTTTAATTAATGTTTTCGCAACAACTAAGAAATTCTTGGAAGATTGATTTGCAGCGACATTGAACAAAACAATTTCAATTCAAATTATTTTCGAGAATAAATAATACTAAAATACATTTAGCTAGTTTGAAATAAAATATATCGTCTGACTCTAAGATAACATAGACAATAACCTTTGCTTATTACTTTTTACTGATCAGACCTTTAATTTCGCACTAAAATACTACGAATTATCTCACAAGTCAGACAAATATTAACCAAAAGTTATCGAAAAACTAATATTTAAACCAATAATAATTTCTTTGAAGACTCTCTTCTCACTCTTTGAAGAAAGTGGGTTTATAACGAAAAGCCCTAACATCATTAATTTGAAAGTCAATTATAAACATCGCAACTTAAATAATATCTAGACCGATGTACAGACTTGTAAAAGCCAAACAGGGAAACTTTTGACGTTTGAGTTTAACTGGATCTCAAAAGTTAGGGTTATTCTCAAAATTTTATAGCTGACATGCACTAAGTTTACAGGTTGTTCGAATGTTTAGTCGAAATTAAGTTTGGTGTTTGACAGATGTTAGGTGAAACTATACGATGTCCCAACAGTCGTGTTAGTCGTGGCAAATTAATGTGGACAGCTTTTCTCGGTGTTGAATACAGCGTGAAACTTTGACACTACTAATGGCCTAAAGTCTCCAAGGTTTTTGGGCTTGTTCACGTTTCGTTGTAGACTATTATACGTTAACAAACCTAAGTACGGTATTGTTATACTCGTGAGATGGAATTTGCCCTACTTTTGTCTTTTGAATATTAGGTTCTGCCCTACTTTAATAGAAAATATGAATGGATTTATTCGAGGACTACCTACAGAAATGTTACCATATTACCAGATCGTTTTGCACGCCTCTTCACTGCTTGTTGCATACACTTTTCTTGTATATAAATTTTAGTACGCAGGCGTGCAGTTTTTTAGATAACGATCTCTACTGTATTATAAATATATACAACCACGTACCATCAGTGTCAACAGCTTGAAAAGGGTACACTTAACCAAATAATGAGTCCAATGAATATGGACGGGACAAAATAAATGGAGTCACTAACACTGACTGACACGGACCATTTCATTACTTCTTCCACAAAGATATGTCAGGTCATCTACTAGATTAACTTTGAAGGCCCTTAGACCCTCGTCTTGAGAAGAAGGCGTACAGTTTACGGTCTGGAAATTTTTGGTTTCGCCTCTGTCAATACCGGGTGCCCAAAAGTAGTGCTTTGAGAAAATCATGCGATGGTTTAGTAATGAGACAATATTCTAGATTTAGGTAGTTATGGTTGATTTGCTGTTGTAAGATTGTTTTTGAGAGATTTTTTGACTTCGATGCCATATATCCATTTTCATGAATAGCTAAGAATATCCCTATGTTTTTTACTATCCCTTATTCTCTCATTACGTAAAACAGCTATGGCGGAGAGTATCGACTCTCCGATTATTAAAAGTTTTGTGAGAAGGACAGATGTCCTTTTCACAGTACTATTTATTCTATATTTTTCTCTACTGTATTTTAACTACTAATACTAGTAATAAGTTATATTAGGTATTGTTTACTAACACGCTGTATCATTGTTGTCCAAGAATAAAGAATACAGGGTGGCCGGAAAAAAATCTCGTAAAAGTCTTCTACTTTTTGGTCAGGTCGAAAATTCTCAAAAATTCAGAAAAAAAAATTATAACTCGAAAACTATGAAAAGTCTCGGAACATACATGGTGTTGATTCGGATACCCCACGATACGAGGGACCTAAATTTCATTTTTGGACGTCTATGTTCCGGCCACCCTGTATAATAATAATTACTGGGCAAAGCCCTCCCTACTCTCATTTCACTTCTGTCCTGTCTGCTACGTGTGTTGAGCTGCCAAAGAGTAATCTTTGTTAGGAGTCCAGTGTCACTATTTTGGTCATCTTCAAATATAATTTTGCGCCTTCAATAGTCTCCTATCGAAATAAAAATAGCCGTCCTGTCTCGTACCCGAACAACTCACTGGAACAAAATGTTTCGCCGCTGAATCTATTTTCTCGAGCCGAGATATTTTATTTATAAAATTGATCCTGCTGAAGTGATTGACTAGCAATCACTTATTTCCGAACACTATTTCTTAACTAAAGCAACTCTATTTGTTCACTTGAAGCTGTATACTAGACTGGTTATGTAATACTTAGAAAAATAATCAGAAATTCACTTGAATTTTCCCAACTGCGAGGAAGCAAAAAGGGGTTTTTGATTTTGACCGATATGTATGTATGTATGTATGTTCATCTGTTCCCTCATAACTTCTAAACTACTCATCATAATTTGATAAATGGGATATCGGAATCGTCTTGATCGGTTCTGGTCATAGGTTCTGCGATTTCACATAAAATTGAATATATTAAAAAATCCGGAGTCACACGTAATCTGTTCGATTTCTGCTAACACGTGTGACTCCGAATTTTTAATTTGTCTTTCTGTGATGTCCTTTTTAGTTGAATTTTTTGTCGTAGTTGGGTTTTAGTGTTTATTACTTTTATTTTATGACATTGAATTATGTTTTATCTAACAGTTGCCATGTTTATAGACGTGAATCGTGTATTTGCTTATGAAACCAATCTTTTTATGTAGTTAGGTGCCACCTTTGAGAACAAATTACAGGTCTTCCTAATAATCCTAGATCTACTTTATCTTTATATACCTCGGCTTTGCGTTGTCTGTCAGTCAGTCAGACTGTCAGTCACATAACTGTATGTTAAGATCTTACCAGGTGGTTAGGAGCTTTCTTATCATTCTCTTTGGAATCTTAATACAGCTTTTAGGTTAGAATTTCTGCCTCAACATTCCAATTAACATTTTCACATGGGATTTAAAATATCTTACCTCCAACTGCGGTTCCAGTTCAGGTCTGTGCGGTAGGGGCGGCCTCCTGGGCATGTCCTGCAGGTCTTCGTATAAGGGTGCTGGTGGTGGTGCTCTACGCTGGGAGCCGCTGCTCTGCGTGGGGGCCGATGACTTCGATGGAAGCAGGTTGGTGACTTTCCGTTTGTGTCTGTGTAAGAACATTTTGAATTAGTTTGAGATATCATGCTTTTTATTTTAATGGGTATTTCTTTGTTCTGATTTGCCATTTATTCGCTACTAGTGACCCGCTCCTGCTTCCCAATGGTGGCATGTCAATACATGGAGATTTCTGTGCTATATCTACGTTGAATATTATAATGTAGGTATACTTATAGTTCTTTAAATGATGGTGAAATCCGCATCAAAATCGATGCTGTACTTTAGAAGATGTAAGCGGTGACACAGACAGACATGGAAAGCCACTTAAACTATGTAAATATAAATATATTTTATCTGTCGTACATTATCTATATAATATCTTTAACAAAAGATAAATACAGTTTATCGGTCAAAGATAACTAAGTTATACAATGTGGAGATGACACTACAACAATAAATGAAAACACTGCCAATATTAATGCATTAAGAGTATTTAAGAACTATCAAATAAATCGTAACATTGAAATTAAAAAGGAGTTTTTTTCTAACAAACTAAATAGTAGTGATGGACCGACTATGGGTTTTGCCAATCTTTGACTAGCCATAGTGTCCAAAATATTGGAGATCTTTGATTGAATTTTCGTATGTAGACTGGGAACGTCATTAGATACACGTAGTTTAATTTACTGTTGTATTGTCGCCTCCACCTTGTATTATGTGATTCATAATGTTGTTATTTTGATCTTATCGTAAACAACTTTGGTGTCAATTACATTAGTCTTTTCTTAGTAAGTTACAACACTTTCCGACCATGTTGTAATTTTCCCAAATATTGTTGTTGTTTACTAAGAATATTTGCTGTTATATTATAATGAGGTTACCCCTTTTGATCAACACGACCTCTTATAAACAGAGGGACGTTTTTCGTTCTTTAAATTCTCCCTTTCTGTCTAATTGAAAAAAAACATCGGCTTTTTTCTAGAAGATGTCGCTACAATCAATTGAAGATCAATAGTAATTTTGAATCTGATGAAGCTAAAATAAATACATTTTATAACTATAAAATCCTCAGTCGAATAGTCCTCGTTGGTCTAGTGGTCGCAAACGCTACTGCTGAGCATGAGGTCCTGGGTTCGATTCCCGGGTCGGGCAAAGTGTTATTGGGATTTTCTATCTGGAATTTCTCAGTAGCAGCCCGGAGTCTGGATTTGTGTCCGGTTGATGGCAATAGGCTCGCATCCTATTACATGGGACTTAAAAACATAACTGGCGAAATGTGGGTGTACTATAGGTACACCTCTGCCCAAACCTTCGGGGAAACTAGGCGTGATGTTATGTTATGTCATGATTTGAATACGTTGTGTTCTGCGTTATATCACGTCTGGATTCTCCAAAGGGTTTGCAGAGATGGTCGTTTTGCTAGCATTGGTCAGCACCCAAATTGCGTAATACACTATCAATCATAATCTGAATCATGTTGAAGGATATTGCTACTCCATTAAATTATTATTATATTAAAAAATGAATTTAATTGATTAATAAATTTTGTAGTTACGCCCAGATTCCGATCTTTGGTTATATGTAAACAAGATTATCTTCAATGATACGGCAACCGGCGCGGACGAGAAGTTTATTGTGTATGGTATCCATAAAAAATGTCTATTAATAAACATCTCAAGTATTATTATTATATTTTACGATACCTAAGATATATAAAACCTTCTTCAAAACTATACATAAATTATCCTAACTAATATTATAAATATGAAAGTGAGTTTGTATGTTACGCTTTTACGCTAAAACGGCGGAAAAGATTTGCATGAAATTTGGCATATATAACGACCATGACCTGGATTAGGACATAGGATACTTTTTATCCCGATATTCCTATGGGATAGAGACTTATGCGGGTGAAATCGCAGTGCGCAGCTAGTATTTCAATAAAGTTAGGAGCCGTGGATGTAAAAGGTTGTGGGATTCAATTGAATAGATATTACGTACCTTTTAGAACTAATTGAACAAAATGATTTAATTATGAAACACTTACGAAGTGATTGAATTTAGATTGCGAAATTGAGCAATTGATGTTAAAATCAAATTAAAATCAATTGATTACGAGAAGAAGAATTGAGTATTTGGAATTTTGGCGTTTAATTATTTTGAATACTAGGTACTCTCAAATTAGAGTTATGATAAATTGATTTCTATTTTATTTACAAGGTAAAAGTTATAGCATCTGTGATATAATGTTCAAAGAGTATCTTTAATATATTTGATGCTAAGTACCTAGATACCCTATCTACTTTACAAAAAAATAAAAAATATTCGTTACATCCGTAGTAATATACCTGTTATCAATAGAATATTAGTTCCACACCGGTTCTGCTATACCTTTCAATTATTACAAAAGAATTGGAACTTATTATAAACACATTAGATACGCTAACTTCACTTCTCAAAGCAGATGTTCTAATATTTGTGGAAAAAACTTGACAAGTGTGTGTATGTATACGACTTACTATGGGTTCTGTAAGATTAAATACCTTCATGTAAAAAAATTATCGTTATGGGCTCTGTAATATTGAAGACATGTAAAAAAAAAATTGATATCAAATTATTGTATACAAAATCATCAGTGGTCATTGGAGTAATTACTTACTTATGCATGATTTGCTTACCGTACTATTTTTGAAGCATATCAATAGCCTAGTGGATATCTACAGGGAGCAGTTCCTCTGTAATGCATAGTGCTTGTAAGTTATAAATATTCTCTCTAATGATTAAATCACTTGCGTAGCACTGTCCCCGATCGTTTTTCATTTTTATTACAGATCTCTAATTTCAGGTAGCGGTTTTTAAGTACGGATGATTTTATTTTTCGAAGGACTAATGGTAGGGTAGTTATGATTGGAATAATTGGTATAATTGGAATAAAGTACGGTCCACTTGATTGAGATGTTGCGGTAAAAAAAATGGCATATGCTTCCTTTTTTGCGGGTTACCGTTTTTGTTGATATTTGCTTTGTGATTTGAAGATGGTATTAGTCTCAGAAATATTAAAAGCTATTGAATTATTAGTGGAGGACGTGTGGTTATTGTTGGTATTAATATCACAGATTAGTGTTGTATTTAATTCGATTATTTTCAATGGGATTTGACGTATAGCTTCATGCAATGCGCTTATAGTTTATATACGAGATTTGGGCATAACCATCTGAGTTACTCACCGTATGGGTGAGTAACTCAGATGGTTTATGAGAAAAATAAACTCGAGCCTATTACAGTTTTACCTACCCAAAATAAATATGAGCAGTGATAGCCTAGTGATGTGACCGTCAGACTTCAAAGTCATAAGACTCCAGTTCGATCCCAAGACACGCGCCTCTGACTTTTTGGATTCATGTGCGTATTGTTATCACTTGCATACATTTTACACAAGGAAAACATTGATAGGTCGTGACTGAGAAATACTTCCCGACGGCATGTGAAGCCAAGTCAGAGGCCCCATGAACGGGACAAAAACTCTGACACCAGGTTAGTCACTAACCACGAAAAATAAAGAACTACACCAAATTGCATGTTTTTACTCTACCCAGGATTTAAAACAAAAACTAACGCAAACAATTCCAATTTCACTAAAGCAGCTTAACACGCATTAAGCTCTCAAAACCCACCAAAACCACTCAAAAAGTCATAAAATTAAAAACCAAATCCAAACAATAAACTCTACGTAATCCTTTATAAATTGTTTTTTTTTTTTTTTGTGTACCTACAAATGGCGTCTGTTGCATGCGACATGCGACATGTCGGTGCGACAAAGACGCAACCGCTCGACAAGTCGTGTCGACCACCCACTGAATGTGACCCGCGGATATTGTAGTCGGAGAGATGTGGAATGGCCAGTGACAATTTTTCGGTTGGGCGCACCTGTTGTCTTGTTTTATTAGAAACTTTGAAACGTTAGATTTTTTGGCGGTTTTGGAGACAATAGAATACTCTTTATTATGTACGCCATACGAATTACAGATCTAAATGTAGGAATGAGGTAAAATGAGTTCTGCGTAACCTTGGCAATAGGATTATCTTTTTTTCTCTTGTGGTGGCATTAGCTATAATAAATTGGATGAATAGCTCCACTTTCTACCGAGGGTGTTCTAGACCTGATTATCATCTTGCTTAGAGAGGAGAGAGAATGCAAAAGTAAAGTAAAATTGCTCTTCTTTGTGACAAAGAAATGCCAGTTAGATTAAACTAACATTAAGTTAGATTAACAGTCCAATCCATTTCACGCAGACTACAATACACCCAAAGAAATCCACGTCGCATACCTTATCTGTTATCTCATTTTTTAAAGATAAAACTATTCTAGCTTCCTTAAAACATTAATCCAAACTAATCTCTATAATCATCTAGATAAAGTGGGTAATCCATTGAACTTCCACATTGACATATAACGTATACAAACTAGTGGTGGGAAGCGAAACTTTCTGTCGCCCATCGATAAAGTCAATAAGATAAATCAAGTTAATACCGACGTACAGTTACTGGTAAATACAAATAATTTGATTTCATGTCGCGATTCCATCGATATCGATGAAAAGGCTGTAATTAATGCACACTAGGTTAATCGATTGTTTAATTCCGTTCAGATTAGACCAATTTATGGAAATCGATTGGGTTATTCGAATCTGATGTTAATCGAATAAGAATGCTTGTTTTGTTGTTCCTGTTTCGTCTGGTTCTAATAAAGTAGATGTTTTATTTTATAAATATTTATAAGAATATTCAGGAAGTTTGGGCTGGTTTTCGAGTTTAACGTATGTTAAAGGAAATGGCTTAATGATGCTCATAAGAACGGAATAAATATAATTAAATACCAGTTACTCTAACTAACTCCTAACTTAACTTAACTAAATATCGGAAGATATCAATGACGCATATACCAATATTATGGTAAACAATAAATAAAGTACAAAGGTTTTGATATTATGTTATGCCTATACCAATTGTTATTATGAGTCTATATGTTACTTGAATTAAATGATTTGAATTTGAATTTGAAAGGGTTTCTTGCTTCGCCCTGCCTACCGGAGTCCATTTAGGACTCCGGTAGACAGGGCGAAGTAAGAAAAACCACCTCAGGTGGAGATTCACAGATGACTACGCCCTGGAGTATAAATGTGGTGCTGCCTAACAAACAATGGTGCTTTTAAAGCCTCGTGCAGACTGGCGCGAGGCGACGGCTCTAACAAAACAATTTCTAAGAAAAATTCACGGTAGAACAATTACCGGTGTCGCGTCGCGCCAGGTGTACGAGGCTTAATATCGTGTCCAGCGTGTCCTGTTGCCTGCATGATGCAGGAGCTGATGGTTGCTACTGAAGGTACCAAACTCGAAGGTGCACTACTCTGTTTAGATTGTCATCGATACGTTAAGAACAAGGACACTTACTATATTTTCCTTGTGTTACCTACCTAAAAGTTTATTACATTCTCAAGACATAATGTCCAAGTTTTGTTTATCAATTATGTACTAATTATATAAACGAAAATGTAATTTGGAATCTACAGACACATTTTAGCCACTAGGGACTACAACATATTCTATTTTTGGAAAATAGTCTCATCAATATTTAATACATTTATGAGTTACCCAAAAATGTTTCTGAAAAAGAAAATGGCTGAACGTAGCCATTTGCGATATTAAATTTTATGTCTCTTTAATATCCCAAAATGAACGTTTTTATCCATTTGTACATACAAATGTTTGAGGTCTTTTTCGATCGTGAATATTAGAATCAGTCCTGACTTTAGTACCTATACAATATTTATTAAAGACGAAAGGTCGAAAGTATTTTGATAATGTGAATATTATACAACTAGCTATGTAATGTAAGTAACTACTAGTATTTTATTTATGTGTCTAAAGTTAAAACTATTTTTTTAAATGATTTTGCCGATCAAATAAAGTTAATTAATGCACCAGACTGTCATGTAACAGAACCAGCTGGAGAGAGATCGTGAGGTGGGCAACAACTTAACCTGCGAGTGGACACAGTTCATCATAACCACGACCGTTTTGTTAAACGCGAAGCGAAGAAGAAGTTTAAACTAACTTTAAGATATTATGCTCTAATACGTAACAAAATAAAATATACATTACACATCATTTTTTGTATTAGAATTGTGTTCACGAAAAAAGGAGCAGTTATTCCTGGACAGAATAATTCTGACTTATTTTAAAACAAGTTTTTGAGTACTTACATTATAGTAGCTTCGACTATTAAACTGTTTTGTTGAGAATGCGGCGATTTCACTGTTTTCTGTCTAATAGATTCTTGAACACTTCGAACACTTCGTTATAATTTGAGCTTCGTAATTTACATTAATTACAGAGAAAATATACTTAAATATACACTCTATATTATGGACAAGTATAGAAAAACGGGAACAGCTCATTGGGCATCAAGAAATTAGTCGCAACGATGTCAATCATTGAGTAACCAAATACCTAGACCAATCAATCTGCCTAGCCTTTTCCCAACTAAGTTGGGGTCGGCTTCCAGTCTAACCAGATGCAGCTTAATACCAGTATTTTACATGGAGCGACTGCCTATCTGACCTCCACAAACCAGTAACTGGGTAACACGATACCCCTTGGTAAGACTGGTTGTCAAACTTTTGGGCTTCTAACGATCCACGAATGACAGCCAGGACCAACGGCTTAACATGCTTTCCGAGGCACGGAGGAGTCTCGGTATGTAAAGATAGTCA
Source organism: Eupsilia transversa (assembly GCA_914767815.1). Taxonomy (NCBI): domain Eukaryota; kingdom Metazoa; phylum Arthropoda; class Insecta; order Lepidoptera; family Noctuidae; genus Eupsilia; species Eupsilia transversa. The sequence continues at coordinate 11,299,166 of OU611891.1, forward strand.
CGCATCCATCGACAAACCCCGGCAAGCGTAGCTTAACCGGATGGATGGACCCGTGCGGCTGTTATTACTTAGCCACGAGCTCCTCTATGAAGATCGAACTATATTATCTAAACATATACTAGATAAAGATTGAAAAACCCGATACGTAAACATTGGTAAGCTCCTAGGTCCTGACCTACTAACTTTCAAAATAATCGGCTTACAAATACTCGCACCAACTCTGTTACAACCAGCACTTGCTTAATCGTACTACCTACTGCTAAATCGATGTAGACTTGGCGTTTTGTCCATAACCGCAGGTGTCACGTTACTCGATCCGTTTACTGACACGTCACTAAGTCTTTACGACGTGTTATGAGGTTGATGGACGTTTACTTCAAGTCATAAGGACGTGTTCATCGCGAGACAGGTGTGATCCGTGACGCTTGACGCGTGAAATGACGTAACGTGCTTGTCACGCGTTTTTGTTTTTAATTTTTTTCGTATTATTTAGAATTTTTTGGGGCGCGTCGCGTTTGCTGTACGTACCTGTTTTTTTTGTTACATGTAATTATTTTTAATTACGTATTTAATTGTTATTTTTTGAGAGTCGGTCTTTATTAAACTTTTATTATTTCAATATTCATTATTTGATTCCATTATGTTGGTAAAAACAGTTGGTAGGCTTAAAATTAATGAAACAATTATTGACCCTGTCGGGCACAGCATAGTACGAGGGAGGAGGAAGAGCGTTTATTTGTGTTAATATAATATTATTTCTGTTAGGTAAATTAAACGTCAGTCACCTTTCAAACATATATTTTACAAGGTATGAAAGCATCGTTTCTGGAACTGAATAAACAAGAAGTGTTAATGACAAGTATAATTATGTGCAATTAAACTTCAGACTTCTAGAGTACTAGAGGTACAAAGCCAAGTAGAATTAGTTGTGTTGCATATTAAATATTTCAGAATATTATGTGTATGACGTAATGAAATTCAGTATTCGTGTTTTTGAAACGGATCTCATGAGGCAAGTTTAGGGCAACTAATACAGTACTTTTGAATAATATCTATTAAATTAATTTCTATTTTAAATGGGGATGGAAACTTTAAAAGAAAAATACTCATTACTGCTTCCTAAGTCAATCAATCCGCCTAGCCTTTTCGCAACTATGCTGGCGTCGGCTTCCAGACTAATCAGATGCAGCTGAATATCAGTATTTATATGGAGCGACTGCCTATCTGACTTCCACGACTCAGTAACTGGGTAATTTCGATACACCTTGGTAAGACTACCCGTAGAGACGGCCAAATATTCACGAATGACAGGCTTTACGTGCTTTCCGAGGCCGGACCAACCCCAGCAAGCATAGCTTTTAGAAATTTTACACCTTTAGGTCAAATCTGATCAGATCCGAATCAGATTTGAACTCGTTGCGTCGAAAATTATGTTCACAGGGTCGAAAAATCCAAGTGGAAGTGTACATTTCTTGAAAATTATAATAGCGAAATTTTCTGAACTGTTCAGAATATCCCAGTTTTTTTTTAATGATAGTTGGACCCTTTCGCTTTACCTCATTTGCCTTTGGACCACTACTTTTGAGACATACATATATTATAAGATACATCTCCAAGTACAGTTGTAGTTACTCTTATACTATGTATAAATTGAACACACAAAAGGACCTACTCTCTCCTACATACGTAAATACAAGTACCTATAGTACACGTTAATGTAATTAGATTCACGTCAAAGTAACCACACAAAGGAGTTACTTGCTAACTGGTATCTTCAAGCTTTAACCCTGAGTGTGGTAGCTCGAATTAACGGCTGTGTTTAGAGATTTTGAATATTTATTCCACGAGACAGGTATGTAAGACCTAGTGTTGAGTCCACAAGTTAATAAAATTATGTTTCCTTTGTAAAAATGTTTTTAGGAGTAATTTAATTAAGAAAGAAAGAAAGAAAAATATTTTATTTAGAACATGCACAGGTACCTAACTTGATTTAATACACACTTGATTGAGAACAGAATTCACTTGTATTAAGGAAATGTAAGAATATTTTATTTTATAAATAAAAAAATGAACGTTTTTTTATTTAGGTTTGTAGCTGTGAAGTTCTAAACCTAAGTGACAAGGGTAAGTCATCACTTTTCCAGTTTCCCTTAAAGAACATCATAATTATTGATTCAATTTTACTTTTATACTTATTTTATTACATTGTCTTTAAATTTACCTAATTTATGTTATCAAAATAATAAAAATTATGAATTGTTCTGTGTAAAACATACCATTTTCTTGGCTGTCGCGCTGGTAAAAAGGAAAATATTACTGTAACTGGACGAATGTAAACTGCCCGACCATCGATCTTTAGGTGAACACAGATGAACTTCTACCTCAACGTATCTACTAGTCTTACATGTTAACAAATCTTATCTCTGACAGCATGAAATCCCATCAGGTAGTATCCCAACATTGATGGGGGTCCAATTAGAGCAACATCCGTTGATAACAGTTCACTGAACACGCGTTAGGTGGCGCCTGGGAAGTGTGAGAGTGCCCTTACTTGGACATTATTACGTGTCGATTGGAAATTAATAGGAATTTGACGTGTCATTGCTTTAAATGGGTTTATGTTGAGATTTTTGGTCAAATTGGGCACTTATTATAGTAAAATTATATTGCCCAAATTGGAATTAAATATTATTATTGTATTTTTTTTATTTCTAATTCACAATTATTTGCTTTTGTAACTTAATTTTGTGGTATGCTTTTTATGCTTGATTTTAAAAAGGAATGCTGATAAAAATTAAGTGCATGAGAACTAATTCAAAACATTATTAGAATAGACACTGAAATTCAGAATAATAAATTAATGCAGTCATTAAGGAATGGTATGTAGAGCTTTTCCAGCCACACTAATGGTCTTAGTAGCTCGTAAATATACAGTTTTTATTGCCGACTGCTTTAATAAACTGCTTGAGTAATCAGGAAGATTAATGCAATGCTTATTTCACTTCCCTTTACAGGGGTAAGGCTATTATTTTATTTCTATTTATACAAAGGAGCGCAGCTAAAGACGGCTATTTGAATGCAAGTTTTTGTTCGGTTTTACATCTAAAATAACAAGACGTCAAAATTATGACAGCACCAATCTCTATCAAATTACAACCACCCGCCATCAAATTCACACACATAATTGGAGAACAAGAGGTGTCAAAATTCTACAGGGGGTTGGAGGCGTTGAACTGAGTCACAGCTTAAACAAAAGAAGATTAGGTTACTGTTAAGTTCGTTGCGTGATACTGACATCGTAGTCTGTAGGCACTTAGCCGAGTGTGAGTTCAAAGTACCGAGGACGAGTTTAAAGTAGCATCACTTGTTCTACGGTTAGCAAAGAGACTTTGTTAAGTGTATTAGTGAAGGTGAATATTTACACTGGATGTCGTTTCCAAAGAGAATTTTCCCGACGGAAAATTCCGAACACCGTCGCTTTTAAAGGTACTGAAAATAGGATTTTGCGCTCGGGAATGGAGACAATGGGGTAGGTAAACGCGATGTGGGATTTCCTTTTAAATTCAGTAAAGAGAATTGGCAAACCACATACTCTGAAAGCTAATAGACTGATGGAGATTTTGGAGATGGGTTTTATATTCAGTAGAAAATAAGGAAAGATTTCAGTAGAATTATCATAAATATCATGAAAATGGGAGCAAATCAATTCGATTTACTGGTTATCATCATCATCATTATCTGCCTAGTCGTTTCCCTCGACTATGTTCAGGTCGGCTTCCAGTCTTACCGTAGATAGAATACTCATTATTTTGTACACCAAAATACAGATATAAATGTAGAAATTTTACATAGGGTGACACAATGGGCGGTCTTATCGCTAAAAGCGATGACAACCTTTGGATGGAATACAGTGAAAAGGAGAGACCAGGGGCCTATGTCTACTAATTTATAATCGTCACAATGGTGTCATAATGGTTAGTTTTTGACAGATTTGCCATACAAAAACTGTCAAACACTAACCATTATCACACCATTGTGACGTTTATAAATTAGTAGACTTAGGCCCCAGGTAGTCAGTGGTGTACCATTTACAATACATACATAAAGCATACAAGTTTAAGCTATCTATATAAATATATACAGAGCTATAAATATATAAGCTGTCTATATAATAAATATCTACAGATACCGTATACAGCTGAATACTAATATATGAGATGGAGCCACTACATAAATCTGACCTCCACAACCCAGTTACTGGGTAATAGGTACGACGATACCCCTTGGTAAGAATGGTTGTCAAACTTTCAGGCTGCCTAGTACTAATTATATAAATAAAACTACATAAAGCAAGATAGACATCCCAAATAAACATCCTGGCTTAAAATTATCAGATGATATTCCCTATTCACTCAATATAAGGCAACTAGAAGCCAGTGTTTAGCCCTAAGGATGTCAAAAGTCTTATAAGCTGACAAGTGTCATAAACCTAATTCCGTTATTATAATCCTAGACCTAGATCTCGGTAGGTATGTACTAAGTTTGTAAGTTGATTAAAGGGGCTTAGTTAGTGCCCTCAGTAAGACCCTGTTTGTAATATGGTGACTAACTTGATAGTTTTTGATTCAATTATTTAGTAGTTGGTGTAGCTCAGGAGTCACAAAATGGCGGACAGCTGTCCACGTCCGGACCGCCAGCCTATTTTGTACGGCATTAAGTAAACAGTTTTCTTAACTAAAACTTAACATAAAAACTATACAATATTTTTTTTGATTTAGCCCGCGCGTAATTTTATATAGAGAGACCAAAGTAAAAAAAAAAAAACAATATTATTATTAACTTATTTTGTTATTTTTGTTTATTATAATAATAATAGTTTTTACAACGACCATGTTACGTTGTACTGGGATCGGTCTATCATCACTGACAGGACTATTGTAGCCAATAAGCCTGATATAGTGGTGATAGATCGATTAGCGCGCCGCGCAATGATAGTCGATGTTACCATTCCACATGACGAGAACCTCGTGAAAGCTGAGAAAGAGAAACAAATTAAGTATCTAGACTTAGCACACCAGGTTGTTGACATGTGGAATGTGAGCTCTGCTATCATTGTGCCGATTGTCGTAACGGCCAATGGCCTGATGGCTGAAAGCCTCGACCAACATCTTTTGAGGCTCTCGTTAGGCGGTTGGATCAAGGGCCTGATTCAGAAGGCAGTTCTCCTCGATACGGCTCGCATTGTGAGGAGGTTCCTGTCTCTGCAGCCCTAACCACCGGTAGCTTGGACCCTGCTCCCGACACCGGCGGAACACTATTTTTTATATTTTTAAATGTTTTTTTTTTATATAACTTTTAAGAAATATTTAAAAATGTATAAAATAAGTATACAAAATAAATGGACGAAATAGTTTTTTAATATTCGAATGAATTTTTTCGTTTTATTTCTTAATTGTTTAATTTTTTAACCTTTTAGAATTTCCCATCGTCAAAAAAATGTATCGTTACACTTTGAGTTAATACGTTTATATTATATAAACCCCTATAGTGTCTCTGTTTGTGATAAATATTTATAAAAATATGTTTTTAAAGTTGGTAGATGTATTTGGTCAAAATCCTCATACCAAAAAAATATGGTGTCCTTTAACGTTAAAAATATCAGGCAGGTGAATAAAAGGACCAGTGTTTTAAAAACAGTGTATTCCAATATACCTGTGAAAATACTAGTTCGAAAAATATTGAAACTTTTTAAAACACCACACTGCACTAATATTTTGAAATAAAATACAGCGGTTACAATTTTTACAAACACTATTACGGCATATATTTTGTCGAGTTAGTTTGAAAGAGGAAATTGGTAAATCGAAGTTCGTCCGCCTGTTGTTGAACTTACTAAGAAAATATTCTAAATTGCTTTTGATATTTTCATAAATCTTTTGTTTTGTTCAGCTGTGTTTGCTCTGTATTATTTTTAGATGTGTTATTTGAACAGTTTTGTAAGGAAATGAAGACCAGGTGTTAAATAAGTTTTAGTATCATCAAAGACCTAATTTTCTGACTTGAGACTGGGGTCATAGTCTTGACTTTAATCATTTATATCAGTTATTCTTTATCTAAGACATTGTTACTGTTGCATTATTGATGCCAAAAACGGGCTTTCCTAAAAATCGTTACATAACATCACGCCTGTTCCCAGAAGGGTTAGACAGAGTTGTACCTATAGTACACCCACATTTCGCCTGTTAATGTTTAGGTCCCATGCCAACCGGGTCAACCGGGTACAAATCCAGATTTCAAGCTGCTACTGAGAAATTTCAACAATTTTTACAAATTCGTACGACCTGCTATGTAATTAACAGTGACAGGAACTCATTAGAACATCATCCACATAGGCTGTATGTGGGAAAAATACGTATTATTGAAGCTAACTCAAAAACTATACCCAAGCAAAGTTTATAACATTTATATGGGATCACCGCGCAAGCGCAAGCAAGAAAATATCAACGGACATACATTAAAAAAAAACATACATACTCTACGAACATAGAACCTCCTCCTTTTTGGAAGTCGGTTAAAAATAAGTTGTAAACAAAACAAAATATTTACTTTTAAAACTAAAGGTTCGAACAATGGTGGTAGAAACCGACTACTTTGAATAAAGCGTGTCATTGCACTGAGAAACAGGTGCGAGGAGTTTGGTAAGCAAAGTAACTTAGGATGATTAATTCGTTTATTAAAAATGTTTTTAAATTATTTTCACATAAGGTCTATTATCGACGTTAACAAAGTACGATGACCATCAGTCAAAAGACGTCCTCTGAAGTGGAGTGTCGGAATGACATTACATTGCATTCCTTTTTTTTTTTTACGCTATCTTACTGCTGAGCAAAGGCCTCCCCCAAATCCTTTCAAGCATCCTTTTCTAGGGCCGAAATCGAATATATTTTTACTTTATTAATAAAAAAGAAAAAATAATTTAAAGGTTACTGCTTTGACGAATTAACCATGATTTTTTGTTATTGAAGTATGATATTAGAGAACGTTAAAGTAGGATCGATGTTTTTTATTTAGCTGAATCTCACGATCTATATTGGTGCCGATTCCCTTGTTCACAAACTAAACTAAATTTAAGTTCATTGCACCCTTTTCTTTCTATTTCATTGAGAAAAGGACAGAAGAAAAATTTTAGTTTAGTAGAAAGAAAAAAGGGAATCGGCACCATTATCTCTGTAATATTTTGCTGTCTAAACTCCCCAGCAGTGTGTCCAAACCACGATGCGTGAAATGCACCCAAGCTATTCAAATCAGCGCAAGCCACAAAAACAGAATTGAGATATTATGCAAATACCTGATTGTATGCAGATGGTCGATAATAGCCTACACTTAGAAATCAACGTTCAATTCTCCATAATGAGTGAGACAATAGGCTTAATAAAGCCGTTGACTGTACAAGGTTTTGATCAAGATAGTGCCGGTAATTGGCTTGTGAGGTGGGCGTGGTTAAGAAATTGCATGGCATGTGGATACTGTTCACAAAAAATGTTATGGTCTAGTGGCTATTTCGGGTCAGGGGTAGAATATGTAACGTTTTTCGGTACATAATTTACATATCATGTGAGTTTCGTAAACGTTGCTTGGGATATTCCGTAATTATTTTGTTTTTTGCTGCGTATACGTGGGCCTTAATATCGGCATGGCCGAACTTGGGTGTATAATTGAGAGAACACTAAACACTATATTATTTGAGTACCTCAGGCGTGACTTTAATGATGTTAAACCTTAGGTTATAAATTCGAAGACCCTAACAAAGAATTGGATGTTTTTGAATTTCGACTTTACACCCGACTACGGTGAAAAAAAGGAGGGTTATTATTTTGACCGATATTTTTACTAATATGTAGGTTTTTCCTTTGTAGTACGTTGTTTAGCCAGTAAACAATTAATTACTCATAAAAAAATCTTTTATAGTTCTTTTAAATTAATTCAATAAAAGCAACTGCATTTAAAATCAATATTGCATGCATTTTTTTCAAAAAGTATTTGAACAAAATCCAGGCTTGGAACAAAAATCTAAAACAAAAAGTACTTTTATTATTTCTTTATCAAAGGTAATTTAATTGCTCATTGTATATAAAAATAATGACCACCACCAAATTGCAAGCCAACAACTTTCTCTAGCTGGTAAGAAACAAAACGACCAAATAGCATTTTTTACTGTAAAAAATAAACGTTCCAGCCACTAGACTACTAAGCCTTTATATCCCAGGTCCGCTCTTGTAGAGAGGGCCTAAACAAAGAGCCGTAAATAGTGCATTGTTCTAGAGCCCCCAGCCAGTGAACCCCTAACAAGTTTGTGGGGTTTTCAAGATCACAAGTTTTATTCTATAGGGGTTGTTAAGTTCGTATTTTAGAGTAAGCTTTAAGGTTTTTTGAAAGGGATCGTGTTTTGTTTTTTTAGCTTTCTCCGTGGAACGGCCTAAGGTCTATTGTGTTTTTGGTCGGGATTCAGGACCTAGGAGTGCTGACCTAAAAAGGGTTACTGGGTACGCTGGAGTGGTAAGTCGATAAATCAAGTACTGTGATGACCTAGTTTATTTTTAGCTGGGGTTAGTCTAGAGGGAGAGGTTATTTCTAGCTGAGAAGTTAGTGATGGATTTGTTTTCAGTGGATTATTATGTTATTTTTACATTCCTAAGATATAAAAGTTGTTACTTATAAGATTAAGCTTACCTTACTTGATGGTGAAATGTACCTTGCCTTGAATAAAAATTTGTTTTATGAATTTTAAAAGGTAAGATTAACAATTCTATAATACCTTTTATTTTGTTGAGATAAAAGAGACGTTTTATGTACTGTGAAGTGGACCATTTTAAACAAAGGAATAAATAAATACGAGTAACGAAATTCACTTAACATTTCCACACTAAAAAGCCGCATCCTGATTTAAAATTCCCGGAGCCCTCTTGCTAATAAACAATTTAACCTTTCCCAGTATTTAATTAATTCGCAAAAAGACAACAGACTGATGTCTCAATCGTGTTTATTTCAATTACAAATCAGCTTGAATATTCATACGCCGAAAGCTATAAGTGCGTCTAGAACGTGCGCAAGAGTCGGCCCGCCCTCAACGCTGATTGGCCGGCCAATTTTGAATTGGCCAATCGCGTTCGCGCGGGAAAAGCTACGTGTAATTTTGGCATAATTAGTCACGCTTTGGAGTAGTAAGGTTGTGCTTTCCGCATAAAAAAATCATGTGTTTGTTGGCTGTCATGATCCATTGTTTGGGACCGCGCTAGTTTATGTTGTATTGTTTCTAAAGTAATTGTTATATTGTTTTGAAGACATTGAGATATGTAGAGAAGTCATCGGTGAATGAGTGTCTTCGTTTTCTGATACGATAGAATGAATTTGCTTGCAATCCGTTACGCCATTTGTTTAGTCAATGGGGTTAAATACTGATGTATTTTAAGCCACAACTCTAGACTAAAATACCTAATAAGTAAAAAATCTCGGCTTGGTTATAACTATCCATTTTGTTGTAAAATTACATAACATCACGCCCGTTATCCCCGAAGCGTTGGGCAGAGATGTACCTCAAAGTACACCCACATTTCGCTAGTTATATTTAAGTCCATTTAATAGGAAGCGAGTCTATTGGAATCAACCGGGAACTAGTCCAAACCTTTTTTGTTGTGTCATCCATCTTAGTCACACCATTATGGTGCTTAACCCACCAAATTTGTATTGACGGCAATATAAACATAGCCTCGATAGGACATCTCCACAAAATCCATGGAACAAAGCGACATAACTCCAAAACCATACCAGTTAAATTTTAGTACTAAAGTTATCCCAGATACTAATATTCAGGTAGAAAAGTTGGATAGTAAAAACCTCACAGAGTATGAAGATTGCGATAAGTTTAAGTTGCTAGTCTGTTGCCAGCGGTAAATAATTTCCTGGAGTCAACTCTTTTAACTTATACGCGAAAAGGTGAGGCTTTAAAAGAAAACTGTCTTAGAAACTGCGGAACTACTTTTATCTTAGTTATTACGATGCTCTTCATTATTTATTCTTTAGCAATTTTCTGCAATACATAAGCTGAAGATAACGTTTAATATTACAAAATAGAATCTGTTACAGCTTATAACCTTTTTAGCTCCATGATATCATTTTGAAACTAATTAACAAGTGCTTCATCTCACTTTGAGTCCTTTAAATAACGACACCTCAAAATGTAGTTTATTAGTATTTTAGGGGTGCTAAATTGTAGTTCTCCTAAACACATAATGATGAAATCCTAAAAGACATGTTTTACTTACAAAATGACTAAATAAAGTACCCAATTCATTATCAAAGCCCGCAATATCAAAAATAACACTGAAAATCAATAAATCCCACAGTAAATCACACAGGACCCAATATAATTCGTGTTAACTTACAGAACTAACGTTATCTCCGCTCAGATTACACAGAGGGCGCTGTGACCGCGGGGCTACCGATTTAGCCATGTAATATTGACGTTTCACATGATTTATGGACAATAAACACTGGCAACCATATTGTTCTAAAATTGGTTGGTCTCATAAGCGAGGCGATAGCGATGCGATATTGTTTGTGTTAGTTTTGAGTTTACAAATTGTTGTGTCATTGAGTTTTGACTTTGAATTCTAGTTTGTAATTTTTGTTATTTTGTGTGATTAGAAGGGATCTTGAAGGTTGTTGCAAGAACCAAGGCTCAGATAGGAGACTCAAGGCGATTCCTGAACATAACCCTCGGGAGGACGGTAAGATTTATAATTTTGGCTTCCGTGGCAGAAAACAAGTTTCTCTAGAGATATTGCCATCGGGGTATCACTGGTATCACCAGGTACCAGTGTATTGGACCTGACATACAAGTGCCCCTTCAATATGCTTAATACTGCTAATCACTTCTACTGCTACGGTTTCGAGCTGATAATTTCTTACTCGCCAGTTCGACGCCCTTTGCACTCTTACCAGCCAGCAATAATATCAAAAAGTAAACTAAAACCTAGCCATGAAAACCTATCCCCCAACACATGAACCCTACAATCACGACAAACTACTCAACGAACAGTCACGAATACCCACGAAATCCGTCGAACACTTCCGAGTAGTTCCGAGCGAGTTCTGCTCCGCTAACTACAGAAGGCGGCGACTTGATTACAGATTCGTTGCGAGTCTGCCCACCCTCTTATTTGCGTGTATATACGTGTGTTATAGTGCTGATGTGTTCCGCTGTACGATTGCTATATTTCGTTATGTTTAGTGAGTTGTGGCATGTTGTGGAGGCATTGTTTTGGAAGTAACAAAGATGGAGATTTTATTTGGTTTTTAATTCCTGTTTTTCTTCTCTTATCTAAAAAAAATATACAAACATCATATCGACCGAAATTTTGCCAGTTTTAAGATAAATAATATTGACCGAGTTGCTACTGAAAACTTCCCTGTAGTAGGCGGCATCAACCGAGCACTAATTCATAGTCTGTGCTGAGAACTGAGAAAATCTTGATGGAAAAACCAAATAATACTTTTTTCGACCTGGGGATTAAGATCGGGAGCCCATGCTCAACAGTCATGCTTACTAGCACCTGATCAAAGAGGCAGTCAATCATCATTATTTATATAAATGTAACGTAACAACACGCCTGTAATCCCAAAAAGGGTTAGACAGAAGTATACAGTAGACCATTGTGGCTAGAACCTGGATAAGGCTGGCGACTGACCTGACAGGAGCTTCGCGAGTAGCACAAGAGAAGAGAGGCAGTCGGGCTGTGGATGATACGATAAAGAAGACCCACATTTCATCAGTTTTCTTCAAAAGTATGTAATCCAAAATTATCGCTCACGTCTTATTGCGACTGCCCCGTTTCTGCAGCGCCTCGGAAATGTTCGCTACACAGATGGCTTTCAAGCCATAATTCGCAAAAAAACAGCGTCGCTGCTGAGCAGTGTGAGGTAATTGCAACTATATCCTGATAGGTGTGGCGGAGAACTATACTCTATAATGAGACATTTTATGCGGAGGCTGCTCAGGTAGGAATCATGTTTCTTGTCTCTGGTCGTCCTCAGCATGGAATGTTCATTATTTCAATTTTTTTAAATCAATCCTACTGACACTAGAGTATAATTTGATTTGTAATACTATAGTTACTTCACTAGTTACGTCACGATGACAAATGTCAACGGGCCTATTATATTTTGCCGACTTTTACACAATATGGATCACTGTTGTCCGAAATAAAGGAATTTAATTTAATTTTAATATACATAGCTTTACCACACAGGACAAAATCCTAACATTTAACTCACAGCTTTACTATCTATTCCGAGCTTACTTCCCGGTTGTGTCATTATTTGATAGATTTCGCTCGCTCCTCAAGATTGCGTGTTTCATTCTACGTGGGCGTAAATCTTTCATCCTTGTCTTCCACCCTGTGAGTAAGAGAGAGGACGTAGGTGGACAATTAAGCCGTTACAGAAAGTGGGACGTTTATTATTGTTTCTACTTTGTTGTGTTATTTATTTTGAAATGTTTATTGGAAGGTAGAGGTGATTTTGTATTGAAGTAAAAGCTGTTGGAGGAATGTTGAAACATAATGGAAACAAGAATTATTGTAAGAGGAATTATTTCTAGTGATTAGAATTCGATCGATTCCTTCTTTGTATTAAAGATAAAATAAATGGACACTAAAAATAAAATATCTTGATAAACATCATATAAAAAAAAACATCAATATTAATAATATGAACGCGTTGTGGCGGTCAGAAAGACAGTCGCTCCATGGTAAAATACTGGTAATGTAATCACTTTTAAACGTCATATTAAAAAAAAAAAAAACGAAGCTAGATGAGGTCGGCGTTGCCTATCTGACTACTCTGAGAAGAAAGGCCGAAACAAACTCACGAGGTCGTAGTCTCTTTTAAAGTCCAGACATAATCTTGGTCAGGCGATATGAGGACCATGTAGATTAGTGTTTGAAATGGTCTTGTGAGGAAATAACCATAAAGATTTGAGTGGACCTGTTCAGTCAGTGCAAGCATTTGTCAGTAAGAATGGAGCTCAACTCAGAACTTAAGGAGCTCAGCGACTATTCAGCTGCATCCGGTTAGACTGGAAGCCGACCCCAACATAGTTGGTATAACGCGGGTAGATGATGATTATTTTGCTAACAATTTAAAGATAAAGAGTTCTCTTATTTTCTTCTTCCTCCCTTGATTTTTTTTTCTGTCATAAGTTTAGGTTAGTGGTCTAGCGAGGCACTTGGCCTCTCTAGACCACTAACCTTAACTTTATCCAAAACCAAAAACAACAAGATCCAAACTCAGTAAAATCCTTTACACTGTTATTTATACGGCTCCAATGACCCATATAATCTCTTCAACATCTAATTAACAGAACATAACTCGGGACAGCTACCTTCTCAACGCGTTGGGTTTCTAAATCCAACCGCTCGTCGTCCGTCAGTCTAACGCGTTGACAAGAATATTTTGACACCAACGATTATTTTATTATTTGACTTTTTAATTTCCGAGATCTGGCGGGTGTTAACTTTAAATTAGTTTTAGATGAGGATCAGATTTAGAACTTTAATTATAAAGGAATTAAGTAGGAAGTACAATCCGCTTCCCAAAGTCTTGCGCGCCTCTATTATGCTTTAGCAAAAAAGAATGACTAAGGTTGTCAAGCAAAAAATTGTCGTTAAATCTTAATTCATTTTTCTTCGAGTTCTTGTTTATAACTGAATTAGATTTGAGAGACTTTAAGAAAAGAAGTTATGTTACTAATATATACCTAATACTTATATGTAACTGTTTATTAATCTGTGATGAGCCTTACATTCCCTACATATTATCTTTACAGCTTTATTAGCTGGGAAGAAGAAGTGGCGCAACAAACTCCCCAGCAGCACAGCTGTCTGTTCAGGATGGAAAGTAGCCTAGATGTCCTTCTCCAGGTCTTACCCATGTGCCAAATTTCATCCAAATCTGTTCAGAAGATTATCAGCTATTTTCTATTTGATGAATGGATGTGCGCAACTTTCACAGGTCTGATCGATTCGAAATTTAGTATTCTGTTACTTCAATTATATTAGAAGAACATAGTAACCTGGAACCGATACTGTAGCATCACCTGGAATTCTCTTTGTTTGTCGGGGGTTATTTAAATTGTTAATTTTAAATTGTTTCATAATTATACATTCTTTACTGTCACAGATACGTAGCCCAATGACAAAGAATTTCTTAAACCCGCTACCACACCAGCTCAACAATTGCCCCACCCAACAATAAGTCGGCACCTTAATCTTAAGGTGACAGCCACTCTAATCAACTTTCTCGAGCCATTGCCTCCCCACATATGTGACGACGGCTCCGACGATTAAACTGTCGCAGTCATTGTTGACACGTTTGAATTAAATCTGTTTCTATTGTAGATTCGTAACTTTGGTGGTGGCTGATTAGGTGTCGTTTAAGAACAGATTTTGGCGGTTAAAGAATTAAAAGTTTAGCTGCCAATGATACTGTGGTAGCAGACATTGATGCCGATTCTCTTGTTCACAAACTAAACTAAATTTAAGTTCAGTGCATCTTTTTCTTTGTATTTCATTAGGAAAAGGACAGAAGATAAATTTTAGTTTAGTCCTGTCAAACCTGTCACTATTCCATACAAGTATAAACGTGATTAAAACTTGCCTACTAAAATTACGTCAATTTACGTCAGGCGCTGATTAATTTCTCTCTCTCTCAATATAGTCAACTCAATATAGTCCATTCTAAATTAAAACAGAGGCTGTTTGTTATTTTAACCTTATCCAAATCGCAAATGTTTTTAACGACTGCCTTTTCCCTGTCACTTTTACATCTTATATTGCCACAGTATTTCTATTATCGGTCTTGCAACTTAATTACAAAAAAAGAATGACATCAATGATTCAATGTATATAACATCCCTACTTAAGAACCTACGCAGACCAAGTTAGAAAAATAAACTAGTACATTATTATTCTGATGTAGTTCACTTGACTAAATCCGTACTTACACAAAAGTATTTAATTTTCGTAACTGATAATAATAACTAAAAAGACTCACTTCCAAACAAGGATGGCACCGATGAGTACCCCGACGACCAGGACTATGGAGCACAGCGCGATCACCGCCGACGTCTGTAGTGATGGCCCGCTGTGGTTGTATGCGTCTATCTTCTGGAAATCAAAGAAAATAATACGTTAAAAGTGTTTTATGAATAGAGCGTGAATAGAAGGGATTAAGTGTAGGAGTTCTAAATGTCATAAAGTAAGAATTTCAGTCTTTAATTTTGTCCAATGATGATTAATGACTGTTCTTTTTTAATGTAAAAAAAATGTCTTATTCATTTTACCCTTAACCTGAAAGAATTAGTTAAGGTTTCGATTCGTCATTGTTTTATTTCATAAAAGCAAATGGACGAATTTCATTCTATGTAAATATTTAGTTCGAAACAGCTGCACACTTCACTAGTTAACGCTACACGGATGGATAGCTAAATTTGTGCAGAAAAATGATTGCAGATAACGTAGGTACGTTTTTTATTGTACTATTATTAATACAGGCTGACTTTGAAAACATGCGACAAAACTTAAGGGGGTGTTCTACTCACCAATATGAACAACTTTTACTATGGGACCAAATAAGAATTCGCAAAAAAAAAACAACCTTTCTGTATAAAGGTATACCCGATTGGACCATTTTGTATAAGAAAATCGTTTTTTTTTGCGAATTCTTATTTGGTCCCTTAGTAAAAGTTGATTGATGGGTAGAACACCCCCTTAAATTTTGTTGCATGTTTTCAAAGTCAGCCTGTATAATTCAAACACACGCGAGTAATCACACACACCTTCAATCGCTCGCAATTGCACCACGGAGTTCTAAAATACAAGCCCTTTTTTGGTTTAGACTCCAGATATAAAACAAATTACATTTTTTTTTTACAAAATTCCTGTCAAATATACTTAATAGCTAGTATGAAAATGTAATTTCTGAAGATAAAATAAACATTACATATTTATTCATATTAGTTCAGAGTAATGTCCTCGATTTATATCGAGATCTACTTTTGAATGAACCAAATGCGGTTACATATC
This sequence comes from Eupsilia transversa, assembly GCA_914767815.1. Lineage (NCBI taxonomy): Eukaryota > Metazoa > Arthropoda > Insecta > Lepidoptera > Noctuidae > Eupsilia > Eupsilia transversa. The sequence goes on from OU611891.1 coordinate 11,315,308, forward strand.
ATCGGAGTCCGTTCTCAATTAATGTCAATCAAAATTTAAACAGTATACAGGGCACTTTATTTTGCACAATAATTATGTCTAAAATAATTTCGTCGTAAGCGGCATTTCATAATTTATTTTATCAAAATTGTCCGAAAAAGATTCATAGTGACGTAGAAAATATTAACGAAATATTATGATTTTGGTATTGTACGGGTATAATTATTAGCGGGTTATTGTCTATTTATACCAGTCATTGTGGTTTCGCCGCTAGGTTTTAGAAAAACTCGCACTACGGTAATCCTACCTAAATGTAAACATTATTTTCTTTAAGATATGAAATAAAATCTTAAAGAGAGACATTCAGTTATGAACGATAGTTACGAAACAATCTATATAAATAAAAACATTACCCTCCTACTGCAGCACTCGGGTAAAAATGAAATGCTGTTCGCTGGTTAGCGGACCACTTGAAATCAGTTATGTATCGTTGTGGCTCTCTTTTATTTTAAAATGCTCGTAATAGTCCGAATACGTTTTTAGAGAAAGAAAAATTGGAAAACTTGACCATAAAATTGGAAAAATCGGGATAAACGAAAAGGGCTTTTTTATGGGATTTTTGTATTTATTGGGACAAGTTATCGTCCGTTGGGTCAGCTAGTAAATAAATAATCCATTACAAGAAAAACAGAAGACTTTTTACACGAACCAACACTACAAATACTATTCATAAAATATCAATCAGGGAGAGTGTATCAATAATGAAAATAAGTGGCTCCGCAAACGTCCCTGGATTCTTTCCAAGAGACGTAAAGAATCACAGTTAATTTGTGTTATAAGCAAAAAATGTATATTTGCCAAATGTATTTGGCGTTCTCAGAGATATCGAGAATTTCGCGGATCATTTCGCTAATTTTGTCCCTTTTACTGGAATGGAATGAGAATATGGTTGTGCCAAGATGATAAGCTTTCGAGAAATAATAGTAGATAAAAATAAATACAATACCATAATAAGGAAATACCAAATCGATAGGACTAGTATGAACTTTTAGAAGATGAAGGGGAATCATAGGACCTACCTATAAAGATATTATTATTCAGAAGAGCTTTTCATATATTGGACACATTATGCATGTTAATTTATGATTGGAAGAGAAAGAACGCAGTGATAATTGCAAATAAATGATAATATTATGCTCATTTAAAACACTTAGCAAGTTAGCATTACAATGAGAAAAACTTTAAATGATGCAGTTAGTAGGATTGCCTTTATCAGACGTCGTGACCATACGTCATCGTAAGTTAGGCACATTAATACTGAAAACCCAATGAAACTCAACAATGAAAATTGTATGAAAATAATTATGATTGAAATAATTTAAAGTGAATTTTATCATATCAAAAACATCTGACAATCGGCTTAAACCTTTTGCCTTCAAAAGGATGAAACCGCAATATTTCATTCATATCACTACAATCTAATACTTAGCATGCATATAGCAGAACAGCACTAAACAACATTAACGAAATTACATTTTCAGCTTATCTTAAAATGATTTCATATGCATTATAATATAAAAGCACTTTAGATTTTAATTTAACATTCTCTACGAGTTACGGCTTAATGTGGATTTTATTTCTTTCAGTGCTTAACGTGAGCGCCATATTGTTTCGAATAGTGATGTGACAACGCGAATTGTAGACAAAAGATGAATTCATTATTTAATTAAATGTTATAAACATATTATTTGTTTATCTAGTACCTAACATAATTACGACGAAGAATTTTTTTTTCTGAGTGATGTAAAAATAATTATTTCTGTGTTGAATTTTGATAAGTAGTTAATTTTGTTAAACTGTATAGTTATATAGATAGGTATTGATAGTTATGTCAGATTTAACGTCATGAGGCATTAAGCCCCAAAAACCAAAATGTTCTTTGAATAAATCACATTTATAAACAAAAGAATATTATGTTCTGTCCCAAAAAATAACACAAAATATTTACTAATTAAGGTCTTTTAAAATAATAAACGTATCCATCACATACATGCACGGTAGGCGTTACCAAAGGTACTTACTAAAATTGAAAACACGACAGACAAATTGAAAAAATCAACTGATGCAGCATATGGCATCATTTTAATTCACATAATTACTAAAGGCGTTATTCCGAGGGCAGCAAGGTGCAAAGGGGAACCTGGTAGGCGGGTTTATGTATTAATTTTTTGGTGCAATAAGCGTCACGCAACTGATAAATGGTTTGAAAAAAGGTAATTTTGACACAATAGCTTTTTTCTTTTTTGACTTCCTTCTTTGATCGAAGTAATTGCATTGTTTTTTTATATTATTTTTTATTATCTATTTTAAATGATCTATCGATTGATTTGTTTAACGAAACAGAGTGTTATAGAACAGAACGGTATACTTACGAAAAAAGAATTTGGTCTTGTACCCAGGTATTTACATTTACTCACACATTTCACGTAAACTGTATAAATAAGAGTCTATCCGTGAAAACATCTTGAAAACGTGTAAAAGAAAACACAAATAAAACGCCAAAAAAATATACAGACATGAAGATTCGCCTATTTCACCTCTCTGTCACTCGATTAACATTCTTTACTTACACTCACGTAACCACGCATGAAGATGCTTTATCAAAGGAATTGAGGACTCAAAACCCTTCACACTCCTCGAAACTTGACTTATTTTTACTTCAAAAGAAAAAGGTGAAATGGTTCACGTTTTTCCGTTAACTCGGTTTCAGCACAAAACGAAAGGTACAGAAGGTCGACTTCATACAAGGAGTGAAAACGCACGTACACATAGACACGCTTCACGTACAGCAAGTGCAAGTGCACTCGCATTTTGTTTGAGATAGACTGAACGAAACGAAATAATAATAGATCTGAAGGCCAATTCTCGTAATTTAAAACGTTCAAAATCTAGTCGCAATCTCATCTTGGCGACAAACAAACGTCAAAAAATTGTTAAAATGTAGGGAAATAAGAGGTATTTTTGACAGATTGAGACTGAGATCAGACTGTGAACGTTCTTAAAATTAGTAGAATTGCCCCTCTGAGATCGTCGGACGTTTGCGTCTATGTGTGCATGCGACTGCTTCGTTTATTCTTTCTACTTTTACAATGTTTGTAAACACGTGAGAACCATTAACACATACTTAATTAATTTATGTCATTGCTTCATTTTTAATTGTTTTTACCTAATGTGTTATATTAGTTTTAATCTAGATGCATGTCTCCATCATCACATTAAAATCCATCTGCTCGGTTTTCAGTCTAACCGGATGCAGCAGAATACTAGTATTTTAAATTAAGCGACTGCCTATCTGACCTCCACAACTCAGTAACTGGGTAATACGACTCCCCCTGGGTAAGACTGGTTGTTAGACTTTCGGCCTCCTGACAACCCATAACGACTGCCAGCCGGGATCAACGGCTTAACGTGCTTTCCGCGGCACAGAGGAGTATCGGTCTGTAAAGATGGTTACCCATCCACGGACCAACTCCGGCAAGCATAGCTTAACCGTCTTCACATATAATTAATTAATAGAAAATATTGTAAAACATTTTAAAAAGAGTAACGCTCGAGTTTCTTGCCCATTGTCTCCGTATGAAACTACCTTTTGGAAGGGGTGACTAGAATCAATTCTATGCCTAATTAGTGCCGTTTATGCCTAATTGAAATAAATCATTTGACTCTGACTTTGACTTTGACTTCGCTCGTTGTACGGAGCCGGCCTTCTGTATCATATATTTTATGGTTTCGGGCTCCCGTAATGGAGTCTGTGGAGCACTGATTTATTTTTCGATACACAATATACTACTTGAGGACTGAGTGACTGTGTCGGACGTTAGTCGAATTGCCTATTACGTTGTACGGGTAAAGACTCGATGAAAACTTTTTGGTACGAAATAAAAGGGCTGTAAAATTGGGAGGTTATTGTATACAAACAATTTCTATTGAATTAATATAATTATAATTATGTATTTATTTAATTAAATACATATATTCTACATTATTTAAAAAAAATTGAATATAAAAATTATAAAAAGATTTAAAAATATAAAAAAGTATTTATTTTATTATTAATATTTATACATTTTTTATTGTTATATTTATTATTATTATTAGCCATTATGAGTTCAACTTTAGAATTATAGCATCACGAAGAAAAATCTTTCATGAACGATCTCTAGTGTTTTCAGATTTCAGTTTATTTGTTGGTTTCTATAAATATTACTTTATGACTCCTAGATTGACTAGATAACTGATTCTATTAAAATAAATTATGACAGACCAAACAGAAGTAAAATAATAAATTCACTCAATTAAATTGAAACAATACAATTAATTCCGTAAAAATAACTGATGTTGCCATATACAATGTATTTAGGTTTAATGTCCAGATAAATAAGACCCTAAACGAGTTTTAATAACAATATTCCAAAGCGATTTTAATCTATCATTATAGGGTTGAAAAGGTCAACTTAGCTGGTTTGTGTAATATCAGAAAGATCTTTATGGGGTTGGAATAATAATGTTTTTTTTGTAATTTTTAAAACACTTCATACGCTATGATTAAAAGGTGCGTGGGCGAGGTTAGTATAGGGTTGAGTTTGATAGATTTTTGGTATGATTAGTAGGTACTTTATGGGCTCCTACTTCGTCTTAATATTGAAACGTGATTGACAGCCAACAAAACCAATTTCTTTCTTACTACTATTTATAATTTTGTTTAATTATTATTTAGATTTTTTTTAAATATTAATGTATACTTTTCAATTTAAATGTAATTATTTAATTTGATTAATAATTTTTAATTTAGTTTATTATTGTATGATTCAAAGTTGATTGAAATAAATTTACTTCGCTAGTTCTTATGTTTTTTTTTTTTTAATTGACTACCAACTTGAATTACCCGTATACCACAATTGTCATTCTTTGACGGTTGTAAGAAATGGCTATAACACAGCAAAGTGGCGTAGTGTGTCAATCTGAAAAACAATTAATTACCCCAACTGTACGTAAAGAGGCTCTTATGCGTTGCAGTGACTAAAATAATAACTTGTCGCAAGCTACTCAATTTAAATTATCTGTGATTTTGATAGAGACGTGCTAGCCATGTTAAAGCAACACATGATGATGCTAAGAGGTGTAGACTGAGAAGTCAAAGAGAAAATAAACATAACACCACGACTTGTTTCCCCGAAGGGTTATGCAGAAGTGTACCCATAGTAGGCACACCGACATTTCGCCAGTTATGTTTAAGTCCCATGTAATAGACGGCGAGCCTATTGCCGTCGATCGTGCACAAATCCAGACTCCAGAATTAAAGAGAGCAATATACTAAATATGTGTATTATAAGTTTATAACCTATTTAAGTTTAAGTAGGTGCTAGGTTATTTACCTATTATATATATTCTATTATATTCTCTTTTAATTATTTTATTTATATTTTAATATTATTATTTTCTCTGCTGCTATCTTTTATCTCTTTACCATTCTCGGTTGACTGGTAGATAATGCGTAAGGCGCCTTAAGTCCGCCTTTGTATCTCATTGTATGCGAAAAGTTTTTAATAGATAAATAAATAAAATACACAATACGAATTTCAAATTCTTCACGACCAATCCATAAAAAATACCATGGTCTATTAATATTCTGCGCAAGGCGCCATTATAACTACAATATTTATGTCATTACGAATAAACCTATTAAAAATAACTCATTGTTCCAACCGGCCGTAGAGAGGGGAAGAATACCACGATTATTTATTTGTATTAATTGGATAGATCATATCGAAGCCGTATGTATTATTCATATAACATCCCCGCCCCACAGTGTTTACCATTTTGTTTTACTTAATTGAATTTACGTAGAATACCGGAGTAAAGTGCGGGTCTGAAAAAATGATGGATGATAAGCTTGTTTCGTGTTTGGATAAATATGACGTGTGGGTGGTGATTGAGTTGAGATCTTTCCAAAATTGTAGCTTAAAAAAAAGTCCATTAAAATTACTCCAATTCCCTTCGAGGTCGCTTGCTGTAAGTTTGTAAGACCACGATTAGTCATGAGTAGGTAATTGAAGATTGTTGAAAAGGACCTGATGTGTCAACGTAATGGCGGTAAAACACAGAAAAAAAACTTCTCAAAAGCTTAAAAATTTGGGGAAAAAAAAATACTGTTTCCGTAGATGAATCTAAATTTAGAAAAAAAGTCGAACAAGCAAAAAAATACAGGAACCATATCAGATGATAAAATTGATCAAATGCGAGCAAAGAAGAACGGGCACGGAGTCAGCGGTCATATACATAAAAACTTTATGACTTAGGGTTGTCATAGAACAAAATTGCTCAAGATATCCCAGGTATAAGGTTAAGGTAATCCGTCAAGCTAAATCAAAGGTTAAGACCCCAATTTTCCAGCTAAGGACGCACCTACCCAGATTTTGAGTACCAATAAATTGTGGAGACCTTCCATAATGTCGGTTCCTACTACGAATCTTCGTCTTTTTTGAGATGTTGTACACTTTGGGTGGTTTGCCAGCCCTATTTTAGACTGATAACGATCTAAGCGCATGTCCCCAGAATGCATTAAGTCTGAAAAAGGGTCGTCCATTTGTCAAAATGTGGCACTATCGGTACGGGAATCCGTCATCGGGACTGGGACAATATATTGGGCATATCTCACAGAATCTTACAAACAATATCTTGGTAAAAAAATCTGGTAAGCGTGAGCTGAGGTAAGTGGTGAGGATCTATCGGTTTTCGATATTTGGTTTTGATATTGGTCTGATTTAATCATTGTTTGTTCTCTGTATTTGTCGTACGGCAATTTATTACTTGATTCCCTGATATAATATGGTAGAAAAATTTAAATGTGGCTGTTTACAGAATAATTGTACGACAAAAATAACCTGAAGTTCTGACTATTTTGACACCGTAATTTCGCAAGAAACCTTTCTACTAAAGATTTAATAATAAAAATACCGATAGTAAAATCAATATAACTTACAAACATGACAATGAAAAAATGACACAAAAGGGCTTTACTTAACCAACACGGGACCCCAAGCTCTCCAAAATTATATTCAGAAAGCAAGCTCTGTTTATCGGGTTGTCTATCTGGCGACGGTAGCCGATTCGTCAATGCCCCTTCTTTAATTAATAAAAGAGTCTTTCTTTTGAGAGAGGAAAAAAATGAATGAAAACCTTAATTAATTTGGGTCGGCTGAAGTTTCGTAAATTATGATCATCGGGAGCCCCTAAAGATTTGCAATGGTAAGGTATTTTTTAGTATTTTTTTGGTAGGGATATTGAAATAAAGCTGGTTGGATAAAATATTGGGGGAAGTTTGTTTTGCTTAATGAAAAGTGTTGGTGTTTAAGGAAACATGTTTGAATAATAATACGGATTAATAAAAGGATTTGTTTGATTTTGGGCTAATCAGCAAATAAAAAGCTAACTGATTAAAGTTTAGTGTTTATGAGGAACAGGGTATAAAGTTCACTCATCCTCTATAGAAAAGGGAGGATCCTCCGACCAGACCGGGTGTTGTGTCTGGCGGGCAATTGCCCTTGGATTGATGTTGGATAGTCTTATTGAAGTTAATCGCGCGGTAAACTTAAATAGCGCGATACAGGATTTGTGACGTCAGATCTTTGATGCGTAGTTCGCATGAGGCGATGTAGATGCCGCCACAAAAATACTTCATTCAGGTATAAGGAAGGCCTACAGGGAGACCGATGACCTTGCAAAGGCAGCAGGAATCCGCTGGATGCGAGAAGCACCGAAGTTGCGATGCTTGGGGGAGACCTACGTCTAGCAGTGGACGTCTTTCGGCTAAAATGATGATTACGATCCAGAGAGAGAGAGAGAAAAGAAAAAAGACAAAAAGAGGCAAGAGGCATTCAGTACAATGAGTACAATGGCACTAATTGTCAAACAGATCACAAAATACTAAACCAATGAAAAACGATACACAAAGAACTCATTATTATACAAAAATTAACTCATTATTTAAAGACAAGTTTAACCCACAAAAAAGAAAAAGGTTCTAAGTACATATTTAAATAATAACTTGTCTGAATTTGCATACGGCCTGTTTGAGCGAGACGTAGGCACAGTTCGTATAATATGCGCATACTTAAGAAGTGCTGTCTCATCTAGAACAATTAAGTGTTGTACCTTTTTTTTTGTTTTTTGACTTAGGTCCTTTACGTCTCAAGGGGTTAAGGCTAGAACGGATGAAGTTGAGTGAGCAAGACTTGGTGGTGATCTTGCTATTAATCTGGAGGCCAACCCTCCTAATTCAAAGCATTCAACATGGTTTTATTTATTGCATTTTTTTGTTTTTCTTTAGGTAATCAAAAAAATGAGGGGTCCGGAATGACAAATTTTATAGTGGATCAGATAGAAATTAAAACAAAAGAATAACCAGCAGGGGATCCGATGAGGGGATCCGACCGGAATAAATCACATTATCATCATGTGCCTTTTCCCACCTATGATGGGTTCTGCTTCCAGTCTAACCGGATGCAGCTGAATACCAGTATTTTACATGGAGCGCCTACCTATCTGACCGTCACAACCCAGTAACTGGGTAAAACGATACCCTTGGTAAGAGTGGGTGTCAAACTTTCGGGCTTCTCACGACTCGTAACGACTGTCAAAGATCCACGAATGACCAGGACACAATTCTTTTATAAAAATTATAATTATTAATTTAAATTGCATTGCATGTATTTTGATATTTGTATAACATCATCTTTTTGTAATATTTGTGTATGTATTTTGGAGGAAAGCCTGAAGATTTTTTTGGATTTTAACAGTCTTTTATTTAATTAGTCGTTCTAAAAAATATTTCTTGCAGAAAATTAAATAGCGTTATTGGCTATTTATGTTGGCAATGATGTATACTTTTTTGTTTATTAATGCATTGATAATTACATGTTTTGTGAAAGTTTGTTCATGTGTTTAAGTATTTCAACATGTTCGAGCAAGTGCCAGATAGAAACATGCTATGCCATAATAATATAATAACTATTCAAATATTGATACAGTTTAATAGTTAATACTACCTCACGCTATCCGGATATGTCAATATGTGCTAGTCTCTCCGTTGGTGTGTAATTAAGCAGATTATTTGCAGATTATATTATGCTGTTGTATGCCTATTAGGCAGGACATATTGGAACTACATTTTTTTTGTTAAGACCTGTAACAAACATATGCCCACAATAAAGATATTTTGAATTTGAATTTGCTGCCTGGTTGGTCCAGTGGTCGCAAGTGCTACTACATGGTGTAATTGGGGTTTTCTATCAGGAATTTCTAAGTTTGGAAGTTGCTGGTGTATTCCTTTAAACCTTCGAGCCTCGGAAAGAACGTAAAGCCTACTATATAAAGCCACAAGAATAGACAGCAGTGATAACTGCAAGTAATGAAAACCATATTCACCAAATACTTTGCAAAAACCTTCAGGTTTTGTTAGATCTGAGGCCTTAGTGTAAGTTTGCAAGTGAGTAAACGTAACTATCGCGTTTGCGTTAAGATTTGACTGATAGATCATAATGCTTATATTATAAAGGTGAGAATAAAAATCTTAACGCAAACGCGATAGTTACGTTTACTCACTTACAAACTTACACTAAGGCCTCAGTACCCTAATTGCGTAACACACGTTGAATCACAATCTGTTTCATTTTGACAGTTCAACAACATTCAGTTATTTACGTTGTTGGCCGGACTAATTTTTCAAACATTTAAATGAAGCAAAGGATTAGCAATATCCTTCAAAATGAATCAGATTATGATTGGTCGTGTGTAATTAGGATGCAGATTTTTAATTGAAGTTCTGTTTGAACGGTGTAATGGAAAACCTGAAAAGGGGTCAATGTACAAAAAATCAAAGTTATTCATAATGATGACATTATGAACAATTTTGAATATGGGACTAAACCTGAAATAGTGAAGAAAAAATTTGCAACTTTTTCTTTATATTTTGTCGAGTTATGCAAACATAAATGTATGCAGAAGCTGATATTTTGTTTGCGATTTCAGGGTTGGTCTAATGGTAAAAGTTTTTCATAATGTTGAGTATAACCCTTTTCAGGTTTTCAAGTTTTTCAATAACACCTTCCAAGGCTGCTAAATACGGTAGTTTACTCTATTATTTCTTCATTTTGAGTTTATGATTCGAGGACGTCATGGGGGCGTTAAAAAGGTTGAAAATATTTTAGGCCTTTTTTGAGGAAAGGGTCACGACCTATTTAACTCACGAGTAAAAGTAACACGAACGAGAAATATTCTTATAGCTGAATATTCTTGAACTAGCTTATGCCCACGACTTCGTCCGCATGAAATTTCGGACCCCGACCCACCGCGTCGCAACCCATCGCCCGCTCGCGCTATTACTTCGTTTTCGCTTAGGGTTTTCGCTGACTTTTTTTCATTTTGCTTGGCTCCTAAGGGTCATAGCGTGATGTTACATAGCCTATAACCTGGCCGGGGATTTTCTCGACATATTAGTAAAGTTTGCATTAAAATCCGTTGGGCCGTTTTCACGTGATGCGCTTACAAATAAACAGACAAACAGATAAACAGACAAAACTTCTAAAAACTGTTTTGTTATCGATTCTAAGTATCCTCAGACAACTTTTTTTCGAATATCTTCTATGTTCAGACTTTCGACCCTCTTCAGCTTTATTATATTATGTATAGATACTTTCTTGGTTAAATGACTCAACTGCAATTGTTTTCTTTTCAGTACTATATTGTGCTTGGTTTTTTTACCTAAACTACCTAAAACATAACATAACATCACGCTTGTAGTCCCCGGTTGGGCAGGGGTCTCAAACATAACTGGCGAAATGTGGGTGTACTATAGGAACCTATAGTACACCCACATTTCGCCAGTTATGTTTGAATCCCACGTAGTAGGGTGCGGAAATCCAGACTCCGGGCTGCTACAGAGAAATTCCACATGTAAAAAAACCAATATCACTTTGCTCGACCCGGGAGTCGAACCCAGGAACTCAAGCTCAGCAGTAGCACTTCCAACCACTAGACTAGTTAGGCAGTTTACCTAAAACTCACACGATATTAATTACAATGCGGATGCTACCACTCACCCACCTGATTAACCCACTCGAGCAGCTTTTGACACCTACAGGATGCAACAGGGTGGTCCATCTGTTGCAACAAATAAACGTAGGCATTTTTCCAAATAACCAATTTGTATAAAAATGGTTAAAGGTAAAGATTATCCCACACTGCTAAATACTTTCCGATAAACTTAGAACACCCGACGATTCTACGAAGGGTGACGAATATCAAAGAAATTTGTTCGACTACAACTTTATTTTCCTTGTAAAATAGGTGTCGATATTTAAATAATAATAAACGGCTATATTGCACCTTAAACTATCAACCAGTGAAAATTGAACCTTATACAAAAGTATACAAGTTTGAATTTTAGGTTTAAAGTGCATTCTACACAAGATTTGCAAACGTATGCGGATTCGACAAGAGGTTTTCTCGTACCTACGTGAAAATTACAACCATATTTGGTGCTGCATAAAGCTCATTATTCTTCGCTGATAATATTATGCTTCTAGGACCGACGTCAAGTCTGAATTAGGCATAATAATTATAAAGTGGTTGACATCTTAATTATTTTGTCGGTGGAGCTAACCACAGAATTGAGACGCCGCTACTCTGATTCCAAGAAAATGGTGTATAAAACAAAACAGAAACGATGTAATTTTATGGAAGTGTCTTAATAAAAAAATCCTTCTGTTTTAGGTGTTGCCATTAACGTAAAAAACGTAACGTTAAAAAATATTTATAATACCTTCGACGGTAGATATGTCGACCGCAAATTTCAAGCGTGGTAGGTTAAGCAGTTTCATCGATTTTATTTATTTTTTATTCGTATCGATAAAATTCGGATCTGGACACCCAGTGAGAGGTGTCAGTTTTTATCGATAACTAATTATATGGAGTTCTTGATGTCTTAATCATGTTGAAGGTAGGTCTGACCGCAAGTCTTAGCGCGGTAGGTGATCTTTATGAGTGGTGACGCGAAGACAGATGAGTCAGAGGTAAGTAGGATTCATAAATGATTGAACTTTATATGTGACTGTACAGGAAAACGATTTGGTTATTGTTAATATGGCGCAGGCTACGGTTGCTGTAGAGCAGTGGCGACCCAGTGGTAACAGCCGCGATTTACAAGTTGTAAGTCGTAGGTTCGAACCCAGACGGGCGCTTTACTTTGTGTAAATTATTTCATCACCTCTGCTCTCAAAAACATCGTGAGGAAACCGGAATGTTTTTTTTTTTTTTTAATATCTAATTTTATTTAGGGGCTTTTATCAAAGACATGTCAGCCCCATCGTACCCTTTTACATCAATTGGCTTACCCAAACAGTATTAGATTATAATATTTTCCATGAATTAGAGTTATTCGTGTAGGACCATAATTAAATGACAATGAAACCGGCATGATTTAGAACCGAAAATTCGAAGACATGTGACATTCTACCAACCTGCACTAGGCCGGCGAGGTGGATTACGGCTCACTCCCTGTCTTAGAGAGGAGGCCTGTTTCCCAGCAGTGGGAACATTAAGGGCTGACTATACCGCTATGCTGAAGGGTCAGTGACGTAGTCATCTTTTTGAAAATGGAGACTAAGAAGGCCAAGGATTCTTTGAAGTCCTTCTCAAATAAGTCAAAAAGGGACTTACAATCTTTTATATTGTACATAGCAATATTAAAAAATATATTAAATAAGGATGTAGCGTTACGATTTTGATTTTATGTCGTAACTAAAAGAGATAATCTTATAAATAATAATAATAATAATATATAATAATAAATGTTTATTTCTCAAACAACTTAATACTAGGTTACATAACAACTTGGCAACAATATTATTATAACAAAAAAGAGTTTAGCATCTGTAACCGAACTAGGCAGAGCCTGTATTTCGGTTATCAGCGCCTTTCCCCCTAAGTTATACAAAACAGTAGGTAATCATCATCAAGTCCAAGTACAAGGTATGATCGGTTGTGCTATCTTATAATGAATTAGGTAGGTAAGTATATTTTACATATTATAATTTTCAATTGTAAAGTAATTATGTATGTTTGATTGAGGTGTAGTATGATGTTTTTGTGGGTGAGTGTGCGTGGGTGAATGTGTGTGGGTGAGTGTGTATGTGTGAGTGTGTGTGAGTGCTATCTTTATACTGTATATAATATAAATATATATATATTTACTGTGATTTTACCAATAGCTGTTCCGTCTCCTCATAACTAAGTTTCTGTAGGAAACAACAAGTTTTTAATCTACATTCCTTTAAAGTCAAGGGGGTCAAATAGAAATATCTTAATACGAAAATATATGAACAGTTTGGTAAAGTATCTAATCATCGTACCTTATTACATGTATATGTCCTTGAATGTCTGGGTCTTGAGTGTCTGTATCTTTAGCTACTCCCAAAATATTATCGAAATAACAACATAACATCACTCCTGTATTCCCCCAAGGGTTAGGCAGAGGTGTGCCTATAGTACAACCAAATTTCGCAAGCTATGTTTAACATGTTGACGGACACGCCGGTTATGACATTCATTAGGAACTTGCGCAGAATGATGCGCCGGTTATACCCTTCGATATTTTTTTCCCGCGTCCTATATTATATAGTCAAAGACTACATACCTGTGACGTAACGTTTGGAGCAGGCGAAGGCTATGGCCGGTGCTGTCTTATTTAAATACTTTGTCTTTTTTACTGGTGACAGTACGGCTAAAGCCTTTCATTCAAAAATCTTGTGTCAAGATCGGGTTACAAAATCAAGCAAAGTTAAGTCCCATGTTATAGGGGGCGAGGCTATTGCCATCAACCGGGCACAAATCCAGACTCGGCTATGCGAAATTCCAGATGAAAAATCTCACTTTGCTCGTCGTGGAAATCGAACCTAGGACCTCATGCTCAGCAGTAGCACTTCCATCCACTAAACCAGCGCGGCAAAAACTAGATCATTCGACTGTTATAACGTCTTATTTATATAATAAACAAATAAATCTCGTTATCACTATATTTATAACATCAATTTCGTTTAATATTAGTGACAACATTAATAAAATAATTCAGTAGCTTATGCGAGATGTTACGATATATCAGGGCTATAAAATAAATTATTATTAAATCCGTGGTATTTTGGTATTAACGCTATAAATCCATACTGATCTGGTGATCAAAATAAATAGTGAGTTTAATGCTAATCGTCAGCTGGTTTAGAGAAGTTGTACGGATAACTTTATACCTCTAGCTAGACCATCATCAGTCTGCCTAGCCTTTTCCCAAACATGTTGGGGTCGGCTTTCAGTCTAACCTGATGCAGCTGAATACCAGTATTTTACATGGAGCGAGGTCAGATAGGCAGTATTTGACCTCCACAACCCAGTAACTGGGTAATACGATACCCCTTGGTAAGACTGGTTGTCAGACTTTCGGGCTTCTGACGACTCGTAACGACAGTCAAAGATCCACGAATGACAGCCGGGACCACCGGCTTAACGTGCTTTCCGAAGCACAGAGGAGTCTCGGTATGTAAAGATGGTCACCCATCCACGGACCAACCCCGGCAAGCGCAGCTTAACCTGATGGATCGACCCGTGCGGCTGTTATTACTTAGCCACGAGCTCCTCTATACCTCTATACCATTCAATTCATAATATGTATTTTCCGAGTTTATCTTGGACAGTTAATTGATTCGATGGTCAGACAATAGATATATTATTTAGTATAACCTATTCGGCTTAACTATTCCTAAAGAGTCATAAAAAACCCAACTTAACCTACGCTGAGCGCCGGACGCTGACACAGCTCGTCATCATGAGGATTCCTCGTTGAAAGGTGAAACACGTGTTGATTTCTTATAGGATTTTTTATCACTCTTTAGGAATAGTTAAGCCCAGTTAATGGGTTGTGGAGGTTAGATAGGCAGTCGCTCCGTGTGTGTAAAATACTGGTATTCAGTTGCATCCGGGTAGACTGGAAGCCGACCTCAACATCATTGGGAAAAGGCTAGGCAGATTGAGTACTTAATACGTTGTGGTACTCCACAACTTGATACACGATTTGATAAGATTATCTAATGAACAGAATATAGAGATAGGGTTAAAATAAATCCTAAGGCATTACTTGAAATCATGTTCAGGTTAACAAACGGCAAAACAGCTATAATAACAGTACACGAAACAGTTAATTATGACACAAACCATCTTCAATTAATACGAAACATCAAATATTCAAACTTAATCCAAACGTAAACAAAGATTAGCATACAAGAACGTATAAACCACACAGAACGACTAATTTTCAAGTCATTACCGTACCGCTATTTAAAAGAGAAGCCCTAGCACGAACGTGCGACGAAAACGCTAAGTAAATGAGAACAATTTTAAATTCGAAAATACATCTATATCCTATAACTTTACGGTTTAACTTTTTGCGACAAGCACAATGAGTCAATCAATCTGCCTAGCTTTATCCCAACTATGTTCGGGTAGGCGTCCAGTCTAACCGGATGCAGGTGAATACTTACCAGTATTTAAATGTAGCCACTGCCTATCTGACCTCCACAACCCAGTAACTAAGTAATACGAAACCCCATGATAAGACTGGTTCTATTCTATTCTATTTTTTGTTATGGCAAGCAAAGCCGATGTCGAATACTCTGCCAATGTCTAAGTGAATTGGAAAAGCAAGTGAATATAGAAAAAAAAAATCGGCGATACAGTTGAACTTAATGTAGAACTTGCGGGGGATAGTAGGTAGGTACTGGATAAAAACACCGTGGCGAAAATCGATAAGACTGGTTGTTTGGGCTTTTGGCGACCCGTAACTACTGTCAAACGTCTGTCAAGCACAATGAGTATCAACCATTGATATGGTTATACTTAAAACTAATCATGTGCTAAACGAATATTTTCAATTTTATAATCGTTAAAATTTACGTTGCGTTTACTCCGCGTGTTCGTGCTAGGCCCACAGAAAAGTAAAGTAAAGAGAAAGCTTACACTGTAGTGACAGATGCGACTATGCGACTATCAGGGCAAGATTCACAGATCGCATTTTGACTGTACTTTTTTTTAAATAATAAGAAAAAAAATGTTAAGTCTGTAAAAAAAATTAGCCAAAATCCTCCTAAGCATTGTGAACTGTATTTAATTTATTTTTGTACGGTTCTAATGTTCTATTTGAATGAAACTCTAAAATATGTTGAATGTTTTTATTGTTCATATTCGTATAAGCGAATATGAACAATAAAAACATTCAACATATTTTATTTAACATAAATCTACATTAACCAAGCTAGTTGCACCATTCCGATTGGTTGTTTCCTATGGAGAAGAACCGGCAAGAAATTAATTCCACGGTTACTCTTTTAAAAATATGGGCTTCTAGAACCTTTTCAAATTACAGAGTTAATAATAGGTATGGGAAGATAAACATAATGTAGTATATGCATAAGAATAAGAATTTGAAAAGAATGCTTACTTTACTTATCAAAGTAAAGTCTAAGTGCGGTCTATGAGTCTCGTCCCCAGTATGTTAGTGTTTCGAAACGGATACAGTTAAGTTGCCGGCAGATTTGGAGTTTTCTAACAATGTTTACTGACAAACTTACAAAGATGTGTACTGAGAATTTTAATTTCTACGGTTCTTGGAAAAGACAAAGGGATTATGAAATCTTTTGCTGGTAGACTTTGTAAAGTAAACTTAGACAAGACTTATCTTTAGAAAAGAGTGAAATATAATTGACTGAATTAACTTAACAAACAGTCAAGTGGTTTGACTTGATGTATGTTGCAATACTTAACTGAATATTATGGTCAAAATACTAGGTTTTCCATTAATTTTACCTCAAAACATGAACCTTGTTAATTATGGTATCATACACACGCTTTTAGTAAAATATTTACTTAAAATTCTAATTATGTTGACACAAACATGAATTCCTTACCCAAATTCGGTTGACGAAATACAAAATCAAAATTCGTCAAAATCAGAACTAATCCTAAGATGAAACACCACACTATTTCATTAGTACCCACATTATGACAAATATTTAATAACTTGATAAAACCACGCAAAGCAAAGTCATGATGACTAAAAACAAAACTAAACGCAAGATCAGATAAAATAAAATATATACCGTCAAACGTTAGGAATATTCGTATAAAAGGTTAAAGAGGGAATTTTTAAAGACCTCTATGTTAATCCGGGTCGCTTAGACCGCTTTTATTAGGCCCACAGATAAGGATTAATTAAAAATGGTGTATTAAGAGGCTGACTGCTTAATTGTGGAACAAAGTGTGAAGATAAGGTTAGATAGTGCCGTTTGTTGAAACTAAACATGGTGAGATTATTCAAAAAAAAAAAAAATTATACGGGACTGTTTCTTTACCTAAGCCTTGATAAAGACTTCATTTGTTTTTTCCTAGCAAAGCGGTTCCGTTATATTATTAAAGCCGTCATGAAAATCTGTCATTTTCACCAGTATTTGACATTAAGGTGTCAAAAAAACGGTCTGTATTTGGACAACCGTTATTGTGTGTTTGTTTTCCAACACATAGTTTCACTAAATCAACGAAAATATTTGAAAATCAACAAAAACAAACACTGAAAAAATCAAAACACTTACTGGTTCCGTGTCGCAAGTCTCCAAATCCGGAATAGGATCGTCCCCGCAATAGTATTCCGCTTGCAAGAACGGTGGTCGAGGAGGTGGCGGCAACAGGAACTCCGGCGGAGGGCCAAGACAGTCGCACTCCGTCAGATCTGTGGGCTCAATCTCCCACATCGCGTAATCTAACTTAACACTACTCACAACCTTCTCACTGATATCACTATCACTTAAATAACCACTAGTATCACGTTTGTCGCGTTTCACTTCATTTGAAGTCCTCTCTTTAATTAAATTCGCTATGTAAAGTTCGTCGTCCACGTCGCTCCATACGTTTCTTCTAACCTCCTCATCTTCCAGTGTCTTCTAAAGAATCGTATAATGGCGCTATAACACTATCGCTAACTCTGTCTGTGTAGTCTGAATTTTTATTTCCTCCAACTGTACTTCCAAGAACATCTTGGTTTTCTTTCTCACTGACAGCATTCAAGTCACGCGCTTGCTTATATTTGTCTTTTTTATTGAAAACATTTTGATATGTCCAAACAGCGTACGATGACGCTTTAATTGGACTCCTGTTGAATCTTTCGGCCATACGCAATCTTCTTTCAAGTTATCTGCAACAATAAAAACATATTTATTTATAAACGAACGCTTAAATCGAAAGGCCATTACTGGCTAAACCAATTTCTTATCTGACGGACAAGGTATCGATTTTACAGTGGTATGAAACTACTTATTATTTAATAGAAGAGCTAACACCTCATTTTGTTTAACAAAGCAGCCGCAATTAGAACCTACCATTGGTGTGAGTACAATGGGAGAGGGAATGGTATCGATATCATCGGGTGCTCCGCTCTCTGGTTATTTTAATTTATTTTTTATCGCATCAAATTGGATGGACGGGTTTCTAGCTATGCACTCGGTATTCCGCCGCTATCACGATCACCCGTCAGAAAGGCGGTTTCGAAAGTTTAAAGTTCATCGTTTTTTGATATTTAATTTTGATCAAACTGCGGTTGAGTGTAGGCGAATAATTGGGTTTTGATTTCTTATTTTGTTGAATAAAAAGTTGAGTAGCGACATTGTAGAAAGAGAGAAAGTATCAAGCGTGATTTATTACTTGAATGGGTTTGGCTTCCGGAAAAATTAATGGCTGATGTCAATATTAATTGCATCTATAAACAATTAATTATATACGTGATTTTATTGAAAAATTACGAACATAAAATCCATCTACCGAGCAAAACCACTTACAAAACCATATTTACATAGTCAACCTATTCATTGTAACCCTTAACAGAAAGAAACAATATTTTTCCACAAACATTTCCGCGCTCGTTCAAATGTTTTTCGATGGAGATGTGCCTTGAGTGCGCAATTATGCATGCGTAAGGCGTATCTGAGGAGGTACCGCAAGATTGCGAGGTCTAGGGTCAACAGCGTCAGATAAACCGAAGGTACCAGCGAATAAAATATTGAGAGGTGTTATGGCATACAAAACAGGGTTTTAGATGCGATTTATGAATGTTTAAAGTACCGTTTCAATGGAAATCTCAAAACTGAATAATATAACCATTCTTTCGGTGATTGACACTGACTATGTACTTTTATTTCTTTTGTAAGTTCATTAATGATTTCTCGATTGAAGAGAGTATTATCTTTATGTTTCGTGTCCAAGTTTTCTTGTATAGTTAATTAATAAAGTACTTTCGTAGTAATGTACTTATTATTGTTAGCTATTTTCTTTTCATTGTATAGTTATTTAGCTTAATTTTATTATATAGCGTTATATAGCGCTTATTTAGCGTAAATCATGAAACAAAGCTACATTTAATTTGTTTCTCAGTTTAGCTTATTATACTGTTTTCTGTGGTTAACTGCGCGTTTTATTTAAATCTTTTACGTACTCTCATTACATTCCATAACACTACTATTATAAGCAACAATGATTATAAGAACGTCATCTTCACACCTCACCTGTCCATTACACATTATAACATCATTTTCTTTTTGCATATTCATTGCAGTCTGTCAATGTACAGCATTGAAGGCGTAATCTCCGATACTCCACGTCTCATTAACATTTGGCGCGGTCAGTGGCCACTCGATAGCTGTCAGAGGAACTTTGACAGCGATACAATACCCGACAAGAGCCCTTAAGGAACTTAACGAACCCATTCTATGGATTTTCTCACGTGAATTTATTATTGCTAGTGGATAACGGTCTGCGAGGGGTCGCATGTGTGTCGATCGATCGCGTAGAGTGGATGAGTGAAATAAATAGCATAGCAGTGGGTTATGAGTTTTTAACGCTTGCATTTGATCAGGTTTTAGTTCGATCAGTAGTATAAATAACTTGAGAGACTCTGAGAATGTTTTCATCAAATAAATACCTGCTGGAAACAAAATCTATAAATCCAACAATATTATTCAATTAAGAAAGGTAGAACTTCTCTGTAGTATAGGTATACATATCTAACACGATACTTATCCATGACCTAAAATGATTCAGCCATGGTTGGCAATAATGTAAAGTTAATGGAGACCATGCATGTGCTCTGTTTTATATATAAACTTTTCCCTTACAAAACCGTGTAGGGTAAACCTTTTAAAAATGACATTTATGTATATAGTTTGAAGCAAGATTGACACTAGACAAACGTTGAACAAATGCTTAAGATTTTATAGTAAACCCTTTTATCTCTAACCCTTTCTTCTCATAATTATCATATAGAACATGAATTTTGTTCTCATGATAACAAGTAACATCATCCCACACAAAGTACATTCAGCAAAATGCATCAAGTTCAGGAAAACACAATAAGTTTGAGCAGTAATTCGTAAACTTGGCCGTTTATCATGAGCGTTGTAATAGCCTACTGCCCACACTAGGAAGGTTTATTACTCTTGAGAATCATAATAAATCCATCGAATTTCAAGCTTCGCCCCAAGATAAGTAGCATTCATTGCTTTTATTTATACTTGTGGTCGATTTTCTTTATAAGGTAAGCAATTTAAGTCACTTCATTGGTTTGTGGTAACATTGCTTTGCAGTTCAAATTGTAGAATTCAGATTAGCTTTCAACCAATCAGCTCTAGTGGGTGTTTGATTGTTATTTGGAATTTGTAATTTATCCCGAGAATTGGCAGCAGCATTAACGTGTGTATTGGCTATTACATTGCAATTACCAATCATGTTAGTATGACGATTGATCTCTAGTTTATTGCACACATGTAAGCGGGCAAATTGCACAAGTAAGCGGGCACATTGCACAAGTAAGCGGGCACATTGCACAAGTAAGCGGGCACATTGCACAAGTAAGAATTTATTTAGGTATTAAGTTTTTCACATTTTTATTTCTGCTTGAGTATAGTTTTCAATGTTTTGTTCGTATCGCTTGTGCTAGTTGACATTTGGGAAATAATTTAATTAAATATTTTGTGTTTAATAATATTAATTACTTTGCATACACTTCTTCTTCCCAGATAACGCACTAGGAAGTAGTTAAGGACGGGTGTTTTGTCTTATGTAATTGATTGATTGATTTTACGTTCAAAAAGTGCTGATACTCAGCCTTGTTTGAATAAATGACTTTAGATTTTGATTGTTGTAACCAAAGATTTACTATTAGATATCCACTACTAAATCCTTACTTCTTTAACTGAATAAATAATTTAATTTTGGTCTTGTTGATACCTAGCCGTCTCATTCCTTTTAACAGCAGATCAGTAGATCTAACGGTTACATTACGTGGTAGGTCCCAAGGTCGATTCCACGCAATTGCAATTATTACGGTATCGCGACTACCCTATTTATTTTTACTTTAATTCAATGTTTGAATCATAAAGGCGTTAAGGTAACTGTTTACAGTATACAGTTATCGATAGGAAATAAATCAAAGTGCCCATTGATGGTTGAGCTGTAATGTAAATGAGGATGAGAAGAGTTAGAGGCCTAGTTAAGATGGTCATTTTTAATGTGTTCATTGTCAGAATTAAATGGTTAACATTGTGTAACACTGACAATGAGTACAGGAAGCTAAAACTGTTCACAGAATAATGGACGATGTAAACAACCTGTTTTTCAAAACATTTATTATCAATTGAAAACTGGTATACGATTCTTTGTGTCCAAATGTAAAATGAAATATATTCAACCGTCGGTGTCGGTAAAGCCGTCATGCCCAAGATTTAAAAGAACTTCTCACTCAGCGTGCGCCATTGCCCATGGGACAGACAACGTCCGTCTTTTTAAGACTTGGTATAATCCAAACCGGTTTGGGTTAAAACATGAATAAAATCATATAAAGGATGAAAAAGAATTATTATGTAATGGTATACGTAGTAGCATTCTTCGAACGGCTGAAAAATATCGCGGCCGGTTTATCACGCACTGGATTTTCGGCTCTCGGTGTTGAGCCTAGCGTTGAGAATCCAACGGAGTGCAACCCAGCGCGTCGAAAAAACAGTTGGATTTACAAATCTCAGCGCTAAACTGCAGGTTGAAAATCGAGTGCGCGAAAAAAAATCGCCGGGGGAAAAAACGCTCGTGCGCACCTGGGCTTACACTTCTGTGCGTTTTCACTCAGACGACGCATTAATGAATGCCTAAATTATTGGTCGCGGTGAAATTTGAAAATACAACAGCGCTCTTGTATTAAGACGTCGCCTAGTGTTAGTAAAAACGGCCAGTACAGTACACTAACATTTGTTATAAGTATCTAAAGTTACTCTAAGCTGTCTCCGTAGTACTACTTTGCCTATTTACCTAACATCTCTGTATGTTGACCGACAATAGGACGCTCTAATATGCGTTTCCGTTACTCTAATAATAATGTAAACGAAAAATCTTCTGTAAGACCGATTTTAAGATGTTTTTTGTGGTGTTTAAATAAGCAAATTGAAGTACTATTTGGAGTGGTATGCAAGTAATTGATTTTTGTATCAACTTCCGGGATGCTTGTGGTGTAATGGGCGGTTTTGTTTCGACACTTCACGCAATCGCAATACAATTTAAAGAAAATGTTTTATGTAAATAAAACTAAGCTTTTCAATGAGGAAAGATTTTTGTTACATCATAAAAGAGTCTTATAGAAAAGCAAAAGGTGTCGTTTTGAAAAAGAGGCTTGAAAGCAGACGCAACCTAAGTTTCAAAATACTACGCATTAAAAATAAAAAAAAATATGTTAATATATATTTTAATATAAATTTATTATATTTATATTTTTTATATATTATAATAAAAATTAATAAATAAATTAATAAGTAACTCCACACGTACGTTAAAACATAAAACTACAATTAAATCCTCGACTTTGTTTTCTACAGATATGAGTATGAAGGATACCTAATCTTACCACCCAAGTAGTAAGATAAATGTAGACAAATGAGTCACTTTGACATTCCTACATGATGACATGGCTCTTTAGTATTGCAGGCATTTTAACCATTTCTTTGTGAAGAAGTAAATTCTGGAATAGCTGATACAAAACCTCAGAGTTGTCTGAAAAATATATTTAAAATATATAGATGTTGGGTGTTACGTCAGTGATATGATTAATCGGGGCGCCAGCGCCGCCTAGCGGCGCTCGACAGACTCTATCTCATCTCAATCAGACTCATCAGTCATCGTCCTATTGTAATATCCAATTTTTGGACATTATTTGGTATGTGAATCAACCACCAAATTTTCATCCCTTTTGCAAAATTTTTAACTCAATTAACTTCACAACTATCCACGAACCGCACATTCCTTACAAAACAAACCCTCAAACCAACGGAATTTCCAAGTTAACTGGGATATAATTACTTATCAATACGTTCCGGTTAAACTCCACTGGTAATAATGGAAGTAGAACTTACATCTCAAGAAACAAACATTGTAATTGGAATTGGTCCTATTTATAGTCGCGTAGGGTGGAAGGTACTGTTGTCTGTAGTCAGTGAAATAGTAATAATGCCGATTGTTACGCCCCCTCAGCATGTTAACGCGGGCCTATGTCTGAGAATTACATCCATCGTACCACTTGTATACAAGAGCTTTGGAAGTAGTTTCGTCACTTGTGGAGATATAGACGTGATTTTGATAGAATTATAAATATATAGCAATGTTGTTCCAGACTTGGTAATTTAATTAATAACCAATTGTAAGTTAGTAGTGGCGGTATGATTTATATGAAAACATAGGTGTTGCCATAGAGGGGAGATAAAAAGATTACCAAGTCTACAATACTGGTAGATAATGCTCTAGACTTGAATCGGAAGTACCTTACCTAATCATTGTTCTCAAGAAGACTATTTTATTGCACTACATATTGTACTCATTCTAGTGTTCATAAATCATTAAATAAAAAGCTTTACTTTATTAATTAACATTATTTTAAACTGGACTTTACAGTAATCACAAAGAATTGTTTCCAATTAACCCACTTCGATAAAATTACAAAAACGCACGAATCCCAATACACAGTTACATTATACAATGCTAATGGAACTGCGTATATTTCACCATTTTCACAGCGAACAATTGGTCCATCCACCATACATGCGAATGTAATAACATTATCCGTCGTATGTTCGTGATCGGTTAATTAGTTTCCTCTTATGAAGATTTGTTGTCTGTATCTACGTAGTTCTCATTATGTAGACACCAGATATCCCAACTGAATTAAAATAAACGAATTCCAACTTTATTTACCAGGAATAAGGTTTGAAACACCTCGCGAAGTGAGAAATAGGAGCTTGAAAAGTGAAATGCATGCGATTTCGGACTCTATAGAAATGGAATTAGGTACGAAATGAATTTTTAGTGGAGTCTCGTAAACAAATAAATTAGCGCCTATATTTGACTAATCCAATTTAGTGAATAACAAGTAAAATGATAACAGCTATCGGTAGTTTTGTCGGTGATATGGTGAAATAGAAAATAATGGTTGGAATATGTCTCATTCAGAAACGTAATAGATATTTGAGATCAGACGAAATCAAGGATAACTTTGTGAAACGACGTAATACAGCTAGACAACTCAGAGTTTGATCAAGTATAAGTTTCAATAGGTAGGTAGTGATTCTAAAAATAGCAATAATTGCTTTTTTTAAACAAAGCGATAACCAAATAATCATGAAGTTTAAAAATTCACACAGGGTACCTCCCCTACACGTAAAGTGGGGATATTTTTTTTATAATTTTGCATACTATATTTACGGTAGAAAGTACGATTCAATTATGTAATGCCAATAACAAAAACCCTCAGTTTTTAGCTCTTAACAAGTATACAATACATAAATACAGACCGAACCCGTCAACAGTATTAATAACATCACAAGCAATCTTTTAAAATAAAAATGAAAAACACTTAAAACTCAAAAAAAACTTTCACCAAATCACACAAAACCATGAACATAAAGGCAAAGAGGGGCCGCCATCTTGGTGGTCCTTTCACAAAAACGCCTGTATTTTCTCAGCGTAACCCGCTCCATGTCCGGCAGTTAGCACTAGCGTTAAGCCAAGCCAGTTGAGGGTAGGTAGAACAGGACCGACCATTAGCCCGGCTAACGCTAACGCAAACATGTTAGTAAATATGACTCTGGAGCCTGTTTCCATTGGATGAGACGTTAATCTTTGTAACGTTTTTGAAGGACAAAAGTGAAACACAGAGCAAGTAGGTTAAAATTTATATAAACTTGAGTTGTTTACAAAAATCCTAAATAGTATGTAATAGTTCAGTCTAGAGATTAAGCCTAGTAAAATTTGATTCATTTAGAAACTCAAGAACCTATACATAAGTAATAATGAAGTTTTAGAATGCACATCAGACTCTGGACTCTGGACTCTGGCTTTATATTCCTATAATTTATGGACCGTTATTGGTAAATATTAAGACTCTTGTATCTTTACCAATAATGAAGTACAGACCTCATAGCTTTTCATAGCATATAATATATACCTCTGAATATGGAAGTAGCTATCACAGGTAAAATTCGCAAAATCTATTGATATGCACAGTTTGGCAATAAAAAAAACTACCATTGGTAAATAAACGATTCGTGTTTGTTTTTAGGAACCGAGCATTAAACGATACGAGATTTAAGACGCTGTTGAATCAAGACGAAACTGCTGAAAGAAGAATCCGTTGAATCAAGACAATCATCTCATCCGTCATTTAAACAGTGGAAACAAGCTAAGAGGCTAAAACGTCGGCTTGTGTGATTCCTTGGTCTGTTAACGTTGTGTTAATAGTAGTTATCGATGTTTAATGGATTTTGTTGCCTTGCTTGCGTTGTTCAGACGGATTATGGGTGCTCACTTACGTTGTGACCAGACTTGTGTTGGGGGTGAGGTTACGGAGAGAGTGTAAATCTACCTTTACTATTAGTTTGAGAGGAATTAAGCTATATCGACTATGCACAAAATAATATTGAAAATGATTGATTTAACTTTTGAATTATGGACTGGGTTCTTTCTGTATCCAGAAAGTATCACAAACTAACTCAATTGATTTAACGATTTTAATCATAAAAATACTGCTTAATAATATCGACATCAATGAACAATTTCAAAAACTGTTTCAATTTTAATCCTCCCATAAAATCACAAAAGGAAATCATCAATACCGTGTAATCAACCGCAAAACAGTCTTGATCCACATCCCACAGAAAAAAAAGAATCAAAAACACGACACATAAATATACCATCAGAATACCCTACTTATCATAAACACGTTGATACAGAGAATAACCTCATAACCCAATTTCCGTCACCCTGAATGAGACGAACATTCCTATTGTATCTACGGTTCCTACTCCAAGTACGTATCTGTTACTGGCAAGCATTTGCCAAGAGACTGTTGCCAAAGTTGGGCATTCGTTACGAACCTAACATACCCCCTTAGAGGGGGGTTGGCAACAATTCGATGCGCATATTGAGTTCCCCATTTTGTTAGAGGGCAGGGCGTTCGCCAAATATATTGGTATCTCTCCAGTTTTTATATTTCGTCTTTTATTTATCGCAGCGAGCATTGTTCGTGACTTGAAGATGTTGTGTTTAAAGGTAAGTTATTGTTCGTTCGTGTGAGAGGAGTTTTTTTTGGAGGAAAACGTTGCTGATTTGTTTGTAACTGATATTTGAGTGGTTTGCTTTTTGGAAATTTGAATTTTATTTTTATTTTAGCGTTACTAGAGTTGAGGATTTAAGCCAGATTAAACGTCATTAGTCAAAAACAAGTGCTATGCGTTTTTGGACATGACCGGAACTTGATAAAACTGTGGACTTTTCGATCTTGATTTAAATGAAGAAGATGAAACGAATTCTTGCGAGCTTTCAACTCACCAAATTATGTCTGTTGTCTTATAACTAAAAATACCAGAGTAAATACAAAGGTATTTCGTGAAGCATTTCTTCCATCATTATTATCCATTATTGCGTTCGGAAACATTTCTGAAAACATCAAAGTGAAGCTCTTCTAATGCCGGCCGTTCATTGGCAGACAAATCTGTTACTTTTTTTTCTTAACAAGTAACTTAGCTTTGATTAAAAGACGAGGAAAAGAGGTTATTTCCCTTTTTTTCTATTTTTTTTAATGCCAATTTTAAGTATGTATTTTTATTACATTTCATGTTTATAACGCTCACTATGGAGTTTACTTATAAACGTGGCTTAAAGTTAAGTGACGTTCAAACGTTAAAAATGTTTGGTTAAACAGTCGCTAATCATTTACTTATAAATAAACCCCTAAAAGTCAGGAAGTTACACAGTAGACCAGCTGATTCGATTTTAGACAAAAAAAAAATGCGAATCTTTTGAAATAATGACTAGATCTTATTAATTAATTATAAATAATTACATTATGTTATCAAGATTCTCACAGAAAACCAATCCTATTGCCATTCTTTTTTACCAGAGATATTTTCTTTTTCTTCCCTTCCTGAACTAAAAATCTTCTTTTTGACGTCACGAAGCTGCTCGTTCGTGCATATCTTTGCCAAGCTTCCGATATTTTCTGCTTCAACGCCACCCGACAGATTCTTAGGAAACTATTTATGTTAGTAAATACGGCTCTATTAACGTTGTTTATTAAGACGTGAAGTAGTAAATATAACTAAGTAGAGCAGTTTTCCGTGCGTGCGATTGTGCGTGGGCTGAGAATTCAATGGTGCTATTTAAATTAATTTTAGAGTTTATTGTGGTATTTAACCGTTGGTATATAATATTTGTAAGTTCGATAGTGCACTGAATTTAATCATTCTCTATTCATTACCAAAAAAATAAACTCAACCTGTTTTGTTTATTTTTTAAGAAATAAAATTATAAAGGCCAGTACAACTAAAGTCCACGCCTCCTCTGAAGTCCGTTTGACGCGGCGCTAGTGTCTATGTCATTGCATCAAAATGCATTTAAAAAAATGTAGTTCCACAATTTTCCGCCGGACTTCAGTGGTGGCGCAGACTCTTCCAACTTTTTTCATGACAATTTTTTTTAAATAAATTCACTTTTTTTTCAAACCTTTTAAACTAATATCAATCTACATCGTCCTACAAGGAAGTCACGTTATTGTCGGATAGGCCTCACGAGTTGACGACATGCCAGCGCGGCGGTGCAGCGCTGCAGCGCTTGAGTCGCTGACAGACTAAAAACTGAAGCGGCTTAATTAAGACCTCGACGATGCCAATTTATAACGAATAGACGTACGTGATTTAGAGGTTACGGCTTTAAATGGAACTGTATTTTCTTAGATTTATTTTGTAGATGTCACTTAGGTTTCTTGACTTTTTTCTTATTAGTTTATACGCTGTATACAGTTTTTTGGGCATTATTTTTGGTTGTTAACAACCAAGCAACAGCAACAACAATAGAGATTACAGTTTAAATATTCCAATTTAAAGAAAAAAAAACAAAAAAAAAACAAGTTCCTTACAAAAAAACACTATTGATAAAGGATTAAATATAATTTACTGAAATAAAAATAATAATAATAATATCGCACTTTCGGTGAAAGCAAAACTTTACGAAGATTAAAAAAAAAAACAACCTAAATGTGTTACCATTTATTTCCATCCAAAAGTGTCATCTAACGAGACACTTCCCATCCAAATACTTAGATGGATAGACCCCTTAAGCCGTGGCGTGCGTGCAATGCCACTCTAAAAACTGATGTGACTTAATTAAAGAGCTGAACGTCACCAATTTACAAGGAATCCTGCATGTGATCGCAGACTTGAAAAGCTATCCGATATCGCAATGCTAATAAGAGAGGTCCAACTACAGTTACACTTTGTCTACATTGCTTTAAATGTATGTTTGCAATGCAGTTTGGTTGATACTTTCTGCCCAGTGTGGAAAATGAGAATGGCCGGTGTATTCTGTAAAAACTTCGATGAAATGAGCTTGAAGTGCGCTGTCATTCCTCCTCATGCTAGAGATTGACAGCTTACTTCAAGCTCACAGTGTTCTTGGTGAGATTTTTACCGAGTAAGGCTGGATTCGACCAAACAGGAATAAATTTTATCCGCGGAATAAGCCTTCTCTTCCGAGTAAATTTTGAATTTTTGACAGTTTCTCCATACGAAAACTGTCAGAGTAAATCTTATTCCGCGGATAAAATTTATTCGGGTTTAGTCGAATCCGCCTTAAATCGGCTGGTTAATGAAAAAATGGATTTATAGGTCATTATTAATTTGAATTATAATTTTATGTTGACAGCAAAACATTTATCTACTGAAATAAGTAGTTTTATAACAATGAAAGGAAACTAAAACACAATGAAATTCCATTTCCATATGACAAGCCACAAAGCTATAATTTAAAGCAACAAAATAAGCACATTAATTACTGTAATAAGGTTTTAAGACAGTACAAATTAACATATTTCCCTGCGAAATACAAAGTAAAGTAAAGTAATATGCAAATATATGGTAAGTATGCAACGTATGGTAAGTATGCCTTTGGAACTTCTAGGCGAGTTGTAATAATTGCACGAACGTGTGTTCGATTCGAGTGGCGATGGCGTTTCCGAAATTCCGAACGTGACTGCATTTTCGGAAATGGCTCGCATTTTCCTGATTAGTTTTCGTGGAAAGCTGTTGTCGGTAAGGGTGTCTGTAGACTATAATTATGAATACTGTGAAGCTTTTAAAATGTTCTGTTTTACTTCTTCTTTTAGAGTAGATGGTAAAAGTAAAAATATTTTATTATGGTATATGAGTGGGCCCAGGCTACGCTAGTCGCGGCATCAGTGGAGTTTTTTAGGTCCTCAGAAGTTCAGGACGAGTATGGAGAATTGGCCCACTTCAATATATGGCGTATGGTTTACTCAGGAGCGCCGCATTTGCACTGGATATTTTACCTTGAGAGTCACGGAAAAAGATATCTCCTTACCTACATACTACAATTTTTCTGAGATTTTTTTAGTATATGAATCTGTTTTTTTACACTCATTTTTCGTCAAACTAACCCGTATATCTCACACAAAAAAACAGTCCACTCAGCATATTTTCGTTAAAAACTCCATAAAAAATGCCACGCTCCACTAGCCGAAATAACTACCTACATGCAAATTCACTTAACCTATCTAAATATTGCCGGTTCTACGCATTCATTGCCCTGGCACTAGTATTTATGTTGTCAATAAAACTCGGCGAGTCACCAGGGAGTCCTGAGATATAAACATGAATGAAAATAGTCTAGCGCTGTTTTTGTCCAGCATGATTCTCGCTTGGCGCACTGTGCAAGTTTGAAGTGGTGTAACGTCTGTACGTCGGTGCCCCGAAAGTTCGAGTGAGGTAGTTCATTGTCTGCGTTTTGTCTAGATGGGTTAAATTGGGATATCCGTACCGGAATATACCTGCTGAATTTTCTGGCCTCAAGAGAAAAACTGTGGGTAAGTAGGTATAATTAATATTAACAAAAACGTTTGCAGTTGACTCTTTAGTTTTTGAATACACTATAATTATTAACTATGATATATCAGATAGTTAATTGATTCAGGCTTGACTTGGCGGAAATCCATTATAAAATACAATAGACGTAGATATATAAGGTGCTATAAAAATATCTGCCACGGCTGCAATGGGAGACAGTATTGTGTTTATAGATTACAATAGTAAAGATAAATTATTGATCATGTGTCATATTTTTTTTCATACAAAAATTTTTACGTATAAATTTGCATTGATTTATTGGCATAAAACCATCCCGTAGACTTAATAAGCTGTTGCCGCACCGCACCGAATTCAATTCGCAAAACGCCGGCGCCGTTCATACACTGTTGCCATTCTTATCAAACAATGCCGCTGCGCGCCGGCCACTCGCTCGTCAGAGCGCAGCCCCGCGCGCCCCCACACTCACCCGCACTACCCCGTTCGTCGCACGCGCTAGCTGACCCGCCAGTCGCCCGCCCGCCTGCCCGCTCGGAAGTTAGTTTTTAGCGATCTGCGGTAAGCGTCGGGAATATCGCGCGCGCTTTCTTTAAAAATGCCTCCTAGACGACGGTATCCCAATCAAGAATATCTTGAAATGGTATTGTGCTACCGCGAGTGTAACTTCATAACTGCGCATGCAGTAAACTTATACCCGCAGAGGTTTGGTGTGCGAGTGAGTCATCATACCATTCTGGATGCAGTGTACAGATTTAGAGAACACGGCCGCTTTGGCCCGCCTCCGGTTGACGCAGGCAGGCCTCCATATTCTGCCGAACTCGAAGAGGAAGTGTTGGACTTCTTCCGGCGTCATCCTCTTGCGAGCACCAGGAATGCTGCTCGAGTCTTCGACGTACAATTTATCGTTATTTAGGTACCTACCTATTGTTTAAAAATAATAAGAAAAAAATTGCGATTCTTACACTAACTTGACAGTCCAAAGCCTGTTTTAAGTGTGGTGGGAAGTTTATCATTTTATTTACGTCAGTTTTTTGGAAGAATGCGGTAGCTGGTAAGTAATTGCACTTTAAAACACTTGTTTGCCTGCGTATTATTGCGTACCTAGTACATTAGATAGTCGATAGTGACGAACTAGTCAGCTGATTTCAGTTTTCATTCACAGAACAGATGGAAAGAGATAGCAGTTGTTTTCATTGACGAAGTGCACTTCGCGCGTAATTTGTGAACCACGTTATGCAGAGTAGAGTCAATGTTTACTTAACTACTTTATTTTCTCAAATTGATTTAACTGTGCCGGGGTACGAAATTTCTTCACTATTGCTATCTTTAAATACAATACTACCTCTCATTAAAGCCGTGGCAGATATTTTTATAGCACCTTATATTATTTTAGTAACTATTCCGCTTAACTTTTCTTAGAGTCATAAAAAACCCTGTAAGAAATCGACACGTATTTCACCTCTCAACGAGGCTGTCGCAGCGTCCAGAACTCGGCGTGGTAACACGTCGTGTTCGGTTACGGGTTACGGGTAGAAGCCTCAAAGTCTGACGACCAGTCTTACCAAGGGGTATCGTGTTTCCCAGTGACTGGCTTGTGGAGGTCAAATAGGCAGTCGCTCCATGTAAAATACTGGCATTGCTTCATCCGGTTAGACTGAAAGCCGACCCCAACATAGTTGGGAAAAGTTCATGAAAAGGCTAGGCAGATTAATGTATCTTATTACTACACACAGTGCGCCAAAAACTAGCCACACATAAAAAAAACAAAACCAACATATCACAAAACTATAAGCTACAACTTTACTCGCAAGGCAACGTTTCCATTGTACAGATAGCAACAAAATTTATTGTACAGTGTACAAATAAACTGAGAATATGTTAACAAGGTATGAAACAAACGATGCAAAAACAAGACTGAAATGTTCATATTTATAGAGAATGAAATTGGCGCCCGGAGCCCTATTTTAGCTACAGCCCTTTAATTTATCGTTGACTTTGCAGTCCTGTAAGTAAAATTGGTTGCACATTTTAATACCCGTAATTGGTATCGGGTGAGCGGTTTTGGATTGACGGTTTTTTTATGGCGGTACAAAAAGTTAATGATTTATTAAAGTAATGGTTTTTGCTTTTGAGTGTGTATTTAGAGGTTTTTGTTTGGGTAATGGTTGTTTAGTTAATATTTCTGGTTTAAGAATGTCGTTAGATTTTTATTGCTTATTAAGAAAAACTATGTTTTTGTTAGAAATAAATTGTACATAAAAAGTTTGTCGTGTTTCAGTGTTTTTTTCTTTTTCCTCACCAGTATACCTACATTTTTGTGAATTATTAGAGTACAGATCACACTTTTGAAATAATACTAATAAATGACCAATTATTATGCACAAACTAAAAAGCTTTACCCATTCATCTGTAGATATTCATAGAAGCGTGTTCGAAAAGGTCAAAAAATGTTATCCATGCGCTTCTTACCATAACACTCCATTTACAAACCATTTTTTTTATTTATTTTATTCATAATATTCACTAACGTTACTGTTTCTAAATAGCCCTAAATAATATCACCAATTGATTTTATGCTGCTGTATTCTATTGTTGTACTACTGTTGTATACTGTGGCATGCTTGTCACAGTAAGGTTTGGTCATATTTCAGGGCGTGGTACAGACGATCGAACTAAACAACTTTCCCGATGGGGTCCCATCGTAATCGCTAAAAAATAATCAGCCGACCCATACGGGTCGAGTAGGTATAGAAGTTTTGTATGAGACCGTTGGTATTTTTTTCGCGATAACGATGTTAGTCCCGTGGAGAGAGTTGTTCAGTTTGATGGTCTGTACCACACCCTTAAATATGACCACAACTTTCTGATTAGATGTTGTATACTATGCATCGCATAATCCCGCCCACAGTGCAAGACAAATCAATTCGTTTATTTTAGAGTTTCAAGCAGCATGACACATTGTAATGAAATAAAAGACAATCGCGTGCCTTTGATGCTAGTAAATGAACAAAAAGCGTGCCGAACGCTTTTGTGAGATGCTTGCATTAATATGTTTGACAATTATAGTTGCATAGTGGGGTAAGTTTCTGTGATGGTTGACAAAATTGTTAAAGTCCTTTTTTTGTGTGTGATTTTTTATTTTTATTTTTTAAAATACCTGATTATTACTGAATATGCGAACAGAAACTTTATAATAAGTATTAAAAACGCACACAGTTCAAAATACAATTTCATTCATTCATTATGCATATCATTTATTTACGATCACTCCGATTTATTAATAAAACAGCTTATTATGAGAACTCACGATAATTACACATAAATTACACGTTTGGTAGGTAATTAAATACCAATATTCATATTTCACTTCGAAGGAAATAAATAATGCATAACAAAAGTTCCTCTGTAAAATAATTTCTCAACGGTAATTTCTGTCACGAAATTGGGTTAATTAGATAGGTACAGGTGATGTGTACATATTAATTTGTAAATTTTAATTAATACTCGTTAAGGCATGGCACGCGTAAGATGTATAAAAGATCACTCACGGCGTGTTTTGGACGAAATTACCGAAATTTTCCTTAAGATGTTAATGACAAATTTATGATCTTATCATGAAAGCTACGTAGTAAGAATAAAGTTAGAAAATACAACGAAATATAATATAATACAAAGGTTTTTTTTAGTATCATTTTTTTACTTAGCTCCTGTATTCAAAGACTCGTTTATATTGAATACCTAGACTACTAGTCACGTTATCCATTTTAATCATGTTTTTATCATGCCTAGGTTTTGTTATACCCACCGAGCCGTGAACACTAGCAAAAAGTTTAGGATCCGCAAACTCAAACACTGCTGCTGATTTAAGATCTAGGCAAATCTAGCACTATATTTTTTGTCCAGATTTCATCGAGTTGAACCACTGGGCCATTAGGTGCTACCAAAAAAACCAGTTCGTGATCTAAAATTCGGTAAGAACTCGAAAGCACGCGCTAGATTCATTAAAAAAAAAATGTAAATGAAAACAGACTTTTTGTTCGTGAGAAATATCAACATGGGATTGACAAAAACCAGCATTTTGAAGTTCAAAGTCCGTTCTCGATTACCTCGTCAAGCACATCGCCTGTTAACTTGGTCACAGATTTTCTACGCACGTACGTTCCTGATCGAGTTCGTGATTTCGTTGGAAAAAAAAAAGTGAGATTAGGGACAAAAGTAGTCACTATTTGTGTTCTGATTTTCACGGCTTGATTGTATTTCGTTGGTGTGAGATGACTTATTTTGTATATCATGTTTATGTCTCGTGCGAGGCAAAAAGTGATCACAGTATTTTTTTTCAAAGTCACTAGTCAAATTTTTGTATAACTAGACTACAAAATTGGAACAAAATATGTCCATAAAAAATCGAGAATTACAAAAGTCTGATCGAAATAATTCAGCTCGTCCATAAAATTGAACAAGTAGTTGCTAATAAATTACAATTTAGCCATGATTATGAGAACAGTACAAAAATCTTGAGCGCCATCTTATTCCATAATTCGTCTTTTTCCACAAAAGACCACAGTGCAAACAGTATAATAATTCATTAAAAAAACATTTGCGCAAAATCCAAACAAAGACATTTAAAATAATCGTTTTCAAAAGATAATACGTTTACTGAATACACATTCAGGTATAAAAACAGATGATTGTCCCTTCATTATGCCGGTAATAATTCACACCAACGCGAAAAGTTTTGGACACAAAATTGAAAAAGAGATCGCGTGTGCGGCCCAAGTTTCAAGATTGTGGCGGTTTTAGAAATAACTTTAAGTTTTGAATCAATCATTATCATTTTCCTGCCCTTATCTCAATTTAAGCCTCGTGAAAACTGGCGCGACGCTACTCTAACAATACAATTTCTAAGAAAACTTCACGGTAAAACAATTTCCGGTGTCGTTTCGCGCTGTCGCGTCGCGCCTGTCTGAACGAGCGTTTATTTGGGGTCGGCGGAACATGTATTTTTCTTCCATCAACTCGATAGTTACCCCTTTCTAGCCATATCATCTTACACACAGTTTTAAATTTTAAATCTACCCTAATATTATATAGAGAAAAAAAATGTGTTATTGTCTGTAATGAATAAATTCAAAAACTTCCGGACAGATTTAAAAAATTAATTCACCAATTGAATGCTATATTCATTTATATTATCACTGAGTAACTGGTCAAATGTGGGTGCACAACACACCTCCTGTCTTAAGCATCGTGCAGACTAGCGTGCACAACACACCTCCTGTCTTAAGCTTCGTGCAGATTAGCGCGACGCGACGGCGTGACTCGCCACCGGTAATTTTTCTACTGTGAGGTTTTCTTAGAAATTGTATATTTAGAGTCGCGTCGCGCCGTCACGTCGCGCCCGTCTGCATGAGGCTTAACCCTTCGGGGAAAACAGACATGATGATATTGTTATGTTATTATAAAATCAGCATTGGTTCATAACTTGCGCCACACGCCCGTCGAGGTAAAGTTTTTACCCCAAAACATGCCTACAGATTTCCCAGTTTAAATCGCCGGTCGGTTATGCGGCAAAAACAAGTCTCTCGAATAGCTCGTAAATTTCGGCAGGGGGCGCTTTTGGCTTTTTCTTGGACTTCAAAATCGAATTTACTTGTGGAGTATGGAAAACTATATTGCGGAAAAAGTTGGGATTGTGGTATAGTTGAAGCTATACTATACGATACGGTGCGCTTCTAACGTATTGGAAAACGCTTGTTCAATCTGCCTAGCCTTTTACCAACTATTTTGGGGTCGGCTTCCAATCTAACCGAATGTAGCTGAATACCAGTATTTTACATGGAGCGACTGCCTCAGTATCTGACGTCCACAACCCAGTAACTGGGTAATACGATAACCCTTGGTAAGACTGGTTGTCAGACTTTCGGGCTTCTGACGACTCGTAACGACTGTCAAAGATCCAGGAATGACAGCCTTACTTAGCCACGAGCTCCTCCTGGAAAACGCTTGTATACGGCGATTACGCTGTTCAAAAAAAAAAAAACTGATAATGATTGTGTAAGATAAAAAAAAAACAAAAATCACAAAAGGGAATACTTTGGTGACAAACGGACAAAAAAGTGATCTTAGAAAGGTTACATTTTTCATTTTAACGTTGAAACCTTAAAAACACACCAAATTAATCCTACATTTTAACGAAACGGACACATGGATTTTAAATTAAGTTTTGTAAAAGAAGACTCTGAAAGCAATAAAAATATCTTAGCTAAAGTTCTCTTAGACTTCTGAGTTGCTGACCTGCCCTAGAGCTAAACAGTTCCATGGAGACAATAACTAACAGTCCCTACCTACACGTTTGTAATACATTACTAAGTAACGACACACATTGTGCGATTTCAAGCCATAAACACCGTATTGTTTGTCCAGACTATGTGCACGCGTGCGCAGAACGGAAATATGCATGATTTGCGACCCACTGTTCTGTCCAACGATGTATCTGGCGTTAAATAACCGGTAAACTGGGCTATCAGTGCCGAAAGCCCCTAAGTATGTTTATATCATGAGTTGGTGGCATCGGTTTCTTTCCGTCGAAAAATAAATCGAGAACTCTGACATTGAATCGTCAAGAGAATTGAAATAGTAGACGAAACAAAACAAGTTTCGTTATATCATTTTTTCTACTTTCTAGAAAGAACTTATGAGAAATATAAGCAGCTTAGTAATGTGCTGATATTTTTGTTAGTTTTAAATCCTCCTTTTTTTTACTGTTTGTATTTCCTGTGCGTGTCCCAAATAAAACATTTTTCTTTCTAACTATACCAAAGATTTTTTATTATCTATTTTCTTTGTTTAGAAAAACATTTGAACATCTGAACATTTACTGGCCAAGGATTTACATACATACATAAACCCCCGCCTGCTTCGCATGGGGGAAGGCTGAAACTACAGACCGCCATCTGCTACAATCCTTACATACTCCTACTTCTTTTACGTTCATATGGTGATATAATATATAAAATACCTACCGAAAATGTAACCCAAACATCAAAATCGGAAGTGAAGTTAGTTGACTCGCGAACAGTTATTATAACCCGCTTGATGTGTATGAGATTAATTAAATTAATTAATTTCGTCGTGATGAACACTTGGTGTTCATACTGGCTTTCCGGTAGTTTGACTGACAGGTAATTTACTACCTACCTTTCATGTCAGCACATCATTTTGGAGAGCTTTTTTTCGGCCTACGATGCGATATGGAGGGAAGCTGAAACCAGCTGTCATGACGTGGATATGGATGATTTTTTATCCATAAGTGGACTCCCTGGAGGCCGTGTCCCAGCAGTGTTCTCTTGAAGTAATTCTTTGAGACATCACCAATGGAAACATCACATTGCCTATCCTTTCAAGGAAAATTAACATGTAATCTGATCTCAGTACAGGTCAAAATCGTAGGCGTCAGATACTTCTACCGGATCATGACCTGTAGCAATATATTGTTTCTAAAAATAGAAGCTTCTTCTCACTGGATTACAAGTATTACAACCTTCCTTAAGGCCGTGGATTTCCTCAATATTACTCAGTTGCAAGAATGGCGATGGAGGTCGTATGTTTTGATGAGATGTACCCTATATGAGGTTTGCTTAGATGGAAATATCGGCACACTTACCGTGACCATGAAAAAAATGAAGCTAGAAGCTTGAAATGAGGTTGGAAGGGTAGAGCAAAAAATTGGTAGTTGAACCTTGTTGGAAATATTATAGTAGAAGCCTGTTACGTTATATAGTGGAAACTTATTTCGGGGTGAAACAAACCTTTTTCTTTGGGGTTAGTTAAAAGAAGATGGATCGCCAAACGTTATGAAAAGGCTGTTAGTAGACCGTCATAACTAAAACAAATAGTTTTTAACTTTTTATGACAGCTGCATGCACAGATTGCATTAGGCCTGTGGCACATATAATATAAAACCTTGTGGCGTCTGGCGCGTGAGTCGCCGACGAACTGGAATATTGCCATTCGAAATATTATAAATGTATTTTAAAATTTTAGGACATAGAGTATTTTTTTTCTGTTTACTGCTATTATCATTATTTGCTGCACTGGTTGACGTCATCACGTCAACGCCGGCTGTCGCTGAAAACCAGCGCTAGGGCTCTGTCTCGCATAGGGTCGCAGCATTATTCTGAGCGATGGCCGTTTTGCGTGGATGTGACGCATATTTTCCCCCAACTTGTTATTTTTTGTGTACTTTCTTTTGATGGCGTCATGTTTGCCGCAAATAAACGTATTTTTTTTCTTTTATAATCAACTGGTTTATTCATCCAGATTTTTTGTGTGACTAAAACGTTTTTAAAGATTTGAATGAAGATGTCATGCAGTTGTGTCGACCCAAATACGTAAAAAAAACAGTCGAATTGATAATCTCCTACTTTTTGAAGTCGGTTAAACATACTTTACTCAACTCCGCGGAACCACATTATCACACCTAAAAGGATCCCGTATAATCTTAAACCACCAATTTGTACAAACGGCAGTATAACTCACAAAGTCACAACCCACAACCGAACTGTTACCAAACTTTCCGTTTTCACTTGCCAATAAAAGGAAAACGATACGTTGAAATTGCCACAAAAAAACTACTTTTTATAGTTAAATTGGAGTTGTCGTACCAATTCGAAGTTTTCGAAGTCACTTTTGAGCTCAAAAAGGCTCCTATCAACATTCCTCATAGCCATTTCAAAATCCGAAGGCGTTAAACGCAAGTTTTTTCTCCGAAATGCTTGAAGGGCTGGGGAAATGTGTCTCTTGAAACTTATCGATAGTTCATGAGATGATTCGCTATAGATGAGTTTGCTACAGACTTATTTTACATTTTAGTTTGTAAGCAAGCATTATTTTTTTATAACAAAAATACTAATATAATAATATAACTGTGACATATAGTGACACCAAAATAAATTGATAATAAAAACACTTAAGTCATTTTAAATTAACAAAATCAACAAATAAGTTTTAGGTACCGATTTTCTTCAAAAATATTGTTCTTATCGATAACTCAACAATTTCTAGTTCTTTTTTCGTCCCATCCCTACGCTAAAGTATCGCAGATCGTAAATCTCCGTTTTTCCTCGTCGAGTGAGGGTCGACAAGGATTGCGCAGACCTCCAAGGAGTTAGAAGTTACACCTGGCACTCTGAGCCAGAATTAATGGTGGAATGGTGCACTCCCAATTCTGGTTGAAATCTGCATTAGCAAAAGAATTATGGCGCGGCGATAAATCTAAGGAAAATTTTGAATTTTTAAGTTATTAATTCTCTGTGAATTATGGTGGTAGAAACAAGTTGAGGAAAAAGTTTTCCTGTTTTGGGTTGTTGGTGAAAGTTCATTGAACTTTAGCTTCAACGGGTACAGAGTTTATTTTTATTTTAACCTGTTTCACGTGTTTGCAGAAATTAAAAAAAAAATTGTATAAAGTTAATCGAATATAAACTGCAGTTTAAATTCTTGTGCAGTATTTAAGACTATGATCGCCTTTTTAGGATTCCGTAGTCAACAAGGAACCCTTATAGTTTCGCCATTTCCGTCTGTCTGTCTGTCTGTCCCCGGCATAGCTCAGAGACTGTTAGTACTAGAAAGCTGTCATTTGGCATGAGTATACAGACAAAGTGGTACAATAATCGTCTATCCCATGGTGTGGGTTGTCATATTTCACGTATGGGTGTTTTACATTAATAATCGTGACTTAGCCGAATTATTTTGTATGAAAAAAAATTGAAAAATAATTCATATTATGCCAGTTAATATTTTTTGTTAAGGTCTCATTCATACCCAAGAGTTATGGAATGTCAAAAAAAAACACCTTGTAGGTATATATTTTTGTGTTAACTTGTGTGCAAATAAATAGATTACGATAAAAAGGCATTACTTCCTACACACCCGTATAATGGCCGTTCATCATTTGTCTCGAACAACTCATCAATCGGAATCGCAGTTATTCGAACGAATACAATTTAGAGAAAAAAGCCTTTGTCTACAGCTCAAAGCAATTACTGTGTAATTTGTCACTGCTCCCATCCACAGTTTGATTTCTTTAGTAGGGGATTAGATTGATTGATTAGCCATTTTAGCTTCCTCCTTCGTAGGCACCGAACTATCTTAAATGACTGTAAGATTAAGATTGGCTATGTTCCCAAAGATATCTGGGTCGCAGTGTATACCCGTCCGCACTGCCAAGAAAAAATGTGTTAAAAAATTACGGTACCTAGAAGAGAATTTTTAACGTTGAAGGTTTAAATTAATTTTAATTTTCTAACTTCTGGCGTATTAAAATATGAAGAATTTGTGATAGTAATTTTATTGGACGTGTTGGAAAATGAGTGTCG
This sequence comes from Eupsilia transversa, assembly GCA_914767815.1. NCBI lineage: Eukaryota > Metazoa > Arthropoda > Insecta > Lepidoptera > Noctuidae > Eupsilia > Eupsilia transversa. The sequence continues at coordinate 11,356,268 of OU611891.1, forward strand.
TTAAAAACGTTATGTTAACAGAACGCTCGTGCCGAAAGAAGTCTCTCAAAAAGAAATATATTCATATTCAGGGAAAATGAAAGAATATTGTTTAGAGCAAAGAAGATTATTTTACAAAATACGCTTCAAACCTTAAATTTATCTCCCATAATCCTTAACACCGTGAGACCACATAAATTCACAAGTCTTGCTAAAAGACGGTAAGAGGCGCACGCCAAGTAATTACATAGCCATAGGGCCCTTAAACACATACTAGAAACAAAAACGGAATGGGCAATAACTTTACGTGTAAATAGCTTACTTTTACGACTGTTAAAATATCTTCACATTCATTCCTTCCAAGGTGTGCGCACACTTGGAGGCGTATTAGCACTTGGTATTTAAGAAATACTTGTGAATTCTCTGTAATACATACCAGCTAGGAATAAACCTATTTATGAAAGAGGCCGTGAGAGGGTTTTAGGGTAATAAAATCCTCCACAAAAAAGATGTTAACAGAAACTAAGGATGATTTAGGCTCGCATCGCATCGCATCGGAACGGATTTTACAATATCGGATCTTTAAACGATATTTAATCGTGTCCACAGTATTTAAAGTCGTAGTCGAAATCGTAGTCGAGATCGTAGTCGAAAGTTTGCTCTGACGCACGACTGGCTCGTACGCCTGTCGTCGTATCCGATCGGATCCTTTCGGCTGCAACACGGTAGGAATGAAAACATTTGACTAGGCGCAGAAACAGACACATTCGTAAGCGACGGTACGGAGCCGATTGTATGCCTGGACATACTGCCGAACACGATCGGCTGTCGCCGCATCCATTCCTATCGTTTCCGATCCGATGCGATGCAAAACTTTCCTCACGACATTTGCCTCACTTAACAACTGATTTCGACACATCTTTTCAGTCATCGGTGCCACTTTCAGACCCATAAAAAATCAGAAAATTATGATCAACTAAACATTTAACTCTAATAACCACACGTAGGCAATCAAGAATATAATAAAGTTAATAACAGAAAGAATAAAGGAAAGATAAAAGATTGAAATCACGTGCAAGATTCAATTGAACGCAAAGTTGTAACAACTTTAAGTTTGCAAAGTGATAACATTTCTATTACGGACCAAGCTCATGACGGAGTCGGACCAATTAGTGAGATTGACGCTTTGGTTACTAACACTTTGATTCCAGAACTTAACTTTGATTATATCTTGGAGTGGTGGTCTAGTTTATGAGATTCAAGCTCCAATTTTGGATTGAAAGGAAGTGGTATACTAATTAATTAATGAGAATAATTACTTTTCATTCATGTAATAGAAACAGGCATGGATCAGTTATTAAACGATGTTCTATGGCTGCGTCATTGGTCTAGTGGTCGCAAACGCTACTGCTGAGGATGAGGTCCTGGGTTTAATTTCCAGTTGGGGCAAAGAGTTAATGGGTCTTTCCAATAGGAATTTCTCAGTAACAGCCTGGAGGCTGGATTTGTGCCCGGATGGCAAAAGAATCATTCCCTATTACATGCGACTTAAACCTAACTGGCGCAATGTGGATGTACTTACTAGGTCACCTCTGCCTAACACTTCGGGGAAATTATGCGTGATAGATTTATATAGAATACTCTTTATTATGTACACCATAAAAATTACACAGATTTGAGAAATTTTACATTTAATATGTTGACAGAATGGACGGTGTCATCGCTAAAAGCAACCTTTTACAGACAACCTTTAGATTGATTAAAGGGAGAAGGAGAGACAATACTGCAGATTATCAGTGGTGTACCATTTACATAATTATACAATAAATACATAAATCATTTATTTATCTATACAAATATACATAAATAAACATAAAATAATAAACATGCAATGATGACATTTAAGGACAGAGGAAGTGTCAGTGTGTGATGTTGTTATGTTATAAGACCCCGTATGTTGAATAAAAGACGATCAAACAAAGGAAGTTGTATTTACTGTACTGTCTACGGAACTTTGTTGGCAATATTACTACAATTTCTACCTGCAATTTATTCCTAGGACATAATTAAGTTACCCAACGCAATATCCACAATTTGAAGAGAATATTTCTTTTTTGTACAAGGAAACATTCTGAGGTACAAATAGTTGGAACCCAGCCAGCAATTATTTACCTTACTTTCCAGCTACAAACTAACTTTAGGTATCCGCAAGTACGATGTAAGTTATCTCATTGATAAGCCACTATTCAATCTAGTACAATATTTGTCCAATACTAGTCATAATCGACATCTAACAGTTTAGAGCAAATGCACTGAGGTAGTATTAATTACTCCGCGATTAAAATTTTAATATAAACCTAGCACAAACAACGCCAACGAAAATGAGGAAACTGTTAAATCTATCCATAAAGCAATCACGAGCTTCGATATTCTACAGCGAAAAGGACAAGTAAAAATGAGTCTTAAATACAAGTATCATGGAATAAAAGCCTTCTAAGCCCCGCGAAATCCGACGATGGCCTGCAAAAAGGGAAGACAACGTAGGTTAATTTGAATCCCCGCGTTTGTAAGCCGAACAATAATTGGATTTGAACGTCCAAGTTGACAGTTCATTTCGTTGTTTCGTCCCCTGACATGTACCGTTAAGATTATGAAAAGTTATTATTTCAGAAGAACCCTCCCTTGACTAATTTGGATAAGAGCCAATTATAGAAATGCCCAACTTTTTCCTTTTTGAAACTGAGTTAGGTGTAACGCAATTTTGCAAGGCAGATTTATGTTGTAATTTCCTTCAGAGGGGGACAAACGCTTTGAGTAAGTTAACTTAAGCATCGTCTAATTAGGTACTTTTAATTCAAATTGGATCAACTCTCGACTCAGAGTCGTAACTTTCTCGTGAATCGCGCTCGGCAAAACATTGCCGACATAAAACAATCACAGCGAGACGTGTAATTATGTAATTATTCAGGACAAATTAAAGTTCGGGGGAAGGGTGACTTGTCAAGTGCGCAAAAACGGTAGACAGGCGAACAACAGTGGTTTTTGTTTCGGCAATAACAAGGGAAGACAAAAACAGTGGCATCAAAATGTATGACACTCAACCGGCGTTCGTCTCGCCAGTTTTTGCACAAGTATAAAAACTTTGAAGGGATTGTAATGCTCGGACTTGAGGGCCTTAAGTGATTTTCGTCGTATTTAGTTGAAGAGTTTGCTAAACTTTTTCCTTGGGCTTAATTGTTTCGTTATCTATATTTTTTGATGGGAAAGTTTTGTTTCCCTATTGTTGATTCTTAATGTTAAGCGTTTCCCTATTGTTGATTCTTAATGTTAAGCAAAACTCTCCTACATTCCTCGTTCTAACTTCTGTCAAACGTAGCATTGTCGGACCTATCAGCCGTATGTGTGATATTGATGACTTAAGGAAATTGAATGAGAGTCTACTACCATTAGCTTTTATCAAAATCAATGGCTACATCGAATCGTATTGTAGTGAACACGCTCCATCAGTAACTGATGATTTATGGCCTAACAAATAAAGTGTTGAAGGGACAAATGGCTAATGTCGATTTTTTATCTACAACTTATACATCAATACCCAACATAAGACAGATAGCTATAACGAAACAAATCTTTAATAAAACCCAAGATGAAAATCTTCAGCGAAAAATAAAAAGCTTAAAGATATTAAAACAAGCCAACCAGATTAAAATAAAAGCGTTCAAGCAACGAATCTTATTTCAGAGCTCTCGGGAAGTGAAAAGTTGCTACGGAAATAATCCAATCACAAGCAATAAAGAAGGGCAAAGGGAAATTAATACCAATGCTGGCGACAAAGTTGATCTTGTTCGTCTTGACAGATGTCTGCGAGATGAAATATTGTGTCGACAAGATGACTGGAGACAGTTGGAGACTTGTGAGAGACTTAATTCAAACAACTACCATAATACGTAGCAAGGTGAATTCGTTTGTAGACACTTTTTGTATAATGAGATGTTGGATTTGTATACGAGCGACATGCTATACGAAAAGTAGCTGTCAGTAGCCGGTGATGACACTAAGACGGATTGCAAGTTGCAACTTACTTTGCGCAAAATAAAGACGTTGCGTAATTTACTGCCTCAGTTTTTATGCTCATTTTAATATCTTAGAAGGCAATGTTACCCTTCCACAAAGATAAAGATAGCCGGTCTTCGGTGACGCTTCGGGCCATAAAATTAATTTAAAAATTAGATTCCGGCGCTAAAAAAGTCGTTACCTTAAATATCTAAATTTTCAAGTAGGCACCTCAATATTCATTAAAAAGATACCGAAGTAATTTTAAACATGAAGATCCTATTCTTTCTAAGATTAGAAAATAAACATTAAGAGAACCGGCTGGCAAAACACACATCAAATGTTTATTAGACCAAAAGATCACGTTGAGCCAGTTATATGACCACCCAAGATGAACAATGTTTCCGAAGGTTCCCCATATCATAAAATCTTTCTTTTTATCGAGTACAGTTCGTTTAGGCGTAAGGGAATGAGATAGATATAACACCCACTCGGATAGCTTCGATTGTTTTACGATGCCTAATCAAATACTAAGTGCATATTTGCTTCAGATATTGCAAAATTTACGAGCTTAGTACCTGAGTGTTTATCGAGGACATTAAAGGCTTCGCTTCGATTTGTTTTATTGTTTATTTCTATTAGTGGTCGGACATGGCATAATACATTTATCGGGAGTGTACTTAAACAAATGTTTTCTGTAGACACCACGTCTGTACCTACTGTCAATTTATTTGGTGTCAAGTGTTTACGTAGAACAGAAATATCTATCCTTTTTTTTGTTTCTTTTGTTGGCAGCAAGGTTTAAATTGAGTCAGATTAATTTAATTTAATAAGACTGATGCCACAGTCTTATTTAAGTGCAAACGTTGTATGCAATAGTGATTTATCATCCTGTTTTCCCTACAAATAAGTCCAATTAACATCATACTAGAGAATTTTCTATATATAAATTCGCGTTGCTTGGACATTCGTTGTTAAACGTCTTACTTGATATGTTTATTTAATATATACGAATAATTCTCCGTGAATTATGCGCGTGGGCAGGAAGACGGTGTTAGATCGTATATTTATAGTGATACTGCTCATCTATGAGGGATTTATTGAAGGTGGGATGCTGGATTTGGGGACAGCCTTGTAATGTGGTGATAAATATCGACGGGGATTGCCGTTGATGACAGCGAACGCTGCTGTGGAAGGTCTTTAGACGTGTCAAGCTTGTCTTGAGACCATTTGACACTGGTATAAAAAAGATAAGTAAGGAATGAATAATCTGCTTGTCTGATGGTAAAGATTTTTTAACTTGAACACGGTTTTTGTTTGAAAATGTTCAGGTAGGCTATAAAAGGCATAATAAATTATATGGAAAACGTATTAAAGATAGATAAGAAGGCATTTAATGTGTAATAAACGAAATCAAAATTACAAATATGCAAGAATGAAGTACACATCATTCCAATCTCAATAAAAATCAAAAGTAGTTCATTATAAAACTAGTAGCATTATTGATGCGAACATTAGTACTAAACCAGTCGGACTTCAAAGATGGTCAATAAAACTTTGCAGCAGACATTTATTACTGATTCCAGCTACTTAATATCTGAAATGCCATAAAACATTACTGGACAAGCAATATCAATTAAAACAGTGCGTTGGTTTGAGCCAAGGTCTAAGAAAGGAATGTTTATTAAATTGAAGAAGGGTGATTGAGCAAAATGAAGGAAGAATTTTACTGAGAATTGTTCCCGGACAGATATTTAGACAGAATTTGGAATATTAGTTAAGGTATGTATACCGTGTTTCTTTAATCTTGAACATGATTTGACTCAAGTCTTTTCGTTGCAAAGCTTTGATTTATGTTACAATTCCTTATTACTTATCAATGTTGGTATTGATTATGCAAATGATACGTTGATAGGTTAATAGTTTAACAGGTAAAGACAAAGTTTTTCAGTCAAATAAAGCTTTCTTTGAAACAAATGTACGAGGGGCAAGTGTCACGTCGAACCACTTTTAATACTATCTTAGTTTCGTTCGGAATAGCTCCACAAAGACATGTTCAATGCTCAGAACACGATCACATAAAATGGCCAGTAAACTTTCAGACACCATGTCACACATAAAACAGAACAATAAAATTTTTACAACTCCAGAAACATGAAAAGGGATTAAATTTATTTGCTGAAGCAAATTCCATTAAAGTATTTGTTAAAACAATTAAATTGGATTCAGATTCAGATTTATTCGTATACTTTTGAGATTGATTGGAGTGGAGTTTAGATTTGTAGATTAATTGATTGTTGAACAATTTCTATTGATGATTTGTTTTGAAATGAAGATGCATCTACTGAATGCAAATTTTGTATTTGTTGATATCCAAATCTAAACGTAAAGCAAGTTTAATATTGCTTTGTTTTAAATGGGTGATAAAAGTTGCCGTCAACATTTTTATTATACCTGTCCAACTATTCCCTAGAGAGAGATTCGTTTTCAGTTAGGATTTTATTAGACAGACACAAAAATATAATGAAAAAGTCTTTCTCAATTAAGATTATTTATGTTGTTACTCATATAATAATAATTTGAACGTGTTTTATTTATTTCTTCGTTTCCTCAAAACATTAATTTGATTATTTTTTAGCTTGTATACCTTCTTAAGCTTACTAATAGAATTCTACACAACTTCATGTTCATCATCAACTTTATGGGTATTTGTATCAGTCATAAAAATGCTAATAGCCAATATTATTTTGTTATCTCCAGATAGGCTGTTTAGTTGGAGTGTCCATCTATGACACTGCTAGCTAACTTTAGTGCCCTCTTTAGCACATTTTTTTACCGTTAACAGCATAGAGCTTAAAATAAAACTGTGTAATTTCCCATTACCCAAATCTAATTCACAAAAACCAATTACGGTAATTACCAAAGAACCAATTCGTCGCTCGAATAAATCGCAAAACCCAACTTAGCTCCCCGACAATTAGCAGAACACACAGTAATTAGCAGCAACAGCGTGACAACGGAATTTAGAAACAATATTAAGCCCGTATTGATCAGCGACAATACCAGTTGTGTTTTACGTACATCAATTTTATTCCCAAAACTATAACACTAAAATACACTCTACAGCTGAACAGATAAAGTTCAATATCGGATCATGTACAAAGCTTTGTGTCCTTTATAGTGACGTATTGACGGAATGAGGACAAAACTAACGACGGAACAGCAAATATTGGTTGCTCAATTAGACAAATGAAATTCAATGAGGGACTAGCAATGACACATGCGACACATACCCTGTCGTAATGAGGGTAGATTTTAGTGTTGTCTATTTTGGTTCATAGAACATTATATTTTTGCATTAAATAGCAGTATCGTCAGTGGTTTGTCCTATAGTGTTTATGAATCAAAAGAAGTTAAGCCTAATTCTCTCAATACCTCAAATTATTAGTGTTAAAACAATAATTTTATTATTAAAACTGTAACAACAATTTCAACTAGAGCCAACGAAACAATAATTGAAAGCAGAAACAGCTTCAACCACTTAAAATTTCATTAATTTCAATTTTACCTTCTCACCACTCCACCAACTAGTCAGCTCTTACAAATTCAAGGGTACACACTAATTCTAAACACGTTGAGGAAACAAACATGCCTGAATACGAGGGTGTTATGACATGTGTCAGCTGCGACCGTGTCGGGCCACATTAACAATGTAAAACGATGAAATATTCTCCACTGTTTTCTATAGAACCATTTTATTCTGAAACAGAATGAGCGAACAGTAGGATTTGTGTTTTTTTTCATGTTTTGGGTTATCTTAATTTAGGTCTTGAATTAAATAATGAAGAGTGGTCACTCCACGTTGTTATTTAATTTTCGCTTCAATTTATATCGTTGTCTATCATGATTGATAATCAACTCACTATGCCATAGGCCTTAAACAAGTTTTCTCCACTAACATTTTTCACATCTACCCTATACTAAAAACGCTAATTGGTTATTTTTTTTACTTATTAATGTATTTTCTCTCTAAGTGATTATTGTAATATTTTGAGAAAATAAATATCTTAAACCGTAACTGAGTGTAAATTAGACAATGTTAATAACAGTTGCAATAAACTAATATTAGTTCATGCATACTTCAAAAACACTGACGTTACGAAAGCTACACCACAAAAAACAATCCAGTTAATCAATACCCAATAATTTACGAAACCAACGAAAAATAAACATTTATCCACGTTCCGTATCATAAAACATGCGAAGGATATGAAGTCATAATTCAAAATTACAACAGGCAGGCTAGCATAGAGACGGCCGACTTTATTTAGTCATTACCAATTTCTGAGCCTCATTACCTGTGCTCTTTTATGGGACCGACCGAACTGCGGCCGCTGCCCACATTCACGAAAAAAAAAACGACAGATGGAAAGGTACGGAATATAGAGAACGGACATTACGAATTATCTTAATTTTGATATGGACTACCAAAGAGTGTTAACTCGCGACATATGTGTTGTAACGGCTGGAGCTTAGATAGCATTTATATCTACGTTTTTTTCGAGAATTTGACCGTGACCAGCTGTTAATGTAATATTTTGATTTAGAGGATTAGCTTTGTATTTTAATTAGGATCTGTCAAGAAATGTAGTAGTTATTAAGAACACGATATCTTAATTAAATTAAATCTGTTAGTTATTAGCATAGATGTCTGATTAGTGTTTATTTATGATCATTTACTTTTGGCTTCTTTTCTATTAACTTTAAGTTTTATTTAGATAAACTTTTCTATTGCACCTTTATTAATTTACTTTTTATTTTCTGCTGTAGGTTCTTAAATTGTGTCACCGTTAGCGTTATTCATTGTAAGCTTATAATCATTTACTTGCCTATCCAGTAAAAACTCGCCGCCGTAATCTTGCCCCCTTATCTAAGCAACACTATTGGCAGTTGAAACATTAAAAACTGTAACAAAACGTAACGACATACGGTGGTCATCGATAAAACTGGCCCTCACAAGGGCAGGGGCACCCGACGTTTCTGACGATGTCACAAAAAAATAAACAGGTAGAGGTACCAAAGCCTTCGTTAGCGGTACGGTTACACAAAGCGAAAAAACTGATACGAATCTATATATAATTTCTAAGAAGTCACAGGGGACTTGATGCGTTGAAATTTTTGGTCACCGACGAATAATTTATCCTTTACTGTTCACACCACGGGTCGTTAGAATGAGTTGTCAAGACTATTTGACGGCTTCTAGATTGCCGATAAAGTAAATTATAGTTTGTTTTATATGCAAGAATTCGGAGATACGGAGGAGCGGACGCCAATGGGCCGTGTAAGCACTTAAATTTTGATGAAGTTTGTTTGAACTACTGGTTTTGCTTATGTTAAATGTGGTTGTGTGAGAACGTAGGCGATGTACCAAAGAGTTGCTTCATAGGACTGATATTAACTTTTGTTTCTTTTGGTTTCATTTTTAGTTTTTCTATCTCTATGTTTACAGTAGGATCAGCAAATACGTTAAGCGGCTTCCATCAAAATACTGTTCTCAATGTTAGCCTTATTGTCAATTGATACAAAGACGACACAGATATTCATAATCTTATATTGTATTTCTATAGATGTCACCCAAACAGATTTTATGGCTTTATCATAGAATCGCAAATGTCCCAATATAATGTGGCAAAAATTCCAACATTTTCGCTCCACCGGCACTATCAAAAGAGTCTACAGATATATTTCCAGAAACTTTTGTCCACTTCCAACTACAAATCGGTTCCTTTAAAACCGAGGGATGTATCCAATAAATTGAGATGTCTCACTATTTTACTAGCGTTCAAGTTATTGTCACCTTTTTTTTTGGTTCAGGTAAAATCTCGCCCATAGCATGTGGTTGAAATTGAGTTTCTTACAAAAATGATTGATGGAGTTTCAAATTAGTAAATCGACGGTATCAGTATAAAAACGCTTGGAAGTGTTGATGATCTGTTTAAATATGATACACGTCAGATGATTATGTCGATAATGATATAACTAGTATATGGAGAAGAAAGTAATGATGCTTTATAGGTTTTTGCAGGAAATCTTTATGGAGTAATCTTGTATGAGGAAAAAAGAGAGATTCCTACTCGGTAAGTCGCTATATTACTAACCGATCGAGCAATAAGATTGTTTTTTTTAAATTAAAAACATATCCGGTGCAGGGTTTACTATTGCCCAATAGGTATATACATTTTCTCACAATAACTGTATCCGATAATATTTTAAGATACAAAATAAATATAGTGAGTTAAACAGACAAATTATGCCATACATTATTTACAATTCCATTTCCAATGACATTTTATACTTATTGAATTTTGAAAATGAACATAAAAAGAAAGTTTCGATAAATATCTTGTTTTACGATACCAAATGTAAAATACCTAGATATTTTACGAATGGAAGCTGGAGTAGAGACAATGATCAACACAAAAGTGACTTGACAGCGGGAACCTTCTCTTTGGAGATAAATTAAATGGTTTTATTCCTATTGTTAGTGTTTTACGATACGAGAGAATCAAGTACAGGCGAGGCAACATTTCTGCGGTTATAGTCTCCGGCATCGGATGAGCCTTTATTAGGATTTTTCCTTTTACGGTATCCGTAGCTCTTCGGATAGTTGTAAATTGCAATATGTACTAGATTCAATGTTACTGCTGCAAGTTACGCCGGTAGCAATATCTACAGATAATTTTAGTGTCAATAATTTCGGATCATAAAACAGTGATGTTTTGAGTACCTATTTGTAACTTCATGTTGGGTTTATAACCACTATAGGCCTAAATTATACGTCTGCTAACATTCCTGAACTCTTACACTGTCAAATGCGATAAAATATTTATACCTTTCTGATTATCTCTGTTCAAAACTATAACTTTTTGTTGCTTTAGCATTGCTCAAAAGCGGCTCGCCTGTGCGAATTTAAACACTCCCAGACTTCCACTACCTCGCATTTCAATTTCAAGCATTCATTGTATTTTAAACATACTCATATATTTTACTATTATACCTACAATTATCATAAATACTCAGGGTACCCTCTCAAACCATTTTCTGACGAAACAATGGGTTTTTGTTAGACTTCAGTGAAATGATCTTGTAAAAGTAAAAGATCTAGAAAGGTATGTAGAATGGTTCAACATTTAAAACGGCGAAGTTAACTTTATGAGCGTTGTGGGTGTGGAGATAGTTCCAAGTTCCAAGGCCTTACAAGCCAAACTTTTCAAAATTCATTTACACCTTAAAGTATAAAAATAGTTTGAGGTGTAAATGAATTTTGAAAACTTTGGCTTGGTGACAGTGGTTTTAGCTTTTGTATACATTCCTAAAAATCGAAACACAAAAGTTTATACAAGAAAAAGTAAAAGCAATATTGAAAAGAATGCAAAAGTTTGTCGCAGTTATTACTGGTATATATTGGCTCAGTTTATGAAATGACGTAGAATATAATTGAGCTTTCTATAGAAGCAAGTAAGCAAGGAAAAATACTCCACACAGCAAATCAAAGAAGTAACCACGATCAGCTTCAGGAGGACGACACGTCAGACAAATTCAATTTACAAAACTTTTCGTTTCTTTTTTTAATCAATTAAAAGGTGTCCAACATTCCTGCATGACCAAATAAAAACCGAACCATATCAACAGCAGCTAACACGACCTACCACAACACATGTCGACTAATGAATCAATTCCGACTACAATAAAAACGGACAATACTTTTAATCTCAGCTAAAGCCCCTTAAACGAAGCCCTTAAAAAAGATAATAAAATGGTAGCAAAACTGTTTTCTTACAGTCATCCTGACAAGTGGCGATGGTAAACAGGGTTTATGGTTCCGAGGGGTGAATTTTACTATTCATTTTTAGGGTTCCGTGAACTTCTAAACAGACTTATTGCTCGCGTTCAATGTTAAATATATAATTTACATCAACTTTGTGAAGTTTCTTGCCGTTCAATCATCGGTGTGATTCTGTTACAGTATGACCTTCGTTTTGTGAGACCGGTAGCTATAGATACCTGCTGTATCTACATTGTTTTAAATTCATTTGCTTTGCAGTCCATTTTATAAAATACGTCAGCAGTCTCCTTCAACACTACGCTTTCGTATTCTCAGCCTACAACCCTACTATCAATAGCACCATCTTTCTCATTTACCTTACTACCGTTCTTCAAAGTGACCGAAGTATCTTCCAGCCGCCATGTTGCTTAATTTTCTTTGTCATAATATAAGGAACCGTCTACACAAACACCAGGCGTGCTAGCCAAGTTTTTTTTAGTGCCTGTCGTAAACAGGGCGCTATTGAAACGTTCCCAGCTTGTTTAGCAACATATGCTAGGCGCCACGCTCCTAAAATAATAATGCTTAACGCCACGGTATAGTGCGGATTTTTTTCGGTTGAACAGAACATTTTGTTTTTGTATAAAGTTTGTGTTTCGGAGAATTTAGAAATTCACGCGGATTTAAAAAAAATCGTTATAATCTTTTTTGTGTTTTCCTGCTAATAAGGTTGCTTATTTTAAACTTTCCTTTGCTTTGCTTTGGTTGCTTGGTTTTTTGTAATAAACTTCAAATAAAAATTAAATCCGATATTCTATCCTATCGGTATCTATATAGGCCAAACCCGATATCTATTGATACTGTATTAATACCCGAATAATAGATTTTAATAGACTGCTACTATTTGCTAAACATTTGGATAATAATAATGAACTATTAACGTACAATAATAGTGTGCAACATATCCAAAAACACCCCCTGTAAATTGCATTATGACCGAATTAACTCAAATTCAAATTCAATGCAATATTCACTTTAATCTGTTCATCATAATTTTGCACAAATACATGCGCAAATCGCTCTATTGTAAGCGAAACTTTAACTTTTACAATGGAATATGACCCTTACTAAGGGCATATAAGGTTGTTAATTTGACCCTTAGATTTGAATAACGACAAGTTTCACACAATAGAAATTATTACCGCGGGGTACGTTAGACCATCTGTCGTATTTTTGTTTATAGTTATGAACTTTAATGACATTTTAGTGTTGAATAAAATAAGGCTGTTAATTAAGCTATTGTGTTAATAAATGCTAAAACTCTCGAGTTTATTGACTGGATGGAGTTTTTGAATATTAAAATGCTTGTACAATTGCTCTTTGCATACTTGAGCAGTATTGAACACGTTGTTGTGTTTGGCTATATTTTGAGATTTTATTGAGAAGTTATTCCAGGAATATGCTTGAATATAGATTACCTACATTACTAAAATTCTATTGCCTTTGATTTATTTTCGTTCCGATTTATTTCAAGCTAAAATCTATTATCAATACTTCTATTTCTGATTTATTTGAAGTGTCAGAATATTAAAATATATCACACTGGTCTGCCGAGTAGGCTTATACCTCTTTAGCGACGCTAACAGACGTAAAACCTTTGTCATGGATGAATAATTGGCTATTACGGAAAGCTTCAAAATCATTACTGAAGATAGAAACAATTCACATTACATCTATAACATGATCTCTATCCAGTCCCAACCCAAAAGTAACTCCACACATCTCTCTCCCATCTTTAGTCTCCCAACTATTCCTTGAACTGAATAAAACATGGCATGTGTGGCGAACAAAACGTAACAAAAATTTATAACGCGTCAAATCTTAAAGATGGCTTCCTTCGTATAGAGATGTATAAAATTAATTGTGTTTAACATCTGCCGAGCTATTGTCCCGTTTTTTTGGTCGAAACGGTCAGGTTGGTTTCGTCGTTTTTTGGTCATTTTTGGGCTACTAGTTTTGGCCAGGTTTCGTGTTTATTGACATGTTGCTGATTAAGTTATTATGATGGGAAATACTGTGGAGAAAAAAAAAAAAAAATTTTGCTGATAACGTCCCATACTATATAATTATGATCCTTTGCTTTCTGTATAGTTAGTATTCTGTGTAGCAAGGAATTATAGACATTTGCAGACACTTATTGAATGAATGCGTATTTAAAAAGAATACAGTATGTTTTCAAGTACAAAAAACCATTTTTCGTTCAAAAGCCACCTTAATCACCTGTAGATCGTGCCTAATATTTGCCTCTACATATGACTAAATATCTGCTACCGCCAATCATAAAAGCTGCAAGCTTCTTTGCTTCAACGTTGGGTGCCCCAATTTCATAATAATCATAATTATGTTATTTTTCGTGCAAAAAAGTTCTAAACAGCTCAAAGTTTCCGCTTTCGGTCTCCATTACACGTTTCAAGCAGATTTTTAATATTTTCGTGGCAGAATTTCTCTAAGTAATTAAATGATGTTGGTTTCTGCTAATATTTTATGACACTGGTTACACGTAAATTTTTTGGTCAATATTTTAAAACGATGGAGATGGAAAGATGGCGCTGGCATTTTCTAGCTGACTGATCCCCGAGAAGAAATGCCGACACAAACTCAGATGACCTCCGAGTCTCATTCAAAGTACAAATATTATAATAGGATTTTATGTTAGTCTAACAAAACCTTAGTCAAACAGTACATTTTGCTGATTAGAAAGTATTTCCGCACTAGGTATAATAAAGACTAAGCCTATGGATCGAGCTATAAGCTTTTATGCACGATATAACACATTATGATCTTTATGATATTAAGTTTTGTTTATCTGACTTTCCGATATCATTGAATTTGTTGCTTTATCAATATTATCCATTAAGTTTAACTTCTGTGTCTTAACATTTTTATTTTTGCATTATTCCTATCAATAATTTATGATAATATGATGTTTGTCTTCAATATCAATAAAGAGTTTAGCGTTTTCCGTTTTTGGTCTCCATTATTCAATTCAACCAGATTTTCAACATTTGAGAATTACTCAAAGTGAGGAGCTCGTGGCTAAGTAATAACAGCCGCACGGGTCGATCCATCAGGTTAAGCTACGCTTGCCGGGGTTGATCCGTGGATGGGTGACCATCTTTACATACCAAGACTCCTCCGTGCCTCGGAAAGCAGGTTAAGCCATTGGTCCCGGCTGGCATTCGTGGATCTTTGACAGTCGTTACGAGTCGTCAGAAACCCGAAAGTTTGACAACCAGTCTTACCAAGGACTACTTATTACCCAGTTACTGGGTTGTGGAGGTCAGCTGCATCCGGTTAGACTGGAAGCCGACCCCAACATAGTTGGAAAGGCTAGGTAGATATTGATATTGAGAATTACTCAAAGTCCTAATAGCGTAGTCTAACAGTACTTTTTGCTAAGGTGTTTTCGCACTAGGTATAATAAACACTAAGCTTAAGGAACGAACTGTAAAATTGTATGCACAATTTCGCTAACACATGCTAAGGTGTGGCTCAAAGCCAAGCCTCCTTTCACGTAAGTCGAAAATACCGAGAAAGGTTTTAATATTTCGAGTGAAGCCACACGCTTTCCCATTTCATTAAGAATTGTAATCACTTTTTACTTTGCGTTACGTTTTTAAAGAGGTTCGTTACTTTCACAATCTTCTGTATTTTGGTACTCATCAAAGTATTAGAATAGAATTTTGTCTCAGAGTTATAAATTCTAAATTCAAAAGTAATTCTGCCTAAGCCAAATATAAATTTAACTAATAGGTGGCTTGGGATCTGGAGAAGGACACAAGCTACTTTTTATCCTGGATATAAATATACGTGCGAAAGCTAATACAAAGTCGCGAGCCACAGCTATTTACTTATAATGATAGCTTTTCACGTCAACTCAATTAAAATGCACACCAAAATCTCGCCAACATTTTAATTATTATAATAACATATACTCATTCTCCTATCCATAGTCTCTTTGTATGTTACCTCCATAATTATCTGTCCGTGTTTACGCCAAACAATGTATCAGATTCGCTCATTACCATACGAGATATCGATACCTACTATCGTAATTATCGAAAACAATGTTCGCTCTTGTCGCTTACAGATACGATCGTAAACTACCCGATAAGCAACTCAAAATCCAATGCTTATATTACATTTCAATTACCATATAAAATGTTCTTACAACCGCGGAGCAAGACCCATTGCGTCTGTACTGATAATCATCTAATCAGAGATCATTCAATAACTTTTATTCCAAGCCGATCAGACCTACAGCTGCAAAATAAATTCAACTTTAAATTCGTTCCTCTAGAGTTTAAAATACACTGGAGGTACAACCAGAAACTTCAAATCGAATCCAGAGTGTTATCTCAAGTTCGTTCCGTTTCCAATGTGTCACTGCTGGAAGAATATAAGTAATCGAATTTGACATTTATCTCTATCAAAGTAAAGTTCGTTTTACTCTGATATCGTAGGGGTTGAAATGACGTTCGTATTTTGATAGGGATGTGGAAAACGTCTACGGATTCGAAATTCGAAACGCAAAGCGATGTCGATGTCGAGACGCTGCTCCGGAGAGATGTCAGTTAAAAAAAGATGCAGTACGCTCGGATATGTGTACTTTGTTATTTTTATTTTTTAATGGCTCTCAGTCATAATTAACAGTGATTTTCCGTGTCTTGTATCCGATTCTATTATTGAAGGGTTATTTGTGACGATAAATCTGTTATTGGAAACAGGAGATGCAACAATTGCATGGATAATGCAGGTATTTTTTATGAATACTGGATAACCGTTAATATTATTCACTTTTTATGAACAATAATAAAGCTTATAATCTTTAAAAAAAAACCTTTAAACCCACACATAAAACTACATAAAAGCTGCCGAAAGTTCAACAAGAGCCCGTCACTAATTTAAAACAAAATTCCCATAAAAATAAAAGAATAACGAAAAGGAACATTCGGTTACATTCAAAGATTTATTACAAATAGTTACCACAATAAAGCTCCCATTGTTTAATTCGTAATTAAAAAGAATACAGATCAGCGTCATCAACAGTCCCTTGATACCAATAAAAACATTGTACAAACTTAACAACTTAATTACTTACATCTGTTAAACCTCACAGACGCGATTTACAATGCACCTTTGTATCGTAATAAATTTTAGTGGAATAAAACTTTTGCGGTCGAAGATGAAGAAAAAAAAAGGTTTATAAGAAAACAAAGGGCAGAATGAATTAAACAACATAATAAGATTGAACACCTGCGGATATAACGTCTTCATTAAAAATGAAATAGGGACGTGAAACAGGTGCCATGATTGGTGCTCCGAAATCCGCTATGTCTGTTGATTCGACGTTCCGATGTATCTGTATCGTTTTGTTTCCTTTATCATTATTATCTTTGTAAAGATTAACTTCTGTGCCTTTTTTGTTAGGTATTTTTATTTTACTTTTTAGATAAACTTTAGTATCATCGTTATATTATTTTGTTGTATCTATAATAACAATAACTATTTAAAACATAATCAGAAAAAAAACTTTGATTTTCCTATATCATTATTTTCACTTTTGTATCTTTTAAGTTAGTTTTTTAAACTTTTAGGTTTAGCTTTATTTAATCAATATGAAGTTTGCCTCTAATATACTAAATAACTAAACGACATATTAACATAGAATCACATAAGTTTTATCTATTTGACTTTCCTATATCATTGTTTCGTTGCTTTATCAATAATTATCTTTAAAAAGTTTAATTTCTTAATCTAGTAATTAATTTTATTTAAAATTTTCATTCTTACATTATAGTCACCATTATTATCATGTCTGTCTTCAATATCGATAACTATTTCAAATACTACTTCATAACCTCTAAGAAAATTTTCTTCAGCAATGTTGCTTTTTAAGACACGATGAGAAAAACAACCTAGACGTATACAAATATGGACACCAGCTCGATTCAAATTCAACGTCTACGCCGATCTAAGAAAGTGATGACGTACCTATTCGTAAACGATGTAGTGGGATGCTCGTTACTAGTTTATGTGCGAAAAGTGCCGACTTGGTACTGGCAGTTTATTTTATATTCGCTTTTTAAGGGAATATAATTTTAATATCTACAAGTAACATGGCTTGTGTAAATATATGAAGTGCGAAGAGAATTTAATGCACAGTGTATTATTGGCATTAAATATTTGAAATGACTTAGTATCGTATTTTCGAATAAGTATCGTTCCAAGTACCTATAGCTTAATAGATTGCTACTTTATTAATATTATAATGAGGTCTTGTTGTGTTTTTTTGTAAGTTTGTATTTAGGGGGTAATCCCCGGAATTGCCAGTCAGATTTGAATAATTCTTTTTGCATTGCATAGAGGCTATGTAACATCATGCTACGATCCTTAGGAGCCGAGCAAAAAGGAAAAAAGGCAGATAGAACATTAAGCGAAAACGAAGTAATAGCGCGGGCGGGCGATGGTATGCGACCCGATGGGTTGGGAGACGAAATTTTACGCGGACGAAGTCGCGAGCAGAAGCTAGGATAATATAAATGTAGGTACTAACAATCAGCAATGTACAAGAACATTGAGCGATCATAATTGAAAATATCTCTAATAAAATGGTTTTTTACCACCTTAATTCTTTGAAGGCAAAGATTAATAGTCTTGTAACTGGTTTAGCCATATAAGATAATTATATGCTGTTAAATCTCTTATTTTTTCAAATTCGAATGGACTATTAGCAAGTGATTATGGACCATATAATTTATGTTCATAATTAGCATTTTCTAGTATACACTGCGCTATTAGTAAAAATATTCTACGGTGAATTTTATATGGTAATATAATTTGTTTTATGATTGCAAGGGGCTATGAATATGGTAGAAATCAAAATACTAACAAGTCTTCATTAGTAGCGGAACACAAAAAATTTAGACTTGATTAAAATTTATTGACTCTATTAGCCTAAATTAAGAATTACTCGTAGAACGAAAATGCCTCCTAAACGCTTGAAAATGAAGATCTTTTACGGTCGACAAAAGATACATTTACATATAATCAACTCCTTAAAGGTGCTGAATTAACATAAAATAATCTCTTAGATTCGTTCACTTGAAAACTAGAATCAAATATTCTTGAGCTTAAGACCAGTCTGCACACAAACTTTACTTGGTAACCGTTTCAAAATCAATCCATCTAAGAAGAGTCAAAACAAATTTAATCCAGTTCTCTCATTTCAAAATACATCTCGTATTACCACGAAGCTATCGGCGGTAATTACTTTGCTGCTGTTGACAGGGATGCCAGGAAAGATGCAAGATGGCCGACCCGACTGACCTATACGTCAGGCGAACCTAGAAACATCTGTTAGGAAGTTAATTTGACGAGGAACTAAGTGGGAGGACCGATTCTGATGAAAAAAAGATGGTCTTGTTGAGTTGAATTTCTAAATCTAGACGGAAGTTTAATTTTACATTTTGTTTATATTGTCTATGGCAAGTTTCTATTTTTTTTTTCTCTCTCTCTCTCTCTCTCTCTCTCTATAAAACCCTAATCTATTGAACGTTATTCTGTTGTTAATAATAATTGTAAATTGTCCTCTATCTAACCCTTTTAGGTCGGTCCAGTTTGGTATTATAATATGCTATTATATTACCATAACCGAAAATTCGAAAATAATCTGTTCTTCTATTTACAATCACAGCCGGTGATTATTATTCCCGCCCCCTGACAGGGACGCGATTGGCGGGAACTTCCAAGATGGCGACCTGCCTGACCCTTACGTCAAGCACGAAACATCTGTTTTAACATGTCCGACTGGCGGGTAATAAGCGCGCTTGAATTTAGAACATTTTTATTTTTTTGGAAGAATTTTTAGCGGTGTTGCAAGGTTAGGGAATTCGTTTGATGTTCCTATTATTAGTTGATTGTTAAAAAAAATCGGACAAATTAGAGGTTTCGCTCGGTAAAAATGCATGGGAATGTGTAGGTTCCTGCATATCTGATGTACCTATTTATGTATAAAGGCCGCTAAAGAACACATATACCACTAAATTGAAGAAGTCATTATTATAGAAGTCTATGTCATAATTACTGTAACTCCTAGCAAAGAAATTAGCAGACCCAATAATGCTGTGATTCTAAAAAATATACCGAAAGGTCTTTTTTGCTTGCAACACTGTCGGTAGGATGCAAAGACTCATGGGACACTTTTTTCTGTCTAAGAATTAGTTCCCAGAAACTTAAGAGGTTTACGATGATGTGCTGTCACCAAATTTTTTGTTCACATAATTGATATAGCTAAACTATCCGCCCACAGTGGTGACTGGTGACATTTCGTTGTAAAGTATAAAAACTTAGCAATACGATTTATCTGATGCTAGAGAGAAGAAACTTTGAGGCAAAATATGTTCGGGATTTTAATTAAGACATTTACTTTACAGAATGTGTTTTGCCAATTTATTATTTTATTCAGTACAGTTTCTCAAAAAAACAACTTATTATGATTGAGATTTTAATTAAGGGTAGAAAATAAAACAGTCAATCACTCCGCAAATCCAGTAGTCTGTTTCATCAGACCGTAATCACAAGTTTATTCAAACTTGGATCTCGGTAATTGACCAGAAACCGTCAGATAAGAAAAATGTACATAATCTTTTATAAAAAATCTTAAAGCAACCCATAAAGTTAATACAAAAGTATAATGGAGGGAGCAGACGACGCTTAATTTCCGCTCGCCTACTGTCTTTTGCCGAAACTCAAGTTGTATTCGAGAAACTTCGATTGTTCATCATCCTGTAAGCTTGTTTTCACCAAAAAATATTTTGTGTACGACCCACATTAGAGCAAGAATAATTATGAAAAGAATTTTAGCGTTCTTTTTTCGAAAAAGGAATTGTTTTCGGCCAAGTATTTCGGACGTTTTGCGCGCTGGGGTGCGAAGTAATTTAGGTTAACTAGCAATTTCCCGCGACTCAGTTCACACGTTCTGCGGATAATTATTAGGCCACATTATATCCTTGCTGATGGAACCTATACTTTATGTAACTCCGGGCAAGGATATAAAATAATTCGTTCGAAAGTCACTTTTAAAAATTGGTTTAGTACTGCCGTATATTAATTTAAAAACTTTCCCTCTATATTATTCAAATACTATAAAGCTGAGCTTAGTAAACGGAAACTCAAGAGCTAACAAGTTTAAATAATAGATGGAACCCTTGGGTATGGTAATCAATAATATCGCTTTGTACTTAGTTAGGTAAATTAGTTACTGAAGCCCAACTAACATTATATACCTACTTGTAATTGGTAAATCAAATTGAGTATAATATTGTTAATGTGTTACATTATATACCTAAGTTGTATTATTATTATTATAACGCTCAATAGGTTACTACCTAAGACAATTAAACATTCAAAATCCAACAAGAATACTGAGTAATTTAAGTTTCAGCTCAAACTACGCAATAACTGATTACAAGAAAAAATGCTATAAATAATAGTTAATGAATAATTCATAATCCATTATGACTGAATTCTGAATTGACTGTAAATTAAGTTTCAGTATATGCAAAAACTGAACATAAAAAAAATGCTATAAATATCTAAACGCTCTATGTTTAGATATTTATAGCATTTTTTCATGTTCAGTTTTGCTATTAGAAATAAAGTTTAAGCAAAAACTATCTCTTAAAAGATAAAGATCAAAACAATCACAAAACTACTATAAAAGAAATCCTAGGTAGTGAAAAACAAACAGTTTTACAACACACGTTAATACACCCACTCGTATTACAGACGCCCATTAAAACCCGCAAATTTAACGTTCAAAAACGTATGAATAAAAATACGTTAAATGAGAATACAAAATTTTATGGTCTGTAAAATAAGCTGGGTGGAAAAAATTGGATTTATGATAATTTCGCTGGCTACTAATAAAAAATTGGGTAAGTTTGGCCTCTTGTTATGGGTGAATGTTTTTCTCTTACGAGGATATAATGTAAACTTTGTAGATAATGCTTGGTTTGGTAGAATTAGTCGGAGAGGAAATTATTTTCAAAATCATTATACCTCACCTTCTCATTTCTTTATTCATTCATTTCTCACTATTTATCCCTAGTGAGTTTGAAGTAAGCTGTCATTCCACTTGATACTAGAGATGACTCTATTGACAGCTCACATCACCTAAATTTTCACAGTGACATTTTACAGAATAGATCGGCTGGTCATCATTGAGTTGAAAAGCACTACAGCAAAGGGTTTATAATAAATAAATTACAAGAAGGTAGTTTAAACAAAGTTAATTTGGTATTACAGCATTAATTAAAAACACTGTTGAACATAAAGGTGAAAGAAAAAATAATTCATAAAATGAGTGAAAAGATTCACAGGCTAGTTTGAATCGTATGTTTCGTAAAAGGTAGAAAGTATTATTCTAACAGAATCATATAGACTCAGTTAAACTGTTTGGGACGTATATAAACGCATTTAAAATCATTATTATTCTTCAAACGTTTCTATAATCGGAGAAATCCTATAAAACCGGCGTACAATTAACTGTTGATTATACGAAATAAAATAAATTGTCTTATTATATAAATTGCCTGTTTTATTTAATATAATGAGTCGCTTATTATTTGTTAATACTGGGTCTCAAGTGCCATAAAACAAATAATTTTATTTGGACTAACGAACCTGTTAACGACGTATCCCGAAATGCGACGGCATCTGAAAAGAGAATGGACAACAATTAAAATATTTTCCTTATAAAGACATCATTATGAATTTTTGGACAATCAACATACCTACTTGAAAATTGTTGAAAGTTTGGAACATCTAGCTGCATTAGATTGATTTGGTCTAAACCCAAGCATTTCCGGGATTACTCCCAAATTATATAGTTTTTAACTAGGACACTTATAAGCAAATACCTCAAGAGTATTACCGTTCATAGGTAATGAGAAGACAAATAATTCTCAAAGATTTGATAATATTCTTTCAGATAAGATTCTAAGATTTTCAACTGCTTGCTTAGCATGTTTTTATAACATGTGCATAACTATATACCTCAGCTCAATGATTTAAAGAAGAATTTGATTCATGTTTAAATTCCTCCTGCCTTGCAAATACATTAAAGTGATGCCGTATTTCCAAAGCTTCAAACATAACATTATTTCAAAGCGTTGAGTCCGACCACAATTGCGTACAAGTTATTGGTGATAGCTAGACCATAGTTGAACTCACTATATTACTAACCACAATTCTCGGTCTAACTTCTATAACGTCTACAATTTGATGTGATCTCTATGGATGAAATAATCTAGGTTTCTACTTGAATTGGCTGTGAATTAAATGATGCAGTTTTATTGGTCAGTGGGTCGTCTTTATTGACTGTCATTGATTCTATTGTATCATTAATTGGTAAGTGATTATAATTAATGCAGCAATAGACATGACATTTATTATGCCCAGCATTTTAATTTCATATCTATATATTTATTATATGTGTCCGTTCTTGATTTCTATGTTCATTCAGAGTAACATCACTTTCTGTCTAATTATCAAAATAAAAGCAAAATTTACTCCAACAACCGAATATGGTTGGAACCAATGAGACAGCATCTTCCATGATTAGTAATAGACAAAACCTTCCTCTAATGATACCCACTTGGATTCCCTTCACACGTTATTCCCATTACCTGGAAGATGCCCGTGAATTTCTATGTTTCCGTCTCGTTCTATATCGTAATTCCTAATATTTTTGTCTTCTTCTTTGAATAAGGCTTTGCCGCACAGAATATCTTGTTTAACAATGTTAATGTGAAGATCATGTCAGTAATACCATTTTTAAGTGCTAAAGTTATTTCGTTGCATTTTTAATATAATAATATAATCTACTCTGGACTTTGAAATTCTTGAAGTGATTCATTATCATGATTTTATATAATATCACTTGGAATTCTCCAATCTCAGCACTTTAAATTTAAAGCGTTTCTTGGTTTTATTTAAAATTATTAGAATAATGAAATACTGAAAAAAAAAAATCGCATATTTCTAACCAAAATGGAATTTATTGTTACATCTTTAAAAACATTTTCTGAAACATGAAGAAAATAATTGTTTCATTACTTACTATTGAAAATACGACAAATAATCCAAAACACACACTATCCATTCCAAATCACTATAAAAACCATATACTATTTTAAATCAAAAACTTTTATTCATAAATCGTCACTTAAACTTAAATACACGAACTCGAACCACAACAAAACACACTTAACAGCAAAACCGAGCATACGTCTACCCGCGACGAGATTTCATCGCTTACTGGCGTTCTCGCCGGTGCGCTAACAACAAAACGCACCCTACTGCAAGTGTCTATGGTACACACGACTTGCGTATGTGTTGGTGCATCACCTACAGCGGCTACAACTTATACTTCTGACCAAAGACTTTGGTACCCATCTCTGAATTAAGCAATTATGGTTAATTTCGAGGCTCCCCATATTATGTTGAGTCGTGTCGGCGAGAGAAATGTGTTATTTCGTATCATAATTTGTGTGAAGGCATCCGCTTGAGCAGCTGTGAATTATATGCTGTACGTGTAATATATATTCCTTATTTTTTCTACCTATTATTTAATTCGTTAGACGTCTATATTGAAAAGATATAACGGTTAAAAACTACGTGGATAAAACTGTTCTGTGCTAACGAAGGATGCTTGTTTACAGTTAATTGCAGTCTATACATGTTTTTTAATCTCTCATTTTTTCTTCTTCTGCAAGGTTTGAAATTATACGCTTGTGGGTTGCTTCTAATTTACGTGTAGCAAGTTTTTATTCAGTAAATACTACGTTGACGTTAGAGCAGCAGTTTGTCTCTTGCACCTTAGTGACCTGTTTTACTCCGTCAACTCTCTGAAGAGCTGTTTCAAAGAATGTGTCAACTCCTTTGTGATAAAAACGGGTCTCTTTTTTAATGGAGGGTTATGAAGCGTTTTTTTATGTTGTTTTCATTTTTTAAACGAAAGAGTTTCTCTAAAAGGCAATTTCCA
Organism: Eupsilia transversa; assembly: GCA_914767815.1. NCBI lineage: Eukaryota > Metazoa > Arthropoda > Insecta > Lepidoptera > Noctuidae > Eupsilia > Eupsilia transversa. Next base: position 11,381,233 of record OU611891.1, read on the forward strand.
TTTAAGCTCAACTAAAAGTTAATCGAAACAAATGAAATATCAGATTTCATTCAATAATAGACACATTGTGTCTTACAAAGCAATCAAATAGAATCAAAAATCATCAAGAATCCTCTCACTCATCAATCATTCGATCGTTCAATCGTTCATTCGAAACCGTTGTCAATTCGAATTTAAATTTTTCGACGTTGAAATTTTAAAATAAAAAGAATATTAACACTCCAACGGCCGGTACAAATTTTAAATCATAAATGGTGTGATTAATGTTCCCTGGGTTTGTTCCAATGACACTTTACGTCAACGTTGCCTAATTTGATTGGACGTTTTGGTATATATTACAAGACAAGGCGGGGCCTATTGGGTGTAATTAAAAATCATAGATTGTTATCACGCCAACCAGCCAAGTTTCCGGTGGGCTATAATTGTTCGGAATTCAGTTTTGGAATTAAATAAGTGTGTGTTGTGTGAATGTGGGGTGAAAGTGCGTGTTTTGAATTAAGAATAATTGGATTTGCAGTGAATGTGGGGACAGGAAATGCATTTTTTTTCATTATTATAATGCGTGCAGAAAAAGGAGGGCAAAATTGTCAACAGGCCACATAAATGTAGTTTCAAAAACTTTTGATGAAATTACTCAAAAGTTTTTGACTACATCATGTGGCTTGTTGACAATTTTGATTTTTTAGAATTATTTCTTAAATAGGTAGCTTTTAACTATTAGTATCGTTGTCATAAACAATTAATATAGGTAACCATGTTGCATAAATTATTGTTGTACATGGCAAGTGAAATTACGTGGCGCAGAACCCAAGTTATTACCCAAGTTTAGAAAATTTAACATGACGTACTTACATATATTTTAACAATGTTCCTTCAACGTTAATGTATGTTCCACCACCAACGGTGAGAATAAAATTACAAGTAGGTACGAGGCAAGTTTAAACGGGTGCCCTTACATGCGCCTTATAAAATACAAATCTTATTAATAATATTTTCTTTTTATTTCCAAGATTTTCTGGCTCATCGTGGTATCTTGGTGAGAAAAAATAGAGATGGTTTTTAAACTCACGGTTTAAGGAGTTTCTAGAAGAATTACAAGTCAAAGAAGAATAACAACAGAACTGAGCACTTCCGATTTTCGGTTTTATCGCAGTCTAGGTTAGTATTTCAGCAAAAATGTGGATTTGATCCAATTGTTTGCTGTGGTGAGTACTCGATTACTTTACTTCTATTTCAATTTAAGACTAATAGACTACTAGACTCTTGTTCTAATTCTATGACTAATTCTATAGTTCACTAAAATGTTGATAATAAATTGCAATAAAAACCTTTAATCCAAAGAAAAGAAAAAGAAGAAATTGACCCAGGTTAAGGCACCCAATAATCACACAAAAACAGACAAACATAAAAAACTTAAAATAGAGTTATGTGCCTCATGGCTGCGCCAAATAAGTCCAGTCCTGGTTTTCCAACTAAATCAGGTTAAGCTGCGCTTGCCGGGGTTGGTCCGTGGATGGGTGACCATCTTTACATACCGAGACTCCTCCGTGCTTCGGAAAGCACGTTAAGCCGTTGGTCCCGGCTGTCATTCGTGGGTCTTTGACAGTCGTTACGAGTCGTCAGAAGCCCGAAAGTCTGACAACCAGTCTTACCAGTTATTACCCAGTTACTGGGTCCGGTTAGACTGGAAGCCAACCCCAACATGATTAAGAAAAGGCTAGGTTTCTATTTTTATCTCATCACCACATGAAATAATAAAAACAAAAATGGCACTACCCTAATTTTACCGAAAACAGTGCAGACTAATGTTATTAACGAAACCCATCACGCCGTCAGTTCTAACATTAAACATTGTAACGTGGGTGTAATATAATACATTCGTGTCATAAGTCAAAACACTGCCTTATCATGTCTTGATGAATTATCACTCTGCTCCACGGTACTCGGTTTTGGGGGTTCAAGTTATGAGCGATGTGAATTTTGAAACTTGTCTTTCCCTACCTTAACTTCTGCTATTGTTGAAGATGGAAGTTCATTATAATAACATAATATCACGCCTTTAGTCCCAGAAGAGTTAGGCAGAGGTGTACCTATAGTTCAACCACATTTCACCAGTTATGTTTAAGTCCCATGTTACAGGCGAGCCTATTGCCGTCAACCGGCCAATCCAGTCTCCAGCTACTGAGAAATTCCAGATTGTAAAACCTAATAACACATTGCCCGACCCAGGAATTGAACCCAGGACCTCGTGCTCAGCAGTAGCGACAACCACTACACCAACGAGGCAGGTCGTTATCACCTGCCTAGCCATTTCCTATATTGGTGTAAGCCAGTATTTTATTTAGAGCGACTGCCTGTCTGACCTCCACAACACAGTGATGGAAGTTATTAAAAATATAATGGACTATCAAGACTTAATGAAAGCCAAGAGAACAAACAATTTTGTTTCATAATATCCCACAAAAACTTTAGAAATAAAATGATTTTAAGTCAGCAAATAATGGAAGTTTATATATAGGTATGGAGGAGCTCGTGGTTAAGTAATAACAGTCGTAACGGGTCGTCAGAAGCCCGAAAGTCTGACAACCAGTCTTACCAAGGGGGTCGTGTTACCCAGTTACTGGGTTGTGGTGGTCAGATAGGAGTCGCTCCATGTAAAATACTGGTATTTATCTGCAACTGGTTCGAGTGGAAGTTTATAATGTATTGCGTTACATAACCCTCTGACCGTTTATTACAGTGGACATTGTTATGACCACATAATAGACTGTTGATGACAATACCTCTATGGTTGGTTTTTTCGCCTTTTCTTCTATTAATAGAAATACGTATTAGCTAGCCATAGATGTAAATATTCATTATTGATATCTTGTAAATCGTTCCCTTAGTGCCCTTTATTTAATTAGGAAGTACGCAGTACCTGTGAGCACATAATATGGTATAGATGATTGAAGTTAAAATTTAAAATTGCGTACTATTTTGGAGACGTCTATGTCAAGCAGTAAATTACTATAGGCTGATGCTGATGATGGACTTGGACATAGGTAACTATGAGAAGCCGTTGTAATACACACACGTTATACAACGTGTTTTTTTTATATCCCCTCTAGGGGTATAAATAATAGAAAAACTCCTAGAATATATGGTCCAAAAATGCATATTTTCGAAGATATCATCAATCATAATTAATTTATATCGATGTGTTTGTGTGTGTGTAGTTTTATTGATAAATACGAGTATTTCATTTAGGTAAGAAAATGCGACGTTGTCATTTATTTCACGTAAGGGTAAACACCCTTACGTGAAATATGACATTAATAATCGTGACTTTGTCGAATTATTTTGTATGAAAAATAATTCATATGCCAGTTGATTCATTGATATGGTCTCATTCATAACCTAGAGTTATGGGATATAAAAAACACCTCGTAGAATGCAAGTAAAGACATATGAATATGAAGCCACTGTGGAACTTTAGTCTCGTAGAGCACTTAAAATAATCGATGATGTCTGTTCACGTTCAAGTTCCCAGGAGCCAATACTTATAACTAATATTATAAATGCAAAACCAACTCATGTATTCGCTTCATCTAACCGCATAACCCTTAAAGTTTGGCTACACGGCACGGGAGAACTAATATGAATTTCTGGCTCTCTATATATTAACTGTATATCCTACGGGACAACGTTTGATATGCAAATTTTGATGCTCAGGTAATATTAGTCAATGGTATATTGGTTTCACCTGCTAAGCTTGCTTTGAAATGAACACAGGCTTCGTTTGTTTAATATGTACTGGGATTTTGATTAGTGCTGGTTTGGAAAGGGGTAGTCAATGATGGATGGGGTAAAAGATTTCCCAATAACTGAATATTACTGTGATTTTGATGCCGTTTTCAGTCTATCAAAGGACTGAATGCAAATTTTACCTGGCATAAATTATTAAAGCTACTTGATCCTGGTCTACTTAAGTATGTTAAACATAAAAGTTATTCAGAACAATCCATTTTATGTAGGAATCTATTACAAACATTAGTTTCTATGTTCAATTTTAAGTGCTCAGTATTATTAGAATAGAAACTCAACAATTGAATACTAACACTAACCCCAAACATTAAAGTTCAAATTCAATTAACTTAAGACACAAGAACTCCTACGTAAAAACGAACGTTACAAAATTAGAATAGCATGCTTTACGTTAATTTATAGAACCGGCAACACTTAATTGAATTAATGTTTCAATTTGATTAATTGAAACCAATTTTGGCTTTTACAACTGAAATAAATCGCGACAGGCATTCATAATTTTTGTTTAAAATTCTGTATCGTGTTTTAAAACGGAAATGTCTTTATACATAATAATGTTTGTGTGATTTGTATTATGTTTGATCAAGTATTGTGTATTGATGTTTAGGCTTTTGATAATTAAAATGAGGATGAGCTTAAATTGGTAATAATATTTATCTCCTCCTTCGACATAACGATAGCACGACAGTATGACAGGGTTATTGGTTACATGTCGGCAATCCCATAAAGGGATGTAGGAGAGGTCATTTGCAACCAAAGGACCCCTATGCCAATCTCAACCATTTTCGTCAGTAATTTTATAAAATAAAATGTATGAAATAAAAATATAAAATGTCAAATGACTCGAAAATTGTTGACATTTGCTTAGGAATAAAAAGGGGTCATTTGGTTGTAAATGACCTTTCCTACATCCCCTTAATGGATTGCCGACATAATAACCAATAACCCTGCGGTACGCAAAAGTGGAGTATTATAGATAGGAAATCCAGAGCAATGCCCTTAATTTTCAGAATATTGAAAATTATTGTTTTCGGAAATTCAATTTCCAATTTTCATAATGACCGTCACACAAATCCTAAATAACATGATTTAATATGCAAATGTGAACGCAAAATTTGTACTAATTTAGAGAGTCTATTAATGTTCAAAATAGTTAGTGTTACATTGCGCAATTTGCGTTTGTTAGAATGCAAATTGTCATAATGAGGGTGGAAATGGGTGTCGTTCATAATTAATATCGTATTGGTGTAGCGTTTGGTACTAGATGTGAACTAGAGCGGTGAAGGGAGGCAGTTTCTTTCAAGAATTAAATAGGCTAAGGGAAGTAGAAGTGGCGCAACAAACTCCCCAGCAGCACAGCTTTCTGAGGCCTTAGTGTGAGTTTGCAAGTGAGTAAACGTAACTATCACGTTTGCGTTAAGATTTGACCGATAGATCATAATGCTAAGAATATAAAGGTGAGAATAAAAATCTTAACGCAAACGCGATAGTTACGTTTACTCACTTGCAAACTTACACTAAGGCCTCTGTTCAGTTAGAAAAAAAAATGATTCTATGTAACATTATTTATCTTTCTTTCTATCTTTCTTTCTTTCTAAGCCTCTTTTGGGAGTTGGCAGCAAAACTTCTAGAAGTTGGATTAAGGTTTGTATTATAATATAGGTAAACTCACGCCTTTTTTCCATGAGGGTAGGCAGAAACTACAGAACGCCACCTGGTACGATCTTTACAAACGCCTTTTGCCTCGTTACCTACGTTCATTCATCTGGTCATGATGAATGAACGTTATATATTGAACTATAGATACACGCACGCCGGTTGCGAGTACTACGCACCTGATCTTTCTGAAGAACATCACCAATAAGGTCACTATATGCCCTCCTAGGGCGCTCCCTCCCATCGTTTCCACTCACATTTGCCTTGTTAATACATTTTGCATATCTTAAGACTACAGATATAATAGACCCAAGTAAGCTAAAATTATACACCTTTTGCGTCATTTAATCTTGATAGGTAGTTCATTTATCGTGTCCTGGACCTGACGTAGTAAATCTTGATAATTGCATTGCAGATAATTTTTCTATTCATCATAATTAAATATCAAATATAATTGAACCACTACATAATTACCTACATCGAACAATAAACCTGTCTTATTATAAATTACTGCAATTTCATGTAAATTGTTCACACAATCACGATGATTATTATTTGCAAAGTCACTTTGCATGTAACTAATTAAAATATATCTGATATTTTTGTTTTGCTGTGTTTAAACTAATTGGATAGCTAATTAAATATTGTTATACACACTATCTTTGGTTTATTATTACAATTTATTTTAATCCGCACTGTATTTTGCATCAATTGAAAATAAACTAGTGACCATTTAAATGGGGTTCATTTAAATGAAAAGTAGTTCATTTCCGCCTATCTCTCTCCTTAACAAAAAAGTTTTATTTATTTAATGGTATGTTGCAGCGATGTAGGCAAAATTATTAATTTAGTTACTTTTGTTTTTCTGTTTCTGATTTTGCATAATATTGCTGTTTTGTTGCTATATAATAAAAAAATAAAATTAAAAAATGATTTTATTTTTCATTTTGGAGATACTTCATACTTACGATAGTGCTTGCATATAGTCGCTTTTGTAAATTAATGTAAGTGATTCGATACTTGGGTTATTAATCGAATAAAAACAAATATACCCAATACCCAATCGCACCCACAAAGTTGGAATAGCATGGAAATGGCAATATTGGATCGCATAACTGTATGTGGAATTTTTCTTTTTTTTGCTTTAACAGTTACGTTTTTTTATAATATAATTTTAAACCCTTTTTACATACACATCTTGATATTTAAATATTTATAAATCGAGAATCCATTTTACCCGCGAACTCTATTTTCGAATTTCGAATCTACAATTCGAATGTAATTCCAAATGTCATCGTCGACAATACATTCATTTGGGGTGACATTCTCGCATTTAGTGCCGACGCAATATTCGGAGGAAAAAAAAACAATAAGTGCGTTGTGCCACGAGACACAGTAAGTGTAATTTATGTGACTGGCTCTAGATATAATCTTACAGAATCCTGTGTACAGACAGTTCCTCTTGAGTTATTTCGTTGTTGACCCTATAATTCCGTGGAATGTTACTTAAGCAAACATCGGGGTTTTCCTTGTTTTGTGTTTAAGCTATTGCATTAAATTGTTTTCATATTTATTTTTTGGGTTGGTTTCTACGGGACTATTATTTCACTATTAGTTTCAAACTAGCAGCATTACCACTAAAGTAACACATTTGTTAAATTGCATTGATAATATTCTTACTATTTATTCTACTAAGATTAGATCTATCTCACTTCCATTGTTTCTTGTCAATCCCGTAAGGACACTTGGGAACACAATGGTCTGAATAGAAATCTCTAAATCAACACCAAGTTCCAAACAAGGTACTTTTAGTACACTTTCGATAGTACTTCAACCCACCCTTGTACTAAAAGAAAGCGTGAAGGACAACCGGCGTCACTCAGTAGCTATACGTCCATTCCCTTTTTTGCTTCCCTTTTATTCTTCTTTTTTGTCGTACTTCACTTGTTGGTTTTGTTAAGAATGTAAAGGAATTGACGTCTCCATCGCGATTCGTCACGCTTTACCGTCGACGCTATGACGATGCGATTTTTTCCGCCATTAAAACGAATATAAACCTCTTATTAAAGGATTACAAACCTTATTCTATGGTGTTAAAGTTGAAGTTTCATTGGTAATTATAGTGGTGTAGCTTAAAATATACAAGAGAAGTAGCATAAAGACCTCTCATAGGGAGATGTGATGACTTAATTTCATACGTCCATTTGGTATGGGTGCAAGTTTTGCATACATTTTTTGTAGCCTTGAGCGTTTTCTAGTGATTGTAGTCATGCGCAGTCTTAATGTAGGCACTATCGAGAAAAAAAAACTGATTGAATCATTCCAAGTCGATTTTCGCTCGCAAATTGCTTATTTCGCAGCCATGTTTTTAATTTTGATAGTTGTATAGTTATTAAGTTTTTTGTTGTTATGAAAGAATTTGTTATTAAAGTTGTAAGAACTTCGAAATGTGTTTCGAGTTTGTAAAGCTCAACTTTTTAATTGGCAACGCTCAAATAATATCAGAAATAAAATTAAAGATCTTGATGACAAAATTTTGTTAAAGGTTTTACGTTGAACAGAAAGTTTAGTTTAATATTAAAAAATCTGAATTTATTTTATCACGAGCACATCTTCTTAAACGTTTGGTCCCGATTAAAAGTCGTGACGTCATCATTAAGTTGAAACTCATCAGGGACCCAGCTTAGCCCTTCGTATTTATCTTAGTAACTTAACAATTTCATAGTATTTGCGTTCGTTACACAACATTTACATTTTGTTTGCTTAGTTGGATAACTTGTTTTAACTTAAAGATAGGGCTGGTAGGTTTAGGTCCTTTTAAATGAAATTTGTTCACGCAAGCTAAAGCTGGCAACAAAATTTCGAATGAAGAGTTTTTGATTGAATTTATCTGACAAAATGGATAAAGAAAATATGAAATATAAACGAAAAACACAGAACAAATGGAGTAAAGAACTCATGTTTTTCAAATAAAAAGCTAGTTCTAAAGTAACACACAGAGATGCGGCAACCCTGTGTGAAACAGATGGATGTGAATTGAGACGTTAGTCTGTCTTGCAACCTGTAGGGTCCGATGTTTTATTTCTTTTAGTCCTCAACTATAATGGCTCTTTTTACTTCACCTTTTTTAGGTTTAAAAGTTTAACTTTGTATGAGAATGCTCGTTAATTTGTTGTTGCAGCCATCCTGCAAATGTAGCAAATATAAAGTAAAAGATACTTTTTGTAAAACAAACATGGGAAACTAAATTGATGACGACATAATAGGTCCCTTATAAGAAGTCTTGGAGTACGCTTTGCAAACGATGAAATGATAAAATCAGGTGGATAAATAGAAGTATCTGCTTTGATACTGTACTAGGCTTATTCCCAGGAGCTCCAAATAATTTTATTCCCGGCGGCTCCAAATTAAAAAAGCAATATAATACTAATTAATAAAATATTTTCCATGAGCTCCAAAAAATTTAAAGTACAGATTGCATTAAAAATTATATAATTATTTTCAATAAAATTAATTTATGATTCAAGAAACAAATTACCGGAGTAATGCGACAATGTCGAACCCCAACCCAAAACTATTTGGAGCTCCTGGGAATAAGTCCTGTAATCATGCAGTGTCAAGATAAATGCTTCTACAAGTGTACGATTAGGTTCAAAATACTGATTACGTCTTATTACAAATTACTGATCTAAACGGTAATTCTTTTACAGTCCTACAAGTAGTGCAGTACAGTAAACACAATAACGAAAATAAGGAACCTAATCGTACACTTGATAACAACATCAAACACAGCAAATATCTAGTCAATCTAAGCAAAGAAAGAAGAGAAACAGTCGAAGACGAAGAAAAAGAAAAGAAATAGGTAGTTACCAAATTAGTTAGCGTAACCAAAGAAGAAACCAGAACAGACAAAGAACATGGAAAAACTTCAGATAACCCAAAACCAAACGTTGTTCTACAAAACAATAAAACAAAACTTTACCTAACAAGTCCACAATATTCGGGACAACCTTGTTATCGAACAACATGGGTGATTAACAATTCTGCAGCAAATCGATGTGTTTGGGTGCGCGCCAACTGAGCCTTTGATTTAGATGTTACGATAAAAAATTCGGAGTGTGTCGAGTACTTTTTTGGGATGGTTCCTCATACCTTTATTTTTTATTGTCCGCAAATACCAAAACTATATCTAGTTTCAGATTTCAATTTTAGCTGAACTTTATATCGCTTATAGTAGTCGCTAATAGATGCATCGGAATCCAAGATATTAATTTTTAATGGCTGTATTTAAAGCTGAACTGTCTGCTGTCTAACTTACTTAATTAAATCCAGTAGTTAGATACAACCAGTATTCCTTTCAAAGACAGAAGTTTTCCGCTGCCTATTATTTGATTTCCATCGAGCGTACCTTGCGTATGTAACTTCTACTTTTCTGGGTGATATTTACTAAAATAAATGAGCTTTTTACTTCATTCATCTTCGATATTTACTCTTAGTCAGTTCACAAAACATGCGTAAAATAAAAACATTTTCCAAGCCCTCCATACAAACAAACGGCTTTTTGCTATAAGCGCTGCATATCGTTTTCATTAAACCAAAAGCAAAAAATAATCGGTCAAGTGCGTTTGGTAACCAAATTTGGGCAGGTTCCATTTATTTTTTTGTTAAAAACAGCTGCAATGTCAACTTTTAACGAAATGACGTAATTTTCATTTCCTGGGACCACACGCGCATTTAGGAATAGCGGTCACAATTTGTTTATTTATAAAGAGGTGCTTTTGTTTTTTATATCCACCAAGTATGACAATGCAGGAAAAACAAAAAAAAGCATTAATGATCATACTTGATGATTGGTTTGCTGTAGGCTAGTACCTACTCGGTATATTTTGCTCTGTACCACATGAGATAAAAGCTGTACCACCCTCACTATCATACCGTATCATTTTCAGAGCCCCTTCACAAAAAATAAAACCATAACTAACCTTCACAGAAAACAAACACAAACAAATCATATAGGGGTAAGCTATCTTATCGCGGAACCCTAAACATGAAGGGACGTTCGCGCCGCGGGCTCAGCACGTATATAATAATTATTGTTAGACAAGCATCGCACTCAAAAACGCCGACAAATCAACACACATGCACACACAATCACTAAAACGCACACATTTACTTAATCACCCACACACACATATTCAAATTTCCAACACAATGCGGCGCGCACGCATCGACTTACACACACACTAAGAAAAAGTTTATTCGCGTTATTAAGGCCTGTTACACACATGCGTTTTAACATCATAATTACGAGCGCCAGTGGCGTGCGTCGAGATGTAACGAGCTTAAGCAAAATGGCCGCCAATTTTTATTTTTTTATAGTAAAGGTGTAGGCTTAATAAGTTGATGCTTGAATGATGGATACGGATATTGAAATTATGTGTTGGATTCACGCTTAGCTGTTATTTGTGGGAGATAAAACGGGTTGTGATCGTGATAGGTGTGTTACCCGTCACTACTTGTACTACACTGAGTTTTTAATTTTATGTTGTGTTGCTTGATGATGTTAGTTACGTTTAAATAATAAGTTATTTTTATTTTGTGAATCTTGCTTACCGTAACTTCGTTTCTTACATATTTTTGATTTTTGTTAGAGAACGAAATAAATAGCTTGAACTGAAATTCGACGTCCTTTAATTGGTTACGTCGAAAGCTTTGATAGGCTATTCATTACCAAATAACATAGCATTGATGGTAATTCAATTAGAGTTTAGAGAAAAATGATATTTAATGACGAATTTTGGAAATATTTCTAGTACACAGGAATTTTTCGAATACCATAGATCCGAAACTCCATGAACCTAGGCTCTAAGGGGTACCTAAATTTTGCAAATGGGTCACACTATCATCATCCTGTAATGAACATGACGAATTACGTGCTGTGCTAGTGTATAAACTCGAAAGTAATAACTTTTGAGTCATAGACGTGGTGTTGTCCAAGGCTTTCGACAAGCTTCATCAATAGCCGTTGTAAAGACACACATTGTACAACTTTGTTAGCTAAATGATAGACTATTTCTTTTAATGACAGCTTGTGCTGCTAGGGAGTTTGTTCTGCCACTTCTTTCTCCCTGCTAAAACACTAGGTAGTGGTGAAGGGCGGGCGTAATTTAGACGATCAAAAAGTGCTGCTTCTCAGGCTAGTTTGAATAAATGAATTTTGATTTAAAAAGTTAAGCTCAGATTGTCATCAGTCAAGAATTTATCAATGCTTCCTTTAATCAATTCAAATGTAACTTCCTTCATGACGACCCCACCGTTAACAGTCTACATACATAATATATGAATAAAAGCACAAAGATTAAACTCTTGATACCCCAATTATCCCAAACAAGACAGAAAAAATAATCAGTCAAGCCTTGAGGTTCTTATATGGTAATGAACCTACAGAATTAAGTTCATTTGGCCACGACAGTAGCAGGAAGCATTTAAACATGACTTAGTAAGTGATTATCATTGATTAGTAAACTAGACGCAGTACATTACAATAAGTAAGGAGAATGCTTGGAGAAATGGTAATTTTTTTAATAAATTTTGAAGAAAGTAGTTGGACCTTGTGTCATTGGGGAGTGTTATAAAATTACTTTTTTGTGTACAGCAGGATGAACGTCAGTGGTAACAAAATCTCTTATTCTATTGAAACTTCGTACTACGCTAGACCAAAGTGTTACCACTGACGTGCGGTCAACTGTACGTTTTTTTTTGCTAAATGTTTTTATACTTGCACTTAGGAAATATTAATAATTGCATGATATCGGTAGAAAGGAAAACTGCAAGAAATTCTAAACCTGAATTGATTACAATCTTGTACATGTATCTGGTTAGCTCAAGGTTCATGTCGAGGTCAGTAGACAGGTGGCTGCAATAGTCTTGCATATTTCCAGGAGGTATATACCAGTTTAATGTACACATGTAAAGGAAAGCTGCATAACATTTTGCAAAATAATGCATAAAACGACACTTCAAAAATTCATGCCATGAAATTTTCGCCGACAAACAAAACAAAAATGTTGGAAATGCACCAACCAGTCAAAATAACGAAGACGAATTGGGTAGTAAATACAAAACAGTAAAAAAGAAACAAGAAAATTTCTTAGAAAACGCCCCGATCCCTGATAACGTCAACGAAGAAAAATAACAAAAATTTAGCATTACTAAAAGAGTTGTCGACCAAATTAAGGCAAGCAAGAAAAATAACGTACAAATAGACAATCAAGATTGTAAGAAGAATGAGTGAGTAATTATTAAAACAAGATTATTATCGAAATCGCTAAGTCTTGTCCAAAACGGGTTCCTCCTAGATTAATAACGTGCGTCAGTCATTAACGCTATACATAGTAATTGCCTGGCACTATTATGATGAATTGTCTAGTTTTTGTGGGTAGATTCTCACCGGCTACTTTTTAACGCTTGGAGGAATTTTGGTACATTAACGTGGGTACATTAGAAGCGATTAGGCTAGGAATTTTCTATGTACCGTGTTGTGGATGAGAAAAAAAAGGTGTGTTTGACGTTTTCTCTTTACTTTTGTGTCTTGATGAACTTTGTTATGTCATAATCATATTATTCATGGTTAATTGTAATGAGTTCAGTCGAATTACACCAGCGAAACTTAACTCGATCAGCACATCTAAACCGCGTTCAAGAGCGTGGTTTATTGTGGTTTATTGTGCTGATCGCGTACAGTGTCATTGACATACGCCCATAATTGCATATTGGAACCGTTTGATTATTTATTATGTCTAGATAAGAGTGTCCCGCTGCAAAAGAACTAAAACAAACACATCAACTTTTTATGCTTGTATTCGTGAAAACTAAGTCTAACACGCGCGCCACGTCATTGAACTTTTCTATTGTAAGTGCATTTAGCGGCTAACTGTTGGACGCTATTTTTTTCGACGATCTTACAGCTTTGACGTTTGAATCAATAAAAAGTTTGATTATATTTCTAATAACGGCCAGCAAAAAAACAACTCATAGCTTCTTAGCTGTAAGTTGTTTTTTGTTTGCCACACCTCTTGGTGTGATCCATGTCTGTGAAAATGAGCCTATATTAATGCAATAAATGTTCCAAAAACCACAATCATAACAAAAACGATTAATTACAATGTCTTTTTCGACCCTTTTTTACCAACAAACAGTTCTTCAAACAATATGATAATGTGGCAAATAAAAATATCCTCTTCGTTGTAGCTAATTCGTTTACGAATGCCGAGGAAGTCACAAAAGAACTTAAGCCCTGTCTTATTTAAATTAGGCTCTAAAATAAATACAACGAGGCTAGGCAACTTAAGGTGCTAAACACACTGAGAGCGAAGCAAACACGATTTCACGCGCCAAATGTGCAAAGACGTGTCCCGTTTTATGAGTGTTACGGTTGGGCCACAGAGGGTGATCACCAATGCGTCCATAAGCGGCTAATGCTTTACTTAAATAAACAAGTACGCTCTCTATAGGGCTCGATTTCATGCGGCAACTGCCGTTCTTTCCTAGTCCCAGTTTTAAATAAACTAGTGGCCTACAACTGCACTCGCTGTATTTCGAGCAACTTTTTACAGTTGGCTTTTCGCGTGTTTATTTTTGTGTTCTCACAAATAGACAACTTGAATTTATATCCGTGTGTGTGTATGCACGTAAAAGGTTTTCTGAAATTAAAAATACTGTATAACTTGTTGAAATTTTGAATATTACTGACAAAAAAAGTGATGAGGCCGAAATTTGTTCTTTCAAAAAGGTTGACAAATAAGACGGTAATAAACACAAAGCAGGCACTACCAAAATATAGGTATAGGTTGAGACATTAAATAGGTACCTATAATGACAAGGTCATGAATGAGTAAAATGCCACCAACACAATTAACCCAAAAGCAGTCCTCTCAGTGTGCAAGACCCTTAAAAGGTTTTTACAATCTGTGCCTCCGCTCGCGAACGCTCTCAACCAAATTGTATTATTTTGCATTTATTTTTGACAAAGCATACTTTAGACAGAAGTCCGTGGATTTTTTTAAATTTTTAATTAGTATACTTAAAATTTTATTCCTTTGTGTTTGTGGACGGTGTCTTTAAAGTCCAGACCGTCTCAGAAAATAATACCGAAACAGGAAGACAGTGGTTTTGTTTTGTCTGTGCCTCTCCTTCGGGTGCTTACAGGAAAATGTTTCATAGTCTCTTTGTTGAAAAGAGTTTGGCATCTTTTAAGAAGCTTGCTTAGGAATATCTATTTTCACGTATAAAATCTGAGTCTTTTATAAGCCTTTTCTTCATAGAAACTCTTTGTACTGATATAATTCCGGTGATGAAATCTAACACATTTAGTGAAAATTATTCTCCGTCATCGATTACTAACAGTCTCCTATTAGAATCGATTATAATATCTACAGTATTTCCTCATTCAAAAGCCAGCCATAATTCTCTAAAACCACTCTAATATGCAAGAATCTCCATTAATCTCTAAAACCATATGTTTCCACGATTAATCACGGGACCATGTGAATATGTCTCTGGTACATTTTCATAAAATTATCATTTGAACAAGTTTCAACACAAAATTAGTTGTAAATCGCCACACTATCGCGACTCAATTACCAAAAACTCATTTGAAATGTCGTTTCGAACGATTATTAATCGATTCAAACTACATTTCATCCATTCGATTTGAATTGATTTTCGATTCCGTTAGCAAAGGTGTAAAATATTTAACGTATATATCTTTTTGTTATTTATTATTTACATCAATTAACCCTTGTACGTGGGTAATATTAACATATTAATATGATTCGAGATCGTAAATTATAGTCGTTTGAATATGGCGGACTGTTTTTGTAGTTAGAAATTGAGACTGATTCAATTAATAATTTTGACGTTATGTTTAGTTCGTAGTTTTTTGTTCATCAACCTTTTTTGGTTTAAGTAGATCTTTAAGTATATGATTACTTTGTGTTGTTTCTTTAAGTAAGTAATTGTTAGGTATCCCTACATAATTAACTATCAATTATTAATGATAAGTATTTTAATCATTTTTATTTGTACATCATTGTGGCTATTATCCGACTTTAGTACCTACAAATTGCCCTATACCTTGCACAACAGCTGTTTCAAAAGGTAAAAAAATTGTAGCAAGCTTTCCTACTTCTTGACCATCCTATATAAGCATATTCACTCATCATCATCATCATTTCAGCCCGGAATCACCCACTGCTGGGTATAGGCCTCCCCTTTAAGCATATTCACTAAAACACATAAAATAAATTATTTATTTTCATAACCATCAATGTTACATGACAGAGGTTTCTTACCATAAAGATATGGCTACTCTAAATATTACACTCGAACTATACATTACACCGGAACCAAACTTTGCATCACAAGAAACCATACAAACTCCACATTTGAAGTTCAATCACCTTCAATATACACGAACGAAGTTGCGCAACAAACTATTCAGAAAATTCTATTGAATACACTTTTTCTATTAAATAATTTTCTCACGATTTAAACACTAGCTAATTTAGTTGGAGTAATTAACACGTTTATTAATAATGTGCAACACACCATGTTGTATAGGAGTGAAGAAAGTTACAATTTTAATTAGACTTTATAATTTCTTGAAAAATAAAATGATAGAGTTGTGGTTGACTGTAACAAGAATTCCAAGACTATTCTCAAAAATTATCCTTAGAAAGGCTAGACTTTCATACTCATTTAGAAAGAAAAGACTGTCAATATTATACTTTATCACTGTGTAGTGTCTAAAGCAAGCGAATTTTCTCTTTCGCTTCTTTCACCGTTTACACATAAAACATGTCTTTAACAACCGTTACCGCCACATCCTCAGGACTTTTACTTATTGTCCAACCGTGAAAATACTTATTTGGCCCAACAATAACCGAACCCTTAAGTTCACACCAGTCCTTGGCTGTCCGAGCCAAAATAACTCCATACAAAGCCGCCGACTGAGCTCGGTTCCCCGAACCGCTTCGTACAATTTGTCCTGCTCGTTCGCCTGATATCTAAATTAGTTCTATCTTTTTTGTTTCGTCTCTGACGGCTCAATTAATGACGTGAAATCTCAAAGGTCTTATTCGCTGATGCATCGTTTCAACGCGAAATGGAGTGCGGCTGCTGCGCTGTTTGTTTTGGTTGGGTTAGCATGTGATGCGTTTATTAATTCAGTGTGATGGTTACTAGAATTTGTATCTTTAACTACGTGAGTGGTAGTTAGGGAATCTGGTTTTGTTAAAGCTAACATTGTTTTAATATCAGGTTAATCAGGTTAAGCTACGCTTGCCGAGGTTGGTCCGTAGATGGGTGACCATCTTTACATACCGAGACTCCTCCGTGCCTCGGAAACCACGTTTAGCCGTTGGTCCCGGCTGTCATTTGTGGATCTTTGACAGTCGTTACGAGTGGTCAGAAGCGTGAAAGTCTGACAACCAGTCTTACCCAAGGGTATCGTTTTACCTAATTACTGGGTTGTGGAGGTCAGATAGGCAGTCGCTCCATGTAAAATACTGGTATTCAGCTGCATCCGGTTATACTGGAAGCCGACCCCAACATAGTTGGGAAAAGGCTAGGCAGATTGAATTGTGTGGTGAGTGATGTTGTTATTATGTGAGTGTACTACAGACCTCTGCTTAACCCTTCGGGGAAATATAGGCGTGATGTTATGCCATAGTATTTGTGAACTGTAATATACTACTTACTTCAAAACCACTAGACGTTAAGAATTCTTCAACATCTTTATTGAATCCAGACGTTTTATTTTACAAAAGCTCATTTAATAAATGAGAACCTCTTGAACCTTGAAAGAGTCTAATCAAAAAGAATATTTCATACTATTTACAAGCCTATTCAACCATTACTTGGGTTTGCAGGCAAAAACACAATTTTCTGCCTCAGTGCGTTTCAGCAAAATGAACGAAAGTAGCTGGACAGAACTTATTACCATACTGAGTATGGTTCACTGAAATGTCACATACGATATGGCTAGGTCACAAGCTATGCAAATATATGAATATGTTTTATCTGACTATCGTTCATAATATAAAGCTGTTAAAACCCTGGATAAGACTACACTATCTCAAAAACCACGTCCGTATTGGCTCTGAATGATCCCACTTCATCATTATTATCACTATGCAATAAAAGAACCTGGCCAGGATTGAATCCTATCGACAGAAGCATCAGTTTCTTGGTTTCTTTGGTGCTTTTTACAGGCAGCTATAATTCTTAAAGAAATATAATTATATACCTATAGGCTGGTTTTCATCCCTAAAAATCAGTAACAACTTCACACACAGTAACGGTTGTTGAAACTGCCAAGGATTCATAAAAATAAAATGTTAAATGTTTATTGAATGCAATAAGTGATTCTCCAATAGAATTTTACGTACTTGTTCAACAACCAATGTGTTTTTGTGACCCATTCAATAAACACGGCGATATAAAACAGTTTCTATGTCTGGAACGTGATTACGCATGAATGTGTTGCCATAATCTTAATCCGCCGTATAAGCAGCCGTTTGGTTGTAAAAATAAATGTTTACTAGTGTCGCGTATAGTTAATGTTTTTATTGGTCCTTTAAAGTTATTATCAATTTTGTATTGCCTTTGATATGTGTGGCATTGAAGGCATATAATTATAACTATTGCTTGGCTATCAGAAGTCTTAAGTATGGCGTTTCCCAAATCGTTCCAAATGTTCCTATCAGCACCCTAATTGCGTAATACACGATCAATCACAATCTGAATCGTTTTGATTTTTAATCCATAGCTTCATAGCAAAAAAACTGCTCTTCAATGTGAATAACGCAATGAATGTTGTTGAACTGTCAAAATGAAACGGATTAGTCGTTTACGAAAATTTGATACGCAATTAGATAGCTTGTCATCCTCTCTTGATATTCCTTATTGTGATACAATTAAGCCAATTCTATTACATAATATACACTCAAATGCATACAATTCCCTGTTACACAATATCCATCTAATTGCAAGCCAATTCCCGGAATTAACTAAAACATTTAATACGACATTAGCAATATCCCGTTCTGAATTCGCGTGTCCAATAAATTGAACTAAACCGGTAACTATGGGATATTAGTATCTATTACAGAAATAGATAGCTTGCAATGCCTAGGTATGGAGACTTTGGCGTAAATCTTGATCAAAGACACGCACCTGTTAATTTTATGATAATAGGAGGAACGTGGGTGTGATCTGAAACTGAATAACGTTTCCTAGAAAACGATAGTTGTATCTTATTAGGTTCAATTATTAGTACCCCTTAAAAAGTAATAAAAGCTTCTAACACTCTATATACCCAAAAGCCCATGTTTTCAAAACGTAAACTTACTTTGAATGGGTAGCTATTGGACTTTTTTTTACACGAAAGAAAATGTAGAAACTATATCCCAATTCAACACAAAAGTATTGATAGATCTGAATTCAGAGATTAATGAGGTCAGACATTCTTGATTAATTTTAATCATTACGACAGCTATCTGTGGTATTCATTTGACTTATGAAGTGCGTGTTGCAATGATTTAAAAATCATAATTAATGAATCCTTTTAATTTTTCATTTCATATTTATCAAGAAAATATAATAATAAATATCACTTCGAAATTTTGGCAGCTGCAGTTCCGACAAGCATATTAAAGTTTTTCTTTAATAAAATGTGTAATTACGCTGTGTACATGAAATTCAATTAGCGATCGTGTTTAAACGTTTTGCAGCTGTGCTTTTAGCGTTTATCGATGTTCGAGTATTTGTTAATTAAGCTTTTAATGTACTACTTCCTATCGTAATACGATCGAGTGAAGAATTATCTCAGGTTAGGTATGTTGAAATGCGTAAAATTGGAGAACATTAATTTGTGGTCATTTGTGACAATACACTTTAAAGAACTGTTGAAAAAGGAAGAACAACAGGAAAAATGATAATCAACTTAGTATACGAGGGTGATTTTATTGGATTCTGAATTTAAAGTGGGAAATTGTTAATACGAGGGTGACATTGAAAGTTCTTAGAAAATCCATTTCCAATTCCACGTCTGACGTCGCCAAGTAGTCGATTGTTTGCTTGACGGTGTGCGACGAGGCGTTGTCGTAGTGAAGGAGGATCCTACTGCGATGTCGTTTCTCCCGAACTTTTTCCAAGACAAGTGGCAAACAATTGTTAGTATACCAATCTGCAGTAACTGTTTTTCGATCCTCTAAAACAATTGTTGCGTAATTACCTGTCCTTCCGAAGAACGAGGCCACAATATTTTTTCCCACGCTTCGACCTCTCTTCACTTTAGTTGGCAACTCCTCGGAAGGAAACACCCAACCAACAGCTTTCAGTGTCACCCTCGTATTAACAATTCCCACTTTAAATTCAGAATCCAATAAAATCCTAATCAAATCGAAATACGAAACCAATTACACTATCGCACAAAATGTCTTTTCACACCACCGTTTACGAGTGACGGAAACTGTCAAATAAAATGAGATGCTGATACTACTATCACTGGCAACACCTAGCTCTAATAAAATTGATACCAGTATTAAAACAAATAGATAACGTCTACTAGAGCAACGTCGACATTAATGTGCCTTGTCAGTTTATGAGGTAGATGCATTAATATATATTAATCATTTGGGAGCCACTAATAAAGGTGAGCCGGAAACGTCTACAAAATATTGAGTTACAACTTGATTTCTTTTCGTGTTTATATATAGGTAGTGTTAATGACTAGGAATGTTTGGGTTATGGAAGAAAAAATCAGAGCAATATACTTGGTGCTAATAAGTATCTAGAACTAAATCAAGCTGTTTGTCGTTTTGTTTTGTTTATTATTCAACAAGCGTAACATTAATGCCCATGCATTTAGTGAGTTTTTAATAATATCCTTCATAGTTTTGAATTTCAAAGTAAGGCAAAAACCTGCATATTTCTACAACTAATCTTACTGAATTGTTCTTCTTATTATTTCAAAATTCGATGTTGATGATGTCGTTAAAATACACAAGAGGGTCGTGCGAAACAATAAATACCAAGCGAGAACCACCTTTGAAAACGTAAAACGATAAAAAGTAATTCTGATACAATATATGACCCTTTAGTACGCCTTCAGGCAGAAATTAAAGATGGCGATGATAACAGACGATGAATTTATTCAGTATTTCGACTTACTGATTATAAAATCACATTCTTTGCCGACATAAACAATTGGCATCGATAACATGCTCAAATCGAATTAATAAGCAGGCAAAAGAAAGAAGTATGACAATGACACTCATTTTCATATTAATGCACTTTTGGATGAAAAGTAATGTGGGTTGACGATATTTACTAAGTCGCTAATAAGTCATTTAGTAACGCGGAGGCGGTTAATATTTTTTTTTTAATGGCATTTGTTTTGAAACAAAATTTCCATTCTCAATAATTTTACGTTTGAAAATTGTAATAATGCATCTTTATATTGTTCTTACACTAAAGGGAAATCAGCGAAACAATGCTCATATTCATAAAATGAAACCTTAGTAAGAACGTCATGAAAATTAAGTGCTGGATACAAGATCCGACACTGGTGTTATAAAAAATTAATAAAACTCCGCATACATGATAAAGACAACTGCGATCCTCACATAAATAAGCGTCGGTCTCATCTTACAACGACTTGGCGACGTGTAAAATATTGTTATCGATAATAAAACTACAATAATTCAAAGAGCAGAACGACTTTATACTGAATCTTGTCACGTATTGAGAAATTTGAGAACAACATGTAAAATAATCTCGGACGATATAAAATAAGATCGCTTTTATGAATAAATTATAGCAATGTAAAGTATGATAAACGATGGTAAGGATCGTAATGAAACGGCATGAGGTGTACAACCTACCACGTAAGTTAGAGACGACGAATTTGAATCTAAGCGTGCTGTTAATAAAGTTGCTAATGAACAATGCTCTATGAATGATGATGGAACTTGCGTGGATGGATATACGCCTCACATCAAGCGCAGCGGGTGGTTCCGACAAGTAAACTAGTATCTCGCAGTGAGGGTAACGTAATAATCTTAGTATTAACGACCAAGATAACAAGGCACTTATTAGCTGAGGAAGTTGGAACAATGAATTCGTAGTTAGAGGTCAAGATTAAATAGTCGTTGCCATTAATACCTATGTTCATTGAACACTCACGATTCAAATGATTATGTTGTTACGAATAATTAAAGTTCTGACGTTTTTAGATCAAGTCATTGGGTTGTTGAAGACCGTCCTACTAGCAGAGTGCTAGTTATTATTAAATTGAGTTATGAATTTTAATAAAGTCATTATCATGGACTTGAAGTACCTTTATGTTCTTTTGTTTTTACTGTAGCGTGTTCTTGTAGTAAGTCATTATTATTTCTGTTCAGTTTATAGCGTCTACTTAATTTTTATGATGCTTTATTTTACGTGTGTCTTAAAATAACTGGATAACTTGATTATAATAGTGGTGATAGAATAAAAATATACTTGAAAATGTAAATGTAACGGATATCATCTTAAAGATGAAGGTACAAAAAATGTGATATGAAACCCGACCTTGCCTTGGTGTGTCATTAAATTGCCTTAACGAACATGACAGCACAAGCTGACATTGTAATAATATTAATTGTATTAATTATAATCAGAAAAATATGTATGTAAGTTCTACAACAGCAACATAACTGTTAATGGGCGGATAACTAACAAGTTAGTTTTCATTGGATATTTAATTATGCCTTAAACTAAATAAAAAACCTGCATTTTTCGCTCGTCGCTCACCAAAAACATTCAGGTTTTACTAAATAAAACTCACACTGTTCTTAGTATTTATTAGCTTTGTCACAAAGTGTGCCCAAAACCTGATTGGTGAACCTGCACCACAGCCTAAACCCAGTCCCCTTATGAACACACATCTTAATTAAATGAAACAATTCAAAAAAATCAATTCACGAGATATGATTTCAATTGAAAAACACGTAGAATTCTCGTCTTACAAAGCATGCAGGTATTATTATGAACATAAAGCCCGGAGGTTGGAGACAGGTGACAAAAACTGTTATGAATGCCGGACTGAACTTGGTTTTTGCGTCGAACCCGTCCTGAATGCACGGCCCACACTTAAGAATGCAGTAGCACTGAGCCGATGGGATGTAATACGAGCGACCGAGATTTGGCCAGGGAAACAGCGATTGGTTGACCACTTTTGTTTTACAGGACAATGATATTTTGGTGCCATCGCATCGTCTTTAAGTAATTGGGTTCTAGAGGTCAGATAGGCAGTCGCTCCATGTAAAATACTAGTATTCAGCTGTATCCAGTTAAACTGGAAGCCGACACCAATATTCGCGTCTAGTTCTCACTTCCCGCAATCTATGGTATTTATGTGGTCTTCATTTGAAATTTAGATAAGTGCATTTAGTTGTTCAAGTATCTTACAATCATCATATTCATCTAAGCTACTTTTAAAATGATTCTGGTGGTGCATGAGCTCTAACTATTATCTAATATTTTTCCCTCACGAATAGTCCCTTCATTATTGACTCTTATTTCCAATTCTATCTCAATTTTCATAGTAGCCTTTTCTTTCTACATTATCGTATTTTTATCATCTAACTCGCTGAGCTTATGTCTTTATAGCTCCACCTCCGGTGTAACGTTACATAACTGCGCAGTTACACTCACAACACTGTCGCTGCTACCGCAATCAGCCTTATGAACTGTATTTCCTTTTAATTTAACGAATTCAATAACTTCAAGTATTTCATATTTCAATTCCATGATCTACACGTTTCGAAATCTTTTTGTAAGTGAAACCAGCTTTAAATCTTTATCTGTTTCATTATTTTTTAAGTGAGGGATTTTTGTTATAGGTTATTTAAAAAAATGATCTTCTTCCACATTGACGAATAGATTTACTTCTATATTTACGTCAGATGTAATATATTGATGTGTTATCAACATAACGGTGCGGTGTACTTATATGGGAATGGTTGCAGTGTCTATCTCTATATAATAATGACATCATCATACTTCATCAATCTTGGAGGATCGAAAAGGTCAGAAGCCAAATGGACAGTTAATGAAGAAAATGATGACTGTCAAACCTAATATACTCATCTACTACTACCCTAAGCGCAGTCAAAGAGTCCTACCAAAAAAACTGCAAGTAATCATACGATATTGAACAACTATATTATTTCCTGCTTTAATCGTTTATGAATAAAGAACGAACATTAATCTTGTAAGCAAACATCCAATAAGATTATTATCTCAAATCATCGGGTCGGTATCTCCGTATGAGATCTGATTGTACACACAATATGCTTAATTGCATCGAACGGTGTAAGCCTGATGGTAATCGGATGTTCATTTTTAAATAAAACTCTTTATGTGTCTGTGAGCTTGTATATGTATTTAAATATATCGGTACCAGTGTGTGTGCTTAGTGATTATGGTAATAGGTATAGAAAATAAATGAAATACAGTGCACCAAGCTTATTTACATCAATGTCAAGCAAATACTATGCGCATAATAGTCAGTTAAAAAATGTATTAAAATTACTACTAACTACACTTTATGATGACAAACACGAATATATAACGATTTGATATATATGACCCTTTTCAACAACTCAAAAAATGACAAGTCCCAATGATTTTACGTTGCCATCAAAACAAAATATAAACCTTATTTTTAGGTCGCAATTAGCTCATCAGTGCATTCAAAATAAACCAACCCTTTGAAGTTAAGTGTTTACTATACCATCAAAAAGCACCCCTCGTTTACGACTGGCAGTCAAAATAAATTCTCACATATCACCGAAAACATTTTCGAAATCATCCACATTTGTTCCCAATTATATCGTTGATGTACACACTGTGAATCGTACGGATGTCTGTCTGTCTCGTAATTAATATCTCCTGAACGCTCTTTCAACACATGTGGGTTTACGGATTTATTGCATAACTTAGTTTTTTTGCTGCCTAGCTACTTGTCGTCGATGATGCATGGGGTTCATATCCGTTGGAAGTTTTGCTAAATGGTGAACCGTATTTGAAAGTTATTTGTTACTGTAGTGCAGACAATTTTATTTTGGTGAAAGACATAGTTTAATGTCAAGTTAAGATTAGGGCGAATTACGAAAATATCAATAAATTAAAAAATATTCGCAACTTTCGGTCAACAGCATATCTGCAATCATTGTTCTTTTTTGAGTTAAGTAAGGTAAAGTAACTAACTTATTCTACAAGAAGAAAAACAGCCAAAAAGGCAATAGATAAAGAAACCAATCAAATTCAACGATAGTTCTAAAAAAAACCCCTTTATCAGTGAAAACGAAAAGGGTGGAAGAACAGACACCATGAAGACAGTCCTCTTTAGCCACTATCCAATGGACCAAATTCAAGATACATCTAAGTAAGACGTCTAAGTGCTTATCAAGTGGTCCTCGAGCAGACTGTCGGCAACCATGGTGTTTTATGTTAATTATATTGCAGGCTTTATCAGCAATTTTATGGGATATTGATAAGAGATAACGCACACCCTCTTAGGAAGTGCTCTAATAGAGATGTTGGTGAAAGAACATAAACTGGCTGTTTAGGAAGGATATAAAATTAAAAATTTACGAGGATTTAATTTATTATACAAGTCTTAATTCATTATTGTATAATTAAGAATTTCACTAAAAGCTATAAATTCAGAACCTACACTACAGTTTATTATTTACTACTATACATATATTATAGTTTATTATTTTAATAAAAAGTCTTTACTACTAAAAGGTAGCAATACCATTACAAAAAAAAGAACGCATGCAAAAATAAAAACAGATAAATATTTTCCATAAACGCCCTCAACCCAACCCATAGAGAAATTCAACCCTAATGTCCATTTTTAATTACAAAAAGGCCCGCATATAATATCCCCATACAAATACAGACAGAAAACAAACAGACCTTTTTTAGGCCGGCGACACAACCAGCGTTATCAACGCGGTGTTAGGCCGCCGACACACTCGGCCAGATAATGGCCAACCCGGTCAATATTTGAAAACCCATCAGTGACAACGACAAAATGACTTCTTCACTTTACTAAGACAATTTTAAAGCAAACCAAAAATAACACGAAATTGAACTCTAAAGCTTCGGTAATAAAGTCGTTACTGTTAATGATGATGGTCATGTCTGTGTGCGTGTTTGACTACTTGATCCATTAGGCATCGCTTTGAGTATTAAAAATAAAAAAGATGACGTAGGAAATGTCTCTGGTAATGATTTCGTTCGAGTCGATATAATAGATTTTATGTAAGTAGTTTAAGTAGATGCTTAAGAAGAATTTAGTATAAGAGTACTTTTCAAAGTAAATGAGCTTCGAAATAATGGTGAATTAACTTTTGACCTCAATAAAAAAGTTGTTAAAAGAATAGTCAATAACTTTGTTAAGCTTTGATGAGGATAACTGCTTATACTTAAACTTAATGTAGAAGTAATCAAAATTCAAGAGGCAGGTTGCATAACTGGTGATAGTCAACGTTAGGTAAGTATTTCATAACATCCCAAAAGTCACAATAGATTTTGTAATGAACCCGAAGCTACACATTGAAATTGATTAATCTGAACTTAAGCTGATGCTACATTTATAGTGAAAATAATAACCCTTTTAAAGATACAAAGAAACATAAACCCAATCAAAATCTATCCCGTCTTATAAAATTAGGAAGATTATAAACAGCCAAGCACAGACTTGCACGTTCCAAAAGTAAAAAGCACAATAAATTTAAAAACAAAACAGACAGAGTAAATAAAGATTAAAGTATTTAATCAGTTTGTTCTCGTTGTTTTAAAAGTTTCGACATGACTTATATCTTGTGAACTTTTGGTTAAATTAACGTTAAGAGAAATAAGGGGAATTTAAGAAAGGAAAACAAATTAAAGTCCTGAAACTTTGACCACAAATAAGAAAGCTAACATATTATTTTGTAGTCTGATTATTGGAGTAAAGGGAATTGGAGTCGATGGT
The DNA here is from genome assembly GCA_914767815.1 of Eupsilia transversa. Lineage (NCBI taxonomy): Eukaryota > Metazoa > Arthropoda > Insecta > Lepidoptera > Noctuidae > Eupsilia > Eupsilia transversa. The sequence continues at coordinate 11,407,793 of OU611891.1, forward strand.
TGGTTAGTGGCCAATTATACGGTGAAATAGACATATTTAATGAGAGATTCCAAGAATTTGATCGATACTATATTCATACAAAACGACGAAAGCAAAATATTAAAATGTGAAATGGATATAGACTTGGATAATACAAATATTGTCAAAAAAGTTAATGTAATTGGGTGTTTTCTCGTGGACCTACTTTTTTGTCCTACCAGTAGGTCCACGAGGGTATGTTGTTCCTGTTAGTCCTACCAAAGTGTTGAAACCAAAATATACCTCCTGTATACAGATCTCATTGGTGTGTATACGGTGAACGCCACAGAACAAATAACACTGTTGAAAGTTGGCATGCGCAACTCAACAATAATATAAAGAAAAAAAAAACGGTGTCACTTTTGCGGTTATTAAATACATTAGCTGAAATGGAAAACGACACTGGTAATAGAAATGAATCACATTGGCGACAAGAAAAATATATGTACATATAGTTCAAGATGATTACATTCTAAAATGTCAATCAGAATTAATTCGTGGTGATATAACAACCGGTCATTTTTTAGATAAATTAAGATAAAATATCTTGAGTTTTATCTACATATTATTATGACAAAATATTATAAGTTAAAACATTAATGAAATGTTAAGTTTGTTTTTTTTTATATTATAACAAAGATAATAAAGCAATATTGTAACTTTTCTTTTTATTATTTTCAATGAGGCAGCAGGATAACTGAAACCACACCTAGTCTAATTTCTTTATACAGGAGGTATATTTTGGTTTCAACACTTTGGTAGGACCAACAGGAACAACATACCCTCGTGGACCTACTGGTAGGACAAAAAAGTAGGTCCACGAGAAAACACCCATGTAATTAAACAAATTTAACCAAAAATTGGTTCTATTTAACACAAAGATATACTCACAAAATTCCATACACGACAAGACACCAACTTACCTGTGAAGACAAAGTTAAAAGTGACATTTAAAAACAATTATAAAAAAGCATCAGCTCCTATCGCTACATTAAAAATTGACAGTGCATTAGTATTTATAGGATTTTAAGCGTAGGTGTGGGATCAAAGAGAACATTATGCGTTTCTTATACGAAGATAGTGGCGTTATAGACGCCTATTCCGTACGGTAAAGATTACAATTTTATTTACTACTCAAAAACGTTTGATAATCTATGTCTTAATTAACTAAGCGAGAGAGAACCCCGTACCATGACAGACATACGTTCCACCTTTGGGTTTAACGACAGGAATACACCATTTGAAAATACACTTTAGAGAGATGTAAACTGAGTTGAATTTTGAGTGTAGAAGCTAAGGATGATAAATCGTGATTACCTATCGTTTAAAGTTCATTAGTAGCGGCCCCTTTACATGTGTTGCGCCGGCAACCAATATCCATTTGCTTCGGGCTGATTTGATTAGAGCTTATTTTTATAAATAACACCACAACATGCTTTATTGTGATGCATGTTTAAATTAAAATTCTTTCATAAAGCCTCCTTCGTCGTAAAATCGACATTAAAACTGTAGAGGGAAAAGATAAATTTTATTTTAATAAGATCCTTTATCTGAATGATCGGGCTCGTAAATCTGATCGAGATCCGTCCAATTCAAAATTTAATACTGTAACATAAAACAAACAGTTTGACAAAGTACTAGTTGTAATCCATAAGGAAATTTATTAAGAGGTATTCGTATCAATCACAAAACGTAATCCTGTTCGGTCGTAAACAATCTTTGTGGGTTTAGGTCCCAATGAAAGCGGAGTGAGAAGATAATCGCTATCGATTAGAAAGCAATAAATTATGGGTAGACTTTGTATTTCTGGTTGTTAGTTAGTAATACTGTCAATGCACAATCTGTGTATATTCATCACTCTTCTGCCCTTATCCCCATTTATTTGTGGTCGGCGCAACATGTCTTTTTCTTCCATACCTATCTATTAGTCATCATTTCGATATTTTCCTTTCCTAGCCAATATCATCTTGCACAAAGTTCATCCATCGTTTCTTTGTGTATTTTCATACTCTTAAGGCAACATTCATACTCAAAACGTTCGTCACAATATATTTACATTTTTTGTAACAAGGGTTGAAAATGTTACATTAAATTGTTAGATGAGAGATTAACACATAATGTCAGTTTAAAAAAAATCTCTATGCTTGTTTCAACAAGAGCAATATGAGTTTCTAGAAAAAAAAAACCCGCTTTTGTTAGCATGATCATAGTAGTAGCGTTTTCACAGATAACCACTGCCCGCTCTCAGTGCCACATAGCCTTTACTAACAAAAACACTTTACGAGCCGCCACCTCGTTTATTACTAAAACCGTCACAGTATAACAGAATTTAGGATATAGAATTATAGTGCACTAAATCGATAGTACTGTTAGTAGTTACGATCACTTAGTTAAGTGATTGACAAAATACAATACTCGAACCGGGCGTAAATATGTCACATAAACCTTTAGAAGGCACTAGTATGAGTGAGGATCTCTACAGAGCCAAACTTGACCTAAAGCTCATAGCATAATGAAATCAGCCTATAATGTTCCAATTCCTGGGACATAGGCCTACTCTCTTTAACAGAGCTTTAATCTCCCATGGGCTGTAATATAACAATCGTTTTGGGGGTGTACCTACTGTAGGTACGCCTGTGTCTATCTATCAAGAAAATTGGCCAGTTTACTGTTATATATTTGATATAAGATTAGCTCAAGCTCGTGATAAAATATTAGGCAATAACAACGATGGCAGTAGATCCAGGTTACACCGGGATACTTTATATCAATTTATATAATATAGATACTTTATATAATACACAAATATCGCCGCTGATGGATACTACTGTACTAATGCAGATTTCAACAAGAATTGGGAGTGCACCATTCCACCATTAATTCTGGCTCAGAGTGCCAGGTGTAACTTCTAACTCCTTGGAGTTGCGCGATCCTTGTCGACCCTCACTCGACGAGGAAAAACGGAGATTTACGATCTGCGATACTTTAGGTATGGGACGAAAAAAAACTAGAAATTGTTGAGTTATCGATAAGAACAAACTAGGAAAGAATAACAGCAGTTAACTGCTGAAGTAGAAGTTTTCCCATTTCAATTTTAATTACGAGACGCTTTCTTATGTACTCTATAAACAATCAATTCCAGCAGCGATCTGTACCTTGACGAATGAAGAACATGTCGTGAACAATAAGACTAGGAGAACACCCAAGAAGCGATGTTATATTCTTAATTTAAAAAAACATGATCCACTTTTTGGAGTTTGCCACAGGGCAGTGTTATGGGTCCCATCCTGTATCTAATTTACAATGCAGATATTCCCACCTCTGAGTCAACTATAACGGGAGCTTTTGCTGACGATACTGCAATCCTGTCATCGGATGAACTTCCGGAAAAAGCTACCTAAAAACTCGACATACGAGTCGATGACAAGAAACTCACATAGAGAAAACACATATTCAACAAACGATTGGGACAACAGGTCAGAAAAATGTACTGGATGTTGACATTATGCTTAACTGAGACCCTTTTGGCATTGTCATCATGGTTTTCTGTTTTTAAAGTTTTAAGGTGTATTTTTCTGTTTTAATGCCAATACGCGTATTTTTTTGTTTCTTTTTTTCAATGGATTGTGTGAAAAATGATATAGCTATAAAAGAGGTCACTACTGAGATGAAGATTAACAGAGATATGAAGAATTAGACTTGCATAACAGACAACAAATTGGGGTAAGGCAGGAGAATGAATGATGTGTACATCTTGTTGATTTTCTATCTTTAGGAAAAAATCCCATAAAGGGTAAAGTACCTAATACATTCAGGTAAACAGTACTAGTAACTACGTGTTCGTATTAATCACACTGTAACGACTGACGTCAAATATATGGCAGAATATCGCAGTTCAAGTACATAATACTACAGACTTTGAATGAACCAGTAGTTCATAATTTATAAGGAAGTTTTTAAAACCGTCAATCTCCTTAAAAAAGAGGCTTACTTTAGTAACTTTTGTGTTAAATTATGTGCTGTTTATAATCATTATTATCCTATAATACTTATTCGTAATAACCTTTAAAGACTTAATACGTTAATCTCACGGATATCAACATTCACTTTATAAATATTTCCCAATACCGTACATTACTTGTATGTACAGTCACAAGCATAAATGCCTTACACTTACGCATGATTCAAAGCAATTTTCTCGTGAAATAACGATTGCATCTTTGAAAAAACCTGCCAGGTGCGAGTTGGACTCGCACACGAAGGGTTCCGTACCGTATTAAGATCGACCAAAAAACGCCGAAAGAACACGTTTCTTGTATGGTAAAAAAAACGAAGTTAATCATTAAAGCGGGTCCCCCATTTAATGATTAACTTACTTTTTACTATGTTCGTAACATCTATCAATACTTTAGGAGAAATTGCTTTTGAATCTGGCGTAAGTATGAGGTATTTATGCTCGTGACTGTACAAGAGTATGCGCAAGCGCATAAGAGTTCGTTAACGTTTGACAGTTAAGTTTGAATTGCTGACGTTGATGCATCGTGTTAACAGTAAAGTGCGATTTCATTTCTATACACCGAATGCATCTATTATTGTAGGTATTGTAAATTATTTTGTTAGGATTTGATGAAAATATAAAAAATAAGTATTTATATTACTAACTTTTTCAACAGGCAATGCTAGAAGGAGAAGGAAAATTTGAGAGCTACTTGAAAATTGAATGAAAGTGCATCATAGTGCACTTTGAAAAAACTATATTCAGTTTTATGGCATAAACCAACTCCGATGAACCTTCCAGTTATGGTATTACAAGGCCTAGGACCTTATACACAGGTAGATAAATAATAAGTAGCAAATAGAAACGTAAACCTAATAAACTAAGAACTTATACGACCACACATTATCTATACATAATTATAATATAATCAATAAAATCTATGTCAAAATAAAAGCTTCAGTCAGAAATTCATTAATATTATATAATCATTAATGTACTCATCTAATTCATAAAGTCAAATTAGAATTATTATTAACAATTGATTGATATGACCGAACTACTTAAATATTATCTTTAATTATTGTCACTTTATCATCTTCCTATAATTTTTTTGCAAGTATTTCTTTGTAGTTTTTGTCATATTGAAAGAATATATGTCATTATCATGTTTATAGCCAGAATATCTGCTTATACAGGCTGACTTAGAAAAAATGCAACAATATTTAAGGGGTTGTTCTACTCATCAAAATGAACAACTTGTACTAGGGGACCAAATAAGAATTCGCAAAAAACAAAAACGACTTTTCTGTAGATAAAAGTATACCCAATCGCACCATTTTGTATAAGAAGGTCGATTTGTTTCTTTGCAAATTCTTATTTGGTTCCATAGTAAAAGTTGTTCATATTTACGGCTAGAACACCCCCTTTGTCGCATGTTTTCAAAGTCAGCCTGTAGTTCCTATTTGGTTTATAAGATACTTATCTACAATCAACAATATTGTTTACAGACCCTAACATGTAGACATAGGTACTTCAGAATACTCAGAGCTATATAAAATAAGTAAGAACCAACACTTTAATCAACAGGTTTCTGAGTGCTAGTAATTAGCTCTTTCAACCTCTCTGTATCAAAGTAAAATACATTAACTAAGATACATAGTTACATTTTGTGTGTTTATTTTTATTGTTGTTTTTTATTTAGTTGTAGCAAAACTAACTTTGTGTTTGAGGTTAAAATAAGGAAACATTTTGACACATTGTAAGTTTTACATGACTGTGTGGAGTAAGTTTTTAGGATATAAAAGATTTGATAGTTGTAAGATCATCAACATTACAACCTCTACGTAAAGAACGGCAAACATTATGTACTGGTACGTAATCTTAACCGTTTGTTCTGTAGATATTTAAACTTGGATAACATTTTGACACTTGGTAAATTTTAAGAATCGAAATAATATTCATTATGCATTATCAGCCCTGTTCCCAGTGCTGGGACACAGCCCTCCTCGACTTGTTGAGAGGGAGTGGGCCATAATCCACCACGAGAACCTAGTGCGGGTTGGTAAATGTCATTAATTGTTCGAAATTTTGGTTCCAAGACATGCCGTTTTGAGAGCAGTGGTGATGAAATAATTTACACAAAGTAAAGCGCCTTGCTGGGTTCGAACCTTACGACCTACAACTCGTAAGTAGAAATAATATGTTGAATGATAATTATCATCATTATCAACCTGTCAAGTAATGTTCTCTGTATAATTTGTTATTGTGCATTTATATTAAATTCTAAAATTATAATAATAAAGATTAAAGAAAGATTGTCGCCGTCCATTTTGTTGAAGTTACAACCGTAGCCGTATCGCACTGACTTTTCCTCTAAAATAGTGGTTCAGTTCAGTAATGACAGAACTAATCATTGTGATCCATTGATCTAAAAAAGTTTTAGTAACTTCCGAGTATTGATAAGATGTCTGATGTGATGTGTTTTGTTTTTTTTTTTGTCATTTATTTTTACTCTGAAACTAATGGGTTTCCCCCAAAAGTTGCAGGAGAAAAACAGTTTTCCTCTGTGCCTATTAATGCATACCATTTTTATTGTCAAACTGGGTTTGGCTTCTTCTTCCTAGCACTAGGAAGTGGTGAAGGGTGGGCGTTTTGTGTAATGTTGATGTTTGAAAAGTGCTGATTCTCAGTCTAGTTTGAATAAATGACTTGATTTTGGGGTTTATGGCGACTTCTGAACTAATTTTATGCATATAGATCAATAATAATCAAGCAGTTAAAAAAAAAAATTGTATCAGAATCAGGTTAACCTAACTGGTAGTTTTGTTGTTAAACATTTTAAAGGAGTAACTACGGAGTTTCTAGCCCTTGAAGGGGCAAAAAGAATCAATTCTATTTTCTTGTTTTGGTCATTCAAAAGTGCCTAATATTGACATACATGATTTTCACTTTGACTTTTGGGTATAAACTTACAGACATACATAACATCACGCCTTGTTTCCCCGAAGGGTTAGGCAGAGGTGTACCTATAGTACACCCACATATCGCCAGTTATGTTTAAGTCCCATGTAATAGGGGGCGAGCCTATTGCCATCAACCGGGCACAAATCCAAACTCCGGGCTGCTACTGAGAAATTCCAGATAGAAAATCCCAATAACACTTTGCCCTACCTGGGAATCGAACCCAGGACCTCATGCTCAGCAGTAGCGCTTGCGACCACTAGACCAACGAGGCAGTCAAAAATCAAAATCAAAATATTGTATTTCACATAAACCTACATGGGCACTTATGAACCGTCAGAATCTAGGTGCACGGTTCCAATTGGTCGTTTCCTATGGAGAAGAGCCGGCAAAAAACTCCACGGTAACTCTTTTAAAAATAAATGGGTTTTACAATGCTTACAAAAATGTACAGTTTCAATAGGTATGAGAGGACAGAGTAGGCCTCAACGTCAACAAGATACTTAAAAAAAAAAAAGTGTAAGTCAAAGGTATAAACTTGTCACTACATATTTTTAAAATAAGCCACCCAATATTACTATCAAGACTACTTACAAATAGATCTTGATTGATAGATATACGTCACAAAATAAAAAAGAAAATACATTTATTTAACAAAAACTAAAAGGCACACAATATAATATACAGCAGATAAAAAGATAAAAATAAAAAAATCTAATAAAAAGTGTAAAGTACGATGTAAGAAATAGACATAAAGCATAGTACCCACTGTTACAACTTGACCCGCTGCATGAAGACTTAAACTGACCTTGTCACGTCAGCGTCACAGTCGGTTTGAGCGTCAAATTCCTAAATAGTCGTGAGTCGGATGTCATTCCTTATCTACGAACTTCGTGTGTCTATTTTTAAAGAATATTACGGTTCCAGTTCACTAGGAATTTTGGTTAGAGGTTTGAGTGATACCTGTGTATCTAATATTGATATCTAACTGTAAAATGTAGTATTGAACATAGCGACTATTGTTGGTAGAAGGTACCACCGTGTGAAGCCAGACTAATGTTAAAGAAAATTGATTTTATAGTCTTCCACAAACTCACAGGGTGCATTCAGCTCCTTATTTTGTAAGTAATATCCTCAGTTGTAAGAAATAGCTAATATTAATAACAGGGCAAATTGACGTAGGGTAGGTATTTATTTAATACTTCAAGTACAGAAATGTACAGAGGCGGACTTAATGCCATAGGTATTTTCTACCAGTCAACCTTTTGGTGATGCAGAGACAAACAGTGGTAGGTGCAATAGCGAGAATTAAGAATAAATATTTATTTAAGTATAAGGAAATAACACCTATTAAAAAACGATAAATGCAAACACCTAACTATAAAAACATAACATCACGCCTTGTTTCCCCGAAGGGTTGGGCAGAGGTGTACCTATAGTAGGTACACCCACATTTCATCAGTTATGTTTAAGTCCCATGTAATAGGGGGCGAGCCTATTGCCATCAACCGGGCACAAATCCAGATTCCGAGCTGCTACTGAGCAATTCCAGGTGGAAAAACCCAATAACATTTTGCCGAACCTGGGAATCGAACCCAGGACCTCATATTCAGCGGTAGCGCTAGCTACTACTAGACCAATGAAGCAGCTGAGGTGGTTCGAGGTGGTTTTCTAATAACATTATTGTTACATACTTCTTTATCTGGACTTTTTTAATTATTGAAAAATACATACCTTACATAAGATTTCAACATGAAGGATGTAACCAATTTTTGTAACAATTTTTTGATTTTCGATTTAAAGAAACTCCACGGACACTCTGTCCGTGGAGTTTCTTGCCCGTTCTTCTCCATAGGTACCTACTACGCTTTGGAATGGGCATCTAGCTTCATATTTTCTGACTGACCGACTCCTTGACAATTCAAAAGTGCATGTAAATGGTTTAATTGAAATAAATGCTTTGCTTTTATTCATCACATTTTGGAATAACTATCTCAGCTCTACATTTCCACTTCAAAATCAAACATTTTGATATTAACTAAAGCCAGCTTTAAATAATTCACAAGTGTTAATGTATTTCAATTCCGTACCTGAAGCCTTCATCTCTTTGACATGAAATATTATTCATAGATTCAATCCGTTTGTGGCCGACTATTGCTATTTATGTTATATTCTGTATTTCTTCATGAATGTCCTTTGATTTACAAAAAATACAAATAGCAAATTACCTGGGAAAATGTTCAGGTAATTTGCTATTTGTAATATTACCACAGATTACTAAAGACAGATGGTTCACTCCATATTGACATATTTTCGAGAAAATTGACATAATATTTTCGTGCAATCTGAGTGAATTCGCAAGAGTTTTGTTGAATTTTGTTAGTTATATTTAGTATTCAGTGATAAGTCTGATTTTATAATTTAGGTTAAGATTTTATAGCATTAAAAAAAATTGCTTTTAAAGTTAGATTTAAGTAATAGCCGTAAGTGTTTATTTAAATTATTTAGTGTGTGATTGCAAACCACTATTGAATTGGGATCATCCTGTAAAGATAGTGTGTGTAAGTTGAATAAATAAATAAATATTTTAGGTATGAAGCTACAAGTACGCGGCGGGCTCGTCTTGTCGGGCCAATTCAGTGAGCGTAACGTAGTCAGTAGATCTGCAAGTTAAACGATAGAAAGATACGCAACTTCTAGGTGAATATAACTGTAGATAATATGCACTGTGCAACCTGAATTGTACTTTATTGCGTCGCAGTAAGAGTCGCTTTTTATTTGAATGATTTTTTGGAGTGGACCATCTGTAGTAATATGATGTGAATAGCTTCCGCCCGCGGCTTCGCCCGCGTTGTATTTCGATAAAAAGTATCCTATGTCCTTTCCCAGGGTTCAAAGTATTCCCGTACCAAATTTCATCAAAATCGGTTCAGCCGTTTTAACGTGATGCGCGATCAAATAAACAGACAAACAGACAAAAAATCTAAAAAACTGTTGGAACGTATTCTGTTATCGACTTCAAGTATCCCCAGCCAACTTTTTTTCGAATATCTTCCATGTACAGACTTTCGACCCCTTCAGCTTTATTATTTTCTATTTACTGTTGAAATGTTTAATTTGTTATTGTTTACTAAATACACTTTAAGTTAATGATATTGACTTGAAATTAATTAATAACAATCATAACTATTCATATTTGCACGCCATAGCATAAGGCAAACATGTCTGAACCTGTATTTTTTTTCTTTATGTTATCCTGCATGTCCGTTTTTATTCTTGTATGTGTATACATATTTGCGTTAATAAATATTATATTTTATCTTATCTTATAGGCAGGTTATGAATGAAAATGTAGGAATTTCTCAGTATCAGCCCGGAGTCTGGATTTGTGCCCGGTTGATGGCAATAGGCTCGCCCCCTATTACATGGGACTTAAACATAACTGGCGGAATGTGGGTGTGTACTACCTCTGCCTAACTCTTCGAGGAAATAAGACGTGGCAATGAATGAAAAGCCAATAACCCGAAAATAAAGTATGATAGTAAAGCAAATTCTAGGGTAAATAGAACCACTGTAAAGGTCGATTACATAGTACATAACAATTTGAATAGAAAGCCCTTTGTTGAAAACCTTTATCAAATAAATCTCAATTGAACAGAACTTTAATGAAATATTCAAATATTATTCATGACCCAATAAATGGCAGCTTTTGTCCTATTTTTATGGAAATGTCTAATTATAATGTGAGCAAAAGTCTGTGGAGAAACTAGATGATTTTTGATCTTGAGTTGTTATCGCCACCTATATCGACAATACCAATTATTAAAAGCAATACTTAGCAGGTTTGCTGCCATTACAGAAAAAAAAGGAAAAATTGAAGTTCTTTATTACCCAGGTAATACACAACAGGTTAAATTCAAATGAAAATTTCATGAGTAAGAGAGAGCAAGAGTACATCTTCAATAATGGGTAGATTGCGCGGAAGCTCCAACAGCATCCTAAACACATTATTACACAAGACAGTCCCTTTATAAGGTACTGAGTACGTCACACAGCACGACACGTCAGTTTTAGTGGTTTTTAGTTTTGTAAAAGTTTACTGACATAGTTTTTTAAGTCATTGTTACTAATACTATAAGGATTGTGTGTACTTGTATGTGTAGTCCAAAATAAAGAATATATTATACGTGGCTTAAAATATTACCTACAGCTAGGTTACTTTAGTGTTAGTTGCCAGTGAGTCCCAAGTCCCTAGACTATTAGGCTGTATCCTGGGCCTCGGTCTCAAGTGGTTGTAACTATACAGTACCCATACCCTTCAAACCGCAACAATATTGCTCGGCGGCAGAAATAAGTACGGTAGTGATAGTTCTCCGAATGAGGTCCTGCACGAAGAGCTCCACTATCTAGTACTACGAATTTCTCAGTACCAGCTCGAAGTCTGGATTTGTGCCATGTTGATGGCAATAGGCTTGTAGGGGTATGAGGAACAGGGTGTAAAGTTCACTCATCCTCTATAGAAAAGGGAGGATCCTCCTACCAGACGGGTGTTGTGTCTGGACGGCAATTTCCCTCGGATTGATGTCGAATAGTCTTAAATATCTTAATCGCGTGGTAAACTTAAATAGCGCGATGCAGGATTTGTGACGTCAGGTCTTTGATGCGTAGTTCGCATGTGGCGATGTAGATGCTGCCACAGGCTCGCCCCTATTACATGGGACTTAAACATAACTGGCGAAATGTGGGTGTACTGACTATGGGTACACCTCTGTCTAACCCTTCGGGGAAACAAGGCGTGATGTTATGTACCATACCATCAAAATGCTAAACATACCACAACATACCAACATATATACCAAAAATATTTATCACATCTATCAATTTCCGCAAAAGAAGAAATCGAGACGCTTGATCGATCGCCAGATAGGCCATTAGAAAAATTGCTCGTCCCACTTCTGACGGCCGTTAAAAAGAAAAAAATAAACGATACGGAGGAGCAACAAAATGAAGAAATTAACTGGGAATCGGTGAAACAGAGTTGAGATAACTTAATCGTGGGCTTGAAACCGGTTCGGCTGAGGTCAAGTCGGGTTGTTTGTGATGCCGAACCACGATGATTGTTTTCATGGGAGTATCATAAAACACTCTTGTGATTTTTCTGATGTAAATTTTTGTGTGTATGTTTGTGGGATCCTTTTTCGAATTCAGCACTTTAATGGTTTTAATGTTTAGTGTGTTAACTGATTTGACTGGAATTATTATTGTTAAATAACTAACTAACACTAGAATAATTTGGGTGCATACAATTTCTGCGTGTTTTGAGATTGTCTCATCTACAGTAATAGTATAGGTAATGCGAAAAGATTTGTACACATTGATTTGTAAAATGCTGTATTTCAGTAACATAGGCTATAATTTATAAATATATCATGCGGGCAAATTGTGATACGGAGGATTTGTAAGATCAACAAGCAGCGAAATACTTACGTAATTTCGCATTCAAAAAGGTGTAGAAAAGTATATCAATGAAGGCGTAGAAAAGTCAGCTTTCAAATAAAGAGTCAAACAAAATGATACAGCCCATTTTTTTACACTAAATTTGCTGAAGCAAGAATCCAAGGAATGACAAAACCTCTCATTGATAAGCATAATACAGTGCTAACACCGATATTTATTGTAAAACTCAAGAGTTTATCGAAAAAGACCACGTCAAGGTGATACCAAGTGCGTTTGAAGAACATACAAAAATACGTGAGAAGCCTAATGGATTAAAGCCAAGCGATTTTGGACCTTTCACTTTCGATTTTGAATTATGTCTCTTTAAATTGGTTTCTGAAAATGGACTTAGATAAAACTATTAATCTTTTACGTGGTGTAAGTTTCGGGATGAAAAGAAAACAAAAAATGGCCGCTGGGTATTGTCTAGCTCAGTTTTTGTATCATGTAATTCAGTAGTGTATTTATTGGTGTCTGCGAAGCTTAGCAACATTAGTCAAAGGTGCAAAATGATACATGAGCCATGAATTATGTTGTCTAGCAGGGCGATAAGTTGGCAGCGTGCTCTCACAGACTCTCTGCGATATTGGGTCGCCACTCGCTCACACTGCATCACGAGCCGTGTTTGGACCAAGGTATAAGCTGAGACGATAGGATTCGTTTTGTTCCACAGCACTATTGGGGACTTGACATGACAGAAACTATAACGATACTATACTATACGATACGATTTTTGTAAGATAGAAATTCGGGTAAATTTATTGTTTACTAAATTAATAAATTATCAACTTTATTTGTCCGTATATTAAAATCATAACTGTCATTCCTTGAAAGTTATATGAAATGGCTATAACACGGCAAATTGACGTAGGGTGTCAGTTTGCTTAACAATTAATTGATGTAACTGTAATTCAAAAAGCATTTTGTTATATTTTATAGCTTTCGTTACGCCAGCATGATTGCTGGAGTGGCAAAACCGGGCGCAGGTTGAGCCCTGGGATTTCAGCTACCGGCTGCGATTGCGCATTATCTATAAACATAACTGCTTCAATTATCATTCCTGTGAGTAGAAGAAACTTTTTTTCATTTGTGTCGCACTAGCTTTACGTAGGTAAGTAAAGCTTGAAAAGGTCTATGGTATCGGTTCTATGCATCTTAAAAAACAGTTAAAGCAGACTCTTTAAAATACAGGATGGTAAATAACAGAGTGCGTTCCCTTAAACTCATTAACACAGTTATGATATAAATATATCAACAATTTAAATTGGTAGGCAACAACATCAAATTTCCCTGAGCTTACTTTCAGCTTATCTGATTTTTCAGTACAATCTACCAAGAATAAACACAGTAAAAGAAAACCAAGCAACAAGCATCATAAAATGAATTTACCATCATCATCATATCAGCTCAAAGACGTCTACTGCTAGACAGGCCTCCCACAAGCACCGCCACTTCGACCGGTTCTATGCATCCCGCATCCAGCGGATTTCTAAGACCTTCACACGGCCATAGGGTCACCTTGTCATCAAAATGAATTTATCCTTTAAAATCAACATATTTTATTCTGTCTTCCATCCCGCTCTTTTCTTATTACACATACCACACCAAGTTGAGACGAATTATTATTTTTATAGTCCGCGGTTCTCAGATAGATTGCTCGTGATTTGAGCCTTTTACTGACTCGAAGTCGGCGACTTTATTAACTTCAAAATATGGATTCTGAATCGGTCTGCTCACATTTTATTGATATTAAGTTATTATTTTCAAAATCGTTTATTGGAATTCTGGGAGGAAAAGGAGACATCAAGATTGAACGGTTTTGAATTGATGTTTATTTTTTAGCTTCCTTTGCTGTTTATCTTCATTTATTTATTTATTCAGTTTCAAATGACACTTTAATCCATCTTGTCAGTGAAAAAATACCTTCTATCTAATGTAATGTAATACAAAACACACAATCAACACTGGCAACACAACGAATTCAGTGTCCGAGACAGGTTGCTCAGAGAACGATCAAGCAAGAAATCAGCTTCCTTGTTAACCATGACCATCCTCTCCACAGTCGCGTAAGTGCCGTATCTCTCACAGTGCGTGTCTCTCACTCCACAGTGCCGTCGCCTCAAATTATGCCTCCTTTCTACTGTATTATATTGACATCTTACCAGTCAGCTATCTGGATGGCTTTTTTTTATCCATCCCACATCATTACATTTCAAGTCCCTGTAACTCTTCTATCTAAAACTACCAACTTCGATAACTTCCTGACACAATTCCATCCACCTATCAAAAATATTGAGGTAGTCCTAACCTTATTAATAACCGTAAAAACGTTGACTGATCACCACGACAATGTGACGCCTACTATCACCACAGAATAGGAAGATACAGAAGGTCGACCCTATAGAACGAGCGACAACAGGCGCACGCACACATTGAGGCGTACGTACGGATGTCTCAAACAATTGAAAGTACGAATGTATACTGTATGTTAAGCGTGTCTAAGACACCCACCACCGGCGAAGAAGCGACTAGCTATCAACAATTTTCTCGCTCAGGAAACGAACAAAAGATTGTAAGTCCCGTGAAAGTAAAAGAGATAGGTACATATAAGTATTAACAGTAGATCACTGACTGTTCACATCGCTCGCCGGTGAGTACTCGGGGTACCAAAGAGAGTACTCGCCCGGCAACGCTCGCTTGCCGGGCAAAACACTCGCTGAGAGACTTACGCTTAGTGAGCGAGTAAGCGCTCGTCGACGTCTTGCTCGTTGCTCTCGTTAATCGCGGTGGTTGGACCAGGTGCCTATGATCTATTCCAATCCTTGTTTCCAGTTGATCTTATTTCCACCTAAACAAATATCAACTTTATGCAATTGTGAATTAAGTTGATTTTATAATGAGTTCTTTTGAAACTTTCATACATTATAATGTTTAAGTTGTAGTGCATACTGAAATTTATGGTGTAGGTTTTAAAGAAATTTTACCAAAAACTTATAATATTTGTTTACATGTTTGGAAATTGAATTGCGAACGCAGATTATGCCTTTACACTCGATAAACGGAAGCGACCTTCTGAACATTTCTATTCTGTGTTGACACCACGACGCCTGCTTATCAGAATGTCACAAGTAGCTTGTAACTTCACTTATCATTTTGTAAATAAGGGTAGACAGGGCTTATTAGCAGGAAGGATGTTATTGGATAGAACGAAGATGGATTGTGAGTTTTATCATTTTGTTTGATGATGGTGACGTGTTTTGATATTGTGAATGTGTTTTGTTTATTTCTGGAATGTGATTTTGATTTCGAGTAATAATATAAATTGAAGTTTTGTTCTGTGAATAGATGGATACAGAAGGAAATGAAAAGATGAGAAAGATTATCATATCTTCTGGATACCTTTAATCAATATTGTAATATATGTATGTATGTAGGTACTATATTATACTAAGCTATGAATTTCCAAGCCTAGAGTAGACCATGCTAAAATACAAGCAGAATGTATTACATTATTGCAATAAAATTAGTACCTACTTATCTTTAAAAAGTTGAGGTGAGTTGAGGTCATTTCGACAATCATCGCTCTATAAACATATCAAGAATCATAATATAATATTATCATCGACTAGAGACCACTACTTAGGTACAGTCCGATTCAAACTTAATGGCGGCTCGGAACATGAGGCGAGTCGCTGCGCAGTAACAATTTCATGTGTCAGCGGAGGTGAGGGGTGGGGTACTGCGCAGCGAGTAGCTAACTTCCGAGCTGCCAAATTTAAGTTTGAATCGAGCTGTATGAACGCACCCAAATTTCTTTAAAAAATAGTATAAATATATATAAATATGTATAAATATACCTATGTAAGTACCATACTAAAGAAAAACAATTATTACTCCACTCATTTTTGCATCGACATTCCAAACTAGTGTGGAACTTAAATACTAAACTCGATATCGATGAATACCAAAATCCGTTAATTAAGTCATTTTGCGGAGAGACTTTAAACGTTCTCTACCTTGGTAATTATGGAAAAGTATTCAGGGACTTATACAGGTACCAGGACTAAAGTAATTAAGTGCTATATTTATATACCTTCGGTTCCAATTGAGACCAGTTCTTACGATAATTACTGTTAAACGCGTTTGAAAACGCTTAGGGATGTAACTTAGAATTATTGTCGATTGGTTTTTAATTAGTTTTCTGCGTTTTTATGTGACTTAATTGCTTAATCGTGTTGCTTGTTGGATAGATACTGTTTTATTCACAGCTGATAAAATAATGGATTGCTTTTTGTTTGTTGATTGCAGTTGTGTAGTAATAATGATAACCTAGATGCGCTTTTGATTGTTGTGTCAATCAAAATTATATTTCAAATGATAAAAAAATATTTTAAATAGAAAAGAGCGCAAGAAATATCAGGGTAATAAGCTCAATCCATCCAGCTAACAGAAACGATATGAAAACAAGTTACCGCATAATCATTATCCCATCAAGCGTGTAACGTGACGTTGTCAGTGTGACAGCGATTTAGAAATGTCTAGATATCTATATAGTCAAATATGACGCATTTTGTAACCTCCCATATTATGGAGGGCGTCCCAGATGTTGAAATTTATAAAACCTCCATAATATGGAGGTTATACGAGATTTCCATACAGTCAAATATGACGCATTGTGAAAACACCAGATTCTGGCGGCGACACAGACAAGGACATTTTAAAACGCCCAGTAACTGGTCGTTACACAGATGGGCGGATATGACAAAAGCATAATCAAATAAAACGTACAATAAAAATAAACGCCAACAATACTATCGCACTCGAACACGCATAATCGTCACCCAATTTGGCCGGCCACTCTACAAAATAAACACAAAATTTTCTCACAACTCCATCTGAAAGTAAACGACAGTTGTCACGCACTTAACAGAAATAAAGTGCTTGGATAACGCGCGAATTACCCATTTCGTCGTCCCGAGAGCCGACGATAAAAAATATCGATGTAAATTTTCACATCCCTAGGCGCTATTTAGACTCTAATTTTCATGTCAAGAGAAACAAAAGTACGAAATGTGTTAGCTGCCTTTCTTTTTCTTACTGATCTGTGAATTAAATTGAGACGCATTTTTTGCAGCTTTTATTAAATGCAAGGCTTCAGAAGATCGTGGGAAGGGTTAATTAAAAGTATTTGCTTTGTAGACGATTGCTAAAAGCCGATTACTTACTTGTATTATTTTCTTCATTTAGATATCTGAACAGGAGAATATAATTTGTTGGAGCTTCTTTTTTTGTGATAAAAATATTAGTCTCTTTGTCATGAAAAGCAATGCTTGAGCATGCCTATACTCTATTTACTTTAGCATTAGACAAATAACGGCTAAATAACGACAGTTATTGAGTAATAATATTGCACTGACTGCACTTTAGAATTATATTTTTAATGTAATTGGTAAGTAGGTACATTGCTTTGTATTTATCGTGAAATAACGGAGTTTATAATACGTTTATGTCGAAATGACGAAAGGGTGATAACCGATATTTGTCTAATCTTAAAATAAATGGAGTTTAGCATGCTGCAATTTCTTTCACAATCTGAAGAATATCGAAAGAAATTGCTAATTCATCGCTTCTTCTATATGTCATCAAATTACTTAGCGAGATCCGCCGTTATGTCGAAAGTACTGCAGCATTAATTTTGAAATAAATATTTGTGATAAAGTTGAGGATTAATGTTAGCGACTATGTTAGCCGAAAACGCGATTTCATAAAATTTTCTCGATAGAAAAAAAATCCAAAGTTACCTCCAAACCGAACAATAAACCGCTGCTATTCAAAAAGTACTTCAAATTAGATCATTTAACTTGGCACACTTACTGAACTTACCATAAAGCAGGACTATGTTTTTTATTTTTTTTAATTGGTACCATTATTTTCGCCGTAAAAAGCAATTACCTAAACTTTTGCAGATTTGGAGCCGCCTCCGTTTCGCTCGCACTCATTCCGCGAGTAGTATGGTGCGAGCGAGATGAAAACCTGATGCTGTGTGGGCTCTTAAGTTTGAAAAAATCGTCTGCTTCACAAGGTAAATAACGCAAAGAATGTTCTCGAATTGTTAGTGTGAAACGCAATTACCACGCAAAGTGCCCATATTTATAAAAATCGAGTGCCTTTCCGTACATTGGCCTTTATAATTATGCTTCTGTTAACGAAATAAATACTCGAAGCTTTCATCACGCACACATTAAATTGGTTTAACCAATCCATTTAAAAGTACATAAATAAACATTAATTATTTAAACATATTGTTTGTTTTATTAACCATTCATTGAACGAAACAATTAATGTATTTTCGCAAATAAATTCTACTATTTACTGTTTAAAGATACGGAACGAAAATGGTGGTTGACCAAACTTTTAGCGTGCAATTTAAAATGGCCGCTGAAATGTGAAGTTTGTACAAATAATTAAAGCGAATTTAGATTGAAATTGATAGAATAATGAACGTTGAACAATGCTTGTTATTTAACTATTTGCTATTGAAACTTATTCAGTTTCAACTAATTAATTGTTTGAATTGTTAGTTAATTTAAGGTATTTTTCGGGTACATTTTACACTGAGATAACTTTATGAAGAACAAATGCAGTAATAAGCACATAGAAATTAATAGATAGAATAGAATATACTTTTTTACAATACCATGAATATTTAGTTGATGGCAATAGGCTCGCCCCCTATTACATGGAACTCAAACATAACTGGCAAAATGTGGATGTACTTAAGTACTATAATAGGTACACCTCTGCCTGACCCTTCAGGGAAAACAGGCGTGATGTTATGTATGTGAATATTTACTTTGTAAAGTATTGTAATTATTTTAATTACTGTGTATGTGAAGACTAAGTGCAACTTTATTTTTTTGTGTTTTTTGATTAAGGGTTGGCAGTTTGAGTAGTTTATGCGCCCTTTCCAAATGTCCTTTCTTTGGTATTGTTCCTTGAATCGTTGAGCTCCTTAAGTTCTGAGTTGAGCTGCACGATTACTTACAAATGAGTGCACTGACTGGACAGGTTCACTCAGTCTGTGTTGTTCTTTCCTCAAAAGACGTTTTTCAGACACTAATCTACATGGTCTTCACATGATCTGACCAAGATTATGTCTGGACTTTAATAAAAAAGACTGTAACCTCTGAGTTTGTTTCGGCCTTTCTTCTAGTAGTCAGATAGGATATGCCGACCTCATCTTGTTTTTGAAATATGATTGAGTGTTTGTACAAACCTACTTAGAGAAATAAAATCATTTATTCTGCACCAAAATTAGGTAAAAGAATTAATAATAGAGAGTAGATGTTGAATGCACTTTTACACTTTATGATCTTTCATCGCAAAGCTCGTAAACGACATAGCAGAACAGGAATATTGGATCCTGTGTTATTCAGGTCATCGAATACCCTACACATAGTTTATAGAATGCCATTAATCCGTTCCTGATCAATGGCGCCCATGATGTCACATTATTTGAACAGCTTGCAGTGCGGACGTACAAATATTGATTGTTTGATACATTTTAGTGTGCTCAAATAACCGTGGATATCCGTTGGATGTGGGTGAACTGTGTTTCGATCTTTATTTAATAGTTTTTGTTAACGTGCTGTTGTTCAAAATTGAGAGATAAAATTTAAAGAATTATTGTTTTATTCATAATAATTTTATTGCATGTTTTTAAGAAAAAGAAACCCTTTAAAAAAGTAGTACGAAATGCTAACTTTCAAAACGATACTTTGTAATGTAAATTCCAGTAAATGTGGTCTAGATTCTGCTTTCACATTTTAAAGGATGATACTGTGCCATTACGGTTTAGTTCAAATAATTTCTTTAGATTTAGAGCACATGGGGTTTTATTAAGTACGAGCTGTCGACTCGTTGCAAACGTTACGAGTACTAGTGTTGCTTTTTAAGGCAAAAAACGCGCCGTCGTCGACGACGTGCGGCGCGTGTTGCACCCTTACTCATGTATTTTACGAATACAGCCTCATGCAGACTGACGCAACGAGACACCGGTAATTGTCCTACCGTGAAGTATTCTTAGAAATTGTTTGCCTTTACACTTTCTAAGGACATCCGCTCCAACTTACTTATCTAAATAACTTCCCCTAGCATCATGCCTCTACATACCTACATACACATATAATTCCTCCTGTCTTGTCTTGTCCAACGTACTTAAGTCTGACCTTTCCCAAAGTATTCCATTCCATCAGATTGAGCACTGAGGGTAGCTATTGACAGTTTTATCTGATCACCTATCAGTTCGAAACGGTTCCCTTTCGAATTCTTATTTGAGGAACGGTTTAACCCTATCTCTTGAACTGTTTCGACTATTACGGAATATATTTTCATGTTAAAGTAGTTTTATTTTTTGGGAAGGATTTTGACCATCCTCTAAGGATAAATAATATTATGCATTTGATGATAAGTATCTAATGTGGTTGGAGGAGCTCGTGGCTAAGTAATAAGTGAAATAATAGTCGCACGGGTCGATCCATCAGATTAAGCTACGCTTGCCAGGGTTGGTCCCTGGATGGGTGACCATCTTTACATACCGAGACTCCTCCGTGCCTCTGAAAGCACGTTGAGCCGTTGGTCTCGGTTGTCATTCGTGGATCTTTGGCAGTCGTTACGAGTCATCAGAAGTCCGAAAGTCTGACAACCAGTCATATTATGGGGTATCGTATTACCCTGTTACTGGGTTGTGGAGGTCAGATAGGTAGTCGCTCCATGTAAAATACTGGTATTCAGCTGCATCCGGTTAGTCTGGAAGCCGACCCCAACATAGTTGGAAAAAGGACAGGGAGATTGTATCTAATGTGGTTGATTCTTCTCTCGTTTCAGCACTGACTTGGTATTATTATGAGAATACCAGCTCATCATCTGCCAATTCTTTTACCAACTATATTGGGGTCGGCCAGTGTTACCACATGCAGCTGAATACCAGTATTTTTCATGGAGCTAGTGCCTGTTTGACCTCCCCAACCCTGCAGTTACTGAGTTTCACGATCCCGTGTACGACTGGTTGACAGGCTTTCGGGCTTCTGACTACTCGACGGTCAAAGATTTACGAATGACAGCCCGGACGGTTGGGTCTTGGTATGTAATGAATAGCGCGCGACCCACGAACCGACCTCGGCGAGCGTAGCTTACCCCTTGATCGACCCGTGACTATTTGGCCGCATGTCGGCAATCACAGCTAATGCCGTTGTAAAAATGTCAGTCAGCACAATGTCAGAAGAGGGGGGGGACTGACTGCCCAGGATGCGTTGGGTGTAGGATTAAGTAATTATAAGAATAAAATAAATACTCGTAACGACTAAATAAATACGTTAAAATTTCTACAAAAAAACCAAAAAAAAACAGCCTGTATTGTCCCACTGCAGGGCAAAGGCCTCCCTTTCCTTTTTCCACTCAATTCGATCCAGAACCAATACAGAGCAATCCCTCCTATAAACGTCAAGTTCGTCCCGCCATCTACGCCTGGGTCTACCGCGATGCCGTTGGACATTTTCAGGAACCCATGTTGTGTTGGTCTTAGCCCACAATGCATCGGACATGCGGCAAACATGTCCGGCCCAGTCCCATTTGAGCTTGGAGGCTTTTTGGGCGACGCGACTTCTACGATTTGGGTCTTAGAGCGCAGTATCGTGTTCCGACTAAAAAAGTAGGTATTCCAAAATTATTTGCCGATCATTTTTCCATTCCTATATCCAATAGGAAAATTTCCTTTGTTTTCATATTTCAGTGTCTTCACAAAGATTTTATCTATAAGTACTTTGAATAAAATTAGACTCGTTCCCGGGAAATCTACGCTTAATAAGTATGCATAATTCCTTAGAATCGTTCTAGATTTTATATAACATATCTTAGAACTACACGAGTGGGTGATAATGGTAGGAAATAAAAGTTACTTTAACTAGTAACATTTTTCTTTTAAAAGACAATGGTGCCGATTCCCTTGTTCACAAACTAAACTAAATTGAAGTTCAGTGCATCTTTATCTTTTTATGTCATTAAGAAAAGGACAGAAGATATATTTTAGTTTAGTCTTGTCAAATTAATCAGCGCCTGCAAGATGCACTAAACTTCAATTTAGTTTAGTTTGTGAACAATGGAATCGGCACCATTGACTATAAGTACCTACTTCTTTGTTTTGACATATAATTCAAATGCTGGGTCTAGCTATTATATTTATTTGTATATTGATTTATATAATTAAGTGGTACCTATTATTCACGGGAGGAGCTTGTGTCTAAGTAATAGCTGCCGCACGGATCGATCCATCAGGTTATCCTACGCTTGCAGGGGTTGGTCCGTGGTGACTATCTTTATACTCCTTCATGCCACGTGCCTCCACTTACCCAAAGGACAGAAATCTTCTCCTTCTAAGGGCTGATTTTACTAAAGTCAGGTATCTTACCTGTTGAATTAAATGGACATCTGACGGTTTTTGTAACGAAAAAAAGTCAAAAATTCAAAAAAATTACCTAGCATATCCTAGGAGTAAAAGTTTGGTCGAATTGGTCCCGAGAAGTGTAAACGTTATAACACATTTAACTTAACCGTGTGGAAAGTTACAATAGAACGACGATCCTAAATGTCATATTTGACCGAAGCAAATTGTCAAGGCAGAATGAATGAAAGTTTTTTCGTCCCATTCAGTCCCTACTCACCCGAGGACACTTTAATGCAACATATACAGGGTGTCTCAAACGTAGTTGTTCAAAGTTAAATGAGGTAAAGCGAAGGAGTCCACCTATCGTTACAAAAAAATAAAATCTGCAATATTCTGAACAGTTCAGAAAATTTCACTATTATTATTTTCAATTTTTTTTTAAATTTTTTTTTATGATTGTTCCCCTTCCCTTTACCTGATTTGCTTTTGGACCACTACGTTTGAGACACCCTGTATTTCTGTAGACGAAGTATCCCAGGTAGGCAGCATTTATTTGGGATGCTGCGTGTATAGTAGCTGTTTGGTTGAAAAGGGATTTGTTCCAATGAAAATAAACTAAGTAGGTGATATAAAGAGATTTTAAGAGATATATTTGTTGTTATTTTATCTTTAGTCTCCTATATTTGATATTGGATAAGTAAATAAATAAATAAATAATTCCTTTATTTGGCTTTATTTGGTTCCTTTAAGTGTTTAGGCAGACGCTCCTTTCGTATATAGTTATATAGCATAGGAAAACGGAAGAGTGTCAAATCATATTTCTAGCTTTTGCTCTATTTTAGATCGTCGTCATGTTCTGGCATGTCATCATTCCTCCAAAATGATTATTATCATCGAACATTTTGGTGTCATTTGGATTCAACATTTTCTCAAGCTCTCAAGGGAAAAATCGTGAGGAAATGGAGGAAAGGGATATCCTAGAACCAACAATTCAAAGACATAATGACATCCACCAACCCGCACTGTGCTCGCGTGATGGATTACACCCCACTCTCCCTCTCAAAAAGAGGAAGCCTGACCCAGGGAAAATCATAAGCTGCATTCTTTCTCCAATCAAATTTTAAAATCTTTACTTATCTTTCCCATAAAGTTTATCATAGAAACAGATAAATCTATTTTGAAACAAACTGTTCTAGTTGGCACAGACTCAATTGTTTATCTATCCCGACACTAAAGGCGAACATAGAGATTAATTTGTGAATGAAACAAGAAATTAATTCCTGTCTGCAGACAGGATATTAGTGTCAACACCAATTTCTTCTGGTTTTATGTGTTATACCAGCAGTATTGAAAAGCAGACTTTTTGATGTAGGTTAGTAGATATCGGATGAACTATGTAGTAAAAGGCGTGAAATACAATACTTGTGTCGAAAAGTATTGAAATTGCTTAATGAAGCGAAGCTAATAATATTATATCCTTTTGTTTATCTGCTAACTCATGTTTATTTTTACATTATTTATATTTATTTTTTATATAAACTTGCCCCACACTAGGAATTTCTCCTGTATTGTGGATGCGTTTACAAACATTTAAACTGACATACAAAAACTATACTAACACTATATTATAACTATATTATCATAGATGGCGTAATTCTTATTATTTAGAACCCCAATGTTAGAGCTATGTTAGTAATAAAATGTCGAAACAATGAACAGTTCTGTATAACAATGAAGTTAAACTAAATCACATAGTTCTTTTCATGCCATTACTAGGGGAAAATAAAGAAAGAAACCCATTCTATTTCCGTAAAACCAGACCACCAGAATAACGACCTCTTCACAGGCGAAGCAGCCATCAATGTACTTAAAAAGTAAATTGGTTAATTCGCGAATCCTGTTCAGAAGTGAAACGCCTAATTAGTTTTGTTTAACTCAGCAATTTGACTTGAAAGGTAATTTAATTGAAAACGTTTTGATTATTGATTTTCTAATTATTTCCTTTGGTGTTGTAAAGGGTGTTCGATTTGATGATGGAAGTGTTATTGATCTAATTATGGAATGAGCAGGAGGTGAATCATTTCTTGATTTTATTGAACAAATTAAAGATCTTTTGAAAATATTATTGTCTACGATTTAAATTACTCCTTCCTCTAATGCAATTATCAATCAAGGACGTTTTTGTATAATGGTATCAGCAGGTACAGTACAGTACAGTTTCTAAAGTACTCTTTTAATGTTATAAACGTTTAAATAAATTGAATTATAACACAACTATAGAACGATGCAGGAGAACATTATCTACCCATGACGTTACTTTTTAAAATTCCTAACACTGTTATCTCGAAACCTTAACAAGACTGGGGCCATTAGAAGCGTCTGTTATGAAACCACTTGAAATTAATAGAAAATATCTTAGATAATAAATCATACTCAAATAGGTACTGGTTAGTTCAAGTAGCTAGCAGGTGGCCGAATTGTGACTAGTAAGCGGCCCCTTGATGTTTGAAGTTTTAAATTAAAACATGATCTCAATGTTGGGCAAGTATTTTTTTGAACTGTTCTAGAAGTCAAACTTAATGCAGAATTTTACAGCTGGTAATCCGGCCTTGCCAACCATGAAGAGCTACAGAAGGAAAGAGGTACTAGTAAACCAATAGACAAGACCATATGTATCAATAATGCAATTTTATCAAACCACAGTCGGTAATGGTTTTCAAGTATTGTTTTGGCACAAATAATTATGGCTGAACTTAAATAACCACAACATAAAATTGATGATAAATAACTTGGTGTAATTTTGCTTGCCAATAATCTTCTTTACATTCCCATTGATTGTGGTTTTGAAGATATATTAAGATCCACTTTGTAAAATAGCAGCAATAAAATCAAAGATGAATTCAACGAATTTATGTGTTTCTTTTGTAACACTATTATATTTATAACAGTTAAACGTGGGTGTCTAATACATAATAAAAATGATGAATGAACATTTACAACCGTAATCGGATATCAAGTTTATGATTATTCAACAGAACGGGAGGATAGAACATTAAAATTCAATGATTTGTGATAAATCTATGATTTGATATAGTAGAAATGAAAATTGACGTCTCAATAAGTTGAAATGACAGGCAAGTGAATAAGGTTAATGAGTTTGAAATCAAATATCTGTTAATTTAATCACATTCCTATTATGTTAAAGCCAAAGATGGAAATTGTATTTGATAGATTATTAGAATAATGTTGGGAAATTATAATGATGACTCTAAAAGTATGAGTGGTTTAATAGGTATCCAAATATTTCTAGGTGTGGTGTTAATATCAAGATGGTCAGGATGGTGGTGTATGGAAACAATACCTAATAATGGAGCCAACGGAATGTTCTCATAATTATGTCTTCAACAAGTTCGCAGAAGTTGCCTTGAACTTGGTTATACAGCGAGAAATACTGTCTGCAGTAATAAATACTAATTGAATTCTGTGAACAATAAGTTATTGTAAAGGCTTACCTAATTAACAAAATTAGACTTAAACATTGTCGCTTGTAACTTCACCTTCTTTGTAAACGAATAATTGACAGTCGCAACAATAAGATACAAATAACACAAAAGCATAAATCCAACCCCTGACATATTTGTTAAAAAAAAGTATAAACCAATTGATACAAATCCATCAAAAAGGAAACATCACCTGGCCCCACACAAAAAGATATCGAAAGGAAGCGCTATACAAAACGAAGCGAGTCCAACATGGCACCATTCACATGAGCCATTGTTGGCCATCACAGAAGAAACTTTATTTGCTGTCATTTATATTTTTATGCGGAATCTTGGATTACGTTGAATGTCCCGCGGACTTCCGGACCATTATGAACGGAGAATCATGGGACAATGGCGGTAAGAGTTGCGTTAAGGTAACTTACCGCAACATCGGAGGTACCGGCCCATTTGTAGTGAAAGCAACGAATGAAATATTATTGGGTCACTAAAAACTAATTTGCGAAGTTCCTGCGGGAACGGTTTTTATTGTGACGCATGTGCTTCCTGAGTTTTTGTGATGTGTACGGGTCGTTAATTTTGGCAATTTCATAACTAATTTTTTCCATAAATGTTGTAAAAGAATATTTGCACATTTTATTTACTTACAACGTATTCATAACAATCCCAATAGGTGGTACATTTGTTTAAATACAGCAAATATAAATTTGCAATCATTAAGTTGTAATTACAACGTTTGTCAGAAGAATTGGTGACTACAGACAAGTGACGAAAAGGTACGATGTTGCACTGACATCTAATAAAATCATTCCATTAGCGCTGGCTAGCTTAGATAAAAGCCATAAATTAAACAAAAACTCATTCAAAAACTGATTAGATACTTGAAAGAAATCAAAGGCCAATACTAAACTATCTATTTGCGAAATTGACAATGATTATGCTATTCGAGCTTATCCTCTAAACCCCAATTGATTTATACGTAATTCGCACGGGATAATTAGCGACTATAGCATTTATCTATAAACAAAGCATTTCAAACAGGAAATAGAACTAGAAGCAACGAATGTTCTAGATGATAAGATAGTTAAATTCAACGGAGATCATTATAATGAAGATAATCGGGGTCGTATACACAGTCAGGTTATGGCGACGATAAAGAAAACTTAATTGAAACGCTTCCACATGTTCTTAATAACGATGATAAACAGAAATACGTTACAGAATTAAAAAGAGATGGTTATCAAAAATTTACTATTATGAACACCAGAACTATTAACCATAAAACGTAACGTGATACTATAAATATTCTTGATGACGAAACTTTTATTAAAACTATAATCAGATTTTTAAATATCATGAACTCCGGACCACATTATAATAAATATCTCGTGTCCTCTTAAAACTAAATAAGACCCCACGTCTTTAAGACTAAACTTGATCAATGGTGAATTTAAAATATTCCCAAACATTCGTTTTTTTTTTAAAACACTTGGTCAACCCCAAGAGTTTATTTAGAAGCAGTCTCTGAAGCCATTTTAAAAAACCAGTTTCTGACCCAGCTGAGTTACAGCAGTAATTACCATGTTCCACCCCTCTATAACATTTATCCCTTCGAGACAAACTTTATTGAGCATACAAACAAAATAATGACAGTATTATTTCTTGTACCTATCAAAAACAGGTTTACTGAAATCAGATATTACTATAGTCAAGATTTTAGTCAAAACAAAATCAGCGTGCTTTTGTTAGCGATCCACTCCAGCCGGTGTCATATTCAAGAGGGTTGAAAGTACGGTCGGCAAAAATGCGTCTCTTGATGAAAGTGAACTTAAAATATTTACCCAAGTATCACAGACACAAGGTGAATGTTAATTTGTTTGATCGTTTAAGTATCTTTAGTTATGTAGCGAGAGTTTGGGAAAATAAAGAAATAAAATATCTATTATCCAAAACTGTTTACTGTATTACTAAATTACTTAAATATGCTTGTAACTTGTTTGAATCAAACATAGATACGATCAGCAAATAAAGTTTTAGATAAATCTTCAATTGTACACACATACACGTGATGTCATTGGAATCAATACAAACGTCATCCTAACCGTTACAAATCATGAAATATTTCTCTGCTGACTATCCAACGAAATATCCCGCGAAAACAGGACAAAAGATAGTGTGTCGTCGGCATATAAACAGCATTATACCACGGAATCGAGTTACATGTGTCGAGTCATTTACGCCCCCCATTATGGTGGCCATAGAATGAATCCCTTTGTACCCCCTATTCATATCGAGAAAACGTATGAATTTTTTACTACTAAATACGCAGCCTAGGGCTGGAGATTTTGGCTCACAGAATTCCTCGTCTTGAATAAGAAATTCACGTGTATGACGGTACAATTATCAGTATTTTGGTATTACAATCTTCTCTTAAGTATGAAACTGTTTGAGGATCGCAGAGCTATGTTGATTTTCACCTACCTTATAATGCTGCGGCCTATCTTGGTCGCCATTATTCTTTGTTTCTTTTGTTTTTATTTCATTCAACACATTCAATCATCTTTTATTATTTTTTATGGCTTTAACACTGTTGCAACTGTTGTCAACAAGAATAACTAAATGTTCTTTTCTAAAAATACTTTGATCAATTAATTGGAGTAGTGTTGCAGATCGTTTATCATAATTTCTTCCATCGTTAACATCCATTTTATGACTCACTGTATTAAGACTTAGCTGTGATAGTATCAGAGATTAACAATAACCTACTGTTTGGTTTAGCTTTTCAACAATTGAATTTCGTTCTTATGGCCAAAGGTTTGTAAAAATGTCAATGTAAGGAATGAATCGTCTTCTAAGACCAGATATTGCTGACCCACCGTGTTTTGAGTTGTCTTACACTAAGTAATCTGCTTCACTACGGATTTTACATAAGCATGATTATTAGACTTTTTCTAACCTACAGTGTATATGACGATAAGCACTGTGTGACCATTTTTTTATACAATACAATTGATCAAAAAGTGGTACGGTTGCAGTGGAAAGAGGAGGTAAAAAGGACGAATATCTCAAGTAGTGTGAAATATATGGGCGATGAAACACACTGTGTTATAAGTAAAAAAACGTGAGTCATATCTCAAACTTCCACAAGACGGTTAGATAAGTCACAAGTACGTAGATCGAGACAAAACAATCTTACGCGTCTAATAAAGGCAGACAGTTGTCATCATGCGGGACATTGATCAGATTGGGTCAGACGTTGCGAAGTGGCGTGTGAACTCGGTACATAGCTTGCCAATAGAAACGGGTTGGTAAATACTGTACTAATATGATTTTATTATAGTTGATGATAAGATTAAGGCAGAAAGATGGAAAAACTGACCCACCCTAAGTAGGTAATTGATAGTATTCTTAATTAGATACAATAAGTAGCAGAAATGGAATTTAAAGACTCAGCTAAGAGTATTTTGATTAAGTCATCAAATTAAAATCCAGGAATTGTTTGTCACAATGTCTTACAATCATTAATTCGAAAGCAATTGGTTTTTATTAAACACAAAAGAACAAAGCAAAGAAAAAACTATTGGCTACTTAATCTTAGGCGGGCCCAAAACGATCAATTATCTTGCACAATGTCACGAATTGCACAATTTTTTTGACCGTTTAGGGTTAATATTAGATTGCGCAATGATTTAACAAAAGTTTGAGCGAGTTTAATATGTATTGCACCGTGTAGGATAAATAGGTATTGTGCAGGCCTTGGTCACGCGAAAACATAAGGGCCGTCAGAGATATTACGTGAAAATAATGAACCGTTTTAGTGCTAGATCTACCCGGCTGATTCAATCATATTGCGCAATATAAATATTGTGCAAAGTTATTGTAGGTATATAGGGGCCGCCTTAGAGATTTTAATAAACAATTTTTAGAATCTCCACATAATGACTAGAGCTATGATTATCGCAGTTAAGTACCTACTTAACGTCGCCCACGTTTAAATAAATTTTAAGAATATTATACTCTTAGTGACAAACTTTTATACGAATATTATAAAGATATAAATTCTGTTTGTTTGTGTATCCCTCGTTTTACAGATAATCTTCAAAACTACTGGCCTGTTTTGAATAATACTTCTGGGTTGAGGATTTTATTCTAAAAGCTGAGGTTTATAGTATTATGGGGAATTATTTTTATGGGTTTATTTGCTTAAAGATTATGTGACAGTGTCACCTGCATTTATGTTTTAATGGAGCTTATTTACACCGGCTTTTTATAATATAACCAACATATTATTCCATTCGATCGACAAAAGATGTCTCCAAATCACATCTAGAGCAGTTTTTGCATACCTTATTTTTTGTACATTTGTTCATATTTTTCTTTATTATATGTATAGTATTGGTTCAAACAGTAATAGATATAATAATCTCTATATAATAGTCCAATATATAACAAGAGGTTCTGAGTTCCAACCCCATCCATTACACTTGGCATGAATCCACTCTGAGTAAAGTAAAAAGCGAACTTAGAAGGGTAATAAAAACAGGAGTAAACGCAAACCACACTGCTATCAATCTTGAAAAAATCTCCAGCACATTCACTCAAAAAACACTACAGATGTATACACATAACCATCATAAACAATCCATCAATAACATTTCTCCCATCCCTATATTCTCATTTCATTCGACTGAGGGTATCCCGATCCGACAAAAGGCAAACATAGGGCAAAATAAACAAACATGCTGATCCCAGGCATCAAATTACGAGATATTGTACTCTCGACGAATGTGCTTTTATCCTACTATAGGCAGTAATAGTTTTGGTCTCAAATGACGACATATCTTTTATAAAGATTGCAGCGATATCTATGCGAAATCATATTACTTTTGAATGATGGAGTAATCCGTGACTGGTTAGTCTCGACTGTCGTGAGAGTCTATGACAATTGACGGTCGAGTTAAAAGCTCTGCCAAGTAATGTCAAAGTTGAGAAAAAATTTCAATTCCATGTCAATGTCAGAAATGATAGAAAGTCAGTAGCCCCTTTATTAATAAACGAGAAGGAAACTGACAACCAGTTACATAAAAACTTCAGATTTACCATAAATTTTTCGAGGTGCAAGTTGGTTATTCTTTATACTTCGCGTTTATTAATAAGAGGGCAGGAGTTTTGGTTTTAAACTATTGATAATTTACTGCTGACAGCAATCAAAATCTAAAAGTCATGGGATGTTTCAGTTGGTACACTGACATTATTAACGATTTGAAATCTGGAATACTAATTTTCAATTATCCGATCTGGCAGTTAATTTTACAAACACTTCCATTCTACGAATTATCTGATACATAGTACTTATCCAGAAGAAATGAATCAGGCCCGTAATCTCCTATAAGTGGCTGTTAAAGCCTGTGTAACCTACACCACAATAAGCCAAATGTTTGAACTGGAAGCCAGCTAGAAAGACGAGCAAGCACGAGAGACTGAATAAACATAAATAGAAGGCAGAGTGTGCTGAAATAAATATCGATATGAGAAAAAGATGAATGCCACAGAGGAATAAAAAATAAAGTAAACGAAATGGATTCGCAGTTGCCAGACAAAAGTGAAGATACTTGAATATCATATTGATTTGATCTGTTCAGTTACGTCACGTCGTGGTTATTCATGCTCAAGGTGAATGAAATTAAATTGAGTTTTGTTGATATTCGTGTTTACGCGGGCACTCCTCGGCTGTTACTCCTCTACTAAATTTTTTACAAAGACAGAAGACAGACATAAGTCCAAAGGTTGTCCTTTGGACTTATTATACATAAAAGTAAGATGACATTTAGCTCATATTTTATTTCAGACTTTTCTAGTAAAATAACGTGTTTCTTTGAGCTTTATAATATAATATTCCTTACCGAGCATAAGTTATCCCTCCAGAGGTCAGTGCCGTTAAAACTGCAAAAAGAAAAAAAAAAACATTTGAGTTTTTTAAACTAGTATAGTCTAGAGTGTTTTTTTTCTAAGTTTTTAACTCGCTAAATCTTTAATGCACAAATAGTTTTTTAAAATTCAAAGCCTCAGGTAGTCGAAAGTTTTTTAAGAGACCCTTTAGATCCGTTTGGGGTTAAATTCGCTTTCACGGTAAATTGGTCCGCAGATCAAAAAAATCCTTTGAACTGGTAGAAAAAATATTTTTTCGATTATTCGTGGCCTGTGTTTTGTTCAAAAAAGATTTAACAGAATATAAAAGAAATCGGGATAAAAGTATGTGTTTTTTTTCTTTATGAGATTAAGTTTTATATTAAGTTATCAAATGGGATGTAAGATTTTTTTGGGTGTCAGCAAAAAGGTAATCTCTAAAGACTTTCCTTCCTCAGTAAGTAGGCAGGAAGTTTTTTGGGTTTTGTATTATTTATACAGGTTGTAACCAAATCCATCACATAGCCTTCAACTAAGCATTCTGTACATCAAACTAGGTAAGTAGCATTGCACAAAAATAATAACTGGAAAACGACTTTTAATTTTAGTGTGAAAATTTGCTATTTGCGGTAGAGCTCAGTGTAACGCACGCAAAACATTGTGCTTACGGTACAGGCGTCGTGTGGGTATTTAAAGTGAAGGTATAATATTATTTAAAACTATTTTTCGCAAAAAAAACGTCGGAAAAAGTTGGTACTTTACCCGCAATATCTCTGTAACCAAAAGGTTCCTAGGTATGGACCAGTACAAAAAAAAATTCAATGACGGGAACTCCGTTAGGCGTCTTATTACACTCGAAAAAATAAAATAAAATAATTCCATATTCAAACTTTATTGTAATGCAGTTATTTAGGTATTTTGTTCAAAAATACATTTAGGGTTAACTGGAAGGACCTCCATCTTACATTTAATTTTATTATAGACAATTGAATTGTAAGAACTAAAATTACTCTAAAATAAAGTTCTTTGTTATATTTTGTTTTCGTATTACAAAATACATTACTGGATTGAAATCACAGATATTTCGTTAAAAAATACATTTGAGCCTGAAATTGAATGTGAATTTTCGTTTTTATAAAGAAATCTAATCAAACATAAATCTAAATCTTAAATAATGTATTTTTAAGATATAAGAAAGACTTTTTTAAGCCTATAAGTTAATAATACAAAGGTCAACTTTATTTCACGATGCAAACCCTGAAATAATATTTTATTTTCAGAAAAGATTTTTCACAAAATACATACATCAACATAACATCACGCCTGTATTCCCCGAAGGATTAAGCAGAGGTGTACCCACATTTTGCCAGTTATGTTGAAGCCCCATTTGGGCGAGCATCTTATAAATTATAGTAAATCGTGTGAGCGAGTTGTTTTTCTAAACTACGCAACGAATTTTTGACGTGGTTTTCACCGTCATTTAGATAATTTATTCCGGAAGATTTCTGAGTGATAAATTAATATTAAACTTACATGTAATATGGAAAGCTCTATGTCTTGTCAAGCATTATAAACAATGTGACGAAGGGGCGAGTCGCTAGTACATACACATTTGTTTTTTTACCACGAATAAACATTGCTTTTTCAACGTTCAGAAGTTTAAAACAGTATCATAAAGGATGATTTCCACCGAACGGCTCGCATCGCGTCGGATCGGAAAGGATACGAACAGATGCGGCGACAGGCGTTTGCGTCCGGCAGAATGTCGACGCATACGATCGGTTCCGTACTTTCGCATGCGAACGTATCCGTTTCTGCGCCTAGTCAAATAGTTTTATTCCTACCGTGTTGAAGCCGAAAGATCCGGTCGGATAAGACGACAGGCGAACGGAGCCGATCGCGTGTCGCGGTTTGGTAATAGAGACTTTAAATACTGTGTACACGATTTAATATCGTTTATAGATTGTAAAATACTTTCCGATCCGATGCGATGCGAGACGTTTGGTGGAAATTATCCTTAAAAAGCAAAAAGCTGCTCTTAAGCACTTCCTAATGTTTTTAACGTTTCAGCCACCAAAAACTCCAGTAAAAAATAGAAGTAGGTAAAATCCTTTCTTAAAATGCATCATTCTCTTTACAAGAGCCAGTTCAAGTAGGGTTCAGTTTTAATAAATTCATTACAGAACCATTGGTATAAATCATACGGTAACATTAGGCTGTTTGCGCACTAGACTGTAACGATCATGGCGACATTAATGGCTGCAGTGGTGTGTTGCGGTCAGGATTAATTTTGAAGCTGTGTTTAGTTGTGTTGTGGGCTGAAGATGTGGTGTAAGGATTTACTTTGGTTAAACAAGGTGAATAAACTATAAGTATCATTCTTTTTTACATGTCTTGAAGAAAACAATTGTTTTTAGATGACACAGAATGGCGTAATGAGCGACTTCAGATTTTGGTAATCTAAATATCTATCTATCGTAAACGTAAATGTTTTGGTTATTTTACTACAAAGTCAATATGCTGGTATATAAGAGTGTTTTCATAATAGACAAATCTTCCAACAATATTTTGACATTTTTCTAAAAAATATATACTATAAAAATAAACAAATACAACAAATTCGGTTCCTTTTACTTTCTGATAGATTATGTTTATCCTAACACTGTGACACAGATTTAATGTTCTTTTGTTAATTCACTAATCAACTTCCGTTTCATAATTTACAGAAAACATTAAACATTAAATTTCGCCCAATTACACTGCAGTGCACAATATCCCTAAACAAAAAGTGTACCAAGGAAGAGATCACGACTGCTCCATCGCCATCACAAAACGTGATACACTAACAGACTAACAGAAGAGCGGTCACGATGGTTTATTAGCTGATCCCTCTTTATAAATCGACAGTTTAAATATTTATTACCGATATTACTGTAGATTGCTCTATCAATGGTGGTGTTGTTATACCGAAGCGAAAATTTACGACGAAGACACACGAAAGTGTCAATTTGTACGTCACAGAATGTAGCTAGAGTCCGGCCGTCGAGAGAATGCGCTCTTGACACCTGTCAGTTTTGCGAATATGATCCTTATTGTTACTAGAAACTGTCCTACTGACAGGTGTAAGGAACGCACTCAGTCGACGGGTGGACTGTAATTTAAACTTACTATCTACATAACGTATAGCTCAACGGTGTGTTCTTTGTTGAAGTGATCCATTCTAGCCCTAGGATAATCTAGAAATCAGATTTAACTTTCATTACTTAGTTTCCAGTAAACTTGTATTTGGATCTTTTGATCCTAAATATTTATTTTGAATATTGAGTAGCTTTGGCCAGCGGCTTCGCTCGCGTGATATCTTTAGCATTCTACTGGTGAAAGAGTTTTTAAAATCAGTTCAGTAGTTTTTGAGTTTAATAATTACAAACAAAAATACTATTCGAAGTGTAGTTAATCAAAGGTAGCTATCGCCTGATGATAAGCAATGATGTGTCTGACGATGGAGTACGCTAGTTACCTATTCACTTTCGAAATGAACATCTCAAAGAAATA
This sequence comes from Eupsilia transversa, assembly GCA_914767815.1. NCBI lineage: Eukaryota > Metazoa > Arthropoda > Insecta > Lepidoptera > Noctuidae > Eupsilia > Eupsilia transversa. Next base: position 11,443,665 of record OU611891.1, read on the forward strand.
ATTTTCGACGTAACACTTTATCGTGACTATTGTTAATCAATTACAATCACAACAACAGCATCAATTTATATTGCTATAATTTACATCCACCCAAAAAACCTTCCTTGTCCACATGACTCCGGAAACGCATTCATAAAATCAAAAGATTATTCTTTTACGGTACAGTACTGTGTAACGAGTGGCCAACATTAGTCACGTCCGAAGAATAACGGTGTAACAATGTCTTAGAAAGACGAGAAATACTGACCACTTGCTGAGAGATTTCTGTATAGCTCATTGTCTTTGTAACATCGGACAAGTCTCTATGGCCCTTTAGAATACCAATTTCAATTTGCGTTCACGAAATTCCAATCAACAAAACATCGACCTTATACTTTAGTTTTTAAGATTGAAAGTCGTATTGTTGTATTTTTTGGGTAGTATATGCAAGGTTGTCAGAAACACTTGTACATGTCATAGTTGTCTGTTAATTTGGAATGTTGAATAACTTTTTTTTTTTACAATGCGCTGAAAGTTTTGGAGTGTTCGTACAAAAAGGCTTGTTATTTTTGTGTTGATTGCTGTTTTGTCTTCGGTTTTTTCTGTCTGGCAGAATGAATTTTTGTTATGTTGAATATTATAACCTTTTTATATGAGATTTTGGGATCTGAACAGGGTTTGATAGACGTGTTATGAATTATTGATGGATACGAAACGATTGGGGTTCTAATTCTCGATAATATAGTGATTGTATATATTTTTTTAAATTTATTTTTATTGAATAAAAAAAGCAATGGTAGTGATTATTAACATGCGTTTCGTGTTTGTTTGTATGACCGCTTAGATCTTCCAAACTTCACAATGGATTTCGATCCGGTTTTCACCATCATTTAGATCTTTTATTCCGGAAGGTTTATGTGTAGAATAAATTAATATTTAAATTAGATATAGCAAAAAGTCGATGTTTTGACATAATTATCACTATTACACTCTACTCGCTAGTTGAAAATAAATGCATCTGTATTTTTACTATAGCAGTTTAAATGGGAGAATACGTTTTACCACAACGGTGGCACAACAGAAATAAAAAATATAATGAAAATAATTGTAAAATATTGCAACGGTGATAATATTTAAGTGTCACTTAAAAATCACTGCAATAATAATCATAATGATGGTTTGACATTCCATCGCTTACAAGCCTGTTAGCTAATCAATAATGACCCCTATTCCAATGCAATAATTGTGTGGGATGGTAAGCATAGATTATCGCCAAATGCCGTAGGCGATATTGGTAATATTATACGCGATAGCTGCTTGAAAATTCGTATAATAACATCTCATAATATTAGAAGCGATAAGAAAATATCTTTAGGCTAATTCTTGTGCCGATTGAACTGAGATACTTGGTGAAATTGTGACGAACATAGTATACGTTTTGTTTTTGTTTGGGAGACCAGCTTCTGCCCGCGACTTCGTCCACGTGATATTTCTTGTTTTAAAGTAAAATATATTATTATATGACACTCAGCAATATTGTAGCTTCCCATTTGATAGAATTTCCGAAATCGGATCAGTAGATCCGAATATTACCGCATATATTATACAAAATCATTTACCTCTTTATAATATTAGTTTGACTATAGATAAAAGAGATGAATTTATATGTATATATATATTTTTTATTGTGTTACGGGGCAGCTCTTGACCTCGATCTCGCCTGATGGAAAGCGATTGAAGAAGTGTTTTTTAAATGCTTTTCTTTAGAACAGTGTAATCTTTGACATAATAAATAAATACTATAATAATAATGTATAAATATAATTCCCTGTAAGTAATAAATCATTATTTTATTGTGTGTGAATAATTATGAAGGTTTTCTAGTTTAACTTTATTTTGTGAGTTATTAAACTAACTAGCTGCGCTCCGCGGTTTCATCCGTATAAGTCTCGATCCCGTGGCAATACCGGGATAAAAAATATCCTTTGTCCTAATCCAGGTCTACCCATATTCCAAACAAACAAATAAACTTACATTCGAACTTATTATATTAGCTAGGATTTTTCAAAATTGAATCACTACACTTTTTTCACGAACATAACTTCAAGCAAAATTAATAAACCCTTAAACAAACTATAAAAAATAAACTCAACATATAACCCTTACAAATCCAGGTACATAAAATGTGTTTTCCAATCACGTACATCTCTGTACATATATTAGATACAAATCTATGGGCCCAAAAGTTTGTATCGAATACTAATAAGCTGTTGGAAAGGCCTGGCTTCAAAGGATATCTGCAGCCGCAGAGTTAAGCCGTTTTAAACTTTTCAATTTGGCTGGAATCATTATTGAGTTTGTTATAGAATTCATTTGTTTTGTTGTATAGGTTTTAGAGTGAAATCAAATGAATAATTAAGTGAAATAAAATAAATAAAATATGTCTGTCAACAACAAGGTTTTTTAGGTTTTAATTTTAATTTCACACATCAACATCATGCCTGTATTCCTGAAGGGTTAGGCAGAAGTACACCTATAGTAACCCACATCTCGCCAGTTATGTTTAAGTCCCATGTAATAGGGAGCGAGCCTATTACCATCAACCGGGCACAAATCCAGTCTGCTGCTGAGAAATTTCAGATGGAAAAATCCAATAACACTTTGCTGGACCCGGGAATCGAACCCAAAAACCTCATGCTCAGTAGTAGCGCTTGCGACCGTATATCAACGAGGCAGATATATTTTTTAATGAATGTAATTACGTTAATTAGTGATTTGCGTAGTAAAATGAGTATGCTAGTGGCACAGGACCGGACCAAAGTGAATAGCATAATTGAAACGGGCCCTTTGCCTAGCATTGCCTGCCCCTGATCTGGTATATGAATGTGATTTTTCACCCTGATTTGCTCGATAAGATTGAAATCGTACTCATTATAATATTATAGTCCATATACAGGATCCGTTCCGTTCCTACATCTGTTAAGGGGATGTAGGAGAGGTTATTTGCAACGAAATGACCCCTCATGACGCCAATGCCACCCATTTTTGAGTAATTTGACATTTTATAATGTATGAAATAAAAATATAAAATGTTAAATGACTCGATTTTTTTTGACATTTGCATAGGAGTGAAAAGGGGTAATTTGGTTGTAAATGACCTCTCCTACATCCCCTTAATGGACTGCCAACATATAACCAATAACCCTGTATATAAACTATACAACACGCTAGCAATGTAACGCCATAGCGCACAGTCTATAGATTCATCGATAACATTCGCAAAAACGTTAAACATAGCACTAAACAATTTCCGTCCTAGTCATTCGCCGCGGTCCTTCAAATAATTCCCATAGACAATCTTCCACAACAAAATCAATTGGCCCGCTGTAATGAAGACATTACTGTCTGTTTCATCGACTATCGACACTCGATCGTAGATAATCGCTACACGATCGCCGGTACCGTTCGCGGAATGACGCAGTCATTTCGATAATCGTTTTTTTTTTTGTTGTAAAAAGTTGTGACTGGCTATTAGTTGTTATTAGTTATTGTTGCGTTTTTATTTGTCACTTTTTTGGTGATAGAGTAATCATTGAGGCATTGTTGGAGTTTTGGTGAGGGAATGTCATTTTAGATTGAAAGTATTATAAATAAAATAATTTGAAAATTCAGATAATAATGGCAATTTTGTGAAGTTTTTTTTCGTTTAATTTCTTAAATCTATCGTGGGAAAAAAGAACATAATTATTATAATTATATATCCTAACCAGTAAAGTTCGTACGTGCTAGTTATAAGATTCTTATAAGGTAAATTGGAACTGCCTTATTGGGATGCATGTAGTAGAAGGGTTATCAACTTATTTCACTTCATACGGTACTTGAATAAGGTTAAAGTAATTCTACAGCTACAGTAATATATTTGCTACATAAGGCGAACCTGAGGCCTATAAAATAATATACAAGGTGGAGACGACAATACAAAAATAAATTAAATTGCGAATATCTAATGACGTTCTCAGTCTGCATATGAGAATTACCGCTACCGGCACCGCTACACAAAGATTGGCAAAACTGATAGTCGGCCCATCACTACTATTTAGTTTGTTAGAAAAAAACATTTTATTAATTTCAATGTTAGTATTGAAAATGAAAACACTGGCATTAGTATTGCCAGTGTTTTCATTTATTGTTGTATTGTCACCTCATGGTATATTTAATTATTAAAAATAAAAATAAACATCCATACATTAAATCCATCGTCTGCGCTAGAAAGCTTGTAATGTAAAATTGTCATAATTGAAACACAATCAATTTTCTGCTTTACTTGAAAAATATGTTATGTTGCTTTACTTAGTGGCAAAGTAGACAGATAACAGATAGTCTATAATTTTATTTTCTATAGGTACTAAAAACCTACTCCCGTCTACCACCACCCCTTTCTACTCTGCGTTTAGCGCTCGGCGTGGCAACATGTCGTGTTCGGGTTCACGACAAGTCAATTGTCATCCTGGGGATGCCTCGTTGAGAGGTGAAACACGTGATTAACGTCTATTGCATTTTGCACTAAAAAACCACTCATCTGGACTAATAATATATTTTTACTTTTGCCATTTAGGTACTCGAAAAGAAGAAGACCGTTAGATAAAACTTATCGAACATCACAATATCAAAACTGTAACACAGAAACCCAACTAATCAATCAAACGCCTCCAAGACTCATCAAAAACAATTTAACAAACATAATCCCTCAAACTAAGAGTATCAAAACGCACTTAGAAGCCTCTCAAAGCATTCTTCATTCAAAAAGTATGTTAATAACACATACAGACGAAACTAGGCCTATTAATAAGCCGTCAGTATTGTAAAAGAAATTAGACAATTCATTAATACTCATTGTCATGTATGAGTCAGCATTCGGGAAGCTGTGCAACATCGTGTCCTAAATACCGTATTTCAAGATGAAAGTCTTTGAACATTATATGTTCCCAGTGATGACATTGATACCTACATGTTTGTTGACAATGAGCATCAAGCAGGTTTTAAGAAGGCTCGAGATCACCCAAAGGGCAATGGAGAGGACTATATTATATGCTTCAAGTTTCAAGAGAATATTCCGAAGATAACCAAGTTAACCGACATGGCCTGAAGAATAGATGAGCTTAGTGGTGGTGAGCGGGACACATTGATCACAGAATGGAAGGCCCAAATTGACATGCAAAGAGGTGAAGGTCGCGAGAATCTGTTGGATGCAGGACATTTCTAACAATACTTGGGAGAGGCTTATGTTCAGCAGTCTTTTGGTTGATGACAATGATGAGTCAACAGCGATGATAATGACAGAAGGTATAAAGTCATGCACTTGGTATTTCCTCCGTTTTGTACAAGTATTTTGGTACTCATTACCGTCTGCGGTTTTCAAAATTATACTGATTGTTAGTTTACTTAGTCACTTTTTTATTTCAATGAAGTGAAGAGGTAATCATTTAAATGAGTGATGTGGTTTTTTGGAAATTCTTTAACATACGGTTAACGATGTGTCAAGTTATTATTAATCATAGTCTTGTGTCATTGTTAAAGAGTTTTTGTTGTAAAGATTCTTGGAACAAATTAGAAGTTTTGTCCGTAAGAACAAAATGTAATATTTTAATATATTTTTGTATAGCGCTAGTTCGTGCAATATTTCTAACATAATTTAAGTCATTCTGAACTTATAGTTTTCAGTGAGGCTTTCAATTGGTTCAGCAGGATATCAAAAGTGACATCAAACGAAATGTTAGGACAAGTTTATAGATAATAAATGACGCCATTTGGATTCAAACCAGACATTCGCATCGTTAAATCGTGTGTAATTTCCAATTCAATCCCATTCATTCCTCACTACCCAGTGCTGGCTAGTCTTATAATATACAATACGAGAAATTAGAAATTAGATAGATATTATGAGAACATTCAATCATAATATTGGACTAAACGAACTATTCTATTAGGTACGCGAGCTTTGTATAGCAAATCAGACTCTTCTACAAGCATTACATTCTCTCAAAAGTCCTCTCGGGTTTTGTGTAACAAATTAAAGCTGGTCTTAGTGTCCTTGCTCATTTCTACACTATTTTTCAGTATGGCATTATTTTCATCTTAAATCTACGTGAGCCTAGTGTCAATGTATAGAAAGGTAGCCTTTTTGAAAACGTAAGGTAGGTACTCTTCAAATTAAATGTTCAAAGTCAAGCTGAACAGGTCAATTGAAGAACTCAAAATACGTCTAGTCAAATGCAAATTAAGTTATCCTTAACCTTTTTCAATTCAGGGAGCATTAACTCCGTCCAAACGAAGTCTTATTGAGTTAGTATTTAAGTCAAAGATTTGTTCAAAACAGTACAGGCGTTTACTGACGCGTCTTTCATATAAATTAAGAAGAATTCTATAATTCTAATAGATGTTCCTGTTGGAATATTGGTTTTAGGGTATATTTTATTGGAATCTTTTGTTTTAGCAGCTAGAGCTTAAAAATATACTTTCCTTATTGGTATATTTTAGGATGTTCGGGTCTAGTATATATTTTTTTTTTTTTTAAATATGGTTATATTGTGGTATTTGTATACTCAATTTTTATTTTCCCTACACAAAATTCCACTTCTTCAACTCCATAAATCAAAACTCTTTATTCATTTCGTTTACCATAAAATTCATTCTAATTACAAACCCATTCTTTCCTAGCTCCTACATTTCTTCAATCACCCTGATTACCATATGAATATTCCCGACTAGCAACTAAAAAACATTAGTCACATCCCTGGTTTTCAAAGCTGCTCAGATTATTTCTACCGCACCGCCTTTGGAAATAGCCGTTTAGTATTCAAAGAGCACATGCTTCATAATTCCCCTGGCTGCTTAATACGGCCCCATACTCGACCACCGCGATTCAAAACCAGATTTGAAGACCTTCCCCACCTCTCTTTTATATATAGAATTTTTGTTGAATAGGTAAGCGGGTATAGCTAACGAGGGGTCATGTTGTGTTGGATGTTTTATCTCATACTTGCCCTCATCTCTTTGTTTCACGAAAACGTGATATAAAAGATTAACTTATTAGTATTCGAGGGAGGGCTGAGATCGGTCGGTTCAGATGGTGTGTGAAACGGTTTGAACTTAGCGGTATGACTAAGTCTTGTTTGGGTCTGTGTCAATATGTTTTGGCTATTCAAATTTTGTGGGTTTGTCATTGTTCTTTCTCTGAGTCGAATCGGAAAATGTTTATTCTGTATTGTCGTTTTCGTTATCTTTAAGCCTCGTGCAGACTGGCGCGACGCGACTCTAACAATACAATTTCTAAGAAAACTTCACTGCAGAACAATTATCGCGTCGCGTCGCGCCGGTCTGCACGAGGCTTTTACATTACCTACCTCTTAAGTTACCTGTGTAGTCAAGATCAAGAAAACTTTTATAAAAGTCAAGACTGGTCTTTACCTACTCTTTGAGAACCCTTGAGTCATGTTGATAAAAGAGATTTTTACGTTCTAAAAAAACTTTTTTTTTAACTCTTCCAAGAATCAGATAACTTGAAGACTTTTCTGCGATGCTCAGAATTATCTGTTAAAATGATTACCTTGCTAATGTCTGGCTCGTTTTTTGCTGTTAAGTATAACATTTTGACATTTTCAATTATTATTAAGTTTCATACAGTTACATCCACCTCAGTAATTATCAATTCGTGTTAATTGCTACGAACATTAAATTACTTGCACCAACAACTTGGACAATGAATAGCTACAAAAGATTCAAAAGCATTCACATATGAGAGTTATATCTCATTTCAAATTAAATTAACACCTGTAAGCTAAAGAGGAATGTACGAACAGAGAATTTATGAAAACAATTTCCGAGGAATTTTACATTCAGAAGATTCTTACATAATGCACTTATAATATTCTTTTTATGTATTTAAGATGGTGGTAAAGCCGGCTGTGGATGAGCACAATAATTTACAGTTAGAAGTAACATAATAAATAATGCATTTCGCTCAGATACGTAATTACTATTAGAAACTTCTTGGAGACTGTTTAAAATGTCTAATAAGTATTTAATACCACAGCTGGAAGTTGACGATGAGTGAATGTGCAGAAAAAAAACTTAATATAAATGTAAATTAGTTTGCCCAGTTTTTTTAACGCGTTGCTCACCCTACCTTCCAATATTGTCCCAGATTGTAACAAGCTTCCAATAATGTATCCACCTTAATAGGTTCCTAAACTTTGCCATCATAAATAAAACGTGCTTCGGAACTTCGATCTAATGAAAGAAATAAAGTACTTTAATTGCATCTTAAAGATGGACGAGATATTGCCGGGCTCTCGAATATTACTCTGAGTCCAATAATTTCCAATCCATTAGTCTTTTCAGACTCTTATTAATTCTTGAGAGGTAATTTGGGAGTACTCAAAACTGTATTGTGGAAGTTTGACTTTGTGTTTGAAATGGTTTTTGTTAAATTTGGTTTCTGGGAATCTGAAAAGGGAAATAAAACGTTTATCTAAATGTACCAGCTGCGAGTCATTCGGTGTGAATTAGAAGAAATAACTAAGACGATTAAGATTTTTTCCTGCGTTAAGGGAATGGTAAATGACTTCATTTGACATGTGATCGGACGTCATAAAGTTGTGTGATGTTAATAGTGGATAAGTACGGATAATTACTGGCTCATGGCTTTTAAATTGCTGGGTAGTTTTATACTTAATGACATGTCACCGGATTACCTTTAGGAATTGAGAGTTTTTGTTGATACAGTGGAATCATATAAATTGTAATGTTATTGAACTATTAAAAGATGACGGCGAGATGAGCTGGACAAAACCAACGACTAGTGGTTCATATTAGCACTGGATTGCATGCACTGGAAGTCATGGGGAGAGGTATTATGCCCAGCAGTGGAATGATACAGGCTAATAGTAACAGTGACTATTAGTTATTATACTTATTAAGATAACGACCAAGTAGTTTTTAACGTTTCATAAGTGCCCATGTAAGTATACTTATATGTTTTTTTTTGTTTATGTTATTTTTCCAAAATCAGATTAAAAAAAGTTGTAGAAAATATTTTTAACTATACTATAGTGTTATTGGTGCCTTACAGGCACTTAGAAAACAAGTTTCAAAAAACACTAGTAATAAGAAAACATATTCCCACAAAGAGGATAATTTTCATAATAAAAACGAAGCTACAAAAAAAAAATAAGACTCCATTCATATTTCATCAAATAAGGCACATAAAAGTAGAAACAACAGCTTGGATAAAAAATAATCTCAATTTATGCGAGGCGAACTGCCAAAGTTTAAAATTACGAGCATAGTAAGCCTATATTTTGAGGTAATCAGAGCAGGAGCAGAAGTTTGCCTGTAAAGTATCATAGGCGTCTGGGTGTGTGCCCAGAAAATAAGCGTCGGAAATGGAGCGAGCCGAAATATGTAGTTATTTTTATTTTTCCAGACTAACTTGGTTTGATATACCTGAAGTAGGCACAGTATTGTAACTTGAATTTTCTGCTAATTAAAAGTTTGTAGGTTTTTTTTACCAAACTAAGTGTGTGAATGCTAGGTAGAACCACTAGTTCTCAATACTCAATATATTTATTTGCGTTCCACAATGTTAACATAGGTGGTAGGTACATTATAAAATATACATAATTTTAGATCATAGTGGACCCTGTCGGGCACAGCAAGATAGGGTAGAGGAAGAGGGCTATTATAATTATTATTATTTGAAAAAAGTAAAATGTAAATGTTTTTCTACTACTCACTTCCACTTTTATTATTTTTGGTATTTATTTCTACCTAGCATTCACACACTTAGTTTGGTTAAGAATTAAGAATGTATGTAGTTGATATATTTTTATGCTCCAAATCGGAACCTAAATAAGATCACTCATTGCCAGTCTGTTACAGAGGTTTGTAATAAGAACCGACTAGTATTTATTATCTAAACATCTAAGGGCTGATTTCACCATTGAAACAGAACGCGATCAGCCGAGTTCAAGACCTGTCAGTGTCAATATTACAAAGAAAATAATGACACTGACAGCTCTTAAACGTAGTTTATGTGCTGATAGCGTTCAGTTTTCATTGGTGAAATTCGCCCTAAGAGTGTGCCCGAAACTGTTTTAGTTTTGGGCAATGTACCTATCACTATCAATTTCGCGCACAAAAACGCCAAAACAAAGCTACACCTATTCACTTTATATGCAAAATTACCTTCCTCGTCCGAGGCACCGCAAATTTCACGTCTCCAGTGAAAAGCAACCAGATATGCCCGAATCAGGAACGTTGATGGCGCAGCAAAATACCATGAATAATTTGATAGTCTAGGCTCGCGTGGAGTCATGACTAAACATAGCATGTCTGCTGTTGTAACAGGTATAGTTCCGAATTTGCCCAGAGTGGGTTTTTCAGTTTTAAAATTTTCTGTGTGTTCAGAAAGTTGTATCTTTTATTTTTCTCTAGATTATTTTGGGCCTGAATATATCTTGAAATTCGGAGGTTCGGTTGATATACAGGGTTATTGGTTATACATTGGCAATCCATTAAGGGGATGTAGGAGAGGTTATTCATATCAACCCTCATGACCCCTATGCCAATGTCAACCATTTTCGACTAATTTGATATATTTTAAAATGTATAAAATAAAAATATCTAATGACTCAAACATTGTTGACATTAACATAGGAGTTAATTTGAATGTAAATGTTATATATTTTATATACACACTGTTTATTTACTGACCAAACTCTTGACCGCGGTTTAGATGCGTTGATCACGTTCAGTTTCATTGATGAAATTGACCCTCAATGTTCATAAGATTTCAAATCTGTTTAGTAAAAGTTTCGAAATTATTCAGAATCCACAGAGTGGTCAACGAATTAGTCCACTCAAAAATCGAGTTGTGCGGTTACCCATTGGTAGAATACGTAGATTTTAGTAACCATTTGTTAAACCTACGTATATTTTCGACCAGCTTCTTGCCAGTATCAAGAAGTTCTAAATATGGGCGAATATCAAATTCAAAATAGTTCCTCGAATTTTTGTCTAGTTCACTCAAACAAATGAACTTCACGTAAAACATTTTATCTGAACAAGCTTTTAGTCTTAGCTAAAAGTCTTTAACCAAGACAAAACAAAATGTTCCTCGGAAGAAAAACAAGCGCGAAAATAAATAAAATCCAACCAAATTAGAGCGTTCCCCGTACATTTTCTCCGCAGTAAACAACATTAAGTTAATCTCACATTTTCTTTATTATTTCAAACGCTCACTTTCAGGAAGTAATGCTTGGTTGGAAAATAATAGCTGCCAGATAGCCTTAGTACGTGATCCAGTTTTGATCAATAAGGAATTGAAAGTTCACGATTTTTCCTTTACGGGTGGGCGGAATTTGGAGTAGTGTTAATCAATGGAGCCATGTTTGTCGTGGGTTCAAGTTTTATCTTTAAAGACATCGATTTTATATTGAAAATTTGAGACAAGAAATACATTGCTGTGTAATATGAGAATTTGGTAGCAGAGAAGTCAGCAACGCTACTGTAAAATATCTTACCACGACATTATACATTAAACTATAATTTACCGCTACGATTTATGGTAAGAATCATAATTATTCAATAATTCTAAGCTACAAATCGCTAAATTTTGTGATAAACACAAAATCTATAATATTGTTGGATCGTAAGGTAGGTACTAATGGGTACCTGATACGTAACAGATTACACTGTGGTATTTTAGTTGATTTAATTTTAATATTAATAAACTCTAACAGCGGTAGCAAACATCACCAAACTCCAATTCAAATGTAAATAATATTGCGCCTAAACCAAATTCGATTACAATCTATAATAGTGATGTTAGAACATCGATACCATTTTATGGCACAGATTATCAAAACAGATAATTTTTAAAACCTATTTTACATGAACAAAACGATTACTCCTCAATTTGGAAGCTTATCTCTAACATTACGAAAGTTTTATTCGAAACAACTGGTTTCGAGAACGAATAATTAGGTACAACCATTTTCGATAGGCCTCTGATGTTTCATTGAACTTTTTTCGGATAGAATTTACTCATATACGAAATCGAACAAAATATTGTGTTTAAAGAAACCTTACCTTGAATTTTTAGGCAAACAAATTAATAAAGCGCTCTTTACTTTCCAGAAATGAGGATGACAATTTATGATAGCTGAAGAAATTTTAATTCAGGACTGGCAGTTTCATAGTGTTATATTGCACTCGTTACCGCATTCCACCGTTTTGAGCTTTGAATTTCAATTTGACTGTTTATTTTTAATTTTATTAATGTTTTAATTTTGATTCTTATAATATTTTTGATTTTGATTTTAATTTTTGATTCTAATTTCGATTATGATTTTGGTTTCAACATAGTGTTTGTTCTTTGTTTCTAATTATTTTTTCTATTCTCAATACGATTTTTTTTTGTTAAAATGTTTATTTAAGAAGCTATTTTTAAAATAAGTGCTGTGTACGACTGGAAGTGACCGATTCACCACAGCTCAATGCAAATTTTATTTATTATTCTGTTAATGTTTCTAGTGAATGGGTGTACTTTTCAAATAAAATAAATACTATACAAAAAGTGACAGCTGACCCACCAAATTGCTAAAGAAGCAAAAAGCAAAATCAAAATCAGCAGATTAATTATAAGAAATATATTTTTACAGCACCTGGTATTCAGTACAGTCAATAAACCTGTAGAGATGGATCAAATTAAATTGGACAAGATAGGATCATTATCAGCAAAATCTCTAATTGAAACCTGATATCTAGTTTATTTTGCCTCCTAAACATTTAACTTGTTTACGTGGGCTATGATTTTTTCGGAGTTATGTACTCAACGTGTTTTTTATATTAGTTTAATTTACGACATGTAATTTTTATGTTTTATAGCTATAAACAGAAATACTAATACGAGTGATGGTGGTTATGCAAATAAATTCTTGGAATGCCAAAGCTTTGTTGGAAGTCAATACAATTTATTTATCGCTAGTTAATGAGCTGAAGATAAGTGAGTCTGAGAATTTTTATGACATTTTTCTGGTGTTAGCTGATAATATGGATGTCATTGTTAATTGTTTCAGGCGTGATTTGGCGGAAATCCATTATAAAATACATTAGACCTTGATATAGTATTTAGTAACCTATTCCGCTTAACTATTCCTAAAGAGTCATAAAATACCCTGTAAAAAATCAACACGTGGTACACCTCTCAACGGGGCATCCTCAGGATGCCGAGCGCTGTACGCAAACGCGTTCTGCGTCCAGGCTCGGCGTGGCAACACGTCGGCAACAATCAATGTAGTTTATGGGTGTCATTAAAGAAGTGGTACTTGGTGATATTTTATGACATGATTTTGGTAGAAATTTAAATGTCAAAACTAATACGAGTAGAACCTGGCAAAAGAGCGTAGATATAGGCCGAACTTAGATTCTTCCAGCCAGTGTTTGGGATGTGGATGATGGTAGTGATGATGCTGATACCTAAAGTAAAGGCTGTATATTAAATTTATTTACGAGTAGAGTAACAACTCGTAAATCAATTTCATATACAGTGCTTCATTGTTGGGCCAGGTCTTCAATACAGATAAAGTAAAAATAACAAAGAATTCTCCATAACCCAGCCATGACAGATAATTTCTAGCTCAAATACCTCATGATACCGAATTTCAATCACGTTCCCAAAAACTTGAACGTACCAACACACTTCCGACCCAATTCTATAATATAGCAGATAAATGTTAATGCGGGAGCTATCTGATTGCCGTATCATTTGGGTCGTATTGAAAATTCATAACTTACCGAAAGCGGTGAAGGGCCCAGCGTTTTAGATAAGGATGTGTGCAATTTACTTTACGTCGTCGTTCAAGGAAATTCTAGTGAGGAGCTGCTTTTAAAAGTATTTCGAGATATTTTTTAGACGTTTGAAATTGTCTTTCATGTTTGTGAGCAACTTTTAACATCACGCCTGGTTACACCGAAGGGTTGGGCAGAGGTGTACCTGTCGTACACCCACAATTCGTCAGTTATGTTTTTTACGTCCCATGTAACAGAGGGCCATCACTGCCAAAATTACAGACTCCGGGCTGCTACTGAGAAATTCCAGATATATAAAACCCAAATGACACTTTGCCCGACCTCGGAATCGAACTCAGGAATTCTTGCTCAGAAATAAGCTTGCGACCACTAGACCATCGAGGCAGTCGCATAAAACTGATACTGAAAATCGGTAAATTGGAAACAATAATTGTAACAAGAAAGAGAATGTTTTTGTGTCGCTAAAAAAAGGTAAAATTTTCTTTTAAAACATTCAAGTAATTTTCATTGTATCTTTTTTCAGGATTTCAAAAAGATTTATATTTTCTACTTAATAAGGATGGGTTTATTTTCCAATTACAACAAACAATAGATAACAAAATTTTACTCAAACACAATTCAATAATACCCAATTTTCTCTAATCTACTCGAGAATTCCTCACGTCACGTCACTATTAAAACTCGAGGGTTGGAGTGGTTGTAACAAAGGTTTATCGAAACGTTAGGCTACGTTTTCGCTTTATCGAATCTTCACATTACGTCGGATCGTGTGAGTAAATAACAATGAGTATTATATTACCTTTTTCTATTTAGTTTATTGTGTTGGTTTGTTTATTAGCTATTTGCTTTGGATTGATTGTTGCGATAAGGTTTAGATTAGGACGTAAGTTTAAACGTTGGGTATAAAAAAACCGATACAGAGGACGATAAAATTGTTTTTATTGCAGTCACATACGGACAAGAACCTCAGAGTATCTTTATTTTCTTTCTGAAGAATGACATACTCATTGATTCTATCTTCAAAATGCCAAAAGCTAGCAAAGCTTTTTTGTTTTGGTTTTTATTCGTCGTTGGATTGAATAGTATTTCAGATAGGTACTATACTGTTTCCGATAGAATACTATATTGTTTCAGAGCAAGCAAAATAACTTCTGTTCAATTCAAAAAGCACCAAAACAACACGCTTAACTCGAATTTCAGAAACACAATCCGCCTAATGAAGTCAATTTGCATGTTGCCGTTTAACATGTTACGGAAAACCATAAAATTAGACATGTTCAGTCCACAATGCGGCAACAAGCGATAACATGCTGACGCAATCTCCCACATCGACTGAGCCCCGTTGGCGATAGCTACAGACAAAGAGCTGAGAAGATTCTAGAAGTTCTTAAATTATATTCTCATGTGACAATACTATTTTAGATTTTAATACAGTATTTTAATTTACATCATCATCTTTATTTATTTACTTTATTAACATCGTTTACAGCAACATTCTTATTATCATAAGATTTTGCGACTACCATTATTTTGTTTTCTAAATGATTTAGACTATCCACTAGAAGCAAACCGAGTTCCTAATTTGCACTTTCTACATTTTTTTCTCTTCATTTCATTATTGTCTCACCAACAAAATCTTTATCAATAATGAAAATCTAATTCCCAACCATCTTCAAGTTATGTGAGTCGAAAGCCTTATCAAATTCCGCAAAATCTTACACAGCATTTTCTATTGTGTTTCCAGTTACTGTGTTCCTGTGTTCGCTTCCTAATGCATCAGCCGTAACCGGATGGATTTTATGCAAATTCTAGGCAGTAATTGCACAGTAACTCGTGTGCTCATTCATTAGGGGAACTTACGATATCTGAGCTTGAATAAGTTTCAGGCTAACTTTTACTTAACTTAGCAGTTTGCTAAATTGTTTTAGTGGTCGTAGAAGATTTTATTAGATTGAATAACTACTCTGAGAAGATTGCTTAATTATTTTTCTAGAGAAAATGATTATTATTTTTCTGTTGGTTGTAGATTCTAGAACTTTTAAATTATTATAAGTATAGTCTAGTGCTATTAAGTTTTTTTGTATTAATAATTGTCGTGCTGTTTTCCCAATCCAGCCGAGAAAAGAGTTGGTTTTGTAAATAATAATATTTCTAAGTTATCACAGCCCAGTTATCTTTTTGTTATTTTGAGATAACCTAAATTCAGTGCTTATTTTTATACCAGATGATAAAAGAATAAGTAGTACCTACCTAAATCCCTGATATGTTTAATTCTACCATGTACCTACGCTAATTAGCACAATGTTAACATTGCTGATTTCAAACTAACAATCAAATTCACACAACGATTGCAAAATCACCTGTTTTGTTAGATCAATTGTCGACAATTCGATCCAGTAATTACGCCCGCATTGGCTCTATAACAGTTACAGCTACCCACATTTGACAGCCATCGGATGTTCGCGAAACTAGATTGATTGATCACGTTTTAGATTTTGATTTGACTGCGGGTTTGCGCATGAACGTGATGCATGATGAGAAATGAGTTTTCGGTGTTAAAAGTGCACTAAAAGCTGGTGGAAATGTGTGTATATATCCGAGCGTGGCGCGCACTGAAATATTTTGTTTGCATTTTTCATTTGGTTGTCATGAACGTATGTGGACTCGGGTTTTTCATTGATATAAAAGCCTCTATTATAACAAACAAATATTGTAACACAATTTTGTAACTACATTTAAAATCCTATTCAGATGCTACAGTTGAATCCTCTTCATGTTGTAATTTTATGTCCTCTTCCATGCTGTTCCATTCTTTTCTTAGAAATCCTTCCCAGGTCTTGCTATATTTCTCTTAACTATAATGATGTAGACGCTCAACCTTAACATTTGCTTGACCTATTTCGTTTTATCTCTTTCAACTTTGCAGGAACTAGACATCATAATATACAACCCTTTGATATCCAGAGTAGCGCATAAAACAAACTAATGGCGATATTATAATATATAATGCCTGTACGATATACGTGTATTCTTTATTCCAATATACCGATATTCCGATACTAAGAACGTTCTTCCTTATATTGCTTCACATCTAGGTTCTTTGCATAACAATAGCCGTGATATTGATCTGAAAAAATAACGAGATTTTTTTGAGGGAAGTCATCAGTTTGTGGTGTAAGTTGTGGTAGTATTTTGTTAGCAAGCTTGTGTTACTGGTTTTATTTGGTACATTAATCGAAATTATCTCTAAAGTCAGAATTTTAATTCGATTCCAGATTTGACATTAGCTATAACTGTCATTTTGTGAAATAATGATACCACATTATAATAGTGTAGTGATGAACACAAAAATCGATTTATTTGTCATGTTCCTTCATGATCACATTTTTTTATTTATTTCACACACAATTATAAAAGAAAAGTCTCAGATCGTTAATTAATCGTCAAAACTAAATTATCGGTTCAGAAATATTTAATTTCCTGATATACTTAGTTTACGAGAGTAAAATTATAAACGAGAAGAATCGATCCGGAAATATTCCATTTCCATATCGAATAATTTCGCAACGTCACTATTTAGTACTTGTCATAAAGTTGCAACACTAAAATTATCAAATCTGGAATCGAATTAAAATTCCGAGTATAGAGTATATAGAACACATGAAATGACAATTATTGGTCGCATTTTGTTTCATTTGACAGTTCCGTTGATTGCGTTAATTACGATCTTGAGCAGATGAATTTATTAAACCTATAAAGCAATGGTTTAGAAATATTCTTCTTAACTCTCGGATTGTGATTGAACCTGTGTTACGGAATTAAGGTTAGGATATTATGTTAAACATAACAGCAAACTCTTTGGGCCAGAAAGGGAACAGTGCAAGGTGCTACACTGTCTCCATTACTGTAATCTACTGTTTATTAGTACTATTTCTCAATTTGTTAACACTAGTGATGTATATATAATATCTATCAATTTGCTGATGACATTGTTTTATATGTACCTAAGTAATTTTTATTTAGGCATTGCAATTTAAAAGAAAAGCTGCATGTCAGATATTATCTTTTATTACCTACCATCCTGAAAGACCAAGTCTACATCCACACCTTTTTTTTTTTTCTTTGACTATCCGCAAATTGTTTTGTACTTTTAGCGGATGAGTTGGAAGTAAATATAAACAACATCCATACCTAATATTTATTTAGACAGTTAAGTAAGCAAACAATTAATTACCCTCAATCTAGCGAACAAAGGACAAAACTAATAAAAACAGTCCACCGGAAAATAGAAACCCCTAAGCCTTAAGAAGACTAGCTTTAGTGCAAAGGACTGGTTCACAAATAGATAAGTATCTTGTTGAAAAGATAACACAAGATAAGAAGAGCAATCTCCGAGATTATTTTAAAAGTATAGTTACAAAATGGAAGCTATCTAATTATGTTAAGGAAGATATTTGTATGAAACCAATTAGGGTTAATTAAGTCGTTTACTTTCTAATGATGATTGGAAAACTGAATATACACAAATATAATTAAACAAATCGAACACTTTAAGTAAACATTAACTAGTGTTATACAATTTTGTTGCCAATTTACATAACGTAATTTTATTATTGATATACCTAAAATTTAAAAAAAGTCATGGAATAGTTCAGAGTTCTAACTTCCAAAAAATACTCACAAATGATTTTTTTAAATCCCTAATAAAATGTGTAAATAATCGAGAATTCAAGATCGTTAAATAACTTAGGAGAATAACAATACTACGCTACGATCAAGAAAAGAACGCAGATAGTGATTACAACGATTTTCAAGTAATAACAACAAACACGAAAGAAGCAAATTAGCATGGATCATAAACTCGTTAAATACCCACCTGACACTCAAATTACAAAACACACTACAAATAAGCTTGATTCGGGGCAACTAAACATTAAACAAAAAAACGGCTATAGAAGAAAAAGAAACGTAACTAAAAACCCAAATTAAAGGGTCCGGCTTTATAAACATCCAGCAGGAAGCTTCAATTAACACAGACTAATTAGAGTGTGGTTTAATGAAAAGATCCACTATACAATGTGAAAACAGAAGGAACTACTCTATACAGCGTGTATCAGAAATGTGTAGTCATAACTAAGGCCGTGGTACAGACCATCAAACTGAGCAACTTTCCCGATGGGACCAACATCGCAATGGCGACTAAATTATCAATTGTCCCATACAAAAATAAAATGATAATTGCATTTATCATTATCTAGTCGAATATTTTTTCACGCGAACATAATTCTATAACTGTTTGTCATACTAACAAGTGGGGACACATTTTGATAATATTATAATAACAGTTTATTCTCGTAATTTATGACCTGTTTTAAATCTTTGAATACTATTGTAATATATTGTAACTTCGTAAATAACTGTATAAAAATAACGAAAAAAATTGAGAACATGTATTAGCACCCACAGATCCCAAAAATGACATAACACTAAAACTAAGATAATGGCAGTTATCATTTTATTCTTCGGGGACGGCGATTAGAGTGTGGTTTAATGAAAAGATCCACTATACAATGTGAAAACAGAAGGAACTACTCTATACAGCGTGTATCAGAAATGTGTAGTCATAACTAAGGCCGTGGTACAGACCATCAAACTGAGCAACTTTCCCGATGGGACCAACATCGCAATGGCGACTAAATTATCAATTGTCCCATACAAAACTTCAAAACCTACTTGATGAAAATGTATGGGACGGCTCACGGCCGATACACGCTGTATAGTGCTAACACACTTCCTGTACTAAATTGTTTTAGTGTCCCGTTCAATAATAAGTGTTTTTTTTGAGCGACAATGCACAATGGACTTGGAGTATCTCTGTTGCTTTTATTGGCACTTCTGGTGCTTTGTTGCCGCTATTGTTAGTTCAATAGCAACAATAAGTCTTCTGGGTTCTTTTCTGTCTGAAGTTGATACGCAATATAATGTTGGGAAATCTCTCTCATTCCCAACATTAATTCTAACGTACGTAGGTAAGTTTTTTTATATACTTTGAGCTAAGTATTTTCATATACCCTCAAAACTTCTATTAAAATGTCGTGTCTGTTATTGTGGAACATGTGATAAATAGGCCAAAATTATTAGCGGCGTTCTAAAGTGCCAAGATGTTGTAACATGTTGTTAAAAACTAATTTATCAACTGTTGTTTCTATTGTTCTAAGAGTTAGTCTAGACTAAGATAATTTATGTCTAACAGCATTAGTGATAATCTAGAGAAGTGATAAGCTATAAGGCCGTACTTATACATTAAGTTCCACCGCTCCACTTGTCACAAAGCTAACCAATTGTATTAAATCTCAAACGTTGAATCCCAAGCTTACCAAGATTATAATATAATAGTTCTCAACTTGCTAACTTAACATTGACTTAACCTTGAGCTATTCATGCGTTTCAACTATAATATCTTGTGTCGCTAAAGCCTTTAATTTGTAGGGAGCAAATACATGTTATAATTGTAAATTTCAAACTACTATCTTAAGTAATAGCCTTGTGGCAGCCTTAGCTTAATCATCAACATGCTTGTCATCGTGTATTGCCATCCTATTCCTTCTATCTTTATCAGCTGCTATCTCAATAATCATCCCCTTTCTAGTCGCATCATCGGCATCCAATTGAATTGACAGTGTTTCGCTGGCTCGTTCTTTGGTCAAAGAATTAGCATTGCCATTCAACGTGGCAATGCTGCCAGTCTTCTGGGCACGTTTCCGGATGACAGCGATGAGGACGAGTACTTCGACGCATAAGGGTCCTTTTGTTTTGTATTTATTTGTATAATTAGTCTTTTAATTTAGTACCTACGTAGTGTAAATAGTTGTGTTAAATATACCTACGTCTTTTGAAACTAATAAGATTCTCCTTGTTAAAATTTCATTTCCTTAATCATAGGCATTACTCTTACACTATCAGGAATATGTGATTACACTATTAAATTATGTATAACTTCCCCAAGGATCACCTCCTCTAGTTAACTTCCCTTTCGAAATAGAGACGCCATCTTTAAATAAATAAAATAAATTGGTCGTTAGCCAGCGCAATACGACCACACGTTCCAACTACATTACATAAAGTATTTTAATTAGCTTAATTAAGTGATAATTAACTGAAAAGTTTGTTAACGAATGTTTTAACTCAGGATTCTTACTCACCTCATTTGGGATTCAAATTGATGTAAAAGTAAGATTTATTGTAAACATCTTTTCTTCTACATAATATTTATTGTTTGTTTCAGAGGCCGAGCCTGATGTCGACAGAACATTTATAAATTGTCTTTCTTTATTATAATATCTTTATAATTTGAGTTGAAGCCATGAGCAAAATGTCAAAAAAATATTTAAATCAAAACTAAATCTTATAATATAATTATATTTTATTCATCGACCTAAAAGATGACTCAAAAATCGTTCCGAAAATTACCTCCACCATCTTACGTTACCAAAAAAGGCCCCCATTCAAAAAGCCATAAATCAAAGGCGCTCATTAAAATCGTCATCGGCTGTCTGCACCATAAAATATTCCCATGCGTTTCAAAAAACACAAACAAACTAGCATAACTTTAATGAATTTAAAAAAAGAAAATATTTTCATGTGTGTCCTTTAGCAGGGTACAAGAGTGTAAGTGTTTGGTGCAATTCAAATTGAATAGTTTATTAAATGACTTAATTGACTCCTTGAATTAAAATTAATGCATGATTATTATAAACAAATGAATGGTAGGTATAACTGTTAACATCTCTCATCTCTTTTTGTAGCTTTTAGGATTCAAGTCCATATGTTTTGATATTTATAATGAAACTGCCAAGTCTGCGAACACATTTTCCCTTTTTAAATATTCCTGTCAAATCTGGTGTAACAGGTTTTTGGAAACCGATACCTTTACCAAATTGCGACATCACCATATTAGTGTCAGTCTCAGTCAGACCATCGTTTCCAAAAGTTATTTTAAAAGTTCCGGTCATAAACGTTTTACACACACTCAAATAATCTGCCACTGATGTATGTTTACGTACAATTTCGAAAACATTTATCCAATCCGGCGTTTTAACTTTGAAAGTTTCTAATTTTAGGCCTTTGATCCCCTTGTGATCATTTCGGTTTACTTATAAGGAATTTTAATGCATATTGGGTGGAGATAGGTTAGTCGAAATCAAGGATTGTTTATCGTTATTATTGTTTTGATCAGTGTTGGTTTTATTTGCATTCCTTTTTGTTAATGCGGTAATAGAAACGGTAATGTGTTTAGATTGATGAAAAGTTTGGCTTATTCTGATTATGGTGTATAGGTAAAGCCCCAAGCCTAGCAAAGATGGAAAAGGCCTTATAGTTGATGATGATGCATAAATTGATGTACTTCAACATAAAGTAGACGAATTAACCAAACATAATCGTTTAAACATAAACAAAATACGAAAGTTGCTCGACGGAGGAAACGGCTCAAAGATGTTTCCAGAATCACAAATTTTAAATACTTACGTCATAACTATCGAACTAAAACATCAACACAGCCAAACTATTTATTGCCAACGATCAATTAAATCAACGATATCAAAGCAAAACACCCAAACAAAGCGACATTATTTTTATCGCCGAAACTCACAAACATATTATTTTTAACGATTAAGGAGTTATTTTTATGTCACGAGACGAAGCATCTAAAAGTTGTTTCCAGCCAGATATTCCCCGCCCGACAGATCAAACTTCCGTTGAAGAACATCAGAAAAACAGATCATGGCCGTGATTTATGACACAAATATTGAACAAAATTTGTCGTAAAGCACACTTTATTGCTCTGTGCCTCTATTCGAAATTTCTCTGGTATTATATTTCAATCCTGATTAAATTATGGTGGCAATAAACAATTTTAAAGAGAAATACTGACGGAACCGTAAGCAATTATGGTCGTGAATGAACGATATATTATACATATTGATTTACAATATAGATTTAATGGGTCGGATTTAGTTTGAATATTAAATTGAGCAATGCCTGTGAGTCCTTTAAATCGTTCAGTTATTCTAAATTGAAAGGAATTGTAATGTAAAGCCAAGTTATGAAAATAAAGTTGTTATATTTCAGGGCGCACGTAGGCTATAAAATGCTACTGTTTGTGAAATAGTGTAAAAGGTTTTGATGTTATTGTTATTCTTATTAAAAAATATAATACAATTCGAACGGCAAACAATAGCAGTATTGTGGAGTTCAATATTGTTTCAATTCATGAGGCCTAAATCAATAGAGCATAACTTGCTCCTCTATTTAACACAAACTACTGGGTCTATTCAAGTTGCAAGTCTATGGGTGAATTCTACGCAAGCGTGCACCATAATCAGCCTTATCATCGCTTAAGATCAAGTGAAAGAGAAGTCAAACGCGGGATAACTTCACTGATATATCTTAAAAACTTTTTGCTCCTTCTAGATCACAACGGATTACAAAATTAAATTAAAACGAACCCAAAAAATACGACGTACACAAATTGCGCATAATAAAACTGGGATGACGTCATAAAATATAAACGACACTTCTTGGTTCGGTACATATTTTATTAAAAAACTTTCGCTATACCGACACCGCAGGCGTTACAAGTTCTTGAGATGCCGATCTCACTCTATATTGAAACATTTTACACACAAATTCTTCGGGAGGGCAGTGTGAATGTCCCCAACTTGTCTACTAAGGGACGTAAATCCACGAAATTGAGTAGGAGGATTTTTTTATGCTGAAGCCACGAAAATGTTAAACTTTTAGCATTTATTTTTGGGTTTCTCGAAATATGACACCCAATTGTTTTGAGGCTTGGCTAAATACAAAACCAGATCTATTAGAAAGAAAAGTATTGATTTCGTTATGTTTATAGATGAACCAAACGCTAAGAAAATCACTCTAAAGATTTGCGTTTCAGATAAAGCAATATCATGTCTATCATCTATTATACATTGTAACAGTATTATACAAATAAACATGGAAACAGCGTTGTTAAATCAGTGAATAATAAATCAAGAAGAAAATGCACCATCAATATTTAAATTATAGGGAGCTCAGAAGGAGAAGACGTCCATTCATATTTAATAAACCCACAAGGAAGTTGGAACCAAGTCCATCGAGAGACATAAAGCTTCCAAATTAAAAAACGGAGAATATAACTCCCGATGTTGATTCATTAAATATGATAAAAACTTTTAAGTAACGTCGTTTGGAACTTCAAAACTCGGAAATTATTCGTCCGTCATCGAGGTATATGATGATAGCACTGTTGAAGATGAGGATGCCATTGGCCTGTGGCAAAGGTTCGATTCTGATTTGCAGCATTTTGACGAGTATCATTTTGATTATGGCAAAAATACTACAATATAGATAATTGGAATACAATCAGTTTTTATTAGAATTAGTCATAGAATTGTTGGCATTACAAGTTCAATTCAGGCAGGCCTGTAATTAAAAAATCTCAAATCAAGCAATACCAGCTGGCTTTTCGAAGCAAAGGTATTGTGAATCTATTTTTCTGGTTATAGTTCAATGTTAAGCACTACTAAAGTCTATAATACTCCACAAAGACATCGGCGAACAAGATGATAAAATATTCAAAAAAGTATTTACATTCGCTCTTCAAGGAGAATATTTTAGCTGTAAATATACTTAATTTCCTTATCATCAAAACGAAAGAAGAAGTTGTCAGACAATTCGAACAACGCTGTGTAATCATACATACGTCAGCAGCGTCTTAGCACAGAATAAATAAATCCAGAAGGTTAAGTCCATTCAGCGATCGAAAACGCACATATAGAAACGCTTCACGTACAGCGAATACAAGCGCACTTGCGACTGGCATTCGATTTTGAGATAGATTGAGCTCGCCGTACGTACTTACGCTTCTAACCTTATTTAAATCCTTGTTTCCAATTGATGTTATTTCCACTTCAACAAATTAATATCAAAATATTAGTGTAAATTAAGTTGATTTCAAAATGACTAGTACTATTGAAAAGGTAATAAATAAAATAGAAGTTGTAAATTGAGGGAATTATAGCTATATTTCAAAAACATATTTATATATATGGAAACTAAACTGCGAATGCAGAATATATTATTGTGTGCACCTGTTTTCGGTCGTCGTATTTATGGAGCCGACCTTCTGTACCATTCTGTGGTCTAAGTTAACTTTACTTTTAAGATCGCTTTCGCATCTCCCAACTTTGTTTAAGAAATGCGAAATAAGATTATTATCGTCTCGAATCTTCCCTGTAAATTATGTGGTTGGATTACGTTTTTTCTGTTTTATATTTTGGGGTGCTTTGACAGGCATATAATATTGGGGATTTTATTTTGATTAGTATCATTATAATTCAGTTTATCTTTTAAGCGTGATATATCTGGTACTGCGAGAAAATAAAAGGAACGGGGATGGGATATAAAAAAAAAAATTGTATATTGATAAGAATGTTAGATCAGAAGAGCGGAGTCTCCTAACACAAGCAATTCTTGCATAAACTCCAAATCATGTATGTAAATGCACTATGTAATAAACTTGAAATAAATAGGTATTTTTATTTTATTTATCGAGCAGTTTCAACCAGGGACCGTCAACCCCGGTTGAGAGTTAAGCTTTTTGAAGGGCTAAGCCGTTTATGAGGTTACCTATAAATCATGATGTAACCAAAATGGTCCCTGGCTTCAACATTACCTATGACTCTGTATAACCCATCGAAACAGCCGCAATGATATTTCATTCAATATATCTCACTATTAAGTAAAGATACTTGAATGAGTGAGTCACAGTTCTAAACTAGTCGTACTAGAACTATTACTTTGCGGTATTTATCCCTTAATTGGAAGGTGGCACAGCCTACGCATACTCGCACTATCTTTAATGAATAGGTCTCGCCAGGATTTCCTTCTTTATGTTGACTTTAACGTTGTAATTAACGTTTGTAAACATTGAGAAGTTAACCTAGGGTCCAATATACAGCAATCTGTTAGATCCCGATTTAAGGCTCTTGCATACTGGCGTGACTTGTCGCGCGACGCGACACTGGTTGAACAGTTCCCGTAAATTTTTCATAGAAATTGTTGTAACAGGGTCATGTCGCGCCGTTGAATCGCGCCAGTCTGCACGAGAGTTTATTTAGGCAGTTAGTGAATAGTCATTAATAGCAAAATTGGCAAACTAATGAAGTCTCTCCTCTGATTTTTTTTAGCGTCACTAGTGATGTTAAAATGATATCTAACTAAGTTGAAATTGGGATAACCGTTGGTATATTTCTTCAAATAAACTCTCACCCACAAAAAAAAACTATTAACAATCATAATATAATACGGTTATAACCACAATAACACTCCTTGCTATTCAGTTTTGTATAGTAATAAATATATGGACGGTACCCTTGGCCTAATATACTTACGCTAAGAGTGGATTGAAATTGACAGCGAAGAGCTAGTTCAACCAAACTGTGTTTGACACTTAATGATTGGGGTATCATCACTTTAACACACATTTTACATCGAAGGTGTAATCTGATAAGATGGAGCCTTCATAACAGGTAAATTATATTAGACCTTAAATGATAGCGTGTTCATTTATTTTAGCTTTAGACAAATGACGGCTAAATAACAAAGGTTATTGTGCAATATTATTAAAATCACTGCATTTTAGAATTATATTTTGAAAATAAATGGTAAATAGATTACATTGCTTTGCACTTATCGTGAAATAACGGAGTTTATAATACGTTTAAGAAATAGTGAAAGGATGTTATTTGTTATTTGTTTGTCTAATGTTATAATAAATGGAGTATAGGTGAATTGGCGTGGGATGCCCTTCAGCTAGAATAGATGAACGGATGACCTTACAAAGGCGAAGGGGGCAGACTATTTCCTGAAATAGTAGGCATTTCGTAAGTTCCGTCATTATTACCCTTGTGGGTGTAGGGGCCGACCGTTTTCCTTAACAGGAATCCACCTTTTAGGCTATACTAAGAATTTTCTTAGTAACACTTTTCGCATAGATAGAAGGAACACACTGTGTGTGGAGTTCTGAGGGCCTACACAAGCAATAAAAGAAAGAAGAAAAATATTTTATTTGGGACACGCACAGGAAATACAAACAGTAAAAAAGGAGCATTTAAATCTAACAAAAATAACAAATTATCAAAAACAAAAAACAAAAAATACGTTACGACCTGTGCGAGGCCAAAAAGGCTCCTATCTCAGCATAATGCTGCGATATTTAAAAAAAATACCACTGCACTGGTATTCTGAGGGACTGACTCAAGATTTTCGGTAGCTTATTATCAGTCTCATACATTTTTAAATTTTCCATCATCATTATCGCTGAACGAATGTCACCGTACCCAGGCCCTCTAGTCTCCTCTCTCAGCACTAGACCTTGCTACTTCTTACCAAAGGCAGCCAAAAAACTAAAAAGTAACTCCTTAAAATCCCATTTTATTCGCTCATTGACTCTCGTTGCTAACCTAAACAATGGCGCCAAAATAGTCACTATCTCCATCCGTCTAAACACCCAAACTAGTTTTAATCGTCCCTTTCTCGCATTACCGGGCAAGCTTCAGTAATCATGAGTTAAATCTTCCTAATGACTGGCCGGCCTCATTTGAGGCTCGCATCATTATCCTAGCTAGGGTTATCACACCTCCAAACCTCGGTGAGGCATTTGAATGGTGTTTCCAAATGGAGGTTGCGTGATTTCATGATGATGATCTTTGACATTGTGTAGATGTGTAGAATAAGCTTCGGCCGGACCATTTTTTAAACCAATTGAACTGTTTTTGAAAGGTTTGATACGGATGTTGATAAGTTTTTCTAGAAACTGTACTATCTCTGTAGTAATTGTCACTCAAACGTTCCTATTCTGCCCACTTCCCAGTTAACATTTCTATATCGTATATTCACCAGAATATGCTCAACCTCCTATCCTGCCCTCTGTTCCAAAAAATGCAACCAAAGTGAGCTTAGCGCTGCCACTGCCGACGCCGCGGAACTGGCGAAATGGGCCAACAAAAAATAAACTGTCCTGCCGTCAACATGACGAAGAAGACCAGTATCAACCTTCCTGGCTTCGAATCTTTGCCCCGCCTTGCTGGATTTGCACTGCTTCTGCACATTCGGGGGATAATATGATGGGTGACTGATTTAGTATATATTCTGTTATTCAAAAATACAGTAATTTACATACATAAACTATGTAGGTTTGCCATCCCTGTTTTGTGTTGTCTCTTTAAAGTGGCGATGCCATGTCGTCGTTTTATCTGCAATGTGAACTTCTAGGCTAACGCGGTCTCAGTATAGATATCTTAGTGCGATGAGAATTCAATTTGCGGTTATTTTAAATTAGATCGATGGGCTGTGGCAGAGGAGAGAGCTGTAAGTTTTTATGAATAAGTATTTAATTAAATTATCGTGGTTTGTGGTGACTACGCAAAGAACCATTTAAACATTTTGGAATAATCTCCAAGTTTTATTATTTCATACTATACTCAATATTTTGTTCTTTCATAACATACATACTGTTAAATATTTTACTCTCTGCTATATTTTACTTTCATAGCTACATTTCATCATTATAAAATAGAAGGTACAGCGAAAATTTTATATCACCTTATTCTCCAAACATTTATTATGCACGTTATTTACCCAACTCGTCTTTTACCCCTCTTCATTCTCTTTCTACATAAGCCTTCTCTTTTCAATATCAACTTCCACCAACCGCTTACAAAAAAGAAACTGATCGCCTATCACATCGACTGAACATTTGCCAAGACTTAAAAAAACCATCACATCATCGAGACACGAGAGCAATATTTCAGCTAGTATCGGATTTAAATTCCCGACTGGCACGCATAATCGCTGGATCTGACCAACTTTGAAGTAACTAACTTAATGTTATTCAAAACGTGTCACTACATTTATCCTAACAGGGAGATCAGGCACGACTTACTGACAAGCAACTCCTTATAAATCTTATATGCCACGTATACACTTGATAATAGTCCCGAGCCAAGTCCAAAAAGTTTTTGAGGATTTTGAAGGGAGTGAGGTGTCACGTTTGGGTGGGCCATTATTTTACTTAAGTATTTGACTTTGGGACTGAGCTAGCCATACACTGTGGATATATTTTAACCATCTACATAGTCCTCACCCGAAATAACGTAGCAAAAAATATATTGTAATTTAACAATGTAATACCCGTGTACATTTGCCAGAAAAATTCAAGAGTTCATTAAAGCCAGTAAAACCTTAAAAACTGTATCATTTTATCATCCATTTGCACCTCAACATGAACCCACAATAATATAAATAAAAATATTCTTTTGAATGAAACACGGAAGCCCACAATGAACAGACTTTTTCATTTTACATTTCTCATCTTCCGAACTCTAATGATCTTAAATGAAAAGGAGCCGATGTAACATTCATATTTAGGGTTCCGTATCGAAACTGTGCCAACGGGTCATTACAGGCTCCGCTGTCCGTCCATCTGTCACAGGGCTTTTATCTTACGAACCGTAATAGTGTGCACTACTATGGCAACAATTATTAATTTTAAAAAAAACTTAAGTATTAAAAAAAAAAGTTAAATACGATGGTAAGGAACGTGTGCGAGTCGGACTCGCACTTGGCCGCTTTTTTTTACGAACATCCTCTGAATGTTTCATCTCAATATGGCCGATCTATTATTTATACTTCAATGCTTTTGAATAAAATATACTTAGAGAATTCTTTTTAAGGTCAGATTTGGGAGCACCTGTGGCTTCAGGATCGAATGCTTCAGAAAGATGGAGTGGTTTCGAAATAAAACATGAAGTATAAAAGTTTTCAAAGAGCCTCAGACTGCGGATATTCTAAAAATGCTTTGATGTTTGGTCAAACTTCAACGTTTTAGAATGTGGCTTCAACGTAACAATATTTAGGTACTCGTATATGCATATTCCCATTTCCTTGTGTTCATTTTTTATTTTATACCATCGTATTTTAGTTTGTGAATAGTTTTAATGTTACTTTTTATCTAATTTATTAAGATAAATCATAAATATATCTAATTATAGAAAATAATATAGGAATATATACTAGATTCATAATATATTGGTAAATAAAGGAAAGGAGATGACCGATAACAGCCTTCGAATACGGGGACATGTGCGGGGTTACCGTTTTTAAACTAAGATTCAAAAATAAAGATCTAATTTATCATGGTTATATTATCCCGACTAAAGCCCAGTTTAAAATATTTGAAAAAACAGTATGTTAATTGCTTCCGCTTTTCTCTCAGATGCACTTCCACATTTTGACGTTCCATTGTATCCACAATATTTCGATAATAATCTACACATAGTATGGGAACAATAAATTAAAGACTAGCTATTTTCGATCAAATGAATTTTAATGACAAGGAATATATACCTAGGTTTTGCTTATAACTAATTTTACTTATTGATACGCCTACAAGTTAGATTAGGTTTTTATTGACAAGTGTGTGTAAGACCGAACACCATTTTTTTAAAATAATCACTGCGTAAATAGGAGTGTTATTTCTTTGACAATGCATCTGACATTAGTGGCAGATAGCAGACACCTGTGTAGGGAGGGACCAAAGCGGCAGCAATCTTTTTTTCATAAAATTGTTAATTCAATCGATTCAAGTCAAAGCATGAAAAATCGATTCACAAAAATTCGAGATTCAAATACATTTTTGAATTCAATTTCTATTTTACCATTTTGAACTTTGTCTAAAAATAATGTAGGTATTTAAAGTCAAGTAAATGTGAAGACTTATTTTGAAATAAACAGTCGTCATTTTATCATTTTTGTCATAAAAGAAGTGATGGATTTACGCACATAAACTGCCCAATATAATTCTTTACTGAAGCAAGATAATTGAGTGAAAAATATGGTTCTACGGTTGAGATTGTTATTTAATAAAAACAACACATCGATTTTAGTGTTTTAAGTTCGAGAAAACATCAATCGATTATTGATCACAAATCACCATTCACCATTCCTATTTGCACATCCGATCTTGGCGTCACGTTAGGTTTCATTGCAGTTCCCGACCCACGTTTTGTTTACGCGTTCGTTGTGTACTGTGCGATTATTGTGCTCTATTTCTAACGACCATTGCTATTCTTTACGGAGTGACATCTTCGAAACCCGATTACCATAAGTATTAATAAAGGATTCATCTATCTTTTTCCACGATTCGTTTATATATGATGACGTGCCTAAGCTGTGGCATATCAGTAAAGCAGATTCAAAGGCATATCAACGCTAACCCCTGCAAGTAAACTTGCCCGATGGTTCAATCAGGTATGTACCTATACTACATTGAAATAATATTATTTAGTAACAAGATAGATATAAAGTCTGACAGCGGTTCGATCACATATGAGCCAGCAATACTTAACAAAGCAGCGTTTATTTAGTGGTTTACAAGACTCAAGTCTATGAATACTCAATCTATTCATAGAATCTATTATGTTTATTGCTACACATAGGTGGATAGGATAGTGACTATAAGTCAAATACACGCACAAGTCTGTAGTTTCATAAAATTCCATCGAATAGGTATTTTCACAGTTAAATATACAAAACAAAAATGATATTTATATTTTTCAGCTGCCATTAGATGCATATATTTGTCACCCCTGTTTCAAGATATGTGATTATAATCAGTCTGTAGGTGGATGACCAATGATCAACATTATAATAGTATTTTAAAATATATATTAAAGTCATTCTATTTTCAGGATGTGGCAACAATCTATGCGTGTCGGGCCTGTTGGACTCTAGCGAATCGTCCGTTACTTCAGGAATCATCAAGGTGCTTACAAGAGAATGTGGCGCCAGCCATGCCGTCTAATTGTTCTTTGTGTAAATTGCCCTTCTTTCCTACATATTTTTTTATATTTATGAATATTAAAATAATTCAGTCTTTCAAATAATAGTTTTATTATTCAGTGTAATCCTTTTATTTTCCGAGCCACGTAAAGCCTAGGTGTAGTCAATAGCTAACTGTAGCTTGTAATTGGGTTGACTCTACCAACGCGAAGTACCAACAATATGTTGCTGCGCTTCGAATGGTGAGTGAAAGAACTGGAAGCCCAGGGTCTGGAGTGAGAAAAGGGAGGCAACGCATTCGCAATAACGCCAATAACCCTGGTGTTATGGATATCACCGGACGGTGGTGATTGCTTAACATCAGGTGACTCGTATGCTCATTTGCCCCCTTGATGGTATAAAAAAAAACCTAGCGCCTCGAGGGCCTGTCGAATAGTAGAAAATCATTCCTCGATAAACACAACGCCTAGCGCCATCTCATATCGAAAAGCAGAGTTATTTTTTCAAAACTTATCTTTATTTTTCTGTTTCCTGACCTTTTAGAGTTTTGAAACTTTTTTATCTGTAAAATATAGAATACAACAATTCTAGAAATAAAACAATATTTGCAACCTAGCGCCTCGATGGCGTGTCGAATACTAGAAAATTATTCTTAAACTCGTTAAACACAACGCCTAGCGCCATCTCATATCGAAAAGCAGAGTTATTTTTTCAAAACTTATTATTATATTTCTCAGTTTCCTGACCTTTTAGAGTTGTAAAACTTTTTTATCTGTAAAATATAGAATACAACAATTCTAGAAATAAAACAATATTTGCTGCACATTGATTTTGAAACCTAGGCAGGCGCCCCTAGCCCCACTGGTCATGTCCTTTATTGTCACCTACGATTACAATACTAACCTACTAAATTGTATTGTCTATGCTTTGATAGCTGGTTCAGTTTTCATCGATATTATACAGAGCACTTTTATTGACATCCTCACTAGTAAGGTGACAAGTCTAGATTTCGTCCCACATTTATAAAATACTGATATTTATTCAGCTTCATCTGATTAGACTGCAAGACTTGCTAAAAGGCCAGCATTTCTCTAATGATAAGTGACAGGTTCCAATACCATAATTTAAATTACGATGAAGCAAGTTCCGCTATGAAATCCACCAGGCAATAATAAATTCTAATCGTAAACGTGAGTTTTGCTTCGAAAGGCGAAGATTACGCCATCTTGCGCTTTGAACACGAAACGGCAATGCAACCAGAATAGGATTGAAATATGAAGTTCAGGATCTTTGATAAAAGAAAAAGGAGAAATAAATTATCGTAGGTCCAACACAATATGATAAAACTGTAAAATAAAATATTATATAAAAAGAATATTACCTTACTATGAAAGAAAAAAGAAAGAAAAATGAAAGAAATAACATACATTTATTTAATACAGCTACATACTAAAAGACACATAATATAATATACGAAGGACAAAAAAAAAAAAATTGAATCTGATGTGCTAGTGCGATGTAAGAAATTAGCAGAAAAGTGTGCCTCACGGCTGCGCCAACAGGCCCAGTTCAGCAAAAACTGCCAGACAACTAGTGCCTCACGCTGGTTTTCAACTGGGACTTGAAGTGTCAAGTGACGGATGTAAATGAGCCTTAGTTTACATAGAAATCAAGCAAAGCCATATCATTGTATTATTATAGGTATGTATTTTTTATTTTTAACATTACATAACATAACATCACGCATGATATCCCGAAGGGTTTGGAAGAGGTGTACCTACCTATCATCCACATTTCGCTAGTTATGTTTAAGTCCCACGTAATACGGGGCGAGCATTGCCATCGACATATAAGATTTTTCACAGTTTCAAAAGGTTCCTATAAATAAAAGCGCGGATTTCACAAAAACTCTGCGTTTACGATATTTCCCGAGTATCTAGATTTCTCGATAGTGTTTACATATTCCAGTATTGGCACGTTTGCGTAGAAAGGACTTTCTTTGAAGCGGTGAAAGCGAGTAAAGTTTGCGCCTTAGCTTTCTGCGCCTATCGTCGATAGATATTTATCCACAGTCTAGACGCGCTTTGTGGGTCGACCCGTAGGTAAAGGTTTTATATATTTTTCAAGAAATAGATTATTTTCTCCGAATAATAAGCATGATAGAATATGTAACATACAGTCTAAACACTTTTACACGAAAAAGACAGAAAAACAAAAGTTTTAATTAATAAGTCACCTATCACAAATTGTATAGTCACCAGACACTAATTTTATAGTCATCGATTTACCTTATCATAAACAAAATCTCATTGTTTGAAAAAAGATACGATGACATGCTAATGTGACTCAAAAATTCCAAAAAGAAGAACCTCACTAAATTAAACCATCACTACAATGCCAAACGAACATTCTCAACCTACTACCGCGTACCAAGCTAGAAGAACCAAAAAAAGTTAGCCTAACAAAACGATATAATGGCATCGCAATCGTGCCACATCCATCAAACTCTCAAGTCGGTCAGGTATGCTGTGCGAGGTACACACCGACGCACTTGTCCGATGCAAGAAAGAAATAAATAAAGAAAGTACTAGATAGCTACAGGTAAAGTAGACTTAATTTTAGTATAAAGAAGGTAAAACGTAATTTAGAGAAGTAAACAAGTACAGAGAGACAGGTAAAGAAAAGTAATCAATAGAAACACTTACCAATCTAGAGATAACTAGCTTCTGCCCGCGACTTTGTCCGCATGAAATTTTGCCCCCGACCCACTGCGTCGCATCCTATCGCCCGCCCGTGCTATTACTTCGTTTGCGCTTAGCGTTCTTTCTGACTTTTTTCATTTTGCTCGGTTCCTAATGTTCGTAGAATGATGTTACATAGCCTATGACCTTCCTCAAGAATTAGGCTACCAAATGCAAAAAGAATTTTTAAATCCGACTGGTAGTTCCGGAGATTACCCCCTATATACAAACTAACGAACAAACAAATTTTACCTCTTTATAATATTAGTATAGATGAAGGATTATTCTTATTTTTTTGGCCAGATTGTTTTTCACAATAAAACATAAGAAAAAAAAGAATGAGTGTAAAATAAAACACGAGAAAAGAAAATACTACAATTATCTTTATCAAAAATCCATAAAATAATACAGAACGCCATAATATTTCCATAATGACTAATCCAGTTTCTAATGAAGCTAATCAAACCCCAAAGAATCACACTCAGAAATAAGCGTTGTAGATGTTCTGGCATAAAACTTGCCAAGTTGTAGAAATTAACTAAGAAGAACTTTCCCGCCCTGAACAAGCTAAAACTTAGTAGGAAACGAAGCAATTTATCGGTCGATGGTCTAATTGCAAATAAATCTTTACAAGACCGACTACAAGTTGGAAATATGCACGTAATCGATATTTAACTTCAGTACTTGATATCGTTTTGCGAGAGGTCCGTTTAGTAGCTGCTAGAGACAATTTCAACGAAATTTCTAGATCAATCTCCAATCCATGTTAATTTTTGCTAATGGCTCCTTTGAAAAATAAATTATTCAAAGGGAGAGGTCATTGGCTGGCATTGGGATGTAAGGTCCAAGTAACAAAATGTAAATACTTACAATCGGTCCCTCAAAAAATATTCATATTTCATTATTATAATCGCTATTTCATTGGGATGCATAATGGTAATGACTATAATTAATAAAACAATCAGTCAATCAAAAATAATAGTTAGTAATAATCCAAGAATCATACGTCAGCGCTTATAATTTCTATATCAAAGCTGAATTATTTGCGCTACGACCTTCAACTCGTGTGTACTCAGCGCAATGTCTAAGAAAAGAGAGCGTGCACTCCGATCAATGTATAAAGTATTTGGAGCAAGCGTTATCAAGTGCTATCATAGTATACTTCTTTTTCTAATTAGAATGCGGCATAAAAGTGATAAGTATGAAGTTCGAACTTTAAAAGTTTAAATCGATGTGTTGTGATTATTAGAGATAGATTGATTGGTTGAAAAAGACATGTTGAGCTGATCCCAAATAAACTGGAATATGGATGATAATGATGATGATTTCAATGCAAGATAAATACTAACACGCACCCAGATTTTGAAATTAAACTGAAACGTTTAGACTGATAAAAAAAATCTGTACAAATATGACGCACATTATTATATAGGCTATGTTACTTGGTGATGATATGACATTCTACTCGTCACAGATTTTTTTAAATCGATCCAGCAGTTTTTGAGTTTATTCATTACAAACAAAATTAAGTAAAAATGTTTTCTCTTTATAATATTAGTGTAGTGTAGACTATACAATACGTTGAGATAAATTGAATTTTGAATTGGGGGTCAAAATCCTTAAAATGAGTTCCTCTCTCGAAATTTTCTAATGAATAGACCCAGACTAAAAGGTTCAATGTTCATAACAAACAATTTCCTCTTAGTACCATAATCTATTCACAAATGTCTCCACAATTATGTCTAAGAATTCAAAGCATTGTAACTAAACCTACCAGTAGTTTTACTATTTATATTGCACATAATATTTTACGTGAACTTAAAATGAAAATACGCAAAAGCTAGGTCAAATAACAGGCTGTGCGAAAACAAGTATTGGCAACGCTTAAAACCATGTATGGCAACATCGTGCTGTTCTAAGCAGTTGTTGGAAAAATCGAATAAGGGAAACGGAGTATTTTTACCTGGCACTTTTACGACAGCTAGTTCTGGAAATACTGTTCCTACTCTCTGAGCTATCATTATCGTTAGTGTCCGTCCAATGCTTAGTGGTTAGGTACAATATTGCTTTCACAGAAATGTAAAGTGATACTTCATAGTTATGTTGCTGACAGAAGTCAAGGATGATGAAGAAATTTTTAGAATCTGCTACAATACTAAAATAATGATCTGCTAACTCAAGAAAATCCTTAGCCTTCCAACAAGCATTAGAAGAAATAAAAATTGTCTGGCTGTAATGATTTCGAAAATTCTCACCATTTTCGCAATATCTTACGACTGAGACCAAGAATGATTGGATTAATATTCATAACTTGTATTTTCACTTTGGCGGATACAATAAATATCCAGAGTATCTTACTAATTGCTGTCTATGGATAAAATAATTTCCCTTTAATAAATTTCATTGGAAGTTAAATTTCCGAAATAAGTATCTCCAACGTAAATTAAAATTTTAGCCGCCCAAGCTTGAATTTCCAGAAAGTTTTGTGTCAAAGATAAATTCGAAGTAATCAGGGAGAGTGTTAGTCATTCAAGATATTTATAGAAAATGAAATTCGAGAGGAGTGCAAAAATATTGGTAGGTAATTGGAACGACCTAATACTATATATTTAATACATATAATAATATATTAGGTATATTATATGAATATATATTATATTATATATTCATATAATACATGCATACATATATTATATTATATATTATTATACTTACTTTTAATATGAAACAGCTTTAAAAGAGACGTTTGAAATAGAAGACTTAATATCTAGGTATAATCAGATGCTTATTTTCCCGCGCAAGTCGTGTTAATTATAAATTCAATTCACCATGTGTGCAAAACCTGGTTTTTAATTAGTTCGTTGGCGTTAATTACGTCTTGTTGATAATGATTAACGCAATAAGCGTGTATTTGATATATTGATGGTGAAAATAGAATCTAATAGGATCTTCACAAGCTTACTAGAAGACAGTTTTAAAAAGATGGTAAATAAGATGTGATAAGTCTATTTCTATAATAATATCTAGTTTAGAGAGCAAAGAAAAATAATACGAATAGAAACACTCTTTCAAGGCAAAATACATTTTTCATTTACTCACATGTGAAAATAATTCCTCGATTTTTTGCAAAGTCCACCAACTTATGTTTGACTTTTTTGCAAACCTTTTTCCTTCGTCACTTTATTTTTATGTTCAGTAAGTATCAAAGAACTGTCATTGATCGTTACTGTCTCAATTATAACTGTAAAAATAAAATGGTCAATTTGATGGTCTCACGATGCGTGGGTTGAGATCTGTTCGACTGTACTTTGAGTTGTATTTTGGTTTATAACATTATAGTTTATATCATTGGCTTTTCCGGCTTTCTTTATTACTTTAAAATGTTGGTCTCCAACATTCTTCCTATTCCTTCCTAGATAGTTTTCTGCAACAATTATATAGTGGGTAATTGGTCTGCAAAACTTTCATGGAACGAGTGTAATAAAACCCAACTTTTCCAGCCAGCTCTTTTTAATGTTG
Source organism: Eupsilia transversa (assembly GCA_914767815.1). Classification (NCBI taxonomy): domain Eukaryota; kingdom Metazoa; phylum Arthropoda; class Insecta; order Lepidoptera; family Noctuidae; genus Eupsilia; species Eupsilia transversa. Next base: position 11,481,677 of record OU611891.1, read on the forward strand.
AGTTTTAGAACAAAAAGTTTAAAAAGAATGACTCCTTTTCAATTTGAATTTGAACAGCGAATGAAAGTTTATTGGCCACTGAATGAGCCGGACTTTCTAGTTTTATGTTTTCATTCATAGTCATTTTATGATTACTTAAACTATGAACCTCTATTAGAAACCCATTGACTAAACTCAAATTATCTATTGTTTCATTAACGCGTGCAGCATTGTCTTCCCCTCCAAAATGATTATCAACGCTTGCTTGTACACAAATAAAAAAACTGATTTCCTAACAAAAAAGCTCAAACTCAATCACAAACAATACTCCATTGTTATAATGAATTGTTTTGTTGCTTGTTCAACATAAAACCGCCTGATCATTGTTATCATTTATTCCACCCACATCGTTTTTTAAATAAATTAAATCAATTAGTTGTTCAATTGTTTCCTCATCATCTATTACAAACATTACTTTCAATCTATTTCAATATTTAACAGTCGCTTCAATTCCTTCAACACTTTACAGGACTAATCATCGTAAAGTTTTATGCTTTCAAAGCATCGTTTCCCCGGTAATATCATGTTCCACTGAACGTTAAAGTCATAACATTTCGCTGAAACTAAATCATCGCACGTTTCCGTTACCGTTTGTAATACACGTTCCATTAAAGCGACGTCGGCAGACGGCAACATAGCTTTAATAACGTCTGTCATACACACATGTTTACTTTTGCCAATCAAACAGATCTAACTGCATTAGGCACATCCGCCTATCGTGAGTATTGCAACATCGTAACTGACCATCAAACGACACAACACTTGCACAATATACTCCGCTGTCGTCCACACTTAGTCTCACAACACTAGGAATCCTTTTATTCAGGGTTTGTGGGGCGCACTATCTAGGAACAAACATCCCTATACAAACAAGCCGGACCGTTGCGATGTTTCGAACGCGGGAACGGCGGCCGGCAGCGATGCAGCTCCTCCGACGGCCGGTAAGCGACTGGCTGAAATCATGTTTAGCTGTGAGCCACACCGGCTATTGCATCCGAGCACAAACGACAACGGCCGAATGTAATTTTGAGGTGTAAACGGGATAGGTGAGAGATTGTAGGGAGTAGAGTGAGACGGACGCACAGGTGGGGTGGGAAATGGCTGCATCAGAGTGTAGGGGTTTTGTCTATGCAGGTTGGAGATTTAGAGTGCATTCGACCGAGAGGCGCCGACGACTGGAGACGCCTGGGGCGTCAGAAACCCTATCATTTTGTAACATTAATGGATTGATGTCTTCACTGGCCCGAATTGCGGCCAATTTTATTTAATTGTTGAAGACGATAAAGCAATTTTATGATAAATTGGTTTGGAATTGAGATAATTGTTTTATGTGGGCTGTAACTAGCTGAAGTGCGGTACAATTTTGGCTTTATTTGACTGATGAAAAAACGTGATCTGGTAAATATAAGTGAGTGATCATTTTATTGTTAAAAGGTCTCTTTTGATAATCCTGAGACTAACAGAAAATAATGGAGTATCACTAGTAAAGTTTTCCGCCACAGCTGAGACGCTATTAATGGGAAATTGATTACCGATAACCGTGTGACCATAAACTTATGACCTTTCGGTGACCACAGAACTAACTAACGATGGCTACTGTAACTGCTATAAATTATGCAATCTGATGTTATTTCAGTATTTTCCGCTAGAGCCTACAAAAGCTTATATTTTTAGAAAATTTGACCACAAGAAGGCCAAAGTCAATGTAGATTAAAGTTTAGGCAGGAGGTTATGTCCTAGAGAGTCATTAGAGAGGCCATACTTTTACAATACCAATAATAAAATCCAAAGTTGTGCTACACTTGTTCTGGCCGGCAGCAGTCCACCAAACTGAACAACTGTTTCCATGAGACTCAAATCGTTATTTAACAAAACATACCATTCTGATACATGCTGTTGGTATATGCGACGATGCACTCCTAACTTTAGCTTAATTTTTTTTTATTTATCTCAAATTCTTGAACCAAAGACTCTGCAGACAATTTTGTTTTTCCTTTTTTTATAGATGGCGTTAATCTAGACGGAAAAACTTAAATATCATTCTTATTACAGGTACATTTACTTTATACGTAGGTATGTCATCATATTGTTATTTTGACATCACCTACTTACATTTTCCAATAGTTCCTGTGCTTATCCGTTTCAGAACACATACAAGTGCGTATGATATTCAGGTAGCGCGAGTGATTTGCATGGACGTGGCTCGTATAGATTTTACGTAAAAGTGTGGAACTAGTGCCAGGGTATAGACGTGTTGACGGGTTCTCTGCCTGCGTGTACCACGTTCGAGTAGGGGATGAAAATAAATTGGGATTTGCATGGCTAAATAAGTGTATAATGTGCAGTTTATTAGCTTTGAGTATTGCGTATTGAAGACATAGGAATTCATTCTTATGACAGTGTGGAAAATCAATCATAACAAATTAAAATAAAAAAAATAAATAACCCCGACACAATTCCAGGTGATGCTGCAGTATCGGTTCAAGGTTACTATGTTCTTCTAATATCATTGAAGTAACAGAATACTACATTTCGAATCGATCAGACCTTTGGAAGATGCGCACATCCCATCATCAACTAGAAAAGAGCTGATAGTCTTCAAACGGCTGAACCGGTTTTCTTGAATTGTAGCTAAAACATTCGCGATCAAGACACCTTTCAAACAAAAAAATAATAATCAAAATCGGTTCTGCCGTTTAGGAGCTACGAGGGAACAGACCGATACACAGATATACACGTCAAATTTATAACAACCCTCTTTTTCCGGGGGGTTAAAAAGGTGTATGAGTGTCGGAAAAGGAAACTAAGAGTTTTCTTATAAAGATAATAATAATATGCAGTAAGTAACGTCTATTTTTCGGATGTTATCTTACAAACTGCTAATCATAAATTCATCTGCCATGGTGGTACAAATCAATTACTTTTTACTTTTGATAGAGGCTCGTAGACTTTTTATTAGGGGCTCGTGCTAAGTCAACAGTAGCACGAAACGATCTTCAAGGTTAAGCAACGCAACCGAGGTCGGTCTGTGAATGGGTAACCATCTATTACTTATCGAAGCCCTCCGTGCCTCGGAAAGTACGTTAAGCAGTTGGTCCCGGCTGCCATTCGTAGTTCTTTGGAATACGGGGTTTTCATTCGGATTGGCTAAAGTTGTAGTGACAACCATTTGGGTTAAATAGGTTTTTATTATTTTATTCGACCTTTATATAGATTCCTTTATATTTTGTGAATGTGAGAACGTTGTAGGCACAACAGACTGTCGATTTGCAGACTATTTTCTATTTTTATTTTTTTTAAGTATCTTGTTGACAGGCCTACGCTGTCCTCTCATACCTATTCAAACTGTACATTTTTTAAAGCATTGTAAAACCCATTTATTTTTAAAAGAGTAACCGTGGAGTTTCTTGCCGGCTCTTCTCCATAGGAAACGACCAATTGGAACCGTGCACCTAGATTCTGACGTTTCATAAGTGCCCATGTAGGTTTATGTGAAATAAAATATTTTGATTTGATTTGATTTGATTTGACAGTCTTTACTGGAAGTCAGCCCGAAGGTCTAACAACCAGTTTTGTCAATATCGTGTTACCCAGTAACTGGGTTGTGGAGGTCAGATAGGAAGCCGCTCCATGTAAAACACTGGTATTCAGCTGCATCCGGTTACAATGGAAGCCGACCCCAACATAGTTGGGAAAAGTCAGGCAGGTTGATTGTCTTTTTGTGATACGAGTTCGTTGGAATATTCGTATTTAACATTGAAAGAAATATTTAAACTCAATAGAAATCACACAAAATGAAATATTGCCATAATAGGGTACCTATAACGTTACAAGGTTCTTTTGGCGCGCGGCCAAAAGGGGAACTAACACCGCCATCATTTGTTTTGTCGATACAATTTCTGTCACAATTTCACAAATGTTTAAGAACAACGCCCCCCTGTCAATGTCATTCAGGCGCCAAATGGTTCTGGTAGTATTTGATAAAATGGGAGCAAATAGGAAAAAAAGCGGAAGAGGAAGTATAGGAAATTGTCTATCTATAGAGTGAGAACCATCCTCTACAATCTATGAACTAATAATTAGACTAAAAACTAGTATCATGTATGTTTCATCATATTCTACCACCACCGATCGACGTCATAACGTCAACGCCAGCTGTCGCTGAAAACCAGCGCTGGGGCTCTGTCTCACATAGCGTCACAGCATAATGCTGAGCGATGGTGAGCGATGATCCGTTTACCGAGGATGTGATGCATATTTTCCCCCAACTTTCACATTTTTATGTTCTTTCTTGGCGTCATGTTTATCGCAAATAAACGTATTTTCTTTCCTTCTCACTTTCCTATCTTCCTCCTACCATCCTACCTATGACATACAGAGTACCTAAACTTGACAGTCAAACTTTTTCACATTCTCCCACTTCATCTAAAGTAGGTACTGGCTTTATTATATTCTTCGAAGCTGCAGCATTTGTTTCTTTCAAGTATTTATAGCTTACCCTTACAACAGCCATTCAAAATAGGTCCACGTTCGAAGCAATTAGCGTACTTGTCTTTAAGAATATTTACGAGGTGTCGGTCTGTCTGTCCCAAGATATATCGTAAGTGAAGTGACCATCACCACGATATACGAGACGGGCTGTTTTGTGAAGTATTCAGGCTATTAGAGAAATGGGTTTATGCATAATAAAAGGTTTATACTGGTTAGTAGTTAGGTAGGTGGATCATAAGTTCACTCCGGCTGGCGGGTTCGCTTCGCAACTGTAGTGCTATTCTGTAAAAATCTAACGTTGAAAATATAGGTGAAGTGAGCTTTCAATAGTGTCAATCTCTAGTATTAGGATCGAATGACAGCTCACTTGAAGCTCACTTCACCTCAGTTTTCACGGTGAGGTTTTTACAGAATCGAGCGGCAGGAATGTGGATTGTGAACATTGCTGGCAAAATTAAAAACTGACGATTTGACATCTACCAACCCGCTATTGGCCCGCATGGTGGATTACGGCCCACTCCTTCTCACAAAGAGGAGGTCTGTGACCCAACAGCATTATATGCTAATTAAAAAAGTGGCCACTGGCTTCTTCTTCACTGGATCTATAAATATCTATTTCTTACCTTGTCATAGGATAGCTAAAGATAGCGCAAAAGTTCTATTAATGTTATTACAACGTTGATATCACCGTATCTTTCAGTATCATACAAGGAGTAATACAGTAACATTATGGCCTATCACTTTGCATCTTCCCATACAATCTTTAACATTAAACAACGGTTTTATTCAACCATCGCGCTTAACAGCTTACAGGGTGAGTAGGACAAGAAAATAATGTACGAAAAAATTTAACATTACCAAGTGTTGCAATAAAAACTCAATTCTTATGCTACAAAGTGTTGAACATGGTTGTAATGTTGAATGGTCACAGTGAGAGCGAGATAAGAATAATATGCATAATATGATGTGTAACATCTGACATCTTGGCTGACTTATATATGATATAAACAATATTCATCACCTTCACCTTCACCTTCACCATCACCATCATCATCATCATCATCATCACCATCACCATCACCATCACCATCACCATCGTCATCGTCATCACCATCACCATCACCATCATCATCAGCATCATCCTGTTTAAAACCTCTCGGAAAATGGGTTGGTACCATCTGACAGCGAACTCTAGCACCGCCCACTGTCATTGGTCAAATCAAATAGCTCGCGCTTCCCCGGATTCCTGTAACATAATTCCGTCCCTTTTCACGAAATCACTTCCACAGATTGCAGGAAAGCGAGACGAAGGATTCGCAGGAAAGCAAGAGGAGAGATTTTGTCAGATCTTCTGTTTCACAATAACGTTGACAATTTACGATCAATCTCCACCCGGTCTGTTCAATCAAGATCTCACCATGAAAACCTCGGTTAAGAGAGCTTTAAGTGAACTGTCATGCCACCTGGAGGTCAATTCTAGTACTTAAAAAACGTTCACATTCAAGTCGCATTCAGTCAAACTTGTCAAAATTGTTGGTAAATTGATTGTATTTTTGACAGATTGCGAATGAGATGCAAATGCGAACGTTCTTAAAAATACGGGAATTGCCCCTCTGATGATTGTCACTGTTGAGAGTTCCTTTAAAGTTCACTTCACCTACATTTTTTACAGAATAGATCGGCTGGTCTCTTCATGCGGTTAGGCTGGAAGCTGACCCCAACGTAGTAGGGAAAAGGCCAAGCAGATTGATTGGGATCGGCTGATCTCTGTTCGCACAGAGATTTATTTATTTACTATTACCACTTACATTGGTTATTACAGGTCGAATGAGCATCAATCTTGACTTGCTACATTAAACCACAGCAGTTTGCTCTCGATAATTCTGATCACCCGTCACCACACAACCTCATCACCTGCATAGCCTTTACCCAACTATTTTGGGATCGGCTCCCAGTCTAACTGAATGCAGCTGAATACCACGACTGCCTATCTGACCTCCACAACCCAGTTACTGGGTAACATGTACCCTTTGGTAAGACTGGTTCTCAGACTTTCGGGCTTCTGACGACCCGTAACGACTGTTAAAGATTCACGAAAGACAGGCGAGACCACTTAACGTGCTTTCTGAGGCACGGAGGGGTCTTGGTATGTAAAGATGGTCACCCATCCGCGGACCAACCGTGGCAAGCGTAGCTTAACCTGATCGATCGACCCGTGCGGCTGTTATTACTTAGCCACAAGCCCTTCACCCCACCTATACCTGATTCTAAAGCAACAATCTGGTGTTGAACTATCAGGTCCTCAAACCGTTGGCCGAGGTTAAAAATCTCGCATGCTCTGCCAACATTCGACAAATCTCTATCACTGACACCAAACCTTCCCCGCCCACGTTCCAATACAGTGCTGCGTCGATGTTTGCACGCTCCCCGGTTCGTGGGCGCGATCCTGATTTTATTGCCGAACGCTCTTACTTATGCAGTTCATTTTATTTCCCCGTTAAAGTATGTCTGTCTCGTCGTCAGTCTCGTATGTAGTGCTTGATTAGAAGTGGGATTTTTTTGGGATATAGGTATTGTTGTATTTTTTGTAACTGGATTTGAATAACCTGGTATTTGAAAGAAGCTGTGTAATATTATGGATACTTTTAAAAACTGAAACGTCACGCCTACAAAATGAAAGGTTACGGAGATTTCAACTTTTTTCTTCTTCTGTAAATAGGTTTGTGCAAACACTTTTACACGTCAGTAATATTTTAAGAACTAGATAAGGTCGGTGTTTCCTATCTGATTACTCTGAGAAGACAGGCCAAAACAAACTCAGAGGTCACTGTCTCTTTTAAAGTCCAGACATAATATTTACCACCAGTTACATGTACATAATTCATCATCAGCCTATATCTATCTAAATATATCAAATTAAAAAAGCAGCTTGGTACTGAGAATTTTTTGGTCCAAAACCCACTAACACATCCGGATCGGAGGATTGAACCAGTACTCCTCATAGGTCACGATTGTGACCACTAGACCAACAGGGCAAAACCACATGTTTTCTATGCATAATACTTCAAAAATAACTGCTAGGCAAAAGGAGTATATACCCAAGGATAGTAGCAGGTGGCGTTCAGTAGTTTCTGCCTATCCCCATGGGAAGAAGGCGTGAGTTTATGTATGTGTGTGTATGTAACTGCTAGTCCTACAAACGGCTTATTGGTGATTCGCAAGAATTTACTTGCCCGAAACTGTTAGTTAATTTATTTGTAGGCGAATCGATTTCTGGAGTCGTCGATTTACCTAAAAAATAAATGAACTTCGTGCGAATCACCTCAAGAAAAAATTATATTATTTAAAAGTGTCTATTCACCCGTTTCGGGCGAGTAAATTCGGGCAAATCACCAATAAGCCCTACAAACAGTAGAGCATCACGAGCAATTACTTAATTAAATTAGGTTACGAAATATTTCCATCACTACCAAGTATTACGTAATAACTATTATTTATGTTCGTAATGGTCCACTATTTGTATGAAAAATATTTTCCATCATAATAAAATGCTTTTTAATAATCGGAACCTGAAATGCAGCGAATAATAGAAAAATATAAGATCTTTGAAGCAGAACATTCACAGAAATTGTTTTCAAATGAAACCTGATTTTCTTTCTATTTTATTCAAGAGTTCCATGAATATTACGTGTTTCAGAAACGGTATTTTAATGATTTTACTTCTTATTTCATGTACGTTGTACTGGCTTCTGTCCGCGACTTCGATCGCGTGAAAGTTTAATTGTTCTTACGAGAACTTCCAATCGCAAGTAAATATCAACGAGGCATCTATTACTCAGTATTATCCGGGGTCTGTAATTACAGCAACCCCAGGATTCCCATTACCATCCTGTCATAAGTATTGGTACAGTTTTTACGTACAAATGTACTGTATGACACATTGTAACAGCTTCGTTCATAACTTCCGTCAGTCGTAAACATCATAGCGTCGTGTGCCATAGGAGACAGCGGGCTTGGTAGTAAAAAGTTTATTATTAGTTCTAGAGATTGTGGCGTGGTAAGTGATGGATTATATTTCTAGGAAAATCTTTGCTAATTTGTTAGCCAGAAACTTCGTAGTGTCTTTGTCAGTTTTAGGATTGAAAATGCTTTTTCTTACGCTTCAGTTGGGTACCTGTTTTAACGAAATGTGCGACCGGGGGCTAGCTTCCTCAATGATTAAGATACAGAAAACATAATGGTTATATTAAAAGATGTGTTACTTACTGTAAGGTCAAAAATAATGTCTTTTGTTTTTTTGTAAATTGTTTCATTTTTGTTTTTTTGTTAAAAAAAAACGCAATTTTTACCTTTTCTTTTGGAACTTTTATCTCACAAGCCTTTATTCCATGTGATATTAGCTTTATTCCTCTAAGGTATTGTTACTCATGGGACCTATTTTATTCCCCTTAGATGTCCTCACATGTGTGGAAATGCAAGATACTCAAAACCGCTTACATTCTATTACTTAAACCACATCCAGATAATGTCGGAAGTCCGTTGTTTATGGGCTCGACTGTCCACGCATAGGCACGAGCGTGATATTACGACTAAATGACTAAATGGCTATATAACTATTGTTTATATACCGTTTACATAGCTGCGAGTGTCGTGCTGTGGATACTGAATGGAGGCAGGTTTTTGACGTTAATAGCGCTTCTGTTCTGAAGTTCTTTGCCAGACGGCAGCTGGAAGATCAGCGCATTGTGACACACTTTTTTTCAGAATTCGAAACTCCGAATCCATTGCTTCATACGCTTGAAAAATTCTTCTGCTCGACAACGTAAATAACGCAATGAATGTTGTCGAATTGCAATTGTTAGTGTATTACACAATTACGTCGCTAGTGGGTAATTATGAAACTTTAATTATTTGGCAAGTACAAGAGTCACTATTTTTAATTTGGATATCATCAGTATCAATAATTAAAAAAGCTTCCGGTGAAAGAAAACAATTTGGACTCCAAAATTACAAATACAAAGTACTCAATTCTTTATTGCCTTCCATAATGTATTACATAGATGATAATATTATAACAAAGTAAAAGATCAATATGTCGGGCACAGCATAATTGAAGAGAGGAAGAGGGCTATGCAGCAATTCAAGTAAGCCAGCCTGGTGATCAATAGTAATTCTTTCCCCGCATAGGTCAATATTGAGGCTTGTATAGGTAGTATTAAAGGTCCCAATTACTAGTTAAAAAAAAAACACATCACAAACAAGTTATTCCTGGATGGCATGCTATGGTAATAATGTATGACCACTCGATTGGAAGTACTTTTGTAGATCATCTTATTTCAGAAGGACGTTTACCCTTGCATGGTTCATGCTGCTCGTTTGATTTTCAGGTCAGCCAGAATAAATGTAGCGTTTTGCATTGGAGCATTCTTTGATCCTACTTGGACAACTGCCAGATTTCTATAAAATTTAATTCACAAAGCGGCGAAAATTTGGCGACTTCCATAATCTAGAAAGTTGGGCAAAACTTACTTAAAAATGCACTTCTTATTTAATAAACTTCGGTATACTTTTATTAAATTAAAACTCTATAACCTCTCGGCAGTCGCTGTCATTTTTGCGAATTTGCAAATATTGCCACGCCCCTTTTGAGTGTTCCCGTAACCCGATATCCCGAGGGACCATTAAAATAAAGAAAGACAGAAAAATATTTTATTTGGGACACGCACAGGAACAACTTGAGAACTTGGGAACTTGAACTGAGGTCATAAATACACATCCATCAAACCAGGGACCGAAAACCGTTATAAATTACGGTACAGGTATTGAAGAATTTTGGTTACTTCTACGACTAAGGTTGCTGCTATCTGGGTCACCGAAGAAGGAGAAACATGTTACCTCTTTCAGGTTACTGTTTTAATACCGGTTACACATATACATGCGATGCGCACCCTTTGACTAATGCCGACGGCACCTGTTTAACAGAGGTAATTAATTTTATTTCGGTAATCGGTATTAAAACAGGTTGTATTAAAAATAATTGTAAAAAATATAAAATTGTTTAAAAATAAAAAATAAAAAACTTTGAAAATAAAATGTGAAACGCCGGTATTAAGCTGCATTCGGTTAGACTGAAAGCCGACCTCAACATAGTTGGGAAAAGGCTAGGTGGATAATAATAATGATTATAAAAGGTTTTGACGAATACCAGCAAGATAGTTAATTGATACAGGCGTGACTTGGCGGAAATCCATTATAAAATACAATAGACGTAGATATATGTAGACGATTGACTTGTCGCGAACCCCCGAACACGACGCGTTATCATGCCGAGCGCTGGTCGCTGAGACAAATCAATCGTCATCCTGAGGATGCCTCGTTGAGAGGTGAAACACGTGTCGATTTCTTACAGGGTTTTTTAAGACTTTTTAAGAATAATTAGGCGGAATAGGTTACTAAATATATCTACGTCTATTGTATTTTTTTAATACCAGCAAACAACTGTAAAACCTCTATAGCAGGTGCGACAACTTTTTTTTTACGCAATCCATGTATTTAGGATACAACTATACGTGAGTTCATAATCCAGCTTCATCACGTGTTCACTATGCGATCCAGTCCTTACAAGGTACAGCAGCACTGATTAATTCATGAACCTTTTCAGAGAAACCGACGTGCGTCCAAACGAAAATATCCAAACAGTTAACTAATTCCTAAGGGACAACACGCAATTAGTGATGTTAAATGCAATCTATCGATACTGATTTTTTTCTTCTTCAAATTAGTTAAACATCGATTAATTGTAATGTTTTGGTTCAGACTAAAACATTTAATGTGTAATGTAGTCGAAGGTCATCGTGTCCTGACCTCCTCATAATCAGAGGTCCTCTAACAAATATTCTATGAGTAAGCTTTAAAGGTCATCTAACATTTGATGGGCAGCAATATGGTGGGAATCTGCTGTGTTGGGGGAGGCCTCTGTCCAGTAGTGGACGTTTTTCAGTGGAAATGATGATGATGGGCAGCTGCCACAAACCAGGTCATAAAAGCCAGTATTGTCACAGGAGAAACATATACAAGCTGGCGAGTTTGTGTTGCTCATCGCTATAAAACTTATGTGTAAACACCGGATTTATTTATCGTTCATCGCGATAGTGCTTAGCTTAGCGCTGGTAAGCTAGCACTCAGTCAGCTAAGTCCACTTGCAGTCTTCCCACCACACCAAGCGTTTGTTAACTATAACTTATTTCTTAACCCCTTCAACTTTCATGTTTACGCCCTCTAAATCAAAATGTCGACAACAAACCATCGATTTAGCCCAACCCTACAAATCACTCAGCTCATTAACTGACCTAAACTCTCCGCGATAATACGAACTAATGAAAGATCTTCGTAATTAGTTACGAGGTATCAATTATTTATAGTCCGGAACCGTGGGACTACATAATAGATAAAGTCCGGGATCCCGGGCCTGAGGGACGGACCCGAATGTTTTGGATAAAACGGGATTATCGGTGACAATAATTGTCACCGATAATCGAATCGTCCAAGTCAATAATTGTTACTGACTTGGGGGTTCAATTTTGTGGTGACGGATTGTTTGACCTGGGGTCATCTTGTGTAATCTTAAAACAGGCCAAGTGCGAGTCGGACTCATACACAAAGGGTTTCGTACTGGATGATCGAGCAAAAAACGCTGAAAAATACACGGTTCTTGTGCTTTTTCACCCTTGAATTATTAACTTTATAATTATATTTTTTATTATTAAATTTGTTGATATCTATAGCGGCAATTTAATTTAGGTATACACAATGTGTGAAAATTTCAACTGTCTTCCTATTACGGTTCATGTGATACAGCCCGCTGACAGGCAGACGCATATGGCACCAGGGACGCACAGCGCTTTCGCATTGTGGCAAAGAAACAATCCACATGTACGACATACGCGATATCGCTGATGAACTGTAGTAGCAGGGCAGTCTCAACAGCACCCTGAAGGCATTGTTGTAATGCACGCGGAGGGCATTGTACGATTTTAGAGTATGTCTAGCCCATAGGCTGCTCGTGTAAAACGTAGTGCAGTACGCTCTATATCTATCTCTGTATCGCTATCGCGTTCTGTATCTATATTTTTTCTTTTCGTAAAATGGGTTACACCGAGTGCTTACAACCTACATGTATAATGTAGCGGATGAAATAGGATACACATATTTTTATTTTCTTTACGGTCGTCGTGCGCCATCATTTTTTACCCTACTGCAAAGAACGGTTATGTATTTTACATTTTAGTATCATACTTTTGTTGATATAGCTAGGTGGGTGAAATGCAGTAGGTATAGTTTGACAAGGATATTTGGGCTCTTGAATGATAACATGGGGCGCTGTTGGTAAATATTTTGTAAATAATATATTTAAAAAACAATAATTATGTCGGCGTTAGTTCTGATTTTGGCAACGACCAAAATCAAATCAAATCAAAGGTCATTTATTCAAACTAGGCTGAGAATAGGCAGCACTTTTCGAACGTCAAAATTCTTATAAAAAGATCTTTGTACAACTATACCTATGTTTCACAAAGGTAATTGGAATTGTCATCAAACAGCAGAAAGACAGCATGAACGATAGATTTATAGCCATTCCAATAATTGCCATCAGACATTTTATATTTACAAGACTCGATAAAACCGCAAAGGAAATAGAGAAAACGAGAAAAAAAACCATTCATAAAGTTCGTTCTGGCGTAAAGCTACTGTGGGAACAAAATCCTCACGCACACCATCTTTCCTCACACAGTGATAGTCGACTCCCGCGCAGATGTATGAGTGACGTCATTATACCGTAAAATTTTAAAAATGGTAGCCTGTAACTTAGAAAAAATGCCGGTAATAACATTTCCTTATTATTTATGGAGTCATAAAAGCGAAATTGCACTTTCGGGTAGGTAATGCTTACTCATCTCATGGTTTATCTTTGATTTGCTTATCCTTAATTTCTTTACAAGCAATTTTGTACCTTATTGTCTTGCGTTCAAGGTTCTACAATATTTTCGGGAGGTGAAGTACAAGGTTTGCCAAATCATTGACTCAGTCATTGTCTTCGGAACATAAAGGTGTCAACAAAAAATATTTGCAATACGTTCCACGATTATTTTACCGAATGGAAATGGTAAATCATTTCATACGTTAATTTATATATAAAACCATTTTTTTGCTTTTGTTGTGGTTGATTATTGGGCGTCGTAGTTGAGGGGCTTGTGTATAAATAATAACAGCCGCACGGGTCGATCAAAGGTTAAGCTACGCTTGCCGCGGTTGGTGCGGTGGATGGGTGACCATTATCGAGACCTCTCCGTGCCTCGCCAAATTCCTTAAGCCGTTGGCCCCAGCTGTCATTCCTAGATCTTTGACAGTCGGTACGCGTAGTCAGAAGCCAGACAACCAGTCTTACCAAGGGATATCCTGTTATCCAGTAACTGCGTTGTAGAGGTCAGATATTATTATGCAATCGCTACATGTAAAATATTGGTATTCAGCTGCATCCGGTTAGACTGGAAGCCGACCCCAACGTAGCTGGGAAAAGGTTTATGCAGAAAAGAGAAAAAAAAATTGTGACGTAATGACGACGTGTGACAATAATAAATCAGGAAAGTAACCTTTCTTACGTAATTAAGAAGTATGATTATAACTGAACATAGTATGTACAGTCAACAAAGCTATTTGGTATGCAGGTAAAATTGTTCATCCCTCCACTACACTGTCAATATTCATTTTTATTGTAAGCGTAATCACTTTTTAAGCATATGGCATAGGTACTTAAACGCGAGTAAAATTTTATTTTTATTTTTTTATCCACAACGTGGAAGCTCTTGGCCAGAATCTCACCTGATGGAAAGTGATGATCAGGCCGAAGGTGGAAGCGAGCTTCACCCGGAATCCTCTACCACAGAGGAACTGGCTATCTTACCTTAACTGCCGGAACACAACAATGCTTTTAACATTGTTGTTATGGCGACAGACTTAGATAAGAAAATAATAAAATAATTGACTACCCAGAATACTCACAACATTTTTAAAAGTAGTTTAAAGTTAGCTGCCTGTATACCAAATAGCTTTGTTGACTGTACATAAAAATAAAAATATATAGGTATATGTATTTAAGCGAAACTTTTAAAAATAAAAGACATAAACTAAGAGTTATAATAGTTACAATGAAAATAAAAATAAAATACTTCATAATTAATGTGATTGATTTGTCATGGTTGATTATACCTACCTATTTTAACTAAAGAGTTGACCGCAAATAAACTTGCTTTTAAAAATTTCTGTACAACTGTCATAAGTGTGTTATCCTTTATTTCTCCTTTCTCCACACTCCTGAAAATAACATCAAACATTGTTCTGAAGTAAAATAAACACTAAACTTCACCCATTCACACATCACAGGAACCTAAAATAATTCCCCTACCATTGTCTCCGGTCCGTGCGAAATCGGCCGCGTGCAATTAGAAGCGACGCGTTCTAGAGTTATTGGCATTTAAATCACTGTCGACGGGTTTATTTCTCATCTATGGGCTACAGAATAAATAGGTACAGAAGGCCGACTTTATAGAACTAGCGAAAACAGGCGCACGCGCACAGATACGTACCTAAAGTGGTTCAAGGATTATTTGGCACTTGAATGACATTGACGGGGGGCGTTTGTATTGGAAAGTAAAAAGTAAGATGGCAGCGTTCGTTAGTAGTTCCAATTTTGGCCACGCGTCAATAGATCCTTGTACAGATACGCGTAATAAAAAAAAAGTTCTCGAGACCGAATTTCGGCCATAGCGACCAATCTCAGCGGAGACCAGCCTTCGGCGTGGGAGTTTTATAATGCACAAATGTGTGCGCAGACACAACTGCACCCTCTCTTCCCTCACTCTCAGAGTCGGCAATCCGACAAGACCGGAGAGGGATCAGGCGCTGGGCCACGTGCTTTTCGAGGCACGGGGATATCACACCGCAAATTTCCAAACTCTGGGCTGACACACAAAAATACAGTGGTGGGGTCAAACGAATGCTTGCACTCGTGGAAAGCGCACTGACGGACGGACGCATGCGGTAGACGCATGTCTGCCTATGTGTGCGTGCGTTTTCACTATACCTATATATATGAAGCCGACCTTCTGCACCTATTTATTCTGTGGTCGAGAGTTCGATGCGAATTACCGATACAAGTGGTAGGGGACCGGTTTGCATAGATTGATTTATGGAGAACTATTTGTATGAAAACTTCGTAATACGATTATGTGTTGTAATTAGTTGATTGGCACACCGAATTGGATTAGGTTCTGTCTGTTTATACCTAGTCTTTGAAGATGTTTTATTGTGTATTTGCCTACAATATATAGATTTTTGTCTGGCCATTTATATACCCCAACTTTGACTGGTTGGTATTGCGTTCAATACATTATATTGATTATTCATTTAGGACTAAGTATTGTATTTTTTTTTCTTAAGTTTTTATTTGCTATTTCATTTCATGCTGCAGCGATTGATGTCATCACGTCAACACCGGCCCGCTGAAAACCAGCGCTGGGGCTCTGTCTCGCATAGGGTCACAGCATTATGCTGAGCGATGGCCTTTTTGCGTGGATATGACGCATATTTTGCCCTCAACTTGTTATTTTTGTGTATTTTTATTTTATTTACGTTAATTTTGCATTAAATAAACGTGCCCACCTTATGTACCTACCGCCACTGAGTATAAAAGTGAGACTAAATCAATACAGTACTATATTATAGTAAGACTATCATAGTTTGTGCATACCTTAGTGTTAGTACTAGTGATGGTTTTAACATTGTTGATTTTCCCATCCAGGTCAGCATAATAATTATATTTATTTTATAAACAAGCCATCAAAATGGAGAATTATTTACATTAACTCATAACACTTATGACTGGTTTCGCAACATAGTATCAATTCCTGTGAAACTGAGCAGGCGCATCGTCTGATAAGATAAATAAACATAACGATTAGTCAAAGGATAAGTATTTCCGTTGGTAACTATGCAACTGTTTATGAACTTTATCATTATTTTACTGGTAAGAGATTTTTGTCGGTCGACTTCAATGAATCGAACTTACAAAATATACTGAGAGTATGTAACTATGGTGTTTCCTGTCCACGGAGTTTCTTGCCCACGGAGTTTCTTGCCCACTGAGTTTGTTGCCCACTGATTTTGTTGCCCACAGAGTTTCTTGCCCACGGAGTTTCTTGCCCACGGAGTTTCTTGCCCACGGAGTATCTTACCCATTCTCCCCATACGAATCTTTTGGAAGGGGCAACTAGAATCAATAATTTTCTTGCCAATGTTGACGTTCAAAAGCGCCTTTGAATGGGCTACATGAATGGCTATCAAATAATGTACTTAAATCGATGCTTAATATAAATGATTTGAATTTGAACGTCATTTAGTCAAATCATTTATTTAGGCTTTGACTGATCCATGCTCAAAGAATTTATAAATATTAAATTTTATCCTGGCAATAGGAAAATTCAAGACTGAATTTGACCTCACTTTTGCCACCCTATAACTACAAAACGGTAATCCTCACACTTACTTCTTAAGCCCATTACCATCACCGCTTTGCTGCCTATTCATACTAGCCAAAACAAACCATATCTGTTTCTTCCTAAGGTGAATAGTCCAATAACAAGATTCGACATTAAACACCCACAGTTAAGAGAAGCATGTGGAGTATAAAGAGAATTAAAACCTCAGCGACGCCAAAGGTATGATTTCTGGAGGTGTTCCCGAGAACAGTTGACGAGACGGGCCAGTGAAGTAAGATTCGCGAAATCCCCCACGCTGTTAGGGTTGGTGCGCTGTAGGATATGATGAATATAAATTATTTATTTATTTTTAAATCACCATAAGGAAGTTATGTTAAGGCTACAGGCCAAGATAAATGACAATCGCTTTCAAAGCGTTTCATATTTCTACAACGCTGTTCTACAGGATTGATACACCTATGACAAAATTGCGGTAGCTAATATCAATTTAATACATTTTTTATTTACCATCATTGTTATCGCTATTAGGATGTCACTTGGTCTAGGCTGTCAAATCCGTAAAGTAAAGCTTTAAAATGTAAGAAGGCGGGGTCAGACGGGGATAAACTCTGGTCTGAAATCTCCAACACAAAACGAGTTGCCGTGAAGCTCGACACTCCTTCTCAATATGAGGTACAGTCTGTTATGTGCCTAATTACTTTTTAATAATAATTTATTAATTTATTTCTCATCACAAATGTTGATTTGGACAGGAAGTGCTTAATATAAAAAAATGGGATAACATTTGTGAGAGACTGGTTCCCGAAAAAGGCATAAATTAAATGTGTTACGGGTCACAAATTGCTTGAAATTTTATTGCTACACTTGCAATTTACAATGCTTATTCTTTCTCTAAATGAGTAGACCAGAGGGACAATCACATACATAAGTACATACATCAACAACGCCATTCAAAAGCTAGAAACAGCTCGATATAATTCCGGTCATGTCATGTCATGTCATGGAAACGGGTTATAGTAAGTACATGATGGCAATGATCGTCAATTATCATCTTTAGATGACAGAGTACTAACTTAAAGGACACGCCTATTTCCTTTAGATGAAATATAACTTGCGTGGGACGATGTGAGTATGAGCAAACTTTTTTTGGGTGTTCGACTATTCATAGATTTGCGTCGAGAAATGGTCATAATACGTGAGCAATGTTTATGTTAGGAACTTAGATTTTAAGTGTATGGCAGGATTCTTGCTAAAAGCAAAGTAAACAGCAGGCAAGCAACGCTGATTGCTAAAAAGTAAATTTTAAACCAGGAGGGTGAAGCACCAGATGTATGTATACCTATATTTAAATACTAGCCATTTCTATGTGCGATGACTCAAAGCCACCATCTTCGATATATATTTTGACCTCACTATCGACTTTAGCACCTTCCAAAACTATAAAAAACGACATCCATAACGAAAAATAAGAAATTTTCGCAGCCGCTATTTTGGATTTTCATTTTGACCAAATTCACACTTTCTAAAGGGATAGGAAGTGTAGATAGTGAGGGAAAACCGCGTAAGGCTTTCTGTACACGATGCTGCGATGCCGCGCCGCGTTGGTGCGGTGGCGGTGCGGTGCATGTTCGATATTCTTTCGTATAGGTACACAAACTTGCAGTCTGAGGCACCGGCGTCATGTACAGGAAGCCTATCACTTTTTCATTACGTGACGATTTCTACCAGTTTACTCCGACCACAAGCCGCGTTAAAGAACTTTGTTCCAATAATTAAACTTATACAAAGTAGAGATGACAATACAACAATAAATTATTAAAACACTGGCAATAAATCCTAACATTGAAACTAAAAAAGTAATAAAAAAATAGTAGTGATGCTTTTGGTTTTGCCAATCTTTGACTAGCTATAGTGACTAAACTATTGGAGATCTTTGATTGAATTTTCGTATGCAGACTGGGAACGTCATTAGATAGACGCACTTTAATTTATTGTTGTATTATCGTGTCCACCTTATATGAGATCAATTTCAATTATTAGTCTCAGCGAAGTTTACTACTTACTTTATGATGAAAACTTTACTTTATATCTAGTAATTTTATTGTTGTAACAATAAAGACATTAACTTACAGGCAGCCCTGATCCAAGAGGGACATTTAACACTTATTGTGGTAGCAACAACAAAGCGGTGGCCGAACAAAAGGCCAGTTTGGGCTATAAATATCAGGATACGTCGCGCTGGATGTGGCCCGAGCTTTACTATCGGATTTATTTATAGGGTTAAATAAGTAAATGGGTACAAGGCAAGTGTCTGGTTGTCTAGCGGATGTTGTTTAGTGTTGATCTAACACTAACCTACCTTTTTCAAATGTTTGTTTGAACAATTGTTTTACTGTTACTTACAACAGAGAAGAATGATTAAATATCCAATCAAAAGAAAATAATCTTGGGTTTGAAAGCATAACACAGCTGCTACAGTTATGATTTGGTGAGTTACTTTGAAAGTCAAAAGGTAAAATAAACAACACGTAACGAAATACACAATGTAATACAATTCGGTAAAAAAAAAAAAATATCTTACCTACAACTACCATTTCAGATCTGCGATCCAATGCGATAGTAAATCTTAGTATCATTACAATGTCTCATAATGTAATAACCTTAATAATTATGTTATCTAACATATTCAAACAATTCGGTTTTATGAATGCAACTGCTAAATAAATAATCTTAGTATCGTTAAAATGTCTCTTATGTTATAATATCTAACTTTATAATTACTCGTAGGTATGAATAATAAGACCCACATAAGCTTTCATTCTACGAAGAATCTTTCTAGAATTCTATTTCATTTACGGAAGTTACAAAAATAACTAAATTATTGGTATTTCCATTCACTCTACATCCGTGTCATCTTGATCCCAACAAAAGATTTCCACATTACGCCTGCCGACCTCAAGAAGGCCTCATCCGGAAGAGCCCACTTGTAATGTAAATACAGCATTGTGTAGAACTGAGAGGTGTTCTGAAACACTTGGACTGGACCCGATTGTTTAATAATGTCTGTTTTAATTTAGCGGATCTTGTAATTTATTTCGGATGAGGATTTTGTGTACTTGGGATGAGAAAATAATGGCTTGAAACGTAAGTGTTTGATGACTTGGCTAAAATGGTCAGGAAAAATATGACAAATGCTTGGAAATAATATAAATGTAAATAAAAAAAGGAATGTATAATTTTAGAGAAAACATTGAGGCTAATACTAAAAACAACTAATAATTAAATATTACAGATTTTTTTTAAATGTTGTTGCTATATTTTGTAATCAAATCCTAAAATGTTTTCAGACACAACAAGAAGCTTTTTTTTTCTTTTGGCTTCGCACGGTTTGTGCATTTAGCCAATGTCACGTTTGGAATAAGAAGCTTTATCGAAATAAAATGCGTGTGACAGATAGATTACCGAAGTGATTCTGTACCATAGAGTACCATTTTTTCAAATTAGACAGAACACTAAAAAAGCAGAAGCAGTAAATTTGAATGCACACAACACAGGATAGAAAAGGTTAGAAAATGTTACTTCCCTAATACTTTTTGCTCATTTTTGCACCACACACGAACCGTAAAAGGTCCATTATCATTTTGAAGCCATAAAAGAAAACCTACATACATATGTAAATCTTAGCCAAGGGTGCCGACGTCCAGTAACCCCTGAAATAAATAAGCATTATGTAATCCTGAGTCAGCGATTTTGAAGCCATTAGAAGAGCCACAATGGGGAATGGCGATACAAACACGAATAAATCTGAAGTGGAAAGATCGTCCTTGTTGAATGAATGATGAATTATTTTAAAACGATCCTGAGATTTACGATGAAGAAGGAATTTTGGATGTGGTAAATTGTGGAATGATTTGGACTGCAATGTGATAAGAAGGTTTTAAGTTTTGACAGCTCCACAAAGATACTGAAAAGCAACGTGTTACTTATGAAATACTAGTGCGGTGGGCCCAAAATCGTTATGATGAATACAGGTATTTTTTCGATTCCATAGTTTATATTTTTTACGGGTATTTTAAAGCCCAATCAGTATTAATACCGGTTACCGTTATTAAAATTACCTCTATCTTACAGATGCCGTCGGCATTAGTCAAAGGGCACGCATCGCCTGTGTGAGTGTAACTGGTATTAAAACGGTAACCTAAAAAAGGTAACATGTTTCTTCTTCTTGGGTTACACAAATAGCGGTATCTAACCTTAGTCGTAGAACTAACCAAAGTTCTTCGATACCAGTACTGTAATTTATAAAGGTTTTTGGTCCCTGCTAATGCTGTGACATTCTGGCTCATGGTTGGTTTGAGTCTGTAATGGTCCATAAGGGCCTCGGGGCCTTAAAGTACCTGCGTTGGGTCAAAGTCGATCAGTCCATTTTGGTCGCCATAAAATAGTAATCGATGGTCTCTTCCCGGATTATTAGTAGAATTTGGCCTCTAAGGACCATCTTTAGTCCTACCTACTCAGAGCATAAGCTTCGAATGAACCAAAAATACCACTAATAGAAATAGAATCTATTATTCCTCCATAAAAATATTTAATTGACCTTTAGTAAATAATACCTTCTCCAGAGCACTCCAATTTTATAAGTGCTCCATAATATTCATTGGATTGTCGAAAATAATAAATGTACAGGTTCGCGGATACCGTATCGAGATGGTGGGCGTCTTTTGTTTGTTTTTGTTCTTGAATTTTTGGACCACAATGAAATGTACGAAAAAATGTCTCCGACATTTAGAGATGTGCCGCATTTTGTGGTTATTTAGAGGTTCCTTTTAGGCCTGATAAGTTAGGTTTTTATTATTACTGTTATTTTGTGATCAGGTGATCCCGTGCTTTCAAATTAGTCTAAATATAGCTTTCCTTATGCCACCTTTTTTTTTTACCTTCTTTGTTTGCGGTATCTTGTAAAAAACTCTATTTAAAAATTATATTTTTAGATATTTAATTATATTGTAAAGTTAAGGAAATTAATTGATAATTAAATAGACAAACAACTTTTGTCCGGCATTACAAATCAGAACTGTCATTCTGTGACAGTTCTATGGCATGCCAATTGACGAAGATTGACAATTTGCTTAACAAATTAATTTCAGTGACTAATGCCTTTCCAGATTTTCATTTGAGACATCTTCAGTGCAATATGGTGTGCACGAGAAGTGTCATTCAAACTTGGTGTTACCAACTGCTGAGACGAACGAAAAAATACTTCTTGCAAATAAAATAAAATTCAGGTATCCAAATCTTTTGATACAATAATATTCTTACACTAAAACCCGGGGATTTGCTAAGGCCTTCATATAAAAGATTTTCTATCCCATTTACCAACAGTCTTATTTAAAACTTTTTGCATTATATTCTGAAATATAATATATTCAGAGTAAATAAATAATAAATGTAGACTTATAAATAAATAGAGTTGCCTTCACAAGTCGAGCTTATTCTAGTTGAATCTATTTGAATAGGCCGTACCCGACTGTTCGAAGCCGTAAGGGAGCGTTCATATATTTATCTTTTTTTTTACAAAGGTATTCGAATGTAAGATTAGCTATGAATGGAATCATTAGGAACGATTCCAATGGAATGGACTATAAATAGAACGTACTTGGTTCTAAGTACTAAACTAGTCCCAAGCTCTAAGTTTGCCTGATGATGATGATTCCTGACACTATAATCAACGTATATTATATCTACGTATACCTACGTATATTATATTATGTTATAAGTAAGGTATATTATAACTATAAATTAATTTTCATTTTACATACATTTATTTTTTATTTTTATGAAGTACTGTAATCTCAATAAAACTTATAATAATATGCACGTATTTATTGAAGTCTGAGCAAAAAAAAAAAAAAAAATTCTTTTCTAAATGGCCATCTTTGGCATTCAATTCAATTCAATTCAATTCATTTATTCAATAACAATTTTCACATCGTGTTTGAATTTCTATAACTAAACATATTACATGCATGCAATCAATACAGGTCATTGATACAGGCCTTTAATCTATCTGGCCACGAATCTATGGATTTACGAACTGTTTCCATGGGAAATTTTGCCACAGCTTGCTCCAGAGATTTCTTAAAAGACACAATGTCATGCATATAAGTTAATAAGTTAATAATATGTATATAACGGGAAGTTTGAAAGTGACGCCAGTGACAGAAAAGTTGAAAAAAGAATTCATTTTGATTGATATGGGCATGTGATCATGAGGGAGGAAACGTATGTGACTAAAAGAGTGATGAATATAAATGTTGATGGATAGAGTGGGAGAGGAAGGCCAAATAAAGATGGATGGATTGTAAGAAGAATGATATGAAAGAGAAGGGAGTGAATGATAAGCGTGACAGTTGAGAGGGGTAAGTGGAAAAATAAAACGTGTTGCGCTGACCTCAAGTATCATGGGACAAGGGCAGGAAGATGATGATAATAAAGTACCTAAGTAAATATTTATCAAAGGGTTTGGCTGAAGGATTTAAAATATGCTGTAATCTAATAAGAGCCTCGACCAACATCTGAGGAGGCTCTCGCTCGGCAACTGGATCAAGGGCTTCATTCAGAAAGCGGTATTTCTGGACACGGCTTGCATTGTCAGGAGGTTCCTGTCTCTGGAGCCCTGACCACCGGTAGCTTGGACCCTGTTCCCGATACCGGTGGGCTACTATTTTTTATATTTTTAAATGTTTTCGTAATTTTTATATCCTAATATTTAAAAATGTAAAATATATGTATGGTAATGAAATAAAGGATATAGAGGTATTCATGAGCGGGCTATCCGTGCTTGATGAATTACATTACTGCGTCTGCGACATCGTGGCAGACCCAGGCTAAGATGGCGGGACGAGCGATGCTCCTGACGCTTACAGCCAGGATCAGTCCACACTACCTCAAGACAGAGAAGTGTGGAAAGGAGAACGGAAAGCCTTTGCCCTACAGTGGGAAAATACAAGCTGAAAAAAAAAACTTTATTTCTTTAAGAAACCTTCAAAACTCGCTCGTTATTTTTCTAAATACAAAACCATTCGTTTCCTCATGACTTATTTTTGTTTATTCTCTTTTCATTGTGAAGTACCCTTAGTGGAACAACAGAAATGTACCCAAAATGCCATTCCGGGTGGCTAACCGGGTTCTATTGGGACGGGTCACTTTATATTAACCATGCGATTTAAATGGGACTCTCAGACCCCAGTCCCACTGAAAAGTTGGCTTTTTGCGGTCTCCCGGACCCCTATAAAGAGTTAAGACCAAATTTGTCGTTTGATATTAATGTACAATTTAAAAGGTTGTTTCGAAAAAGGTGTTTTAATTATTCTGAAATGTTAATGGGGTATTTGCGGCTTTTCTTTTGTGGTTTCGCTTTTAGAACGTATGGAAAGAGGCTTTGTTTTTAAGCTCTTTTAAAAGTTCAAGCAAGGTCTGTTGTGTAGGTAGTTAAAATAGCAATATGTGGAATACTCTTTTTTTTTTACATAAGATATACATGGTATATGAGAAATCTCAAAGTGATGGTAAGCAAAATAAAATACAACAAAATCAATCTGCCTAGCCTTTTCCCAATCATATTGGGGTCGGCTTCCAGTCTAACCGGATGCAGCTGAATACCAGTAAATAAAATACAACAGACGTAGATATATTTAGTAGCCTATTCCGTTTAACGCAAAATGCAAAATGATGATGATGAGCAAAAATAATGGTTGATACACCAGAATATTTTCCGGCATGACACGATATGGACATGCGTGGTATAAAACAATGAAAAATATACTTGTCATGCCTTAATCATCAATCAAAATATGGAGTCACCAAAAACTCCTTTAAGGCACTAATCCGGCATAATACCTATTTACAACTTGTACATCGTATGCCATACCCATAAAGCATAGTCATATTTTATCCTTAACATCATAGGTGGCATTACGTACCGTCCTGAGCTCCTACAAGTCCTATACGACCACGGATTTCCATCAATCCAGCGATAAACGTAATCCCTATACTCAAAATCTGCAATATAAGTACCCACTATACTACTTATTGCATAATGGCGATGGTAAAATTTGAATTACAACAACCAAACATAATTATATTTATTTCAAAATTAATGCTGCAGTTTAATATTGAACTTCCATATATATAAATTCCTTATTTTATGTATACTAATCTATGTACATGTATATAGAAAAAGGGGAGGGGAAAGAATCATAGGGCATCGAAGAATTCGTCCGCGTCGCTGTCAACAGGAAAGGTGCCCAGAAGGCTGGCAGCATTGCCACGTTGTATGGCAAATCAGCATTGCCATTGGCCAAAAAATAAGCCAGGCCTCTGGTCATGTGAAGAGTCGACCAACCGCTTGGCGATGTCTCGGAAAACCAGGTGGGCACTCGGACCCCATGGGCCTAATGTTTCCACTTCGATCTCCACAGAGAAGAACGGTGTTGGGATCTAATTCTCCATGCGCTAGGTTCTGTAGGGTTTTGAATAGTTGCAGAAATCTAATAGATGTCCACTTTGATTCTCTAACTAGGCAGAAATCTAAAATCTTGAGTTGTTTATCTGATGTGTTGTAATGTATTTATCGGTTGGTATTTAATGTTTAACTTTTTGCAATTAATAAATTACAATGTCTGTCGTTACACATGGGCTTCATATTGTATATTATTAATTCTTTTTTTTTTTTTGCGTCCGTTTTTTTAAGTAGGCTGTAAACTGTACATGTAGCTTGGCTTACAATTAACATAATTTAATTCAGTTCATGTGGTGTTTACCTTTAAGTAATTGTTACACTGTTGAAAGTTTTCAAAGACATGTTATTTTTTTTTTGTTGTCAAGATGTTAGTGTAAACAATTGTTGGTGAACCAAATAAATAAATAAACCCCAAACGGCTCGAACAAATAACCCCCAAAAAGATTGTAATATTTTCGCCGTTGGAGGTTTTCCGCACCTGCAGAAACCGCCCCAGCACAGCCCGCCGTGCTTGGAACAACCAAACTACAACGGTTACAAAATACAGGCGCTGTCAAAATTGTTACCATGACGTGCAGTTAACTGTCTATGCAATTTTATCGTTCGGTTAAGGGCTTCTTTGAAGGGAAATAGTCGGGGAGCCGGGGAGATGCATATCGCATAGGCAAGGAGTCAGGGAGATGAATAGCGTTGCGCTATGTCAAAAATAACACCTTACAGCCAAGCAGCGGACAACGATGACTGGCGCCGCGGGCGGCTGAGGTACAGGGTGTTTGATTTTCGGAGAAGGTAAAATGTTATTCGTTACATCAGAAATCTATGAGCCTTTAATACTGGATCCTAAAAACGAAAAATAAAGAAACAAAAGTCACAAGACATTCGAAAAGGTAACCAAGAAGCTGCTTTAAAGTCACGTCTGTTTTATTTACAGTTTTATGGACACACAAAATAAAATTGGATTCAAGGACTAATTTTTAAGTAAATTGTGTATAATTAGTATTTTAAATAAAACAAATTCTTTCTTGAAAGAAAAATCATACTGGAAAAAAATTGTCAACATGCAAAACTAAAAAAGACTTAGGTATTTAAATTATGAGTAAACTCAATTGTTCTAAAATCAATAAAATTATGTAAAGATACTCTTTCGAAACAACCTATACACAGAATGTAAGCTTATAATGTGAAGGAGCAAGCGATCGAGCGATAAAACGAGATATAAGCGATTTTATTCAGTGCCCAGCATTTGATTTATATCTATATTGTGAGATCAAGCCATTGGCTATAATATAAAATACTACCTGGTATATGGAACCTGTTAGATTTGAATTTGTATGGTGGTATACAAACTATGGTTGTTTGATGTCACATGTGTATCTGTAGATTAAATGTTTTATTTAAACGGTTCTGGATATTTACTTTTTTCAAGATAGAATAGAATAGAATAGAAATACTCTTTATTATGTAATAAAAATTACAGACATTTTGGAATTTGGGATTTTAAAAACTTACTATTAATGTATAAGTATATAAAAAAGGAGGGGAAATAATCATAAGGCATTAAAAAATTTGTCCCCATCGCTGTCAACAGGAAAAATGCCCAAATGGTGGCAGCATTGTCACGAATGCTGATTCTTTGGCCAATAAATGGGACAGCTCTGGTCATGTGAAGAGTCGACCAACCGCTTGGCGATGTCTCGAAAAACTAAATGGGCACTCGGACCCGGGCAATGCCCATACATTTGGGCACGTTTCCGGTTGACATCGATGCGAAAAAAAATTGATGCCCTATCATTATTTCCCCCCGTCTTAACGTAGGTACCTATGTTTGCCGAAGGGCAATGGAGAGGTCTATGCTTGAAGTTTTCCACCGTGATCGAATCAGAAATGTCTAATCGGTAGGTGAACCAAGGTAACTGACATAGCCCGAAGATTTGTCAAACTTAAATGGCAGTGGTCAGGGCACAATGCTCGCAGAACAGATGGCAGATGGGCCCGAAAGGCTTTGGATTGACCACCGCGATTGTAGCGTTCGTAGCGATGAAAGAAGGAAGAAAAAAAGATAAATATTTGACGAGTTACGCGAACAGCTGTTTTCAATTCAGGTTTGGTCCAATAGTGAAAGTTGATCATAATGATGAGTGATGTTGTCAGTGATTAAAATTACACTCTGTATAATCACGAGCATGGAATTTCGCTTCCTGCGCCATTTTTGTTGTTCCTGCCTCATAAAGAGATGTAGGGATCGTAGTCAATAAAAAGCAAGCTTCTTGAAACTTCTTATATATTTTTTATAATTTTTAATCACGTTCATTCGCCTTCGTCTTTTCATAACCGTCGTCCATCTTTTTCTCTCGCACAGTGTTGCCATACTCATTTTCTAACATCCCTCATATCTTGTGTGTTGCCACTTTATCTATTATGATTGCCACAGAGATAACAAAATTAATCCAAACTTTCTAACTTCTAAAAAAAACACTCGAAAGTAATCTCCTTCACATAGATACACTGAAAACATTCGATCAAAAACTCGCTTGGCATGTTTTTGATTCTATTTTCCGGATGCTACCTGAAAAGTTTTTAAACACTTTGATTGGAAATCGCTGCTCGGCCACCATGAAACTTTACTTTATTATTGGTTACAGATAGATAGACAATTGATTTGTTCCGTGACGTTGGTTTTGCCTAAAGGCTCAAGTGAGGACATTTCGAGAGTTTGGATTAAAAGGTTTTCCCTGCTCTGTGTTGTTTTGGGATTTGACATTGTTCTTTAAAAAGGAACATTAATTGGTAGACTTGGAGCGCGATAATTCTTGGAAAGATATAGCATGGATATGGCTGGGACAGGCCTCCTCTCTTCGAGAGGAAGTGGGGTATAATCTACCACGCGTGCCAAGTCCGGGTGTGTCTCCAAATTTTTTGGTTCTAGGACATGCCGGTTTCCCCACGATGTTTTCCTTCGACTTTTTGAGAGCAATGGTGATGAAAATATTTACACAAAGTAAAGCGCCCACCTGGGCTCGAACCCACGACCTACAACGCAAAATCCTGCATCGCGCAAGCAGGGTTTACCGCGGATATGCATATATACAACGTCCCAACAGCAACAGTTCCTTTACCAATACCTTTATAATTACTCTAATTGATTTCAACTAGACTAAAAAAATCCTTTAAAGTTGCGATAAAATTAACAGACAAATACTATACAATCATTGAAAAAACACAACATTCACTGAAATGCCCAAAATATTCCCATAGCTCGCAAGTTATTAAATAAAACCCAGTTTAACTGATATCGAACATACAATTTTTATATATGAAAGCATCTCCATCTCCAAAACATGTTGAAATCTCTAGTTTCTGTCAATTTTCTATACAATGTTTAACAGGAAAATTATTTCAACATATTTTTATGTTAATGTATCGTCAGTGCAAACGCACAGTTACAAACCCCAAGTTCTCTCAAACATCTAAACTTAAACTAACACTGTCCAAATGAAGATATCGCTAAACCCTTAAGGACACCGCTGGATGTCCAATTAATTAGAAGGCCGATCGCGATAGCAACTGTTGCTATTAATCAGGAGATCGACATTGATAGCCAGTGCTTGCTAACGGCCACACAATGTGGAGGTACTAGGGTAGCATAAATGGGAAATGGTAGATGTGTGTATAACGTAATAATATGAACTGTTTGAATCATGTTTTGCATTGTTATAGAATTTGCGCCGATATGGGTGAGCTTTCGAGCTGCATCCGGGTCGACTGGAAGCCGACCCCAACATAGTTGGAAAAAGGCTAGGCAGTCTGTTTATCTGACCTCCATGAAAGTGGGAAAAAGATACGACGAACTTATATTAATGGCCAGACAATGTGGATGTACTAGGGTAGGCGAAATGGGTGGAAATGGAAGATTTGTGTTTAACGTAATTTGAACTGTTTCACGTTTTGAATTGTTAATGAAATTACAGTAATGTATGATCTTGTGATTTATAACCTACTAGCTTTTGCCCGTGGCATCGCCCGCGTGGATGTCGGAAAATATCCACTATCTGTGTGCCTTTCATCCAAATGCGTTCAGCCATTGTTGTGTGATTGAGTAACAAATATTCAAACATGCTTTCACATTTATAATATTAGTATGATTACTCAGCAAATCGACATTGCCAGCGCCAGTAAATGAAAAAAATGATGTACTAGGATAGCAGAACTTGGAGGAAATGATATGTTTCTAACGAGGTCTAACGTAATCTAAACTGTTTCTAATTTTGAATCAGTATAGGAATTGCAGTAATGTGCGAGCTTCTGAAACTTATACAGGACTCTATCTGACCCACAGATCATTTAAACACAGATCTGACTATGGTCTGATCTGTGTTTTTATGATTTTGATATGAAAGTTAAAGTAATTAATTTAACAATAATATAAACAAAATAAACAAAGAAACTCTTAAAAGTAAGTACTTAGTCCTAAATCATATCCCGTGCATTCGTCACGTTCGGGTTGTCAAGACAACGAACCTTTGTTGAAACCCGTTACGTGTGGCCGAAGCGTAAAAGTGACAACACACACATAGGCATACTTGTTTAAAGGAACGTTTACAAGCAAAAGTAACTAAGCGCCAAAGTACGTTGCAAAAAAAGAATTCTACATTCAAAATACATCTTTGACGCTTTGCAAGTACCTTAACCAGCTACATGTCCGTGAAAATTGATAAAGTTCCGCCATCTTTAGGGTCTCATCGTGCAAAGACCAGTGTTTTGATATCCCTAATGGCACCGGTAACCCGTTAAACTTCTGGTTTAAGATGTGATACGATCTCGAGTGAGTCGAGCCAGCAGACACCGCCTTAACAGCTGAATTGTTAATTAATTATACGTATAAATGTGCAACTGGTTTTACTAAAGTGCTCTGCACTGTATTTTTTTTTTTTTTTTTGCAAGAAGTTTTAACTGCTACAGTATTTGAGGGACTGAGTTTTATTATCTGGACGCCAAATTTTAATGTAAAAAGGGGTTTTGGAAATCTTTTGATTGTATATAAGGGACAAGGTGGTTTTAAAAATTGGTTGTCAAATAAATGGCCATCAAAGATTTTTTTTAAATACAGTTTTATCATTAAGATTAAGTATTATCGTCCTCTTTTTTCTGAAATGATTATGATTAAGATTTAGAATGATAAAATTAAATAAAAATCATAAACTTATATTATCGTACAGTTACATAACATAACTTCACGGCTTGTTTCTCTGAAGGGTTGGGCAAAGGTGTACCTATAGTACTCGCAAAGGATATTGACCGATGTGGACCAAATGCTGCCCAGACATGGGAATACTTCCAAATGGTTCCTAGCGCCAAACTATACTTAAAAAAATAAAAAAATAAAAATCGATCCCAGGGTTAAAAAGTTTTGTGTGTTTTGTGTTTTAAGGTTTTTCTGGTAGTTTTATTTATTTTGGATATGTATATGATAGCGTTGTTGAGTTTGAACTCGTTGGTCTTATCGTGACAAGTGCTAAAGCGTCAGATGGTGTCCAGGGGCTGATGATGGAGCCGAATGGTGGCCAAAGGAACTCCTCAATCATACAAGATAGCACCATCGTGCTTGGACTCGTTGGTTTTGTCATGACAAGTAGTATAGCTTAAGGTAGTATCCAGGGTCTGATGATGGATCCGGAAGGTGGCCATAGGAACTCCTCAAGTAAACCAGATAGCATCGTAGTATGTGGTTACATTGGATATGTATTAAAAAGTAGTATTACAATGGTGGTGTCCAGAGTCTGATGATGGAACCGGAAGGTGGCTATAGGAACTCCTCAACCATACAAGATAGCACCATCGTGTTTGGACTCGTTGGTTTTGTCATAACAAGTAGTATAGCTTAAGGTGGTGTCCAGGGTCTGATGATTGAGCCAGAAGGTGGTGAATGGTTCAAGACTGTTCGCGTTATGTTAAAAAACTTAGCGAGTCTTTCATTCGATGCCCTAGTGTTGATAGGAGTGTACCTAGTGCTGTTCGTGGACATCGGCATCGGCGGCATAATTGAGCTAATAGTTGAGGTTCATTAAACAATGTTTCGAATTCGTCAAGCTCAAATAATACCGTATCATGTTGCTGATTAAGATTTTCAAAATCTATTATGTGCCTTTTGGGTAGTTTAACCAATTCCTACATTTTGAATAGGTACTTGCTCGGGATTCAAATCAAAACAACGATTTGGTGCCGTAAAAATCATCACATGTGTTGTCTTTTAAATGTTCCTGATTCAATACACTCGTGACATAGTGGTGATATCGATTAGAGCGTGGGATGTGGATGCAGCAGTTGTTGTGCCAATAGTCGTTACGGCCAATGGCATAATAGCCAAGAACCTCAACGAACACCTGAGGAGCTATCGTTAGGCAGCTGGATCAAGGGCTTCATCCAGAAAGCGGTACTTCTGGATACGGCGCTTATCATTAGGAGATTCCTCCCTCAGGAGCCCTGAACTTCGATAGCTTGGACCCTGTTCCCGTCATCGGTGGGCTACAATTTTTTTATATTTTTTTATGTGTTTTTATAAAAATATTTAGAAATGTAGGTAATGATATTATGCATATAAATGAATTAAAGGAAATACTAATGTGTTGTTTAAATATTTACTGTCATTAATTAATAAAATGCCCCATTTGTAGTCATTATTCATAAATTAAAAAAACGCAACAAAAATATACTTTTTCTCAAAACTCCTCGGATAGATTTTGACAAGCTTTGGTTTACAGACTAGTAGTAGCCCAAAGAACATAATGCACTGTATGTCCATTCTGGGCAGCACTTGCTTCAACTTGCTTCAACTATGGATTCATCAATAAAAATATCTCAACAAAATATACTTTTTCTTAAAACTCCTCGGATAGATTTTGACGAGCTTTGGTTTACAGACTAGTAGTAGCCCAAGGAACATAATGCATTGTATGTCCATTCTGGGCAGCACTTGCTTCAACTCCCACTTATGGATTCATCAATAAAAATATCTCAACAAAATATACTTTTTCTCAAATCTCCGCGGATAGATTTTGACGAGCTTTGGTTTATAGACTGGAATAAGCTCAAGGAACATAATGCACTGTGTGTCCATTCTGGGCAGCACTTGCTTCAACTTGCTTCAACTATGGATTCATCAATAAAAATATCTCATCAAAATATACTTTTTCTCAAAACTCCTCGGATAGATTTTGACGAGCTTTGGTTTACAGACTAGTAGTAGCCCAAGGAACATAATGCACTGTGTGTCCATTCTGGGCAGCACTTGCTTCAACTTGCTTCAACTATGGATTCATCAATAAAAATATCTCAACAAAATATACTTTTTCTCAAATCACCGCGGATAGATTTTGACGAGCTTTGGTTTATAGACTAGAATAAGCCCAAGGAACATAATGCACTGTGTGTCCATTCTGGGCAGCACTTGCTTCAACTCCCACATATTATGGATTCATCAATAAAAATATCTCAACAAAATATACTTTTTCTCAAAACTCCTCGGATAGATTTTGACGAGCTTTGGTTTACAGACTAGTAGTAGCCCAAGGAACATAATGCACTGTATGTCCATTCTGGGCAGCACTTGCTTCAACTCCCACTTATGGATTCATCAATAAAAATATCTCAACAAAATATACTTTTTCTCAAATCTCCGCGGATAGATTTTGACGAGCTTTGGTTTATAGACTAGAATAAGCCCAAGGAACATAATGCACTCTGTGTCCATTCTGGGCAGCACTTGGTCCAACTCCCATATATGGATGGTCAATGTCCTTTCGCGAGCTATGTTTAAGTCCCATGTAATAGGGGGCGAGCCTATTGCCATCAACCGAGTACATATCCAGACTCCGGGGTGCTACTGAGAAATTCCAGGTGGACCAATGTCACTGTGGCCGACCTGGGAATCGAACCCAGGAACTGCAACCACTAGACCAACGATGAAGAGTTTAATGATTTTAATTATATAAATACACATTTGTTACGGTTGCGAATCGTATTTTGATCGACATACAATCACTCGCCTCTGACCTGTAAATTGCAAAAAACTTTCTTTTGAACAAAAATCATTACTTAACTGTAGGCAACGTTTATAAATAAATCCCACCGTATTCATATAGGTAAACCTCACCTAAAATCTAATAAGAGGCTTTTGGTTGTTTGTAATACCTATTTTATGTTTGTTTTATATGTAATCTGCCTCGTTTCTGCATTTGTAATGTGCGTTTTAAGCCTCGTACAGACTAGCGCGACGCGATTTTAATAATATAATTTCTAAGAAAACTTCACGGTAGAACAATTACTGGTGTCGTGTCGCGCCAGTCTGCACCAGGCTTTATTTGTGCAGAATTTTTTTCTATTCTTCTTTTATAATTTAAGAAAATATGCAACTGGAACTAGTTGGCTATAAGTGGGTGGTTTAATTTATGAAATTACAGTCTTTTGAGACAATCGTTATGAACGTTTTAAAAAAATAGCTAATACCGGAACGGTAAAAAAAATTCACCGTGATAACAACCTTTCTGAATTTTAAATTCAGTTGTTTTCAGTTCACTTATCTCAAACTGCACCGTATCATACTTAAACTTGCGATAAACACATATTCGCATAACAACAAGCATCCCAGCTCAAATTTAATTTAATTAACCGGCACCAAGTGAATTCGCGGCAAAACGCACCTCTAATTACAACGTAATCAACGACAAAAATACAAAAAAAGAACGCTTCACTTAAAAGAAAATTACGGCCATTAAAAACACGAAAAATATCTGGCATTCAACGGGTTCTGCCCATTGCCAGTATCACGGAGTATCACCTGATTAAATACTCAACTTTTTGCTCGGAACCGCTTCCAAATTCAAATTAAGACGTTAAAAGCGACCTGGAGCGATGCTAATGAGAAGTTCTTTTTTTAATTTTTGCATAAACCCGTGGGAGGTACAATTTAATTCGTCGATAATGGACATTGAGCGTTCGATATTGGTGAACTTTTATTGCTTTAAAGATTATTTCTGCAAAAGGCTCACTGCCATGGACCATACCAAAATTATGTCATTTACAGATAGATACAGACATATTTATTAGCTTGTCACTAGAGTATTACTTTCGCTCATTTGACAAGTAAAGTTTAGAGTAAAAATAACGCCCGCCAGCTGTAATCATTGCCTTTATTGGGGACTTTTTTTATTTCATTTTTTTTTATACACCTCATTTACTGGTACTGTGATTAGCAATCGATCTGCGTAACCTTTTCCCAAATATGTTGGGGTCGGCTTCCAGTCTAACCGGATGCAGATGAATAACATTTTGCATGGAGCGACTGCCTGTCTGACCTCCACAACCCATTTATTAAGTAACATGATACTTTCGGGCTTCTGACTAACACATAACGACTGTCAAAGATCTACGAATGACAGCCGGGACCAACTGCTTAACGTGCTTTCCAAAGCAAGGAGGCGTCTCGGTGGGTAAGGACCGACCTCGGCTAGCGTTGCTTAACCTTAAAGATCGACCTATATGGTTGTTATTATTTAGCTACGAGACCCTCGTACCATAGCTTCTGTACCATACCTTCTGTATTAATTGTACTTTGTTGTTTTACAGAGTACGCGCGACTCGACGGCGCTCGAGACTTTATCAATACAATTTCTCCGAAATCTTCATGATAGAACAATTACCGGTGTCGCGTCGCGCCAATCTGTACGAGGCTTAACACAATCCAAAGAAAGTTTCTGTGTAGGTATATTAGCGTTAAGATTTTTAATTATTTAAGTTTTTAGCATGTCCTCGGATTCATTTGCGTTTAATTTCTTATTTTATGAGTTTTATTTTTGAGAATTTAGTACTGGAATTTATTGCCGTTGAATAATTAAGACTCGTTCGTGTCAGTCAATAATGTTTAAATCAATTGGAGAATTTTCAAATATTTGGGAGTATTTTTTAAATCACGCTATCACGACAAATTCTTCGACCGTTTTCCGTTTTAATTAGGACAAATATTTTTATCACATAACGACACTTAAAAATCTAAATATTTGACCACATTAAAGTAACAAATTATGGTCTCCTGTGAAAAATAACAGCAATACATCACAGTCTTAAGTTATTTAAGAGTTAATAGTTTAATTTATTCGTATGCGTTCGTTAAGATTCAGGTTTTTTAATTAAGACGTCTTGTTCCCAGTGATTAAGGACCTTATGCTTTTTATCATTTTGTTCCCCACAAATACTCATCAACTAAAAATAAACCTTAATTCTAACAAGTTAAAGTTCGTTTTTGAATAATAAAGTCTCTCATTCGTGAAAGATGTGTGTGATTGTTCTGTTTTTCTTTTTTTTGTAGAAAAATGTCTCGAATTACATTAAGTAATGGCGGCTAATGTTAATTTGTCGAATTTTTGTGTTTAATTTTAATTGATACTTAATTATTATTTAAATATAGGAACGCATAAGTTCAGAAATAATAATTGGGAGTAACTTTCGCGAGTAAAGTAAGACCCCCCCTAGCCCTACCTACCCGTACCCTACCTTGACCCCCCTTCCCATTACCCCCCCCCTTACCTTACCTTACCTTTACCCTTACCCCCGAAGCCCCTGTAGCCCTTACCTTTGTGTTTTCCCATTTAGTATTATTTCCTTGATCTGTTGAAGATCTACGTCATATCCGAGTTTAGATCTACACATGCTTTGTGAGTTTTGTGTTAGAAAGTGCATGTGCAAGTGCACAAAACTAACAAAATACTGATCTCAATAACAAATCTTAATAATTCAGTCAAATGACTACAGTTTGAGAAACAAAAAGGGAAGCATCTCTTCCAAATAAGTGGCTGTGGAGCAGGACCAGCATTAAGGCTCGTTCACACCGGCGCGACTTGTCGCGCGACGCGACTTTTACAATACAATTTCTAATAAAACTTCACGATTGAACAATTGCCGGTGTCGCGTCGCGCGACAAGTCGCGCCGGTGTGAACGAGCCTTTATGCCAAGCAATTTTATCTACGTTAAATAAAAGTAAATTAAAGCGAAACAAAAGGCGATAAAGATAATAAGGCAATAAAAGTTAATGAAGTACTGACAAAAGATATGAAGTTTTAAAAATGAGTCGATATAATCATCCAACTTAAGGCTCCCGTAGACAGGCGCGACGTGACGCAGCGATACGACACCGGTAGAACAATTTCCGTGGATTTTTCAAAGAAATTGTTCCAATTGTTTACCGCGCGTTCAACATATATAAGACTATCCGACATCAATCGTTGGGCAGTTGCCCGCTATACACAACACCCGTCTGGTCGGAGGATCCTACCTTTTTAAAACAGGATGAGTGACAGTTACCCGTGTTCCTCGTACCTCTAAACCCCATTCTATCCTACTCAAAATCAAAAATCAAAATCAAAATAATATATTTTATTTCACATAAACCTACATGGGCACTTATGAAACGTCAGAATCTAGGTGCATGGTTCCAATAGGTCGTTTCCTATGGAGAAGAGCCGGCAAGAAACTCCACGGTTACTCTTTTAAAAATAAATGGGTTTTACAATGCTTTTAAAAATGTACAGTTTGAATAGGTATGAGAGGACAGCGTAGGCCTGTCAACAAGATACTTAAAAAAAATAAAAAAAATAGAAAATAGTCTGCAAATCGACAGACTGTTGTGCCTACAACGTTCTCCTCTACTACTACTCCGTACTATCGAACAACCTCAAACCAAACCGCAACATCCCTTACCAAGATACGAACACACCAAACCAAATTCATTCCACCCTATTTCTACTTAAGAAGCCACACAGCCTCAGGTTTTTATCTCGCTCGCACCATACTACTCGCGGACTGAGTGCGAGCGAGACGGAGGCGGCTCCAAAACGGCAATAGTTTAGGTAATAGCTTTTTACGGCGAAAATAATGGTAATTAAAAAAAATAAAAAACATATGCGCTGCTTTATAGTTAGTTTAGTTAGAATGCAAAGTTTCATGATTTAATTTGAAGTATTTTTTTAATAGTAGCGGTTTATTGTTCGGTTTGGAGGTAACTTTGGATTATTTTTCTGTAGAAAAAATTGTATGAAATCGTGTTTTCGGCTAGTACATAACGTTAATCCTCATCTTTAACATATATTTATTTCAAAATTAATGCTGCAGTAGTTTCGATATAACGGCGGATCTTCCTAAGCAATTTGAGGTCTTATAGACCCTTAACGTTCACTTAGTGTCGAATCTAGTTCAATATAAATCTAGCCAGCATTCGATTACATCTATCTAGTGTATCACCGAATAGATTATCTGGAGCGGGGGTGAGCACAAAGGGTGGTGGTGTAACGTCGTTGTGCCATTGATTGGGAGCCAGTGTTTTAAATAACGGGACGCTGTGGGAAATTGAAATATTTCGAGGATGGTGATAGATTCTGAATAGTAAAGCTTAGGTTTTTATGTAAAATATATATTTATATAAAAACTAACTGACCGGACTTACGTTGTCCTGTTTCCTAGAACTCGATCGCAGTGCCACCTACCGGATCCAATTATGAATCTAAACTATCCAGGGACGCACTCAAATATAAATACAAAATTTCATGCAAATCGGTCCAGCCGTTTAAGAGGAGTTAGGTGACAAACACACGTACAGAAGAATTATATACCTACCTATAGATAAAAAATAAGATATACAAGAATTAACAAAGTGCATACCTACATAAGATAAAAATAATCACAGTATTCATACTAGTCATTATTATAATCAACATTTTAGCCGAAAGTCGTCTACTGCTGCACCGGACCGGTTCTGTGCTCCCCGCATCCAGCGGATTCCTGCGGCCTCCACAAGGTCCACCTTCCAACGCTACGTCTTCCGGTATTGTGATCGTCACTCCAGAACCTTTCGGCCCTATCGGCCATTCTCGTGCTGTGTGCTGTGCACGGCTTGGTAATATAGACTTCAAATACTGGGTACACGATTTAATATCGTTTAAAGATTGTGAAATTCGTTACGATCCGATGCGATGCGAGCCGCTTGGTGGCGATCATCCAATAATCATCATCAGCATAATAGTAGGCGACTGGAGATTGGTATTTTCACATGTTCGATGTCATGATCGAACTAAGAGGCATCTACGGTCTTCTACCATTCAATAGTTTTTTGCTTGGAGACACAATCTAACATTAAAGCTAGGTTCATATTGCTGTGTCGGGGTGTGTCGGGGCGCGCCAGAACGCAATCGCTTACTTTCATTTACTATGAATAGATTCACATTAGTAGGTTGTGTTGTGTACTGCACAGATTCGTTTGATTGGTGTATCCCGCGTCACGACACAACACGACACAGTAATGTGTCGGTGGCTTTAGTCTTCAAATACATAATGCAAAGTTACTAGAAACATCCACTGTATGAGTTATGACTTAAGACATAATAGTAGTAATTCTTGTTGCTGACTGCATTCGCATTGTGTTAAATCGCTTACACAAGTTTTAACAGGACTCATTTACATAAATGATTTAATATATTTGTAAGGGCTTGGTCATGTTTCGAGTGTGGGTATTGGTTTGTGATATATTCTGTTTTTGGAATCGTAATGTAATGGAGATGGTAGCGATAAGGCATTTTGTTGATTTCATGTTGTTTGTTTTGTCAATTTATTGGTAATTATTTTGAAATAATTTTGTGTTAACAAAATTAATTAGCTGCGATATAAATTCAGTAGAAATTGCTACATAATAATGTACAAACAATATTTATAGTTACTGTGTGAATACTACCTAACTTTTTAATCATAAAATGCACTCAGACATCTGAATTAAGAATAAGAGCGTGCATTCTGAAAGTGGGTAACGTTGCAAATAGCTGTCAAATATTTCACTGTTTTGATTAATTTGGCAATATTAGGGCGTTTGTGCACTACACGGAATTTTACCTTCCGGATGTAAAATCTCATACGTATATTTCCGGTTCACGTGATATTTACTTGAAAATCGGACTGCCGGACCGTAAAATTCCTTGTAGTGCACTGTACACCCTTACTGTATGGAAATATGAAATATCGCAAATTTTTGAACTAAAACATTGATTATGAAATCAATACCTATCAATAAAATTTTATCATTTATTCAAAATTCTAAATATTTTAATTTCACATTAACCTTCATGGGTTCTTATGACACGTCAGAAGCTGCAGCAGTGCATGGTTCCAATAGTCGTATCCCATGGAGAAGAACCGGCAAGAAACTCCACGGTTAAAGTTTTTCGGCTTTAAATGGCTTTCACAATGTTTTCAAATTACACTGTTAATCGCAATTTGGACAGTTTGACTTACCTACATACATATAAAGCCTCTCGTGACCAAGGCATTGCCCTAAAACACCCAACCAAAACCATGTGTTCACAGCCTTACGCATAAATACATCCGGGTGGTACACACGTTAGCCACCTACAGCGTAACCAACGGTCTCTGTTATGTACTACGCTTTATATTTGAATAAGTACCATGTACTGTGTCTTATAGTTAAGCTATTATGAACTTTATAATATTATGAACAGAAGCTGGTTGTATTTTGTAGGCTGTTGTTTACTACTTTACTCGTTAAGTACGATAGAGCGATGGAGTATTATTAGCAAATGGCAAAGATCTAATAATTCCATTTTGCGCTCCCAGAAATATTATTGAACCCTCTAATTTAATGATTGGTCCTCTTTTTGAGGACCTCAAATAATTCCTATTTTGGGATCCTAAAAATGGCGACCAGCTTAGGGAGAAAACACAAAAAAAATTAAAATAAGAACAAGTCGCAAGTATTTATCAAGATTGCTAATGAATATTGTAAAGAACATTGTTTGTTTATAACATTAACTTACTTTGTTAGAATTCGCGAGTTTTTGTTCCTTTCGTGTTTATTTTGTTAATATGTGGGTGTTGAAAGTATCACTTCTTTGTGAGAGTTTGGTTAATCAAACATTTTTTGTTGTCTCGGGTGACTTTTACGGTTCTTAAACCCTATGTGTAACGGTATACGTCCTGTTATGTTTCTGAATAAGAAATCAGGAATGGGGTAGCCGTTCCTGATTTTTTTCAATTGTCACTTTATTTTTTCTGTTTCAGTCGTAGTCGAGATCCGCCAGAACTATAAACGGCGCTGACGTTTGATGCGCTAATCGCGAAATATTATGAATCTAGCTTGCGCTCCGGCGCCCCTGTTCCTGTTCTTAGTGCGCTAGACTCACTCTGCACTTCTTTAGCTATTAATGGCAATAAACGTCAATAATGGTGGACTCTATAAATACCTATACTTCCCAGTCAAAACTGCACAATGACCTAGAAAAATTCAGCTATTTGCATCACCTATTTATTTCGCGCCATATCGTGATGTAAATAAGTCTTAAAATAATTAAGGACTGCAGGGATAAACATGTGTTCGGTACGCACTGGTGGGCCAGGACCGGCTCGATGATGCCATTTATCTGTATTTATTTAATACTTATTTATTTATTATGCCATTTATCTGTAGTAGCCGAAAAAGAAGAAGAAACCTATTTACTTGAAAATGGCATCCAGTCGGAATCGAGATCCGCCAGAGCCATAAACGGCGCTGACGCTTGGTGCGCTAATCGCGAACTGTAACATTATGAATTTAGCTTGCGCTCGGGACACGACGCCCCTCGGTCTTAGCGCGCTAGATTCACTCTGCACTTCTTCAGCTGTTAATGGCAATAATGGTTCTGGATAAAAGCTGATAAACATAACATAACATCACGCCTTGTTTCCCCGAAGGGTTGGGCAGAGGTGTTCCTATGGTACACCCACATTTCGCCAGTTTTGTTTAAGTCCCATGTAGTAGGGGCGAGCCTATTGCCACCAACCGGGCACAAATCCATACTCCGGGCTGATACCAATAAC
This sequence comes from Eupsilia transversa, assembly GCA_914767815.1. NCBI lineage: Eukaryota > Metazoa > Arthropoda > Insecta > Lepidoptera > Noctuidae > Eupsilia > Eupsilia transversa. Next base: position 11,523,186 of record OU611891.1, read on the forward strand.
ACTTAAAAGCTATAAAATCTGATATAGTCTAAAAATATACTTCCCAGTCAAAATTGCACTATGACCTACAAAAATTCAGCAATGTGCATCATCTATTAATTTCGAGCCATATCATGATGTAAATAAGTGTTAAAATACCTTTATGTTAAGTATCTGAGGACTGTAGGGATAAGCATGTGTTCGGTACGCACTGGTGGGCCAGGACCGGTTCATATTATACCCTCTCTTTGGCCACCGCGTGGGTAGGGTTAGCAGAACAATGTACAAACTAATATGGGTTGCAATTATTTAATAACTTATTAATTTTGATTTTATTTATATTATGTGTGTTCAAGTTTTTTTAAGCTCCGAGCTGAGAATTGTTCTTAACCCCAGACTCTTACGTGTTATACTAACTTTTAGGAACTGTAACTGCTAACTAATTGCGTAATACATTTTCGTAAACAATTAAGACAAATCTGTTCCATTTTGACAGTTCAACAACATTCATTGCGTTATTTACGTTGTTGAGCAGTTTTTTTTTTACATTGGTTTTATTATGAAGCAATGGATTAGCAATCTGTTTCAAAACGATTTAATTGTGATTGATTGTGTTTTACTCAATTAAGGTGCTGTTAACTTTTACCTTCTTATTTTATTGCTCTGACAGAAACATAGGTTTATACGGCTATTTCCTATTTTTTGATAAAAGAAATCTTGGCAAGCCGGACTTGGCAGAGACATTAAAATATCCCATCCAGGTTTAATAATCTTCCTACATAATTTCGTTCCAAAATATAAGAAGGAGGTGCAATAAATCTTCGATCAATCGACTGAGACACCAATCTCAGCGTTGAAAAATAAACATGAAACTTCGTAACCTTTTTATCTTGTACAACATGCCTCATAAAGCAGGGACCTATACATTTGAAAACCTTTATAAATTAACCTACAGATATCGAAGAATTTTGGTTACTTCTACGACTAAGGTTACCGCTATCTGCGTAACCCAAGAAGAAGAAACATGTTACCTCTTTTAGTTTACCGTTTTAATACAGGTTACAAACACAGTTGATGCGCGCCCTTTGACTAACGCCGACGAGACGTGTAATATAGACTTTTTTTTTCTGGTTGGGTTCAATTTCGGACTAACTTCGGCCACCGTAGCTTAATCTGATGGGTCGACGATCCCGTGCGGCTGTTATTACTTAGCCACGAGCTTATCCGTAAGTTAATAAATGTTTAGAAGAATATTTATTTAATAATCTTAGCCAACTATCTTTAGGACAGTTATAGTTAAAAATACCTATACAAAATATAAATGTTGTAACCGAAAACATACCCATATATTGATTATACCGGTTTCGGTAACCTGCTCTTATTTTGCGTACCGTACCAAAACGCAGATCGCAGCCGTATCCGCTAAAATAAAAGCTGAGCAAGGTCTGTGACCTTTAACTGGATTCAATGGGCACGCATAATCATCTACTCATCAATATCTTAATTATGAACTTATGTGGGAAGATATTGGTCCATTTCGCCTTTGCAACTGCTCTGAAGATAAAGTCTGATTCACGATGTTGAGATGTGGCTTTGAGCAGTTTATGGTTCGAAAAAGGTTGCACTGGCTGTTATTTTTAGTTTTCTGTCAGAGTGCATTTTAAATATTAACGGTGTTAATAAGACAACGTTATTAAGACATTTTTGTTGGTTTTTCCAAATGAAAGGTAATAATTAAATATATCATACGAACAATAAGTTGCACCCTATACACGATCTATCACAATCTGGATCGGTTTGAAAAAGATTGCTAATCCATTCCTTCAAAGTTCGAAAAATAAATCTGCCCAACAACGTAAATAACGCAAAGAATGTTGTTGAACTGTCAAAATTAAACAGATTAGTCGGAATCATTTACGAAAACGTTTTACGTAATTAGATAGCTGTATGATGCAACAACAAACTTCTGCAACTAAAAATGCGGATACAAAAATGGTTGTCAATCCTTAACTCCCATGACATGAGATAAGTCAACATAGGATAAATGATTGAATGAATCTTAATATTCATAAATATATTTGACAACCTACCACGGCTAAGTGCCCCATTGTCGTCATAAAAAGCATGTTTTTATATAAACATAGCTTCTTACATACCGCGAAAAGTAAATTTACTTAACAAAACGGTTCTGTTGATACTACGAGGGATAAAAGGCGTGAATGTGCTTTTGGATTTGTCAATATTTTGGTATTTTATGTTTAATTGGTAACGGTTTTTATACATTTTGAGTGGCCTTAGCAACGCCTGATCACAGCAATTATTATTACGTATTATTATTAAACATTTATTTCAGACCAGGTCCATATTCTTGTTAGTAACAATATACTTAAAAACTAATGTTAGTATTCAAACACAACACAAATTAAACTCGCACTTCACAGCATGGGGCCTCCCCCCGATCTGAAAATACACCAATTATAGAATTGGAACTACCACGAATGCGAGTTAGTACTTCTACACTTCTTTTCCTTAGGACAGTGGCAAATCCCTGACGCACTGCAACGCCATGGCAGCCCCAACAGTACCCTGAGTGCATTGTTGTAGTGCGTATCCAAACACGCAGGTCGCTGTATGGCCGCTGCGAATAACTGACCCACAGGCTGCAACACACAGGCAACTGAAGGAACACGGGTGGGTTTTAGTCAGTAAGAGTCTGATACGCCCTCTCGCTCCGCCCAGAGCGGGAGAAGTTATTTGATAATTACACACCCAAAAAAAAAGGCTGCAGATGTAAAAAGAAAAGATAGAAGCTATACCGGGCCTTGTGTTGATTTCAGCTGTGGAAAAAGAACTTCGAGATAGAGAGCAGCATCTCTCGAAGTTCTTCGCTAGATCTCGACGAAAATAAAAAGACATTATCATAATAATGTTTTCTTGGTTTCAAATGACTTTTCTTCGAGATCTGATGAAGAAATTCGACATACAAGGCATCATTTTTTTGACTGTATTTTTTATGTACAAATTACAGTGAAAAGAAGAAAACCCATTATTTTGAGATCATATTATTATCTAGAACTTGCGAATCAGTCTGCCATATACATGAGATTGACATTTCTTCGAGCAGATATTAACCCAAGTTGATAATTGAGTACCCAAGTTAATTATTCTCCATTTAGTTTCGCATTACACAAAAAACGGCTAAATAACGATAGTTATTGTGTAATGTTGTTGTGATAACTGCACTTTAAAGTTATTTTTTTTTGGTAAACGATAATTAAATTACATTGCTTCGTGTTTATCTTGAAATAACGGGGTTTAGTCTAGATTTTTCTCGAAATAATTAATGGGGTTAACCGTTATTTGTTATATGCTAATAAACTTGTCAAAAACGACCCCACAAGAAACACACTTTTAAAATTATGATAATCTCAATCTACCCACTTCGAAAGTCCTTGAAGATACAAAACACAAACCATCCATGATCATCTCTGACGTCACCCCACGCACAGACAAACAAACAAAGGGACAAAACTCGATATTTTAACGAGGGGCTCGTTTTAAATTTATAATGCCACCTTCTGTATTCAACACTCACTGACTACCAATTTTGCAACGCGAATGTATACGACAAGCCGATGCTGCTGGCAAAGATGGAAATAAGGACGTATTATGATTGGCTAGGATTTTTCTTTGAGTTATTCTGAGAAGTCGAGATAAATTATGTCAATAGTTTAACGTTGGAAAGTAGGAAGTAGAGCTGTTGAATGTAATTGGCTCAAGAAAGAAACCTGAGTGCTTTTACCAACTTGCATTAAGAAACAATCATTAGATACTTAAATGATATAATAGTATATTATATCCCTACTGATACAATTTATTCTGCGAACAATAGAATTTAGAACGGGCAAGCAATCTCTCAACCAAAAGAAAACACTAGCACAAGTTAACATTAAAAATTTAAATAACCCCCGACACAATTCCAGGTGATGCTGCAGAATCGGTTCAAGGTTACTATGTTCTTCTAATATCATTGAAGTAACAGAATACTAAATTTCGATGAGACCTGTGGAAGATGCGCACATCCAATCATCAACTAAAAAAGAGCCGATAATCTTCAAACGGCTGAACTGATTTTCTTGAATTGTAGCTATGAACACTCTCGATCAAGACACCTTTCAAACAAAAAAATAATAATCAAAATTGGTTCAGCCGTTTGGGAGCTACGAGGGAACAGACAGATACACAGATACACAGACACAAAGATACAGAGATACACACGTTAAACTTATAACACCCCTCTTTTTCCGTCAAATTAAACAAATTACTATATTTAACAAACCTTCTAGAATCAAACATAGATTACAGCAGTAATCACATTTCACGGTAAGTAGGTACCACTAAAATAAAATATTACTTAAAACAAAACACAGTCTGAAAACCAACCCACCATCACTTGGACATTCAATACTCAACAAAGTCAGCGTCATTGTTCGTAACAGTCACACTAAATCACATGAAACCCACATCAAATCAGCAGCTAAACCTAGCATTAATCTGCACTAAGTCGCTATAATTCCCTTTAAGAACAACACAGGACACCATAAAAGCGATTGAACTGGCATTTGCGCCTACAAAATGCATAAGCCTCCCTTACAGGCCATTATTGTGCTAAACAAATCATGGTATTACTCTAGACTGGGTGGTGGATGTGGTTTTGCTTGGTGAATAAATTGATCGTAAGCATTTTGTATGGATAAATTTGATTTTGGGATCGTGTTGATCTCGACACTCGACTTTGGGTTGATAGATCTTGCCATTTTTGATATGAGGTTTTGTCAATGCGTTTGATCGATGTCAGTTTAGAAAATATTCTCATTTTTTTCTTTAGACATGGCTAACGACGGATGAAATGATTATTAACCGTAAAAAAAAAACATAAATAATTAACTAACTCAATATCCTCGGAAAATCTTAAAGGAAACATCTTCAAACAAACGGCTTCATTCCAACCACATAAAGTAAACCTCCCATACATTTACAAAATCACATATAAGGCATATCATACTCACAGACTTATATTAGTAGCGGTGTCCAAAGCAAGGCCGGCGGCGCACACGCGTACTTATAAATCAAGTTATTCGTTACGCCCCAACCGCATTGTCCTCGCCTTATGCTCGAAAAGAGCAAAAAAGCATACGAAAGCAAAGGAATATCGAAAATCGAGCACATCAAAATTTATTCCGATTGAATCGAAAACGAATTCGGATGCGCTGGCGCACGGTAATGCTGCGGGGATTTTTGATTGTCTGACATTTTTGGAAGAACTGCTTATCGTTTTGAATAAGTTGAAAGTTGGTGAAGAAAAAAGTCGGCAGATTGGGAGAGGTGGTTGATAATATCAAGATTATGTTAAGCTGTAGTGATGTATTGCTCAGTATTATACCTGCCACACAATTTGATAATAATTTTTCCAACTAGCGCTCGCTTTTTACTGGGTGACTTTTTTTACCGTCTCGAAAAAAAATTGGTAGGTGAACGGAGTAGAAGCAAATGGCACCTTTTTTTTTCCCCCGGATTAAAAAAAAAAAAAAAAAACGATATTAAAATCATACGTGACTTGCGTATGATTTGAAATCTGATATTTTTTATCAATTAATATATTTTTTTCAAAATTTATCTTCCTTTGTCCTAATATGAAAAGTTTACTTTAAAATTGTAGCGTTTTTTGATGATAGATCATTTTTTTTCTAAGCTGTGGAAAAAAAGAAACTAGGTATGCCATAAGCATCTACTCCGTTCATCTAATATACCCATTTTTTTTTCGAGACGGTAGAAAAAGTCATCCGGTATAGAAACTGATTAAGGATTGTTAATTAAGACCTACAATGTATCATGTTTCATATTTATGTTTCCTTCCGTCATCTTCTATACAAGTAAATCATTGAGTAATGTTATCTGGTCGTTAGAATATAGTCAGTCCATTGTCTTCTTCCAGCTATTTCTAGCCTTTCTGCCTTAGCTGAATCTCAATCTACTAATGATGGTACAAGAGTTGCAGTTTTAACAAGTACCAACTCCCATTCAAAATCAGCAACCTCGTTCATTACTCCTTAAACCCTTAAACCTTACCAGTTAAAAGCACCCGTATCGTTACGCCACAGTGGAAGGTAACGAGCAGGAGCCGTGTCGATCAGAACAATGGGAAGTGTATCGATGGCACATGTCAAAAATAAAAATGTTCCAACTGACCGCCGGTAACGATAACTCTTTGTTCACTTATTTGGGTTCATGTATGGGGAATGAGGATATTTTTGGTGATTCTTTTTGGTTTTTAATAGTAATATTTCGAAGAATGCGCAGTTTTTTTTGGTGAGATCTTGTTATGTCGCTGTTTCAATATTGGGTATTGTTGAACCACGGCATAAACAATAATTGTGTGGCACAAACTGACACAATCGAAGAAAAAAGGCCTACCAAAAGGTCTAAAGGTCTACCAAATATTTTGCCTCTGTCCAACACTTCGCGGAACACAGGCACACATAACAGCACGTTATGATGTGTTATGTGACCATATAGTTGTACTAGCTGCGCCCCACGGTTTCACCCGCATAAATCTCGATCCCGTGGGAATATCGGGTTAAAAAGGTATCTTATGTCCTAGCCCAGGTCATTGTCTACCCATGTCCCAAATTTCATCAAAATCCGTCCAGCCGTTTTAACGTGAAAGCGTAACAAACAAACAAACTCACATTGGCATAACTAATATTTAAAAAAAAAAACAGGTAAAACCCATACATAAAATAAAATTCACAATAATGCAACATAATAGATCACAATAGAATAAAATGCAACTAAAATATAATAAAATAAACGATTACTATATCGTTAGGATTTGCAGTATATCTTAAGCTTTCCTGATCCGAAATTAGACTAGATTAAAGCGAAATCTACCGTTGCCTCTTCCAAATATTTTGCTATTCTTGCACATCATACAGAACCTGGTAGAAAAAATGCAGGGTCAGGCCCTGGATATAATTATTAAACAGAACAATAGAGTATCAATGGCACTTGATAAAAAAAATTAAAACGCAGCTTCCAAACACGATAAGGCTTTCAGTTTGAGCGTGAGAACTTATTGTGACTTTCGAATGTTTATTGAAAATGTTACATAACGGCTCGTGCAGACCGACGCGATATTGCGGGCGCGACAGGCAGCATAATCATAAATAATTGTCGCTCCCGCGATGTCGTGCCAGACTGTACGAGCCTTAATTATGAAATTTTTGGGATGATGATAAAATCTGAAGAAATAATTTAAATTGGATGCAGAAGTCGAAAAGACATACATGTACAAGACTATGAGAGATGGAAACTATTTAAAGTAGCAGAAATATATTTAGTCTTCAAATACTGATGTGTTTTCATTGGTCGCTTATTGTAAATTATCGCAAAAGAAGAATTTATTATGGAAGAGAAGGAAGTGAATGATAGCATGACGGTTAATAGGGATAAAGGCAAGATAATGATTTGAAATTATGGCAAAACTGTAAAAACAAGACTTAGTTATAGAAATTCATATTTTACTGCCATAAAATCTTCCATATGTGCCCAAGGAATTTCTTATGGCCATTATCTGCCTTTACTGGTCTTAATCCCTCTGATCCCCACAACATATTACAAAGTAACAAGGTAATCCGAATAATCGACTATTTTGCTCTACATTACAAATCATTCCGCCTACGCTTACACGCTTATTCAACAAACACGCAATACATTACTATTTTCTCTTTCAATAATATAATTTCAGAGCTAATCTCAATGCCAAAACTGCAGACTATGTAGAACCAAGCCTTATTAGGGCAAGGATGGCTCGAATATTATAGCGATTACATGACCAAATAAACATGACCCCTGAAACTCCGAACAATTTGTGGAGCTCAATGTAATTGGTACTTATGTTTCGAGTTCTCAGGGTTCTACATACATTGGTGGTGTTACAGGAATAAAATATGGCCGATATAGGAGTGGATAGGCGACAACAATGGACGTTTGGAATTTAAAATTGCGCGTAAAATTTAGGGCTGCGCGTGCACAAGTCGTATTTTTATTTTATTTTATGGATGGTTTTAAATTGATCAGGTTGTGGTAAACTTAGTGCACCTTGCGAAGTGGGTATTGTCTTAAATGTCAGAAATATTATTATTTTTACGCCAGTTACAAATCTAGGTGTTGTCGTCAATATTGTTTAGATACTTACAATATTGTTTAACACTGAGAAACAATGAGTAGGTACCTATGCTCACATAAATGATTGTTTATAAGTAATACCTACATACTTTCCATGACAATCCAAAGAATTTTTAAGGAAATTCATAACCCGTTTCTGTATATATTTGAAAAACCTACATAATATTGTTGAATTGCCGAATTAATGGCATTGGGATCGTGAGTGTATTATGCAATTAGTCCACTGGTTTTAATGTATTACACATGTTTGCATAAACATAAATATTTTTTAAGAACAATATTCTGATTCACTCAAAAACAAAACACGACAATCCTACCAGTACCCAGTGCTCACAATCCTTTCATTACTCAAAACCATAGACAACTACAGCAGCACTTTTAAAGCAAAACGGATCACCTTTGTGTTTCCAACTGAGCTTGGTTCGATCATCAGTCTTGCCAGCCAGTAATTACTGAAATGGATATTATTGGCTTCTACGCAGCTCTCTATAAATCACTCTGGATCTGTGACGTTGCATCAATAGTTCTGTAAAATGGTTCGCGTGTGTTCTGGATTTAAGAAGGTGGAAGTTTTTGTTTTTATTTTTATCACATACATACATAGCACATATTATTTTTATCACATACATAGTACCTAAAAGATGAAAAGTTTTTGGAAAAAATAATATAGTATTTTGATAAGCTTTTATGAAAATCAGTTAAGAGTGTGCATTCTGAAAGTTGGCCACTCAGAGACAGACAGCTGTCAAATATTTAGCTGTTTTAAGTAATTTTTCAATATCAGTCAGTTAAATTATTAAATATCGCTCTGTACCGCACCAACATATTGATTATGAATTGCATCATTATTATCGTAATACTGAATGTTTAGTTTTAGGTATGAAAAAGATTTTTTAAATAGCGAAATAACTTGACAGCTATTTGCGACGTTGCCAACTGTCAAAATGCACCCTCTATTCTGATTCGAAAAGAGTCGCTTTTCAGGATTGATCCACAATTCAATAATTATCATCTAACTATTTTATCGTGGTCCATTTTCAGATATAAAATGAATAAAAATGCACAAAACGTTACTTGAAATTTTTTAAGAATATTATCAGCTTCTTTATCCAATTTTCCTTTTACATCTTAAACGTAATAACGTGCTTATCACCATCATCAATTTTACTAACACAAATCAATTCCCAATCCAGTCATTTTTAAATCCTCAATGGACCCTCAACAGAAACCATTACCTCTCATAGTTTTCGTTTTAAATATCTGTTAATACAATTCCTTTGCAAAATGATCGATAGTTGCCATCTCGAGTAGCTCCCCTTTTAAATTATTATCCTGCACTTTATCTTCTGGTACGACATTTTCAACCTTGGCACTTTCATTATAAAGTTTATTTTCGCCAAAATGATCGCGAGATTTCTTCGCTTGGACACTGTGACAACTCTATGGATGATCTGTCAATATGGAGACTGTAGAATTTATCTTAGTTTGAAGTATCTGTGGGGAGGTGAAATTGCTTTGGGTACTATAGAAGTTCTTTAAAAATGTATTGGAATGTTGGAAATATTACAGTTTATATTTAGGATGACGCATTGAAGATTTTTTCAGAGATACCTACATAGATAAGTTTTCGTTCATTCAGCTTAGATATTGTGACTGAACAGATTGATTGATGAAGCATCAATCGTTTGTTCTGCGTTGTTTCGTTGTTTGCTGAACGTTTTGTTCCATTAGGCGCAAGCCACATATAAAAGGCGTCGGGCGCGGACATGGCACGGGCGGCTTCCTATCACGGTGTGTCGTTGGTCAGACGTCCGAGCAACGACATACCGTGTGACCTAAATTGCGCTTTATTTCCATGCATTTTGTTTGAAATTTGAATGAAATAGGAAGCCGCCCGTGCCATGTCCGCGCCCGACGCCTTTTATATGTGGCCTGCGCCTTGGGTGATCAAGAACAGAGGGTCTAAAGAAGTGGCAATTACTTTCAAAAAGTTTTGTATTTCTACAAAGACTTTCAAAAGGAATTATATAATTAAGCTTTTCGGTGGGTACCCAGCATATGTCAGTCCCATACATTTTTGTCTGTTCCATCATCTGACAGAATATCACTTTACAGGCAATCATATCTATCCTTAATAATTTTGATATCATTTCAGTTGTAACTGAACTCAGATCATGAAATGCAGTAGGTAGTAATAGCAAAACACACCTTTTTTATGTGTTGGAAATGATGTGTGTCAGTCTCTTACTGACTAAAACCCACCCGTGTTCGTTCAGTTGCCTGTGTGTTGCCAGGGGCCACGGTAACCCTTTCATCAGACTTTCCCGCGACTCTGGAAGGCATCGGCCCAAGCGAGCTCTGTCAGTTGTGCTGACATCTCTTTGAGGCGCGCGTGGAACACAACGCGCTGTCGACCCGGGCCTGGTCCTTATCGGGCGTTAATACACTAACAGTATCTCGCAGTGGATTGCATTTTGACAGTTCAACAACATTCATTACGTTATTTACGTTGTTGAGCAGAAGCATTTTTCAAACATATAGAGCAATGGGTTAGTAATAGCCTTCAAAATAATTCAGATTGTGATTGAAAGTGTGTCACGCAATTAAGGTGCAGGTTTGAGAGCTTTTATTTTCTGTATTCTAAAATTGAAAATCGTAGTAAAAAACATGTTGTATTTTTGTACCAGCCCTGCGCAAAAATGTTGGTTTAATACGACCAATTGGTATCGTAGTCTAATGTTAGTTGTCGCTCGTTATGAGTCGCCGGCGCAAATCTAGGATTGCGTCTGCGCATCTCACAGACGCCGACGCGAATTGCTGTGTACGACACTTAGTAATGGCTGTCTGTTTTATGTTATTGATATTTTTAGACAATTTTCTTGTTTGTTTCAGGTATGTTGTAAAGATCAGTTTTTATAAACACAGCCTCGTAATTGCTTTACCACCCTAAGGTTGAATGCCTCTTGCACGCCAATTTATTTTTGCTTTCAGACCAATTTGACAGTTAGATGGTTTCAGCTTTATTGCTCATATTTACGAGCGGCACGTTGCCAACTATAGAGGCAACTGCAGTCGCCGACGCGTCGACTGCAACGTGCCGCTCATAATATGTGAGTACGTGCTCAAACGCGTCGGCGGCGGCTGCCAACGACTCATTTACGACTGCCGCCGATGAGTGTCACCGGCTGCAGTTGCCTCTGCCGTTGGCAACATGCCACTCGTGTATATGACCACTATGTAAAGTTTCCATTAACTGGCAGTTTTTGTCAGAGTGGATAAGCAATTACTTGGTTGACTATTCGTAAAACTGCCATCAAGCAGCATAGTTGTGAATACTTGTGATCCGGTTTCAAAGGATGTAGGTGCTAATGAATAATCAGGTACATGACTTATCATAGCGCTGTCTCTGAATTAAGCAAATGTTTATCTTGTAGTTAGGTACCAACAGGCGGGTGGTAGCCATGGTAATCTTGCGTTTTTTTTCTTTCTTTCTTCTTTTTTCTTTCTTTCTATTAGAATTTACGTTACGTTTACTTCGTGCGTTCATGCTGGTCCTCTATGTTCAAAAAGTTTAATGAAAAAAAAAAATGTGTTTAATTAACTTTAGTTCCCATCTAAATGTATTACGTACTTAATAAATTATAAGCAGGAATTCCTGGTATTACGCGTCCTAATAGAAAGCGATCATCGCGCGAATACGCGATCATTCGAACTTTTTGTTCCGTGCACCTGAACGCATGGTCGAGCCGACAGGGATGCTTTCAGGTTTTCCGAATAAAAGTGACATATTCACGCGACTGATCGCATATTCGCGCGATGATCGCTTTTAAATAGGGCGCGGTCTGATCCTCTGATCACTGACGGCTCTGACTCACCACTGCTTGGTTCAATGCAATAATTACCTTGCGGAGGCGGAGTATTGATTGCAGTATGATGTCATTATTGAATTCGACTGGTTTAGGTAGGACCGCTAGTGTCTAGTCCCTGTCGCAATAGTTACGACCTCGCCAAATACACTGTCTTAATATAAGGCGTGAATAATGCAGAAGTGGCGCAGGTATCATGCTGCTTCAAAAAGTTTAAATACAAAATGTATGTAGGCGACGTGTATTGGCTATTTAACATCACGCTAGGGCCCTTAGGAGCCGAGCAAAAAGACAGGTACACCTCTGCCTAACCCTTCGGGGAAACAAGGCTTACGTTACATATTAATAAAACCTCGTACATAATATATCGTAGTTGGTACACAGCTTACAGCACTTTGCCAATGACATCACAGACGCCGCGCCAGCAGTCAAAGGCTAATGCAGACGTCAGTTGAATGGCAGGCTGCGTAGTTCCCTACCTACGCTTAAATTACGTCAGTTACACTTGTTCGTATGTAAGCTCCGAGTAGAAGAGCCGGATAGAAACTCCGGATATAAGCTCCGGATAGTCAGTAACTGGCAACAAAGGTCAGTTGGACTTTATAAAATATCTAAATGTATCATCTCTATAATAATTACGTTATTGGAGCATAAGTGTGTTGAAAAACGTCGTAGGAAACTCGTGTGCGTTGATCATTACACACTAGTACCATAATGTACTATTAGATTTTAAAATAAACAAATTGTCGTCAACCCTATTATCATAAAATCAGCAAGCACTTTATACAATTTTTCTTTGGTTTTAGTCTCTCCCTCCATCTATAATTGAACTAAATAAGTTCCATTTTACTTGTGGCAAAACCTGGAGTCTGCAAAATAACATCGTCTACCTTTCTTTAATACCTCAATCTAAAATTAAAAATACCTGAGCTAGCACAGCGTTAGAAAAGCACTGACGTCAAAGATTAATTTTAGATAAACTACAAAGTAACATAGTTGATCAACCCTGACGTATACTTCTTGTGAAAGTATTAAACTTTTAAAATTAACTTCTGATCCAGATTCCTCGCTGCACGGAGTTTCGTTTAGAATTTTTCTAAACAATATATTTTCATTATGACAAGTTACTTTGTAGTTGGGACCACTAATAACAATTCTTTATGTTTTATAGTTACTGAGGTAAGTTTAACTGAACTTTATGCAGTTTATAATAGTACAAATTTACATTATGGATGCTTAGATTTTCGACTGTTCTGTATACCATCCTATTTAGACTGCTCTATCTCAACGACATACCATCCTATATTCACGATCAAATTTGAATAACGTTAAACCATTATAAAGTCATTGCAATGCAACTTTTATGTCATTGTATCAAAGTATAAATTAAAATCATTGCCGTAATTTTTATAAAATTCTCGCCAATCATTCCAAGTAAGGTAAGGTGAATTTAGAATACATTTTATTTCAGTGGGTTTCTAATGGTCTTAGGTCGATCATGAATGTGCTTCTTATTAATAGAAGAAGAAAGTTAAAAAGAAACGGCCAATTAGGTAACATTTTTCTACAACACAAAACGAAACTTCTGCACAAAACTAGCATCTCGGATAAGCACTTCAAAAGGAAGATTTCAATTCATTTTCGCACAGATCCTTGCGAAAATATAACCAAATCATAATATCTTTAATATGAACCGTATATTTGAGCAGCATACCGTCTTTATTATGACACAGTCGGTAAATTACCGCAGCAACATAATATTAACGCGTTGCGTGCTTCAGATAGCTCGAGGAATTACTCAATACGCTGAAGATACAGTATATGATAGGTATTCAGATAAATAAAGACTATTTAAAATTTTAAACGGATTCATCAACGACCCGATAATGGCATCTTTTTATCTTATTGTAAAATATGATTTGATATTTCATATTATTATCACACTTCATACGATGGAATGAGCTAACTTGTTATTATTATCTTCTACATAGTTTATTTGGAAGCACATTGTAAATTAATAAAACATGGTTTTATTTCATACTTAGTTTCTCTTCTAAACCATAAAATATCATTGACACAAAAACACTATGGTATAAAAATAAAATCCCTTACCTATTTTTATTTTAATCCTTCTTCAAGAACAATTTGAAACTCACGGTTGATTTTAACAAAATATTTCACACATTCTCTTCAAAAACACACGTTTCTAGCGAACAAGCTGTGTCCTGCCATATTAGTTGAAAGTCAGGATCCATTTCTAATATTAAGTCCAGGAGCTGCACAGTCACGCCATCTCGCGTGACGGCGCCGCAATTACATGTGGATTTTATCCGAAATAGTTTTGAAGTTCGTATTATTGTCTTATGTAGGATTTTATTTTTATTTTGAATGTACCAACTTTTTTTTTCTTTGATTTGTTTATTGGGTGTCAAAATTAGAGAATTGAAATGCTAGAGAAGTTTAATAAAAAAAAAAAACGTTATGTTTACTTGGCTAATTTCTGTTTATTAAATGATTGAGAGATATTTAACAGAAGCCTAAATAAAATGATGGCAATTAGATGGAAATGTAAATCCCAGGATCTAAAACCTTAATTTGCTCAGTAAGTTTATTATAACTTGTCCCGTGAGGGGATTAGTAGCACGGAATTTCGCAGTCTTAGTTTCAATACTAATAGAGTTCAAAATAGCGACTGACAGAACAGAACTACCATGCAACAGTACTACGTGACTTAAAAATTCAGTTCTAACAATCGTGTCACGGGACAAGTTATGATGAACGCTCTGTAGACAAGACCCAGACGCGTCAGAAGGTAAGTAAGAGCAATTTAGCATAATGACAGGCAATAGATCTTTCGTTCACTCTGTTGTCAACAATATTCTTCTTCACTCTGAACAAAAACATTACATTCTTCTCACAAGTATCTTTCACCCAAACACACACCATATACTACAGTACTCTGAATAAATATTTCAACTGGAAGTGTCTCAGTGTTGACTTCGGGCTAAAATGTTAGCGATCAGCCGATTGCTGTTTTAAGATCTTATGTAAATAACTTCGTTCGGAGGCTCAAGTTTGTCGTGCTACCGTCGATCCTGGTATTCGTGAGGATCCAATAAATGGGGGACGTGGTATTGAGCTTCATATATGAATTCCTGGCGATGAAATTTTAATTTGTTTTGTTTGCGAGGAGGAATTTGCTGAGGTGCGGCAATTTAATGGATGAGGCATTGATTGGATTTTGAGTTAGTTATTTATTGTGTAAGCTTAATCTTTTAACTCGCGTATTCAGCAGCTAGAAGAGAAAATGTATTGATTTCATTGCAATGTGTTTTACAAGTCTGTGTCAGGATTTTCTTTAAGACAGTGTTTCCAATTTGTTTCTCATAATTGCTGCCAAAAATCCGTCTGCCAAAATATCTATAACTCCAGTAACGATCAAATCTGTGCTGTAAAACCACGATTATCTAATATGCCATATCCAAACCCCACATTACTTGGAAACCTCTTGAAAAATCGATGCCACCACCGCCGGCGCCTTTTCCGTGTTTATCTTAGAATATTTTTGCAGATTTATAGAGTAATCTTCGGTCTGTATTGCTCACTCTTTGGTTTGAGATAAGTGAGATGTTAGGGCCGAGGAACGCCATAGTCTGCTCGATAATATGGTTCCGTATATAGAGTGGAGGTATTTTAAGCAAGGCTTGTGAGAATGAATGGTTTTTATGGCTGAAGGCGTTTTGTTTACTTTAACTTACAAACATGATGTTTTCCTTGACGAAATACTTTTTGCTAATACTGGATTTTTATTTACAAAACAATTATTAAGTTTCAAATAATTATGATGTCTTGCTGAAAATTTACTTGCTATAATAGTTTTCTTTGCGTTTCTAAATGTAAACTAACAGAAAGGTTGGTAAGAGGTTGGCAATTTATTTTTGCCAAAATCCACAATGTCCTATCTACGAATCGGTTAATTCCAAGATCATATTATTAATCAGCAAGTTTAGCTACCTATTGCCAATTTCTACTGGTAATTCATCAGTTACAACGTCTCATAAAAACAGCACATAATCACAATCTGAAGGATTTAAAATTATATTCTTTATCTATTGCTTAAAAGGTTTGAAAAATTGGTCTGGCCAACAACATAATTAACGCGATGAATGTTGTCAAAATGAACTTATGCCTAAAGAATTGTCAGTGTGCAATTACCCCACGGATCGTGTAGCATAATACATTCCTAAAGGTCAGGTGCGTTCAATTCCACCCCAACACTGAGCGCAGAACCCATCCAGTAAATTTTCACTATCTTCTAAAAACAATCGCATGGCTGGTATAGCCTCATTTGAATTTAATTATCCAACAGTGTTTATTTAATAGACGCAGCACTAAGATTTTATTCAGCTTCTTAACTCGTGTGGGTGTAGTTATAAATGAACCCGTTTGTGCAGTTAAGCGAATGTAATTTCGTGTGTAATGGTGCGATGTAATTTTTAGGGTTTGTTAGCCCATTTCTTGGTGATAAGTAAGGATTTTATTAGACATTGGTGTCGATTCCCTTGTTCACAAACTACACTAAATTTAAGTTCAGTGCAACTTTTTCTTTCTATTTCATTAAGAAAAGGACAGAAGATAAATTTTAGTTTAGTCCTGTCAAATTAATCAGCGCCTGACGTAAATTGACGTAATTTTAGTAGGCAAGTTTTTAATCACGTCTAAACTTGTAGTGACAGGTTTGACAGGACTAAACTAAAATTTATCTTCTGTCCTCTTCTTAATGAAATACAAAAAAAAAGATGCACTGAACTTATTTTAGTTTAGTTTGTGAACAAGGGAATCGGCACCAATTTTGTTGTAAAACTTGTCGGTATTGGTCAGATTTTATTGATTTATTTGTGCTCGTTTTGCTTGGAACGAACTTAGCCTATCATTTATTACTAGCTTCCGCCCGCGGCTTCGTCCGCGTTGTATGTCGATAAAAAGCCTATCCTATCCTATGTCTTTCCCCAGGGTTCAAATTTCATCAAAATCGGTTCAGTCGTTTTAACGCGATGCCCGATCAAATAAATATACATAGAGATAAATAGATAAACAGATAAACAGATAAACAGATAAACAGATTACCAGATAAACAGATAAACAGACAAACAGACAAAAATTCTAAAAACTGTTGGAACGTGTTCTGTTATCGGTTCTAGATCCCCAGAGAACTTTTTTTCGAATATCTTCCATGTACAGACTTGTGACCCTCTTCAATGTATAGATTTTCGCCACATATATTTTGAAAACCAACCAACTCCACGTCCTTAGCGCGTGTTTTTTGTAAGAAAAATCCACTTATTGGTTTTAAATACTATAATTAAATAATAGCGGATTTATTCATCCCTTCCTGTGTTGACTATTGTCTTAATTAAGAATATTTTCTTTGCTCATTTACGAGTACCTATTCCTCTAAAACGAAACGGCACCAATTGATCATCCACGACACGTTCACTACCATTAGCCATTTCGAACAGTCAGCTCTAAAAAAATCTAGACATCACGAACCATTCAGCGAAACGCCTTTCAAAATCCCTAAATCATTCCATTGAATGCTAAAAACTCTTCCGTCCCATTGGCAATACTACCATTATAAAAGGCTACAGCAAATATTCTGGCAACATTAGCATATGAATGATACAGGTTAAAAAAGAGCCGCTTTTCTCCCCTCAGGTGGCATGCCCGGCCGGAAATAGGTTCGAGCGCAGCCACCGTAAGCTTCCTTTGGAGATAGGGTGTAGTGGACTGCGTTTTGTGAATGGTGTGGATTTTCATGGATTTTTTGGCAGTTTTTGGAGAGCGATTTTCGATATGCTTTGGTTTTTTAAGGAGACAGTATGATATTTATTCATTACTAGCTGCTACCCGCGGCTTCGCCCGCGTGAATGTCGGAAATTACCCCATACATCCCCATGGGTTTTAAGTATAAATATTGAGTTTCGAGTTAATCGGACAGCGCGTTAAAATTCTTCCATACAAACACTGACATCCCCCAATCCCCCTTTAGGGGGTAATTTAGACGAAGGAGGAGGCGGAGCGCGTGAGGGAGAGGCAAAGTTCGCGCCCTCACGCGCCTAGCCGCCGTAGGAGACGCCCTGGGCGTCGGGACTCCTTGGAGGATTCCCGGCCACCGTAGGCGCGGGCTTGCGGGCGGTGAGCAATGGGTAGCTCGCCCCCAATAAGGACCAGGCCCGGGTCGACGGCGCGTCGTGTTCCACGCGCGCCTCAAAGAGATGTCAGCAAAACTGACGGGGTCCGCTAGGACCGTTGCCCGCCGGGGTTGCGGGTAGTCCTAAGGGGAAACCGTGGCCCCTGGCATGGCAAGGGAAGGAACACGGGTGGGTTTTAGTCAGTAAAAGACTGACACGCCCTCCCGCTCCGCCCAGAGCGGGAGAAGTCATTGGATGATTTCCCACCCAAAAAAAAAAAAAGAAAAAAAAAAAAAAAAGGGGGTAATTTAGAAAAACAAAAAACTACAAACTTTATAATTTATTTAGACAACTATTCGTGCGAAGTTTCGTGTTTATTACCTCAAGGAATAAGATTTTTCATACAAACTTTCATCCCTTATTTTACCCCCTTAGGGGTTGAATTTCGAAAAATCCTGATACACGTTATTCTTAATTTTTGGGTTTAAGTATAAATATTGAGTTTCGAGTTAATCGGACAGCGCGTTAAAATTCTTCCATACAAACTTTGACACCCCCCAACCGTAGGATAGGATACTTTTCCGGGATAAAAAGTACCCAGTGTGGTGCCCAGGATATTAAAGAATAATTATACCAAGTTTCATCTTAATCGAACCGGTCGTTTTTGCGTGATACTTGAACAAACAGACAGACAGACAGACAGACAGACAGACAGACAAAAGGCATCACGCAAAAACTACCGGTTCGATTACGATGAAACTTGGTATAATTATTCTTTAATATCCTGGGCACCACACTGGGTACTTTTTATCGCGGAAAAGTATCCTATCCTACTATCTATATCTATACCTATTAATAAAAAGACAAGTCCTGACTGACATCAACGCCCAGCCCAAACCCTTAGGCCTAGAAAGCTGAAATTTTGCACAGAGGTTCCCTTCATAATGTAGGCAAGGAATGAGGAAGCATTTTTCGAAATTCAACCCCTAAGAGGGTCAAATAGGGGATGAAAGTTTGTATGAAAAATCTTATTCCTTGAGGTAATAAACATGAAACTCCGCACGAATAATATTATCAAAATAAATGAAAAAGTTTGTAATTTGTTGTTTTTCTAAATTACCCCCTAAAGGGGGGTTGGGGGGTGTCAGTGTTTGTATGGAAGAATTTTAACGCGCTGTCCGATTAAGTCGAAACTCAATATTTATATTTAAAACCCATGGGGATGTATGGGGTAATTTCCGACACACACGCGGGCGAAGCCGCGGGCAGCAGCTAGTACATTAATAAAATAATTGTTACCTAAATATTTAAACCGGTTTTTCAACATACGGACGTCCCTCATCCAAAGTCTACTGCTGGACATTAGGCAGAGGCCTATGTCTAGCAGGGGACTGCACTGACTGACTGGAGGACAGCGTAGGAAGGCAGGGTATTGTGGCGCAGCCAGTCAGCTTTTTAAGGTACCTATGTAATAATATGCTGATTACATTATCATGACACATAATTAAAAACTCAACTTCCATCTCACTGTGATGTAATAAGGAAACATGTCATAATATTTTATTATTAAAACTATGTAAACATGATAAAAAAAAATTATTAAAAATATTGGACTAATTTCTACTACTAGTGGTCGCAATTCTCGGGTCGCGAAAAGTGTAATTGAAATTTTCTATCTGGAATTTCTCAGTAGCAGCCCGGATTCTGGATTTGTACCCGGTTAATGGCAATAGGCTCGCCCCCTATTTCATGGGACTAAAACGTAACTAACTGTAATGTGGTTGTAGGCTATAGGTACACCTCTGCCTAACCCTTCGGGGAATACAGGCGTGATGATAATGTTTTATGTGTAACATTGACTTCTGAATAGTAAATCACAATAATATCTATATTTTTTCAAAGGAATGGAATCGTAAGTAAAAAAAAAGAATAGGTTAACAAATCCTTCACGTTCATTACCATCTATAGAAATATTTTCCGCACTTAATAATTTTCCAGCTAATGATTTTACGCAGCACTTTACGTTGTGTGGCGCTGCAGGTTGGTGCAATTCAAAAACGGAGAATTCAAAAACTAATATTAATAAAATACATAATTATTACAAAAACAATATTGCATGCATAAACCTATTTTTACTCGTCGCAGTATATTTTCGATTGCCTTGATGCATTAATATCTCCTTTAAGCTACGCTTGCCGGAAAGCACGTTAATCCGTTGGTCCCGGCTGTAATTCTTGGATCTTTGAGAAACGTTTCAGAAGCCCGAAAGTCTGTCACTGTCTGTGTGATCACTGGGGGGGGGCGGGGGGGCAATGTCGTGCCTCGAGAAAAAACGACTGATGGAAATCGTTACTTTGTTTCGGTAAAAGGTCATCAGATCGATAATCGTTTATCTATATTTAGATTAAAGTTCATGATTAACATAAAAAGGTATTACAGGAAATCAACAACACAACATTTAAAACGCTAACCGCTCATCACTCAAGCACAACCCTACAAAGAACATGCGGGGCACGTCTAACCCCGGAACGACGCGACTGCGCTGATTTCAGTCTCTTTTTACTTTCTCAATGATAGATAGATTCGATTCTTATATTAGAGGTGCACCGTTCTTTTAACGGTATCCTTTTGTTGCGCTCTTCGGTGCAGGCAGCTCTATTTTTGCACTTCATTGAGGTGTAATTGAATCTGGAGTTTATTTGAACATGTAGTGTAGGTGTGAGAGTGTCTGGATTGTGAAAAATGTGCGAGTGAGAGGGAATGCTTAACCGACCATTGTTGTACGAATGACAGTATTTTTTCTAAAACATGCTAGGAAATTAGAGCATTATTTTGACAACCTTCTCCGAGATAAATCGAAATTGCTGTACTGGTCAAAAACATATGACTATGCGGCCGGCAAAGTAACTATGAAAATCCATATCTGTCCTGTGTAGCGGCCAAATAAATTACTTTGAAAACTCATATCTGTCGTGTTATTTAAAAATGGAACAAACTTTTTACTTCAACACATGACAAGCAAGGAGGTAACTTATAAAAGATTTTATTTCACGTTCGATTTCGCTTGGAGTAAAGAAGAAACAAATGAACACATTGGCGCGTGTAAAATTATCGTTGTCCGTCATTGATTCTGGAATTTATCATTAATTTACTTTGTTTGAATTTCCGCGCATTATTTGAGAAAATTACTATTCAAGCCTTGGCCGCAACCAGGCATTGATGGACTCACGTACTATTAATTCGTTTTAAGGCTCGTTCACACCGGCGCGACTTGTCGCGCGACGCGACTTTAACAATACAATTTCTAATAAAACTTCACGATTGAACAATTGCCGGTGTCGCGTCGCGCGACAAGTCGCGCCGGTGTGAACGAGCCTTTATGTTCTTAAAGCAACGGAGATGTAATGATAAAAATTTAAAAGAGTGTGTTTAAATGGTTTGTTTATGTTGAGAGGATGAATGAAAGGCGAATAACAAAACGTATAATTATAAGGCAGATGTGAGTGGAAACGCTTTAGGGGGACATATAGTGACGTTATTGGTGATGTTCTGCAGAAAGGTCAGGTGGTACTTGCAACCGGCGTGCGTGTATGACCAGATATATGAACGTAAATGAGGCAAAAGGAGTATCGATGTAAGGATCACCTATTTAGGTGACCACGCCGGGGACGGGATCAGTGGCCCAGGGCCCTTACGTGCGTGCCGTTAGTATTTTATTTATTGATCCAAGAGACACCCAGTGCGAATGTGGTGTTCTTGACCACACCATGCCTCATCTGTTGGAGTGTCCAAAGTGTATACAGAGTGGCGATTTGGTTATCACATTAAATCGTACAGCGGTTATTACAAGTTGTTATCAGTCTATTAAAATAATAAAATAAATAATTTTACTTAAAACAGAAAACTGAATTTTTCAAACAAACTAAATAGCGTAAAATTTGGCACTAAATAAACCACCCTTCATACTATTAGTTTATTGACCTATAAAAGCGGCCGCGGCGCGGGCGGCTTGGCGGGGCGGCGCGGCGCACACGTCAAAGGACAGTGGGAGGTAGGTACTTGCGCATGTAGGCTCAAACACAAACACGCGCGTTGTGATGATATCAACAAATCAACACAAACCTTATGGTATTTTTGGCAAATAATCACAAATTAAGTATAAAAACCTCCAATTAAAAATGTTTAATTTATTATTTAGCGAAATAATTAAGTATGGGCTCTTCCTACTCGAAGTGGAGCTTCAACCTGATATGGAACCAAAGATTGGTTATCACGTAATGTTTGGACTGCCCTTGTAAAAATCCGCAAATCCGTGTTCGTATTGCCAGCGCTGAGCAGAGTTTAATAGCATTCTCCAACTCCATAAATCAAAATCATATCGGTGTACTCCGATGACGTGAAATTGATACGAGACATCTTGAGAACACAACACAACACAAAAAGGAATTCGCATGAACTGTCACACCACTTTCACTAAGTTACCTACAACTATTTTAAGTACTGTTGTAATAACGTGTCCTATCACAAATAAAAAAACAAAACAAGCGTCCAATCTCGCACGAACTGTCACAACACTTAACTTAATAATAGCGTATCCTATTCCTATTACAAACAAAACAAGAAACTTAACAAAATGTCCTCAAAACAATAACAACAATTAAAATACGCAGGACGCGTGTGCGAATAGGCAAGTCGTGAACTACCCTCAAGGACACCGGCGCGGGGACTGAGTGAGTCACAATCGCACACGCCGCCAGAAAAATACGAATTTTGACGACCCGCACACCTCTTACCCCGTTCATTTCACGCGTAGAGATTTATGCCATAAATCGTTAGCAGTAAGAACATTTTTCGCGGAGTTTTATTTATTCCCCCGCTGAGGTCCCTTATTTTTTAATTTTACGCATAGAGAACGCCTTAAACTATTAGCCGTAAGGACATTTTTCGCTTGATTTGTTAACGTTTTTTGTAGGCCGGCAAAGATAGTTCAAAGGATGCCGATGCCGAATTACTTGGAAATAATTCCAAGTAATTCAGAATCGGTATCGTTTGAACTATCTTCGCCGGCCACGGGTCTTTGACCTACTAGTATTGGTCAGGTGATTTTCTTTATGCAATACATGATGTTGTTAAATACTAAAACGAAAAATAAGGTCCCACGGCTAGAATATACATTTTTATTAATGATTTTAATTGCGTATGTTTAAAATACGTAATGTAGAATACGTGGCTTGAATTAATGTGATAACCAAATCGCCACACTGTATATATACGCATACACTCGTACGGACGTTAAAAACGCCACTGATTTAATAATTGACAAGAAAACGATAGGGTTTATTAAATAATTCCAAAATAAAATTCCCTAAATCAACGACAAAAACACAAAAATCAATGGAACTATCCCTCCATCCATTAACTCCATTTTCTCTAAGTTAATTCAATAAACATCGAAACTGCATTATTGCATTAAAAAGTTCAGCAAAAAAACAATCCAATTTTATTCCGCTGTGACTCACTTATCGATATCCATTAGTATCTAAATTAAAAAAACAATTCAGCTCTTTTCCTATCTAGGTTAACTAAAGAGGTTTAGTGTGTGTGAGATCTAAAATTGTTTTCCACTGATATTCTTTGGAAACAACAGTTTTTATAATAAAGTCGCATTGTCGAAGTTTCTGAACCATTAGTAGATATTATTTAATTGTTTCAAACTCAAACTCAAACTCAAACTCAAAGCATTTATTTCAATTAAACCAATTACAGGCACTTTTGAATTGTCAAGGAGTCAGTCAGTCAGAAAATATGAAGCTAGATGCCCATTCCAAAGCGTAGTAGGTACCTATGGAGAAGAACGGGCAAGAAACTCCACGGACACTCTTTTAAATCAAATAAATTGTTACAAAAATTGGTTACATCATTCATGTTGAAATTACTTATACATGTGAGAACAATGTAGAAAGACTTGCATAAAAAAAGCGTCCGTACATAAAAATAAAAACAATTCAAAAATTACAAATAAGCCATGGCAGCTAAGAGATGACCAGCCCCAACTGACGGCGCCCGTTCACGAACATGACGCATGGATTAGCACCATTCAGCTCAACCATTTTGAAGGGAGCTAAATGATCCAACACACACGCCACCATCAGCGAGACATCTGAGTGAGCATGACATACTCACAGCCGCCAGGGCACATTCAAGTCAATGAAAGACATAATATTACCCGGTAAATGGTAGCTCAATAGTACATAGTACTCACATATGTGCTATGCAATTATATAATGCGAAAGAAATTGAGTCTATACAATGCAAAGATGTTCTTACAATCTTCAGCAGCTCCAACAGACTTTTCGAATGTTAATCAATTAGTTGTGGTTGTGGAGCAGGACCAGCATTGGCCCAAGCATTTTTATCAGTGATATAATCCCCTAACTTATAATATGCCTGCCTGCATAGTGTGCGTTTTATACATGTTTTGAATCTCGTCTCATTCAGTTGAAGTATGTGGGGAGGAATTTTATTATAACATTTTAAACAGTACCCCATGAAAGATGAGTCTACTTTAGCCAGTCTGAAACCTGGTTGAACTAATAGGTCCCTATTTCTTGTACTATAATTATGTCTATCACCTCTTTTACTAAAAAGATGTAAATTTTTTCTTACATACATGATGTTTTCATAGATATATTGACAAGGTACCGTCATGATGTTAATATCTTTAAACAGTTCCCTTAGAGAATCACGCCTGCGGAGATGATATATGGCTCTGATCGCTCTTTTCTGCAGAATAAAAATAGACTCGATGTCTGCAGCCCGTCCCCACAGTAAAATACCGTAAGACATGATACTATGAAAGTAACTAAAATATACCAGTCTCGCGGTATCTACATCAGTAAATTGACGGATTTTTCTGACAGCATATGCTGCTGAACTTAGCCGTCCTGCAAGAGATGTTAAATGAGGACCCCATTGTAGCCTTGAGTCGAGCGTGATCCCCAGGAAAACGGTTTTATCGACGAATTCTAGTTTCTCTTGATTCAATACTATCTCACAATCATTACTTTTTACATTTGGTAAAGAAAATTTTATGCACTTAGTTTTTTTCCCATTTAATACTAAATTATTAGCAGTGAACCAATTTTGGACCTGCAGTAGGGCGTTATTCACGTCGTCAAAATTTGTAGCACGTCTATCTACCTTAAATATTAATGAAGTATCGTCAGCAAATAACACCATTTGTGGTTGATTTTTTAATAAATGGAGTAGATCATTAATATACACTAAAAAGAGGAAAGGACCCAATATCGAGCCTTGTGGTACACCCATTTTTACTTTTAAACCTAGTGAATTTATACCGTTTATTTGAACTTGCTGTTGTCTATCATTTAAATAAGATTTTACTAAACTGAGCGCAAGTTTTCCAAGTCCGTAATGCTCTAGTTTCAAGAGTAAGGTTTCGTGATCGACGCAATCAAATGCCTTGGAGAGGTCACAAAAGATTCCTATGGCGTCTTGGGCCTCTTCCCACGCGTTAAAAATGTGTCTTAATAAGGTAACACCAGCGTCGGTAGTACAACGTCCTTTGGTGAAACCATACTGTTGATCGTGCAGTATTTTATTTGTGTTAAAATGATTGAGCATTTGATTTAGCATTACCTTTTCAAACACCTTACTGAAAGCTGGCAACACGGATACGGGTCTATAATTATTGGTGTCTTTACTGTCCCCGGATTTGAAAAGTGGTATAACCTTACTGTATTTCATTAAATCCGGGAAGACTCCTTGATCCACACATAAATTAAATATTAAGGCTAAGTAAGGCGCTATGGTCTCAATTATGGAGGTACAGACTTTAATGGACATTCCCCAAAGATCTTCGGTCAATTTTATTTTGATTTGCTTAAAAGCTGTTATTACCGTTAAGGGGTTAATATGCTTAAATTTAAATACAATCGGGCAGGCTGAAACGTTCTTCTTTACTAAATCAAAAGAAAGCGAGGGCGAGGAATTTAAGGTTTCAGTCGTTTTAAGTGGGATACTGGTAAAGAAATTTACAAATTCTTGAGCAACTTCTTTGTTAGTACTTATGAGGCCACGTGAAGTCTCTAGTGTGAAATCATTATTATGTCTTTTATTCCTGTTTGTTTCGTCATTGATAATATTCCAAACCGTCTTTATTTTATTATCAGCTGATTTGATCTTGTTGCTAATGTACAAGGCTTTAGCTAACTTGCAGGTATTTTTAAAAATTTTAGAGTAAGTAGCAACGTATGTATTAAAAGTTTCGGTGTTAATATAAGGCTTAAGGCCATACAGCTCAAACAATTTTTCCCTACTTTTCCTAATACCTTTAGTTGCCCAGTCACTGAACAAAAATTTTGGGCAAATAGTTTTTGTCTTCTTTTTTAAAGTATTATCGAACTCAGTGCGCACTACCGAAAAGAATTCCTCATATAATTCATTTACATTGTTTAAAATATTGCCAGGTAAACTTAATTGACTAATTAAGTTATTATTAAATCTACTTAAATTGCTGGGTGTTATTTGTCTAGATTGTATCTGAATCCTTTGTAATGGTGTGTTGGACTTGAAAGAAACGGTTTGACCGCTGTGATCAGAAGGGAGATAATTTACAATGTCTTTATCAAAGTAGTCACAGCAACAAAAAACATTATCAATACATGTAGCTGAATTTGTAGTTATACGGGTTGGTTCTGAAAAAACATTTGACAAATTGAATGATTTAAAGAGACTTAATAATCGACTACTATTTGAACTATTCTCTAATATATTAATATTGAAGTCACCACAGATAATTAGCGATTTTGTACCAATTGCAAGTTTTGCTAGAACATCTTCCATTACTGACTCAAATAAGGAGTAGTTTTGATAATTTGGGGGTCTGTAAACGCACACTATAACATGCTGATCCAGCTCAACACAAGACAGTTCAATGTTATGTTCAACCGACAAATCAACTATATCTTTACGAGTTTTAGATTTAATAGAATTTTTGACTAAGATTAGTGAACCACCACGCAGCATAGATGTTCGGTTAAAACAACTGCCCACACTATAATTTTTGTAATTAATTAGCATTTCATAATCTTTCAACCAATGTTCAGTTAAACAAACAATTCCGAACATGGTTTTTTCTAAAAATAATTCAATTTCTAATTGTTTGGAAGAAAAACCTTGAATATTTTGATGAAATAATTTCAAGGTATTCTGCTTAGACTCTTTTTTACACTTAACTATTTGAGAGCAAGAAGACACCTTGTTGTTGGTAGGTATAACGAAAATGTTACTAGTATCTTCTGTTGTCTTACTATCTAGTTTAAATTTAAAATAACATCCAGAGTGAGATCCAAGTCTCCCATGTAATCACCAGGCAATGAGATCCCACTACTTGTGGACTCCACACTATGACAAGAATTTGCCATAGAGACACATGGATCCTCCTTCGTACAATTATTGTAAAAAGAAATAGCATTAGTGCTACAGTTATTTAAAGTGACCACCTGTACATTAGAATTATTACTAATATAATTGTGGTGTTAATTATGGTACAAGACTTCGACATACTACTTATGTCTGAGTTTATATAAGCTAATAGCCTCGCTATTTTATGTCTAAACCTAATGGGCAGATACACAGTATTCCTTGTCGATTTCAACTTATCAACAAAACTGTTGGTGTCAAAAAATATAAGTTTGTCACTGTAGTGACTTACTAAGAAATGAATATGCTTATTAAGCATATGTATATAATTGTTTTTTCTATTTGATAATCTCTCAAAATAAGGAAAAGCACACAAAATAATTTTTTTACAATTTATCTTTAAAATCTCAGTAACACTTTCAGTTATATCTTCTTTTCTGACCTGGGAACTATTACCTACAAATACAGTAATGTTGGTATTAGAATCATACTGATTTCTTGTAATTGCTGTCATTATTTCTTTGAAGGATGTCCCAGGTAAACAATAGTTTTGAGTAGAAAAACTCAAGTTGTTACTAACTAATTTCCCTAACCCTCTTCCTATGCTATCTGAAAACATTACAGACTGATAACAAACTTGACTACTACAAGAGGAAACACTACTAGCTATGTCAGGTATATCTCGGTCGAGTATACAGTCTTGAGACATACTCTCATTCTGGGACGGGTCCTCCGTTTCCTCAGACTGGACAGCATCAGGGTTTGGAACCTTCTGACAAGTACATTGACACATAACTAACTCATTAGCAGCAAGAATATGTTCTTTAATTTGGTTCTGAGAACCCACATATTTAATATAAAGTGAACTAAGACTTTCCTCAAGTAACTGTATTTCAGACTGTAAGCGCTGAGTATCAATTTCATAAATTTTTGTGCTGTCTTCCAATTTGATTTGATAATTATTTAGTTTATTAATTAAATCAACACGTTCTTTTCTCCTTGGAATATTTTTGGAAAAGTGTGTTTGACGTTTCTTAATTTGCTTACATTTTTTAATTATTGTATTTAGTTTTGCATATTTTTTCATTTTCTTATGACTAACTGTATAACTATAATTCTGTTTCAATATAGAATCTTCAGTAAGGTCTATTGTTATTAAGGAATGAGGGTTGCAATTACTATTAAATAATTCATTATACAAATTATTAGTTTCCTTAGTGTCAGTACAATTTTTACGACTCTGTAACTTAATGATCCGTTCATTTGAATGAATTAATTCCTCTTCTAGGTCCCTAACCTTACACAAAGCCTCCTCATATAAGTTACTGCAGTTACTGAAACCATCTGTGATTAGCTGTAGTTTGTCCCGTTCATCGACAACATCCAGATATTTTTGATGTAGGTCTACTAGCTCCTGTTTTAAGCTTGTATTTTTGTATACGACCTTCTCGACTTCCTTCTCACTATCATCTATTTCCTGTAACAGCTGTTCACATTTACTGTTTATAAATCAGAACTTATAATTAATATGAATGTGGAATCTGAGGTTGTATAACTGGCAGCATTATTAGAATGGGGAGTGATAGACGATGGACATGACAACACTGAGTGGAAGTAGGAGTGACAGACGACGAATGAAGGCTATAGGAAGAAGTAGGTAAATTAGTTAAAAAAATAAGTTTATGATTAAAAAAATAGACAAATCGTTTCACTGAACAGCCTGGTCGCACAAGAACAATAAAAAATAAAAACTCAAATAAAAAGGAATATTAGGTTCTTAAAAACGCAATTAATCTGGCAACAAGAAAAATCTAGCACGTCTGCATTACAATAAATAATTATTAGGCATATGACTCATTTTTTTTTTTAATATGACTTACTTAAATAAATCACAATTATTTTGTGAGAAACTTACCCCAGGTTAACTTATACAAAAATATATATATTTAAATAAATCATATTTTGTAAAAAAAAAAAAAGACTATTATAATCATCTTGAAGTTATAAAAATATACTTCTAAACTTAATTCCACCTATTATTATGACATCCTTATAACCCTATCTGTATAAATATTTAATGTTAGCCTACCATTGTGGTTGATGGCACCACATAATCCGCTTTCAAACCATTATGTACCCGCATTCACCACTCGAAGATTTTCATAAGTAATCATAGATTAGTCGACGAGATCAAAAAGACTATTTCACCTTTAAATGTGGTGTGAGCACAGACTAATGAATGCGACAGAGAATTAATTTGGCTTTTTAGTAAAAATAACACTTTGGGAAATTGCTTTGGCAATAGTTTATTTGAAAGCTGCAATTTTATTATGTTTTTTACATTCAAATCAAAGCACAATTTGACTACCTATAGTTTTCCTTCACTTTTCGATCACAATAATCACACAGAAGCTAAAAAAAAAGATGATTTTTCCCAAAAGTCGGTCCAAAGAACTAAAATGAAGATAAAAACACACGTAGAATATTCGAAATTATTTTTTCTGTCTAATCCTACTTACTAAGCAAAACATCATTTTAAGGCTCGTGCAGACTAGCGCGATATCGCGGTAGCGACAAGGTCCGCGCTGCATGTTGCGCCCGGGATAGCCGTTAAGCCGTGTCGAAACGCACATCCATTAAGAGTCCTTATTAGATGTTTTAAAAAAAAACATGTTTTTTTAACGCTGTAATTTACAGCAGCAATAAGATATTCTAATTATTTGATTATGAATATCGGTAGTGCCATTCTCTTTCTTGTAAGTTAGAGACACATTATTTTCGTGTAATTTATATAAATAGTATAAATAGTACTTTAAATAGTACTTTAATATAAATAGTACTTAAATTTTATTTACATATTTAACTACTTACTTAAAAACGTAATATTTATTTAGAACTGGAAACAAACGGACATATTGGTAAAGTTTGTACTAGTCTACTTATGTGAAAATTATAAGGCAGGTACTTACTTAATTATTCCTTACACCCTTTTTTTGGTAAGTAGGTAATAATAACTTTTTACATCTCTTCACTTTAAGTACCTAACGTTTATAAATGAACAAATCTATAAATTGACTTACACGCGGCCGAAGTCACGGGTAGAAGCTAGTGTACCTGGTATAAATGATGATTACATGATTTATATCCGTCACCTCACACTTTCAGGTCCAGAGGCCTTAGTGTAAGTTTGCAAGTGAGTAAACGCAACTATCGCGTTTGCGTTAAGATTTTTATTCTCACCTTTATATTCTTAGCATTATGATCTATCAGTCAAATTTTAACGCAAACGCGATAGTTACGTTTACTCACAGCTTGCAAACTTACACTAAGCCCTCTGTTGAAAACCAGCGTCAGGCACTTATAATTATCTGGCATTTTTGCCGAACTGGGATTTTTTGGCGCAGCCGTGAGGCACACTCCCCTGCTAATTTCTTACATCGTACTTTACACTTTTTATTACCCGACTACGGCGAAGCAAAAAGGAGAGTTATGATTTTGACCGGTATGTATGTATGTATTTATGTATGTATGTATGTATGTATGTATGTTCATTTGTCATAACCTCATAACTTCTAATCTACTCAACATAATTTGACAAATGGGGTATCGTTGGAAGCACCTCGGCCGTCCGATGGTTATAGGCTATGTGACGTCACATTAAATGAATATGGCGCCCTCTAGAGGACAAAAAGTCATGAAGTAAAAAAAAAGCTTTTTTAATGGTGCCATGTTGGGTATCAAATGAAAGGGCTTAATTAGCACATTTCAAATATTATTACCCCAAAATAATAAAAATAAAAATAAAAGTATAAAAACTAAAACCCAACTACGGCAAAAAAGTCAACTGAAAAGGTATAAACAAGTCATCTCAGACAGACATATTCAAAATCCGGAGTCACACGTGTTAGAGGATAAATCGAATAGATTACGTGTGACTCCGGATTTTCAATTTGTCTGTCTGAGATGACTTGTTTATACCTTTTTAGTTGACTTTTTTGCCGTAGTTGGGTTTTAGTTTTTTTTTGATTTATAATTTTATCTGCTGTATATTATATTGTATGCCTTTAAGTCTGTGTTAAATAAATGTATTTTCTTTCTTTCTTTCTTTAAATACAATAGGTGTTAGCATTGCGTCACTCACACGAAACGTTTTCTTTTCTATACAAAACTTTGTTCCCAGGAAAATCCTCTTTAGTGAATCGGCCATTGCGTCAATTGAGCCGTCAAATCAGCTAACACCATTACAATACTAACCGGTAGTAAGAATGTGAAGGAACTTCTTCCGTTTCAGTCGTATTGTGATGGATGGCCTCGTCTAGACGTTCTCAAGGAAACCTCATTTCTTAGACAATTATGTCTTGTTCGCAGTGACTGATATCAGACATACTTCTACGTCCATTGATGTATTTGGTAAATACTTTGGTGGAACTTTGCTTTAGTGAGAAGCAATGGACGTTCCAATGTACTTCCTAAAAAACACGTTTATAAAAATAAAGTTAATCGCCTCTGTGGTCTAGTGGTTAGACCACCTGTCTCAGACCCAGAGACTCGGTTTGGTTGGTGGTAGGGCTTGTTTTAAGTCCGCCTGGTTAGCTACCACCAGCTTATCTAAGTCTGTCGCCATAACAACAATGTTACCAGCATTGTAAGTTGTGTTCCGGCAGTAAGAGGTAAGATAGCCAGTTCCTCTGTGGTAGAGGATTCCGGGTGAAGCTCACTTCCACCTTCGGCCCGATCATCACTTACCATCAGGTGAGATTCAGGCCAAGAGATTCACCGGTGTGGATAAAAAAAAAATGATTGTGCGTATTAGATCAGCTAGGTTGTTAATTGCGTAACACATTTTCGTAAACGATTAAGACTGATCTGTTTCATTTTAACAGTTCAACAACATTCATTGCGTTGTTTACGTTGTTGAGCAGAATCTTTTTCGAACTTATGAAGAAAAGCAAATTTATACGTTGTCTGATTAATTAGTCAAGGTGCACGCTGTCGCCTGAAATTCAACTACTGATCTAGAATATTCTGATTACCTCCAGAACGTACAAACCCGGAATTCGGTATTCATGTTTCAAGTCAACTAGTCGAGCGTACCTGAAAACGTGACTAGATTTTTATCAGCACATAGTGTTATTTTCTAGTTATAAATTCTGTCTGTGTCTCAGCATCTTACAATAAAAAATACAGTTAATTTAAATTGGTCAAATTCTAAATATGTTTTTTTGTTTGTAAAAGTTATGCTATTACTGTCAGGTACCTACCTAGTAATGGCGAGATTGATATTCTATGTAAATTGGCCGTGTTATAGCTTACTATTGATATAAAAACACAATTAATGTATAAGGAATTGAGAAGGTTTCAGTGTTTAAAAAAAAAAAAAAAAAATTTTGGCGAACCATTTCGTTGTCCGCCTATCTCTGTTAATTAAATAGTTTAGCAAGTGCTTATTAGTTACCTTATTAGTTCATTAATTAATTAATGGTCTTCAGAAAATCAATCCACATGGAAGTAAAGTAAAGTAAAGTAAGTATTTATTTGCATAAAACATGGTATACATGGTGTTACAATAATTTACATAAAGATCTTACATGTAGTAGGAAGGATACGAATAATAGATAAAGTGGCAACACACAAGATATGAGGGATGTTACAAGATAGGTATGGCAACACTGTGCAAGAGAGAGGTAACGTTAAGAAAAAAGATGGACGATGGTTTCGAAAAGACGACAAATGTGCGTGATTAAAAAACTATAAAAGAAGTTTCTAGAAGTTTTCTTTTTAATTACTACGATCCCTACATAAAGGAAGCTACTTGTTTATGCTTGTCTTAGTATTTAATATTTCTTTTTCCACCAAACTCAGTTTTAATTTAAACCGCTTAAAATCACGACTTGAACAAGCGACAATTCCCTTGCGACTGGTCGCAGTGCCCGTTGCGTTACGATTTATTTGCGCCAGAGTGAGGCGCACTCATTTATCGGCCCAATAAAATAAATCACGCGCGTTTAGCTTGCCGACGTTTATGCGCTGTTGACACGTCGTTGTTGGTTAGGCTGGTTACGGACGTACGATTATTGTCTTGATTGTGACTTTGATTTTGTAATGATTTGAGACTGACATTTTTCAAATTTGTGTGATGTATCAAAATTGGGAAAAAAAGTATTTATTGTTAATAAGGTACCTACATAACATAACATAATTAGCCTACGTCGGTGATATTCTGAAACCGCGGAACTAACAGTGTTTAAAACCGCGTTTTAAAACCGCGTAAGGTAGGTGCAGGGAATTTTACAGGAACGTGGAAAAACGTAATATCACCTGTCCATTAAACTTTTAAATTGTCAAATTATAATATTATAATTTGACAATTTAAAAGTTTAAACAATAGAAAGTCAAGTGGTTTAGTATAGATTACGTTTTTCCTCGTTCCTGTAAAATTCACTGCACCTACGTTACGCGGTTTGAAACACTGTTAGTTCCGCGGTTTCAGAATATCACCGACGCTATATTGTTCCCAAAGCTGGTACACAGGCTTCTTCTCTGAGAGAGGAGCTGGCCGTAATCCACTACGCGTGCCCAGTAAGGGTTGGCGGGTTAATGAGTAAATAATTATTATTAAGAAAAATTATTTAATCATTTTATGTGTATTGCCTGATTTAAAATAACGGCTCCGGCTTAAACACATAGCGACGTAGCGACAAATGTGCAGCACACAGTATAGCTAGTCCCTGTAATGGTAACACTGGTTGTAGAATGTCAACACAGTCTCAGTATCTAACTGTATTGCTATCTCGTTTCTACTTTGTCTAACAAACTAATACATCTGCCGGTAAATATACAAGTAAAATAAATTTATTATCACTCATGCTAATTTTAAGAGCGTTCATCCTAAAAGTTGGAAACGTTGCAAATAGCCGTCATATATTTAACTGTTTGAAACACTTTATGCATTCTAATCATCCGATGATCCGAAACTATGGCAGTAAGTCCGCTTCTGCATTTACAGCTTGAAGTATTCAAGCACACACATATAAAAATATAAATAAAAAAATAAACGCAACTCGTGCAGCCAGCCTAACCATCAGAAATCTCGGCTCAAAATAGCGTCGTTTCCAACATTCTGACAGACTCAAATTATTAGGATACCCACTGAAACTACACGTTACCTAACAATTCACTTGCTTTTTGTTTTCATTCCTCTCAAATATACGGTTTCCCGTTTTTGATGTGATTATTAACCGTTTATTTTGTTGTCTCTGTTTTGGATTTTTAGGATTCTTTGTGATTATATTCTTGAATGTCCACCGATCTAAGATTAACATTTTAATAGACCAATTAATTAATTGTTTTAATGTCTACCTTCTATGC
This sequence comes from Eupsilia transversa, assembly GCA_914767815.1. Classification (NCBI taxonomy): domain Eukaryota; kingdom Metazoa; phylum Arthropoda; class Insecta; order Lepidoptera; family Noctuidae; genus Eupsilia; species Eupsilia transversa. The sequence continues at coordinate 11,558,281 of OU611891.1, forward strand.
CACTAAACAACAATGAACAAGCACCTTGTTGACGAACTCTTCAATCTAACAATGCAAATAGATTTAGCTAGCGAAACTCTGCAGAAGTAAGTACCTATCGTTATGTAAACATAATAAAAAAGGACTTTATTTTGATGTGTTTTATTTGGTTCAACAGCAAGATGTGTAGTCACTTGAAATATCAGTCCAAAAAATCAGTTTTCTTTGTGTAAGCTTCACAGATGTGATGATATATAAAAACGATGAAAAAAAAAATACATATTTTCTAAACTCAAAGTAACAACTCCACCAGCGGTAATTAACCCCAAAAAACTTATGTCAAATCTAATAAATTTTAATATATTATTTTATTTTATTTTGTGGTGTTCGTCGTTTACCTATCACTCATGCGGAGTTTCGCTAGCTGATTCAAATTGACCCTGTATTTGGAATCTACGCAGCATATCAGCACCATTTTCCCACCCAAAACGATAATCCATACCCGAAACAAAAGCAACCCTCAGCTTTTCAATCCCCTATCAGTTCCAAACCTTTTGTTTCTATTATTTGAAAGCATTTCAGCATAAACATGAACAGTAGGATTCCATTCCGACATCCCTTTGCACTCCAACCAATATCCAAAGTTTCATATATGAAGGAACAACGTTTCAATACACCTCGAAACGCAATACATTCCAAAAATCCCTTGGATACCCATCAAAATTTGCATCCAACCACGCAAGACAATCACTTACTCTAAGTAATTGGCAAGCACCGTTTAGATAACCAATCAAAGGCTCGTGACCTCAAAGACGAGATCCTACCATGCAAAAACGAACCTAAGCCACTGATTTCTAAATCTCAAAGTCCTATAACAGAAGATCCTGAGATGTAGGTAATACCGAGATGGGAAGCAAACGCAAAGGCCAGATATCGGCCTAACAGCGTAATTGAATATCGGGGTAGAACCACGATTGACCCAGATATGGAAAATTCCAACTTGATTTGTGCCTGTAGAGTCGTTTTTATGGATGGAATGGCAATGAAGTGGACTCGAATAATTTATTAATATAGTCTTATATTTCATCCTAAGTTGCCGGATATCCTTCTTAGATGTGAAGGTTTCTACGTTACTTTTTGGGATAACAAATAAAAGTTATAAAAGTAACAATAAAAACTAAAACCCAACTACGGCAAAAGTCAACTAAAAAGGTATAAACAAGTCATCACAGACAGACAAATTAAGAATCCGGAGTCACACGTGTTTAGGGGATAAATCGAATAGATTACGTTTATATATAATTATTTTTGAAATGTGCTGATGAAGCCCTTTCATTTGATAACCAGAAGGGCATTTTATAATTAATTATGATGAGAAGTTTTGAAGTTATGAGGTAACAGATGAACATACATAACCCTCCTTTTTGTTTCGTTGTGGAGGATAGGCAGTCGCTCCATGTAAAATACTGGTATTCAGCATTCGGTAGACTGGAAACCGACCTCAACATAGTTGGGAAAAGGCTAGGCAGATTGATTGGCACCAAAAGAAATCAGTTAAGTTATTACACCTTTGTTGACCTTAGCAAGAAAATCTTTGATGAATGAAAGGCTGATTGGTGACTCGCACGAATATACTCGCCCGAAACGGGCGAATCGACACTTTTAAATTGACATCACATCACATTTTGAATTGTATGCAATAAAGTTAAGAAAAAATTACCCAAGTACACTAACTTTACTGCATAAAAATTCAAAATGTGCCAATTGCCTAATACTTATGTCTAGAGTTGCCGATTCGCCCACAAATAAATTGACTTCGTGCAAATCGCCTCGAGAAAAAATAATAATTTAAGTGTCGATTCGCCCATTTCGGGCGAGTAAATTCGTGCGAGTCAAAAATAAGCCGAATGAGAAAAGATGCAATAGTGAGTCCATTCAGTTGGAAATATTTAATAGTAAAATGGAATAAAAAGAGCTATTGTATAAATCCAGTTTTTAATCCATCAAATAACTGCAGAATTTCTCTCAATAGAATTTTATCTAGATTGCCTATTCCGTTAAATTATTATCAGACTGAAATGAATCATTTCTTTCGAAACTAGAGTTTTTTTTTCGTGCCTACTCTAATGTTTTCTATAGTACTGTCAAGACCAGTTTCTTAATTTTTGTTTTAATTTTCTTATAATATATTATCTTTCATAATTATCTTATCTTAAATATTACAATTTAATAATTATACTTACTTATACAATTATTACTAATTGAAAGACAATGCAGACAACATAATAGTTAGTAGCAAGAAGTACGTAATTAATGAGTTAATGGTTTAAAATATATCAATGCTAATAATATAAGTGCGAAATAAAAAAAATCTGTCTGTTACCTTTCCACGGCTGAATAGATTTTGATAAAATTTGGCTGACGCATAGATTATGACCTGAGTTAGGACACAGGATACTTTTTATCCCGGATAATTTCGGACCCCTACAGGGGCGAAGCTGCGGGTGAAAGTTGGTAAATAATATAAATACTACTTTGATGCCCAATTCTAATCTCCAAAACTTTACGTCAAATACTGTTAAATTTCACTAAAATATTCTCTCAATCCCAAGATCTCTAAGAACATCCATTATTCAATCTTATCAATATTTAATATTCTTTTGACATTTGAAACAGTTACGTTGCCAACAGTACTGGCTACTGGCTATGATCGAGTCAGCATTTTAAGTAAAAACGCTGGTAAACGGACGTTGGTAACCGAGTCGAGTGGCTTCCTACAAATAAAAATCTATTGTGCGCTCACTGGATTACTTGAGGAAGTAATGTAAATCTTTTGGATGTGGTATGTAGTATGGAGACAAAAGATTCTGATGATCTGTATGAAGGTGTTTATTTTTTGTAAGTTGAATTTTTTGTAGCATTTGAGTTTTTGTGAGTGGCTCGTTCAAAGAAGAGCTACCATTTGCTTCGCCTTTTCTCAACTATGTTGGGGTCGGCTTGCAGTCTAACGGGAGCTACCGTTGTGCCAAATATTTCTGCTGAATAGCAAGTCTGATGCCGCTGAGCGGCAAAACAGCAGTATGTACAGTCACGAGCAAAAGTATGTAAACACTAAGTAAAATTCAAGAACGAATTACTCTTAAATTAATTATTGAAATTATAGGGTTTTGTGCATACAGAACTTTTAAACAGAACTTTTAAATTTTTCATTAAATTCTAATACTTCAATCCATACTCTAAATGAGAAAATAGCTTTAGAATTTTGCTTAGTGTTTACATACTTTTGCTCGTGACTGTACAGGCATTTAAAGACAGACAAATAAAAAATCTAGAGTCACACGTAATCTGTTCGATTTAGTGACTTCGGATTTTTTATCTATAGATTTTTGAATTTTCCATCATAGTTATCGCTGAATGAATATCACTTTGCCTCTGCGAATAGGTATCTCAGTGGAAAACATGAAATAAGCCTCCTCCATTTCTTCTTCCCTCCCGTTCTCTCCAGTGCTATTTGTAGTTCAATCCATTGTAATGGCCAACGAAGGGGCCTTAATAAACAAATGTGAATATAATTGAAGCTACTAACATTATTTGTTTACGTATAACTACGTTGTTAGTATCGTTACGGTCTTAGGATTGTGAATATGGGTCGATGTTTCATGTCGGTTTGTTTTGGTTGAACCCATATACCGGATGACTTTTTTTACCATCTCGAAAAAAAATGGGTACCGTTGAGAGAAGAAGCAAATGGCATTCGTAATTCGAAATTAAAATCAAACGCGAGCTGCGTAGTTTACTTTTTTGTAGCGATTTTTGATGATAGATCTATTTTGTTCTAAGCTGTGGAAAAAAAAAACTAGATACGCTATGCTTCTACTCCGTCCACCTAATATACCCATTTTTTTTCGAGACGGTAAAAAAAGTCATGCGGTATATACATATGGAAGAGGGTCGAAAGTCTGTACATGGAAGATATTCGAAAAAAAAGTTGGCTGGGGATACTAAGAATCGATATCAGAACACGTTCCAACAGTTTTTAGAATTTTTGTCTGTTTGTCTGTTTATTTGATCGCGCATCACGTTAAAACGACTGAACCGATTTGGATGAAATTTGGTACTGGAATTCAAAGTATTCCAGTACCAAATTTCATCCAAATCGGTACCCTACGGAAGGACATAGGATACTTTTTATCGACATACAACGCGGGCGACGCTGCGGGCGGAAGCTAGTTTTAATATAGAATTATGGTAAGTTAAAAAAATTACTCGTTGATAAAACTGATCAATCTTAAGATATCCGTATTGCTCAGTATTTGGGTTGTGGAAGATATTAGTCCGCATCTAGTTATACTTGAATGGGATCCTAATTTATAGGTGGGAAGAGACTTGGTGAATAATGATGAGGGAGAGTGTAATGATTGATGAGTCGATAATTGGAAGGTACCTAATCTCTTTTACAAAGATACAATTAATATTGCGTTCCAATTTATCTAATCGCATTTTATCTAAAAATATTTTTTTGATATTAAATCTAACTTAAAGCTAAACAAAAGGTATTTATTTGATTGTTTTCATACAGTTTCATATTTCTTTTTTCGCTTTTGCAGCTCAAACCACCAAATCCAATCAGCCAGTCCATTTTATTTGTGAACAATAGTATAAAAGTTTGATCCAAATTTGAAATATCACGCATAACTGTCATTAGAGTAGCTAATAGATAGCCAGGGCAATGAAATGGGGTAAATGTGGGAACAATTTGATGAGCTATAATGGGAAGTAATTACCTTACTCAATATACAGGGTTACTTGTAATTCGACGTATATCCGTCAGGAGCTGATAGGGGGGCCAGAATGCAACAAATTAAACACCCCATATGTATGACCGAAATTCAATAGTTTTCGAGATATTTGAATTTTACGGGTTTTTCGATATTTACCCAAAATTTGACATTAAATTCCAAATAAAAAAAAAGCTACATATTGAATGCGTACCATTAAAGAATGATATCGTAGCTGGCACTTCAATCAAGCTATGAACCTAATTAAAAGTACTTAATTCAACGAAATAATTAAAATTATGAGCGATTTAAGAATAATATCTTACCAATATTTTCATTTTACGCTTCAAAAACGTTGTCTCGTCAAAAAAATTACTATGACGTTAATCGTACAAATAACTAAAACAACTTGCCTATTCTGTAAGCTTTCCAAAAAGGTATAAAAGTTAAATTAAGATACGTAATTCGTGGCATGGCATGTGTTTGAATCAGCGCGGGGACAGAAATCATCTGTGTTTTCAGTTTAGGATCATCCCTAAAACTACCGATTTTACTGGCGAATTTCTTCGTGATGGGTCGGGGTGTGCGGGCTGTTTTATAACCGTTGAAGAATTTATATCAGCCACATGGGAACGCAATGGGAAACGTGAGTATTCATCGATCACAGTTATTATGTACTTATTTCTTGTATTGGAAGGTACTTAATAACTGTGATCGATGAATACTCAAATGTCTGGACCTTTAAAATCAATACTTTATCTCTCCATAGGTGAAGTAGCTTTTATCAAGAACAGCTATTCAGTTCAGAACGTAATCCCAGTAGCGGCTTGGAAGCCTACGATCTCTCGTCGTTCTTCGCTGAGTAGTTGAATTTTCAGTGGCCTGGCGTTCTGCTTCGACTATTTGATGTTCTCCGGCTGGAGAACATTGTTCTGAAATACAACTAAAATTCTACAGATCTGCCTTGCCAGATCCAATCTTGATAAAAGCTACTTCAGCTATGGATAAAGATAAAGTATTGATTTTAAAGGTCCAGACATTTGAGTATTCATCGATCACAGTTATTATGTACCTTCCGATACAAGAAATAAGTACATAATAACTGTGATCGATGAATACTCACGTTTCCCATTGCGTTCCCATGTGACCGATATAAGTTCTTCAACGTTTATAAAACAGCCCGCACACCCCGACCCATCAAGAAGAAATTCGCCAGTAAAATCGGTAGTTTTAGGGATGATCGTAAACTGAAAACCCAGATGATTTCTGTCCCCACGCTGATTCAAACACATGCCATGCCACGAATTACGTATCTTAAATTTAACTTTTATACCTTTTTGGAAAGCTTACAGAATAGGCAAGTTGTTTTAGTTATTTGTACGATTAACGTCATAGTAATTTTTTTGACGAGACAACATTTTTGAAGCGTAAAATGAAAATATTGGTAAGATATTATTCTTAAATCGCTCATAATTTTAATTATTTCGTTGAATTAAGTACTTTTAATTAGGTTCATAGCTTGATTGAAGTGCCAGCTACGATATCATTCTTGAATGGTACGCATTCAATATGTAGTTCTTTTTTTATTTGGAATTAAAGGTCAAATTTTGGGTAAATATCGAAAAACCCGTAAAATTCAAATATCTCGAGAACTATTGAATTTCGGCCATACATAGGGGGTGTTCAATTTGTTGCATTCTGGCCCCCCTATCAGCTCCTAACGGATATACGTCGAATTACAAGTAACCCTGTATAGGGGATTTGGGCATTATTTTTGTTTTGTTTGCTTTGTGTCGTTATTAAAATTGAAGTTTTATAATTTATTAGTTTACTTTTTATTGTGTTATGTTCGTGAATGTATTGGCGTTAGTTAACTATGTAACTACATGCATTTAACATAATAAAGTTTTACTGATCAATTCCAACAGACCATCAAGGCTCGTACACACTGGCGCGACAAGGGTAGCGCTGCGTGTCGCGCCCGCGATATCGCGCCAGTGTGTACGAGCCGTAAAATCTCTTGCAGACTGGCGCAACGCGAACGTCTCTAACAATACAATTTCTAAGAAAACTTCACGGTATTCATTTATTTAGGAAAATATGTGCACAATACAGTAGAACAATTACCGGTGTCACGTCGCGCCAGTCTGCTCGAGGCTTAACTCGCTTACCTACCTATTTTAATAGCAGTCCTCGGATAAAATTTATATAATATTATCATAATTTTATTATTTCGTACTAGTTGTAGCCCGTGACTTCGTCTAAGTCCTTCTCCAGGTCATGGTCTACCCATGTGCGTTTCATCCAGATTCGTTCAGCCGTTTCAGCGTAAAAGCGTAACAAACAAACAAAAAAAGTCACTTTTGCATTTATAATATTAGTAAGGATTGATCGCTTTGATTGTTAAAAGGAATGGGGGTCATTTTATCCCTAAATTGTGAGCCAAAATGACCCTATTTGTATTGAGACAGCCTTTGAACTTTCATGCGTCTAGAGGTAACAAGTTGTGATCTAAGAACAAGATTCACATATTGCACTGTGCCTTTGCTAAGTAAAAGAAGCGTTCCATACGAATATGAACCATATTTTGATGCATATAATATTTATATTCGTATAAGAGAATGTGAGCAAGAGTTTCATTCCAATTTGAACATTAATATTTTACAAATAGTGTACTCATTGGGGTTGAAACACTAGGGCCTTGGGGTCCGTGTGCCCATCTAGTATTCCGGGACATCGCCAAGCGGCTGGTCGACTCTTCACGTGACCAGAGGGCTGACCTATTCTTAACCCAAAGGATCAGCATTGCCATTCAACGTGGCAATGCTGCCAGCCTTTTAGGCACTATCCTCATCGAGAGCGATGCGGATAAATGGTTGCCCAATGAGCTCTTCCCCCCTTTTTTAAGTTCCGATAAATACTTGTACATACTATTTTTAATTTAATTTAATATAATTTAGATTTATAACTAAGTAAGACGTGTAAATAACTATTTTCAATTAAAATCACGTGTACTCATTCGTATGCGAAGTTTACTTAGCCCAGTAAATTCAAAGCGCATTCTGTGAATGTTGCCTAAAAGCTACATATATTATAGTAACAACAAAGACCTAATCTCATCGATCAAACTGGAATGAAATGAGAAGTCATGTTTAATAAAACGCCTTGCCATTATCCGTTCCGTTACAGACATATCTGTACCAATTAGCGACCGTACACTGTCGGCCCGATAGATTGGGCCGTGTGAATGATTATGTTTATTTTCTGTAGTGTATACTTGGGGTGCGTTGTATTGGCCGCAAACTGTGCAGTTGGTAAAATAGATGAGAAACCGGTAAGCCTAATGTTACCGGTTTCTCATCTTTTGGGGGTTTTTTTTTTTGACAAAAAAAAAAAACGATTGAAAGCTTTTGTTTCTAATGGATTTAGCGTTCTACAAGAGACTCTAGCATGAAGAGAAGACGACGTTAACTGTGGGATATTGTGAAAAAAACGTGTCCACGTCGCACGTTCAAAAGCAGTCTAGCAAGGATCAATACATGTGTTTATAAATTGCATGATTTTAACCAACCCTTAAAGAGCAATTCTTCTCTGTACAAAAATATTTTAACCTTGCTGTGGTCAAGTAGTAAGTGGTATAGAAAATTGATGATTCTACTTACTTCTCAAATAATAGCCAATATTGCACATGGTTGTTGCATAAGAAACTTTCACTCAGCTAATATTTATTTACTAATAATAATAAAATAATAGCCCAGCATGTCATATGAGCCACAGATATTGAGTAAACCCAAACAAAATAAACTAAAGTTAATGACGCATTAAGAGGTGAAATCATTTTCCTTTTATACATAACTTATTAAATGTGAAAGTTTGGGTGTTTGGTTATTTAGATGTTTGAATGTTTGTTACTCAATAGCGCAAAAACAGCTAAACGGATTTGTATGAAATTTGGCACACTGATAGTTTATGACTTGGATTAACTCATGGGATACTTTTGATCGCGGTAAATGACATGGCTAACGACCTAAGTCTGTCCACGCAGACGAAATCGCGGGCAGAACCTAGTAATAAATAAATAATAGTACCTACAATTGGCAGACGAAAGTTATTTGTAAACAACTCAAATGTTTTCTGAGAAACTAAAAGAACGGTGTAAAAGGCATTTGGTCGTGTAATTTAAGACCGCACCCATACTTTTAGTACCTACTCATCTTAGTGTTTACTGCTGCTGTTTAGCTTTGTTGAAAATGAACCGTAAAAACGATAATTGCTAAGTTCTTTTTTTAAGCTTTGTGTGTTTTTTTAAATAAATATACCTATTATAATTTATATAGCATTTACATAAAATCTTCTGCACTCTCAGCTAACACGTAAGTGAGTTTTGTTAAATCTTGTGTCTTGTTAATAGAATATTCACCTGAGTAGTAATAAAATAGCAAAATAAATACATCGTCAATCCAATTTATGCACAATGTTATCATCTTTTTACTCCACCCGTTAAACTTTTTTAACCAATTCCATTTAAAAAAAACTTATGCACATTTTTATTTAAATTATCACACCGAATTTTTTATAGCAAAAACAATTTTTAGAACCATTTTTGCTTACAATAGACTACTTTAATTGGTACGCATGAAGTAATTCCGTTTTTTAGGGTTACCGCTTTTCGGTATCCAACGGGACGCGACAGACGGATGGACAGCGGGGCCCGTCCGTTCATCACTGGGCTGTATCTTTTGAACCGTAAGTAGACTTTAGTAGGTAGAAGGTAGACATTTTCACAGAATGTGTCCTGCTATAGCCGTTATATTAAAAAAAATGTTAAAACTAAAAGGGGATCACCACACAAGAAGCGCGTTATTTCGGCTTTTTAAACTAAAATATTTAAAAAAATGTAGTGTTAATTATTGTACGGTGGTACTGAACCCTACGTGTGCGAGTCCGACTAGCACCTGGCCGCATTTTTTTCGATGCCAATTCGGACAGTCGTGACTATAGTGATTGATCCATTAATGATAAGAAATGCTCTTATTTCGAATGTAATTGATCGACACTGAGATACGCTCAACGCGTTAACTTTGTTTTTTGTTTTTAATGGTTTTTGTTTCGATATGCAATATCGGGCTAGTATTGTTTGACGGTTTTGTCTATTTTGATGTAGGTTTGGAAAAGTACGGTCAGCAACAACAGTGCATTTAAACTGCCACTTATACATTTACCTATCATCAAAATTGATACAAAATAATTTGATAAGCAGTACCTATGTACTCAATACATATACAATACTGTACATAAATAAAATAAATAAATAAACTGCTTTTTAGCTGTTCATATAATATCTAAAGATAATATTTTTAAATACTGGTAAAAATATTTTGCTTAATAATAATTCTGATAAAAAAAACGAAAGTGTTAAGGCTCGTGCATACTGGCGCGACCTGTTGTTAGAATTGGTAATATTATGGCAAATTATGTCTTCTTTTTCGACAATTTGTGTAAATCAAACACTTCCGGGGTACCTACCTTAAGCCTCGTACAGACTGGCGCGACACGACACCGGTAAATGTCCTATCGTGAAGTTTTCCTAGAAATTGTATTATTGAAGTCGCGTCGCCCCTGTTTGTAGGAGCCTTACATCGACTTTTGCTGCTGACTGTAGGTACTACCTTAATTTGAATAGTTCGACCATATCAATACCCTGGTATTATGTACTTTGAGGCCCGTAGAAAAGCTTAGAGAAGGTGATTTTTAGTTCACTTTTCATGTTCTTTATTAATATTATTTATTATATTCTTTATTATAATATATATAGAATATAATAATATATATATAAGACTGCAAAATATAAAAAATCATGACATGACATTACAACTCATTATTTTAGGCATATTATTATACATTCACACTTATAATAAAAACATCCAAACAAACTTTATTTTTTCCATACAGCAGTCCCAAATCAAATGGTTATCGATACCATTAACAATTTATCATTGAAACATCTATGTTTTGTGATGAGTCAACACGCCTCTGCGATCAGCTGCCTAAAACGTTTGGCTAGTACAGTGATGCGGTCTAAATAAAGGTTATTTGAATTTCGACACCTTTTGGTTATAGTTTTAACTTCTAAATCGTTTGTTTTTTATGCTTCTGGTTGCTGCTTTTTGAGTGTCAGAGTTTCTGACTTTTATTAGAATGATTATCCTAAATTAATATAATATTATATATAATATATAATAAAAAATTATATTATAATAAAATGTAATATTATATTAGTAGACGGGCTTGTGGCTAGGTAATAATAGCCAAACGGGTCAATCGATCAGGTTAAGACAGTTATTTATTTATTTATATGTATAACAGTAGTAAGCTATGCTTGCCGCGGTTGGTTCGTGGATGGGTGACCATCTTTACATACCAAGACCCCTCCGTGCCTCGGAAAGCACGTTAAGCTGTTGGTCCTGGCTGTCATTTGTAGATCTTTGACAGTTGTTTCCAAGTGGGTGGTGGAGGTCAGATAGGCAGTCGCACCATGTAAAGTATCAGCTGCATCCGGTTAGACTGGAAGCCAACATTTTTGGAAAAAGGCTAGGCAGATGATGATGAGAAATGAAATATTGTGAAGAGAAATGAAATGAAATTGTTTATTCTGTAAATAGGATTCTGTCATAAAAAAGAAATAAGGAGCCGACATTTATCTGATTATCTTTGAGAAAAAATGGCGAAACAAACTCACGGGTTATAAAGTCTATTTTAATAGAGATAAAAGAGACTTCATTCAAAGAGAAAGCTTCAAAGAGATTTCAGACACTAATCTATCAACTAATCTGTAATGTAAGGGCCATGTAGATTAGTGTCTGAAATGAAGAAAGACACACACAGATCTAAGTAGACCTGTCCAATCAGCGCAAGCATTTCTCAGTAATCGTGTAGCTCAGAAATCAGGAGCTCAATGACTGATGGCAATGTCTAATGACACGACGAACAATACCAAAGAAAGGACATTTATGTAGGCGTTATTAAGTACTCAAACTGCCAGACCATCATAAAAATAACGGAGAAAAAAAAAAACAAAAAAAAAATACATGACCCACATAGTCCTAATTAAAGTATTACCAACAACCAAAGTAACTTATAGGTATTTCAGCCTAAATCTTAGTCTTAATCGTTAACAAAGCTCAAGAACTTTTACATGAACAACGATACAAGCATTTATAGTTAAGGCTACAGCGTAAAGTGTTAACACTCCAAACAGCTGTTACACTCAATATTTCCCGAGTCCTCGACTCGGGACATATTATATCTGTCGATATTTCATGACATAAATGTCACAATCCTGTGTGCCTAGCACAAACGCGCGGAGTAAACTAAAAGTGATACAAGGATCTTTTGGCGACTGAACATTTTTGAAAATTTTCACCGAAATTGTATTTGCAAAACAAGATGGCGGCTTTAGTTCCGATTTCGGCCGCGCGCCAAAAGAACTTCGAAGTGTAGTAACGCGAATTCGAACGATTTTAAAATTGAAAATACTCATTTAGCACATAATATTTTATCATATAGCTGGACATAGGCCTCTCCAATTGCACGCCATTCGCTCCACCTAGCCTGAGGGCGACCTACCTTTTACGTTTTCCGATTCGCGGTCTCCACTTAAGAACACGTCTACCCCAACGTTCATCGGTTCTACGGCTAATAATATGGCCAACTCATTACCACTTATCTTACTTATTCTGTAAGCTACTATAACAACTATTACTATAATAATACATAAATATTTACTTCGTCGCGTCGGTCTGATCATCATTTACCATCAGGTGAGACTCAGCTCAAGAGCTAACACGTTGTGGTTAAAAAAAAAAACTTTATTCATATCTACGGGTGACCAATTGTATATATCGCAAAAAAAAAACAAAGTGCAATAGAATACTTAGTTATATTTTTGAATCAAAAATCGTTCGAGTTTACTTTACCTACGTTTACGTCGCGTGTTCGTGCAGGGCCTCTCTGCGTTAGAAAAAGATAGGGGTGTGTTACTGTCGCTGGCACAGTTTATCGATACAGAGTTATAAGAGGCTTATAAGACCCTTGTATTTATGACAGTTTCAATCTCTAAGGGCCGAAACTGCGTTAAACGGACGCCCGCGCGGTTCTATACAAAAGTGCTGCTGCGGGTGACCCGCGCGGAGCACTTCTGTATAGAACCGCGCGGGCGTCCGCTTTGCGCAGTTTCGGCCCTAAGTGAGGTATATTCTGCCCGTTTTTCGATCGAAACCTGTCAAAGATTGATGATCAAAAGACATACTGATTGTTTTAAGAAATACAGCGCCAATCTATTATGAAATCATATTTAGAAAATTTAGTTAAAACATAGACTTACCTCGGCAGAATCCTTAAGAGATTTAATTTGGGGAGGATTCACTTCCATCCTACCAAAATTTAGGTTTAGAAGGTATTAATTAGTCGTATGTTTATTACCTTACTTAACTGTCCAATTAGTACAACGCGTGTCGCATTCATCCACACTTCCCACAAAAAAATCTAACTCGCATACCACAGCCCTAACGGCAACTAAAAACAAACAATGTTTTCAGCTGGAAACAAAGTAGAAATTCAATTTGCTGTGTCCTTGACAAAAACTGTTGAACAAAACGTACGTAGTGCCCATATTTGGGGCGTGCCCACAAACAAAGCAACAATAAAATATGTAGTATAGGTATACATAGAAGGAAATTTATCGGAAACCGCGGCACGGGCAATGGTCGCGTGCATGTCGAAACATGCATTTGATCGGGCCTTAACATTTGTTGCAGTCACCTTTAATGATTTTTGTGTGAGGATTGATAAGGTTGAGGTGGTTGATAAGGTGATTTTAGTGGTCGGTTAATGCTCGCGCAGACAGGCGCGACTCGACAGTGCGATGCGAATCTTGTAGAACAATTTCTATGAAAAATTCATGGATATTGTTCTATTAAAATCGCTTCTCACCGTCTCGTCGCGGCTGTCTGCGGGAGCATTAATTAAGCTGATATCAAACTGATAATTATTTACCTGTCTTTCATTTTGCATCTTAAACGCGAAGTGGAACGTCTGAACACAGAATGAATCTCAAGACTAAAATTGATTAATTAGTGAATCTTTCCAACGTTGTTGGATTTCGACATTTAAGCATCAAATGAGCAAATGAAGGTTTATTTCTATTTCATTTTCTCGGTGTCGTGTGAATGTGAACTTCACTCAAGTGAACCATTTACTCGAATCAAATCATTTATTCGCATGGAATGTAGGTATTGTACAATAAAGTTGTTTTAGAAAATAGTGAGACTACATACTGGCACGATATCGCAGGCGCGACAGGCAGTGCTACCCTTGTTGCGCCAGTGTGTACGAACCTTAATGACACCATCAATAACCACAATGAGCAAAATTATTAAAAAACTCAAGTAAGGCGTTTGGGCGTTTGATATCAGCTTTATAGGTACTCATAAGCAGATTCCTATAATTTACCACATGTTGACGGGGTTCTTGGTGGGCCAATGATCTAGTGGAGTTAGCAGGAAGCCCCTAGATTCCGGCAGCATATTACCAATCGTCGGCATCGTGGCGATACTTGTGGGGTGCTTATGTCCAGGCTTTCCAATTTTAATACAAAACTAGCTTGCTTTTGTCCTAAAAATCTTTCACTATGTTAAGGCATTGGTCAAGACCGGCCATAATGTAGTTACACACAGACAAATTCACACCTTATTGCCATGGGCGTAGGCAGAAATTACAGAACACCACCTGCCACGATCCTTACTTGTTATTTACATGTAATTAGTACAAATAAAACCACTATTGTTAATTAGCATCCCATTAAATCTCTCTGAAATTTCCTGTTATTAGCATCCCATAAAGTCTCTCTAAAATTAATTCCTGTAATCGTTACGTACCGAATCAAATAATTATGATAAAATAAGCATCCTTAAAGGCCGTAAATAAAATCATTTTAACGAAACCGATGGTAACGACACCACTATTACGGGAACAATCAAAAGCCCACCTCAGCACCTTGGTTTAAAGTTCAATTTCGAATCACTGCCCAATCGTTTGAATTTCACACATCAAAAATTCTAGAAATACGGGCGAGCCCACGCAACGATGAAAATAATTAATTTCTACCAAATCCATTACTGTTGAGTGCTTCTCAATAAAACTGTTGGCTTAACAATAACTCGCTGCTCTATAATAAACATACTGCCATTCGCTTCAAACTTGTTAGTTTGTTTTAATGCAGTTCTTATAATGATAGTTAATAGTTTATTAATTTTTAATGTGATGTTTTTGTCGTCATTTGTTGTATTGTGATAAACAATGTCAATATATTTCCTGGTCCTAAGAAGTCAACTGTTTCATCATCTTATATCTTCTGCCTCATTATTGCTTGTAAAAAAAACAATTATAAAAAAAGTGATACAACAATTTTTAATGACGCAGAATTAAGTTTCATATTATCTTAAAGCCATCTTAATTAAAGTAGCAATAACAACAATAACTAATACAAACAACTTGCGGACTGATAATGTCTAAAATTAGGAAATTGTATGTTTCTTCGTTACGCTTTCACGCTAAAACGGCTGGACGGATTTGGATGAAATTTGGCATATTGATAGGCCATGACCTGGGTTAGTATAAAGAATACTTTTTATCCCAATATTCCCACGGGATCGACACTTATGCGGGTGAAACCGTATAATTATATTCATAAAATTAAAATTATCCAAAAAAAATACTAAGTATAAACTTCAACAACAAATGAATACCTAAACAAATGAAAAAAAACTTTAATTTCAAGCACGCTGTTCTTTTATTTAAAACCAGCTATAGCAAAGTAGCACTACAAAATAAACAAAAGCCACAAATACAAGACAGAGCAATAGAACAGTATCTGTTCATACCATCATATTGCGGTCTCCCCATCAATCCAAAGCCTGGCAGGTGGTAGCAATATCCTCTGCGCGCCAATCAATCCAGCACTGCATGTAGACACAGAATAGATAAGATACAGAAGGTTCATAAAACGAGCGAAAACGCACGCACTCATAGACACATTTCAGTTACATCGAGTGCTAGCATAGTCGCGACTGACAGTCGGCATATGTCCCTCCGACGACGAGAAAGCGACTATATATCATCAATTTTCTCGCACAAGGAACGAACGTAAGTCCTGTGTAAGTAAAAAACATAATTATATATTAATCTTTGATCTTTGACTGTTTACCTGTACGCGAGTACTCGTTTGTCGCAGCGACAAGAGTTATCAAAGAGAGAGTTCGCTTAGCGGGCAGGATACTAGCTGGGAGACTCACTCTTGGTACATATGCATATCAGCGAGTAATCGGTCATCTCCGTCGCACTCGTTCCTCGCCAACTCGTTTTTAAGGGGTTCCGTAGTCAACAAGGAACCCTTGTAGTTTCGCCATGTCCGTCTGTCTGTCTGTCTGTCTGTCTGTCCCCGGCTTAGCGCAGAGACTGTAAGTACAAGAAAGCTGTAATTTGGCATGAGTATACATATTAACTACGCCGAAAAAGTGATAAACTAAAATCATGAAAAAAAATTTTATTCTATCACAGCTAAGTAGGCTCTACAAGTTAACGAGTAATAATCGACCAACTAAAATACAATGTTAAGTTTGCTCTTGGGATAAATTCATCCCAGCTACAGAACCCTTCATTGTGCGTGGTCGCACTTGGCCGGTTTTAGTTATTTAGGTCCACTCGGGACAGCTTACCTTCATTTGAGATGGACTAACGTACGTGTCTATGTGTGTGTGCGTTTGAGCTCGTTGTATAGACTCTTCTGTACCGTTCTATTCCGTGGCTTAGGCCTGCATTTGATAATCTCTTTTTTGGAACAAGTTCTATTGCGAGGTTTTGATGAAACACGCTATTCGGGGCGGTTTCGGGGTTCACAAGCGCACCTCGTACAAGTCCGTTTGTTCTATTAGGTGGATTTAGATTTATAGCTTGGCAGAGCTTGGGAATATTTTGGGACTTGCTCTGATCGATTTTTCTGTTTCATAGCTCTAGGAATTTAGAACTATTTCCTCAATGGCTCAATGTTTACTTGGGTGTTAATTATGGCTTAAATAAACATCATGCTATTCTATAGATTTCGTGCCATGTTGAGTTGCTCCTAAATAAAAGAGTTTGTCATTGGAATTTATTTAGTTCTTTGACCTAGAACCTAGTGGTAGCTTGATTAAGTTTAAAGGCTCCCGTAGACAGGTGACGCGATAGCGTGGTGCGACACCGGTAGAATAATTTCCGTTTTCATAGAAATTGTTCCACCAAACTGTCTGCCGGAGCGTTAATGGTGATGATTGTGTATAATTTTAATTCCAATGGCCGACAGCAAATGACAATTTTACCAAAAGCATGCTTTGTGTTACACAAAGCATGCTTTTGGTAAAATTATCATTTGTGTTTCATTGTCAGTGGAAAAAATACTATTTAGTTTAGTAGTAAAAATACTATTTACCTTGAATGAAATTAATTGCTTATCAAATTGACACACTACGTCATCTTGCCGTGACAGTTGTATGCGATGGCTATCATCGCGTACAACTGTCAAAAATGACAGTTCCAACCCATTCGAAACGAAAAGTTACACAAAAACGAATGTTTTCGATTCCATATTCAAGACTCGAGTATTCACATTCCCCCCCATCTATATGGCGAAACAACGTTTAATTTACTGAACTATGCACTTCCAATTTTATCAAAGGAAAATTTCCAAACACTGTACATTGCTATATCTGCAGTAAGCTTATAAATTTATCCGCACAAAGGTTGTAGGAATCCTTGCGTACTTCCTCGTGGCTCGTGGCTCGGGGCTCAAAGAGCTAGATCGCGATAACGCGGGGAGACGTGGTCCTGTACGTGGCTTATGCTAGAGTGAACAATTTATGCGTTTTAATTTAAGTTTTGGATTGAATAACGGGTTGGATGTGGTTCGTGGACTCTAGTGCAGCTATATATGTTTTTTTTTAAACCGTTTTGAGATTTGGTACTGTATTTTAATTCCGCTGTGGTATTTGGTGTTTGGCGTGAACAAATAAATGTTTTTTGATATTATTGTTATTATGATGCATACATACATAAATTCACGCCTTTTTTCCATGGGGGACGGCAGACACAACCGAACGCCAGTTGCTACATGAATGATGTAACCAATTTTTGTAACAATTTTTTTGATTTAAAACAGTGTCCGTGGAGTTTCTGGCCCGTTCTTCTCCATAGGTACCTACTACACTTTGGAATGGGCAACTAGCTTTATATTTTCTGACTGACCGACTCCTTGACAATTCAAAAGTGCTTGTAAATGGTTGTGTGGTGGTGGACAAGTGTCATTGTTAACAATCAATGACACTTGACATATTTCCATTATTTTCAGAGTTGCACCTTTCTATGACTAATAACGTGCTTTTGATTTGTGAACCAACTGTCTAGCATCTTATATCTAAAAGGTCACCAGTATTGATCGTGATTTATGGTCAACTAGCTTCCGGACGCGGCTTCGCCCGCATCGTATGTCGATAAAAAGTATCCTATGTTCTGCCCCAAGGTTCAAAGTATTCCCGTACCAAATTTCATCAAAATCGGTTCAGCCGTTTTAACGTGATGCGCAATCAAATAAACAGACATACAGATTAACAGACAAATAGACAAAAATTCTAAAAACGGTTGGAACGTGCCCTTGTTGCCGTGCCCTTCTCTCTGCCTTTGTTGAAAGACAGGGCAGAAAGGTGATGCAATTTTAATTGACAGCGACATATCAATACTAAAACTGGTTGATCAGCAAATTAAATAATCCTTTTATTATCTTGGCGACATCTCACATAAACTGACCCAAACTAGCTGACCGCGCTCTCATATAGCCTAATGGCCAGCGGCTAAATCTTCACATGGTGTTTTACAGTCTCAGTCAATAGGAGCCTCTTCTGGCTTTAATCGTAAAAGTCGAGCTGCATCTGTGCAGCAAGCTAGAGAATGGATAATGGCTTGGTTTGGGCTAGATGTCGTTTGTTTTATATATAAAGGCAGTTTGTGGATGTGTTTTGAGGCAACAGTGTCTTTGTGAGTTTTCTAATTAAGTATCCCTGTATTCCGCAAACATGGTGCCTCAGCTTAACTCAGGCAGAGGTAAATCAACATTTAAGAATAAAAAAACAAAAATCAAAGAAAGAAGTAGAACCAGCCAGAAATCTCTCAGTTTTGAATTTGGAAGGAAAAAGAGTAGGTTTCTGCACAGCAGTTGGACACAATGTAGGCTATAAAAAAACATGCTCTACAGACTCAGTAGCTCCTTCGACCTTCTGCCGACTCCATGGACGGTAATAGCTTACAGCCAAATCAGATTCTAGTTTTCATTTGAGTTCGTCATTTTCAGGCACTGTTGAGAACAATGATAAAAAAGTCATATTTTAACGACAATTGACAATAGTTAATTTATTGATTCAGGCGTGACTTGGCGGAAATCCATTATAAAATACAATAGACGTAGATATATTTAGTAAACTATTCCGCTTTACTTTTCTTAACTTTACTCTTTACTCTTTAAGAATAGTAAAGCGGAATAGTTTACTAAATATACCTACCTACGTCTATTGTATTTTGACAATTGACAAGACAGCTAAGGAATGAAACAAAACAAAATCAATAACGAATAAATAAAAACACTTTAATAAAATACTACAACAAAATCAATCTTGCAAAATTTTTGCCAACAGAGCCATCAAAATAATAGCTAAAGAAGCATTCACACTGTTTCCACTGCCAGTACTCGGCGTCAAGTAACCAAACCTCCTGCCCTGGAGTATAAGTTCCAAAATCGAGTCCATAACCTCCAGGTTATTGTCCAAGATCTGATCGGTAGGAAGAAGGAAGCCATAGGTTCCAGTGTCGCGGAGCTCGTAGCAGTAGACTAGAGGAACTTTCAAGTGTTCCTTTACCCAGTCGACACTGCCACCTGTCGCTTTATCTGGGAATGTATAAATAAATCTATTAGATTCTTGGTTTTCTTTTCTTTCCTTAATCTACATGGTCTTCATATATTATGATCTAACCAATATAATGTCTGGACTTTAAAAGAGACTGTAACCTTTGAGTTTGTTTCGGCCTTTCTTCTCAGAGTAGTCAGATAGGAAACACCGACCTCATCTAGTTCTTAAAATATTATTGACGTGTAAAAGTGTTTGTACAAACCTATTTACAGAAAATAAAATCATTTCATTTTATTTCACTGGACTAAGCTATAAAAATAATTATCACTTACTATGTAATTATAAAAATAATACTTTTCAGCATCCCTAGCCTACATAGTGTACCTTTATAATATTATGATACTGAACCTTTACATCAAGTATTGAATTACTCACAGATGGCTTCAGCTATATTCCCTGTTGTATATTGAGTTCCGTTTCTGACCGACAAAGCACCCATAGCGCGCCTGCCGATTTTCATCTGAAAATTAAGTAATGATGGTACGAATGAATAGTTAACTTATCATCTCGAAAATTAAGTCCTTAACCTAACCCATAACTGACGGGGCCCGCTAAGGCCGATGCCTGCCAGGGTCGCGGAAAAGTGCGAAAGGGCTACCGTGGCCTCTGGCAATACACAGGCAACTGAAGGAACATGGGTTTTAGTCGTTAAGAGTCTGATACGCCCTCCCGCTCCGCCAAGAGCGGGAGAAGTTATTTGATAATTTCCATATAAAGCATTTTTCAATGATCGTTAGATTACCGTACTCGGCGCATCTAAGAACAAAAACTTTACAAGTTTTTTCTCAAATACCTAAAAAAAATTGAAAATGGGTTTTAGTAGTCGTAACACAAATATACATTTTTACATAGAGCAAGGAAATATTCAACAATTCTCATACTATAATAAACACTGACGGTAGCCATCGAGCTTTAGAAAGAGACTGTCACACACGAATGAAAGACAGAGACGTTCTACTTTGTTGGTTAAAAAGTAGAGCTTCTTCTAAAACTCGATGGCCAGGTACGGTACAAAAAACTCACGGCATCTTCATAGTTTGCCAACGGTTCCGTGGTATTTCCAAAAGGTAACAGCAGTAACTGACTGAACGAATGGAAAGACAGGTACATATCAATCTTGTCCCCAATAGACGCTATGAATGTTGATAGGGTCCTGGTTTCCGGCTCCGAGAATGGTCCAGCACCAGCGTAGTTATCTTGTGAAGAATTGGTACTTGATCCTTCAGCTGTTGATACAAAAGTTATATTATGGTTTTATTTAGTTCCTCGACATCATTCATCACTGTTGGATAATGGATATAGGCCTCCCCTAAGGACAACAAGGACGACTGCTCCTGCGGGACATTGCATTGAGTTTTGGGGCACGAAACCAATGCTACACGCTTTAATACGAGCCACAACCTAAGGAGATCATCGGTAGAAAGAATCTTATCTCTTGTTAAGAACGTGGCTGATATCTACCTAGGATATCGAGAATCGTTTCGTCAGTCAGATCAGAGAGAAGACATCATTTCTTGAATTTTAAATTACATGCTTCATAAAATTATTACTTAAATATTATATAGTATACCAACTAATTCAACAGGTTAAAGCCCCTTCCTCTATCCTACTTTGCTGTGCCCGACAGGGTCCATAATGATCATATCTGTTCACATTGTGGCATGTAAATAAGTATTAAGTACAAATTGCACATTTTACCTTCGCTGTTACCCAAGTCATATTATACATATCCATATAATAAAGTATATATTACCGAGCCAATTATTATTCCAATTTCTATTCAAGTCGACCCCAAATTGGTTGCCAATAGGACGCCTGTTTTTACGCCACATTCTATTCTGAAAATAAAAGGAGACAATCAGAAAAAAACTTAAGTTAAATCACTCGGAACTCAGAAATATCTTGATAAACCGGCTGGATTATCAAGGTTTAATCACAAAGCCAGCGTTATAACTGCGCAAGCAATATTGTCCTGAAGTATGAAACTAGGCTGTTTACTTGCGCAGTAATAATCGTCACGCATAACCTAGCCTGTATAACCGGCTATCAAAAAATGTCAGTAAAAAAAAAATTTTGCTTACTTGTTCATGACTCCATATATAGCCATCCGGATTCGTGACAGGAAAAATATACCAATCAAAATCACGAGCAGCTGCTTGGGTCTCTGCATAATCACTAGTAAGTAGCTCATTGGTGATAAAGTTGACTGTAGCTGGTGATATCCATTCCCTAGAATGGATCCCACCTTCTAAAAAGATCGCCTTTCTTCCTTCACCATGGGATATCTTCAAACCTATGATTTCTCGGTTTTCAAATGTGGTGCCACTGACTATTTTGGTAACTATGTTAGGGTATGTTTCTGCTAGATCATCAATCCACGCATTAATGTCATCTAGGCCATAATAAGTATTCCATGTCATACTTTTAAGGTTGCTTCTAGTATATTTGTTCACCGTTTCTTTGTCTATTGCCCTGTAAAAAATATTTAAAGCATTGAATTATGGCAATAAAATGCTTTAGGTTTAGCAAAGCCTTAAACTAGGATTTGAACATAAATATTTATGCAACTGGTCGGTGTACTTACTCTTGAATATTCGCCAAAGATATATCATAGTCCACTTTATTGGAATTAAAAATATTTTCCAATTCACTTTTGTGTTCGGGACTTGATAGAATGTTCACATATTGGGCAGAAGCAGTTGGATCCGTCCAGAAGTCATATCTAAGATCATGTTCATGTAAATCCTGAAGCAATTCTATATGTTCAGCATTTTTTGGATAAACTTTGTACAAACTATAGTTGTCAAAACGCAATTTTTCACTAAACACACTTGGGAAGGTTAAAACTAAACCTAATAAAAGAAATTTTAACATATTTAATTTTGAATTGAATTATTATATCAACTAATATTAAGTACCTAACAGTCGAGTCCGAACCTATTTATGAATTATGTGGTCCAGTTGAAGTGGTAATAAATAATCTATAAACGTTTATTATGTTAGCTGTAAACGTTATCCTGATAACGAAATATCTATGCAATAGCATTGGTAGCAGCTATTTGTCTAATCAATTAAGATAACGTTCTTATTAATCTAAATATTATTTACAACATCGCGCTCGATGTGAATTTGGAGGTTCATAGTAGTTAATTGATTCAGGCGTGACTTGGTGGAAATCCATTATAAAATTCAGATTTCATAAAGGGTTTTTTATGACTCTTTAGGAATAGTTAAGCGGAACAGTTACTAAATATTTCTACGTCTATTTTAGGTTCATAGTAATAAAACGGTCAAAAACATTATGAACATAGATCTAATGTTCAATTATTTTGGATACTACATAATTATGTAATGTTCTTCTAACTTAACAGACAGTGCTGCTAGGGAGCGTGTTGCGTCACTTCTTCTTTCCAGCTAAAGCACTAGGAAGTGGCGAAGACCGGGCGTTTATGGACTGTCTTATGTAATTTTGTCGTCCAAAAAGTGCTGATGATCAGCCTAGTTTGAATATAATGACTTTTCATTTTGATTTGATTAACAATACTGACACGTGCCATAATTTTGAGAATTTACATAAATTGCACGACTTTATGATTATCAATTAAATTAGAAAATTATATTAAGCTGGTAATTGTAATAAATCACACTATCGCCAGACTGATAAATATCTTCGTTTATATCAGATATACTGAGATACTGTTAATTATCATCATGTTAATTAACGAAAGCAGACTTAAGACTAGATTGTTTTATAGCACTGAAGCCAAGAGCTTTAAAACCTAGACAATAAATTTATTGATAGTCATATGTATTATTCATCGAAGTAAAACATAAAATTAATGGGTAAGTTCACGTTTTGAGTTATTTATTGGCGTCGTGAACTATCAGTTAGCACGAGCGGTGTAAAATAGTCCAGGGGTCGAGAAAATAAAATTTAAACTATAAAATAATGTGGAATAGCCTTGTTTATAGAGGCTTGCAGTGCTAATTAGAGGTCGCATTTGATGTACATCACAGAGCCGTTTTAATAAAATCACTCTGACTTGGGACCTAAGCGAAACTGGGGAAATATGCGTGTAGGTACTATACAACGTGTAACGTTAAATGCGCAAAACCTCAGACACCCCAACTGATTTTTTATTCAATTGACCTATTTTAGAGAGAAAAAAAATCATTAAAAAAAATGTAAAGATTTTATGTGCTGTTTTAGTTTTACTGGCAATTCTTTGCATTAAAATAAAAGCTATTATTATCCCGCATATGAGAAAATTTATTGTATATGGTTTGCGCATGTGATGGCTTGACCTATTAATAAATAGACACGGCAACGTTTTTCATGAAGATTTTTTGAAAAATGTGACCTATATTAAAAAGTGGTTCAATTGATTCTGCTCGATAATTTGATCAAACTATTTTCAGGTTTGCGAATTTAACGTTACACGTTGTATAAAGGTATAAACTTAATTAAACTTAAGGTTCGCGATAATAAACTTTCGCAGTAACGGACATCGTGTTAATGAACTTCGCAACTATGTTTTACACTCGTATTTAGAGGTATGAGAAACAGGGTGTAAAGTTCACTCATCCTCTATTGAAAAGGGAGAATCCTCCAACCAGACGGGTGTTGTCTCTGGCGGGCAACTGCCCAACGATTGATGTCGGATAGTCTTATTTATGGTGACCGCGCGGTCAATTCTAATTGGGCGATGCAGGATTTGTGTGGCGTCAGGTCTTTGATGCGTAGTTCGCATGTGGCGTTGTAGATGTACCGCAGGTACAACTCTGCCTAAAACTACGTGGAAGACGGACGTGGTGTTATTTACTCTTAATTAAACAAGGAATTTTATGAGTAACTGCCATTTTTTTACGATATAATTGCACATAGCACCAGGCTTTCTAAAAATATAGGACAGGAAATGTCTAGAAAAAAATTAAACCACTTACATTACAAAATAAAATTTTATAAAAAATCAAAACTTTCATAAGTACTTGGCCACACGTCAGTGGTATCAAAAACCAGTATAAGCTGGCCACATATTCTATTGAAACTCCGTACTACGCTAGACCAGCTCAAAGGCAACGTGTTACTACTGAAGTGCGGCCGCCAACCACCATCAATTTCCATTATTTACAAAAACAATTTCACATTACAATACAATTAATAAATTCAATGCGCCTGCGCTGTTTAGGGATTATAGGGGACCATGTACCCAAATCTCTTGGCTTGATGCACCATCTCTATGACTGAATCCATGGTCTCTTCACCAGTTGGTTTGATCTGATCTGGGGGCAGCAAATGTCCATAGGTTCCTCTGTCTCGAAGCTCGTAGCAGTATGCTAGAGGAATGTTCAGACGTTCCTTTACCCAGTCTATGCTAGTTCCAGTTGCGAAATCTGTAAGAAATAATACAGTGAGAAGAAAAGAAAGAAGCTTTTGGGTAGACTTTCAAATACGCCTGTTGTACTGCTTCGTTGGTCTAGTGGTCGCAAGCGCCACTGCTGAGCTTGAGGTCTTGGGTTCGATTCCCGGGTCGCTCGTGCCAAGTGTTATTGGGTTTTACATCTGGAATTGCTCGGAAGCAGCCCGGAGTCCAGATTTGTGCCCGGTGGATGGCAATAGGCTCGCCCCCTGTTACATGGGACATAAACATAACTGGCGAAATGTGGGTGTACCTATTAGGTACTTACCCTTCGGGGATTTCAGGCGTGATGAGCAGTTTTGAGGCGAAGAATGAAGAAGCATTATTAAACACGTCTATAATGTTAACAGTTTAATCATTTTGGAAGGATATTTAAGTTGACTGTTACTTACAAATTGCCTCAGCAATATTTCCGATGGTGTACGGTGTGCCATGATGGAAAGCTAAAGCACCCAGGGAACGCCTTCCAATCTTCATCTGAAATATGAAACATTTGTTTTTTTTTACTACTATAACATTTATTATATAGTATATTCATTTATAATTCCGTAAACTGGAACACCGTACCCAGGACTGCGTGATTGCCAACGTGTCTATTACAATTATTTCTTCCAACTTCTACGGCTCCTTAAAATAGTATTTTATTAAACTGTTGCATAATGAGGGGTATTAAAACACTCGTGTCGCTAGTTATATGCAATTTCATATCCTACTTTATCTACTCTCATACATTGGAATTGAACCTACTAAATAATATATCAAAGTTAAAAGAGTAAGAAATAGTTTACTAGGCTTATGATAATTACTGTAATGCTATAAAAATGGCGCGCCCGCAGCGTTTCATTAGAAAAAAATAATTGATCGAAACTCCTTGGTGATATTAACTTTTTGGATTAGCCCTGTATCGAATTGTTAAAAAAAAATGTTTTGTAAGATTATTTTTTTGGAGAAAATGTGTAACAATATGATTCAATTTTTTTTCAGTACTGTGTTTATAAAGTATGTATTGTGTCAGCACATCTGAAACACGTTCAAGAGCTGTCAGTGTCAATAATCTCAATAATGACACTGACAGCGCTTGAACACTGAAATGTCATTGATGAAATTCGCCCTAGCTATAATCATCGGCACGATTCTTGAGCGCTGACCTTCACCTGCGCAAAAGTGAGTTATTGGGTCCCTTTACTTATTTTGTCATAAGTGTACGATGCGCAAAGCGATCCCCACTCTTCCGCCGAGCGCTCAAGAACCGTGCCGGTGTGTCTGTACATCATGTTTAGAACTACTTACAGCATCATAATAATTGGCCAAAGGTTCCGTAGTATTTCCGAAAGGCAGAAGAAGAATTTGTCCAGAAGAGTGGAAAGACAGATATAGGTCAATCCTGTCAGCCATGTCCCTGATGTAGGCAGATAATGTCCTGGTTTCAATCTCCGAGAAAGGTCCAGGTCCTGCGTAGACGTTGGAAGACGGGTCCAAGCTGACACTCTCCTCTGTAGATGAGAAATAATATAGCAATTTAAGACAATAATGGTACATTTTATAGGGGTCTTTCCAGAAATTCTCGTTTTGAAATATGTACAGGACTGCCCTGTTGCAGCTTTGGTATAGTTCAGCGGTTTTGAGGAATTGTTAAACATGCCCTGAGCTGTTGACAGACTCAAGAGCTACACTCAAAATATTTATAATAGTGTCAAATTAGTCGAGACTCGATCGTTTTTGTGATTGAAAAAATATTGCTCCAGAGATTTTATTCACCAAAAAGATATCAATTGTAATATAACATTACCTTTATTATGTCCCGCAATATAGAATTTATAAATTCTCATATAATATTTTAAACGTTTAATCACGAAAAATATTAAGAAAGTGAATTCCTTGTTCCTCCAATTTTTTTTTTAATAGAACTGCACCATTTTTTAATACTCTAATATTTTTTAAAATCTTATTTCACGGCAATTAGGTACACTAAAATAAAATATTGTTTATGCACCTAGCAAAACAATGCACTAAAGTTTAATCCCGTGCTCTCTAGATGGCGTTGGCGTCGAATTAGAACTCGCTATGGTTTCGTTACCGCGGATAGTACAAGTACGCTGGAAACAGTTTTTCTGTCAGCCTAAACTGCCTATGGACATAGGCCTCTCCTATTGCTATTTTTGAAAAGTTATTCACACGCGAGTGTTGATAGCTGCTTAAAATGCCGTAAAAAGTAAAAGACGTATTCTCTAACCTGTGACCATGAAAATTTATTGAAGTTATTACTGGAACAATAATAAAATTAATCGGATTCGGATTTGATTTGAAGGAAAAATAATTAATAAAATAATTATGAAAAAAAATCATGTCAATCAAATAGTGTCATTAAGTTCAGCAGTCATAATTTTACAGGCTGCGTTACATAATTTATTGAAGAAAATAATCGTAGCCGAACCTTAAAAGATACCAATACACATTATATGAAATCACCAATACATATATTTTGTTCATATTTATTAAAAAAATACAAAAAAGTTTCTCCTGAAAAGTAGCTATTATGCATTTACTATTCGTAGGATACAACGTTATAATGCAGAATATACTTGAAGCTACTTACTAAAATAATTTAAAACACATTATTTGAAACCAATGACGGTAACTAGTGAAAATTGTCACAAATACAGCAGTGCCAATAATATTTCTGCGGGTGGCAAAATATGGAATTAAAAAACGTACTGCACTTATAGTTGAAAATATCCATTGCAACTAGCGCCATGAACCATGAACTGGAAAGTTGTATTTGGCACCCTTCAAAGTTATGTAGGTTTTTATCTGCTAGGCTTATTATGGTTTCGAATGGGGTCTGCATTATAATTGACATAATAATTTGTACTTTTTATAGAATGATCAAGTTTGTTTGACAAAAAAAATGTCATTAAATACTTACGTAGCCAATTGTCGTTCCAGTTCCTGTTCAGATCCACACCAAACTGATTGCCGAATGGACGTCTGTTCTTACGCCATAATCTGAACTACGAAGAAAAATAAAAATCAATTAACTAATTAATTTTTCATTATTGTCATCGCAGGTAGAACCTGGATGACGCTGGCACCGGAGTGTGGAGATAAGCATAAAAAAGAGAGGCCTGTAATATCCAGAAGATGGTGAAGTCGAATTAGATGATGTTCACGAATATGATGATAGATAGATAAATGTTATTGCACACAAAGGCAAAATTGAATGTTAACAAATAACATGAATCTAAATAAAAACAAGATGCCAATAAACACAAAAAGAAAAAACAATCTTGAAGAAATGGAGTGACATTAGGCTATGAACATCCTTGGTAGTTATTTTCAAAAGTACTGGGAGGTGATCCTGATGTCGTATTTCTGCCGCTAAACAAAGTAGGTAACATCTTTGTTTGGTGGCGATTTTTTTAAAATACTAACATTTTTAGACCTAGGTATTGGTTTAACGAGATCACCTAATTATTTTGTGCCTTCTAAATAAGTTTACTTTTGATTTTGTGGTTCAAAGATTTGGGAGTTAAGCTAAATCTAAGCAAAGCTGCTGCTGCTTTCTTTGCTAGCAAAAATATAGGTATGAAACTAATATCAGTATAGTGGTCTGGATATTTTTGTTCTTAAGATTAGCAATGCCCTGGAAAACCCTAGACCGTTGGAAGGGTTTATAGACAGCGGTGTAACACACTTAACATATAACGTCGAACAACATAGCTTTAGCTTTAACTACAGACTTATTAGTAATATGAAAGCTATTCATTAAGGGAATGCAGGGGAGGTTCTTTACAACAAATTACCCTCTAAGACTCCTATGCAAATGTCAACCATTTTCAAGTCATTTGATATTTTATATTTTTATTTCATTCATTTTAAAATATAAAATGATAATTTACGCGAAAACGGTTGACATTAAATGTTCCGCCACACAAATTTTGTGTAGCGGTATCTACATCGCCACATGCGAGTTACGCGTCACACTGACGTCACGCGGAATCCTGCATCGCGCAAGCAAAGTATATCGCGCGAACAGCATATAAATTACTTTCTGACATCAATCGTTGGTGAGTTGCCTGCCAGACACGTCACCCGTCTGGTCCTGGATTCTCCCTTTTTCTATAGAAGATGAGTGAACATTATACCCTGTTCCTCATACCTCTAAATTTGCATAAGGGCCATACGGGGTCATTTGGTTGCAAATGATCTCTCCTATATCCCCTTAGTGGATTACTGACTTAATACCAATTCACATAATATATTTATGATGAGAATATACAGGGTTATGAGGTTTATCGAGCGTAGGAGAAAAAGGATAAGCAGTGAGCAAGCGCAGTAGTAAATATTATTTTTTATCTACACAAAAAGAGGCTATAGCTTGGAGTGTAGAAGTGAAAATTCTGTACATTGAAGATATCAAAAAAATAAATGGCAAAAATAAATCGTGTTACTAGACCGACACCGAACCCAAAAATTTGATTAAAAATTTTTTTGTCTGTCTGTCTGTCTGTTTGTTCAGGCATCACGCAAAAACTACCGGTTCGATTACGATGAAACTTGGTATAATTATTCTTTAATATCCTGGGCACCACACTGGGTACTTTTTATCCCGGAAAAGTACCCTATCCTACGGTTGGGGGGTCTCAAAGTTTGTATGGAAGAATTTTAACGCGCTGTCCGATTAATTCGAAACTCAATATTTATACTTAAACCCAAAAATTAAGAATAACGTGTATCAGGATTTTTCGAAATTCAACCCCTAAGGGGGTAAAATAAGGGATGAAAGTTTGTATGAAAAATCTTATTCCTTGAGGTAATAAACATGAAACTTCGCACGAATAGTTATCTAAATAAATTATAAAGTTTGTAGTTTTTTGTTTTTCTAAATTACCCCCTAAAAGGTTGGGGGGTGTCAATGTTTGTATGGAAGAATTTTAACGCGCTGTCCGATTAACTCGAAACTCAATATTTATACTTAAAACCCATGGGGATGTATGGGGTAATTTCCGACACTCACGCGGGCGAAGCCGCGGGCAGCAGCTAGTTATTAATAAAATAATAATATAATTTTCCCGATACCGGTGGGCTACTATTTTTTATATTTTTAAATGTTTGTTTTTATGAAATTATTTAAAAATGTAAATAATAAGTTTAAAAAATGAAATAAAGGCAATAATATAATAATAAAAATTCTTACGCCAACATGACTCCAAATGTAACCATCAGGGTTAGTGACAGGGAAGATATACCAATCAAAATCATAAGTAGCAGCCTTAGTTTCTGCATCATCACTGTACAGCAACTCATGGATAATGTAATTAGTTGTGGCTGGGGCTATCCATTCTCTTGCATGAATACCACTTTCAATAAAAACCGCCCTTCTGCCAGCGCCATGAGATATCTTAATACCCTTGATGACACGACCTTCGTATGATGTTCCACCTTCTATGATGGATACTTCATCGAATGTTGCAGCTAGGTCATCAAGCCAGGCATAAATGTCTTCTAAAGTATAGTAATCTTCCCATCCCATGCTATTGACGTTGTTTCTAGTATATTTCTTTTTCTTCTCATTGTCTATTAACCTGTAAAATTTATTTGTGTCGGTACAATTTTATTGAGTCCAATATCTGTTTCGTATATCGTAAAGATTATCTGTCCGACCTTCGCTTCTGTAATTGGGTCTTCGAACTGCATTAGTACTACGGTTTCATTAAAATTAATAAACAAATTCGTCCCCTGACAAAGAATACTATGTTGCGTAAAAGATTCCGGTTCCGGTTAACTTATCTAGTGAAAAAAATACTGTTCCTTTTTTAAATTCTCAGGTCAATATTGCCTAGCTAGAAACTGCCATTCAATTCTTTGGAACCAAAGATGAAGCTCTGTTCTGTGACACCTCCGATTATACTCTTCGCTGCCCCCAAAAAAAAAAAGAAAAAATACTCACTCTTGAATATTCGGCACGGTAACAACAAAATCAATTCCATACGTTCCCATAAAACGTTCCAGATCATTTTTTAGTTCAGGTT
The DNA here is from genome assembly GCA_914767815.1 of Eupsilia transversa. NCBI lineage: Eukaryota > Metazoa > Arthropoda > Insecta > Lepidoptera > Noctuidae > Eupsilia > Eupsilia transversa. The sequence goes on from OU611891.1 coordinate 11,589,537, forward strand.
TAGACAAAATATTAACATAGTCAGCAGTCGGCACAGGGTCATCCCAGAAATCATACTCTGAACCAGAATTATGCAAATCTTCAAGTATTTTAATTTGCTCTGAACTTTTTGGTAGCACTTTGTACAATGTATAGTTGTCGAACCTAAAAGGTTCGCTTGACACACAAATAATTAAAATTGATAAAACAGAACATATTTTTAACCACATTTTGGACTGTCCTCCAGTATCACACTAGCCCAAATAAATGAGATATGAACAATAAAAGTGTATGATATTGTAACGTCATACAATGGCATTAAATTTTTATGAGTGCTTCGTATTATTAGATAAATCGATCGAACGTACCTGTGTATGTAATTTTTTGAGTATTAATTTTATTTTGTTTATGAGAGATATAAAAAACCTGTGAGTACCTGATCATTGTCCAGCTGTTGCATTAGTCCTTCAATAGGAGAGTTAGCACATATAGCTTTTGATTCATTTCACTTACATTATAAAAGCCTCTAATATCAAATTGAACGAGGGTAAAATTATCACTAAGGTGAAACATATCCTGGTGCTAAAAGAAAAAAGTCATGTACCTAGGCGAAGCCATAGGCTCAGCTAGTGTATATTATTATGTAGAATTGATGCCCAAATGATGATGGATGATTAGGTACAAATGTAATCTCTGTAATTTATTTTTTTACAAGTTGATTACTTACCTACAAGCTTTAAAATTAAATATTATTATGGAAAGTTTCGCCACTCGAGACCCCATCGGCCCTCTGTTCTACGAGCAAAAAGCCTCTTACACGGTGCACACAAGACGACCCACCGACCCACAACCTTGTGAAGGCCGCAGGAATCCGCTGGATACGGAAGCACCTGGCCTATGTCCAGCAATGGACGTCTTTCAACTGAAATGATCAAGATTTTGAAAGACTCGAAAAAACTGAAATCATTTATTTCAATTCAACCATTTACAGGCACTCTGAACTGTCAAGGAGTCGGTCAGTCCGAAAGATACATCTACGTAGTTGCGCATGTCAAAGTGTAGCAGGTTCCTATAGAGAAGAATGGGCAAGAAACTCCATGACCACTCTTTTAAATCAAAGTATTGGTTACATCAATAATTATGTTGAAATTATACATGTGATATTATTTACTTCCAGCATTAACGAGTCTTAAGCATTGGTTCATTAGTCTCGTCAAGAAGCATTGTATTATTAAAGTGTTTATGTATTAAAGCTCTTTATACAATGCTTACTTATTGTCAAGTCCGGAAGTTGCTATAGTAGTTAAATCAGCATTGCTATTATGTCCTCCGAACATTGAAAATTTCTGTATCTTATTTATACAGGGTTTTATGTCGGCAAACCGTTATGGGGATATAGGAGACGCAATTTGCAACCAAATGACCCCTATGCCAATGTCAACCATTTTCAAGTCATTTGACATTTGAAAATGTATTAAATATACTACTGCCGTCCACAAACTATAATGCCGTTATCTCGCATCTGGTCGATTTTCGTTTTTTGATGCCACCATAATCAGAAAAAAAATCTCTATCTTTCTGTTTAAGCAGTATTTTTCTACTATTTATGGATCCAGAAATATAAAAAATAAAAACGCCGTTAGGTAGCCCTGTTTGATTATGTTTACTACGCTAAAACGCCGGTTAGCAACATTACTAAACTAAAAAGTGAGTAAGGGCTTTTAACTTACATTTTTACAAATTATTTTATCATCAGTTGCTTAACTAAATTGCCGTTATCAGAATTCTCTACTCTATTTTGAGGTTAAAGTACTTTAACGGTTTTGTAGTTCTGCTTTGTTTCAAAAATAGTATTCTAAATCCAACGCTAAAAAGCCGTTAAATGAAAGCACTAGACAAAAATGTCGTTAATGTCACTTAACGGCATTTATGCGTAGTATTTAGATGTTTTTTATTAGGAGATTTTGTAGTGAATACTCCAATAACGGCATTTTCAGTATGAAATATAAATATTTTGCTTACGACGTCAATCACAAAAATGCAGTTATCCCTCATTACTACACTAAAATGCGGTTATCTACCTTCGATCGCTTGCCCCGCGGCCCCCCCGCATCCGTTGATTGATGAAGCAGTGCGCCACAAAAGTTTGAAGGAGAAGGACGTGTCTTGCTCCGCGCGTTGCCGCCAATTGTTACGATGGCTAACAACAACTCCAGGTAAAAACCATATTTAATTACGATAATTATATGTCGGTCCAAAATGTTTAAGTCTCGTTACGCAAGGTACTTATTTTTATGGTTTCGCATCATTTTAAATCTGTGATATCTTCTAAAGTTTTTATTTAAATAATATGAAGTAAATTACAATATTAATCTAAATTAAATGCCCAAGGTAACTAACATATTTTACTGGATAAGGATCAATAATATACTATAATATACACGAATTATTTTTACTAAATAAAAAGATAATAAAAATGGTTTTGTGAGTCGACCTTAGAAGATAGGCACATGCTACCACGGATTTTTTGTAGGCCTTTTTAATTTCTACATCTATTTAGTTGATATATTTTTAAACTACTTACATTTTGTTTTATACTATTTATTGAAGATACCGTAGAGATAAGTGTTTATGTTACGTTTATCTACATTTTATTTATTGTTACAGGCGCTCTGCTTCTTCACAAAGATCCAAAAACATTTTAGACATGATTAAGAAGAAAAATAGTACAGACACCAAAATTAAGCCAGTTGCCTTTGAGACTTTCAGAAGAAGGAATAAAAGTCCTAATCCCGAACTACAGCGTTTTGATACACTTTACTATTTATCAGGCCCTATTCGATGACATCTAATATATTTGAAAAGTTTTGTGATACGCAAATTACTTATAATTCACATGTGCATTCATCGATCTTAAATACTTAATTTGAATAAAGATTTTAGAATTACTTCTTGTCCTGCTCAGAGATATGATGCTTTAACAAGTCCAGATCTTGTGCAAATCGATTTAACCTGCAACGAAGTGATGCCGTCAGAACATCCAATTGATATAACCTGCAACGAAGTGACATCATCAGAAGATCAAATTGATATAACCTGGAACGATGTGATGCCGATAGAAGATCTCTCATTTAATGTAACTGAACTGGATATTAGTTTTACAATGGAAAATACATCTACAATTTCGCAGTTAAACTTGCAATGTGATTTTGATTCCGACGACTCTGTGCGTGATAAAGACTATCACCCATCTGATTCAAGTAGTGATTCAAGTGACGATTTTCAAGCAGATCAACCGAATGGCCAGAAGTCCCAAGTTTTGCAAGCAAACAGAAGATCTAAGAAAAAGGGTTCACAACCCGTTACACCCGCTGTGGTCACGAAGAGTTTTACTTCAGATGTTCTTGACAACGTTCCTTTTATCCAAAAAAGCAACATTTTACAGAATAAACGCAGAAGCTCAATTAATTTTCTTTGTGTTGATAAAAATACGCCGGCGTCAATACTTTCACGCAATCGTAGGAACACCATTGATGTTGGTGCTTATCAATCAGTGTAAGTTATATAATCAGTTATAGTGCAGACCTAGAAAAAGTTATTATGTTGCCCAGATTAGAAACCTTCAAAGCTGCAATTTTTTGCCAACGCCTTACGTTATTCAATCAGACATTTGCACCAGTAGGCAAAATCAGTTCCACTTTAAAGCCACTAACAGTCATCTGGCACGATGCTATTGCAGGCAGAAAACAAGAGGACATCATGACGGCCTTCTACCATTTTCTTTTATGTAACCGTGACGTTACTAATGTCAATATATGGCTCGATAACTGCAGTGCTCGAAATAAAAATTGGTTATTATACTCGTTATTATTTTGTCCATTTAGTTAACTGTGAAATTATTTCAGCCGAACAGATAACACTGCATTATTTTGAACCCGGGCATACGTTTATGAGTGCTGATCAAGTGCACCATCAAGTTGAGTTGGCCATGAAGAAAAAAGTAAAACTTTATGATTTTGGGGACTTCGAAGAAGCAGTAGCTTCAATTAACAAATCAAAAGTCATTGTCAAGAGTTTGTCACCTGCACATTTCCTTAATATACCAAATTTTATATCTGACAGAAGAGTTCAAAACTCGAATCCAAGAGCTTACTAAAAAACATGTGTCAGGTACGTTTTACACGTAATAATTATGACCTAATGTACAAGAATGATTTTGATGACGATTATAAAACATTGAGATTCTTGAATAACAAGTATTTAAAGAACCCCAATCTTTTACAAATTAAATTCCGCTCGAAGCCAAAAGGAATAGATTCTACAAGAAAAAATGACATTATTGAAAAACTTTATTGATAAAATAAAAAACCGGTCTTTTGTTATTTTATTTTTTTGTGCAATTATACTAGAAATAAGAGAAACTTTAACAAGACTGAAATAATAACTTGTAAACAATAAGACTGCTTATAATAATAATTACCTCACATAAAACTACATTAGTTGCTTAAATATTTTTAAATTATTAGAATTTTGATGTACAATACAGTATATTCTATCTTTTATAAAAAATATATCCTAGTATAATAATTACAATTTAAAGTAAAAATATATATTTTATGTTAAGTACTTACTCACCATCTAATTCAGGTAATAGCATAGACTTTAAAGGAAAATGCCCATTTTTCTATGGACCGCCGTTGCGCATCCAATTTTGTTGTATGATAGCATAAATTGGATATAAAAGAGGGTTGATGTCATACTTTCAAAGGAAATAAAATTTATCCATTTGTACTGTGGGGTATTTTTGTAATTTTCATTTTTTGATAAGTTTTGAGGTTAGTTTTGTAACAAACCTTCCACCAAAAAAAGCAGTCCTTTACAACAATATGATTTAAATTCACATAATATGCAACAAAAATAGTTCCAACAAACCAAAGAATGAATCCGAATAAATAATATTACATAGGTAGGGCATGCTAAATGTAGGTTTGTACCTATAGGAAGTAGAAAATAAAAATGCTTGAATACTTATTGGAATGAAATAGTTTTATTGGTCCATATTATCATCATATTTATAAAATATAGTATATCGTCTAAAAACGAAGCCGGCTGCTCAACAGACCTAAATCGAGCCCAACTAAGGTACCACAAAATGGTCATTACGTGAGCACAGCACCCCACTGTCCGATTACTCACCAAACAATTGCAATAATAGTCAGTAATATCAGCTATCGTTACATGTAGCCCTATTAACCAAAATGTACACCTTGCTGTTATCATGTCGTGACTTAATTCTTCCCCTTACTAAATACTTGTCCATTCCCAGTACCAATGGCAAGTCATCCTAAATGTCGTTTGCTAGTTCAATTTTAATACAACCGAGCCTGTTTTATTTGATAGGAACCTAGAGCTACTGGCATCAGATCATGTAATGACAGTCTTGGAAATATTTAGTTAAGAAAATAGTTCTCCTTCTATTAATATTTTCATTTTGTATGTACTCTCCCAAATCATTTCTTGAATTTAATCTAGTTTTAGCTATTTCCAAGAACTGTTGAGCCCATTACTACTTCACGTTTGTTGCCCTAGTTACTACCAATCTTACCAGTTGTAATACCGTTAATTTGATTACCCTTCCTACTACTCCAGTAACCACCCAACGACACATTGTAATAGGTCTTGTTGATTTGCCTGCTCTGTGATGATTTTTGCCTTCCAAAATAGACTCGGGCATAAACGCTTTATTGGTTGTTCAATTCGCCAATTACATCGCTGAAGCCCTAGGCCCCCTACCTAAAATAAAAACAATGCACTTGCTGGATGGGGTTGTTGATTGGTGTAGGTATTGAGAAATCCCTTGAAGGCATGGAATTTTCTGATTCACTTTATGAGATTATTTAGGGCTACAGAAATAAAATAAAACCCATAATACAAGTAATTGTAATCTTTTATTTTGCTGTCATCAATCTTATGTATAGAGATGAAATGAAATGAAATTGTTTATTCTGTAGATAGGATATCTGAACCACTTTTACACGCACTAGGTTGATGAAAACACTCGACGTAAACCCGAGGAGCAGGGTCTCAACTCGATGAGTTATAACACAGATTACTATAAGTTATAATTTGTTGAAATTATCAACCAAAACGACCGGCGGTAATCATAGACTAATAAATGTTTATGGGCTAATGAATGACAGATTTATTGAAAGCTTGCTTCATTGCTGCTGAAAAGTACAAAATAACTACTACGATACGAAAGTAGTTACATGTTTAATACAGGTTGAGACGTATCATTTGCGTATAAATGTATGCTGTAGTAATGATTTATTTGCTAAAAAACACATTTTATTATTTATAGATTACGTATTTACTTTTTATAGTTTGGTAGTCTAGATTATTTGAATAAACTCTTAAAATCGTTTTTATTTTTTATTAATGGTAACATTTGGCATTCACCTGATGGAGTTTATGATACAGGATTATAATAGTCATTTGGTCAGTGAAGCTGTAGTGTATTTCAAGCTAATAATAATAACCGACTGAATCTTTTAATTTAGTCGGTTAACGTCAGCAAGCGACATCTGTGTCGACAAACAAGAAGTACATGATTTAAGAATACGTTAAAATTAAAAAGGCATTATGAGAAGGACCTGTTAGTACAATAAAGTACACTTTCAATTTGGTATAATTATTTCACAGACTAAGTAGTACTCAGACGGTAATCTCCCATAGTAGAAAAATCGCTTTAGGATTTGCTGCCTTCGATTGTGACGTTTATTTATTTTTTAATTTTACCCATTTTGTCGCTCGTGTTGTTATGAGACCGGGTCTTTTTGCCAAGGTTTGTCGAGCCCAGAATATTTTGGAAACTAGCCTTTTAAGCATTTAACCGACTTCCAAAAAAGAGTTAATGCTTTAATTCAACCCGAGGTTGTGAAAGTGAGTAGTCAGATAAAGCACACCTGAGGTGTGTGTATTAGAAAAGGAATACTAGTCATGTGATGAAAATAAAAAACATTCAATATTATTTATTAATATTTTTATTTTTCAATTTTGTTTTATATTTTGTAAATGCTTTCGTTTGCATTGGTGGCAAACTTTTCTTTTCCAACCTTATTACATCTGTGCCCTTCATAATTTTATTTATTATATTGCACCAATTAAAGACTGCTAATCTAAGACTTAAATCTAGAAAGCATTCCTCAACAGCATCCCTGTGTATTACACAATCCAGAAAATCAAACGAATACTTGGATCTTATTTTATTTTTAATTTCTTTTATAATACCTGTTCGTTCTGGTGTGATTTCCAAGTATTCGTTTGCTTCCTGAATTGTATAGCCAAAAGTCCTCACGGCTTTTTCGGAAGGGTAGGTCAATTTTCTTTGGTTATTCGTGTATTCCCTTCCAGATATCCAAGAACTGGTAGAATTTTTTTCTCGAGAAGTTAGGTTTGATTCACATTGTTTACAATAATTAGATTTGTTTAAAAATTTTCTTATAACCCACCCTGTGGTATATGCCCGTGAGTGAATTTTTAGCTTTTCTTGGATTACAGTTGTGGGGATATTCTCTAGAACTGCACTCTGAAGGTTAGAGGATCCAGCTGAGCAGGCAGCATTTGTTTGAATATTTTTTGAGGTTTCAAATAAGTTCTTGAGTTTTACTAATTGCTCACCTGAATCCTCTTCACAATTGTAACCATCAGAGTGAAATTTTATAAATCTTGTGATTAGAAGTGACTTAAAGGTGTTTTTAAAGGTGTGGCAATTTGGATCATTATTTCTAAAATTGTATGCTCTGACTTGTCCAAAAAAGTTTTCAATTGGATCAGAGTTGAAATATCTTGGTCTCAAGATCCTTATATTTTTATTCTTAAAAAATTGCCACAACCTTTGATAGCTTTTCAGCGTAACTATCCAGTTTTTTAATGAGGGCACTGATGTCTCTCTATTATTTTTATTTTCTACAAATTTTATCTCTTGTAGTTTTTTTATAGCCTCGCTCCAAAATCGGTGATGCTGAGACGAGGCTGTCACTGCATTCCGCAAAGGTTTGCCTTTATTATTTTTGCCTGAAAGGCAGGCTCCATTCACCGAATCAAATAAGTCATCAAAAAATGATACAATTTCTGCCGTATTCTTTAAAGTTGGGCTCACTTGTTTGCCATCAGCATATTGAGCTGCAACAAAAAATGTACATGCTATAAGTATAATTAATTATCGTTATGTGACACAACTTGCAGTTGATGAGAAAAGTACATTGTAGGCAAAATACTTACAAAACTGCGCAGTGTATGACAGAGTAGCAGCCACTGTTTTGCTGAAGACTCTCACACAATTCTTAACCTGCAATAAATTAGACTATTATAAGTACAAAGTTTTGAACGCCTTGAAATATTAATAAACAACACTATTCCCATGACTCAGCACAGCCGTACAGACTAGGTATCCTTATACAACCATCTTCAGAAACATCTCAATTATTCAAAAAAAAAAATTACCTTCATCTTTTTAATTTTTTCTGGAATAACGTGTTCATCATTAAGTTTGTGTAATAATCTCATTTGGGCATGATTGCAGTCCGTCTTATATACATCCACAATATCACTCCATTTGGCTATTTTATTATTAAATTTTATATTTTTTGTTAAGAAATTATTTCTTAACCCCTTGATTAGATGGGGTGGATCATGGATCACGCTTAGTGAATGACCATTGATGGTTATTATATCATCTGAAAATAATGACAGGAATTTTATAATGATATCAATAACCTTTAACATACCTACACATTCAATATTCAATTACATTGGAATAACACAACATCACGCCTGTATTCGCCAAAGAGTTAGGCAGGCAGAGGTGTACACCCATTTCGCCAGTTAGGTTTTTAAGTCAGGTTGTAGGTGGAATATGTAAAAAATATTTTACCGTTGTAGGACACTGAACAAGACAAAATTTAAGATTTATTGTAATTACGTCTGAGGGAGTTTAGTGTCCTGTAAAGTTTTACGAATTAGGAAAATTATCCATTATACTCACCAATTCTACTGCAACCTAATCTTATTTGTTCTCTCCGTGTGTCCTCTTGAAGGCTTTTTAAAGCCGATTGAAAGGCTGTACCTTGGTCGCATGCTAAAACTATAGGTAATAGCCCTGTGTTTCCCACAGCAGTTACTACATCCTTTATTATGTTTTTTAGTTGAACCCCTGATGTTGCTCCCTTACAAAAATAGAAGGCTATAGGTTGTTGCCATTTATAAAGGGCTCCTCTTAACATAAAGACCAGTGCATGGTCAGCAAATTCAGAAATTTTTTCCGGAAGTTCGACCAATCCAGTTATGGAGTCTTTTTTCTTGTCGTAGGTCAAGGCTGCTTCTAATGCAACCTCATCAAACAGAACAGAACAATATTTTTTTGTTTCTTCCCATGTGTTTACCTGAAATCATTAGTTAAATATTATTACTATTGCAATATTAACCAACATAAGTTTGAAAGGGTAGATTTTTAGATGATTTTAATGTAACAGTAATTATCTGATAAAAGCCATGTTATGTAGCAAATTAATAAATACCTCTTGTTTAACTGCATCAAATACTTGAGCACTGATACCAGCTTCAATATTCAGTTCAGAAACCATTTTATTTAAAGTGTGTTTTGTGGGTAATATAAATATTTTATGTAGGAATCTATAACACTTTGGACTTTGCTTTAATATTGATAAAGCTATAAGTTTCTCTTCAGTAGTAAAGCGTCTCCCCTTTGCTTTTTTGGTGCATTGCTTAATTTGCATCCACATAATTTTTTTGGCCAATGGGTTCATTTTTTCTGTCAGTTTTTCAAAGGAATTTTTCTTTGAAAACTTTAGTGCTCTGCGTGCTCTTTGACTGAAATCCAACTGTTTCCGGGATTTTAAATATTCACGGTAGAGCCTGGCACATTTCGGTGAAAGAGACCTTTTGTTTAAAATAACACGCCTTCTTTGGAGACAAAGCCTAGGAGTAGAAGGAATAACTGCGTCTGTAAATAAAAATGTATGATAGATAACGATAAGCAAACAAAATATGAGTGTGCTTAGCAGATTGTAAAACAAAAAAAACAAAAACGAATGTCTCACTAGTGGTGAAATATAATAGTAATTATCAATTTTATTACCTCTTATGTTCTGGTTTTGTAAGGCTTCATTTCCACAGCCTGAAGTGGAAGGCACGTCAACAAATGATGTTGTGGTGTGATCCACAAGGTTAGGGTTATCAACAATAACGTTATCAAAACCTAGAAAAAAAAAACATAAAATGTGAATAATATTTCAATCATGGAGTGATTACCAAAAACATTATGCAAAGAAGTGTTTCTTTGCAATTGGGCAAAAGTGCCATCAAAATTGTAATAGGTACTTCATCAATTTTATTAGGTACCTCGTATAAGCTGGTTTTGTGAAGCTTCATTTCGACAGCCTGAATTGGAAGGCACATCAACTAACGCTGTTGTGGTATGATCCACAAAGTTGGGGTTATAAACAATAACATCATCAAAACCTAGAAAACAAAACAATAAAATGTGAATAAGTAGTATTTCAATCATGGAGTGATTGCCAAAAACATTACGCAAAGAAGTGCTTCTTTGCAATTGGGCAAAAATGCTATGACAAGACAATACACTCAAAAATTATAAAGTATTTATTATATTATATACCAAAAAATTAAATAATAGCTGTGACTTACCAGTTTTAGTAATTCTATGTTTCTTTGTATGTGCAAAGGTACAGTAGGTATGATCCTCATGCTGTCTTTTCTTAGCATAGGTGTGATCAGAAGCAGCATTGTCTGTAAAGAAATATTTAAGCTTATCAACAAAAACAAAACATAATTATGGTAATAACAATTATTTTAATAATTTTTTGACAGTGCATGAATTTTATTACAAGATGCACTTGTGATTTGAGTATGTGAGGAATGTATGAGAAAATTGATATTATATTATTGAGGTACTTACCAGTGGTGTGGTCAGTGTCCATAGTTTGAAACCGAGGACTAGGAGTGCCACTGCTGATTTCGCTATCGGAAAACAGCGTGGGATAGGCGTCAACATGAAGACGAGTCATCGCGTTAGTCGAGACGATGAACTTCTGTTCAAAATGCTTTTGACAGACAAAACGCTTGTGCAGATCCTCTGCCCTCAGGTTTCGCAATTCTTTACAGTTAATACACTCTAACCACTTGAGTCTTATCTCACGTTTGGGAAATTGAAATAATTTAACGTCCTTTCGTTTACTAGCGCAATTCACAATACAGCAAGTCCGGTACATACTGCACGTTGTAATATTACACTATTACAGGTTTTTAAAGTTGAGAGGATAAGTTACGGAAATTAATCAACGTGGGACTTCACTCGATCAACTTCAAAAACTGTAATGGCGGGGTGTAAGCAACCACAGACTACGATCACTACGACGATAGACTTACATCAAACCAATATGGCGTCGATTGCACGGGCGACAAAGGGGTAAGGGACGAGGGGCGGTTGTCACTTTGGAGAAATCACCCATAGACAAATACGTCTATTAATGCCAGGATTTTTTGTACTGAGATTACCAGCCGTGAATTATTTTCACCTAGTTGCATGGCAACAACCTGATGATTTGTTTGGCAGTGGCACTTTTGACAGTTCACCTTGTCCGTGATAGTGTTACCAACAAGTAATCTAAATCACCCTGACCGTAAGTGATTTGTTTGGAAATTATTGAAGAAAGATTTTAATTAGTAAGGTAATATTATTTTTTCAACACACTTGCTCGTAAAATGGGCTATTATTGAATCGCTTTTAAGTTCATAATGCAGTGTTTTAAACACCCGTGATTTTTACTTTATATTACCTATATCTATATTTTGGTTATTAAAAATATTAATAACGAGGAAAAATGTCATAGTTCAAATTATTTTTTAAACTCAGCGTTTGCCCTGACTATCCGTTAAGACCGACTAGGGGGAGGTTCCTAAAATTGGCAACACTGCTATCACTAAAATACGCCATTTAAAAAAGTATGCAATTATATCGAATAAAGAACTAATTTAATACAAAATATTAACCCCACATACGATTTCGATCAAATGAACTAAGGACAGTTAAATAAATATATTATAATTTATGAGTATATTTTTATGGCCAAACTCTGTCACTATAATGCGGTATTGATTTTGATCAATCTCCTTTAAATGACGGTGGGTAAAGGTTTTATAACGATGATGTTTTTTTGTATTTTTAGTTATTTGCTATTATTAAGATCATAATTGCAATCATTAGAAGTCAAGTTTTTTTTTTGAAGTAAGTTATCACAAAGTGATTTTGTTAAATATTTTGTATTTTTAATTAACAGAGAGCAGGCAGGTGCTATTTGAATATTTTATAGTTGTTTCTTAAGATCTCATTACTTCATTTAATTAGTTGAAATGAAGATAGTTTTTTTTTTTATTTGCTAAGATCTCATTTTCAATTATCATAAGTGCGCAAAAAGTGATTTGTTAAAATTAAAGAAGACTGTCAATAAATGATTGATTTATATTTTTTAATAAGCACTTTTATTTCTATAGGTAACTACGTTTTTATTGGATTTCCTAAAGTATCTTGTACCAGTTTCAAAGCTTAAACGCCGTTACATTTTAATGTTTTGTATTAAGCGGCATTTTAGCTATGTAATCAACCTAAAAAAGTTATGCTGGAAAAATATCCTTACAAGTTACTAGACTTAAATGCGGCAAACTGGCTTTAGCTGCATTAAGGTTTAGCATAGAGTTTGTTCTCAGAGTCCTTATGCTTAGCTATAACAACGTTAAAGTATTTAGCGGCATTATAGTATAGTAATACAGAGACTTTTTTAAGACTTTTAAATGTCAATAAATTTAAATGAAAATCAAACACTAAAATGCCGTTAAGGTATTCTTAGTGGCATTATAGTCGTGGTTGGATAAGCTGTAAATTGTAAAAATACTAAACTATAACGCAAAATACCTATTTTTATTAAAAATAAGTTATTGTTACGAAGTGAAAGTATCACTATTTGAAAGCGCAAATCTAGATCAATTTTTTGATACAAGTAACTCTCGCATATGAGTTATAGTTATGAAACGGCACGCATTTCTTATTTCCCCGCGCTTTTTTGTCCATAACTCGAAATATGATTTTGTTGGATAACGGCATTTTAGCTTGCGGACGGCAGACTAGCTTAAAAAAACTATAATCAATAAAAGTATTAACCATAAAAAACTTATTATTTCCCATATCTTTATGGCAAGATTGTCTGGCCTGTGTTTTATTGCGGTCATTTATATCATTAGTAATCATATCCTTATCATAGTTTAGAACAATTTATTTATATTTTGATAATTAATTATTTATTTATATATAAGTTCTAGCTTAAAAAACTATAAATCAATAGAAGTATCCTAACTTATATTATACATGCGAAAGTGAGTTTCTTTGTTTGTTACGCTTTCAATCTAAAATCACTGAACATATTTGGATGAATTTTGGCACATGGATTGACCATGACCTGGGTTAGGACATAGGATACTTTTTATCCCGATATTCCCACGGGATCGAGACTTATGCGGGTGAAACCGTGGGGCGTAGCTAGTTAACCATATAAAGCTTATCGTTTCCATATCTTAATGGCAAGATTGTCTGAGCTGCGTTTTATTGCGGTCATTTATATCATTGGTAATCATAACCTTATCATAGTTTTTAACAATATTTATATTTTGATAATGGAATGTTTTGTCATGCTGTATTTGAAAATGGCAAAATAATATTGGTCTGGGTAGGTAGGTACTCGACGTATTGATTGCGCAAGTCCTTACTACCTTATCTGTTCATTTGAATAAAATATCGTGCACTACCTACTTACCTATAAGTAATATCATGAGTCGTTTAAGTCTGCGTTAGCCCAGGTAGGTATGCAAGAGCGGTTTTCTCCCGCGGCGATTTTTTTCGCGCACTTTTCGTGGGTGGGTGAAGATCTATTACATATCGAGACCCCGCCATGCCTCGGCAAGCACGTTAAGCCGTTGCTCCTGGCTATCATTCGTAGATTTTTGACAATTCCCTGGTTTGGTCCAATCTGTCATCCGTAGATCTTTGACAGTTTACAGGTGAAGCCCAAAAGTCTGACAACCAGTCTTACCAAGGGGTATCGTGTTATCTGGGTTGTAGAGGTTAGGTAGGCAGTCGCTCTATGTAAAATTCTGGTATTCAGTTGCATCTGGTTAGACTGGCAGTCGACCCCAACATAGTTGGAAAAAGGCTAGCCAGATTTATTGATTGAGGTAGTACCCCCAGCAATAGTCAAGGTTCTTCATCGTCATTTGTTTTTGATCAGTACAGCAATTTCGATTTATCTCGAAGAATGTAGTCAAAATAATGCTCGAATTTCCAAGCAAGTTTGAGAAAAATACCTAACGATTATGGCAAAATGTCAAACAAATAGTTTTTATTGACGGCTGTGCGCACAGATTGCATTTAGGTCTGTAGTGTCTGGCGCGTGAGTCGCTGACGGAACGGAATGTTGCCATTCTAAATATTATATTTATTATAAACATTTAGGACTCTGTCGCTGAAAACCAGCGCTGCGGCTCTGTCTCGCATAGGGTCGCAGCATTATGCTGAGCTGTGGCCGTTTTAAAAAAAAAAACAAAGTTAGTTTATTTTCCCCCAACTTGTTAGTTTAGTGTATTAATTTTCTTTCTTTCTTTCTTAAACTGACACCACATCAAATAAAAATCAACAAACATCTCCAAAGTAACTTTAATATAAAATTAAATAATTTACAATACATTAATGAACTTTGCTTCCCTAAGTATTGCTAGGAGAGAATCGAAGGTTTCTGCAGCTGTGGGGGTTATTTGGTTTACAGGTAATGTATAGCCCCAAGTACCGTTATCCCTGAGTAGATAGGTGGCGGCAACTGGTGGGTTATAGCGGGACTTCGCCCAATCTACTACGGAGCCTGTTGCACCATCTGCAAATAAGACTTTATCATCATTATGCAAATACATAAATAAATAAAAATTAATCATCTGCTGAGCCTTTTCGATTGTGGAGGTCAGATAGGCAGTCGCTCCATGTACCTAAAGTACTGGTTTTCAGCTGCATCCATAGTTAGACTGGAAGCAGACCCCAACATAGTTAGGAAAAAGCTAGGTAGATTGATTGATACAATTATGTTTCTATTCACAGCGCAATGGATGAATGGAATAGAAATATTAATATTATTTTATTATGGAATTGTTTTATATGCAAAAAAGTTGGTTTTCGGCTAAGAAACCACGTCTGTTCTTCATGCTTATGACAAAATATAGGTATGATCTGACTTGTTTTGCCCTAATTATAATTAATTAAGGCAAAATAAGTCCCTCGTTAAAATGATCAGTTACTTGTAAATATCCTTGAAAGTGTTTGTTTAATTTGCGTGATAGTTTCCAAGGTAGCAGAAGAAACGAAGAAAATAATGCTTGTGTGAAATTCTTAGAACTTATTAAACTGCTTTCAATGTTTCAAATAAATGTCTCCGTCTGTAAATATGTATATCATTAATATCCAGAAAGTTCTAAACGAGATTTTTGTAGGAAATTAAATAACTTGTTTTTTAGAATAATTATACAAAGATTTGCAAAATACTCAACTAAATCAAAGGTTCTTTAATTTATGATTTATTTTAAGGTTTTATTTTCTTTTATTCATTATTATCATCATCATTCATTATTTTTTTAATTTCACCGCGAATCGAGAGGTAGGAAGCCCTTAGGCTTATGTGGACCGAAATGTTCGTAGGGTGGCTTGTAAAAGCTGGATGAGAGTTAGCGAGAATCGAGATGAATGGCATGCCGTTGGAGAGATAGCAGTAGACTGCTGTAGGATGATGATATGCATATTTCTATTATTAAAAAAAAAAAAAAAGTTTGTTCAAAGTCAAAGATTGAATTTTGAGTGAGAGCGAGCGAGAAGTAAAATAATTGGCTTCCATCCTGGACAGTTAAAAAGAAAGAAAAGTTTAATGAAAGCGATGATCTTACCGTGCACAGTCCTTGAGGTACCAACTCTGTAATGTGTTTCGTAACGGACAGATAGAGAACCCATGGCCCTTCTTCCGATGGTAACCTGAAAACCAGTGAAAGATTTATAATAACAATTATCATAAAACGCACAAAAACTTAAGGCCGACTGTTTAACTGAGACCGTTCTTGAGGTAGCAGCGCGGTGCGGGAGCGGTGTGGTGTCGTGATGCAAGAACTCAGTGATTCGTTAACTTGTGACAACTGTCACCCCACATGCGAACTACGCATCAAAGACCTGATGTCACAAATCCTGCATCGCGCTATTTAAGTTTACCGCGCGATTAACACATATCCGACATCAATCCTGGGGCAATTGCCCGCCAGACACAACACCCGTCTCGTCGGAGGATCCTCCCTTTTGTATAGAGGATAAGTGAACTTTACACCCTATTCCTCATACCCCTAAAGTCTCAGTTAAGCGGACTATTCTATCTATCTCTAAAAGAACAATTATTCTTACCATTTCATTGTAATTGGATAACGCAACAGAGGAAAACGCAAAAGGAAGGAGTAACCGCTGTCCAAAAGACCGGAACGACAAGAATCCAGCTAGCGTATGATTGGTGGTAATTCCTTCAATGTAGTTAGAAAATAATCTGGTTTCTGTCTCTGAGAATGGGCCAAGACCTATGAAGTTATTAGCAGAGGGATTATGACTGCCGCCGCTTACTGAAAAAACAAAAAAAAAACATATGCAGGCTACTGGATATGTCAGCAATCTGACATTTGCATAGGAGTCAAAAGGGGTCAATTGGCTGTAAAAGACCTCTCCTACATCCCCATACATAATGGATTGCCGACATAATAACCAATAACCCTGTATATATAATTTAACGAAGGATAATATTTCAGGATGATGCAGAAGAACAGGATAGTAGAGTCGATCTCTGTATTCTCTACCACTTTTGACAACAATTCCCAGTAAATTTAAACTTGTAACACTGGGATTGAAAACTATATAACTGTCAAATACTCGTAGACACTTTATATAGTTCTATCACGCTCGTCTACTAAATGCATTGACAAGTTTATCAATACTGACAGGAAACCTTACCTCCCCAATATGAGTTCCAGTTCTTAGACAGATCGACACCGATAGTGGTAGTCGATGTAGGCCTCCTGTTCTTCACCCAAAGTCTGACCTAAAATGACAACAGAATAACAACATTAGTATAAATAAAATAAGTAACAAAGAAACAAGACTCCTAGTTTATACATATTCCGAGCAGAAGCTAAGAGAGATAGATAGCACAACTTGGCAGAGGACACGACCAATACGACCATAAATTAAACTTCATTATTTATCGAATGAAAGAAAGAAAATTAATTTATTGAACACAGACTAAAAGGTACACAATATATTAAACAGCAGATAAAAAAAGATAAATTAAAAAATCAAATAAAAAGTGTAAAATTACGATGTAAGAAATTTGCAGGGAAGTGTGACGTTACCCAGTCTGCATACAAAAATTCAACCAAAATATAGCCAATAGTTTATTGGCTATAGCTAGTCAAAGATTGACAAAAGCCATAGTTGGCGCATCACTACTATTTAGTTTGTTTGATAATTATTTTTTTTTATTTCGATGTTAGGGTTTATTTCATAGTTCTAAACTACTCGTATTAGTATTGCCAGTGTTTTCATTTATTGTCGTGTTGTTATCTCCACATTGTTTATCCAGCCAGGAACTGCGATACATTGATATAATATTGAAGTAAAAATAACAAGTAAAAAATCTAAAGTATTTCCGAATCTTCAATGGTTATTTTTATATTTATTTATTATAATCTATATTGTGCCCCTGCTTGGTAAATGTCTCAAAATTCTTTTCCAATTTTCTTTGTATTTTTGCTTCCTCGACCAAAAACAAACTATAGTAAAATTATTACTTACAGAGTCCTGACTGAACTGAAAACCATCCGGATTTATCAGTGGAAAGATGTACCAAACAAAGTCCTGAGCGGCAGCTGTGATTTCAGCATCGTTGCTAAAGATCAGCTGATTTGCGATGTATGTTAGAATCGTTGGAGAAAGCCAGTCAGCACCCACTTCACCGGCCTGCAAGACGAACGCCCGTGTACCAGAACCACGACTTATTCTGATGCCTTTGATTGCTCTGCCTAAAACAAAAGAATTTTATGTCCCATGGGGGTAGGCAGAAACTACAGAACGCGACCTGTTACGATCCTTACACGATCCTATTGCTTTGCTTACGTTCATACATCTGGTCATACACGCACACCGTTTGCTAGTCCTACGCACCTGACCTTTCTGGAGAACATCACCAATAAGGCCAGTATGTTATGTCCTTCTAGGGCGTCTACTCCCGAGCGATGTTTCCATTACGAACTTAACATTTATAAATTATATTGAAACATTAGGTATATTCTGTTCATTATCTTATTAAAATAACTAGATACCTAGTAGATCAATGTGAATTGCATGCCCTAAATAGGCAAAATATGGACTGTACTTAAACCACCAACTTGTACAGCTGTAAAACATCTGTATTTTCTGCAATTTTAATGATTCTTATTCTTATTCAAATCTTCCTTGTTAAATACCTTTTGTTAGTCGCCTTGCATCATTGAATATAGTTTTTCCATACCTACTGTTTGCGTATTGTTTCGATAAAATCCCGGGACCTTGGTATATCTGGGCAAAACCTAGTGGTAAATAACTGGCTAGTTCTATTTAGTCAAGTTGGTAACTTCTATCTAAGAATGACAGTTGTGATTTGAATAATTATACGGCCCATTTAAGTAAGTAGTTGGTTGATTAGTTGGTAGCTTTGCAATCAGTTTTCATGACTGTACATTGAAAATGACTAGTGAAAATCGAAACTGAAAGATAGTTAATTGATCCAGGCGTCCGGCGTCCGGCGCTCGGCGTGGCAATACGTCGTGTTCAGGTTCACGACAAATCAATCGTCATCCTGAGACTCGTTGAGGTGAAACACGTGTCGATTTCTTAACGGGTTGTTTATGACGGAATAGATATGCGGAATAGGTTTCTAAATTTATCTACGTCTATTGTATTTTTTTTAACTGAAGGAAGTTTTTGACCACAAATAATAAACTAAATGATTAGTTTACCTTCAGGAGTGTCTCCGACGTCGACTACAGTGACTATGTTACTATGGTTACTGCCCAAATAGTCGAACCATCCGTAGATATTATCAATAGTTTGATAGTTGGTCCAAACCAGTTGATGGCTGGTATCACGTCTTTTTCTGCTTTGGAGTTGGGCGTCAAATGCTCTAAAACATTTAAATTGATATAAAAAAACTATCTGGTAACATAGGTCGATATAGTTTTCAAATGCATCTTTTTTGATACTATGTAAACAGTAGTTTCGAGGCGACGGAGTATAAAAACATCAATTAAAGATCTCTTCAGCATGTAACAAAAGAGTGTGGGGTACAGACTACAAACTGTACAACTCTCTCTATTGGATCAAAATCGTTATCGCGAAAAAAATATCAACTTTCCCATAAAAATCTTCAATACCTACTAGACCCAGGGCGGCTGATAAAGCCCATGGAGAACCCACCCCACCCGTGGATATACCCTTGAATATGACCACAGCCTTCTGAAGCATGCTGTAAGTACATTAGATTCTGCTAGATCGCATGTTATGTAACAGTACCTACAAAATAATTTATAGGAGAAGTAAAAGAATCTTACGAGAGGAATCCTTTCACATACTATTTATTTGAATTAACAAACATGTTTACTATTTGAAAGATTGCATTATAGATTTTAGAAATTCGGAAAGTCTTCAATCAACATTGATGTAAAACTTTCACATGAGGTTTGACATAATAAAGTGAATGAACAAACTGAGAACATGAAAGCAAAGCTGAATAACAACATACAAAATAGTGATCTATTTGTTAAAATTAAAGTTCAAAATAAAACAAGTTCTCTTAAACATAATAAAAGCTACAAGTTAAGATAACATTACATACACGAGGAAGAAGATGAGATAAATGAGATTAGAATTCAAGGTTGGATAATACTTACTCCTGAATATTCTTCAACATGAGATCTGAATGAATGCTGCGTTTCTTCAAAGAATGTTCAAATTCTTCTCTTAATTCTGGTGGAGACACCACACTTACACTTTCCCCTACATGACTAGGAGGCTTCCAGAAGTCCAGCTTTTCATTCCTTTCCATTAACTCGTTTAGAAACTTCAAATCTTCTTCATTCCCCGGATGCACTTTGTATAACGCAAAATTATCATATCTTACTTTTTCTGCAGTAACTATTAATACCAAAACACTAAATAAAATCAGTTTCAAAATCATTTTTAATTATTTCCTAATAACATTACGCGTGAACTGAAATAATTTCATTTAGAAATCATTTGTTATCATCATTATGTTTAATTCTATAATCTCTTTATGTTAAATTGTCATCTTAATGTATTGGAATAAGATTCATTTTTGGTTGATCTTCATGATAAACTAGTGTAATCGATAAGTATGTATGCCTAAATATCTTATCGTTTTTTAATCGCTTTTGAAACGAGAGTTTAATCTGATTAGAGTTGATATACTATTTGAATAGCACGAGTCTTAAGATTATAACATATTTTGTTTAGTTCTAGGAAATTAATAATAGATGTCATTGCACACTAGTTGACTCTAAATTCAATCAATTTGCCCAGCCTTTTCCTAACTATGTTGGGGCCGGCTTCCAGTTTAACCGGGTGCAGCTGAATACCAGTATTTTACATGGAGTGACTGCCTATCTGACCTCCACAACCCCAAGTCAGGGCTTCACTTTCACCGCATTTTTTAAGCCAATAAAGAATTTATTTATTTACACATAACATCACGCCTGTATTCCCCGAAGGGTTATGCAGAGGTGAACCCTATAGTACACCCACATTTCGCCAGATAAGTTTAAGTCCCATGTAATAGGGGGCGAGCCTATTGCCATAAACCGAGCACAAATCCAGACTCCGGGCTGCTACTGAGCGATTCCAGATGGGATAACCCAGTAACACTTTTCCCGACCCGGGAATCGAACCCAGGACCTTAAGCTCAGCAGTAGCAAAAAAAAACTCATAACTCAATGTTATCTTCAGCCATATAACAGCCTACTGCTAGATAAATCCTAGGCCTATCCAATCGTATGGCATTTTTATCTTCGGTTACTTACTTACTGCGTGAAAATTACACGGAATTGCAGATGAAACCTACATAATCAATTCTGTTTTACTATTGTTAAATTATATTTAAGGTAGATTCATAAATTAATTATGTTATTTCCATTAAAACTAGCCATAACGAAAATCACCGAAATTTTAATCAAATAATTAAAGTGAATGCAAAATTCAATATAATCCCTGGAAATGTTTACCTATGCAAGCGTGAACGATAAATTGCATGTTTGGATTTGTTAATATTTCGTTTTAGTCGTAATGGTAGCTAGTAAAACCCACATCAATTAATGTTTTGCGGGTTTTTGAAATGATGAGATTAGCCGGTCTGTTCTGTATAACTGTCACCTTGAAAACATAGGTGAAGTGAGCTTCAAGTGATCTGTCATTCCACCTGATGCTAGAGATTGACACTATTGACAGCTCACTTCACCTAAGTTTTCACTGCGAGTTTTAACAGAATACATCGGCTGGGGTTCGTCATTCAGAATCATCAACTATTTTAGATCAAAATGAGAATCCATATTAATAATATGAATCTTAAAGGAACTCCGTCTATCTCTCTGTTATATTTTCAGCCTTAAACCCGGAGAAGGATCCTGGAGGAAAAAGTCCTGGAAAAAATTAAATACAAAATAAATGCAGACAAAGTTGCGGGCAACAGTTAGTTACTCATAAAAGAAATACATACAGAAAGAAAGAAATAAAAAGTTAAAAAGTGTTAGTCATGAAGGTGCTACCTACTCAAGGATTAAATTAAAAGAATACAATTTATAAAAACAAAGAACACAAAACAAAAAAAAGAAGACAAGACAATCGTCATCCTGAGGATGCCTCGTTGAGAGGTGAAACACGTGTCGATTTCTTACGGGGTTTTTGATTACTCTTTAGGAATAGTTAAGCGGAATAGGTTACTAAATTTATCTACGTCTATTGTATATTATAATGGATTTCCGCCAAGTCACGCCTGAATCAATTAACTAGAAGACAATTTCGGACTAGGTTGGGTTCGGACTCACTACTTCAATGGCCAAAACGTTACACAGGCTGATTCTTTGCCTCTCAGGCGCTGAGTAGACGATAGACAGTTCAGAGTCGCATGGAAATCTAACGCGGAAAAATTGTCCATCGCTCGCTCAGCGCATAATATGGCTCACTACGTCCTTTTAAACTCCAACATTATAGTAGTCTCAACGACCTCTAAATTACCAGACAAACTACAAGACGCACATTTACTTATTCCAAAATTAACACTTCATAAAATAATGCGACATAAAGTTGCACACGAGCGACTGCGACATGGCGTGGTCATCGCTAATTGTGATAAATGGTCGCTCCGTTGTCGACGTCATTTGTCTTCGAGCGTCGCACCGGGCAGTATACGTTCTACTGGGCAAGTTTGTGACGGTGTAGACGGGCGACTAAGTGACGTTTTGTTGATGCGCATTTAAATTGTTTGGATTTTTGTAGATTACACTTGAAAGTTATGGTTTGTGGATGTTATGGGTTGTTTTGATACAAATACTTGAATTTATATTTTCTTTTTCTTTTACTTATACAGCAATAATATTGCCAAATTAATCAAAACAGGTAAATAATGTGACAGCTAATTGCGACGTTGCCAACTTTTAGAATAAACGCTCTTAAATACTAATTTAAATCTTGCGAATCCTAGAAAAGACTTCAAAATATCAAATTATTCATCTCAACCCGAGGCAAGGAGTTGAAACCCGATCGCTCGTCTACCCACCCAACCGCAATGAAGTTAAATCCACCGCTTAAACCGCGTAATTATTGCATGCTCGATCCGTCGGTTGAAACTAAAGTAATGTGTTTGGTACACGAAGCAAATGAACTAAAACCCGTTTTAGAACCGAATTAAACATCACTATGTAATGCGGTGGTTACTGTTGTAATAATTTCGAGCTAAAACGCCTACGGTGGATTGTGGGTAGATTGTATAAAGTCGTTGCGAAATGGAGTGAAATCATGCTGAGATTTAAGTGAGTGTTAACTTGTGTTTTTGTAGGTGTGTTCTCGGTTTTAAGGTCTAAATCTATGTACGGGTAAGGTACCATTTAAATGATAAACTGATCTGAGTTCAGCTAGTGTATTGAAAGTTCACAAAAATCACAACAACACAAACATCTAAACTGTTATAAATGATCAATCCGCGGCGAGTCCTTTTGCACGCCCAAACGATGCTATGTGACTACTAGGTAGGTCATTGGTTCGAACCCAGGCAGGCGCTTTACTTTGTGTATTTAATTTTATTACCACTGCTCTCAACACAGTGAAGGAAAACATCTTGAGGAAATCGGTATTTATACTACTAAATACATAATAATATTCACAATAACTTTATTATTTATAGATATTATTTTCACGAACAAACAAAACTTTCTATACACGATTTATAACAGAGGGCCTCAGGCTAAAAAACTTTTAAAGTTCCCAATATTTATAAGAATTTCTGAACCGTTTTTCGTGAATTATTAATTTAATGGAAGTTCTTGTTGACCTCAATGTCGTGACTTCAATTATTTGGTTTTTAAAACAGACGGAGATAAAATGGATTATTCATTCAACGAAACTATTTAAAAATGTTTGAGGTGTAACTTGATGATATCAGAATCTGTACTTAAATTGTGATGAATCTGTTTTAAGATATTAATTTGCTGATAACATGCTCATTTACTCTTCATTTGTCATCATTATGTCATGTTGCATTAAGATAGTAACTATGCTATCGTCAATGAAAAAAAAACACGTTTTTACAACTAACAAGTTTTTGAGTATAAATGTGGATTTCTGTAAAAGTAGGGGAAGACCAAAAAAACAATGCATAGTCTGTGTGAGCTGTCATCCAGGCATCTAGGAGTGACTTCCTCTCTTCAACACTCAGGGACATGCCTTCTCCCGTTGTTCCACCTACGTTGGGATAAAAAAAGTAATAATAATAATTTGAAGCAAAACAAATGATGGATGGACTGTGATATGGCTAGAAAGGGATGGCTATACTAAGATGGCGACTAATAGAGAAGTATGGAATAAAAAGACATGTTGCGCCGACCCGAAATAAATTTTGATAAGGGTAAGAGTTTTTTTAAGTAGTTTTGCTGGCCTTTTATAGTTTTTATAGTTTTCTACAAGGTGTAATAACTAAACATCTCATAAGGGATCATTGTACTTATCTTTAATATCTTATTCTTAACTTTTAGGTACTATAGGACGAACCCAGAAATCGTGAATAAAAATCTATTGCTCCATACATACTCGCTTAGCTGGACAAAATGTAGGGAACATGTTTTTTTTTTTTATCCCGTAATATTTGTTGTTCTAATGACCCATTATGAGGTTTTCAGCTATTTCAAAAACACTTTGTATATATTTTACCAACAGTTACATGAAGACTTCAGAGTAATCCTTCACAGTACTATTATCCAGACTAACTCTAATTAGAAATTCTAGTAACTGACAAATAACTCCTTAAATAGTCTGCCTCCATTTAAATTATTTAGTCGCACATTTATTTCCATCACACGCCACGTCCGGACCAGAACATGTAAAACAATGACACAGACTTGAAGTGTAAATTACATAGTACATTTATCAGCTACGTCTCTGCCTGCCACAATAATACGGTTGACTTCATCTTCTAATAATTCTCTTTGTCTTGTTTGGTCGGCGTTTGCCGTTTTTTCTTGTGGTTTAAGTTGTGAACTTCTAATACTATTACATGTTGTTGTTAGTCTAGATTCTTATTTTATTTTGGAAAGGTTTATCTCGTTTCATGTTACTTTTTCATCAGTTCAATATTCATTGTTGACATTGTAAAGAGTAATAAAAAAACAGAAAAAACAATATTTGGCACACGCACAGGAAATACAAACAGTAAAAAACAGTAGGTAAGCATTTAAAACTAACCAAATGAACAATTTATGTAAAAAAAACGAAAATTTAAAATTTAAGAAATTGTAGTATTTGATTTGTACTTCCCTTAGTGTTCATTGAACAATAATGTGTCTACCAAGCGCAATTTCGCAAATTCAAACCCTTTGTTCCTCAAAATATAACCATCATCATCATGATCGTATAATCTGTTAAAATTCGTCGACGAATGGACATAGGCCTCCTCCTCGTTTCAGCAGCCCTCGTTCGACTGTATTCATAACTGTGCGCGATTTGCTGTACAACGATTTTTTGTCGCGTGGCCAAATTCGGAACTAACGCCGCCATCTTGTTTTAACAATAAATTTCACAAAGTAGTATAACAGATGTATATCCGCTGTGGTTGAGGATTCCGGGTGAAGCTCGCTTCCACCTTCGGCCTGATCATCATTTACCATCAGGTGAGATTCAGACCAAGAGCTTCCCCGTTGCGGTTAAAAATGTCATGTCAAGTGTCTGTCAATGTCATTCGAGCGTCTTAAGACCATTCTGGCACTTTAGCTGTAACCTACTGACCTACCCGCTCCCGCTTCCTCCTTCCACCACCCTCCATCACCGTACATCACGACATGTCGTTAGGGGCAGGAGGTGGCCCAATAAATCAGGGGACGTCGTCTGTGCCATCCGCTTGCACTCACTAATGCGAGTCCGTGTAATGAATGAGATCAGATCTCTGATTGTCGCTTTTTAGATTTTATAGCCTTTGTTATATTTGCGGACACGTTATGCCTGCTATGGTTGGATTGTCAGCTAGTTAAATGCTTTGGAAGAGGTGTCATAGAATAGGTTTGATGTCATGGTAGTTACTATAATAAATATAAATGTAATTTATTATGGTCATTCGTTATCACTAGCATTCTTTTTAATTATTTATCTACACCCATGTTATAAATCCTCTATAAAAGTTTCTGAATCAGTTAGCTTATTGCCAACATTAAAACGACCAGTGTTGCATTATGTCATAGTAACCATTATATCATCCAAACAAGTGTTATAATGTTGTACTAAATTTCATTATGCGTATACTCGTTTGCTCCTTCGATTCCTTGCGGTCAGCGGGTGCAGACCCCCACGCCGACACATCTGACACATTTTCCAAAATACGATACGTCACGCTTGGCGGGTACGGGCTATGGTCGGTGTAATAGCTAACTGTTTCAGAAACTTTTATAGAGGATTCATATCATGGGTGTTGATAAAGTCTTGTATGCAACTGTATATAATTAGGTATTTAAACAACAGTTGCATAAATAACTATAAATGTTTAGTCAATTACAATATGGTATGAAAACGGTATAGCCCTTAAATTTGTGTGCATGATTATGATTCCAAAAACGTTTTATTTCTTTTCAGCGATAAGCTGAGCAACGATCAAAAGATTACCACCAAAATTGCATCCAACGCAGATTTAAAAAGTTGTTTGTTACCGGCTCTCATCCCAAGCACCACAATAACCCAATTCTCCAGCTGGCTCCAGCAATTAGAGCAGGTCAACAAACAACACGTTTCATTTTTCAGCACAACACGAAAACGCAAAACTGCCAATTTGAAAGCGAAAAAGTCGTCAATAAATTTCTTTAATCCCAAACTCGACACAGGGGTATCAACGCGTAAAACTAATAAATCTATTAAACTTAACAAATACAAAGTATTGGGATCCCAATTAGAGCAACTGGCAGTATGCCAGATGATGACCGGAACAGAGTACAATGCATAGCAATTGGTTGAATTAAGCGGGGTTAGATGGATGTTCTGCGGTAGCGACGTAAAACCTTAATGCATTTGATACAATGAAAAGTGTGCTGCCGTTTTCCATTATGCAATCTGACTCTGGAAAATTATGCTTCCCATTATGTAATTGCAAATGGTCTACATAGTGGTGCAATGATTTATTTGACCAGGGTCAAGATTATAAACTGTTGCTAAAGAATACAATACTCTTTTGCTATAACTGTGGCGGTTTGTTTTGCCTTTTCGTAATGAACTAAGTTGTTATTTACTAACTTTAACCCGCGAAATTTCGCGTTTTTTTACCTTTTTTTTCATATTCTTTATAGCACCTCTTTAGGTCTTGAGCTATCCGAATAGGTATCAAAATAATGCAGTATCCATGAATCGAGCTCGCATGCGTAATTATCGAGTTTTATCGAGAGAAATTCCTACTACTTATCGAGTTTATTGACTTCTGCCCCACCCCTAAAAAATGCTGGGTACGCTCATGCACCCAAATACCATAATAAAATCAAATGGCTCAAATGGTTTTTTGGAGTCCCTTAGGCATGTCTGATTACTTATTCTCAAACAACTGAAATGCTTCATTACTAGTCTAACTTCACGGTAACATCATTATCAATAGCAACTTTTTAATTAAACTATAACATAACTAGAAAGAAAGAAATAAAATACCTTTATTTGCGGTAAACATGACCTAAACAAAGAACACAAAACAAAAAAGAACAAGTTGGGGGAAAATATGCGTCACTACCACGCAAAACGGCCATCGCTCAGCATAATGCTGTGACCCTATGCTGGATAGTGAACCCCAGCGCTGATTTTCAGCGACAGCCGGCTTTGATGTTATGACGTTGACCGTTGTAGCATACAATGAGAAATAAATAGGATATAAAAAATAAATAAACAATAATTAATATTTAAATATTTAAAATGGCAACATTCCATTCACATGATAACACCCAGAGCATAATCTCTATTCATACTGCAAAAAGAAAACAGTAGAAATGCTTTTAGTGCTAACAATATTTCGGACTAGCTGCACAAAGTGGATAAGTACAGAAGTTTAGGTCTAAACAACAAGTGATAACAGTAAATATAATCATCAGCCTATAGTGTGCCCATTGCTAGGACACAGATCTCTTTGTGGCCCATAATCCACCACGCGGGCCCAGTGCGGGTTGGTGGATGTCACATGACTTCGAATTTTTGGTTCTAGTACCTACCAAGACCAAGTACAAGATTGTTTCCTCACAATGTTTTCCGTCACCGTTTTGAGAGCAGTGGTAATGAAATAAATAAGACAAAGTAATGTGCCTGCCTGGGATGTAGAATACTGCTCTTATAGACGCGTAGAGTGCTACAAGGATTTTATACGGCCGAATGACATTGACAAGGGAGCGTTTGTATAGACAGAACAAGATGGTGGCGAGTGCTCATACTAACGAGCGGCACGTGTCAACGGCAGAGGCAACTGCAGCAGTTGAAAACGTGTCTTCGTGTATTTGAGTACGGCGCTCAAATACACGAGCGGCACGTTGTCGACGGCAGCCGTAGACGTGTCAGCTGCAGTTGCCTCTGCTGTTGCCGCGAGCCGCACATGTGTATCAGCATCTAGTCCTGATTTTGGCCATGCGATAAAAGAACGTTGTAGCGTTGTAGGTACGTACGGCTCTCCACGAATGACAGTCGTGAGTGTGCTTGCACTCGCTGTACGTGAAGTATGTCTGAGTGTACGTGAGTTTTTGCTCTTTGGGTGGAGCAGACCTTCTGTACCAATCTATTTTATGCTAGCTGTCTGACCCAGATTCGAAAGAGAGAAAAAGTACATGACTGCGTTTCCTTTGTGTATATCCGTGTTGCGAGAACAATATCGGCAATGTACTGATGAAAAGTTCCGTGTCAGAAATTGCAAATTTTGCTGCAGTTGATTTCATTTTCTATTTTGGCCAGTTATCTTTTATCCGTGATTTTCGAAACTGGTGACTAGGGGAATAATTTTCCCGACGGCCATTTGTTGAAATGTTTCTTTCTTTAGATAGTTTGTTTTACAATAACTGACTATCTTACCTCTAACTGCCGGAACACAACAATGCTACTAATATTGTTGTTATGGCGACAGACTTAGATAAATGGTGGTAGCCAGCAAGGCTGACTTAAAACAAGCCCTATCACCAACCGTGAATGGCAATGGGCAGGGCACATTGCTCGCAGAACAGATGGACGATGCGAAGACGTAACGTTGCAAGGTCTCCCACAAGGTGGACCGATGACCTTGTGAAGGCCGCAGGAATCCGCTGGATACAGGAAGCACATAACCCGTCGAAGTAGCGGTGCTCTGAGGTCCAGCAGTGAAATGATGATGATGAAGAAAGCATTAACTGCGAAAATGAATTGGGGGCAATGACTTCCCAGTCAACGCCGGTGGCGACTGGAAATTTTTATTCCCATTTGCCTCCGGTGGTAATCCCCGTGCGGGCCGACTGGGAATGAACGGGACGGAGGAAGTTTTCAATCTTCTGAACTTCATCTTTAGAAGATGTAGACTCATCGAATATTTCAAAACAGCTGACTGACTGTTGCCAGATTACCATGAAAATCTCAAAACATTTTTTCCTTTTCCACAATTAGATCCAGCAATATCGTCACAGATGGTGCAAAATTCATGACCTCAAAGTGGTCTCTGTGTACTCAAACTGCGGTCTAAGGCTCTTGGCAGCATTCCAAGCCAGGATTAATTAATTGGGACACAGAGACACTTCCGTGCCGTCTTACTGCCATTTAAGGAGTTTAATTTTTAAGTGCATTAAGACTATCCATTCTTGGTCTTGCAGTTGTTTTCGAAAGAAGATCGTAATTGGTATTGTTGATTCAAACTCAAACTCAAAGCATTTATTTCAATTAAACGGATCACAGGTACTTTTGAATTGTCAAGGGGTTGGTCGGTTAGAAAGATGGAGCTAGTTGATAGTTGAAGTGTTTTTTTTTTGTGCAATGTTATTTATATGCAAGTCATTCGTCCAAAATCAGATTTTGGACGAATGACTTGATAATTATTATGACTTTCCTTGGTACTCCGAGACGTTACTTAAAAATAATTAATCATTAACTTAAATTGACCTGACTGAGAACATTTCAATTTCGTTGGCATGTGCTGGTCAATTAGTTCACAATCTATATTGGTGACCACTGAAAATCAGAGCTGTGCTGAGGGTCCCCCCCATAGCCCAGCATCATGCTGAGTGAAAGCCCTCTTGTTACAGTCACGACGTGCAGCTGCCGACTATTCTTGATGTAATTATGTGTAGATCGTAAACGATTATGACTAATCTGTTTCATTTTAACAGTTCAACAACATTCATTGCGTTTTGTTTCGGTTCGATCCCCAGGTCGGGCAAAGTATTATTGGGATTTTCTATCTGGAATTTCTCAGTAGCAGTCCATTTGTGCCCGGTTGATGGCAATAGGCTGGCCCCCTATGACATAGGACTTAAAAATAACGTGCGAAATGTGGGTGTACTATAGGTACAGTCACGAGCAAAAATATGTAAACACTAAGTAAAATTCAAGAAAGAATTTCTCTTAAATTAATTATTGAAATTATACGGTTTTGTGCAGACAGATTTTTTTAACAGAACTTTTAAATTTTTCATTAAACTGCAATACTATTTAATCCATAATCTAAATGAGAAAATCGTTTTACGATTTTACCAACCCTTCGGGGAAAAAAGGCGTGATGTTATGTTATGTTACGTTTATAAACCTATTTATCGTTCTTTCTCTCTTCCTATTAAAAGACAAAAGAAATCAGTACTGATTTCTTTTTAGAATATGAGAAAGAATTTATCTTCAGCACGAGCCCAAAATTGTCTTCTCCGAAAGGCATGTGCACGTTTCTCCATCACAGAAAAATTCAGATAATAAATTCCAACTTGGAAAACTAACTTCACCAATTAATATTTCCTGTAATTGTTGTAAAACAATTTTAATTGAGACGCCGAAGTTAGAAATAATTTCCATTTCTTCTCATTAGCGAACGGTGCAACTTTTCAATTTTGTTATTAAATCAACTTGGTTTGTTATCCTGTTTACATTACAAACGTGTTATCTAACTTTAAAATTCTAGAGGAAAAATTCGAAGTAATTAACGAGAGTCTATTGCTTTTATGATCTTTGTTGTTTGTGTTGTTTTGGGGAGTATTTACTCCTTTAATTTAGCCTCTGCTGTTACTATGAGAGAGACAGTTCAATAGACTACAAGATTTAAATGAATCTGTAGGAAAACCAATACAAGGGTTTTGAAGGAATTTCCTATTTCGTTGCTTTATAGGTTTGAAAAATTCATCTGCTCAACAACGTAAATAATTAAATGAACGTGACCGAACTGTCACAATAAAAGAATTGAGTACCACACATAAAACCTTTTACCAAAAAAAAAACGACCGACTTCCAAAAAAAACACTTCAAAGTGAAAAATAACTTTAATTTCGGAAGTCGGTGTCTTTGGTTTTGAATATTCGTTTTTTACCACCGACTTACTAAATTAAAGTTATTTTTCGAAGTCGGTTGTTATTTTTTTGTATAAAGTTATAATTTTATTTGTGGTACCTAACCCACACAAATTTGAATACCACGAACTGCGATTATATATAAATAAAAGTGACAAGAACTCAAAGGCTAAGTGGGAAAAATACGTAATATTGAAGCTAACTCAAAAACAACAACCCAAGCAAAGTTAATAAAATTTATACGGGACCATCGCGCAAGCTTCCTATACAAAAAGAACAATTTTTTTTTTTAAATCCATCCATAATTTACTAAAATATCGATGGACATACATAAAAAAAATAAAAAACATACATACGCTACGAATAAAGAACTTCCTTAAGTCGGTTAAAAATTAAACAATCGTCCAATAACATATTCTTTTTTATTCACTTTATGTTAAGGGGTTGATTCACGCGTTCTTTTGTCAGCACTGGAGTTTCAAATAAATTCCTATCGTTACTCCAAATACAAAATTCAAGTAAGTAGGTTAAATAAAACGATGAACACACTACTGTCCCGGTTCCAACACTGTACAAAGACGTTTGGAGTACCAGGAGGACCACTCGGGCTTTGGCAAGGATCCCGTAGTGTCTTTAAATTTTCTGCTTAATCCACAGCATTTTCGAGTGATTATTAAAGTTAACGAGATTCTGTGCAGTTCTGTTCTGGCTGTTTCACACTGGTGCGGGCTTTCGTGGTTTATTTTCTGAGGATGGGATGGATGACTAGTTTATTTATTTTTATTTTATGTGTTTTTAATTATTATTTTAATGTTTTTAATTAATTAATAATATTCATTTTTTTTTAAATTTGATTTTGTTATTAATAATGTATTTTCACTGTACGTTATTTGATTTTTGTTATCCGTGGAAACATAATGGAACTTACATTTAATTTAATTTTATAATTAGGGAATCCTCACTGTACATTATTGTTTCTCTTTCCAAATAAATAAATAAATGAGCATTACTGACATCAGTGAAGGAAAACATCGTGTAGAAACCTGGACTTATAGTTAATATAAGTCTGAAATCGCCAACTGTGTTAAAATGTTCATACAAATCCGTTCAGCCGTTTCCCGTGATTGAGTAAAGAACATGCAAACGCACAAACATACAAACTTTCACTTTTATAATATAATAGTAGGAAGTAGGATGTACATGAATTGACTAGTAAAAAAATCTTATAGAAATATTTTGGTCAAAACCAAGATTAATATAACCGCGGCTTTATATCCACATTTAAAGCCGGCAAGTGAAATAAGGCGTGCATAAAATTAACAAAGCAAAACGTACTGGGAATTTGTAAGTTATTCTTATTGCGCGCTCATTTATTTTTGTATTTTTTTGATTATGCTCATAAGATTGTGGTGCAAAATAACTGGTCTCAATTTGATGACTTCATTGGAAATGTTATTCAATTCTTACTTTGTAAAGTATTTTATTATTTAAATTATTATGAATGAGAAGACCTATGTGGGTCATTATTTTTATTTTATTTTTCTCAGTTTAATCATGGTCTGGCAGTTTCAGTAATCTGTGCGACCTACACAAATGTCCTTTTTTTGGTAGGTATTTTTCGTCGAATCGTTGAGCTCCTTACATTCTGAGTTGAGCTGCAAGATTACTGACAACTGCACTGACTGGACAGCTCCACTCAATCTGTTCTTTCCTCACATGATCTTCACATGATCTGACCAAGATTATGTCTGGACTTTAAAAGAGACTGTGACCTCTGAGTTTGTTTCGGCCTTTCTTCTCAGAGTAGTTAGATAGGAAACGCCGACCTCATCTAGTTTTTAAAATATGATTGACGTGTAAAATTGTTTGTACAAAGCTACTTACTGAAAATAAATCATTTATCATTTACTTTTTTTTTTTGCAGTATCATCAAGCGGTACTGTGTTGCGCAGTAACAGAGTTGTGGAGGTCAGATAGGCAGTCCCTCTATGTAATATACTGGTATTCAGCTGCATCCGTTTAGACTAGGAGCAGACCCCAAGATCGTTGGGAGCTGCTAGGCAGTTGATGATGAGAAAATTTTGCCTAAGGGGACAGAGATACTTCTACAGAGAATATTTATTTGGGTGAAAAATCACTAGTACACTTCAGTAAGGATTCGTTCTGACTAAAACATGATTACAATAATAGCAATTGGGTAAGATACTCTACTGATTGATAATGAAATGAAATTGTTTATTCTGTAAATAGGATACCAGAATCACTTTTACACGTCATAAGTCTCTTTTAAAGTCCAGACATAATCTTGGTCAGGCCGTATGAGGACCATGCAGATTACTGTCTGAAATGGTCTTTTGAGGAAAGAACCACACAGATTTGAGTGGACCTGTCCAGTCAGTGTAAGCATTTGTCAGTAATCGTGGAGCTCAACTCAGAACTTAAGGAGCTCAGCCACTCGACGAACAATACCAAAGAAAGGACTTACATACCAGATAAGCATACTGTACTTATCAAGCAGTGAGTATGTTGGCCGCACGTCTGTGATAACATAATAAGTATAAGCTGGCCTATAATCATCATCATCAACACCGTATTACCAAGGCTAGCTCAAGGTCAAAGTGTTACCACTGACATCCGGTCGACTGTAGGTACATAGAAGTCAGTCGAATGGATAATCAAAAGGATTATCCAATTGATTTCGTAAATAAACATAAATATCATTGTATAAATTTGATTGAAACTGCTAATTTTGATTAAACACATTCCCTAATTATGTCGAATGAATTCAATGGAGACAAATATATTTGCTCAATCCAAACTCCTAAAGCAAAAGCAGTATAATTAGTCGAATCATTAATAATAATAGAAATCGTATCCAAATTGAGATATATGCAACAGTCCAATAAATAACAGTAAGCAATTAATTCCGACATAAAAGGAAATGCAACGCCCTTCAATTAACCCATTACAACGGAAATGAAACCGTAACTTGATGCAGCAGAGTTGGAAATTGTTAATCATTAATACGATTCAACCCACGCTATATTAAGTTCTATAGTCCAATGTTCAGTACAAGTTGAGCTATCATTTCCGGGCATATTGTTGGAGCTATAGGGGAGAGGAGGGATCAGGATAAAATGGTGGATCATACCAAAATAAATGACACTAGATCACGTGATCTGACGATTTGTCGTGACGGCTAAACGATTACACGGATCATTACTCATATTACCACCTTTTGATAACATCATTTTGGGGTTAACATCACAGGATTCGCTACTGAATTTTTATTTTTATTTTTTTTACGGTAAAAGGATCGCGTGTTGCGTGTATCTTCTTCTGATTGTTATCGCTGATTGGGTAATTTTTTACATGATATCTTTTGTAAGGGATAATATTGAACACAAAACTTAATTCTGTGTTCATAACTTTGATGACGTCGTCTGTCACGTTTTTGTTTTAACTAATTTGCTTACCCACTGTGTAAACTATTGTTTCATAGTTACGAATCAGAGTAATGGCTCGTACCCACTGGCGCGATTTCAAGGGCGCGATAGGCAGCGTTACCCTTGTCGCACCCGCGATATCGTGCCACGAGTCTTAAAACATTATGACATCTCAACTAAAGATGACGCTTAGCAATAATACACACTTTTACGTCAATCATATTTTAAAAACTAGATGAGGTCGGTGTTTTGCAAAAATGTTCTCGAAACGTGTTTAGATTCACTTTTTTCCCCGAAATAGAAGCATTTATCGTATAACTAGCAGCGCCCCGCAGCTTTACCCGCATAAGTCTCGATTCCTCGGGAATATCGAGATAAAAAGTATCCTATCCAGGTTATAAACTACTATTTGTGCCAAATTTCATTCAAATCCGTTCAATCGTTTTTGCGTGAAAGAGTAACAAACATATATCCTCACAAACTTTCGCATTTATAATATTAGTAGGATTAAATTAAACACAATTCAATCAGATCGCACTATAATAAATAAAAGTACATTGAAAATAATCACAATTTTGTCCAAAATAAACAGCGGTGCGGCGGAGTCGCCGCCGCCGCCTTCCTCTGAAGATTTTGACTCGCGAAGCTTTTTATACGAAGCCGTTTCAGGGGTTAACAGGGAGATCAACCCGTCCATTGTCTCCTGGCAAGTCGGCAGGATTTTATGGACGGGCAAAGCAAAGCCATAGAATCCACCGTCTCTTAGTTCGAACGTCACTACATACCTGGAATCAGACAAAATACAATACACGTAGATAATAATATATTTAGTAACCTATTCCGCTTAACTATTCCTAAAGAGTAAAAAAAAACCCTGTAAGAAATCGACACGTGTTTCACTTCTCAAGTTGGTAGCCTCAGGATGACGATTGACTTGTCGCTAATCTTTTATATGAACAGTAGCGACATCGCAGTTGGATTTAAATATAGTTACTTGCTGGCTTTCAGAGCATGGCATCACCGCCAGCATCTAGAGACAGCAGTATTAAAAAATCATGGCACCGAAATTGCAGTGAGCGCAATTGAGGGGCAATTCCCGTAAATTTTAAGAACATTCGCATTCTAATCTTATTCGAGATTCTCAGAGCGGTGGCCGCCATATAACGGGCGCAGTGACGGCTGTCATAAAAATGATGGGGTTTGACTTTACAGTACAAACCCGCTCTAAAGGAAAACACCAACAGTAACTGACTCTCATGAATAACGTTTCAGTAACGTCATTCATCGGTAATTTACAGACGCTATGTGACGGCCACCGTTCTTCTAGGAAACCGGAGCTTAACTCAGAACAATGGTTGGTACTTACGGAACATTATATGTCTTCTTGACCCAACAACCACTGACTCCTGAAGTAGTGTAACCTGTTGAAAGTAATAATTGACTTGGTTTTACTGTTATTAACACTAGGGTGCACGCGCGGGCTACAGGTGTAGACCACTTACGGGTCAATTTATTCTATGAATAGGACAAAAAATGAGTAAAACATAGCAAATAATTACTAAACATCTTTATTTTTATAAAAATGGCTCATACAATCAAAAAATTTAGCTTCTTAATTATAATTTGAAACTTAAACGCAAACTTCTTAAAAATCAACAATATTTGTAAGGTTTGACATTTCTTAGTCTTATTTTCATTTAGGAACATAATATTTGTCATAAAATTCGTTTATAATAATCTAATTGAATCAATTATCAAAGTAATTGGTAATACATCAGTCTGTTGGCATACATTTAGGACACACGACTGCCTGAAGTTAGCTACAAATACCCCCCCTCATACATTTGCTGCATTGCTTGCGTTTGCGAGACCTGCTGCAAAAAGCACACCGACCAACTCGTCCCCGAATAGGCTAATTTTGTTGCAAGGGTTAAGTTTGCTTTTCAGTTTTGTAGCTCTGGGTATATTTTCGCCGTCCTCCAGCAGCCATCTTTGAATTCGATCCCAATATCTGTTCGAGTTACCCGCCAGCTAAAAAGTCAACAAAACATAATATAGCTACTACATGAAAAATCGCCAAATATAAATAAAAAATTAATATTCACAGTACGTTGTAGTAATACTGCAACAAATGTATCATAATTATTTACCAAAATTTCAACACTCGTACACTAAACAATTAATTTCCTCCAACGCTCGCGCGGGCTACAGGCGTAGCCCACCAACTTTAAGAACGATTTTTGCAGAGTTCCGTGTGCGCGGCAAATTAAAATTATATACGACAATATATTACATGCTGGGTTACATATGTAGCCCGCGCTTGCACTCTAGTGAATGCTTGACTAGCCATAAAAATTATGAAACAGCTTGTTTATAGCTTTTTTAAGGGGAAAGCGTCAAAGGGTAGCCCGCGAAATTCAAGTTTTCTTACGTTTTTTGCCATATTTGTTACGGTCACGAATAACATTTTAATCAACATACAACCTGACACTGACTGCAAATTGCAAAAAAAGTAAGAAAATTTGAATTTCGCGGGCTACCTTGACGCTTTCACCGTATGGGTTGGTTTACAATGTATGCGCATGCCAGACTGGGAACGAACCTAAGTTCGTTTTACTTCGCGTCCGCGTCTTTTCATAATTCGGTTCATAGTTCGAAGTTAAACGAACTTAATTATTATTAAAACAAATATTATTTTATGTAAAATCACCAAAATATACCAGTTTTATAATACCTATACACATTGACATTGTTGAATATTAGGTATGTACAAAATGACATGATTACTTTGTAAACTATTATAAATTATTTGAATCATTGTGAATAAGTAAAAGTACTATGTGGTTTTGTTTTTCTTTTTCTTTCTTAGTTAGTTTTAAATCATGGTGGCAGTTTGAGTACTTTATGTGGCCTACCCAAATGTCCTTTCTTTAGTATTGTTCATCGAGTCGTTGAACTGCTTACGTTTTGAGTTGAGCTCCACCATTACTGACAAATTCTTAC
The DNA here is from genome assembly GCA_914767815.1 of Eupsilia transversa. Taxonomy (NCBI): domain Eukaryota; kingdom Metazoa; phylum Arthropoda; class Insecta; order Lepidoptera; family Noctuidae; genus Eupsilia; species Eupsilia transversa. The sequence continues at coordinate 11,627,440 of OU611891.1, forward strand.
ACTGACTGGACAGACCATTTCAGACGCTAATCTGCATGGTGCTCATATATTATTATGGCCTGACCAAGATTATGCCTTTTTTTTTTTTTTTTTTTTTTTGGGTGGGAAATCATCAAATAACTTCTCCCGCTCTGGGCGGAGCGGGAGGGCGTGTCAGACTCTTACTGACTAAAACCCACCCGTGTTCCTTCAGTTGCCTGTGTTGCCAGGGGCCACGGTATCCCTTTCGGACTTTCCCGCAACCCCAGCAGGCATCGGCCCTAGTGGGCCCCGCCATTGGTGCTGACATCTCTTTGAGGCGCGCGTGGAACACAACGCGCCGTCGACCCGGGCCTGGTCCTTATCGGGGGCGAGCTACCCATTGCTCACCGCCCGCAAGCCCGCGCCTACGGTGGCCGGGAATCCTCCAAGGAGTCCCGACGCCCAGGGCGTCTCCTACGGCGGCTAGGCGCGTGAGGGCGCGAACTTTGCCTCTCCCTCACGCGCTCCGCCTCCTCCTTTGCGAGCATTACTGCTTCGCAGAAGGAGGTGACGGCTCCCCATTCCCTCTCGCTCCGTACCATGGCCTGCACCAGGGTTGGACGCGAGAGGTCACTGCCGCCGATCGCCTCCACGAGGACACGGCGGTGCTCTGCCCAAGCCGGGCATACCTCCACCGTATGCTCCACCGTGTCCTCCGGGCGATCCACACAATGGTGACACCCGGGCGCTTCCTCCCGCCTTATCCGGAACAGGAACCTCCCGAAACAACCGTGTCCGGTGAGGACCTGTGTCAGGCGGAAGGTGAGGACGCCGTGGCGCCTCTCTAGCCACTCCTCAAAGAGGGGACTTATCGCCGCAATTGTGGCGTGCCCAGCACTGGGTTGCGACAATCGCACTCTCCATGTCGCCATGAGATCCCGCCGAAGCTCTGTCCGCTGTGCCGCGACTTCTCGCGGCAGCGGAGTTACGCCCCGGCGTTTCGCCTCCTCGCGCCACTCCCATATGTGCGCGAGGACTTTCGCCTCTAGATCCCACGGCGGCAATCCGGCAAGGAGGCTCGCCGCCTCACCCGAGACCGTGCGGTATCCCCGGACAAGCCGGATGGCCATGACCCTTTGGGACGCGTTCAACCGGCGGGCTGGCCGCAGCCTCAAAGAACGCGCCCACACAGGAGCCCCGTAAAGGGCCATGGACCGCACGACCCCCGCGTAGAGCCTCCGGCAGGAGGCGTTTGGACCCCCCAGATTAGGCAGGATTGGCTAAAGCGCAGGCCATACCGGGAAGGAAGCTAAGAAACGAAATGAAATGAATTTTTTTTATTTTTTTATTCTATAATTAAGATATCAGAATCACTTTTACACGTCATAAAAAAAAAAAAGTAACCTAGATGAGGTCGGCGTTTCCTATCTGACTACTTTGAGAAGAAAGGCCGAAACAAACTCAGAGATCGCAGTCTCTTTTAAAGACCAAGATTATGCCTGGACTTTAAAAGAGACTGCGATCTCTGAGTTTGTTTCGGCCTTTCTTCTCAAAGTAGTCAGATAGGAAACGCCGACCTCATCTAGGTTACTTTTTTTTTTTTATGACGTGTAAAAGTGATTCTGATATCTTAATTATAGAATAAAAAATTTCATTTCATTTCGTTTCTTAGCTTCCTTCCCGGTATGGCCTGCGCTTTAGCCAACCTACACAAAAGTAGAAAAAAATAAAAAAAAACAAGAAAAATAATGGTAAGATATACAAGGTGAAGATGAATGAAATAAAAAATATGGAAATTCAATCAAATATATCCAATAGTTTAGTCACATTTTTTATGTCATCGTAAGTAGGTTTTTCATTTCGATGTTTCATTTGATAGTTCTAAAATACTCTAATGTATTGCCAGTGTTTTCATTATTGTGAAATAAAATTAAATGAATACAAATTGTTTATTCTGTCGATATCTGAATCAATTTTACGCGTCATGTTATTTAAAAAAAGCTAGATAGACATCTGACTACCCTTAGGAAGGGTCAAAGTCCCTTTTAAAGTCCAGACATAATCTCGGTCACATCATGTCGTATTATCGTCTCCACCCTGTATATAAAAAATACATGTCAGTAACTCTTACCAACTGTATCGTAGGCTGTACCAGTATTGTACGTTGTTTTATATTTAGATGCCATTTTTACACCGGCTCGCGTACACTTTTTTTTCTGGAAACAAAAATTCCAGTTAATACTCAATATCGGTATTTAAGTAATTGTAGTTGATAACGGGGTCATCATCTGCCTAGCTTGTTCCCAACTATTTTAAGTACAACCGGATGCAGCTGAGTATTTATAAACCTACCAGTATCTTACTTTAACTATCTTTCTTTCTTTCTTTCTTAGTAGCAATTGGGACACGCTCCCCGCCACTTAAGGGGGATTGGGCTTTTTGTATATTTTAATAACAATTAGACTGATCTTGTAATGAAGGTGAATTTTGGACGTTAATCTTGAGGCAGCCTTTCTTGTGGCATATTGCTAAGCTAATATTGTACGAATTTTCCAGAAATAAATCTGCGTACTCTTTTCCCATGTCGGTTGGGGTCTGCTTCCAGTCTAACCAGATGCAGCTGAATACCAGTATTTTACAGGACGCGACTACCTATCTGACCTCCACAACCCAAGCAACCAACCAAGCATTGTAGCATTGATAAATCTTTTATCATTGGGAGAAAATGGGTGGATCACCCTATAAAGAAATGTATCTTCCAAATGTCATCAACGTCTTTGTCTTCAGTTGTTCAGGCTGCGCTGGTGTTTCAGCCTACTTAGTATTTGGCTTGGCCGGTTTTTTTTAAATTCTAAAAAACTTCTAAATACTTTTTGCATTTCTAATGACGCGCAGTTTTTCTAATTTCACAGTCACGAACTAGACCACGACGTGTTGCCACGCCGTCCACGCGTCCGGCGATCGGCGTGGCAACACGTTTTTTTATGAATCTTTAGCAATAGTTAAGTGGAATAGGTTACTAAATATATCTAGTCACATCTGAATCAATTAACTACAGTCAGTGTTAAAATTAACTCAATTATTAAACGAAAAACATCTTTTAAGGTTATTTAAATTTAGAATTTCGGGTTAAAATATTGGAATAAACAAATCAAAACACTCAAATTGTAAGTGGTGGTACAAATTGCCATCTACAGGTCACGCCTGTAGATGTCAATTTATAGCGCCACTTACAAGTGTTAGATGAAAATGTATACGAATAGATCAGAAAACGTATTTTCTGATCCATTTGTTTACATTTCATCATAATTATACTTTTGGAACAAACCATACACAAACGCAGATCGAAAGCCCCCAAACCTAAAACTATAAATAACTAGCAATACTACTACTTGTCTTGAAGACAGAGATTAGAATGCGAACGTTCTAAAAATACGGGAACTGCCCCCCCTTGTTTATTGAAAGTTTGTCACTCACCACATCATCAAAGTTTTGCCAATGTTTCTTGCTATCGGCATACGGTATGATCATGTACTGTCCGTAAGAGTGGAAAGCAAGGTAATATTCCAAGTCACTGCTCTGGGAGGCCACAAGGCTTTTCATAGCTTTGGATTCTTTTTCAGAAAATGCCCACGGGCCGCAATACGTATCCGACATCTGAGCTTTACTTACACCGACGGCTGAATAAGTAAAGGAATTAATGATTAATAATAAAAGCTTTTAAAACTTTAAAAAGATAAAAAGCTTTTATCATGCATTGTCACGAGAACCAAACACGTATGCCTAATTTCAGCCCGATAGCTTCAGTGGAAGTGGGTGAAATATTGATTGCAATATTCCAGGACATACATATTCCAGGACATACGTATAAGTTAATTAAAAGCTTTAAAAAAATTAAAATGATTTTTTTTCTACCCGAGCCATTTCAGGTTTATTGGTGATCTGTACATACAGGGTGAAAAAAACCCTTCACGAAGATCTACGCATTCTGTAAGTAAGCTTGCTAAGTAGCTTTGTGCAAAAATAATTGCGGCAAGGAAATTAGTTTTTCATCCCACCATCTCGGAAAGAGTATTTTTAATCTTCAATATCTGAGTGGAAAAGCCGTTTTTATTCTCTAGAGGATAAAGTAAATTGAATTTAGAACATCGTGTGCACTAAGTTTGTGAATTAAAAAAAACATTAAACCTATTTACTGCTACCTCTATGGTGCCGAATATATCATACAACTTTTTTTTAATTTGTTAAAAACTCAGACTCGGAACCTTCTTGGTGTTCTTTTTTCAATTTGCTTTGTACGCGGTTCTTTACGCGGCATTTTTTCACGTCATTGTTAAACCTTATATTAAAAACAAGAAACTTGAAAACAAGTGAAAAAACTAAAATGAGTGATTCTAGCGACGAGGAAGTTTGCTTGACGCCAACAGAATTAACTGAAACTGTTAATAATGCGCAAATGAGCTTTCTCCCTCAACAATCACGCGAGAAGTATTTAAAACAGTACGATATGTTCAACACGTGGCGACTAGCAAAAGGAGCCAAAACTTTCTCAGAAAACGTTTTGCTGGCATATTTTATAGAATTATCCGAGAACAAGAAAGCAAGCACTCTATGGAGTACGTATTCGATGCTAAAAGCAACAATAAAGATGAAAAAGGACAAACATATCGATACCTATCCTAAATTAGTGGCATTTTTAAAAAGAGCCTCATCTGGTCATCAACCAAAAAAATCGAAGGTTTTCACAGTATCTGATATTGAAAAGTTTCTTAACGAAGCACCCGATTCCGTATATTTGGCGGCAAAAGTAAGTCAGTTGCACATTCAGTATCTACTTAAGTATATTAATCTCAATTAAATAGTATACTTAGTAGATGTTGATAGGCATAATTATGCGTTCATATCAATTTTATTCATTTATCTACTACAATACTCTTTACGTTACAGGTTGTTCTTATTATTGGAATAAACGGAGCATGTCGAACTAATGAACTAACACAACTTAATGTCAAAAACATTGAGAAACATTCAGATGACTTACTATTAATTAATTTACCTAATACAAAGACAAAAAGAGACCGCAACTTCGTCATTCGCAAGGAATACGTAACGATTGTTGAGAAATATCAAGCCTTACGCCCGCCTAACACTCCAATCAATCGATTTTTTCTACAGTATCGCAATGGAAAGTGTGTTAGACAGCCTATGGGTACTAATAAAATTGGCAGTATCCCACGAGAAATAGCAACATTTCTTGAACTTCCAGAACCCCTGTTGTACACGGGTCATTGTTTCCGACGAACTTCAGCCACACTTTTGGCTGATTCCGGAGCTGATCTCCTGTCCCTTAAGCGCCACGGAGGCTGGAAGTCCAATGCAGTTGTAGAGGGATACATAGAGGATTCCATCCAAAATAAGTCTAAAATATGTGAAGGCATCGTAGGAGCCATTACACTGAAAGAGCCTCAATCGGATCCTTGGACTGGCCCTTCTACATCAAAAATAAGCCGTTATGAAACACCTAACCATCTCCCTCTCTCTCCAACATTCACGCCAAGGGAATCCGATGAATCGGTACAACTATTAAGTATGACAGATAGTTTACCGAAAAACAGTACACAAGTGACTAACACCAATATTACAGTACCAAACAAAAATATTACACTCAATTTAAATAACTGTAGCAACGTTACTTTAAAATTTTCTTAATTATACCTTAGTAATATTTTGTTATAATTTAAAGATTATTCTATATTACTTACCTGTCATAATGTAGTAATTAATACCTAAACTGAAATAAAAGTGTACCTATCTTGTGATTGTAAACGTTTTTTTTTTTTGCATTTAGTCATTTCCTCGCTGAGGTGGAATGAAAAGTTACGTGTTGCACTCGAGTGCAAAGATTTTTCACCTCGTGCTCTTTTGATTCCCTCGCTAACGCTCAGGATTCTAATTTTGAATCACTCGCTACGCTCGTGATTAAATTTTAGAATCCTTCGCTTGCTCGGTCATCAAAATTGAACACGCGGTTAAAAAGCAACTTTGCACTCTTGTATAACAAATAACTATTATTATTTTATGAAGTTACAAAATAGGTCCGCCATTTTGGTGACTCCTGATCTAAGCTATTGCTTCTAGCTAAAAGAATTTATTGTAAAAACTTACTTCCGAACGCATTGTTGAAATTTCGATTCACATCTACCCCATGGCCGTTACGATTTTTTCTCCAAAGCCGATCCTGGAACATAATTATTATTGTTCAAGCAGAAATAATGGAAACTAAAAAAAAGTGTAAATTTGGATTAAAAATATCAGAGGGATAAAACGAATAAGACTATAGTTATTTGTTATGTAAGGCTGCAAAGTTGTTTTTTGGTGCGTGTACGAGACCCAGAATAACTTTGCTGCCGAGCGAAACACACAACTTTTCACCTCACTACAGCGAGGAAAATGCTAGGTGCAAGAAAAACATTATCATGCAGTCGTCTTACTGGCCAGTGCGATTATTCTAATAATGAGGTTGGCGCATTGACATGAAATACGTATTTATGCATTTTCAGTGGACCCGGCAGTATAGAAAATTATTGAATAGAAAGGTTCGAATTTTAAAAACTCTTTCCACGCTAGCCGATAAAATGCACTTTTGCACTCAGATTTCGAATGATTAACAGAATCTTTCCGAGCTTGTGAGGTGAAAACGAATTTTCTACAAACATTGTGACTGCTACATTCATTGGTCTAGTGGTCGCAAGGGCTACTGCTGAGCATAAGGTCCTTCGATTCCAAAGTCAGGAAAAGTGTTTGCCATCGACATGCTAAGAAGTAAAAGAAGAATATCCATTGCGTTATTGCTTATTATCAAAATGGATTTTCATTCCATGAGTTATACAATTCGGATGCAGGCCTCAACCCTTGAGGATGGGGATCCTCCCCACCCCTACTTACATTGGTATGGCTATACTCATATCCATCAGGGTTCAGAACAGGCACGAAGTACCATTCGTAGGTCAATGCTATTTCCTTGAGTTGCTGGTTTCCAGAAGTCGGCGAATGTATGATTTCGTTGAGGAAATATGTCACAAAGGCAGGAGCGATCCACTCTCTAGCGTGGATACCACCTTCTACGATCACCTTGGACCTGGAGAATAGGGAGGCAGACTCTAGCTACTTATCATGTCCTCACTGCAGGGACCCAGGCCAGGCCAAGGCCAGGTCCTCTCTGTGAGAGGGAGTGAGTTGTAATAAACCTCGCGGGATCAGTGGGGTAATTGTGTAACACACACACAATCCCAATGCCATTCATTTTGACACCTTAACAATGTTCATTTACGCTGTCGTCGTCGAGCTGATAATTTTTTCAAACAAATGAAGCAACGGGTTAGGTTTTTTTGCAAAATCTTTTGAAGTGTGATAGAGAGTGTGTTACGCAATTGGTGTGCTGGAATATCACATATATATTTTTTCATGATTGTCGATTTTGCCCAGTGTTTCCGTTTATTCATTGTGTGCAAAATCAGACTGAATTTACGTCATTACATTTATTTAATAAAAAAATCTGCTTCACCATTACATCAGTCAGTTATTGTGTTCGTTATGTGAGCATCAATGGGTATAACTTTATGATCTTGGCAAATGGATTGATAACAAGTTTAGGTTATTTGTCGATTGAAAAATATCCTCTATACTTTATTCCATGATCTATACTCCACCGTGAAAACAGTCAATATATATTATTCTGTAAAAATCTCACCGTGAAATCTGAAGTTGAAGCGAGCTTGAAGTGAGCTATCATGCCACCTGATGTTAGGAATCGACATTATTGACAACTCATTTCAAGGTGAGATTTTTGCAGAATAGAAACGGCTGGTCTATAATCCCTCGTGAATACAGTTGAATACTGCAGCAGAAAACTCGAGATTTAGGGCAAATTTCACCTATGAAACTAAAAGCGATCAAGAGATGTCAGTGTCAAATATTCCCAATGATGACACTGACAGCTCTTGAACGCGTTTTAGGTGTGCTAATCGCGTTCAGTTTTATTAGTGAAATCCGCCCTATGAGCTGTAAGTGCGAATTTCAATAGTCCACACAAAATTATGACACTTAGGGCGAATTTCACCAATACAAACTGAACGCGATCAGCACATGAACCAAGTTTAAGAGCTGTCTCTGTCATTATTTTTTGTGGACTATTGACACTGACAGCTCTTGAACGTGGTTTAGATGTGCTGATCGAGTTCGGTTTCATTGGTGAAATATGGACTAAATATAAGACAGTGATAAAGTCTATAATACCTCATTTTACATCCTCTCATAACAATTCTAACAGCCATGATTTCTCTTTTCTCCGCAGTCTGCCCGATGCTCTGAACTGCCATTTCTGTGGGATTAGCTGAGGCTAAGTCAGAAAGCCACTTGTAAATGTCATCTAATCGGAAGTAGTTGCTCCAATCGAAAGAGTTCATATTCCTTCTGATGTAGGTCTTGACTGTCTGCTTGTCAAAGGCTCTGGAAAAATGTTTGAGTTACTTTGCAAATAGTTTGACAAAATTTTTGGGGTATTGCAATTTTTATTTATACTCAAGTTTTAAACGTAGCTTGTTTAATTCTAACCCTCATTTATAAACGTTGATTCAAGTTAATAGACGTTTAAACGTCAAAAAAAAAATGGTTAAGCAGAAGCTAATCATTACTTAACTTTAAGCAACGTTTTTATACAGGGTGGCGATTTAGTCACCTGCATCCGTCAAGGGGGTGATTCTACCTGTCATACTGAACAACTATAGCAATAAAACCGCAATCTGATTTGTAAAAAAATGCATCGAAATAGTCTGTCTACTGTTTTGTAGAAATTTGTTATTTTTTCCCCGAGTCGGATATGATTTTCATAGCGAAAGTTGTTTAGTATGACGGCTAGAATCACCCCCCTGACGGAAGCGGGGGCTAAATCACCACCTTGTATATGTCATAACAATTCACCCCGAATTGTTATGACTTGTGATAAATCTAAACTATAATAATATATTAAAATATATATTATTATAAAGAGGTAAACTTTGTTTGTTTGTTTGTACATAAGGTATAAATCTCCGGAACTACCAGAAAAAATATTTTTGCATTGCATAGCCCAATTCTTGAGGAAGGTTATGTAACATCCCGTTACGACCCTCAGAAGTCCAGCAAAATAAAAAAAAAGTCAGAAAGAACGCTAAGCGAAAACGAAGTAATAGCGCGGGCGGGCGATGGGATGCGACGCGGTAGGTCCGGGGCCGCAATTTCACGCGGAGTATGTCGCGGGTAGAAGTTAATAACACGATATATTTCTAAATTCTAAGCATAATTATGTCATTGTTAAAGTATCTAAAACAGAGAGCAACAGGCTTACTTTCCTTTCACAGTAATTTTTCATCCGTTTTGCAGCAAAGTGTTTTTACCCTACTTTTTACATAAGTTGCAATAAGGTTGGTAATCATAAATCTATGGTTTGCTGGCAGAGATAACATAACTTTGAAAGGACTGTAGCTACGTACGTACTTATTATTAGGAATATATTTTCTTTAAGTAGGTTCTAGGAATAATTAAAGCAAGAATTATCAAAAAAATTATACCTACGACCCATATCTGAGTTATTATTTATGATAATTAATTTTTTTATCATAAAACATGTTTTAATCTTGTCATGAGATTATCATAATCGCGTGCCAGACAGGATTCTTGATTAGATTATAAAACAATTAATTCTTATTATTCTTTCTTTGATGACTTTGAGCTACCTATTCAAGATTTTAATGATTTTGAAATACGGATTTCGGTTGGCAATACCTAACAGTAGGAACTTGACTAACTACTAATCTATACCTACATAAACATAAAATAATACATACATACAAAATAAATAAAATGGAAGTGTCTGTTTGTAACGTTAAAATATCAGCTTTTACTAAATGCATAAATGAGAGAAACTCAAATATCTAGCTGGTATTCAAAATAATTGATCTGAATGGTGCTGATCCATGCGTCATGCTCGTGAACGGGCGCCGTCAGTAGGGCCTGGTCATCTCTTAGCTGCTACGGCTTATTTTAATTTGTTTTTATATTTTTATTACGGAGGCTTTTAACATGCACATCTTTCTACATTGTTCTCACATGTATAAGTTCAACATGAATGATGTAGCAAATATTTTGTAACATGTTTTTATATGAGTGTCCGTGGAGTTTCTTGCCCGTTCTTCTCCATAGGAACCTACTACGCTTTGGAATGGGCAACTAGCTTCATCTTTCTGACTGTCCGACCCCTTGACAATTCAAAAGTGACTGTAATTGGTTTATTGGTATTGTGTTGAGTTTGAGTTTATACGGTAGGTACTTATAACAACCAAATTTTTATTTTGTCTCTCTGATTGTCTGTCTGTTTGTTCCGGCTAATCCCCAAAACGACTGGACCGATTTGACGGCAGTTTCACTGGCAGATAGCTCGTGTCGTCGGGGGTGAGGGGTGGAGTACTGCGCAACGAGTAGCTTACTTCCGAGCCGCCATTACTCGAACTGTACACGAATAAAACTTATAATGCCTCGTTAGTCTAGTAGTCTCAAACACGACTGCTGAGCCAGTATTCGACTCCCAGGTCGGAAACACTTTTGCGGGTTTTTCAGTCAGGAATTTTTCAGTAGCACCCCCGAGTCTGGATTTGTGCTGCCCGGTTGAATAGACCCGTCCCCTATTACAATATGGCACTTATACAAATTGAGTGTACTATAAGTATTTCTCTGCCTAGCCCTTCGGGAAAAAAAAGCGTGATGTAGGTCATGGAAATAAAAGGAGACTTACTGCTGTACATCTTCAAGGATCGTTGTCAAGTATAATCCGCGTTTTTCAGCTTCGACCAAGAATGTTGGCTTAATCTTAGGACCAACCACAAATTCCACGGGCTTGTACAATGAGCCTGGATCTCTCCAGAAATTAAAATCACTAGATTGGCTCAAATTCCTAAAATATTGCAAATGACCTTCTTCCACTGGTATTCCTCTAAACAAAGTATAGTTATCATACTTTTTACAAACACAAAAATTTATACAAAACATAAATATGAAAAAATATAATACAGTTGTCTTCATTTTCGTTGACTTTGTTCACAAAGTTCTCCATCTGTACATTTTTGCAATTATTATCCACGACCCTTGAGATTTTACATTTTCATTTACGTAACTTGACACTAGGTACGTCATATATATTTACATTGATAACAGAAATGCAGTCAAAGAGTATGAACGAAAGAGAATTGTAGACTGCGCGCAAGCTAAGCCTACGCACGACTGGGGGCGCTGGCGTGCAAATTCTATACAGTAATATTTAAAATACTAAATCTATATTATTAATAATTTTATCTTAATATTATTAATTTTATATTCTTTATTTCAATTTTAAACATATAATTTACATTTGTAATTTTAGGATATAAAAATTATAAAAACATTTAAAAATATAAAAAGTAGTAGCGCACCGATATTGGGAACAGGGTCCAAGCTACCGGTGGTCAGGGCTCCAGAGACAGGAACCTCCTCACAATCGAGCCGTATCGAGGAGTAAGCTGCCTTCTGAATCAGGCCCCTGATCCAAACGCCTAACGAAAGCCTCGAGAGATGTTGGTCGAGGCTTTCGGCCATCAGGCCATTGGCCGTTACGACTATCGACACAATGATAGCCGAGCTCACATTATTAATTAATTAAATAATTCTATACTTAATTTGACCTTACTTATACGACAAAACGGCGGCTACGATTATTAGTCCTCTAGTCTAGGTACTCTTTGCAGCTACCCTTCCATACTTTTACCATATTGGTATTCTAGTCCGCACTGTGCACGTTCCTTCACAGCCAAAATAGGCTACTACATAAGAGCACTCGTGACACATAGTCGTCAAGGGGGGCAATTCCCGTATTTTTAATAACGTTCGCATTCGCATCTCATTTGCAATCTGTCAATTTCCAATCTCAATTTACCAAACATTTTTGACAAGTTTGACAGATTGCGACTTGATACTTATATTTTTTTAAATGCATATTGCATTTTTTTTTTATATCATTTTTCTGAATATGATGTTTTTTGAGTACAAGAATTGGCCTTCAGGAATCACACCGTAAACAAAATTGGCATGTGATACCTAAATATAAAGCAATCTCTGTGGTAGAGAATTCCGGGTGAAACTCGCTTCCACCTTCGGCCTGATCATCACTTACCATCAGGTGAGATTCAGGCCAAGAGCTTCCCCGTAGTGGATAAAAAAAAAACTATTTTATATGTTTTAGGAAGAACTATCTACACATTTGTGCAACCGACCGTGATTTTGAACGGTGTGTTGTGGTGGTGGCAAGCGGGTTGACAAACAGGGGGTTACGAAGCTACTAGGCTGGAAAATTCCGGAATAGACTCTCTGTCCATATTGCCACCATGCTGGTACTAACCTAGGCCAGCTTAAGTAGGTTCTATTACAAAAGCTTCGGACCTGAGTTAAAGGTTATGAGTTCGAACCTAGACAGGCACATTATTTTCTGTAATATTTATTTCATCACCACTGCTCTCAAAACGGTGAAGGAAAACATCATGAGCACACCTTTGTCCTAGAACCAAAAATTCAAAGACATTTGTGATATCCACCAACCTACACTGGACCCGCGTGGTGGATTACGACCCACTCTCTCTCACAGAGAGGATGCCTGTATCCCACCAGTGGGAACGTTATAGGCTGATCATGCCTTCACACAACCCAAAGGCAGTGTGTTGAGACCTTGTTGAATCCAAACACGTAGAGGTCATTTCACATTGGTTTGCACTATTTGATCCTATTATTATAACAGACTCTAAGAAAGTGGAACGGACTTGTATGATCACGTAAATAATTAAGTTAGATTTAAATTGCTTATTAGTATTAAAGGCTAGATTGTAATTAATTATTAAGAACCTGGTTCTTTTTAACAAAGGATAAAAAAAAACTATTTGATCCTGGGTCAAACAACGCAGTCTGCGCTAGATGTACTTTAGCAGTAATTTTTCTAGCTCTAAATAGCCGAAAAAATTAACAAATAAAAATACAAAAAAAATAACTTAGGTGGAACTATAAATAACATGGAAAAAACATTTATTTTAAAAGGAAAATAATAAAAACAGTACAAATTAAGATAAAAATAACCGCTCTCAACTCTTGGGCTTTGCTATCTTCGAAGAGGTTCAATTTGACCCGTCTAGGTCTGGCGACCATCAGTTCCATGAGGCCAGATAAAGTCTCTTCACATGTGGGTATGATCTCGGAATGCGGGAGCGCGTGGCCGAAGGCCCCGCTGTCACGAAGCAGGAACGTGAAGACGTATCTGGGAATAGAGATGGTAATACAGCGGGGTAACTGTTTAACACACTAATAATTGCAATACCCTTCATTTTGACAATAAATTAATCAACATTCATTGCGTTATTAATGCCGTAGCGGAGACTAATTTTTCAATCATAATTATGAAGCAATGGATGGTCTTCTTAACGTACGAGAGCCCATGACCAAAACGTTTGCCTCATTGTTTTACGACCAAAACCGTATAAAATATATAGATATATGGTTATTCTGAATCCAACAATCCTAGTTTCAATAATATTTTCCGCGTCACGTCTGACCTGACAGCATTTACAAAAAAATAAATAAAAAAAATACCGAACTGTTACTCTTCTGATTAAATTTTTAATTTTTGACAGGTTCTTCATTCGAAACCTTTCAGAAGTAAATCATGGGATATTTTCTGTAACAACCGGAGTAATATTTTTTTCATAGTTTTTACGAGAAATACAATGAAATACAAACGTATCCTGCGGTGGTTAAATTTATTACTGTGCATGCGGTTTTTTAACCAAATCAGGTTTAATAAAAATAATATACTTACACAATTTATTATTCCAAGAAATATGAAAGAAACAAGTCCGTTCATAAAAACCTGACTTACCTCACTCCATAATTTTTTTTCACCCAACTGGCACTGTTGCCGGAAATACGTAGACCTTGTAGAAAAAAAAAAAAAAAACTTCTTAAATAATTCTTAAAAAAAAAAAATATAAGCTAAAAATTCAAATACAATCTCTGTGTCAATATCTATAGAGGTCATTATTACACTCACCCAAAGTGTCGAACGTAGTGCCAATACTGTATTTTGTGCCGTACATTCGATAAATTCTCATTATTGCCTGTTTACCGAAATTTTCCTGAAAAAAGGAGTTTCAAATTATATAAAATAATATTTAAAAAAAAAAAAAATATCTAAGACAACACAAATACCCGTATGAATTTCAAGTGTCCTATAAATATTTATCTACACCCATGCTATAAATCCTCTATAAAAGTTTCGGAAAGAGTTAGCTTATTGCCAACATTAAAACGACCAGTGTCATAGTAATCATTATATCATCCAAACGAGTGTTATAATGTTGTACTAAATTTCATTATGCAACTCGTTTGCTCCTTCGATACCTTGCGGACAGCGGGTGCTGCAGACCCCCACGCCGCGCTGGCACATCTGACACATTTTTCAAAATACGATACGTCACGCTTGGCGGGTGGCTATGGTCGGTTTAATGTTGGCAATAGCTAACTGTTTTAGAAACTGTTATAGAGGATTCATATCATGGGTGTAGATAAAGTCTTGTATGCAAATGTTTATAATTAGGTATTAAAACACTCATACCCCTTATTATACAACAGTTGCATAAATAACTATTATTATGTGACGTGTTTGTTTAAAAAGCAGGACTAGGAATAATATATTTTGCGCCATTTAGTACAATGGAGGGGCTCGTGGCTTTATAATAACAGCCACACGGGTCGTTCAAAAGCTAAGCTGCGGTTGCCGTGGTCGGTTCGTGGATGGGTGACCATCCATATATTGAGACCCCTCCGTGCCTCAGAAAGCACGTTAAGCCGTTGGTACTGGCTGTCATTCGTAGATCTTTGACATTCATTGCGGATATTCAGAAACCCAAAAGTCTGACAACCAGTCTTACCAAGGGGTACCCAGTAAATGGGTTGTGGAGGTTAGATAGGCAGTCACTCCATGTAAAATACTCTTAAAAGACGTGAATAGTCTTTAGGCCCTGTGGAATACGCGATGAGGACGCATGTAACTGTTTTAAATTAGGCTGCCAAATCTTCGTTTTTTGCAATCATGTTAGGTCGGCATTCCCCAAAGGGGATAGGGCCGCCATACGTACTATTTCGTATCATACAGACTACACTTTTTTTTTAAAAGGAAACAAAGATATACGTTCCGATGATCACTAGGTCAGATTAGAAAAGTCTGAATCTATCAAAGGTTTGAGATAACATGAGAGAAACATCACGGCCTGATCATCACTTACCATCAGGTGAGATTCAGGCCTAGAGCTTCCCCGTTGTGGTAAAAAAAAACATCATTCAGAACCTCACTTACCATTTCACCATAATTATCAATATGTTTTATCCTATCAGCAAACGGTATGATGATTTTCTGGCCGTAAGCGTGAAAAGAGAAGTAAAAGCGAAGATTTTTTTTCCTTTCCGTGATAAAGTCTGCCAGTGCTTTCGTTTCTGGCTCAGAAAAAGGATGAGTGCCACAATAATTATCGTCTTTGGCGTCATGACTTGAACCGTATTCTGAAAAAAAAAAGAAATAAGATAGTTTATTTAAATACATCGGGCATTCAAGATAGAGGAGCTCGTGGCTAAGTAAGTGTTTAGGATGTGGTTGCGTTACGGCTAAATGTGATCCGTGTGAATAAACTATTTATTTTTGTTGTCGTTGTGGTGTGGTTGAGGTACGTGTGATGCTCTTAGGATAAGCCAGCAGTTGGAAGAGAATTCACCTGAGAAGTACCTACGTCTGATCGGATCCTTAATCTATATTATGCTCTAAAATACTTACTCCCAAAAGAGTAGTCAAAATTCCTATTTAGATCAACGCCTGTTCCAATCTTTGTTACCTGCCGATTTTTTCTCCATAAACGATCCTAGAAAAGAAAATTGATCCAATAATAGCACTAAACACCAAAAATGGTAATTAAATATTTTGCAAACAAAAGAAGGTAAAATGATTCAGTAGTTATGCTCTGCCTAAAAATGTGTTTTGAATGAAAAAGAATACCTTCGACGGATTGCTGTAAGAGAGACGTATCGTGTTACCCAGTAACTGGGTTGTGGAGGTAAGATAGGCAGTCGCTCCATGTAAAGTAGTGGTATTCAGCTGCATCCAGTTAGACAGGAGGACGACAACAACGTAGTTGGGAAGAGGTTAAGACGATTGATTGTATTGCGGTAAAAAAGGGTGGCCGACTATGATAATATTATTAACTATTAAGGGTGCTTCACACATCTTCGGGGCAGCATGATTTCTATGTAGATATTATCTGCGGGAAAAGTCGCTTGGCTTAACTTGACGTGCCGAGCCAACCCGAGCCAACCCGAGAGAGGGTAGATCCAGAACGATATTTTCCGATCGGTACGAGCTAAATGAAAGCCGAACATGTGTAGTAATTGCTTCGGGTCGGCTTCGTTGTTCAACAAATATCCTACTAGATCCAATGTGCTGAATCTAGCATGCGCGCACCACCCATTAAAAAACAACATTCATTTTCCTCACCTCTGACTGACTGTAAGCATACCCATCAGGATTGACAACGGGTACCAGATACCAGTCATATTTTGTGGCCAAATTACTCATTTTCCAATTTTTTGTACCATTTTTAACTATTAATTGATCCACAAGATATGTCACGAACTCTACTGCAATCCACTCGTTTCCGTGGAGTCCACCTTCTACTATCACTTTTTCCTTGTTGCCTGATTTTGTTAGTGCGATAGCGAATATGTTTCTCCCTTCAGCAGATTTTCCTATTGACATCATGTCGACATGAGGATACTGATCCGCTATGTCTTTGAGCCACTGATATATATCCTCTAAAGTGTGATAGTTTCCCCACGTATAAGTTTCTATGTTTCCTGGGGTATATCTTCTTATTGTTTGTCGATCAAATGCTCTAAAAATAAGAGAATAAGGCGAGAATATGATTTAAAAAAATCTTTTAACAGAACCGCATACATGCCCGTTTTCACTAGTTACACTAGACCAGCGGTTCTAAAACTTTTTTGGTAGCGGAATCCTTTTATAAACGAAATTTTTGATGGAACCCCAAAATAAAAGAAAAAGTTACGTGCATTCTTTAATAATAGGTACTTAATCATGTTACAATGTAGTGTATACTATAATAAAAGAAAAAAAATGAAATGGGATGTATGAAACTGTTCCTTATTTTTCATCAATTGGTTGATATTAGGTTTGATCGAAGAGAGTTGCAAGTCTTATATCAGCACGCGTAGCATGACCAATTCTATCTCTAGTCTACCATGAATAGACAAAGCTCTTTCTATCCAACTTGACGTGTCTTCTGCCCGAGCAAGGGAGGCGACAAAGACATTATTTATTATTTCTATAGCAACGGGGAGGTAGCTAGTAATGAAGATAAGTTATGAATTTTACGATAGTATTTACGTATCGTTATCGAAAAAAATGTGTCAAACGCCATGTTTTAAGACTTTTTGAACGTAACTCAAAGCAACAACAAAACGTTATGTTTTTATTCTGTGTCGGATGTCGGATCGACTGATTGATTTAAATTTGAATTTGTGGAAATACTATTTTTTTTTTCAAACAAAGTAAATAAATAATGGGCGAGAAGGCCAAGATGAGGAGTGGCTCCGTCTGCAGTAAATGTTGCTTGGGCCAAATAAGACTGTGGAACAGTGACGGACAATATGTAATTTTATTTAATAATTTTTGTAATCTTCTACCTACTTCAACAAAAAGCGAAATGCAAGCAAGCGTACACCAGCGCCGATGCCTTCTCCAGAGCATAATGAAGGCTCCTGTCTATGCCGAGACACCGAAACACCGGTCTCCTTGAGGTAGTCATTGGTACGTTCAATTAAATTGCGCGTTTGGTAATGCCACTTGGCGTACCTCTCTTCTGGTGTACCATGTTGAGCATTTCTTATCGGTGTCATGAGCCAAGGCTCCAAAGCATAGCCTGAATCTAAAAATCAATGATAAATAAGTAATTTTGTGTTTTGTTTCAGATTACATAGTTCCCGAATGGCAAAACATATTAATATGGGCCCCAAAAATTGAACAAAATATAAATTTTATCCGCAGAATAACCCTCTCTCTAACTCTTTCGAAAAAAAACATTTTTTTGACAGTTTCTCCATACGAAAACTGTCAGAAGTAAATCTTATTCCGCAGATAAGTTTGGTAGAATCCGCCCATCACACAAGCGAATGAAAAGAATAATTTGAGAATTGATTGACAGTGAAATTAGTATAGGACACATTGTATTGAGAAATTAATTAACTAAGATTTCTATGTATTTGAAAGATTTATTACGACTTTTTTTTAAAGAAAATTTTGTGATGTCGTGTCTTTGGTTTTGAGAAAAAAAACTGTACGATTATTATGAATGATATTTTTTAATTATGTAATCAAAATGGGTCATGATTTTTTAGTCTGATTACATAACACGAATGAGACCTTCAGTTATGTTTCATTTCCCTTTGCTACAGTCAGTATCACTTTATTCGGACCAATAAACCCCTACAGAGTATTCTATAGTGCAATCATCCCAATACCTAAACTAACGTGGGCCCAGTTGCCTATTACTAAATTAGAAAAGGTGGAGTTGGTCCCTGGTGCCAGTTTCGAAGTGGGACGAGTTGACCCCTAACCCAAACAACGTGTGGAATTAGTCCCTGGTGCCAGTTTCGAAGTGGGACGAGTTGACCCCTAACCCAAACAACGTGTGGAATTAGTCCCTGGTCCCAGCTTCGTAGTGGGACGAGTTGCCCCCTAACCCGGATTTGGGTCAGGTTAGGTTAGGTTCCCTCGGATGAATATCGAAAGTTGTAAATCCAACATCCTAGTTTTAGTGAAAACGGACTGATATGACCTAGTGACCTTGGTTCTCAAAGTAGACTTTCATCCATACGCAATGCTACTAAATAAATAAATATTAAAACTGGCCAAGTGCATGTCGGACCACGCACAATGAAGGGTTCCGTAGCTGGGATGAACTTATCCCAAGAACAAACTTAACATTGTAGTTGAAAAACATGTTCTCCCATACAAAATGTATGGTAGAACATGTTTTTGCAACTGCAAATTTAAGTTGGTCTATAATTACTCGTTAACTAGTAAAGCCTACTTAGCTGTGATAGTTTTCCTTTTAATTTGGTTATATATACTACTACTGTGAATTTTTCCACATATCCAGAACTTACCGTTTAGCTGGCAGGGGGGGGGACACTTGACTCTGACAAAAATTAGCACTTTAAAGCTTAATATTTCGCAGACGGATCCTTCAATCCAAAAATGGTTTTAACAAGCTCACAATATTTTTGAACGAGCTTTCTAACGATACCCCACACCATGGGATAGACGAAAAAAAAGAAAGATATCCCCACTTTACATGTAAGGGAGGTACCCTAAAAAAATATATTTTTCATGATTTTATTTTACCACTTTGTCGGTTTCATTCGTATGTATACTCATGCCAAATTACAACTTTCTAGTACTAACAGTCTCTGCGCTAATCGGGGTACAGACAGACAGACAGACAGACGGACATGGCGAAACTATAAGAGTTCCTTGTTTACTACGGAACCCTAAAAACGAAAATTAAAAGCCAACTACGATATCGTAACAAAATAAAATCGGAATCGGTTGTCGTATATCCGGAGTCACACGTTATTAATCATGTCATCGAGATTACGTGCTAAAATCAAAATCCCTAAAATACGCATCTATGAAGCTACGCCTACGTGAACAGTAGGCCTAAAGTTATGAACTAGTCTTCTAACAGTTATTTATCTCACAAGAACAAGAATCACAGTGATCTTTATTTTCATTACTATAAGGGTGCTATTTGCAGAGATGAAAGGACTGTACTGTACTTACCTTCCAATATCATGCAACATTACATCAGTTTTCAAGTTGTAGTGATTGGTTCTTTCAATAAAGAGTGCTTTATCAGCAGGACTAACTACAAATTGAACATCTTGATACAATTTGTAAGGCTTTTTCCAAAATATCATGTTGATATATTTTCTTGACTCCAAGTGTTGCAAAAACTTCAAGTGTTCTGCTTCCGTAGGTATGGTGGAGTACAGAGTAAAATTTGAATAACGATTACTCTGGCAGATTCTTACGTTGTATAAAAGGATTATTATCATGGCTACGGTTTTTGCGGTCATTGTTACTGTATACTTTTACGATAATTTCCATTTGCATAGCGCTTAATTTGCGGATTTCTGACGTTTTTCTTATTCTTCCGAGTATGACTTTTATATTGGCTTGTCAGCCATGTCTAAGAAAAAGGTAAGGTTATGTTCAATGTTCTTTTTTCGAGGCTACAACAGCTCTGTAAAGGTAGACGTAAATAAAATAGGTTTCTGTCGCGGGGGCTCGGAAGGGGCGTCTTACATTTTCTTATGATGACTATAGCAGCGCATGGCCACGCGCATCTGTCGCTTCAGCCGCGAGCCTCGGAAGTCTACCTTAAGCATTAAACAGGGCCCTGGTCAGTCTGTATGGGACTCGCACAGACCAGCGAAAGAGGCACATAAGGGAGCCAATAGTGAGCGGAAAGAGGCTACTAATGATGATGAAAAGTATTTTTTGCTTTTTTAGTACTCAAACCTGTTTTGATCCGTATAAGAATCTATTGGTATCAGAAAAAAAAATTGTGAAAATTACCCATTTTCTTGTGCTGACTATTTTTTTATCAAAATCTGTGAATGCAGATCAAAATATCACAAAAAATTAAAAAAAAATCTAAACAAAAACTATGTATCTCCGGATTTGCGTTTTTGAAAAATATTCATTGTATAGTTTTGAGTTCGAATATAATATTATAATTTTGTATAGATATGTCCAGGTTTATTGAAGATGTTTTCCTGCACCAATGTCAGTGATGTTCAAGAAAAACTTAGAAAGTATACATACTCATATAATATGAATAAACAAAAGTCACACTGATTTGCCCGGATTTGAACCCACAACCTCGTGCATGAGAGGCGAGGCCTTAACCACTGAGCCATCACGACATTCAACACCAAATAAACATTCACAATCCACTTGAAGTGGGATTACCACATAATTTGAAAAATGTTCCCTTTTATATTAAAACTTGTGAATCCTTTTAAGTATCTGTCACTTGGCTTTGAGACAGCTGATTAAGCAGTTAAATAAAAATTTAACCCGCAGACGTGTAATAGGAAAAGTTTGTCGTGACGTTTCAACTTGGCAGGTTTAACTGATCGTTTTATTTTAGCAGGTGTTGATCAGTTAAGCTTTGAGGAGCTCGTGGCTAAGTAATAACAGCCGCATGGGTCAATCCATCAGGTTACTACGCTTGCTGGGATTAGTCCGTGGATGGGTGACCATATTTACTTATCGAGACTCCTCCGTGCCTCGGAAAGCACGTTAAGCCGTTGGTCCCGGCTGACATCCGTGGATCTTTGACAGTCGTTACGGGTCGTCAGAAGCCCGAAAGTCTGACAACCAGTCTTACCAAGGGGTATCGCAATAAGCTAACTCTTTCCGAAACTTTTATAGAGGATTTATAGCATGGGTGTAGATAAAAGTATTTTTAGTATAGTTTCATAAAACATGCTTTAACACAAAAACTTATAGTCATTTTCAGCTGAAATTCATGAGCCTATCCTTAGGGTTGTCACATCAAGTCATTACGTTGCTAACTAAAATTATTTAGTATGACTGGGCATTTCTGAAAAGGTATGTAACCGTCTCGATACTTTTTGATTGGGGTTTATTTTTATAACACATTTAAAAAAATGGGTACAGACGCCAGCACATCAAGCTACCCGAAACTGTCAAACTTTCCCAATGAACCTTGAACATAATGCTTTAGCTATAAAGTTTAAAATCTACTAAAGAAATTTGACAGATTGTAGTAGCTTGATGTGCTGGCGACTGTATCTAAGTCGTATGCCGCCGTCTTGTCGTTTATGTAAGGTCAAATTAAGTATAAAATTATTTAATTAATTAAGATTAATAATATTAAAGATTTAATATTTTATATATTACAGCCATGCCAGTGCCAGTGCCAGCGCCACCAGTCGCTCGCAGACTTATCTTGCGCATTCTAATAACGTTTCTTCTTTTAAATTAGTTAAAACGAAGTTCTTGCGCTAGGGTTTGACTGGTGGAAATCTTCACGTGTGGAGGCCGAAAAAGGTATTTTCAAGTGTCAAAAGTTTTTGTTTTTGTAGTCAATCAACGTGAGAAGGAACTTCGTTCCTGACGGGGGTGCCCCAACTGCACCCTTTTTTATTGTTTTCAAAACTACGTTGCTGTATTTTCTAAAGGGTTTTGACGTGGTGTAGTGTCATTCGGTGTACATTACGATACTTTATTTATGCTTATACTCGTAGTAAGTAGGTACAATAAATTATTATGTTATTATCTTTGAATGTACGTACTTCCACTATTGATATTTAACAATATAGTTTTTACCCACAGTATTTTTTTAATACAATTCAAGCAGAAATGTACCAAATTAAACAATGATATACCAGGAACATACCACTACACTGTCACTCTGGTAGTTTCTGTTTAGGGGAGTGTCAGACATGACGCATTACACGTATAGATCACATCTCATACAACGCCAGTGAAATATGTCCATTGTTTTAGTTGATTACCCTTGTGTACACGCCTTACTAGTTAAGTAATGTATTGTGATTAGCATGAAATATTGTTTATTTTGAGTTTATTAATTGTTCTATGGGGTTCTTTTGGCGTATGACTGATTTTATGAAAGGATATTACAATTTGTTCGTTTATGATTAGATTGTGATACAGTCATTTTAGTAACTGTAATTATCGTTCTTTTTTGGGATAGACTTTTATAGGTACTGAGGATGCGTGACGTTGTAGCCTGTGCTGTACTATATTGACAGCTGACGATTATTGATTTTTTTGTTGTAATGGATGTGCGAAAGCGATTACGCACAACGTTTTTTTTTTTTTCTTAAATTGAAATGAAATTGTTTTAAGCATTCAATATGCACTGTTAATATTAGTTTATAGAATTTAAATGTAATTTTTTCGAACATTATTATGATACTTACTCAACAGACATGACCTTACGGGATAGGTACCTCATTTATTACTTAGTTTCTACCTTTATTTTAATTTTAATTCGGAATGAGCTATTATTTTATTTGGATAATTTATTATTGTGGATATTATTTTTCATACTTTCTCATAGTTTGCTACAGAATGCCCACTTATTATAATTTTTTTAGGTAGGTAGGCTTAACCAAATTTTGTTTTGGAATATTTAACGCGGTGACAAATTAATCTGAATTTGGGATTTAAAAATAATTAAAAACGGTAGCAAAATAGTATGTTGGCCTACAGCGCAGGATAATTTTAAGTAGCAGCTTAATTTAATAATCAGTTGTTAGCTGTGTTTTAATTTTTAGTTTTTTATTAGCAAAGTTATAAAGGTCGCCCTTTAAGTTGTTAGTCGGCTGGAAAATAATTACCCATAAATTAATTCTATTTTGGTAGGTATTCCGCAAACACTATAAACATGACGTCAATATTTTTTGTTAGTTTTATGAGCTTGGTAGTTTTAAGGGTTCCGTAGTCAACAAGGCGAGAACATACCCTTTCAAACAAAAACATATTTTTCAAAATCGGTCCGCAATTGACGGAGAAATCGGTGAACATACATAAAAAAAACATAGATATGCTACCAACATAGAATCTCCATCTTTATCATATGGGTTCCGTATCCCAAAAGGAAAAAACGGAAGCCTTATAGGATCACTAGGATCACTCGTGTGTCAAGTCTGTCTGGCTGGCTGTCTGTCACAGCCAATTTGCTTCGAATCTATTGGATTTATTTAGTTGGAATTTAGTACACTTATGAATTTCCAATAAATATGAATTTTCAATAAGGGGGGAAATTGGAAAATAAATAAAAACTAGTTTTGCAAACTGATCCGTGTGACATCAAATCAATGTATGTGAGGGTCTCAAATATTTCAGTTTTTTGCTATTTATTTCAAGTTCGAATTTATGACGCGAATATCAATTATGCCGAATGTAACTTTTTAAATCGAAATAAAACAATTGTGTGGTCGGTCGGCACTAAGAAATGTCACGTCGCAACCCAACGTGTTTTTTTAATGTAGTTTATGTGTAGGTATGAATAATTTTGAAAGTAAGAATGCAGAGAGAATGATTTAATACCTTTATTTTGCCCTTTTAAATATTTTCAGCATATTTGCTGCGAATCTAATCTAACTATTGTAATGAACTGTAGCAATAGACTGACACGGTTAAGCCGACCTCAGAATTATAATTAATGATAGGTAATTGCCACAAACTTGTGTAGGCAGCTACGATAACATTTTTTTAAATAAATTCGAAGGCATTGTGTAAAATTGAGTTCATGTAGGTAATTTCTGAATTTCTAGACGTATTTCGCAACATCCCGTTGTTGCGAAATACGTCATGAAATTCAGAAATTATAGTCAGCTGCCGGTCTATTATGTTAACATCTCACCGTGAAAACAAGGTGAAGTGAGCTTGAGGGGAACTGTAAAATTGTGTCAATCTCTGTGGAATGACGGTCACTTCACGCTCACTTCACCTAAGTTTTCACGGTGAGTTTTTTACAGAATAGAACGGCTGTTGTCATTGTCAAAATCTTTTCGAGCAGAGAGGTTAATCTTCTATATATTAAATAACTGAATTGCTGTTCGTTAGTCTCGCTACAACTCGATAACGGCTAGGCCGATTTGACTTATTTTGGTTTTGAAATATTACGTTCTTCCTTATGCAATTGGCCTTTTATATGGGAGAAATATAAAGTTTTTTTTAAATATATAAACGCAGTAGTCGACGCATATTTGCTGGTTTGCTTCACTCAATTCATGAGGTACCCATCGTTCAAGCTTTTTTACTTTCCCTGTTTGCTTCAAGTGGAATAAAACAGTTTTATCACTCACAGCTAAGTCTGCAGCTAACTCTGAAGTGGTTTGTAATGGATCCGCTTCCACAATAGCCTTTAATTCTTTATTATCCACTTTGGTCTCCGGCCGTCCACGGAGCTTGTTCTGAAGGTCGACATTTTCAGAATGAAAACGTTGGAACCAAAAACGGACCGTGTTCTCTTTTGCAACACCAGCGTTATACACATGGAAAATCCTTCGAGCTGTTTCTGCAGCACTGGTGACACGGTAGAACTCGAATTCGTAAATAAAGCGATATTGCATTGTGCGAGATGAGCAAATGAAGGACTGTTTTCGAAATACCAGCTAAATGGATTTATACATTTGAATTTAGAATTCTTAACCAAAGAGGATATATTATTTCAGATCAAAGTGGTACGACAAAACGCCAATTTCATTTATTGACCTAATATTAATTTGTGTAAGTCAACCGAAGGTTTAAACGGTGAGAAAAATATGGAAAAAGCTGTAGGTAGGGTAGGTAGGTATGTATGTAGGTATGTAGGTAGGAATTGTAGGTAGGAAGGCAGGTAGGTAGGTAGGTAAGAATGTAGGTAGGTAGGGTAGGTAGGTACTTAGTGCTACCCGTACGCAGCCGGGGCGGCCAGCTAGTTTCAAATAAAACAATGCACAATGGCAGTTTCCCAGCCGCCATTGTTCTATAATTATGTTCCCAATTGAACTTCAAATTGAATAGGAACAATGATCTGTGGTTCCCAATTTGTTGCATTTTTTATTTATGTAGTTATTAATACTTACACTCGCGAGCAAAAGTATGGAATCACCTACTTGTTCCAACCGATCTTTTAAACTAAATAACTGTTGAAAACTAAAGAAAATGGTACCATTTTAAAGGCTATTTTATAAAGGCTATTTAATGCATGTGGCATGAATTTCAGATATACAGTATAGTCTTTAAAATGGTAGCATTTTCATTAGTTTTTATCGTTATTTAGTTTTTTAAATCGCGCGGAACAAGTTAAACAAGTATGTGATTCCATACTTTTGCTCGCGAGTGTAGTTTTGAATAAATAAATAGTAATTAGATAGATGTCTTTTATTTCTGTGCAAATTACAGTCAATTGCAGCCTTCCAAAATATTTATTCATTGTTTGATACTTCCATTCGGTTAGTTTCATAAATTTTCCATGGACTACACACGTAAGTTGCTATTACTAAGCTGTAATTGTCTTTTGTCAGCGAATAAATGTTAATATAAAATTACGATAAGGTATCCTACCACAATTTATCAACCAATAACATAGCAATGCATTATTACAGTAACGTATCACATGAGATTTTACGCAAATAATATATTATCGTAATGTTACCTTACAGTTTAATTTTGTGTCTTTGATCATTCATGGTAAATATAATTTCAGTACTTAGGTATTATCTTAATTTCTAAGAATGTTATATTATTTATTATACTTTATATATATTTTATTTTATACTTTATAATTCGTTTTGGTATTTGAACAATACCGTTATGTTTACTAGTTACTGAGATATTCACGAAACAGTTTTTAATTTTTCCTGTAGAATTTAGTTTTTACGATAACCATTTTATTCGCGGGGGTATTTCCTTGAGCGTCCTACCACCTTCCTAAAGCCTGTGGCAGGAGGGTTTTGCGTATAGTGGAACTCCTAGTTGTTTTACCACTTTTGACAAGAACTACCAGTAAATTGCAATTCAGCAAAAAACATCGAAGGGCCCAATCACACGTACCACAACGACGTTACGTCACATCGAGTGCTGCAGCCGCACTATACATGAAACCAGTCCCTGAGGTTTCATGTATAGTGCGGCTGCAGCTTCTTGGAGTTACTTACGTACGTTGCGATGTGGTTACGTTGTGGCTAGTGTTTGCAGACAACTAGATCGACTCCGGCTGTGACAGTGTCATCGCGTCGACTCAACTTTGCGTTTGCGATGAGGCCAGCCGCTAATACGTGGTCTCACTGGTGTGGTCCTTGATGTGGTCGGTATCGCCCACACCGATGAGTTGGTCGGCCAAATGTGGTCCATGTGAATAAACGATTTTTTCATACCAATTAGCGCCTATGTGTTGTCGTTGTGGTGTGGTTGTGGTGTGGTGTGGTTTTATGACGTCCAAGTGACATTTAATCGTATGGTAGTAGGTACAGCAATTACTACATCGACTATAGCTCAAAAGAAAGCCAACCTTCCAAGCTTGGTGCTACCTACCATTGTATACCAAATATATAATCTCCAAGAAAAATAAAGAGAAAATACAACAGATAGCAGAACCTCGCAAAATTATTCCACCTTATTAGATATTTTCCATGATATTTAATGGAGCAGAAAAGGGCAAGCAGATTTATGGGCTGACAATAAATCCGTAGCAATTGGGACACACTCCCCACCACTTAAGGGGGATTGGGCTTTTTGTATATTTTAATAATAATTAGACTGATCTTGTAATGAAGGGGAATTTTGGACGTTTATCTTGAGGCATTGTGCAGCCTTTGTTGTGGCATATTGCTAAGGTAATATTGTACGAACGTTTCATAAATAAATCTGCCTACTCTTTCCCCATGTCGGTTGGGATCTGCTTCCAGTCTAACCAGATGTAGCTGAATACCAGTATTTTACATGGAGCGACTGTCTATCTGACCTCCACAACCTAGTTACTGTGTAACATACCCCTTAGTAGTATGGTATGACTGGTTGTGAGACTTTTGGGCATCTAACTACCTGCAACGACTGTCAAAGATCTACGAATAAAGGAAGTTTACCCATAGAGTAGCAAAACCAATAGCCTTCTCACATGAATACTCTTCCAACCACTGTCTTACCCTAAGGGCCCGATCACATGTACCACGACCACAACACAACGACAACACGTGGTGCTTGTATGAAAATTAATAGTTTATTCACACACATTTGGGCGAAATCCACCGTGTGGAATATACCGACCACACCAAGGCAACGTCGCAGCCACAACGCAACGACATCGCAACTATTAGCGAAAATGCAACCGCATCGCATACACAAAAATCTGTCTGTGTTCAAACACGAGCCACAACTACTAGCGACGACGCAACCACATCGAAATTTTGTTGTTACCACAACGCAACTGCAAGAAGCTGCAGCGACACTATTCTCTCAAAACCACTACTTGCCCATATTCTGTCGCTGCGATGTGGTATGGCTGTGGTACGTGTGAACGGGTCTAAAGATACTTCCTAATTTACTTGATGAAGGAAGGCTACGTCACTTATTCAAGCGACAGTGACGTAAGAAACAAAAGCAACTCGGCGGCATATTATTCTGAAAGTTACCGCCGACAGTTGGTGTCCTTATTTTCATTAAAGCCCCATTTACACGGTGCAAGTTTCTGCAACGTTCCAGAGCAGTAATCGCATGCTATAGACCACGTGCAATTATTCCCATTCATAAATTGCATGTAAGTGTTTACATGCGTGCGATTTTCATAAAATGCCATACAGTAATTGAATGCAAGTTTTGCCATTCAATAATTGCATGCAAGTTTTGCCTCGTCTAAACACAAAGTTGCACCCTTAAATACGCTGTCAAATATTACATTCAATTTTATTGATCGTCTCCTAAATATATTTTTTTACCAATGTCTTTCGCTCATGTTTGAATGACAGCAAATTTTCATGCCAAAATTTAATGCAATTTTATTGTACGTGCTGTTTACACCTATAACAGTTTTGAACGGCAATTAACTTGCCCATATCATGCAACAATTGTACGTGTTGTTTAGACTGTGCCAGTCAATTGTTGCTTCAATTTTATGTTATGCCACATACAATAAACTTGCACCGTGTAAATGGAGCTTTAGATACAGCTTATAATGAGTCCAACTGTTTTCAACTGCATCTGGTCTTGGTAAACTCTTAGTTAATTAAATTATGATACCTTAGTTTCCTGACTGAGATTAAATTAACTGGATGGTGCTAATGGATTGGAAGAGAGGCAGGATTTACGTGAAATACCTAATATCATGTTGATGCTGCATAGACAACGAATGAAAGTCTAGCTAGTCTATTATTTACATAACATCACGCCTTATTTCTCCGAAGGGATGGGCAGAGGTGTACCTACCTATAGTACACCCACATGCCAGTTATGTTTAGGTATCCCATGTAATAGGGGGCGAGCCTATTGCCATCAATCGGGCACAGATCCAGACTCCGGGCTGTTACTGAGAAATTCCTGATGATAGAAAATCCCAATAACACTTTGCCCGACCTGGGAATCGAACCCAGGACCTCATGCTCAGCATTAGCGCTTGCGACCACTAGAGCAACGAGGCAGTTTTTACATACCTATTATTTACATAAATATATAATTTAGCATCACGCCTGTATTTCCAAAAAGGGGTAGACAGAAGGGCACTAACTGGATAAAAAGACAGATCCTGCTTGCTATTGATATTTTCCTAGGCAGAAAACCCAATAATTTTTTTGCCGACTCGGGAATCGAACCCAGGTCCTGGAGGAACCAGGAGGATAATGAGACCTTTTTCTACTCTCACTACTTGTTAGGTACCTACCTACTATTCAAAAAATATTTTATTCAGAGGCTTCAATTTACGTATATATTATTTACAATAATTTTCCAGTGTTCAATATCCTTTTATATAGGAAACTTGTTTTTGCTCGCGGCTTCGCCCGCGTGGAGGTCGGAAATTATTCTATGGAAACATACTTCCAGGATAAAAAGTATCCTTTATCCTAATCCACGTCATGGTCTATCCATACATGTGCTCAATCTCCATCAGTCGTTTTATCGTGAAAACCTAAAACAAACAAACTCACTTTCGCATTTTTATAAGTAACTAGCTGCCCGCCCCGGCTTCGCACGGGTAGCACTTAGTAGTTATCTACATCGTACCTACCTACCTATCTACCTACCTTTACTTACCTACCTACCTACCAACTCACCTACCCATTTACGTACCCTACCTACCTACTGTACCTACCTACCTACCCAACTACGTACCCTACCTACCTACTGTACCTACCTACCTACCTACCTACCAACTCACCTACCCATCTACGTACCCTACCTACCTACTGTACCTACCTACCTACTGTACCTACCTACCTACCCACCTACTTACCCTACCTACCTACTGTACCTACCTACCTACCTACCCGCAGCCGCAGCAGTTTTTCCATATTTTCACACCGTTTAAACCCTGGACTTCAACAAATATTTCAAAATTAGCCAAATCACTCCAGCCGTTCCCGAGTTTTAGCGAGACTAACGAACAGCAATTGATTTTTACTATATAGATATAGAAGATATTGGTTAGCATCGTGATTAATTCCCAATAACCTAATGACGCGTGAGTTTTACAGAAAAAACCTCTGTAACTGACGTTTTAATAAATCTTCTAAAATTATATCCACCGATAAATAAAATATTTGACAATAGAATTAAATTCTCATTGTTTTTTAATTTTACGAGTCATACCTTACCGAGGGGCTTGTGGCTAAGTAATAACAGCCGCACGGGTCAATCGATCAGGTTAACCTACGCTTGCCGGGGTTGGTCCGTGGATGGGTGACCATCTTTATTACATACTTACTACCCCTCCGTGCCTCAGAAAGCACGTTAAAAACCAATCTAGCACGTTGACATCCAGTTTTATCAAGGGGTATCGTATTGCCCAGTAAATAAGATCAGATAGGCAGTCGCTCAATGTAAAATACTGGTATTGTGTTGCATTCGGTTAGACTGGAAGCCGACTCAAACATTGTTGGAAAAAGGTTGGGCAGATTATGACCTTGCTACCTAGGTACTTGCAATACTTTTACAGAAAGCAATGAGTGGATAATTTTGAGATTATTTGGGACAGGTCTTAAATATTTTTTTTGCTATTGACTTGTCGCGAACCCGAACTCGACGTGTTAACACGCCGAGCGCTGGTCGGGTTTGCGTCAAGTCAATGGTCAGCATGAGGATGCCTTGTTGATAGGTGAAACATGTGTCGATTTCTTACAAGGCTTTTTTATGACTCTTTAAGAATAGTTAAGCGGAATAGGTTACTAAATATATCTACGTCTATTGTATTTTGTATTATCTAACTAAAAAGTAACATAATAATATATTATGTCCTTTCCTTTTGTAGAAAACTATTCAGACAGAGTTACTTTCGAATTTATAATATTATTAGTAGGTAAAGATTTAGTGAAGAACAATATTGCTGTACCCAACAGATTAAAATGATATGAGATTTTTGCGAAAGCTATTGTTTAGCCTGCAATAGTAAAAGCTGGTTCGCTCAATTAAATAAACAATTTTTTGAACGACCCAATTTTAATCGGCATAAAGAAAATATTCGGTTCAATGGTTATTAAATTCAGGAAGAAATTGTTTATTTATTGACGAAAACTCTGAAAGTATGTTATTGTTAACGAGTTATATCCAGTACGAAGGTTTTAATACAATAAGTTTAATAGCTTTGGTTCTTCTGGTCGGAGGATCCTCTTTTCTATAGAGGAGGAGTGAACCTTACACCGTGTTCCTCATACTTCTAAGGAAAAAACTAAAACCACCAAAACTCAAAACTAAAACCATATTCTTACCGCACATTGGTGATCTAATTCCTAAAGCAGTTTATAAACTAAACCGGGATCGAGGCAACTTTCAGCCGCACTAACAATGTGGACGGACGAACTTCAATCTGACTAAAATTCTGGCATCCTTGCGGTGTTCCCAAATAGTTTCACT
This sequence comes from Eupsilia transversa, assembly GCA_914767815.1. NCBI lineage: Eukaryota > Metazoa > Arthropoda > Insecta > Lepidoptera > Noctuidae > Eupsilia > Eupsilia transversa. The sequence continues at coordinate 11,659,238 of OU611891.1, forward strand.
TGAAACAATTCGTTATTAATCCTTAACTATTCAGCAAGGTCGCTTGTTAGCGTCTTTGTGTGACGGTGGTCGTGATTATGAAAAGATGTTGGTACTTTTTGCCTGTAAATAGAAAAATATTTAATTATATAGGGTTATTTTAAAATTGGCTAGCTAAACTCCCCAGAAGCCAAGGGTATCAATATCTATACACGACAAAATAAAAAATAAATAAGATTTCATGTTTTTTTTGGGAGTTCAACGACCGCTGTTTGTGTTGTTACTTATAGTATGAGTTTTAGTTAGAGTTAAAACTGTTTTCTTGTTGTTATGACTGTTTTATCTTGTTTAGATATCGATAAAATACGGTACCCATCACGTTTGTGAAGCTAACACAAAAGAAAACTGATATTTTAAATGACTACCATAACTGCGGCCGATGACCCCACAAAAAAATTATCATTTATTTTTTGTTTTATCATGTAGATATCGATTCGACTAATCGCGTCTGTGGAGTTTAGCTAGCCAATTTAAAATAACTCTGTATAGTCTGCCGATCTATTCTGTAAAAATCTCACCGTGAAAACTTAGGTGAAGTGAGAAGTTGATATTGTTAATCCCTAGAAACAATTGGAATGACAGCTCACTTCACCTGAGTCTTCACGGGGAGATTTGTACAGAATAGAACAAAATACAATCAATCACAAAAATCAGTAACAAAAGCGTATTCTAATTGGTGTCTAAAATGTATGTAAGTACAGATTTTAGATTAGTCTGGTTATAAATAATTATGTAAAAGTTCACTAACAGTCAGACAAAAAATCTGTTGTCAAGAAATACCGACTCCGAAGTGCGTTTCAATTCAAGCATTTTGCAATGTTTATTATTATAAAATCAGTTACAAAATAACGACATGAAAATATTTTATTTTCTTATTTCATAAAGTTAGCGAAACCATAGATAAACTCCTAAAACGAATTATTATAATCATCGCTAAAAGTTTCCTTACCCATTTTTAAAGGTTGGCGTAGTTTATAACCTTAGTTTTTATATTTAATCCAAAATGTCTACTGACTGCTCCATTATTTTTCTATTTTCTATAATGTTATACCCAGATGCACTCTCATAAAAATATTAAATGAATTTTACCCCAACTTCTAAAAACTATTCTATAAATCACAAAACTCAACTAATTAACCAAAACTGTTAACATTTAGCACCAAAAACAAAAAATTGGGAGGAAGTTACAAAGTTACACATAATTACCGCGGAGCGCCATTTTAGTGGTCTCAAGGCGATGCAAGAATTTCGGAGCAAAAAACATAACTTTTACTTAGGGGTGTGGAACGCTTGTGTGTAGTGATTTGTGGCTAGGAAATGCAACTCGGGGTAGGATTTTTGAAATTCCTGTGCTATCTTATGTCTTAATGGAGTAATATGAAAAAAGGGGGGTTGAAGTTATTTTGGACTAAATAACTACGCAGTTAATACAGTTATGGCTTTCCAGAATTATAATCTTTAGAATCAGCACTATATCTCCTTAAGTTAAAATAATCCTCAAATGTCATTATTTCATGAAATAGTAATTCAATAGGATTTTATGAATTTAGAGAGTTGTATTGATGATGTTTATTCTATAAATAAATATCTGATACGGCTGCGAATCATATTTATATCACCATGCAACCTGATACTGACCTTTAGAAAATTTGAATCTCGCGGGATACCATATCGCTTCCACCTTAATGGACCCTCTCGGCGGGTTGGCGTCGGTGTCGGCTTGCATTTGGACAAGAAAAAGTCATGTATAATTCGCACGTCTTGCCGAATCCAATCCATTTCGAAGGGTCGCTTCTCCAAGTTTTGAAGCAGTATGTCTACCTAGTAAGTCATCCAGCTCGGTAGACACAACTTTGAGAAAGAAGCCGACAGAAGGTTGGGTTGAGCAAACTTCGTCAAGTCTTCTCGTCGCTTATTTGAAGACTAAGGTATTCAACCACTGCGTCCTGCCCGTCATTTACGGTACCAAAACGTGGACACGGACAGTCGGGCTGGTCCAGAAATTCATGGTCGCTCAGCGTGCTATGGAGCGGGCTATGCTCGAAGTCTCTTTGAAGGATAAAATCAGCAATGAAAATATCCGGATAAAACAGAGCAAAGTTACCGAGATGACGACTAATAAAAGAACTGCCTATGGGAGAAAAAGTCATGTTGCACCGACCTCAAATCAATGGGAATGCGCAAGAGAATGTCGACTGATGATAATGTCGAACGCACGTCGCTGGGAACACTTTGACCTTCAGCTGGCCTAGCGTAGTACGGAGTTTCAATAGAATAACGGATGATTACCACCAAACGGTTCATATCGTATCGGATTGGAACGGATTTTATAATATTTAAAGGATATTAAATCGTGTACACGGTATTTAAAGTCTATATTACCAAGCCACGCACAGCAGCTTGACCGCGGGCGTCTTCTGCGACACGCGATCGTAGCCGAAAGTATGCTGCGACGCGCGATCGCCTGCGTTCGCCTGTCCTCGAATCCAATCGGATCCTTTCGGCTGCGACACGGTAGGAATGAAACTATTTGACTAGGCGTAGAAACGGATACGTTTGCAAGCGACAGTACGGAACCGATCGTATGCGTTGACATCCTGACGGACGTGATTGGCTGTCGTCGCATCCGTTCCTATTCTTTCCCATCCGATGCGATGCGTTTGGTGGAAATCATTCTTAAAAGGCCAGCTAATAGGTACTATAATAAATTGCAGAAATGCTGACTGGTCTACCGCCTTCCTTCAATGTATTTCGCATAGGAAAAGCGTCATTATACCACGTGAATTCAAAAACGTAATCATTTCCAACATTATAAGGTCTTTCTTCCCTACTCTTAAAATCAAAACGACACAAATGCTATACATTTTCACAGAATAGTCGCCCTTATAGCTTTAGGAGTAAAGGTGATAATGCCTCAAGATCGAATCGTCATTTTTTATGTTTCAGTACCAAGGTGGAATAATGACAGTAATAAATCATATGGATCGTTAGGCACGTTCCCCTAGTGTTGGGTTCGATTCCCGGCCGAAATGGTATCATCTGTCAATGGGCCTGGGTGACTTGACACGACTGGCTAATGGAGTAGCCGTGTTTAGTAACAATGGGAACAATTACTTGTAGATATGCTTTATTTTATTTTGGCTATTGACATAACGGCGTGTGCCAATCATTGACATCGAACTTAGCGACTGATTTCAACTACAGCATATCGTAAAGTCAGAGCAATTAATTTTTAAGCAAATTGAATACTTGCTCCAAATGTGAAGCAAGTTTTTGTAAATTTATTACCAGACACCGATTCACTCGGTGTATCACTAAGGGCGAATTCGACCATATCACTATATAAATCATACCATATCATATCAATATTATACTCATCATTATGAACAACTTTCACTATGGGATAAAACCTGAAATCGTGAAAAAAAAAATCAGCTGTTCCCCTACATTTTATTTTCGCATAGCTCGTCAAAATAAAGGGACAGTATTTTTTTTTTCACGATTTCAATGTTGGTCAATAGTGAAAATTGTTCATAATGATGAGTACAATGACCCCTTAAGAGGATTCCCATGAAATAAATTTCACTCTGTATATTTAAATAAACTAGCAGCGCCCCGCGGTTTCGCCCGCATAAGTCTCGATACCGTGGGAATATCGGGATAAAAAGTATCCTATGTGTTAATCCAGGTTATAAACTATATAAGGTGCTATAAAAATATCTGCCACGGCTGCAATGGGAGATAGTATTGTGTTTATAGATTACAATAGTAAAGATAAATTATTGATCATGTGTCATATTTTTTTTCATACAAAAAATTGTACGTATAAATTTGCAAGTGACGAACTAGTCAGCTGATTTCAGTTTTCATTCACAGAACAGATGGAAAGAGATAGCAGTTGTTTTCATTGACGAAGTGCACTTCGCGCGTAATTTGTGAACCACGTTATGCAGAATAGAGTCAATGTTTATTTAACTACTTTATTTTCTCAAATTGATTTAACTGTGCCGGGGTACGAAATTTCTTCACTATTGTTATCTTTAAACACAATACTACCTCTCATTAAAGCCGTGGCAGATATTTTTATAGCACCTTATATGTGTGCCAAATTTCATTCAAATCCGTTCAGTCGTTTTTGCGTGAAAGAGTAACAAACATCCATCCATCCATCCATCCTCACAAACTTTCACATTTATAATATTAGTAGGATAAATTAACTTAAAATAGTTCGTATATTCAATAAATATTACAGTATAGCGCCACCAGTCGCGCGCAGATTACCTTGCGCGCACTCTCCAATAGCCTCCTAAATTATTGCTTAAAGAATGAAGTTGTCCAGTTAGCGTATAGAAAGCACTGGTGGGTGTAGTGTAGGTACTTTAAGTCTTCTGCCGAACCATAATTCCGTTTCGAGAGAATGTACTTTATCATCGTCTCATAAGAAGCAAACAAGAAATCTTTATAATGTTCATTCACTTCATTAAAAACCATTTCCATCTGGAATTTCTCCTTAGCAGCTCGGAGCCTGGATTTGTGCCCGGTTGATGGCAATAGACTCGCCCCTATTTTTCAAATTCTTTTTTTTTCATTTATTTAAGCATAAGTACACAAAGCTTAAATAAATGAAAAAAAAAAAAAAAATGGGAATTAAACGTAATTGGTGAAATGTCGGTGTACAGACAGGTGCACCTCTGGCTAACCCTTCGGGGATTACAGGCATGATGTTACGACGTCAGACGTTATATTATGTTATGCAGAGAGAATTCCGCTTCGAGAAAATTTACTTTATCATCGTCCCTCCCGACTCAAACAAGAAACCGTACATTTTCCTAACACTTCTTTAAAAACTCGGCAATCTGTCACGCTAACACATCCACTCGACCACCACAAAAATAATAGCAAAAACATAAAAAAGACAGATGCACGACATTTAACTCGCACATAACACCTATTCTGAAACAGGAAGCCGATCGACTTCCCCTCGAGTTGCGGAGAAAGAAACAAGACTAACAAACATACATAATTGATGGGGGAACGACGTCCCATTTCATCAGCTGTCCTCAAACGATGACATTTGAGATGAGGTTTAAAATAGTTTTGTTTTTATGACACGATTTGTCGTGAGTCGCAATGCAATTGGTTATCTTGTGTTGCTACGGCAGTAACTGCTAATAATACTATGTACATAATTATTAAAAAAAACAAATAATGAAGACAGACAAATTAAAAATCCGGTTCGAAAAGATTACTCCGCATTTTTCCTCAAGAAACCGTACATTTTCCTGACACTTCTTTAAAAACTCGGCAAACCCACCACCACCCACGTGGGTGAAGCCTCGGGCAATAAAATCACACATACAAAATCACATATTCATCATCAAACATCATTCATTAACAAATTCCCACCGCGACTGCGGTGTCACGCAGACTTGTGCAAGTCTAAACTTGTGCAAGTCTAAACTTGCGCAAGTCTATCGTCGTAACGTGTATCGCTACCATAAAGTTTCCATATAGGACATCGCACGATGTAAAAGTCTTCCACAACAAAACGTATGCAGCTCAGCCCTCCAACCGTTTTGAAAGCTTTTCGTTTCAGTTTGTTATTATAGCAATAGTTTTACTAATGTCCGTTTATTTGTCATACAAAACAGTTACACCTCGTCAAGTTTCAGTTATTTTTATTCAATCACTAGCTTTTGCCAGCGGGTTCGCCCGCGTAAATGTCAGATTATCCCACGGGAACGTACTAACAGGATACAATGTGTCCTATGTCCTATCCAGGTCAAGTCTACTCTCTGAAATTTAATATATCATTTTTAAAAATAAATTATGTAGAATGCTACAATAAAAATTATGGTGACTTTTAAATATATTGCAAAACTGACCCTAATAGAGCCCTGCTTACCCTGTCCTGTAAGCGTAATAATATAAAATAAACTTACAGACATAACTTTTAATACAATCTAGATTATCATAAAAATAAAGCTGTCTCACGTAGTGGCACGTTTTGTGAAACAATCGTGAAGTCTGTACTCGGCGAGTGTCAAGAACTGCGCTATGAATATCTCGCTAAATGTGGACGAAGTTATGAAGTTAATTTTTATGAAGTAAATTTAATTTGTGAATACTATATTACCTGCTAGTTTCTGCCTGCAACTTCACCCGCGTGGACGTCAACTATTCCATAAAGCATGTGGTATATTTTTATTACGGAAGCTTTTAACGTTCATGTATAGTTTCAACATGAATGATGTAACCAATATTTTGTAACCATATTTTAATTAAATTAATAAAAATTAAAAAAAAAAAAACTAACTTCCCAAAAAAAAAACACTACAATGTGAAAAATTTCCTTAATTTGGGAAATCATTGTTTAGTTCAGTTTTTTGCCAGCCAGTTTTTATATTAAGTTTCCCATCAATATTTAGCCGAAATTTTACAATGACATTAAATTAAATTAAAATTAAATATCATTTATTTCAGGCTTTTATTAAATATTTATCATACAGACACATACTCTTATATACCATACACACTAACATAATAACACAATAACACAGATTGGTTTCATAAAACATAAACCGTTCCTTACAACATAAACCGACAAAATACGACAGCACAGTATTAATAATCTAAGAGAAATTAATTATAAAATGAAAATAATGTCTCATGTCTTATCTAAGATGTTTTGTTCGCAGATTGTAAGCAAACTCGGTACGTTGACAAATAATTTACGTTTCAAAGTTTTTGGTGTAATTTGTATAGAAAGTTTTGTGTATTGTTCTGTTTCTTGAATTACGGAGTAACTACTGTGAATAGGTTTTCAGGAATTAATTAATTATTTTAAGGATGGGTACACTTCGTAATTAATAGTACCCTAAGGTTGAATGTCACTTGCAAGTCAAAACGAAAAAGGTTTCTTTGTCATGGGGAAATATTTTACTGATCCTCTCAAAACTTATTGAGATTCTAATGATGGTTACTTTTTTAAATTAATAAACCTCTAAAAACTGTTTGCGCTTCTAATGATGCACACTTTTTTTTTAAAGATTGAGGGTTTTTATTACTGTTTAGGAATAGTTAAGCGGAATAGGTAACTAACTAAAACTAATATCTGCGTCTATTGTATTTTATAATGGATTTCCGTCAAGTCACGCATGACTCAATTAACTGTGATAAATCTATATATCGGGGGTGCGTATCACTAGAAGTATGAACGTGGACGAAGCAAGTGCACCATGTTCGGTACCTACCAGCTAGAACTCTGTTTTTTTGGCTAGGCCAATGGAAGAAATGCGTGAGCTTTTGCAGGGATGTATGTCGTTTATGAGCTGTCAGTGTCAACACTCCACAACAATGATGACACTGATAGCTTTTCTTAAGTGAAATACGTACAATAACCCAACGTTGCTTAAAGTTCACTAATGATTACTGTTTATCCATACATTTTTGACGTTTAAACGTCTCTTAACTTTAATCATAGCTTATATGAATAAACCACTAAGGGCAAATTTCATTAATAAAAATTAATGTGATCAACACATAAACCACGTTTAGGAGCTGTCAGTGTCATTATTTTCTTGGGAATATTGACACTGACAGCTCTTGAACTCGGTTTATATGTGCTGATCGCGTTCAGTTTCCGCGCCGTGAAAGGGATGGAGTAGATCTTGGAGCTCCTCAGTTTGTGCAAAGGCTAATCATAATAGCTGTCACTAGTAACTCTTAATGAAAAACAAATAACTATAGTCAATGAATATTGTGCAACCTTTAAGTTATATAAATCCAAAACATTTATATACACTGAATCAGATAGTACACGTAACATAATATCAAATTAGGCGTATCGGTATCATGATTCAATATGGCAATATCAAAAGGAATAGCCACTAAGGCATTCATAGTGGAGCATCTAGACTCAATTATATCTACCGTATTGAAACTAGACTGCAATGTATGCCTGGCACGAAAATATTGGAAATTCTGCTCGAGATTAAGATTTCTAGTATGATAATGTAGCTGTATTTGATTTCGTGTAGATTAAAATACAATATAGTTTCTAATACATGACTATTACCTATGCATCTTCAGATTCGCCAGTTATGTTTAAGTCCCAATAAATTATTAGGGGCGAGCCCACTGCCATTGACAGGGCACAAATCCAGATTCCGGGCTGCTACTGGGAAATTCCAGATGGAAAAAACCAAATAAAAGTTTGCCCGACCCGGGAATCGAACCCAGGACCTCATGCTCAGCAGTAGCGCATGCGACCACTAAAACAATGATCCGTATATGGGTCAATATCAACAAAGTGCATTTTTTTTCAATTTTGGTGGCAAAATTTCGCCACCAAAATTCTTCTTTTTTCGTGAAATGTATGGAAAAATCGCCACCAAAGCCACCAAAATTGAGGCACCTAAATTGGAACCAGGCATAAAAAAAATCTTTAAAAATAGGGGTTTTAAGTTACAACTAAATTAATATCACTGATTTATTTTTAACCCAAATCACTACCTATATCGTGTAGCTTACTATTAAAACACTTTAAAATCAACAGCAAATCGATCCACCAAAATTGAACAATTCTTGTCCCCCGTGCCACCCAAGATGATACTTACGTTTTTGGCGGAAAATCACAGCACTAATCACACACCTGTGACGCGCAAATGCTGGTGCAAGACTGTGACATACTAAATAATAAAACGGGATTGAACGCACACGCACGAAACTTTATGATAAAGTAAATTGAACAAGTGCCACCAAAATTTTGATTTTTGCTTGGACAAACTTTGATCGAGTATCCTGTGCTTTTAAATTAGATTTTCTAATAAGGTTTAATTGTTTTTAGATAATGTATCTTATGCATATACTAACGAAATTGTTTATTTTTTATTGTACTTTAAATTGTTACTTTGGTGAACGCAGTTATATCAAAAAATGGAGCTGGGACAAGCCACCAAACTTGAATTTTAAGGCGATTTTTTTTCCCCCATGTTATTTACTTGCATATATGTAAAAAAAAATGTGGCCTTAATTGAACCAAGCTACGTAGTACACTACAAAAAAAATTAAGAAACATCGTATCATTTAACACCTCGATTCTCAACGTGGACACGTATAATTTTCCGCTGGGATATTCACCCATATACGTTTAATAAACTTGTTAATATGATCTTAAACGATCAATCAAGATAATATGGTAATGGTAAATATAGTCTATTTGACATAAATGCTTTGAGTTTGAATGCATGTAACGCAATTTCAGGGAACGGGTTTCCTCACGATGTTTTCCAGGTCAGTAATGTCCACGATAAACTCAGCAAATACATTTGAATTTAAAAAGTCACATTGATACATTCCATGATTTGTTATTGACGCGATCTCAGTAATTATCTAAGTAGGTACTTTTAGTGACGAGCAATTTAAATAACATAACAATAACATGAAACATAACATAATAACATGGAAAAAAAGGCTAGCGAATTAGATCAAATTAAATAATTGAAAAGTTGGCGTGCTTTCAACGTATTATTAACTTTTGATATTGATTCCAATTGTTTGTTACCAAGCCCTTGTTCCATTTTTTTTACGTAAACACTTAATTTATAAGTAAAGCAATTTGTCTTCTTAGATCAGTCTATTTCCATCAGTTTGTTCTACGATATCTGTTTTATTTTATTGTGAGTTTTATTAAGATCGAATCATTTTAATGCCTTGACTGTCAAATCAGGGAAGGTTTGGTTAAATTGATATTAAGGTGGGTTTCTGAACAAGTTCTGGCCAATGATGAACTGAACACTCACAGTCATTTTAAATCACAAAAAGTAGACACCTTTGATTTTTTTAGGGTTCCGTACTCAAGGGGTCCACCCTATTACCAAGGTTCCTCCGTGTGTCCGTCTATATCGGTTCACAAGGTACAGCGCTGTGACAGACGGACCTTGTGCACCGATATAGATAGACACTTGACAGAGTGTGTACTACTATGGCCACTATAACAACAATCTGCCTAGCCTTTTCCCAACTATATTGGGGTCAGCTTCCAGTCGAACCGGATGCAACTGAATACCAGGATTTTACATACGGTAACACGATACCCCTTGGTAAGACTACGGTTGCCAGACTTTCGGGCGACCCGTAACGACTGTCAAAGTTCCAAAAATGGCAGCCGGGACCAACGGTTTAACGTGCTTTCCGAGGCACGAAGGAGTCTCGGTATGTAAAGATGGTCACCCATCCACGGACTAACCCTGGCAAGCGTAGTTTAAACTGATCGATCGATTCGTGCGGCTGTTATACTTAGCCACGAGCCACTATAACAACAAATAATAAAAATAAAAAAGGTAAAAATTAAAGCCCCCCTAAAAAAGAGCTTTAGTAAAAAAAAGTAATTTTAAGAATTCTACAGCTGTACGGAACCCTTTGTGTGCGAACCCAGCTCGCACTTGGTCGCTTTTTTTCTGCTGTATAATATTATTGTGTGCCTTTTAGTTGTGTTAAATAAATATGTATTCTGTTGTTCTTTCTTTTCTTTTTTTTTTTTGGCGTCACAAAAATGATAATTTTTGAAGTCATTTATTTAACGGTTTTTTCCTATAATTATATCTAATTTCATTGAATTTTGTTTCAGAAACTACTAGAATGCCTCCACATAGATCTGTAAATCATGAAATGCGTTTCACTAACGACCTGAATGATAAACCAATCTCAGGTCTTGAAAAACTGGATGTACCACAAAAGGCTGGTCCTAGGATATATGAAATTGTACACAAAAACATAATTGTATTTAGTTATTTGCATGCTGCGGCATTCTATGGTTTATATCTCTGTTTTACAGAAGCAAAATGGCCGACAATTTTGCTTGGTAGGTAACTGAAAATATTTATTTAATTACTTGAAACAGGTATTTAATGTGCATACAAAAAATGGCGGTGTTGAAAATATTATAATGAATAAAAAACATTTGCTAAAACCCTTTTTAACCGTCTTCCAAAAAGGCGTCCTCCTTCTATGTTCGTAGCGTAGGTATGTACGTACGTTTTTTTTGTATGGTCGTCGATTTTTCGTAAATTGTTGACGGATTTTGAAAAATCATTTTTCATTTGTTAGAAGAAGCTTGCACGGTGGCCTTTATAACCCTTGGGTAGTTTTTGAGTTAGCTTCAATAATACGTATTTTTCCCACCTAGCCTATGTGGATGATGTTCTAATAAGTTCCTGTCACTGTTATTTACATAGCAGGTTATGATATTCGAATTTGTACTTATGCGAGTGAAAACGCAAGGCGCAGCTAGTTAAATAATATTTTCTTATATTTCCAGCTTACTTATCATACATCGCAGCCACAATAGGAGTCACAGCCGGAGCCCACCGTCTCTGGTCGCACAAGGCCTACAAAGCCAAGCTTCCCTTACAAATACTCCTCATGATCTTCCTCTCTATCGCCAACCAGAGAGCCACTCACTGGGTCCGAGATCACAGAGTCCACCACAAATATAGTGACACTGATGCTGATCCCCATAATGCTAGCAGGGGATTCTTCTACTCACATTTGGGATGGCTCTTTGTGAAGAAGCATCCTGAAGTCAAAAAACGAGGGATGCTGATGGATATGTCTGATTTGTACAGGAATCCTGTCTTGATGTTTCAACATAGGTAAGTGGTTCATGATAAAAAAAGCTTTAGTTTAGAATTAGAAATATCTTCTTTTTTTTAAAATTTTTTTAATTAGTTTATAGGGACTTTTACGCACAGCGTATGTCAGTCCCATCGTAATTAGAAATATCTTTTAATAACTTAATTACAGCTGTAACTATTTCTCCATGTCAGTAATTTTAACTGCAATTTTGGTGCATTCTAGGCCTACACTATTCATAATATGAGTCCCCTCTGCAAGAAAGACTGGGCTATAATCCACTACGCGGGCCCAGTGTGGTTTGGTTGATGTCACATATCTTCGAATTTATTTGTTCTAAGACCTGTCCTGGAATCAAAACCTTCACGATGTTTTCGTTCACCGTTTTGAGAAAAGCGGTCATGAATGATGATTAATGAACGTGCCTGCCTGGGTTCGAAACCATAACCACGGAGCCGTTACCACTGGCCTACTCTCGATGGAGTTTTTGCCAACCTGTTCCTTAAATTTAAGTAATGAACCATAGGTTACTTGCGAAGGTTTTATCAAACTCTTGCAAGTCTTTATTGAATTTGGTTTACTCATAATATTGTTATTTTTATATTTCAGGTTTGCCAAACAGCTCATTCCCACAATTTGTTTTGTGATACCAACTTTGATCCCCGTGTTCCTTTGGGGCGAAACGTTCAACACTGCATGGCACCTGGTCATCATGCGATACGTCTTCAACTTCCACGTTTTCTTCTTAGTAAACAGTGCTGCCCACATCTTTGGCAATAAGCCTTATGAAAAAAACATTTTATCCAGTGAAAGTAAGATTGTTTCTTTGGCGACCTTTGGCGAGGGTTTCCATAACTACCACCATGTTTTTCCTTGGGATTACCGAAGTGCAGAGTTGGGGAATACTTGGTTTAATTATACAAAGTTGTTCATTGATTTGGCTGCAGCCATTGGATGGGCTTATGATTTGAAGACTGTACCTGATAATATTGTCAGGAAGAGAGCGCTGAGGACAGGTGATGGCTCTCATCATTCTGTGGTAGTTGAATGAGAAATATCAATCTGCCTTTTTCCCAACTATGTTGGGGTCGGCTTTCAGTCTAACCGGATTCAGCTGCATACAAGTATTTTACATGGAGCGACTTATCTGTAGGTGAATGAGATAAATGATTGTTTTATTAAAGTGATATTATTTATTTGTTGTTCATTTATTTTAGCTACCTAAAATTCAGCAACTGGGCGGGCCCGAGGTGGCCCAGGAAAAGGATAGGTGGAATAATTTGGGGTAGGCCTAGGTAGGCTTACTATAAATAAAAATAAAATTTACCTTGTTTTATTACTTAATCTTTGCGTTATTTATGAAGGTTTTCGGAAAACCTTCATAAATTACGGTACAGCCTAGGTATCGAAGAATTTTGGTTACCTACTTCTCCGACTAAGATTACCGCTATCTGGGTAACCCAAAAAGAAGATGCATGTTACCTCTTTTAGGTTACCGTTTTAATACCGGTTACAAAAACAGGCGTTGGACGCCCTTTGACTAATGCCAACAGCACGTGTAAGAAAGACGTAATTTTTATTTCGATAACCGGTATTAATACTGTTTGTATTCAATTTAAGGTAACCATTAAAAATAAAAATAAAAAATAACGAAAAAATACCTGTATTCGGTCAGTGGTTTTATTTATCTGCAAAGACCTTCAATTTAGGTATCAACTTCCTCTAGCAATACCTAAAAGCATTTATAAACATCAGATTCATGTTATCAAAGCAAGTAACTCAAACTAGTAGGGGTGGTATTTAAAAATGATTAAAGAAAAGGGTGCATCTGTCACCGCAATGTTGAACAAATAGATAGGGTTCGAAGTCATTCATCATGGTGGGTACAAAATGTCAACAAATGTCTTGGGACAAGAGTTCATTATTTTTCTTATACAATGTGGAGACGACAATACAACAATAAATGAAAACACTGGCAATATTAATACATAGAAGTGTTTAGGAACTATCAGATAAATCCTAACATTGAAATTAAAAAAGTGATTTTTTCTAACAAACTAAATAGTAGTGATGCGCCGACTATGGGTTTTGCCAATCTTTGACTAGCGATAGTAACTAAACTATTGGAGATCTTTGATTAAATTTTCGTATGCAGACTGGGAACATGATTAGATATAGGTACGCAGTTTAATTTATTGTTGTATTGTCGTCTCCACCTTGTATATAGCATCATAATTTATTCAATAAAGATAGGTACGCATACGATATAACAGATTTTAATAAATCTAAGTCGTTGTACAGTATTTTTTTTTACAAAACATAATACAAAATAGAACACGTGTAATTTACAAAATAAGAAACAAAGTAAAAGATAACAAATCAAACAATAGAAAAGTACAACTTATTTGCAATTATGTACAACATAATTGCATTTTACAGACACAATGAAATCTAATCATTTATTTTAATCCTCCCACGTAAATTGACGTAAATATATTGTACTAACGTTAGTACAATAATACCTTAATGCCCACGTATGATGAAATCGCCAACGATATTTAAATACCAAATAAACTTCCGCCACAGAATTAAAATACCATAACATATTTTTCATATTAAATGTTCCAGATGTCATTAACAACTAAAAATTCATTATTTCACCATTAAATTTATTTATACGTAGTGTCGCCATCGCTATAACGGGATACGGAAATTCCCACTTTAGACCATCGTATATCATAATTTGAATATCAAAATAAAACTATGGGAAGAAAATCCGGTTACAATAAACCCTTTGATGGTCACTATACTAATTATAACAAATAACCTACCCTAGAATATAAACAGATTATTTCGGCGTCTATAAAATTACGTCAGGTTCCGTAGTAATTTTTTATGCTCTGATAGATTTACTTGTAATAAGACTTGTTTCAAGATTGAATCAAAAATCTTCGGGGAAATCTCCGTCAAGATTTACATACTTAGGTACTCACCTATTTTTTTCAGTGTTTTTCATAGTCCTGTTAAAGTTCAAATTTTAAAGCACTGTTCGAGATAAAAAGAAACTGGTACTTATTCATAATAATTTGCTTTGAAAAATCTGATTTTTATTCAAACTAACAGCGCCTGTGGTTTCACCAGCATAAGACTTGATCCATTGGGAATATCGGGATAAAAAGTATCCTGTGTGCTAATCCAGGTTCTATACTATCTGTGTGCCAAATTCCATCCAAATCCGTTCGGCCGTTTTTACGTGGTTGAGTAACAATCATAATTATTTATGTACAAACTATGTCATGTATCATATTATTACATACCTAGTACGATTTAGATTTGGAAAAATCATTACTCTCTCTTTTGGTTTTGTCCGAGTCGGTTAAAAAAGTAACACATTCACCCTGCCAGTTCCCTGTAGAAAATCATACATCACAAATGTTCAATCTTCAAGCCTACCGATTATTGGAATAAGCCACAACAATATTCAAATAATTCTTTTATTTTGTCAAGGAACCCTAAAAATCACAAAATCTATTCTAGCATAAAATTTTAAAGTCCCAATAAATGAGTGTGCCAGTATTTATTAGTATTATAATACGTTTAGACATTAACTGTGTTATTAAGCTATTTTTAACTAGCAAGAAAACCATTTTTATCTGAGCTCCCGACTTTCCTAGTAACCATAGACCGAACGATCTTTGTACACTGGCCGACCAGTTTAAACGAGGTCTAGAGGACTTAAGGTAATGTTTATAGTCACAGGTCAAAGTATATTGGTTCTCCAGCAAATTGGTTCCAAGTAATGTTTAGTTTCGACTCATTAACGACTTTGAAATGATTGATGAATGTGAAGAAGGGTTGTCTGGGGTGTTCTGATTCTTATTTTAGAATTTCGTTTTGGTTCAGTTAAGTTTGCTTGCAATTCTGTACGAAATGTATATAATATTTCTTATAACTAAACTTGTATTAAGGGCCTATAAGACCTCAAATAGCTTAGCAAGATCCGCCGTCATATCGAAACTACTGCAGCATTAATTTTGAAATAAATATTGTTAAAGTAGAGTACTATGTTAGCCGAAAACACGATTTTATCGATTAAATCCAAAGTTACCTCGAAACCAAACAATAAACCGCTGCTATTAAAAAAATTACTTCAATTACAACAACAACTATATTTTTGAGCAGCGACTATGTTTTTTTTTTTTTTTAAATTACCTACCATTAATTTCGCCATAAAAAGCAATTACCGAAACTATTTCTGTTTTGAAGCCGCCTCCGTCTCGCTCGCATACAGTCCGCGAGGAGAATAGTGCGAGCAAGATAAAAACGTGAGGTTGTGTGGGCTCTTAACATTTGCACAATGACAATTTGTGTAAACACGGTCTTTAGCTGCATCCCGTTAGACTAGAAGCCGACCCCAACATAGTTGGGAAAAGGCTCGGCAGATGATGTGGTACGGCGGTACTTGGATGACCGTAGAGTAAACGCAAAATAGAAAGAAATGTTATAGGTGCGTGAGCATTACTCCGAACATCGTGTTGAGTATTTGCAGGAACGTTCTCTAGCGTTAGAGCATTTTCCCGAACATTTTCATATCGGAAATGCTCGGAAAAATGTTTTTGTGTATACCTTTGAGGCTCCTACAAACAGGCGGGACGCGACTTTAATAATGCAATTTCTAATAAAACTTCACGGTAGAACAATTACCGGTGTCGGTTGGCGCGACAAGTCGCGCCAGTATGCACGAACTCTTAAACTTTTAACAACAATGACCACTAACTAGAAAATTCGGTAAGGGCGAAACTATCTAACCGTCACCTATACAAACTAATAGACCTCGTAGTTTTATGACATGCAACGTAACATGAAATGTTACACAAATGAACCGTCCAAACTTATGCAATGCAACATAAAATGTAACACAAATGAGCTGTTCAAACTTATGCAATGCAAAACGAATTGTAACACAATAACTATGCGAATTTGTTTCAATTTCAAGTTACATTTCACCAATCTGTACCGGGGATTTGATTTGTACCTACAGAAATTACGAGGTCTACTGTATTATACAGGGTTATTGGTAAAACACCAACAACCTCTTAAGGGGTCATTATACTCATCATTATGAACAACTTTCACAATGGGAACAAAGCTGATATCGCAAAAAAAAAATCTGCTGCCCATACATTTATGTTCGCATAAACTAGTAAAAATGTTGGGAACAGCTGATTTTGTTTTCGCGATTTCAGGTTTGGTCCCATAGTAAAAGTTGTTCTTAATGATGAGTATAATGACCCCTTAAGAGGTTGTTGGTGTTTTACCAATAACCCTGTATATACTATGCTCATAATTATTATTTAGTAACACTGTCATTGAAATTATAAAGAAGGTACTTTTATACAAAACATATTATGTTATTGTTTTCATATTCTTTGATCACTCTTCGTCTAAAAAACATTGTATTCTGATATTGCTAACTTTTCAGCCTAAACAAATGCGTGTGACGATCTCTTAAACAGTTTAATTTTACGCAACGTTTGAGGGGAAAACAATAAAAAGGGGATCATTACCAAATATTATCATATAAATTGAATATGTCCCGTTCACAGAAAAAAGTGTGGAGAAACCTAGCTAAAAAAAATATTTATTTTTTTGTGATCGAAAAAGAATGTGGGTACTGTAAAGTTTAACTGTGTTTGTAAGTGAAACAAACTAGAGAACCAGACTTTCTTGCTGTAAAGAACTTTCGCAACAACGTACTTCGCGATAGTAAACTTTCGCTGTAACGTACATCGCGGTAATGAACTTTCGCAACAACGAACTTCGCCATAGTATACTTTCGCTATAACGTACATCGCGGTAATGAACTTTCGCTATAACGAACTTCGCGATAGTAAACTTTCGCTGTAACGTACATCGCGGTAATGAACTTCGCAGTTATGATTTACACCCGTATTTTCCACTTGAATTTTAGTATTAACGCTAATAAAATCACTTTTGTTAAAAGAATTAAGTTTGCAGGGCTGGGCAAAGGTCTTTCAAATCTTAAATGCTGTATAAGTTAGTAAGTTTAAAAAGAACAAAGAATAATTGTTATTCTTTGTTAAGTTTAAAAAGAACAAAGAATAAATTGTTATTCTTTGTTCTTTTTTAACTAAGGAAAAATATAAACTGTGTGACTACTCCACTGCCTGCCTCTTATTCCCGACTGCGCACGTTATGATTTATGTGTGTGTGACGCATTGAGACGAGTCGTTTATTATTGTTTACCTTACAGCTTTTGACAGTAGGCCGGTATCATGTCACATTCATTATTTGGCTAACATGAACAATTCTCCCGTGTCATTTAGTATTACACAATCAAGATTTTAAGACAGGACTTTTTTTATCTTCATATATTGTCCCACTGTTGGGCATACATCCCCATATAGTCTTCCATACCTGTGTACGTGCTTATTCGATTTTTGCTATTAAAAATAAACTATTTCCCTCTGTGTCTACTCCATGCCTCCCCCTGTTATACCCAACCGCGCACGTTATGATTTGTGTGTGTGACGTTCCATGTGATTTCAGTGGCGCGTCACATTTAGACGAGCCGTTTATTATTGTTTACCTTTCTATCTTTGACGGCACCAGGGTATTTTTAATAACAGGAGAAGGGTTGGTATATTATGTGTCTTTATACCGAGTGGGTAGGCACAGATGGTAGGTAATTAGAATTGAGATACGTGGATTGTTTTTTTTATTAAGTTGGTACTGTTTCTTTCAGAAATGGCTATTGTTCTTTTTTGTGTTTATTTATTGATCTATCTCACTAATACTATAAAGATAAAATATATGTGTTTTTTTTGTAATTACTTAATAAATTCAAAAACTACTGGACTGATTTTAAAAATAATATCAACAGTAGAATGCTTTTTATTATCACTGAGTATCATAGGCTATCGTTTATAAATATATCATGCGGGCGAAGCTGTTGGCGAAAGCTAGTGTTATATAAAATACAGACATAGAACCTATTTATGTTACCTGCGTTGCGGAGTTTAGAGACAGAAACGGGCTGTGGCGCATCTACGCATCACACTAACGTAACGCAAAATCGTGCATCGCGCAAGCAGAGTTACCACGCGACGAATATATATACACCTTTCTAACATGAATTGTCGGGCAGTTACCCACCAGACAGGAGACCCCTTTGGTCGGAGGATCCTTTCTTTTCATAGAGGATGAGTAAACTTTACACCATACCTCTATAGGACCACGGTTTAAGAGTATCTAAATCAAGTTTTTGGCCAAACTGCTAAGGATAGGTACTAAACTAGCCTCTAGCCAGTTCCTACGTCCTACTCTGGATATAGTACAGTCAGTCTCGCTACGAACTACATAATAAAAAGGACCAAAAAAGAAAAGAAAACAGCCTTCGTTAACATCTTTTAATATTTTACATCATGGCAACAAATACACCTAGAACGAACAGCATGGAGCTGAACATCGCCCTTTCTCCGGAACTGGTAAGCTCTATACTGTAGTACCCCAGTCCTCGGGTCACCTTCTCCATTTCCACCAGACCAGCCATTATCTCCCGGTTGTTCGGTATGATGAGTTCTGAAGGCAGGAGGAAGCCATGTTCTCCAACGTCTCGAAGCTCGAAGAGGTAGACAATGGGAACCTCTGCGACTCCTTTTACCCAGTCGAAACTTGAGCCGCTTACTTCATCTGAAAATTGTTATGAAATTAATGTCAAAAGTACTTAGCTAAACTTGGCTTAGCATGGCCTTGGCCTGGCCGGGCCTTGGCCCTGGCCTAGCCATGGCCTGGCCTTTAGCATGTATAGAAATGTGTCAATAGCTGGTAACATTCAAACATTCATTAATTAATTACTACGGTTTTATTATTCTCCTAGAACTTTCGTGAAATAATCAACAATAATAACAGGTATGCTGGAAGAGATTTCGTTTGAAATAAGCATTGCCTTTGTACGTATTTTTCTGTTCCTTTCTTCTGTGCTGTTTGTATGTGTAGGATGCTTATATGGGTAAATAAATAAATAAATAGTTGAAAGTTATTTTCATGTTTTTTGTTTGACAATGTTATATTCTACTAAAATCTGGACGACAAAGTTTTAAAGATATTTGAATTATCATTATATTATTTATTTTGGTATCGCAATACTTCTGAAAATGTTGATTTATTTGATTGTCTTTATCTGATTTCTAGACATGAATGGTAAAATCTGGAAAGAAACGGCACTTAATTAAATAGTGCCGTTCATTAAAAAGTGGCAATCGATCCTTCTCGATTACACTTGATTCGATCAGCGTGATAACAGTGATCTGTGTGACAGTGACCTGATCGATCGAAGGCTAAGATATGCTTGCCGCGCTCGGGGGAGGCTGGACCGCTCCAACGCGAATGTATACGTACATCCGCGGTGGGGCGACCCGGACTGCCAGGCACTTCTTCTCGTGCAACCGAGCGGGTGGGCAGGTTGCGGATAGCCCAACTCCGGCTGCGGGACCGACCAGGAACGGCTAAACGAAGTCGTTGGTGGGCGGTCCTGCATCCGGAGCATCTTCAGAGATCCCGGACAAGAGAAGTTCCCGAAAACCAAATCCCAGGTCTAGGGTAACCCTTACACCCCTTCCTATGTTCCCCCAAAATCCAACCAAGCCTCCCCTACACATCCTCTCATATCCCGTCGTTCCCCTAAACCCCTAGGCCAACTCCCAGACCTAGGGTGACCCCCCATACCCCCCCCCTTTTTCCAACGTATACCTTCCCTCCCAATCCCATCATCCCATCTGTCCCAGAGGAAGGGTAACCTCGGTTCCAAAAAAGCCCACCCCCCACGTCAATGAATATGCAGAGAGACAAATTACCTACCCAGGTGGGTCCCGGCCAAGCCGGGGAATCCCACACCGCTACGGCGGTCAGCCCCCATCGTAATATGGGGGGGGCATCAATCTGCTCAATGGCAAACCTAATGCCGCGCTTCCTAGCGCCACAGGCTGCTCCAACAGCGCCCACAACCACTACGACCTCAACCACGGCCGCGACTAACGCGCCATCAAACCCGACTACTACGGCTGCGACTAACGCGCCTCTTCCTGATAAGACCCCGGCTGCGACTCACGCGCCAAAAATGACCCTGACTACGCCTCCTGCGATCCTCTGGCAACAGAGCATTGTGCGGAATAGCGTAACTTACCCTGACACAGACCAAGACCAGCTTAGACAGACTGTGACGGGGAAAGATGACGAACCTGACAGCTCTAAAACTCCTCCGGATGCCGATGGTGAAGTACGCCTACCTTCCAAGCGCGGAAAAGCCCAGGACCGGAGGAGAAAAGTAAGCGACCGTAAGCGCAATGTCTGCGAGGGCACTAGTCAGCGCGACGCGCGAACGGACGCCGAAAGAGAGGTGCGCGACCGGCCCCCAGTTCGCGAAGGGGAAACCCAGCGCGAGGAGGGGCCGGAAGCATGCGACCGGCCGCAACAGTGCGTGGGGGAAACCCAGCGTGCGAAGCGGCTGGACGCAGAACCGCACGTGCAGGGGCCAGTCTGCGAAGGGGCAACCCAGCGCGAAGGGCCCCCGCACGTGAAAGAGCCCGCCAGGACCGACAACCGACCCCAGAACACAGACCGACCCAACGACCGACCTCGACCTAAGCGTAGGGGCAAGCGGGGTGGAGTCTCGCTCCGAGCGCCGCCGGCAAAACCCCAGCCGGGCACCTCCAAGCCGCAGCCTGGGCCGAGTGGCACAGGGCCGGCAAAGAGGGAGCGCCCTGACGACACGGCTTCACCGGGCACGCTCCAGGGGGACGCAAAAAGAGTGAGGGTCCACTCCGCCCAAGGGGAACAGAGGACCTACGCGCGAGCTGCGCAGGACATCCCCGCGCGGCTGGCCGTAGCAATCTGTCTCCCCCCTCCCTCCCGAGATCTGACCAAAGAGGAGACAAAACAGATTGTGACCGAACTTGAGACCCTGGTCATGGACACGGACTCGACGGCGCCACTCCCGGCCTTCCGCGGATACCCACGGGTTGCGGAAGGCACCGTTCGGATGTGGTGCGAAGACGAGTACGCCCTGACCTGGCTGACTCAGAACGTACCGAAGATCAAACTCCCCGACACTGACCAGACACTGACTGTACTAAAACAGTCCGACGTGCCCACCCGTGTCCGAGTCTCGCTATTTGTCCCTCGCTACAGAGGCGACATAGCGAAGCTCCAAAGTATTCTGATTCGTCAGAATACTTGGTATGACATCGCGAGGTGGTCACTCTACAGGGCGACTACCGTCGGTGGCGACAACCATGGGACTTATTTGACCCTGGGTGTGCCACCGGAGGAAGCCGTAAAGGTCCGGGAACGGGAGCGACGTATATCGTACATGCTCGGGTCGATATACGTTCGCTTCTGGCCCACGACCCAACCCGCCGACAGCCAGACCGACACCGACACAAAGACCACGCAACCGACGCTGGCACCGACGACCGACACCGACATAGACCAGCTCGAGGAGGTCATGGCCCGAGCGGCAATGGCTGACGACGACATACCACCGCCTGAATCACCCGGCTGGAGTGAGCGCCTGCTCGCCTCGTCGCCGGGCGAACACCATGACGCACGATACAGGGAGGAGGCGACGGAGGGACTGTCCGATGGATCCCTCTCCGATTAACTCCTCTCCATCGACGTCAACACCCCTCAACATCATCCAGACCAACCTCCAGCACAGCCAGACTGCCACGGCTAGCTTACGCAGGGCACTGGAGGTTAAACCCCGAACAATAGCACTGATCCAAGAGCCGTGGATCAGAAACAATAGAATATGCGGACTCAGTAACATCGGAGGTAAGATTATCCTCGACACACGCAACGCAGATAAGCCAAGAACCTGCGTCTATATACCCACAGAAATTCCCATCACACCACTCACACAATTCTGTTCCAGAGATCTGACAGCCGTCAGGCTCCATACTGAAGGTAGCGTTCCAGATGTTGTACTAGCCTCGGTATACATGCCAGGCGAGGACGGGGACTGTCCGCCGAAAGAGATGTCCGACCTGGTGCAACACTGTGAGCGCGCCAAGCTGGAACTGATCATCAGCACTGACTCAAACGCCCACCACCCGCTCTGGGGCAGCGACGCACCGAACTCCAGAGGAGAGGTACTATCCACCTATTTATTTTCCACTAACCTTAACATTGTAAACCGCGGTTCGGAACCCACTTGGGTCACCGTCCGAGGGCAGACAATAATAGACCTAACACTTGCTACAGAAAACGCGACAAAACTTATTACCAACTGGCATGTATCGGACGAGCCTTCCTGCTCGGACCACAGAAGGATACGTTTTACGCTTATTACCAACACTAAGAAACCTGTACCGAGGCGCAACCCGAGGCGCACTGACGTCCCTGGGTACAAACGCCTTCTGGCTGCCCTATTAGCCAGACACCTCGCACAGGTAACTATAAGGGACCAAGCGCAACTTGACTACACTGTAACAAAACTATCAGAATACCTAACCGAAGCTTACCACGCATGCTGTAAACTAAGGGCGCCGCGTAACAGTAACGAGAGAAATCCGTGGTGGAACGCCGAACTTAATAAACTCAGGAATGCGCTACGTAAGCAATTTAACAGAGCCAAGAATACTAGACTCCCAGAGCACTGGGAGACTTATAAGCAGACCCAATATTTATACAAAAAGGAGATCAGAACCGCCAGAAGGTCGGCGTGGCGGAAATTCTGTGAATCTATCGAGACAAACAACGAAGCCGCAAGGGTAAGGAAGATCCTATCAGCCGATCAGGACCGAACTCTTGGCGCGCTGAAAAAACCCGACAATTCATACACACAAACTGACTATGAAACCAGTAAAGTCCTTCTTGAAACCCACTTCCCGGACTGTAAAATCCTGGAGGACAGGGCGTGGGAGGCGGAACCAGAATGGACCCCAACGGATCAAGACTGGTCCAGAGCCCACAACATAGTAACGGAAGACCGAGTAAAGTGGGCTATTAACACCTTTCAGCCATACAAGTCGGCCGGGCTGGATGGCATTTTTCCAGGCCTGCTGCAGTGGGGGGTAGAACACCTAACGGCACGGCTGGTCGAGATCTACCGTGCCTGTATAGCACTCAGGTACATACCTCCCGCGTGGCGTGAGGTGAAAGTCATTTTCATACCCAAACCCGGAAAACCAGACTACACGCAACCCAAGGCCTACAGGCCCATAAGCCTAACATCTTTTCTACTGAAGACCCTCGAAAGACTCTGCGATAGGCACATCAGAGATGGGCCCCTCAGAGCAAGACCTCTACATAGACAACAGCACGCGTACTCCACAGGCAAGTCAACAGAATCCGCGCTGCACAGCGTGGTCTCTAAAATTGAATGCGCAGTGGATCACAAATGCTCAGCACTAGCCGCCTTCATCGACATCGAAGGCGCCTTCGATAAAACCACGTTCAACAGCATAGACTTAGCTCTCAGCAGACACAGCATAGATCCGACCCTGAGCGGCTGGATCACCAATATGCTCAAACTGAGAGCTGTACAAGTGACCGTAAATAACACCACGAGAGCCATAGTTGCAAAGGGATGCCCACAAGGGGGCGTTCTCTCGCCGCTTCTATGGAACCTGGTAGTAGACACCCTCATCAAAGCACTTAACGACAAAGGTTATTTCACTGTAGGCTACGCCGACGACATAACCATAATAATAAATGGAACCCACGAAAACACCTTATGTAACCTCATGCGCCAAGCCCTGAAGATAGTAGAGGAATGGTGCAACAAGCACCAACTCTCAGTGAACCCCACAAAAACCGAACTGGTTCTCTTCACGAAAAAGCGGAAATTGGCAACCTTACAACTACCACGTTTCTTCGGAACAACTCTGAGCCTATCAACTGAAGCCAAATACCTGGGCGTATTTCTGGACAAACAGCTGAACTGGGCAAAGCACACCAACTATATCACTACAAAAGCCAGTATATCCCTGTGGCAATGTAAACGACTGCTTGGCAGGAACTGGGGAATCAGCCCCAAGGTCACCTACTGGCTATATACCACGGTCATCCGACCAATCATAACATACGGCTCACTGGTCTGGTGGCCCAGGACAGACCTGAGCACAGCCCAAAAAGAGTTAGAGAAGCTGCAACGATTTGCATGCGTTGCAATCACTAGCAGTATGAGAACCGCACCCACTGCCGCCCTACAAGCAATGCTTGGACTGCCACCCCTGCACCTCATTGTGCGGGAGGAGGCAGCCCTGGCTGCCTTCAGACTAGACCTATCAGGGACTCTAAGCAAGGACTCCAGAGTTAAGCATACTCGTATAAAGGAGGATGCTATCAAGCGACAGCCAATGATGGCAGCACCTTGTGACAAAGCCCCGAAGACACACCACTTCCAAAGACACTACAGCATAAAACTGACAGAAGAACAGTGTGACTACTCAGGACCAAAAGAACTGAGAGTATACACCGATGGATCGAAGACCGACTCTGGCACCGGAGTCGGAATTTTCTCACATGACCTCAATATGAATATATCCAGACCGCTAAGCATGCTCAACACCGTCTACCAGGCGGAGTGTGTGGGCATCATACAAGCGGTCCATGCCATAGAAGCCCGGAGAGTTACGGACTTTCACATACGCATACTCTCCGATAGTGCCTCAGTCCTCCAATCCCTGGGAAAGAAATATATTACCTCTAAACTTATACTAGAATGTCACAATGCACTAGAACGCCTATCAGTGTCTAGTCGCAACAAGGTGACACTGCAATGGATAAAAGGACACAGCGGGTCGATGGGTAACGATGCGGCGGACGAACTGGCTCGGAGAGCATCCGGCACACCAGTCTGTGGGCCCGAGCCCATTGTACCCATCCCCTTCAACCAAATACGCAGGTGGCTACAGGAGGTCACCCATACACAAGCAGTGAACTGGTGGACCTCGGCACCGGGCTGCAGGCAAGCCAAGGAAGCTATGCCCACCCCGGATAGCAAGTTAACCAGGCGTCTTCTACGCCTGGACAGGGACGGCCTGCGCCTGGTGGCGGGGACCATCACAGGACACTGCTCACTAAATAAACACTTCCACACAATGGGCATAACGGACAGTCCTCTGTGCAGGGCGTGCATGGAGACTGAGGAAACCGTTGCGCACGTGCTCTTCGAATGCACGGGCGTCACCCAGATCAGAACAGAAACCCTTGGATCATCCTTATCTTACACAGACGTTCTTAACAGACCAGGAGCTTTAATTAACTTCTGGAGGGAGGTGGGCTGGTTGGAATAACCACCGCCGGCCGCCATGGCCCACGCACAATGGTCCACTTGAGGACTAAGTGCGGAAACCAAAACCCCCTAACATAGAACATAGAACATGCTTGCCGCGGTTCGTGGATGTGTCCATCCATAACATGTCTTGCCTCGGAAAGCATGCGTTTGTCATTCGTAGATCTTTGACAGTAATTACGGGCAGTCAGAAGCCCAAAAGTCTGACAACCGGTCTCACCAAGAGGTATCGTACCCAGTAACTGGGTTGTGTTGTCCATGTAACATACTGGTAATAGAATGTTAGGAGTTGTTACCCATAGTTGGGTTCCTAGCCTAGATGTTGATTGAGAGCGAGACAACGATTAAACGATCGTCTCTTGTATAAATCGCCATTTTGTTTGAACGGCGGTTGTTTTTGCTTTGTTAACCATTTCAAAAAAGGAGGAGATTATGCATTCGGTCAGGTTTTTTTTTGCTACGTATGGGAATTCAAAAAAACGTGTGATATAAACGCAACAGTAAGATTATAATGGCTTTAGTCATTGAAATTATATAAATGGCTCATGTTTCAAAATCCTCTCAAAAGAAAAAAAGAAAAGAAAAAACCGTAAAAAAATGAGGTAGGTAGGCAGGTACTTACACAAAATATCAGCTGACGTACCAACTTCGTAGTCTGTATCATATTCCGCTTTCAGCTTATCCATTCCTCTGATGGCAATCTCGTACTGATAAAATAACAAAACAATTAATTTGTTTACATAGATACAATGAGGATTTTTTCACTATGCAGAACGTATCAGAAATGTGTGATTTAAGAGTGTCATGCTCCATGGGACCAACATCGTAATCGCGTAAAAATATCAACCGTCCCATACATTTGTGTCCAGTATTGAATACAATAGACGTAGATATACAGGGTGTAAGGGACAGCCCTCCGCAAACATACAGGATCATTCAGCTGCATTCAGCTCCTTATTTTGAATCATTTTCCATCGGAAAAAATCTCAGTTTTTTTTTTGTCGTTTTTTCTGTTACAAAATTACATTATCTGTACGCACTTAATTTATGTAAATGAAACAGCTAAAATAAAGAAAAACAGCAATTGATGTTGAAATACTCTACGTGCGCTTCCGTTCGCTTCGTGCGTTTTGCCACGGTACGTAATTAAACAAATCAGGTTTATTGAATTCCCATAACGTTCCTGAAATATATTAATGTACCGGTCATCTTAGTATGATATACTGAATTCACCCCATCAGTCTGCGGAGGGCTGTCCCCTACACCCTGTATTTAGTAACCTATTCCGCTTAACTATTCCTAAAGAGTCATAAAAAACCCTGTAAGAAATAGACACGTGTTTCACCTCTCAACGAGGCATCAAACTTAAAGGTCACAGTCTCTTTTAAAGTCCAGACAAAATCTTGGTCATATAAATGCCATGTAGATTAGTGTCTGAAAAGGTCTTTTGAGGAAAGACTTACCATATCAGTATAGTTGGGAGCTTCCAGCACATCATAACCCGCCAAATGGCTGAAAGGAACCAACACCATTTGAGAATAGGAATGGAACGCGAAGTAATACACCATATTGCCTTGCTCCTTAATAGTCGTGACGTAATTGGCGATAGCTCGAGATTCGGGTTCCGAGAATTCTATATGTCCAGCAAATGTTTCAGCGCAAGGGTTTTGAGAAGCCCCAACCGCTGTAATAAAAAAAAGTGACAATTATTTTTATATGCAACACTGCATTATACTCAGAGCAGCTGCGCACTAAACAATGTCAATGCCATTAATTTTGATGATTAAAACACATTCATTGCGTGATTTACGACGAATTTTTTAAACATATGAATTAATGGATTATCAATATCCGTCGGATTGTGATTGAAAGAGTGTTGACGCAATTAAGGTGCAGAGGGCATAGATAAGTGGCAATCGCATTCAAAGTGTTTCGTATTTTCTACAACGACTTTCAACAGGATTGCTATAAGCTTTCGGGTAGCAAAGAAAAAAATTATAACTTTTGCCCGCGGCTTCACTCGCGTGGAGATCGATAATTATGCCACGCGAACGTACTACCGAGAAAAAAGTATCTTCTAGGCTATGAGGGACCTGTTTTCCTTATTTTATCCAAATCTGTTTAGCCGATAAGGAGTGAAAAGGTAATAGATAGCCTGACAGACAAACAGAGTAACTTTCGCATTTACATAATATGTCGTAGGGAGATTTAATAATTCGAATTTTCGCGAAATCACTAGGAATATTGCGAAAACACGGATAATTAGAAAATGGTGAAAAAAAAATCAATCTTAATAGAAAAAGATAGGGTTTTTGCAAAACATGAGTCGCTCTAGTAATATTGCGAAACAAAACGTTAGCTTAGTATGGATGGATGTATTAAAATGCTTGATAATATCCAGCTGATAAGCCAAATTTTAGTCTACAAGTACTTAATCTATGTAAATGTATTATTGCTTAATTGTGTCAATAAATGGGACGTAAGTAATCACATATTCATATCTGATAACAGCGAGCTTAACAGAATGTATAGAAAATAACGGCTCGTACACACTGGCGCGATATCACGGGCTTATAGATGTATGAAAGATAACGAGGCAAAACGAGTTTATAAAGAAGCGTTCTGTAGTTTCTGCCTACCCCCATGGGCAAAAGGCTTTTTTTTTTACCCCAACGGGGAAGCCCTTGGCTTGAATCTCACCTGATGGTAAGTGATCATTAGGCCGAAGGTGGAAGCGAGCTACACCCGGAATCCTCAACCACAGAGGAACTGGCTATCTTACCTCTGCCTGCAACTCTAGGTGTGAGTTTATGTATGTATATATTTAGTCTGTATTAAATAGATGTTATTTTCTTTTCTTTCTAAGTAAAAGTGATCATCGCGCGAGTATGCGTTCGGCATGCTCTTTTATAATGAATATAATATATGATATTATAGTCACGCGATCAATCAAGTCGCGTTTGTACGTCCAAAATTATACGAACGATCGCGTCGATCGCGTGGTCGCCCGATTGCTTGTGGTTAGGACGTGGGGTACCGATTAATGCTTCTGAAGAAATAAGAGCATACCATGGTTAAGAGGTATAAACTTTGTAGAAACTAAGGGGTTTATTTATAAACGTTGCTTAAAGTTAAGTGACGTTCAAAAGTCAAAAATGTATGGTTAAACAGTCGCTAATCATTACTTAACTTTAAGTATTTAGGTAGTAAGTATTCTAAAAAGTTATGACCTTTTTAATTTTTTTCATAACTCGTAGAGGTACTAGGTATGTAGGTAGGTAGGTAGGTGTAGGTAGGGTAGGCAGGTAGTTACGCCTTAGATAAGTACTTAGTGCTACCTGTGCGAAGCCGGGGCGAGCAGCTAGTATAAAATAAAATGAATTAAAAACAATACTCACACATCCAGACAAATCCAAAGTTTCTATTCAAGTCAATTCCGTTACTAATATCATCGCCCTGAGCGCAAGTTGTGTGATTCAATGTACTTCTATTTTTCCTCCACATTCTATTCTGCAATCAAACAGTAAAAATAACTCTTTAAACAAAACACCGGTGAAAATACATTTATGAAAAACCTTCGATTCTTATAAGATCTACTGACGGCTTAAGAGGGTGCATCCTAAAAGTTGGCAACGTCGTAAATAGCTGTCAAATATTTACCTGTTTCGATTAATTTGGAAATAATACTGTATGGAAATAAGAAATGTGGCTAACCAATTGACTAGAATATTAATAATGAATTGCAATTATAACATTGAATTTGATGTTGTACCCGTTTTAGGTGAAAAAAAGGCATTTGGAAAGTTACCAAATACTTTTTTTACATCTAAAACTAACTATTCGGTGTTACGATATTAATTATTGCATTTCATAATCAATATTCTAGTTCGTTAGTTAGCCACATTTTTTATTTCCATACAGAAATATTATCAAATTAATCAAAACAGCGAAATATTTGACATCTATTTGCGACGTTGCCAACTTTCAGAATAAACCCTCTTAATCCCAGGAGCTCCAAATAATTTTATACCCGGCGGCTCCAAATTAAAAAAGCAATATATAATAATTACTAAAATCCTTCCCATGAGCTCCAAAAATTTTAAAGTACAGATTAATCAAAAAAACAAAGCAATTATATATTTACAATAAAATTGATTTATGATTCAACAAACAAATTAACAGAGAAATGCGACAAGGAAGAACCTCCAGTCCGCCGGAATAAAATTTTTGGAGTTCCTAGGAATAAGCCCTACTGACAAGTGCAGTCTAACAAAAAACATTGTGTATAGGCAGCTAACTTGCAACTACTTCGAAAACAATGTTGTTAGTGTGTTCTTTCACTACGTACACAATAAAAAATAATATTGGCAATTTGGTGGAAAGATGAATATTTTTGTCTGTTTATCAAAATAGCTTGTTCGATTGTTCAATTGTTCTCAGAACCATATTGAGGTGCATTTGAACGGAATCAAATTTCGCGAAGTTTGAAAAAAACGATCACCAGATTTGATCATTAGGCAGTTAGATGGACATCTGGGTGCGAAGCTAAATGAAATTTTTGACAGACAATTGTTGCAAAACTGATATACAATGTGGAGACGATAATACAACAATAAATGAAAATTCTGGCAATAATAAATGCATAGGAGTATTTAGGAATTATCAAATTAATCCTAACATTGAAATTAAAAAAGTTTTTTTTCTAACAAACTAAATAGTAGTGGTGCGCCGACTATGGGTTTTGCCAATCTTTGACTAGATAATTATAGTGACTAAACTATTGGAGAACTTTGATTTAATTTTTGTATGCAGACTGGGAACGTCATTAGATAGACTTAGTATAATTTATTGTTGTATTGTCGTCTCCACATTGTATAGTCTACAGATGCTTTCTAGTTAAAAACTAACTTTTTTCTGGTTTAATAGCCTAATGCATTATGGCAGCCACAGCCATACACGATAGGATATACTTCCGCAAGTTTAGATTTGCACAAATCTGCGTGACACCGTATGACTCGGGTACTCATCCCACACATGTTAATGCTAGCTATCCGTTTTGTTGCACCTGCCATGTTTTGGTCTCTGCATCACCCTAAGGTTGACTACGTAGTAAAAAATGCTTCAGGCATTAAGTCCGCCTTTGTACAGCATTTTTTTACTTGTGCATAAAGTTTAAATAAATAAATAATGTATACTTGTGCAAGTTTGCGCAAGTATAACATAACGTGTGTGGCTGCATAATACTCACATTACTAAACGTGTATACGTAGCCATCAGGGTTGACAACTGGGAAGATATGCCACACAATATTTTCAGCCATCAATCTGACTTCAGGATCAGAACTAGTCAAGAAATCATTGATGATATAAGTCACCGTCGCGGGTGAAATCCATTCTCTGGCGTGAATACCACCCTCGATCATACCAATGACAGGATTGTTTTGCTTTTTAAAGTCAATTTTGATACCCCTGATCGGTCTGTTTTCGACTGACTGGCCAATTGTGACAAGGGTGACAACGTCAGGGTAATCTACGGCTAGTTGGTCGAGCCATGCGAAGATTTCATCTAAAGACTGGTAGAAAGTCCAGGCATAACTGCCACTTCGAATAAGAGGCCGCTTAAGTTGGGCATCAATTTTTCTGAAAGATTATGAACATATTTTTGTTATTTGAGCCTTTTGAAAATACTTTTCTACCAATAAGTAGGCAGCATAAATAAAGTTAAATGGCTTGAATTATATCCACAAGTCTTCATTCTTTATTAAAAAGAAAACAGTTACTTACTCCTGCACATCTTCAATGACAATTTTGGCTGGAATTTTCACACTTTCAAAATAATTCTCGAACTCCGCTTGTTTCCCTGGAGCCACCATAATCCTAACATCACTGTTAATAGCTACGATATCACTCCAAAAATCATATTGCTCTTGATTTCTCAAGTCCATAAGTATTTTTACTTCATTATCGGAGCCAGGTACTATTTTGTACACTTTATAGTCCTTATAGCTTACATATTCTGCATTAATTGCAGTTGCTACAGCTATTAGGAAAAATATTTCTTTGAATAACATTGCGTACAACTCCGTCGTACGTTCTGAATGAAATGAATTCCTTAAATAATATTAATCTTTGGTATCACAATTGATAGTGTCATTATCTTTTAGCTATGTATTTATTTCTTTGATAACATTTTTTATTATTTTATAGTAGTGTTTTGGAATTAGTCCAGACCAATAAATATTTTATGGGTAGACAAATAAATTATTGAATGATAAATTTATTGCAGACTTCATTTATTTAAGTACATTATTACATCGCTCTTTCTCTTATTTTAAGCCTTCTGTAAAAATTATTGACACGGGGTACAAAATAAATGGCCTTTGAAAACCTTAATTATACATATACTGCATTTATTTTAATATTAGACAAATAACGGATAACATCCTTTCGTTCTTTCGATATAAACTCCGTTATGTCACG
Source organism: Eupsilia transversa (assembly GCA_914767815.1). Taxonomy (NCBI): domain Eukaryota; kingdom Metazoa; phylum Arthropoda; class Insecta; order Lepidoptera; family Noctuidae; genus Eupsilia; species Eupsilia transversa. Next base: position 11,691,710 of record OU611891.1, read on the forward strand.
ATAAATACAAAGCAAAGTAATCTATTTACCATTACATTAAAAATATAATTCTAAAGCGTAGTCATTAGAATAATAATACACAATAACTGTCGTTATTTAGCCGTTATTTGTCTAATGCTAAAGCAAAAATGTACTATAGAAAAAATGATCACGTCTACGACATAAAAACCGTAATAAAACCATTAATAAACACAAGTTCAAAAGTGATAAACTTTTTAATAAGGTTAATAAATAATTTGAATTCATAATAATATGATATAATGTAGGATATCAATTGAGTATTATAATTATATTATTAGAGTGAATTTAGTTTATATAAAACAAAACTTACTTGGTAACGATGGTTGGATACTTGAAAACACATTATTTATACACTTTGCAAGTACCTACTAATACAATGCAATCAAAACACCAAGTAACACAATTGAGGTAGAAAAGAACACGCTATTAGCTCCTGAGGCTCCTAAATAGCCCAGTCTTCTGGTACTCTTGCCAATTTCAACTAGAGCATCCATGGTTTCCAAGCCAGTGGGGATGATCTGTCCAGCTGGTAGGAGAAACCCGAACTCTCCAAGGTCACGGAGTTCTAAAAGATATGTGATGGGGACACTGACTGCGTATTTGACCCAGTCGAAACTGGCACCGCTCATGGGATCTAGAAAAAAAAATTGATGTTAAAGCGAATTAAACTCTAAAGTACCAAAGGGCTCAGAAAATTTAGTGGAAAATTGGTAACGCTTTCGTATTTCTAAAAGGACTTTCAACAGGATGGACATAAATATACAGGGTGTAATTTTAATCACCGTTTTCCTCTTAAGGGGTCATTGTACTCATCATTATGAACAACTTTTACTATGGGACCAAACCTGAAATCGTGAAAATAAAATCAGCTGTTCCCTACATTTATGTTGGCATGACTCGTCAAAATGTAGGGAACATCTGATTTTATTTTTTATTTTTTTATTTTTACAATGACCCCTTAAGAAGAAAACGGTGATTAAAATTACACCCTGTATTATATATTTTTGTTTATATATTAAAATATGCATGTTTAGGTTAAGGTATTTTTCCATGGGACTGCGTCGCCTGAAATAAATGGTATTATTATTATAAATGCTTTTCGGTAGCTGTTTTAAGGTTAAGTTTTGTTATGACGTGTGTACTTATATTTATTTGTAACTTAAAATGTATCTTTTTTTTATCGTATGAATATTTATTATACACTGGATAAACTTATACTAATTTAACTAACAAACTATATACAAGTAGGTATATAAAAAATGGGAGGGGAAAGAATCATAGGGCATCGAAGAATTCGTCCGCGTCGCTTTGTATGTATATTAATTATTATTTTTTAATTAGAACATTGGTATATTTCTATATATCTTATTAAAATAAGTCGATCCAGTATTAATGTGAAATTAATTTCCGTGCCCTAAATAGGCAAAATATGGACTGTACATTAAACCACCAACTTTTACAACTGGTAACACCAGCTGTATTTTCTGAAAATAAATTATTGTTATTAATATTCTTAGTCAATCTAATACATTTTTGTATTTTCGATCATCGTTATCAGAATGTCACTTTATATAAGCCCTCAGGAGTGCCTAGAAAGCGAATTTTTCCAATCAGTTATCATTGGTTTCAGACATGGTAATTATCATTAATCGTCTAATCAATTTGTTTTATTTTATCAAAACATTTTTGCACACTCATATAAACAGACAAGAAGAAAGAAACTGAACGGCTATCTAATTGCGTAAAACGTTATCGTAAACGATTCCGATGAATTTGATTCATTTTGACAGTTCAACAACATGCATTGCGTTTGTTTTTGTATTTACGTTGTTGAGCAGATTTTTTTTCCAACTTATGAAGCAATGGATTAGCAATTTGTTTCAAACCGATACAAATTGTGATAGATCGTGTATTACGCAATTAGGGTGCTGAAAGTAATGCTTATTTCTAAAGAAATCTCTGCGATAGGAAAGTACCTAAAAAGATATGTAGATAACGTATGTAACAGTAGAAGAGAAAACAAACTACATACATTAAAAAAATATTCGCTTATTTAAATATAAACATACAATAAGAGAATATACTTACAAATATACTACTAAAATAAATAAACAACAACAACTTTTAATATTACATAATTATAATGTAATTTAAAATAATTATGCAACTACGACGAAGTGGAAAGATAGTGTTCTTTCAATCTTCTTTTAAATACTGCAACAGTTTGGCAGTTCTTAATGTCAGGCAGAAGTGAACTCCACAATCGAACCACGTGCACAATGAATAGAATATGGCTATTATCCCAATATTTGGGGTTCGGAGCAGTATCTTTTTCTTTCATTCATATATGCTACAATAGACGTAGATATATTTAGTAAACTATTCGCTGAGTTAGTTACTCAGCGTCCAGCGCTCGGCTCGTGTACGGGTTACCGACAAGTCAATCGTCATCCTGAGGATGCCTCGTTGAGAGGTGAAATACGTGTCGATTTCTTAAAGGGTTGTTTAAGACTCTTTAAGAATAGTAAAGCGGAATAGTTTACTAAATATATCTACGTCTATTGTATTTTATAATTGATTTCCGCGAAGTCATGCCTGAATCAATTAACTTTCATAATTATATGCTGTCATGTCAATTTTACCTTCCTTCCTTATCATATTCCACACAATTCATTTAAAATCATCATTACGTTTAAAATGTAAGGGAAGAGCGGAGCCTTCAACTACAAGCATTTTCTAAGCCTAAATGGAGACTCCTCGACATGTATTAGTAAGACAAAATGATAAGAAATAAACTTATTTTATTTTTATTTTATTTACTATTCATCCATCTTTTGTTCCGTCTGCCTCTTTATTCATAGTCATTCTTACATACTTTTCTTGGCTCGTGTTCTTGATTCATTAGATAAGATAAGGCTACTTACACATAACATTAGCTGATATGCCAACTCGGTAATGTGTTCCATATCGTTTTGCTAAGGCATCAGCACCTCTTACTGCTATTTCATACTAAAACAGAAATAAAGATTATTAGACATCATTGGTCGTATAATACCAGTATCCGCTAAATCCACACGCAATATGCTTTCAGTACAAGCAAATCAGTGTAATAAATCAAAGGAGTTGGCGGATTTTGGAACAATTTCGTAAGTTTGATGTTTAGGCGGGAACTGGCGGTTTTAGATACAATACGTCAATAAATGATAGACGAGGAAATATACTATCTAGGACCATACTGGCATACTTTTTTTTTTAAGTGGAACTTATTACGCTGCACTATGCACATTTTGACGGCACGGTTGGCGTAGTGGTTAAGCGATTGACTGCTGCGCTGCGTGTCGCGGGTTCGATTCCCGCACGGAACAAATATTTGTATGACCTACATGTAGTTGTTCCGGGTCTGGCTGTTTGTGTATGTCAGTTTAAATGTTTGTAAACGCACCCACGATACAGGAGAAATTCCTAGTGTGGGGCAACGTTTTTAACTATGAACCTAAAAGCGGTTCAATAAGAGCCACTTTACGAGCAAGTGCGTTGAAAAATATTATATTCAGATAAAGAAAAGGAACACTCACCATGTCAGCATAATTTCCAATTCCAGAAACCAGTACATTTTCATTATTTTCCAGATGACTATAAGGAATAATAATTAGCTGAGTGTAGGAATGGAAGGCGATGTAAAAGATGATTTGTCCCGTCTGATCGAGGGTCTGCACGTATTGGGCGATGGCTCTCGATTCGGGCTCTGAGAAAGCTACAGGACCAGCGTATGTGTTGACGCATGAGTCATTAGATGCTCCAATTGCTGAAAATGATTAATTATTAGTCAGTAGTGCTGCTTGCCTTAGCTCGTGGCTAAGTAATAACAGCCCCACGGGTCAATCCATCAGGTTAAGTTGCGCTTGCCGGGGGTGGTACCGACTGTCATTTATGGATCTTTGACAGTCGTTACGAGTCGTCAGAAGCCCGAAAGTCTGACAACCAGTCTTACCAAGGGGTATCGTATTACTCAGTTACTAGGTTGTGAAGGTCAGATAGGCAGTCGCTCCATGTAAAATACTGGTATTCAGGTGCATCTGGTTAGACTGGAAGCCGACCCCAACATGATTGGGAAAAGGCTAGGCAGAATGATAGTGCTGCTTGCCTTAATGTGGATTTACCAAGCTATCCTAACTATTTAAAATGCGAAGGTGAGTTTGTTTGTTTGTTTGTACCCATTTATTTTTAAAAGAGTAACCTTGGAGTTTCTTGCCGGCTCTTCTCCATAGGAAACGACCAATCGCATCCGTGCTAGGTGCACGGATGCGATTGGTCGTTGATGTTTGTTACTCTTTCACGCAAAAACGTCTGAACGGATTTGAATGAAATTTGGCACACATATAGTTTATAACCTGGATTAACACATAGGATACTTTTATCCCGATATTCCTACTGGATCATGACTTATGTGGGTGAAACCGCGGGGCGCTGCTAGTAATATATATAGTAGGAAGTAGGGTTGTACTTACTCATCCATTCAAAATCGAAGTTCCTATTGAGATCCACACCATGGCTCATATCATTGTCTGTTCCATCAGGACAAGTCTTGACACTTTCTGGACTACGGTTTTTTCTCCACATACGATCCTGTAAAAATAAATGATTTGATAAAATCAATCATAACATGTACAGTCAGCTGCAGAGAAATCTCACCCCCTAGCAATGTATTTTTTCATTGCTAGGGGGTGAGATTTCTCTGCAGCTGACCGTACCTGTAACAACCATATGGAACAACCTTGTGTACACGGTGCTCTTCATTGAATTTTATCGCCTTTAGATTCAATTACCTAAATAAGCCATAACACTTCAATTTCTTTATTAGTGTTTTTTGACTTTATTCAAAGACCTTATAATTATTGGAATCTACACATTATTATTTACCTAGCAACTGCAACCTGTATCAATTTCCATAACGTTCGCACGTTAACAATAGGTAGATAACTATTTCGCTTATAATCTCATTGTAATTCTGATTTGGAACTTATGTTGTTTTAATTCTCTAAATTACGATGCTTTTGGTGCACGGTAAAACTCCACGAAGTATACTGAATGAATGAAGACATACATTTATATATACAATACAAATACAAATAATAATACATATTACATGATACATACATACAAATAAATAAAATTTTAGTGACTATTTGTAATGTCAAACTAATAGCTTTTTTACTAAATGCATAAGAAAGTATATACGGTTCTTATAACAGATAACTACTTCTAAAAATTTTCAGTGTTTGTTCCGACTAATCTCCAAAACAGCTGGACAGATTTTGACATTACTTTGACTGGCAAATAGCTGATGTTACAAGGAGTAACTAAGGGTACTTTTATTTTAGAGATAAGGGCCAACGTAGGCAAAGCCGAGGGCAGCAGCTAGTAAATAATAATAACCAACTACATAAATATAATTATCACTACTAAAGATACTTACATGACTAAAAGTATAAGCATAACCATCTGGGTTGACCACAGGAAAGATATGCCATTCAAAATTTTCTGCCAAAGCTTTGATTTCAGTGTTATTACTGGTCAAGAACTCTTTGATAATCCAAGTGACAGTCGCTGCAGAAATCCACTCACGAGCATGGAGGGTACCTTCTAATACTCCATACAAAGGATTTTGTCTCTCTGGGTGATGATTGATAATGATTCCTTTGATATCTCTGTCTTCAACAGATTTGCCCATGACAACAGTACGCGCTACTAAAGGATGGTTTTCTTCTAATTCATCAAGCCAGTTGTAGATGGCTTCAAGATTATGGTATTCGGACCAGGAGTATGAGAGATAGGATTGGGAAGATCTTATGATTTCTGGTTTTAGTTGGTCGTCGATTGCTCTGAAAACAGAAGGACACACTGTCTTAGCTGGAGATAGATTGCATAAATATAAGTTGAAAATACGTCAGTTATTTGACTAATCGGGGCACCAGCGCCGCCTAGCGGCGCTCGACGGAGTCACAATCATTGGAGTAAGACGGCATAAACAATATGCTGTTAAAATAATAATATACTGTATAAGGATACTGAGATTTTTGTTGCTTGAATAACCCTCGCTTTCGTGGGGGTTAGTTACTCAATTCTGATTTATTTACAGATTTAGTGGATACACCTCAGAAAACAAGTTGTTCACAATGTTTATTAACTATAAGACCCTTATCAGCAGAAATTTAGACACCGTGATGGCGTTGTATGATTTCGATCGATTTGTATCGATCGAAATCATACAACGCCATCTAGTGATGAGTAAATAAACAAATTTTAGATGGCTTGACATTACGATCGCGGTTTTTTTCTGAAATGGGCTCTTTGCGGCTAAACATTGCTAAATGTTGATTATTGTCTTACAATATCAAAAATAAAAGCTTACTTGGGTACAACCATTTTAGTTCAGATCTTAATAATTTATTATGCCGTAGCCATTGATTTAAATAGTAAGTAATAATTATAAATCAATGGCCGTAGCGGTCCATTTTTACTTACCTTTGTATGTTGTTGATTATAACGGTTGATTGAATCTTCCCGGTTTCCAAGAATCGAACGAACTCTTGACGATTTTCTGGTGATACCATAACTTTGGCTTCTTGATTAGCGTTAAAACTATCATCCCAGAATTCTCCAAGATTCTTCACTTGTATTTCTTCTAATATTTTCACTTCACTGTCATCTTTAGGCAATATTTTATATAATGTGTAACCATCGTAACTTTTTTTAACGGCGGCATTAACAATAGTTAGTAATGTAAAAATAAATATAATATTTTTAGAATTCATTTTGAATATAATACGGCCATCAAGAGCGATTGACACAAATTGGATAATCATTTTATAGCATTGATTATAAACAAATTATCTGATAAGATTTAGATTATCTTACAAAATTATTATGATTCGATGACTGGCGTATATTTTAATTACACAATCTCAAGTTTTATTCATTATTTCATTCAGGCTACCTATCTTGAATGAATATAATTTATATTATATTATTATTTATATGAATATAAAAATAGTTTATGCAAAAACCATTCTTTGTACTCACATAATAATTATGAGTACAAGCACTTCACAAATTTATGTGTACGTGAATGGTTTTTGCATAAACTATTTTTCAGCAATTGAATCATTATGTAGGTAAGTCCAAGGCTGAGGCTATAGTAGGCAGCGATCTGCGATGTGACTGGAAGAGCGAATCGAGATAAATATGTTATGGCTACATTATAAGCGACAATTCGACGTATATTCGACGATAACGTGGCTACAGTACACATCATCCTTCGCGGTTTACTATACGCATAATGTAGCCACACGCATATTTAGTAGCACTATTGAACTAGTCGTGCAAGAGAAATTTTCGAATAAATTCGCTTCAATTTCGCTGATATGCTGATATACATACTGTATAGCCGATGCCGTGATTACAGTAATGTTGTTCCTATCGCATAAAGAAATCAAAGATCGCTCGTAATATTTGATGTACGGTGAAGCCATATACATGAGCATTCATTTATTTGTTTTAATCGCTCGTGTGTCGCAGGTCGCGTTGCGGCCTAATGTATCCTCAGCCTAACAGGCTGAGCTACTGGTTTCTGCTTATTTAAATAAATACCTTTCGTAGCTAATAAACGTCGCCTTCATTGAAATACATAGGAACCAGTCGTGTGGCGATGACATGTCATCTGCTGCTGCTGCCTGAAGACGGCTACTAAAACATGATTTATTTTGGAAGCATTCTATTTAATAAGCCAAACTCTAATAGAACGATGAAAATAAAAACTCCTTACAAAAGGAAGATGATCATTTTACCAACGCAGACGGGTACTATTCATAAAGGAATTTCGAATTAAATTTTATAAACTATGAAATCGTATAAACAAAATAAAGTACAAGATTGTTCGACAACAGTCCGGACTAAGTTTCGCAAAGTTATATTTACTTTTAGTTTGGTTCTTATAGCATTGTGTTAAGGATCTCTTTCGTTTGGCGTGGGTTGCAGTATTGTTAGCCACGGTTCTCCTTTACTTGGTGTAACTGTCTTTCTGTACAATTGCTTGTGGTACATCTGTAGTTGTTTGTAGGAACTTATGCACAATGAGAATTACTTTGGCATATTTATTATTTTGTTTATTTTATATTTCAGGAGTAATGTTATTCCTTTGCGGTTTGTGCGGAAAAATAGGTAGATTTTTAGTGGAATGTCGTCTAAAGCAAGTATTCGGTTAACTTAGGAAAATCATTTATGTTTAGAAATAGAAATTAGGTACTTAATTACTATTTCTTAATGAATAGGTAGTATTTTGTTATTTTGTTCTGGACAAGTGATGGTGATCGATTAAATAAAAAAAAATAAGTATATTTGGCCGTGAATGATCATCATCTCCTAGCCTTTTCCCAATTATGTTGGGAAAGGCTTCCAGTCTAACCGGATGCAGTTGAGTACCATTTTTTTACATGGAGAGACTGCCTTTCTGACCTCCACAACCCAGTGACTGGTGAATGATGATCGTTCTAGTTAAATGCATACATTATCATCATTAAAAAATGCGTCAGAATCCAAAATTCCATTAGTTCAGTGGAGAAAATATCAAAAGTAATATCTTTGTGGTTTGTTCATAAGGCTATCGCAGAACTTATGACAAAGTTGACTTTGTCAGAACCAAAAATATGCTCAAAAACAAAACACTGTTACAGAATTCCAATTTCCATTGTATAAAGCGCCTTACGCACTTGCCGTAGCTCGCTCCCTGGGTGGGTCACAGCGGCACTATTATATTTATCGCCGCGTACAGCCGTGTCGTCGGTCCACGCATAAATCAGCGCACGTACGATGTCGATGTGACGTGTCGTCGATCGCGAATCGTAGCGACTAACTTGCAATGGGAACGGTCTTTTACATTTACTATTTAGCATTTAGCTTTTGTAATATCGTAAATTACTCATATGTCATTCGTTTATTGCTTATTTGAAAGGTATATACAGGATGGATTTTTGAGATGGGGCAGCAAGGGCAGCTACCTTAATCGTTGTAGCTACAGGAAAATGGTCTTAGGAGACTGTCCTTAACTTTTTGAGAAATTTTGATCTGCATTCACAGAATTTGAAAAAAATGTACAGTCAGCAAGAAAACGGGCAGTTTTCAAAAAAACTTTTTTTGATGCCAATCGATCCGGTTTCTTATAAGGATCAAAAGCCTCTATGGGACGAACTGAGTATTGAGTACTAGCAAAGTCAGAAATCGCAAAAAACCTTTTCCCATACATTTTGTAGGCGTACGGCATACGTTTCGAGTTTACTATAATGTGTCTCAATTATAATGCCACCAATTTTTTTATTAATTTTTCTTTAATTTAACTCTTTCTTCCAGCAACAATTTTTATCTTTTACAGAATGAGAAATCTACTTGATGGAAGAAAAAAAATTCAAATACTAGAAATTTGCTTTTCACATGCTATGTTCACTAATCCCCTCTGGGTTATTAATATTGTGACCATGATGAAGAGTGTGAACATGATGAAGAATGTTACTTAATATAATTATATTATTGTTAATTTGATTGTTTTGTTATTTAATTGTACTGAGCTCTCGAATGGATTGGGTTACGTAGTACTTAGAACTGTTATTCGGCGTGGGGTACGCGCACCTCGAATATTCTACCCAATATCTACTTTTTGAAACCTATAACTCACAATTCATTGATTTTGATATTTCTATATACTTAATCTAAATTTAAAAGAATGGTTTCACAATCTCTTGCAAGTCGCCTATATGAGTGATGCTCTTTTCATCTGCTTCCTTCGATTCGTCTGTATATAGTGTTTTTCTTCTAAATAATATGTTCTTTTTTCCTAAGTTCGGTTTCATACTTCGATGTCATTGTCACTTCGTGGACAATAGTGAGGATTATAAGTTTTTTCGACTAATGTAACAACTTTTTGTAATGCTGTAATGTATAACTGGTTTTTGTCCCAAATAAATAACATGAAATAAAATATTATAAACCTATGTTATACAGTGCAATAATCAGATTTGCTTCTTCATTGACCTCTATTACCAAATTGAATCTACAATCATAAATCTAATAACAGAACTCAGTGGGTCAGCAAATTGAATTCAAGTAGGCACCTGATTCCGATCGTGTTAATTACATGGTCTATTAGTTTTGCTACGATATCCATATCTACTTACTTATATCTGTGTTATGAATAGACATGGGCAGAACCACTGCTGGTCATAGTCCTCTCCGAAGCATCGCCATTTCGACCACTTCTGTGCTTCCCGCATCCTGCGGATTCCTGTAGCCTTCACAAGATCATCAGGTTGGGCTAATGGCTTACTTGTAGCAAATTATTGATATAAAACAGACTGACTGTTTGTTCCAGCTAATCTCCAAAACGGCTGGACCGATTTTGTGGCAAATAGCTGATGTAAGGAGTAAGTAAGGTTAGTTTGTTTTAGAAAAAGAATCAAGGTCAATGTCCTTCTTTTTTTGTTCAAGTAGGATTGCTTCTTAAAAATTTGGATCCCATTCCACTCTATTTCTACCAAAACCAACTTAAAATACAATAATTTTCAATACCTCTCCCGTCCTACATTTATGATTCTCCCTTATAGGGCTGGGCAGGAACAAAATAATTTACGACCAGCCCAGTACCGCTTAATCAGTGTTTGGTTCATTGTTAACTCACTCAGCACGGAATAATGGCGCTATTGTCTCTTGGTATCGCGATAAGTTTGTGGTTTAAGTTATAAACTGCCGTTTCTATTAGGACACATAATTCCTCAAGACTTTCTTTCATCATGCATGGCTTCTCATCATCAGCCTTTTCCCAACTATGTCAGGGTCTGTTTCTCGTTTATCCGGATTATTATTTTACATGGAGCGACTGCCTATCTGCCCTCCACAACCCAGCAACTGGGTAATACGATACGCTCGGGTAATGAAAATTGTAACTTCGGTGTTTTATGTTTGAAATTTTTGTTTTTTTCCAGCAACTTCCGAAATAAAAGTTATTTTTCACTTTATAGTATTTTTTTGGAAGTCGGTTGGTTTTTTTTATAGCAAGTATTTATTTTTCACTTTTTAGTTATCTACAGGCGTGACTTGGGGGAAACCCATGATACAAAACAATAGACGTAGATCGTATATATATTTAGTATATTATTCCGCTTAGCTATTCCTGAAGTGTAATAAAAAACCCTGTAAGAAATCGACACGTGTTTCATCTCTCAACGAGGCATCCTCAGGATGACGATTGACTTGTCGCGAACCCGAACACGACGTGTTGCCACGCCGAGCACTGGACGCAGAGTGAGCCACACCGCCCGACACTCAACCGAAAACCATCACAATCCTCTTGGAACAAATGAAGGTCAAAATAGCAAGACAAAAAACAAATGACGGCGGAGAGAGGTCATTACGGCATAAGAGAGCGTCATTCCATGTGCCGTCACGGCATATGAGTCCGTTTTACTCCCAAGGCGCGCCTATATATATTTCACATCAAAAATCCGCTGAATCTTGTACATTCTGCACCACAAGTTCCTCTATCAGAGTTCCCTGTATCGAGCTTGTTCGAGTCGCATACGCTGCTCTCAAATTGATTTTATACTGATAATGCAGCAGTGTCCGATTCGATACTGTCGATATGTATAAGGCTTAATTAATTTGTTGAGAAAATATTAGCGTCCTTTCTTTATACTGTTATCACTATTTATTTCAGCTTTCGAATATGGAGCTGTATTTGGTATCGGTAACAATGAAATTTAGAGTTTAATCGATTCCTGGCGATTTATTATGGATCGATTTATTGAAAAATCTATAGATTTCTGGCAAATTTGAGTACTAGGAGGCGTCTTTTTGGAAAGTGTTATAATAATCTACTTAAACATAATTTCTTAGTCATAAGGCTCCAGGGGCTAGTGCAAATCTTGGGTTCATTCGTCGGTGATCAAGATATACTCAAGCTTGATACCTTATTGAATTATTTTGTTAATTCATTAAATATTCAAAAGTCAACGAAGTCAAACCCACAGGAATACTTACTTTCCTTATTATAGACGCAAATGTAAAGTTAATTGACACCGAAATAGCTGGAAAGTACTTCATTTAACATTTTCCTTAAATGAGCTTTTGAAAAAGTCATGAAAAGGTCTTCAGAGAGCTAAAACTCTGTAATTACCAACCTGGCCGAAATAATACAGCCAAAAATGATAACATAAAAAGTGATAGCCTACGAAATTGAAGGAAAAAGTAATATCATAGAGGAGAAGGTATTTCTATGTGAAAAATACTTTCTTTTCTTCCATTTACATTCATTATAATCTTAATCTTGAGTCCTTTCAAGCTTGGCTCGGTGGTCATAGTTTTTATATCCTTATATAATTAAAAATCCTATCCAGTTGAGCCCGTGGCGAAACACCCCTACTACATATTTGAGGATTCAAAAACATCTAGATAATATTCATTGCGTTATTTACGTTATCGAGTAGATCATTTTTCACATAAATGAAGCAATTGAATATAAATTTGGATTATGATTGTGCAAATATGTTAAGCTGCCTTTAGAAAACATACATGATTGTGGAGTGTCGATAGTTTATCACTTTCAGCGTAGTTTAGGGAGTCAGCCCATTGGCCAACCTTGACCATAATTGGACACTGATAGTCGGGCTGGTCCAAAAATTCGCTCAGCGCGCTCTAGAGCGGGCTATGCTCGGAGTTTCTTTGAAGCATAAAATCAGAAATGTATTTATCTGAAAAAGAACCACAGTTACGGAAATAACTTGCAGGGTAAGCAAGCTGAAGTGACAGAGGCCTGGCCATGTTTGTCAAAGGAAAGATGGCAGGTGGGAGAAAACGAGTCCTGGAGTGGAGACCGCGTATCGGCAAGCGTAGTGTGGGTCGCCCCGCAGTTAGATGTACCTGCTGGGACGGGACGGGTGCTGGGACGGACTGAATGCGGTGGAAGACAGGATGTTGTTTCCCCATGTACAGCACTGGACTGCCAAAGGCTGAGTTGATGACCATGATTGGCAAGGGAATTTACATATAATATAATATAATGTATCATTTATTCTCTCTTCAAAATAAGTGGTCTTAAAAATAATGCGAACTTAAACTGTAAAACTTTTCCCACCTTTGTGAGAGACTGGTGCCTGAAGTAACCTGTGTTACACAAATAAATGGTACACACACGCAAATAAGTAGAAATCATATTCCCTTCGATTCATCCAAACTCGATAGTAAAAGGACCAATAGTAAAGGGCTCAGGTGTGACATTTTTAAAGATATTACGGACGGCTTGGCTTCATTTTATGACGTCATTGTTAGCCGTAAACGTCATTACGAGCCTCTTGGCTTAAGAACGCGGAAAATTTAAAGAGAGGGCGAAAAATGGATCGTTTATTTCAGTTTGAGGGTATTTGTGAGGGCAATGTTTAAGACTTAATTTTCAGTTTCTGCGTTATTTTTTTACTCATTTGTATCTGGAAATAAAAAAGGTGAATTATGTCATAAAAAAATATATTTTAGGAGAAGACGTTTTCAATACTCAATATCTTTATTGCTTTACCATAATGTGTACTTAGGTGGTAACTTTATAATTTAGATCATTATGGACCCTGTAGGGCACAGCAAAAGGGCAGAAGAGAGGAAGAGGAAGGTTTCTTCACTTGCTTTCGAAATTGCACATTTACATGTGTCTGTAAAATCCGCTTTAAATATGATTTAATGATCATAATTTAAATATCTCAACAACACTGCGAAACTGAAGATTGTGTAACATAAAAAGTAAGTATGAAGTTTTCACCGAGTATTTCTTAGCTGAGGGCAAATCAGAAAAGCAAATTAAAAAGTAGGTATCCACTTATTCAATATTAAATCACTGTCGCTCATAAAAAATATTCATAAAAACTTTGACAATACATTCATTACACAAACCCAAACACAATTCATCTGCTGCGTCATATTTTGTCTGACTGGCCCTCAAAACGGGCTGAAACAATGCCTCGGACGCTTTGTTTCACTCATATCGCTTTGTTTGAGATACCAGTCCATACGGCACACCAGAAATAGAGAAAAAAACACTCGGAATTGACTAACCAGAATTGTGATTCCCGTATGCCAATGTTTTTATGTGTTTTGGCGAACTCTGTAGGTACCAGATTTTGTTACGTTGGTTAAGGTAACTAGGTTTTAGTGAAAAGGTGCTTAAAAGTAATGGATAGTCGTGTAACATAGAAACTGGGTACATTTCGCAAGGATAGTTGGATTGAGAGTGGCGTGCTACCAGGACAGGCCTATATCCAGCAGTAGATACGTAGATTGAAGGGTAATTGGCATTGACATAGTTTTTATAAAGATCTTTTTATTCTAGAAGGATTGGCAAAGATTTATTTTCAAATGCTCAGCCCTTTTTTGAGAATTATTAGAGTGCATTTCGCGCTGACTAAAATAAGTACACCTCACTACTAATTACTTTATTGTTTAACAGAACAGTAAAGTTACACTTTTTAGGGTTCCGTATGTCCGAATGAAAAAATTGAACCCTTATAGGATCACTCATGTGTCTGTCTGTCTGTCGGTCGGTTCAATGCCAATTTGCTCCGAATGTATTGGACCAATTTAGTTGAACACATTTGAATTTCTGTGACCCGCCGCTCGATTCTGTAAAAATCTCAAAATCAAAAACTGAGGTGAAGTGAGATTAAAGTGAGCTGTCATTCGATCCTAATACTAGAGATTGACACTATTGAAAGCTCACTTCACTTATGTTTTCACCGTGAGATTTTTACAGAATAGCACTACTGAACACGGAAGTGTAAGGTAAATAAATGAATTTTGAATATAAGTACATAGTGCCGCCAACATATCAATTTCAAAACATATCGATAAAATCAGTTTTGAAAAAAGGAACAAGCCATTCGAACGAAGTGCACAGAGCGGCAACAAACAATAGGACGGACGCGCGTGATTTACGCTCTACACGGATATTGTTGAAATTCGCATCGATACAGCTTTTGTTTCGCCGTCTGCCTTCTTATCGCCTCTTAGGGATGGTACTGTCGATATTTTTACTGTGTTTAAACTTTCACTTTGATTTATGTTTTTTTGGTGAATAGTGTGTTTTATTGAAGTGGAGCTTGAAAGTTTCTTATCTATCTTAAATTAATATTTTTATTGTGATGTGTCTTCTAGACATAATTTTTTTATAATAATCAAGAAAGTAAAAAAATAGAAAGTAGGTAGCCATACCTACCTACTATTTTTTTAAACTCTGATAACCCTTTGTTTCTTTAATTAATAAAGGGTTATCAGAAACAAACACCCATACAACTTATTATTGTACGTATAACTTAACCTTATTCAAAGATTCTGACAGAATTAAAATAATATTGCAAAAAAAAACTGCCAATCTTTTTGAATGGTGACCAACTGTTTAATTATGTACCTACCTACTTACTTAACATCACTACATAGAATTGTTAGTGTTAAGTATCGATAGTTTCAAACTTCGATAATCGATTAAAAAAAAGTGTTTATTGTAATACCGATTAATAACATCCCTAAAATAGGACAGTGTGCCCGCATGGTGCATCGCTATAACAAAATATTAAACGCATTCCTATGCGGCATGGTACAATGTTTTAGTTCACATATTATGTTATCTAGTTAAGATCAATGTTCAAAGCATGGGAGAAAATGTTCTATTGAATTTAGCGCATGTAAGCCATAGAATTGTATCGGTTGTACTACATACTTCGAATACTGACTCTTGTAGTGAACGCATTGAAAGATCATGTGATGCATAACCCCTTGTCCTAATATTATTACTGCAGTGCTATTCTGTAACCATCTCACCGTGAAAACTTAAGTGAAGTGAGCGTGAAGTGAGCTGCCAATAGTGTCAATTACTAGTATCGGGTGGACTGACAGCTCACTTCACCTACGTGTGTACTTCTTCGTGTGAATAAGTGTTCGTCGCGTTCATTTTGTTCGGCCGCGTCCTAACCGAAAGCGACTGTCGCGCGAGTACACCAACGTCACAATCGTCACATTCTCGCGCGGTCAATAGGGAATATGCATGTATTTTTTTAATATTTTTATTCGATAGTTTAAATGGATATATTATAGTAAAAAATATTCAACGCCAAAAAAGCAATGCAAAGTACTTTAAAATAAAGTTAAAAAAATAGCCAACCGACACGGGCAGTTTAAACGCCCTGGCGCGCTTGGTGTGACGTAACAAATATCAAGAAATCGCAAACACTCCTACAAAACATATAGACTATTTTCTTGTTGTCATTAGTTGTCATAGACTTATAAGTTCTTATACGTTACGTCACGTTCGCTCTGAGAAATGGCGTCGCTTTTCAAATATTTGAATTTCTCGAATTTTTGGTTCTAGGACATGCCGGTTTCCTCATGATGTTTTCCTTCACCGTTTTGAGAGCAGTGGTGATGAAATTATTTACACAAAATAAACCTCCTACTCGTAAGTTGGACCATTACAACTGGTTCAACACTATTCACTGTGACAAAGTCCCCAAAAAAAATATATTATTGAGTCAGTGAACCCTTTTCACACATTTCCAGTGTCCACGCTTGAAACAGCATAAAAGTATTCATAAAAATAAAAATATGACCTTTCAGTTCCTGCGATAAACTGCCACTTTCGTGGTAAAATAATGAGTTGATAACATGCGCGCATAAATTGAAACCGACTGTTAATGGTTCGTTGCCGAAATTGTTCGTTATTTGTATAAAGGCGATGCTACACGTGAGGTTTAATAGGAAACTTGGGACCACGTCATAATTACCTACTGACAAATGCGTGCGCTGACTGGTCAGGTTCACTCAAATCTGTGTGATTCTTTCCTCTAAAGACCATCACCAATCTACATGGTCCCCAAAATTATCTGACTAAGATTATAACAATTTTGTATAATTCTATTTTATTAATCCTATTTAATTTTGTATAATTATATTTAATTTTGTTGTTTTAATTTCATGATTGTCACTTATTAGCCTATAACTGACTACTGTTAGTGCATGTTGGAAAAAAAAAAACTCTGGACTAAAGAGACTGTGTTAAATATGATTGACGTGTAAAAGTGTTAGTACAAACCTATACTTCAACTTACAGAAATAAAATTATTGCTTAGCGTTAGCCATACAATGTGGAAATGCCGCCAGTCTCTTGGGTACATTACCAATCGACAGCGCAGCGATTTTTCGACGCCATTTTTTAGGGTTTTTGTGAATTGTTTTAGTTATGTTGTATTTAATTTGTAAAATATTTAATTTGTTTTATGTCACTGAAATCTTGGGGAACTTTGGCTTCTAAGATACAGGCTTCTTGCCTAGTTTAGGATTCAGATGTTTCGACTTTAAACTGTGTCAATTTTGTACAACCTAATCATAAGACTCTACCTTGTACTATTTGGTTTTGTGTACAAATAAACTATTATTTATTTATTATTTATTTTATTTTATGTTAGTACATAACTAATCAAATAACAGCAAAAGTAACTTTTGATTTTTCTCAGTGGTATATCAATATAATATAAACAAATAACATTTTCGCTAAGGAATCGTAAGTATCTAACACTAATTAATTAAACACAGACGACTGTTGATCATAGGCCCCCAATCCTCGTTCAATTATTAATTTCGTTACCCATTACAATATTTTCCCCATAACGCTATTAATAAAGTTCACATAAAACTTCCTCGCACGTGTGTACCACGCCGATATTATTTGTTTTTAATTTATTATCCGCAATGTTTCCAACTTGTTCATGTTGCTCCCTTATAATTTGATTAATGGAAAAATATTGTAGCAATTATTGTTATTTACTTGTGTGAATGTCTGTTTCTATATGTAGGTATATTATTTAAACCTATCAGTACCAAAAGGGGATAGCAAGTGATCCTAAGTTCGCAAAACCTTGTCTTTCTTGCCCAAAAGAAGACCACAGTTTTGATCTTGCGAGCAAAGATTTAAATCGTCACCGTACTGAGTCGCACACAATAATAATGACGTTTCCATGACAATCAAATCAAGTCACTGCCGGACCACCTTTTTGGTAAGGCGAATCTTATGATTTAAATCTTTGCCTGCGAGTCGAAAAGGGACAGAAAGTCAATGTAGACTGTGTGTCTACTCTAGTTTAACGAAACTGTTCTACCAAGAATTTGGAAAGGACCTGTCTAGTGTTTACAGTGGGTCCCTTTTATTTTCCATTGTACCCATGGATCGTCTACCAACCTTACTTATCAAATCATTCATTGCTCATCTCAGCATCTTTTCGTATATGTTCGTCCATATTGTATACTGCGATTACTGCATTTATAACACTTAGGGGTTACGTTCACTCAGACGGACAGTGGCAGCGTATTAAATTTCCTATACTGGTGAACCTACTACTCGGTACAAAGATGAAGCAATTGAGGGACATTTCCTGTATTTTTAGGCTCAATTCACACTGAAATGGCAGTGGCTACGCGGCGAGCAGTTTTAATGACAAGGCATTTTAAACTTTATGTGCAATATCAAAAAATATAGATACGCTTTACCGAACAGAAAGCGCCGCGCGGGCTCGCGGCGGCTCGTGTAGTCTCGCGGCAGCGTAAGTCGACTTGCTCAACAGTGAACGAAACTGAACTGTTACGCTCGGGGCGGTGGCGCTGAATCGGGTACACTCGGCTCTAGTCGTAAGTTTTCACTTCTATAGTGTGGTCATAAGCACACACCCTCTTTTTTTTTTGATACGCTAGGTCGCAAATTATAACTCAATGACATTGGAGATATCAAAGCTTTCCCCCACTGGAAAGTCATTGAGCAATTTCCCTCAATAATTTCCTAGTTGTTAACCCAATAATTACTCATTAAAATGGTTATATGGTAGCAATTTATTCTTTTCATTTTTTTTTTTTTTTTTTTTTATATTCACCGCGGTGCAACCTTTTGCAAACAGTGCTACTAAATTGCTTTCTTCCACTTTCGTGCCCCACAACACCCACTGTTGTCAGCCCCCTGTAGCCAACAGGAAAGCCTAGCAGACAACGGTAATCTAATTTCCTACTAGCTTAATAGTGATGCACTTAGCGCGGGTAAAGAATTTTATATGGAACTCATGTCGATGACAATACGTGTCTGTTTTTCCCCTCCCTATTAGGGCATTGGAGACATTTTATTCGTTCCAATTTTTATAGCAAAGCTGAGTGTTTTATAAACAGGGTTAATAAAAAACTGGAAATTCATGAATACCAATATGCACCTTTTTGTTTGATAATTTGCCTACAGTTAGATGCATGGTTGGTTGGTTTTCAGTTCGAGCTCCTGGGCCCTGTTTAATAACGCTTACAATTCGACTTATATGTCAAAAAATTACAAAATTGTGGAATTGTCGCGCTTAGGCTGTTTTATAAAAGTGACAAATAGGTACCTACGTCAAAAACCGACAAAAACGCGTTTATTTAAACTCGACATAATTATGTCAGAAAACCACATTCAAATAATTTCCGACAGAGGGTAACGCTCCTGTAAGAATTGAGAAAGACTGAGAGAGAAAAGAAAAGAGACTGTGAACTCTGATTTTGTTTCGGCCTTTCTTCTCAGAGTAGTCAGATAGGAAACGCCGAATTCATCTAGTTTAAAAAAATGTGATTGACGTGTATAAGTGTTTGTACAAACCTACTTACAGAAAATAAATAATTTATCATTTATCACCATGGGCGTTCAACACGATTGGTACTGGACTGAACATGTAACCAGCATAAAGAATAGAGCCCCTATTAAAATTTGTTTTTAGTATGAGGGTGCAGGATCTCGTGGATAGGTAATAACAGCCGCACGGGTCGATCCATTAGGTTAATCTTCGTTTGCCGGGATTGTTCCGTGGATGAGTAGATCTTTACATACCGAGACTCCTTCGTGCCTCGGAAACCAAGTTAAGCCGTTCGTCCCGGCTGTCATTCATGAATCTTTGACAGCCGTTACGGTTCATCAGAAACCCAGATGTCTGGCGAGTCTTACCAAAGGGGATCGTATTACCCAGTTGCTGGGTTGTGGAGGTCAGATAGGCAGTCGCTCCATGTAAAATACTGGTAGACTGGAAGCCGACCCCAACATAGTTGGGAAAAGGCAAGCCTTTTTTTTGGTTTGTTAATGTGTATTTTGTGGTACCTACATAAAATAAACGAGTATTTGTTATAATTATCATGATGATTGAATGTGTCAAAGGCAATAAAGTAGAAAAAAAATAAAACCTTCAAGACTTTCAGTACCAGCTAAGTTAAGTAAGTTCTCAAGAATTCAATGAATTATTGAGTAACTTAGCTGGTACTGAAAGTCTTGAATATAATAATCTTGAGCAAACAAAAAACCGACTTATCGAGATAATGATGATGGAAATATCAAAAATATTGGATTGACAAAATATACTGTTGAAAGTCGTTGTAGAAAAACGAAACGCTTTGACAGCGATTGCCACTTGCCTAAGCCCTCAGAACCTTTTAAATTAAATAAATAAATAAAATTAAAATAAATAATAATTTATTGTACACAGAGAACACATAAGAATTAGACACTAAACATGATTGTACATGTCGATGTCAAAATCAGGTAGAACAGCTGGCTCCCGAACTAAGTAAAATTATACTTGTATCTCAGGAGCCAAAGTTCCTCACAAACATTGAGTCATGGTAACTAAATGCAATCAGGTTGTAGTGACTCGGTAATTACAGATGTCAATTTTGAGAAAGGTTATCATGAGGTTTGAAGACAGAACTGAACATCCTTAAATTCGTCAACAAAGCAAGCAAACATATTTTACAGATTATAGTTATTTTTAACCGACTTCCAAAAAGGATCCTATGTTCGTAGCGTATTGTCTGTCTTTTTTTTATGTACTATGTCCCTCGATATTTGTTGTTCTCCTCTTTGTCAATTTGTGGACGGAATTTGAAAATTCTTTTTTCATTTAGTAGAAGAAACTTGCGCGGTGCTTCGATAAATTTTATTCACTTTGCTTGGGTAGACTTTGAGTTAGCTTGATTCCCACTTAGCTTATGTGGATGATGTTCTAATTAGTTCCCGCTATTTACGTAGCTGGTCGTGATATTCGAATATGTATGGAGTAGGTACCACAACTAAAAAGAGAAAAATAAAAAATAAATATAAAAAAACAACCAACTTCCAAATAAAACACTACAAAGTCAAAAATAACTGTAATTATGGAAGTCGGTTGTTGTTTTTATAAAAAGTTTTTATTTTTCTCTTCTTTTACAATCAATCAGTAGGTAATAAAAAGTCGACAAACATACCTACAAAGTCGACTGAACTATCGCGACATCTTGAAAACGTATTACTGACCTATTTTCGTTTAAAATTGAGTTCTAAAATTCAAAATGCAACCGTCGACCGGAAATGAATCCGTTGGCGGGAGTCTGTCGTGATACGGATCTGATGGAGCCGAGCGTCCAACATCCGGTCGGTTCCCGCCTTTATGGCTTCCAATTTTGAATCCGTCGCCTGACGGGAAAAATGGTTTTTTTTTTAAATTACGTAGCCATTTGGATTTTTGGAGATCGAATTTATGTATTTTTATAATGGAGTTTTTTGAGATTAGAACTTTGTTTTATTCTTAGTTTGGTTTAAGGCGGCTCCTACTTCTGTTTGAAAAGTTAATAATCATTAACAAGTATTCTGATGCGGGGAAGTAAGCATCGGGCATTGCTCATGATCACCACCCTTTACTATAGCATTCTTGGCTTTCGGAGGTGTTCAAAAAAATCTTAGACAGTACTGAAATCACAAGTCATATTGCAACTTGATAAGTTGTGAATCCGAGTTGTGAACTCAGTCATGACATCAAAAGTCCTGCCCTCTGCATCCCACAACGTGCAGCAAAAGTAAGCTCTGCGCTGCCATCAATAATGTCGTGGCAGTCGCGAAATTTGGCCCAACAAAACTTGAAGAAGATGATCATAGAATTGACAAACACACTTTTTCCGTCAAGATCAATTTCAACTTAAATGAAATGGCGGTAGAGGTTACATTTCATCCGTATCTCCATCGTATCGACAACTCTCTCCTTTAAGATAACGTTATCTGAATGGGACGTATCAAAATTGGCACTATATTTCGAATTACTTTAATTCTAACTTCATTTCCGGCAAAGATAAAGCATCGCGTTCTTTTTCATGTGTTTTAAAACGTGTTTGAGGTTGTCAAGATTATTGGCAAAGCAATTTTGGACGAAAAAAATAAATAAAGTCAAGTGTAATTGGGTAACCAGAGAAATAACAGTAAGACATTCTCACCAGCTCAATGATACATGTGTGTGCATATATCATATCGGCTT
The DNA here is from genome assembly GCA_914767815.1 of Eupsilia transversa. Taxonomy (NCBI): domain Eukaryota; kingdom Metazoa; phylum Arthropoda; class Insecta; order Lepidoptera; family Noctuidae; genus Eupsilia; species Eupsilia transversa. The sequence goes on from OU611891.1 coordinate 11,714,140, forward strand.
CTTCTTATGTAACAATTTATTTATTTATTTAGTACATGGAGGACTTACAGCTAATAAAAACAGACAAAAAAGGAAACCATAGTCACCAGAAAGCCAATTACAAATCCTCACGTGTAGACATATAATAATATACATAGTTTATGGTGTGAGCACAAAAACAGAAAACACATCGCTTTCATTAAATTGAAAAGTAAAACAAAAACTTGGTTTGCAATTAAATGGCTAAATGATAAAGAAAATAATAAAAACAAATAATATACCCTACCGCTACTTGAAAAATTTGATGCTTAAGCACCTTTTGGCCGAATTCACACTAATTGTGAATGGATCAAAATTATATTCCTTGCATATGTCATTGAAATTTCTGCTTGCGCGCACAATGTAACTGTTCTGCCTATAATTCGAAGATGCACGAGGTACACGTATGGGTGGATTAAAACGAAGTGCTTTACTTGGTACATTAAAATTAAATTAAGACAATAACTAGAGACAATAGAGTTTCTTCCTTGTTCTTCTCCATAGGAGCCTACTGCGCTTTGTAATGGACAACTAGCTTCATCTTTCTGAATAACCAACTCCTCTGACAATTCAAAAGTGGCTGTAAATGGATTAATTTATTGAAATAAATGCGTTAATAGTTTGAGTCTAGTGAACTAGTTTCCACTAAATATCGATAATTTTACATGGATCAACCACCATAAAGTGACATTTAAAACTCACCTGATAGCTGACTATACGTAACGTCTCATGTAGATGTTCATATATTTTGGCAACTGCAGGGATGGTCGAATAAACGAGATCTACAGGCTGACTTTGAAATAAGCAACAAAATTTAAGGGGGTGTTGGACCCATCAAGGTGAATAACTTTTACTCTAGGATCAACTTGAATTCGCAAAAACATAAATGACTTTCATGTATAAAGGTATACCCGATAATATAGGTACCCGATTGGACCATTTTGTATAAGAAGGTAATTTTTTTTTTTGCGAGTGCTTAGTTGTTCCCATAGTATAAGTTGTTCATATTTATGGGTAGCTGAACACCCCCATAATGTTGCATGTTTTCAAAGTCAGCCTGTATAGTAAAAATAAAAACATTCCATCCCTTCAAAACTATTTAGTTACTCAAAGAAAACTCAAAACGTACACACAACAAACACGACCCGTGGAGATTTAACGCCAACAGCTAGATGGGTATCAGCTGAATCTATTGCCGAGCGAAGAGTATGAACGCGCGACGTAAAGCAATATATGTGTAGACTATATCGAGACGTAAGGCGATATGTGTAGATATATCGAGAGATATTTATGTGTCTGACTGCACTCGCTCATTTGTTTGAAACGTTCAATGCAGAAAAGTGTGGGAATGATTTGACGTATTTTTCTAGTGAAATGTAGAAAATTGGGAAAATTTAACAGCGGTGTAAATGTGTAACAGCACTGCTATTCTGTAACTATCTCACCGTGAAAACTTAGGTGAAGTGAGCTGTCAGTCTACCCGATGCTAGGAACTGACACTATTGGCAGCTCACTTCACGCTCATTTCACTTAAGTTTTCACAGTGAGATTGTAACAGAATAGACCGTCATCAGTCATCCTACCTGACGCTATGGATTCTAGAGATTGACAGCTCACTTTGAACTCACTTCACCTAAGTTTTCACGGTGAGATTTTTACAGAATAGCGCTACAGATCGGTGTGTGTGTGTGACAGGTCAACAACATGCATTGCGTAATTTACGTTTTTGAGCAGACGTAGTTTTCAGCGATATGAAGCAATGGATTAGCAATTTCCTTCAACATTATTCGGATTAAAAGTGTCACCCAATAAGGGTGCAGTTTTCGCAGTAACTGGTCTTCTTAAGACGTGTTTTATTTATTTATAAGTAAATTAATAAAGGCCTAAATGCTTTCAAAAAAATCTTGATTAAAGTGATCTAAATTCCTGGTTGACTCCGACCGAAATAGTCGTATTTTAAAGGAAGAAAAATCTAAAGAATGAATTAACGTATCGTGCTATTTACTAACTTACTGAATAATTCAGCTCACGAACCCAAACAGACGTAAAAATTACCCTCCAAGCTTTTTAACTCGCATCAAAACTGATCAACTTTCACACTTCACGTAAGCGCTCGTATACGCGCGCGTAAACGTAACAGGCACGATTACGGTTTACGTTTCGTTTACGTTTACGGCTGTGCCGGGGACCGTATTTACGTGTCGTAATTTTCATGTTTAATATGAAGAATGTGTTAAAGTTAAGTGTGATTCTACCAAATGAGCAATATTTTTGGGTATCGTAAACAGAATTTGATTGTGCCTTTTATGTATCAAAATCTTTATAACTGGCGAAATCTTTTTTTTAACCACAATGGGTAAGCTCTTGGCCTGAATCTCACCTGATGGTAAGTGATGATCAGGACGAAGGTGGAAGCGAGCTTCACCCGGAATCCTCTACCACAGAGGAACTGACTATTTTACCTATTACTGCCGGAACACAACAATGCTGGTAGCATTGTTTTTATGGCGAAAGACTTACATAAGATGGTGGTAGCTAGCCAGGCGGACTTAAAACAAGCCCTACCACCAACCAAACCGAGTAGAAAATTTTGCTCTCACTGGGTATCGAACCCGGGACCTCTGGGTCTGAGACAGGTGGTCTAACCACTAGACCACAGAGGCGGTTTAATCTGGGTGTACTATGGCTATCTGTCCAACCCTTTGGGGAAACAGGCGTGGTGTTATATTATTATGTTATCTGTATAAAAGAGAGAGAGTATGAGGTTTGATATTTCCCAGCACAGTCACAGAAATATTTTAATATTTTTTACAAGCTTTCGCCTGCGTATTCCTGAAATTATCCCATGTTAGCTGTGATTTCTTGCGATTGGATTTCGAAAAATATTAATATTAATTTACAAACATTACATTACGAGTGTATTTACTGAAGAGTTAGAGAGAGTTGTACTTATAGTATAAGTACCCACATTTCGCCAATAATATTTAAGTCCCATGTAATAGGGGGCGACTCTCTTGCCCGGGCACAAATCCAAACTCAGGGCTGCTACTGAAAAAATCCTGGTGGAAAAACAAAATAACACTTTGCCCGACCATGGAATCGAACCCATGACCGCTCAGCAGTAGCGGATAGTACAGCAGTAGTACTTTTTTTTTAAACATGTCAACTTCATCCTCAATCATATCCTATTCTACTTAATATTATAAATGCGAAAGTTTGTGAGGATGGATGGATGGTTGTTTGTTACTCTTTCACGCAAAAACGACTGAACGGATTTCAATGAAATTTGGACACATATAGTTTATAACCTGGATTAACACATAGGATACTTTTTATCTAGATATTCTCACGGGTTCGAGACTTATGCGGGTGAAACCGCGGGGCGCTGCTAGTCTCATATACTTTAAAAGGACGAGCATCATTCTATGTATTTACACATATTATGGTTAGGCTGTGCGCCATGTCTAGAATATATATTTCTTTAGGTAGATTTGTACAAACACTTGTACACGTCAATCATATTTAAAAACAAGACGAGGTCGGTGTTTCCTATCCGACTACTCTGAGAAAACGCCAAGCCAAGCTCTAAGTTAAAAATTCACTCAACAAGTACACTAACTCATGTCAACTAAAATAATATAATAAATTACCAGAAATAATTAAAGAAGAACAAAAAATTTATACGAACATAAATAAATTAAAATATTTCTATTATCTAAATGCTATTTTAATATTAAATGAAATTTTTTGAATTTTATTACAAGTTTTATAAAATAATTACAATAAATAGAACTAAGTAATCAAATAAAAGCCCTGTTCCTCTCTCCTATTTTTGCTGTGCCCGACAGGGTCCACAATGATCATATTTTATAAAAACCTACCACCAAGTTCACGTATTGTGGAAGCTATAAATATATTGAGTATTGCAGAAAGACTGAAACAAACTCAGTGGTCAGTCTCTTTTAATGTCCAGACATAATCTTGGTCTGATGTAATGTAGATTGATACATCGTGATAATACCTTCATTTTCTTTTTTCTAACGCTTACACCTGACCAAACCTAAAAACTCTAATCAGACAATCGAGCGTGAATTATCATACTTTACATCAGTTATATCTAAGTTACTCAGGCGGAAATCTACATATTAAACTGCTACGTCCGTTACATTGTCATGTCAACAATCGTGTTCTTAATTCAAACTGACGTAGATCAGTTGCGCAGGAGTTTGACTGGACGCGTTTGTGTAGGGCCGCGAATTTGAGGGTTTATTTTTTTAATTTATAAAATAAAAATAATTATACTTATTTATTAAATTATTTAAAAGATATGTTTTTTTTTAATATGCATGCAATGCAGCCAGTAGGACGCATGTGTACCTTGACAGCGTGTTTAATGGCCCATCAATTTTAGGTGTAATATATAACATTATAATATCAGATCTTTCACAGTTTTTGACATCATAAATAGTTGTTTTTATTTCCTTTTGGTAGGAATGTCTTAAAATTGGAATGGGAAAAGGCTAGGCAGACTGATTTGATCATGTGGGAAAAATGCTAAAAGGCGACTAACAAAAGCTTTACAAGGCAGATGTGAGAGGAAACGCCGCGCTGGCAGGGGTCGTCCCAAAAGGACATATATAGGTATTATGTGACCTTATTGGTGCGATTTTCTTCATAAAGATCAGGGGCTTAAGTCTACTAATTTATAAACGTTACAATGGTCTCTCAATGGTGAGTTTTTGACATATTTGCCATACAAAAACTGTCAAAAACTCACCATTGAGAAACCATTGTAACGTTTATAAATTAGTAGACTTAGGCCCTAGGTGTGTAGTAGTCCCAACCGGCGCGCGGCGTGCGTATGACCAGATGACATGATTGTATGAACGTAAACGAAGCAACAGGATCGTAGCTGCAGGTGGCGTTCTGTAGTTTCTGCCTACCGCCATGGGAAGAAGGCGTGAGTTTATGTATGTATGTAGCTGAAGATAAAAAGAAGTTTCCTGGTTACCTACTAAGTTTTCTTCTACGATACCCACAGGCGAAACGAATCTTTATTGGTACTAAAACTATTATATATACTTGGACAAGAACCACACGATACTAAACGCACAGCCACACTCTACAGCATATATCAGAAATGCGTGGTCATATTTAAGGCTATACCTTTAACTATGACCATAAAATTGAACAACTTTCTCCATGAGACCAACAATCGTAATCGCGAAAAAATAAGTAGCCGGCCCATACAAAACTTCAATACATAAACTTGATTCAAATGTTTGGGACAGCTGATAATTTTTTCTTGATTACGATGTTGGGTCGATGTACAAAGTTGTTCAGTTTGATGGTTTGCACCACATCCTTAAACATGACCACACGTTTCTGATACACGCTGTATATCCGACTTACGAACTTAACCCTAAAACACTTGAGTCTCAACTTAGTTATGGTCATAAGGCCGGACTCGTTCCAACTTAGTTTATTCCCACCCTAGTAAACTTAAGGTACATTATTGAGACAAACAAGATGGCGTTAGTAAACATGTTGATAAACTTTGTTCAACATCAACATGTTGCTTGATTAAAGATTTTTTATGAAGTACTAGCAGCTTCGCCCGCGCGGAGATTTTACCACGGGGAAGTTAGTACCGGGACAATAAGTATCCTATATCCGAACACAGGTCAGAATTTATCCTTGTGCCTTTGATCCAGATCTATTCAGCCGTTTAGGCGTAAAAAGGCAACAGAGAGATTCTCAACATTAATTTAATTGAGGCAAGGTCGATATTTGTTTGGCAGTGACGAATGCGCTGCGCTGTGCCTCACCAGATGTACCCTTAAAGATAGTCAGTGCGTACACCAAGTCATCGGACGTCTTTTGACGATGTCGGTTGAAGTTGGTCCCAATGTAAAAGTTGTTCAATTTAATGGGTAATACACTTAAAATATTTCCCTCGATTATTCTAACACACTGTAGGTATAGTACCATCGCTAAATCATACATTTTTGATAACAACAAGAGCATAAAAATGACTATTAAAGTATTGTATAAAGTAGCACCATACAGGGGTGCAGATCACACTTTTATACAATGTCGGGGCACGTTTCTACACTGTCACGTGCCGTAGTGATGTTATCTTATCGATAAAAATAATTCTATTTGACTTATCTTGAATATTATTATTTATTGCATATCATAATGATTTTTTTTAAATAGTTGACGATTAATTTGCGTATTTTGATAGACTGATTAATAATTATAATGATAGGATAAGATGGAATAGGATATAATACAATGCTAAAAGTAATACGTCTGGAAATCTTAAGCATGGTACATACTTTTTCGCACAGCCGAACGGCAAAATCGAATTATGTAGTTATTGCTTTGGATTTGCTTTGTTTTAAACTAATGCTGGCTAACCGAATGTGCTGAACTGAATAAGTTTCTAGGGGGACGCCGTATTACCTTCGGGTTTGTTGCTTTGAGGGCATTATGTGAAGCATTTCTTTTCTGAATTTACCTTTTAACTTGTTTCAATACTGGCAGCAGCTAAGTGGCCATCAGGAGAATAAGTCTACTAATTTATAAACGTTACAATGGTCTCTCAATGGTGAGTTTTTGACAGATTTGCCATACAAAAACTGTCAAAAACTTACCATTGAGAGATCATTGTAAAGTTTATGAATTAGTAGACTTAGGCCCCAGATCACGCGAACGCGCTGTAATAGGACTGTGGCGGCATCTACATCGCTACATGCGAACTACACATCACACTGACGTCACGCAAAAGCCTGCATCGCGCAAGCCGGATTTACCGCGTGAATAGAATAAATACAATGTCCCAACATCAATCATTGGGCAGTAGCCCACCGGACAGAACACCCGTCTGGTCCGAAGATCCTCTATTTTCTTAAGAGGATGAGTGAACTTTAAACCACACACAATACAAGGTGTACACAAAAAAAGCTAAATTATTTGTTTAAGTCTATTAAGACTCAAGAAATTCCGGGTCCGTTCACTAGTGTTTTGATAACCTTAGAAATAAAAATTCTACATAATTCGTCTTTCAATCAACAACGATAAAGTCTAGATAAAGTTCAGTCTAGACTAGAAACTTAATTAAAAGTTTTCTTTTTTAAACGATAACTTTTCAATTGAAGATTGTTATCATACTTGTTGTATTTAAATGATTTATGCAGTAAGTATTAGATAAAATTCAGAAGTTACTTTTCATGTCATCTAAAACAAAATCAAAAGTTTGCAATAGTTATTTATATTGTGCAATAAAACATAATTACGTAATATTCTATCTTATTAAAAAGTACATGAGAAAGTTTGAAAAAGTTATTAAAATGTACTGAAAGCGGGCTAGCTGACAAAGACAATATAAGACAGCTGTGTGCGGCTCACTCGACTTTCGACCTTCATGCAATATTTCTTCAACAATTTACTTTACACTCAAATTATCTATGGTTTCGTCAGTTCAGCAACTAGCTTCATCTTTCTGACTGACCCCGTGATAATTCAAAAGTGTCTGTAATGCTACGGCAACATTATCGCGATAACACGAACTACATCTCGCGCGCTCTTTCTCGCACATTGCTCGACGTCTCGGTGTACAACAGAGAGCGCGTGAAGTGTGGTTCTCAATAACGCGACAATAGCCGTAGCATAATAGGTTTAAAAATTGAAATAAATGCTTTTGATTTTGAGTTTAATTGTAGAGAAACATGCGAAGATTCATCTTAAATCGTAATGATGGGTTAAGAAATAGGTACTATTTCCGTTCATATCTTGATTTAACAAAAAAAAAAAAAACATGAACATCACTAGAAACAGTAGGAAAACAAAATACAATATAAAATGCCACGAAAACGTGAAAAACCAACCCACTTTCATATTAAAACATTACCATGACTAATGGAAAATTATTCACATAAAACGCGTCCAAATTGATGAAGAACTGATGACACAGTCATATTCTAAACTTCTGCTAATTTCCCCTGAGCTGGCTGATACGTTATGACGTCATAAAACATAATGAATTGTATCCAGCGACGGTTTATAACCTGAATTCATATTGCACATGAATTTGTAAAACGTTTCGTTCGAATTTCTAAATGACTTCAGTTCCGGTTCTGTTATTTTTTTTTATTGGAAGTGTATTTTTATTTTATTGGATCGTTTTTATGATCGGTTTCCTTGTTTTTTAATATTTAGAATGGGGTAATAATGATTGAAACTGACACATTTAAGAGAGTTTTTATGTGAAGCCATATTATGTTCAGCCATTTGTTTAAATGTGTGGAGATGCTATAGTTTGATTTACATAAAAATGCGATCACACTTATAAGAACTTACAAAGGCAACACAAGATATCATATATATAATTAATTATATTAAAAAAAAAAAATATCGATAAACTATTGATCAGCACATCCCTATACCTCTCCACATATAACACGTCCAACAAGCACATGTGTGCCTCACAAATTGTTCGCAAAACATTCACGAATTTGCAGCCATTTACATAATCTTAAATGCGGAACAGTTTTACTTTCTTATGTTTATGTGTCAAGAGTTTATTTACTTTGAATTATGAGGGTAATTAGAAAATTAGGAGTTTTGTTTGAGGGATTAACTGCCTCCCTCTCTTTGTTGTGCAGGTGTCGTCAAGGCTCGCTGATGGATTGTGTAATCAAGCAGCAGGTTCCTCCTGCGTTTTTATATTAATAAATCGTTTTTTTTTTTTTCAAATAAGTTACAGACGAAAATAAATAAATGTAGGTTTTATGGTTAAAATTAGGTATAAGCTGGATTACAACTGGTTGGTATGACAGGCAGTACATAGTTATGCTGTAGCCACAAGGTCTGTATAGGAATTCGGTGAGCCCTGCCTCTTACTAGGGTGACCTGTATCATAAGAGACAGTGATCAGCTGTAATGAGTCTTATAAACAAAAAATATTGAAGTGTATCAGTTGCCATATCACCACTCTGCCTAGCCTTTTCCCAATCATGTTGGGATCGGCTTCCAGTCTAACCGGATGCAGCTGAATACCAGTATTTCACATGGAGCGACTGCCTATCTGAACCTCCACAACCCAGTAACTGGGTACTGGGTGGTATCAGTTGCCATATAAGGTGATATAAAAAAAAAATATCTGCCACGGCTGCAATGGGAGATAGTATTGTGTTTATAGATTACAATAGTAAAGATAAATTATTGATCATGTGTCATATTTTTTTTCATACAAAAAATTGTACGTATTTTGCAAGTGATGAACTAGTCAGCTGATTTCAGTTTTCATTCACAGAACAGATGGAAAGAGATAGCAGTTGTTTTCATTGACGAAGTGCACTTCGCGCGTAATTTGTGAACCACGTTATGCAGAGTAGAGTCAATGTTTATTTAACTACTTTATTTTCTCAAATTGATTTAACTGTGCCGGGGTACGAAATTTCTTCACTATTGTTATCTTTAAACACAATACTACCTCTCATTAAAGCCTTGGCAGATATTTTTATAGCACCTTATATATGTATTCATAAATTATCTTACTTTTGTGTATCAATAACATAACATCACGCCTGTAATCCCCGAAGGGTTAGGCAGAAGTTCTACCTGTTATATACCTACTTAGTGCAAAACACATTTCGCCAGTTATGTTTAAGTCCCATGTGATAGGAGGCGAAGCTATTGCCACCAAACGGGCACAAATCCAGCCTCTGAGCTGCTTCAATATTAATAATATTAAACAGCCTATTAAATTGTCTCACTGCAGGGCCTAAGTGCCTTCACATACAGAGAAGGCTCGAGCATTGATCATTACGCTTGCTCAAGACGGATTCACAATTAGAGACTTATATTACATTATAAGTCCAGGGGCCTGAGTCTACTAATTTATTAACAGTACAATAGTCTCTCAATGGTGAGTTTTTGACAGTTTTTGTATGGCAAATCTTTCAAAAACTTAGCATTGTAACGTTTATAAATTAGTAGACTTAGGCCCCAGGTTTCCTTACGATGTTTTCCTTCACCGATGTCAGTGATGTCGAAATATACTTAGAAACTATAATATTAATTAATATTACCTACTTTATTTGAATAAATTTTTCAAGATAATATTTAGGTAGGTACATAATTTAAAAACTTACAGACTGTTTTTTGAGACATTGACTTCTTCAATTCATATGTACTCACGAGTATATAAAAAAGGAGTGGTGGGATAGGGCAAAATTCGTCCGTTTTGCTGTCAACAGGAAAAGTGCCCAAATTGTTGCATTGCCACGTTGCAAGGCAATGCTGATTCTTTGGCAAAAAAACCAAAGAACACAGCTCTCTGAAGTCGAATAATCGTTTGGCGATGTCTCGAAAACCTAAGTCTATTAGTTTTTAAATTATGTACCTAAATATTATCTTGAAAAATTGATTCAAATAAAGTAGGTAGGTAATATTAATTTCTAAATACTTTCTTAATTTATATATGAAATTTGGACAAGACGTCCGCACTTAATTATAAACCACAAAAATACATAACAAAACTAAAATCAAACAATACAAAATAAACAATGGGCGGCCTTATCGTTTTCTGCGATCTCTTCCTGGCAACCTTGAAATGGACAGTGATTTGTCTGGATATAAAGTGGGGCTGTAAAAATATAGATACTCCGTAGAAGTCCAAGGGGATTTTAAGAGGAGGTTATATTTAATTCCCACTACCATTATGTCGTCGACTCACAGTCAGTCCGTCTGTCAATAAACGCAGTCAGTCAAACTTGACAGGGGTGAAGTAGACGCACGTTTTAGTTAACATTCTGGATGTGTAGTGCCTTATAAAAGTGTTGGTTGTATTTCATGGAACTGTAAAGAATAATCGCTAAGTTTGTTTTTTCTTTCTTTCTTTGTAATAATTACTAATAGTCTGTTCCAGAAGTAACTGATGATCGTGTATACAAACCCTGTGTTCAGGTTAAATTCTTACGCAATGACTGACTAAAAGGAATTGGTAATACAAATTGAAAATCGAATCTGTATTTAGGATTAAATTATTATCTTACTACTTTTCCAACAATTACTGTTTGAATAACATTACTAAAATGGTAATAATAATATAATAATCGTCGACGAAAATTGAGATTATAAAATTAATATCAGTTGACAATTGAAAAAATATTTAAAATGATTTAAAATTAGAATTTCGTGTATTAAAAAAATCAAATCAAAGCACTCAATTTGTAAGTGGCAGACTGGAATCACACAGGTACGTTTTCTGATCCATTTGTTTACATTTTCATCAGATATTATTGGAACAAACTATAGTTCCTGGTAAAGTTTTTTGGGTCTGTGAAATATGTATGTAACTTCAAGCTTGAATTTCATGGGAATTTGTCAAGTAGTTCCACTGTATAAAGGCACTTATACAAACAATTACGTTGCAAGTTTTATTCAGTACAAATTGAAAGCAATTGGTATAGTATATCTATGTAAATTAATATCGTAAAGAGGTAAAATTCTTTTTTTGTGAGAGGTTATCTCTGGCAGTACCTACTGATTCGATTACAAAAAATATTCCACCGATTGAAAGCCGCACTATTGGCGAGTCAATCTACCTAGCCTTTTCCCAACTATGTTGGGTTAGTCTAACCAGATACAACTGAAGAATTTTACATGGAGCGACTGCCTATCTGACCTCCAAAACCCAGTTACTGGGTAATAAGATACCCTTTGGTAAGACTGGCTGTCAGACCTTCGGGCTTCTGACGACCCGTAACGACTGTCACTAATGTCAAAGACAGCCGAGACCAACGGCTTAACGTGCTTTCCGAGACACGGAGGAGTGCCGATATGTAAAAATGGTCACCCATCCACGGACCAAACCCGGCAAGCGTAGCTTAACGTTAAGTGCTTAGCCTCGAGCTCCTGCCGAGTGCTACACGAAATGTTCTATGGTACTGTTGAAGTACCTACATGCGGACGGAGTCACGGGCAGAAGCTAGTAAGCTAAGAACTATTTTCTCTACTTCCGCACTCCGTTTTCTTCTTCCCCTCTTAATAAATTCTCATAAAAGTGTAGTTTATAAAAAATGAAAATATTCAAAACGGCCCGTCTGCAATACTAAGCGTTCAGAATCAGAGTAAAGTGCAAACTTAAATATTCATAACGGCAAATATGGAAAAATCTCGGAACATTCTTCGTTGAATGGAACATTCTCGAACGTAAGTTATTTATGAGCTCGCACCGAGAAAACGGATTTAATTTTGTTTCAGAGATTTTGTACTTGAAATAAAGTGTTCTAATCGTGTAGTGTTTTAAGTGGCAATTGTCTTTTTTAAGGCTCGAGCAGACCGGATGCGTATGCGTAGACGTGCAAGTAACTTCAAGAGTTGTATTGCTGATTCGCACGTCTACGTTACGCAAGCGGTGTGTCCTGTCTCATACAGTTCCATACATTACAACTCAGTGGTACGTGCACGTCTAGGCATACGCATCCGGTCTGCTCGAGCCTTTAACCTCTCTTTTAAATAATAGCAGCTGCAGCACCGGTCGATCGAAGGCTCAGCTACCTACTAACTGGCCATCAATTTATATATCAAGTCCCCTCCTTGCCTCGGACAGCACGTAAAGCCGTTGGTCCCTGCTGCCCTTCGAGGATCATAGACAGTGGTTACGGGTAGTCAGAAGCTCAAAAGTCTGACGACCAGTCTTACCAAGGAGCGTGTTACCCTGTAACTGAGTTGTGGAGGTCTAGGCAGACGCTATATGTAAAAAAATACTGGTATTAGAATAGAATACATTTATAGTAAAACATGAGTATACATCAAATAATATTATGTGCATGGTCTAAAAATAACAGGTAGATCTGCATGTTTTGCCATTTATGGCGTACAAAATCAAATATTTTAGGGTTAGAATAAACCATAAAAGAGGGTTGAGTCTAGACAACAAACTAAGAAATTAATAACTTTATCCTAATGCTAATTAAAAAACCGGCCAAGTGCGTCAATCGATCACGTGTGCGTGATCGCCGATCACGCACAATGAAGGGTTCCGTAGCTGGGATGAACTTATCCCAAGAACAAACTTAACATTGTAGTTAAATAACATGTTCTCATGTAGTTGAATATAACTGTAGGTAATTAGCGCTTTGCGAACTAAATTGCACTTTATTGTGCCGTTGCAAGAGTTGCTTCTTATCTAAATAATGTTACGGAGTAAACCATCTGTCTTCATCTGTGACAATACGCACATGAATACGAAAAGTCACGACACCTATGACTTGGCAGTCTGACGATCACACCATTAGGCTATCACAATATTTGATTCAACTAGCACATGATTTAACAAGATAAAAAAGCAATTGAATACCAAATCAGCGGGTATTAAAAATCTTGCTCCTAACTCAAAGCTAAGAGGATCTTTTATACTCAAAGGCAGCAAGTTAGTCTTTATGAAACCCGTTATATTAAAAAATGGAGTAAAAAGAATTTTTCACGTTATTCAGGTTGACTTGCATGTTTCTGAGAAGGTATCTTGGCTTCTTTTTCTTGTGAGAAATCAATCTGACTAGCCTTTTCTCAACTATGTTGCGGTCGGCTTCCAGTCTTACACCCTAATTGCGTAATAGACGATCAATTACAATCTGAATCGTTTTTTAACATATTGCTAATCCATTGCTTCATTGGTTCGATAAAAAATCTCCTCAACAATGTAAATAACGTAATGAATGTAAGAAATGCATATGAAATAGGTAGTTATAATATAACATGTTTCATACTGGCAGCGTGAAAATGCTAGTGTTTCAACAGTGCAAGTAATGGAATGAACTCAAATAAATAATTTATTCTGTAAATAAATTATTTTGACACGTTATAATGGAGTTGAAATTTCCTATCAATCTCTCAGAAGTGTGGCGGCATCTACACCGCCACATACGAACTACGCATCAAAGACCTGACGTCACAAGTCCTACATCGCGGTATAAGAGTTTACCGAGCGATAAACATATATAAGACTATCCGACATCAATCCTTGGGCAATTGCCCGCCAGACACAACACCCGTCTGGTCGGAGGATCATGTCCAGTCTGGTGGAAGAAGGGACCGAAAACCTTTATAAATTACGGTACAGGTATCGAAGAATTTTGGTTACTTCTTATCTACATCTATCTATCTTATTCTACGACAAAGGTTACTGCTATCTGGGTAACTCAAAATGAAGAAACATGTTACCTCTTTTAGATTACCGTTTTAATACCGGTTACACACCCACTGGCGATGCGCGTCCTTTGACTAATGCGCACGGCACGTGTAAGATAGAGGCAGTTTTATTTCGGTAACCGGTATAAATACTGGTTGCATTCAATTTAAGGTAACCTTTAAAAATAACTGTAAAAATATAAATGTGGTAACCGAAAAAATACCCGTATTAATCATACCGGTTTCGGTCTTTGGAAGTCTACAAGGAATTTATTCAAGCTAACAAAAAATATTCAATGAACAATATAATATATAATACAAGATAATTATCTAGAACCGATGCAGCTATCCTTTTTATTCTGGAGGTAAAAAAAACAATTTTTTATTTTTCCTGCCACGATTATAATACAAAATTACATGAATCAACACCCACATCAAACTTTTTTTTACAAAAAAAAAGCCTCAAACAGTAGCCGACCTAACCGGCTTTCATTCGTAGGCTATCATTTGAGGCTACAAATCACGCCCACGCAATAATTTATAGCCAACAATAACCTGATGTCTTAATACGAGCAACACTTTAATTATATTAGTATTGTCTATTAATTAAATGCTGACATGATAATATTGTGTGTGGGTGTAGCTTTAACTTATGATTTTTTAGCTGTCATACACATTTTTATTAGGATCTGTCTAACCGTCAGCAAAAAAGTGCATGGTGGCTGATGTCTGCGAGAAACATAGATGTAATTAGTCAAGCCATTGGTTTTTTATATTCCAAAGAAAATAATGACACTGACAGCTCCTAAACTTGGTTTATGTGCTGATCGGGTTCAGTTTGTATTGGTGAAATTGGGCCCTTACACGTCATATTAAAAAATAAATAAAAATAACCAAGATGTGATCGGTGTTTCCTATATTCTGACTACGTTGAGATGAAAGACCGACACAATCTCAGAGCTCGCGGTCGCTCTTTTAAAGACCAGACCATAATCTTGGTCAGGCCATGTAGATTAGTGTCTGAAATGGTCTTTTGAGGAAAGAACCTCACAGATTTGAGCGGACCTGCCCAGTCAGTGCAAGAATTTGTCAGTAATCGTGGAGCTCAACTCAGAACTTATGTATCTAAACTCCAGAATTCATAATAATGCAAGAACAAAAACTGAACGCTGCCACGTGTTGAAAAATACCACTAATTCATTGCCCGAAAACTCTATCTAACCGAATCTCACCTGTCTATATCATATATGTCTTGCCCGCAGGAGCCACGCCCAAATTATAACTCAATGAGCTGACGTATCGAATATCTCGCTTTTAACTTAATTAAAATATTTTGTAACATAACTGTGTTATGTTTCTGGTTTGAAACGAAAGCGTTTGTTTATTCTGAATGGACTGAGTTTTTATGCAATGAGTCGCTATCTATTATACATTGTAACGGCGAATCAATTTTCACGCCTCCCCCTTGAGACGTAGGCCAAATATTTTTTGATATTCGGATTGAGCTATCCGAATATCAAAAAATATTTGGCCTCACCTAAATAGGAGCCATAAAAAATATGAATTTCAAATCTCGACTTTTAAAAATTATATAAATTATACACCCCCAAACCGCATGCCCAGTCCTAGTGCTTTAGTTGGGAAGATGAAGTGGCGCAACAAACTTCCCAGCTGCAGCTCCCGCAGTCTGTTCAGTTAGAAAAACTTGAGTCTATATAATAGTATGTATGCAAAATAAGATAGGTATATTACGCAACACCAAATATTAAATTAAATTATTTGCCATACGTCAGCGAGCACATGGAAATATAACAACTAAAAACATCGAAAACTATAATAAAGAAAAAAAAAAAAACGTAAACCGAACAATAGCCAACTTAAAGCATCCAGGCATAAAGAGCTTGCCCGCTCACATGTAGCTATATTATAGCTGTAACTCGAAGTCTAAAATGGTAAACTAGGACCATCGAAGTAAACAGTAATCTGATTTAAAAGAGTGTCCGTGGAGTTCTACGTAAATAATTCCAATGTTGTACCTCAGAGTTAGTACCTATGGAGAAGAACGGGCAAGATACTTCTTGCCCGTTCTTCTCCATAGGTACCTACTACGCTTTTATTTTACTTTTTTATTTAGGTACTACTTGACATGTAGTTTCATTATTTGACATGTATGCCTACAATTCAAATTTCAACTTACAGTAGAGACTTGTGGAATACGGGGTTCTCACTCGGATTGGTTAAAGTTGTAGTGACAACCATTTGGGTTAAATAGGTTCTTAATAATTTTTTTCGACCTTTATATAGATTCCTTTATATTTTGTGAATGTGAGAACGTTGTAGGCACAACAGACTGTCGATTTGCAGACTATTTTCTATTTTTTTTAATTTTTTTTAAGTATCTTGTTGACAGGCCTACGCTGTCCTCTCATACCTATTCAAACTGTACATTTAAAGCATTGTAAAACCCATTTATTTTTAAAAGAGTAACCGTGGAGTTTCTTGCCGGCTCTTCTCCATAGGAAACGACCAATTGGAACCGTGCACCTAGATTCTGACGTTTCATAAGTGCCCTTGTAGGTTTATATGAAATAAAATATTTTGATTTTGATTTGGAATGGGCAACTGCAGCTTCATCGGTACACTTTAATGAGATTCCGAAACAATAATTAAAATTATTATCGAATCTAAATAACTCAATATCATTTTTATTAGTATCAGTATCACTGGTACTCTCCTTTATCCGTATTCAACAGTAAGCGACACCTATTTATCAAAACACTTTTACGACGAAAGCTTATCTCCTAAAAAATTTAACTATGTTCTCCAGACCTTTTATTTCTAAATCCATTAACCGGTATTGGCTCCTATAAAACTATAAATTACAAGGAGAAAATATCGAGCAATCAATGTCATGAAAATAAAAAGGTTGTACGTGTATTTAATAATAGTAAATTTTATGTGCCATAACGAATTTATAGTTTTCACGACCTTTTTAGTTTCGAGCGATAAGAGTTTTGTGATCTTTCGTTGTTTTTATTGACTTTTTGTAGAAGTCTTTTATTTCAGTTGTTTTTGCTGGAACCTGCTAATGACTACCAAATTCCGATTGACAAAAGCGGAGTGACAGTATAGGTACACTGTGAAGATCTTAGTGTTAATCATTTTCAAATACTTAATTAATATTTTCCGCGCCAAAAATGCTAGTGAAGATTTATCACCCAAGTTATCTTGATATAGAAATACTGTGAGAAAAGTTCATTGATGCTCGGTTCCTATAAACAAAAACGAATCGTTTTGCGTACCAATGGTAGTTTTTTTTATTGCCAAACTGGGTATATAAATAGATTAGTAAGCTAGTTTTACCTGTGATAGGTACCTACTTCCATATCATTGTGTCTACTATGTAAAACTATCAGTATTCTGGCCTTTGCTTCATTATTGGTAAAGATACAAGAGTCTTAATTTTAACCGATAACGGTCCGTATATTATAGGAATCGGCGATGAGACAACATGTGCGAATAAAAAAATATTTGCTGTCAAATGTTTCCCAAATCAGTTTATTGCAAAAATCTCAAAATGTGGCATCATTCGCCTATGTATAAAATTATGCTAGTTACCCGTACTTTTAATTTTTATCTGGCTCATCCAACATGCTTGAAACAGATACACCTATATGTATTTACCAAGTTTTGTAGACGTACCGATTGTAGATTTTTATAATAACCTGATAGAGGACCACGTTGGTCGAGTAGTTGCAAGTCGCTGTTGAGCATGAGATCCTGAGTTCGTTCCCGGCTCGGCCAAAATTTTATTGTGTTTTACCATCTGGAATTTCTCAGTAGCAGCCCGAAGTCTGGATTTGTGCCCGGTTGATGGCAATAGGCTCGTCCCTTATTACACGGGGCTTTAAAATAGCTGGCGAAATGTGGGTGTTTCATTTCATTTCATTCCATTAACTCTTACCTACTCAGTACTATTATTGCATACATGCACATGTAGGTATTCTTAATAATTGGATCATAATGGTCATATTTTGCTGTGCACAGCAAAATAAGGAAACCGGGCATACACGCATGATGTTATGTTACAGAGCACACTGCTGACCGTCCCCTTGAAGGTACCTTAACCTGAACTCACCCACGAAACCCACAATTAAATTGGGCAATATATGCCCGTTCGTTGGAAACAAAAAAAACTCGGAATAGACTCGTCTCGTAATCTTAATCAGGTGTTAGCACCAAAATGAAATCACTAACGAACTAAATTAAATAAAACCCATAAATTAAATCAGAATTAGGTTTCCCATAGATAAATCACGAAATATATGGCGTGTAATTATTGAAATATATATATTTTATATGAATGGGGATTAATGGTGTCGTGTTGTGTTCTATGGGCAATTTATGGGGCCATTGGCTTAATAGTGAATGTTTTATTTATTTCAGTGGTTAAGCAATTTTATTTTATGATGGTGTAAATTGTTAATGAAAAGCTAATGTGTTGGTAGTAATAGTGAAAATTCATCATGAAATTTATATTTTGCCCACAATAGCAGTACAATTTTTATCAAGTTTTTTTCTTTACACAAGCCGATCGGATTTCTCATGGGCAAAAATTAAAAAACAACCCCGATTTTTTTTAAATCCTGTTTCAGGAAGTCTCAGAGTTCCTGTCAGACAGTCAGACTCTTCCTGACCTCGAAACGGTTCCCTAAAATCCTCTGTGTGTCCCACGTGCGTATTTCCCCCCCCCCCCCTTCGATTTATGCATAAACTATGAGGCTAGTTTACCATCATTAAAACATTTCAATAGTTCAGGTATTAAATTCCTCATCTATCAATTTTAATTTACAACAAAATTTTCCGAAAGCGACATAAATGGCTATGGTCATTGCAGTCACATGATTGACCTCCAAGGTCACTGACCTGTGGTGTATTTTCTCATTTTATTGGGTAATTATTTTGTGTCGTGATTTATATAGGTGCTGTTCGATTCATGAGTTGAGGCCTGGTTAGACTTGGACTACAGAAAGTTGGATATGAAGAAAATATTTTCTACTAGCTGCCCGCCCCGGCTTCGCACGGGTAGTACTAAGTACTTGTCTACGGCGTACCTACCTACCTACCTACCATACCCTACCTATCTACCTATCTACCTACCTACCTACCTACCTACCTCACCTATTCTACTTACCCTACCTACCCTACCTACCTACATACATGCGATGAGACTAACGAACAGCAATTCATTTTTATTATATGGATTGATTGCCAATATTTTTTTGGAAGATGAGCAAGCATTGAACTATACATATTAATAAAACTTGCTACTCTAACATTTTGGTATAAAAAAATAGAAAAGTATTACTGAAGTTATTTCTAAAAAAGGAAATAATCCTTGTCAGCAGGCCAATAATAATTCCCTTATTTATAAAAACATTCACATTCAAGTCGCAATCTGTCAAACTTGTCAAAAATGTTGGTAAATTGATTGTATTTTTGACAGATTGCGAATGATATGCGAAGTTCTAAAAAATACGGGAATTGCCCCTCTGATACCACCAAACCTTCTTATCCAACATTCAACCGCTCCACGCCTATAACACGCCAACCACAAAGCCGACACAACGATGTCCACTAAACTTGTTTGTCTCCATAAAACGTCGGCAGTTAATAGCGGCCCTACCCGTGATCTATCGGTATTTATCACATTTTATCCTACATAATTAAAGAGACATAATTGAATGGGATGTAAATCAATCTGTGAGGTTATAGTGGTGGTGGATGTTTTGGGTAAATGGAGGAGAAAGGCAAGGTGCTTTCTTGACTAGATTTAGAATTTAGTCCAGCTGTATCTTAGGATTAGTATTAGTATAATTATTTTCATTACAGATAGTGCCATCCACTAAGACGTGCCACACTCTGCGATTACTGTACTTTAGTACGGAGCGAAGCGGAGTGGGGCGCGTCTTCGTAGATGGCACTACTTTACCTTTACTTATATTACTAGTTTTGACTGCCTAGTGTGGTCGGTCACGGTCTTGGGCATAATAAAATTGAATGGGATGTAAATCAATCTGTGAGGTTATAGTGGTGGTGGATGTTTTGTATAAATTAAGGAGAAAGGCCAAAGTGCTTTCTTGACCAGATTTAGGTTAGTACCTGTATCTTAGGATTAGTATAGTATTTTTTCTTTAATTACCTTTACTTATATAACTAGTTTTTACTGTCCCATTGGTCTAGTGATCGCAACTGCTACTGCTAAGCATGAGGTCCTGGGTTCAATTCCCAGATCGGGAAAAGTGATATTAAGTTTTTCCATCTGAAATTTCTCATTAGCAGCCCGGAGTCTTGATTTCAGTTGTCAATTAATCACTAGACTTGGTACAACTGTATCTTAGAATTAGTGTAACATTTTCATTACCTTTACTTATAATGAGGGATCGGAATCTGGGCGTCATTCTAGGGCCTACTAGGAAAAACTAGGTCTACTAAAAAATGTATTACTCAATTGAATATAGATTTTTCAATTATTTTGAATCCTACTATAATTTTTTGAATAGTTATGTATTTTTAATCTAAAAGCAAATATTTCGTACCAAAAGATGACGTGGTACGTAATGTAATGTAATGATGAAAGGAGACCATTCACGATTCATACAATGTCCGGCCCAAAAGTCTAGTGCCGGCCAACGAAAAAAAAGGTGTCAGCACTGTTGGGGAAGTCGGTCCGAGTACTTTTTACTATGGCACTAAGTCTCTATAGTCATTCCTACACCTGATTTTTTGGGTTGAAAAATCAGGTTATGGGCACGTTTTATTTGACAAAAATCTTTTCATCAGCTGGAGAAAAAGTGATATGAGCTTGCTGGGATGAAAAACAAAGGCTTCGAAAAATATTTTGTATTACATTTGCATCATACAATAAATGTCCATGCAGACGAATACAATATAATACAAGATGTCTTCTAAGAATAATCCCGGAGGGATTACGTGCGGCTCATGCCTTGTATAAGTTTGTACCAAACAATGCTCATTACGTGCGAACAACACCCTACCGTCCTTTTGCCAATATTAAAAGTGCAGTAATAATGACTGACAGCATGCCGACCGTTCAACGTCCTGTCAAAACCAACATATACGTAATAAGTTTACGCTCTCATATGACGGGATTGAATTCGCCCACGTATTATGCACAAATCTCCTCCTCCCAAGTCCCTGACATCTGATGCTGGCAATGAGTCACCCAATTCAATTAAAAATGCTCCATTCGCATTCACGTGTTCCCCGTAGTAGCTGATAGCCTGTTTCAATTGATAAATACCGAGACTTAACAATATCAAGTCTTCTTCGGTGAGTCGGGGCAGATCACAGAACTCAAGAAGATTTGCCGATATTTTACGGAATACAGTCCTCCTGTGGTTATAATTATGTCTAATGACAAGATCAGCCAACGTGTTAGGCACTGATAGCCTCTCTTGAATTATTTTCAGAAATGTTTCAGCTCGGGGGTTGTCCTCAATCCTATGGTAAGCATTTAGCAGGTACGAGTGCGCCCAAAGTAGAAAAGTTATTACGCAAGAAAAATAGCGATCCGCTGTAACCAAAGTCGCATGGAACTGGTCTAGCTTTGCACGCGTAGCAGGACCACGGTAGAAACGACGGGAGAATTTTTGTCGTTTTGTCGACAGGGGAATAGTCAAAGTGACAGATTGTGATTGTTTATCTGTCATTTTTAAGCGATTTCTA
Organism: Eupsilia transversa; assembly: GCA_914767815.1. Taxonomy (NCBI): domain Eukaryota; kingdom Metazoa; phylum Arthropoda; class Insecta; order Lepidoptera; family Noctuidae; genus Eupsilia; species Eupsilia transversa. The sequence goes on from OU611891.1 coordinate 11,736,109, forward strand.
GAAATAATCTTGTCACGAGACATAATTATAACCGCAGGAGGACTGTATTCCGTACAATGTCTGGAAATCTCCCCGAATTCGATGATCTGCCCCGACTCACGGAAGAAGAATTGATATTGTTAAGCCTCGGTATTTACCAATTGAAACAGGCTATTAGCTACTACGGGGAACACGAGAATGAGAATCGAGCATTTTTAATTGAATTGGGTGACTCTTTGCCAGCATCAGATGTCAGGGCTTTGGGAGGAAGAGATTTGTGCATAATACGAGGGCGCATCCAATTCCGTCATGTGAGAGCGAAAACTTACTACGTGTACGTTGGTGTTGGTTTTGACAGGACGTTGAACGGTCGGCATGCTGTCAGTCATTATTAGTATTATTACTGCATTTGTAATATCGGCAAAAGGACGGTAGGGTGTTGTTCACACGTTATGTGCATTGTTTGGTACAAACTTATGCAAGGCATGAGCCGCACGTAATCCCTCCGGCATTTTCTTAGAAGACATCTTGTATTATATTGTATTCGTCTGCATGGACCTTTATTGTATGATGCAAATATAATACAAAATATATTTCGAAGCCTTTGTTTTTCATCCCAGCAAGCTCATATCACTTTTTCTCCAGGTGATGAAAAGATTTTTGTCAAACAAAACGTACCCATAACCTGATTTTTCAACCCAAAAAATCAGCTGTAGGAATGGCTGTAGAGACTTAGTGCCGTAGTAAAAAATGCTCGGACTGACTTCCCCAACAGTGGTAGCACGTTTTTTTTCGTTGGCCGGCACTTTGGTTTTTGGGCCGGAAATGAATGATCTCCTTTAATAAGATGAAATAAGACGTACCTAATAAGAAACGTTTGCGAAAATCATCTAACATCATCAATTAAATCAAATCAAATCAAATCAAATCATTTATTAAGTGTGTTTTTTGGTGAGGTTACATGAAAACCATCCATTAAAAATCACGTTAAACTACATAATTAGAAATATTAACATTCTAAAGCAGAATCTACCTAACAATTTGATCATTCTATCCGCATTGTTAAAACCCTAATTAAAACTTACGCTTATTTATTCGACAATCCCCACCTTAACTGCTTAACGATAGTAAAGGACCAAATATCGATAATCGATTCACACCTCGATAAACCGTTACGTCCCTAACGATATAAAATAAAGGCCCCAGCCCATAATTCCTTATCATGGCTAAACATAAATAACATCCCTTGTAAATACCCAATCTTAAAATATATCGAGCACTTTATTTTGGCAATTAAACGATCATATTTTCAAATTATGGGGACACCATAGGTGTCCGTAAATCCAGGAATAATCGTGAATTCAGGGCATTTTGGGGAGCGAAATTATCACGTTACTGAGTTTTGTTTAAGGTGTAAGATTATAGCGATTATAGTGCAATGTTTTTTTATAATCAAAATCTTTATTTATACATACAAACATAACATCAAGCCTTCTTCCCATGGGGGCAGGCAGAAAGTACAGAACGCCAACTGCTACGGTCCTTACAAACTCCTCTTGCTTTATACACACTCATGCCGCCGGTTACGAGTACAATGCACCTGACCTTTCTAAAAAACATCACCAATCACTATAAAAGGTCTTGCTAGGGCGTCCCCTCCCGGCGTTTCCACTCACATATGCCTCAACATCATATTACAGGAACTGGTTAATGAAATTCACAATCTTAAACAGAGACAGGTTTCTGAGGTAGGAAAGTCCTAAGTTACAGATCACGCGGCGATATTTTCGATGGTATTGTTCTATAAAGCAGGTATGTGGAGCTCATTGCTAAGTAATAACAGCCGCACGGGTTCGGGTTTGCTCCGTGGATAGAGGTGACCATGTTTACATATCGAGACTCCTCCGTGCCACGGAAAGGACGCTAAGCCGTTGGTCCTGGCTGTTATTCATGGTTCTTTGACAGACATTACGGATAGTCAGAAGCCCGAAAGTCTGACAACTAGTCCTACCAAGGGGTATCGTATTAACCCAGTAAATGGGTTGTGCAGGTCAGATAGGCAGTGGGCTGCCGACCCCAACTTAGTTGGGAAAAGGCTAGGTAGATTTTGTTTTACAAAGCAGGTTTATTAGTTGTTAATCTCGAAACAAAGGTTGAATGTCACTTGCATGTCAGAAAATGGCCAGGTCTATTTTTGTCTGTGAATGTGACAGTTAATTAAAGTTTCAACCTTAGTGAAGTTTACTGTTGAAAAAAAATGTTAAATAGTGTTAACAGTTTTTCACTTCTATATTTAATTGCCCATTTAACACTGTTACTGGCCCAGGGTTTACATACCAATTCCTGGGAATGTACGCCTAGGATTCAAGTTAACACGTAAAAACAATACATCTTCAATTGAGTCATTCATGTCCTTCAACCGATTAAACTATCAAGCAAAGAAAAAATAAAAGTAATCGCTTCAGCTTATGACTTGGGCATCAGTAAATCATGATAAATTGACTTTTACAATACGTTTTCGGTAATCTATTTGCGGATTAAAAGCGTTAAACGACATTGTTTTTCGAATATTACTTTGTTATGGGTTTAATTTTGTTTTTCAATTTTTTCCTATATATCTTTATTCAGTATTTTTTGTGGGATTAGCAGTAAACGGTTTTTTTAAAGACCTTTGTTTTGTTGTTTCATTTACCTCATAATAAAATTATTAAAAGAATCGCCTTATTGTGACTTGGGCTTGCCTACGAATTAAGTAAATTGTTTTATAAAGACTTCATGTTCTAGCAAAAGCATTATAATTATAGCGACTAAGATAAGCTTCAGCATACCTACAGCAATTCCTTACTGATCAAAGTAAACTCCATTTAAAAACTCTTTTCCAAAATGAAAAACAAAACATGCACAAAGCACAAACATTATCAATTGTTCGACCAATTGCTTTGTCCTCTCCAGGGTAGGAAATATGGAAAAAAAATATTCAGCAGAAAAAAAGCCAAGTCTTTTGTTTCGCGAATTTCACAAAAACAAAGTTCTGAATACCCCTTTTGTTAGCACATGGGTGGATGAATGGAATCGAAAATAATAATAATATTTTTTTCATTTCCCAATTAATATGGCAGCGCAACACTTTTTCCGGTGGTTAATAAAGAAAATTCCTGTATCGTAGTTAATTAAAATAGCCTGAAGTGTGGGGTCTCAGTGCAAGCGATTATTGTTTTGTTTAAGCTCTAGAAAAACTGCAGAGAATCCTCCAGCCTAAATATTTGCGTTTAAATAAATATTTTAAGTGAATTATTCCATTGCTTTAGGCTGTATTTCTTTAAGTTATAAAAATAATACCTGCTTGAGTTCGTAGGTCTTTACTATTCTCTCTCTCTCTCCTCTCCGCGGTTTTAGAAAAGTGTACCACCCCGGCCCTCCTCGCGGTCTTGCCGTCGGCCTTAACGGTTACCTAAACGGCATATCATCCGAACAGATTTACATAATAGGTAATAATAACATAACATAATACAACATCACGCCTGTATGTTACAGAAGGTCTAGGCAAAGATATACCTACATATAGTGCACCCACATTTCTCCAGTTATGTTTATGTTCCATGAATCGGGGCGAGCCTATTGCCGCCATCAATCGGGCACAAATCCAGACTCCGGACAGCTGCTGTGAAATTCCAGAGGGAAAAACCCAATAAGAATTTGCCCGACCCTGAGATCGAACCTGGGGCTTCATATTCAGCAGTGCGCTTGCGACCACTAGACCAACGAAGCAGCAATAATTTTAAAGAAAGAAAGATAGAAAAATATTTTATTTGGGACACGCACAGGAAATACAAACAGTAAAAAAGGAGCATTTAAAACTAACAAAATTAACAGGTAATGAAAAACATATAATACCTTAATAAAAAACATTACAACCTGTGCGAGGCCAAAAAGGCTCCTATCTCAGCTAATGCTGCGATATTTAGAAAAATACTGGGATAATAATATTAGGAAGGGGGAATATTAGGAATAATACTGGTTAGTAAATATTCAAATTCGCTATCACTGCGCCCCCATCCAATTCAAACGAACAGTAAAGGCAAGCGTGTCCGCTTTATTGAATTTCTGCAAAATTCCTAACACATGCCGGGAGGGCCCGAGTTTTAATTCATAAATGTACCGACGCCACACCGTGTGAACTTTTATCATCTCATCTCAGGTTAATGAGATGAGATTCATTTATACAGTATGCTCGGGATTTAATACAAAATACATACATACATAACATCTCGCCATGTTTCCCCGAAGGGTTGGGCAGAGGATATTTCTATGGGCAGAGGTAGGTATACCCACATTATATAGTACACCCACATTTCGCCAGTTATGTTTAAGTCTCATGTAATAGGGGGCGAGCCTATTGCCATCAAACGGGCACAGATCCATACTCCAGGCTGATAATGAGAAATTCGAGATAGAAAAACCCAATAACACTTTGCCCGACCTGGGAATCGAACCCAGGACCTCATGTTAGACCAACGAGGCAGTCAATTTAATACAAAAGTACGTGAATTTTAGGACTTTTTTAAGAACGATTTGTGGCGGGGCCACTCTGACGAATAATGTAGAATAAAACATTTAACAGAAAGGTATGGTCATATTTAAGGGTGTGGAACAGCTTTTTCCGTTATTATCGTCAAAAAAAGGAGAAGTTGTTTACTAGTGTTTACTAGTCGGAATTTGAATGTTTTTTTCCGAAGTCTCTATTGTGGGGGCCTCTCTTTTGTGGACGCCCCCGGTTGCCCTCCCCTAAATCCGGCCTTGTATAAGCTTGCTTCTTATTATGTACCTACATTGCGCTTCGGAAATGACGTTAAACCGGTGGTACCAGGTTACACTTTAAACGGTGGCTGTCATTCGTGGATCTTTGACAGTCGTTACGAGTCGTCAGAAACCCGAAAATCTAACAACCAGTCTCACCAAGTGGTATCGTATTACCCAGTTACTGGGTTGTGGAGGTCAGATAGGCAGTCGCTCCATGTAAAATACTGGTATTCAGCTGCATTTGGTTAGACGGGAAGCCGACCCCAACATAGTTGGGACAAGGCTAGGCAGATCGACCGTTCTACCTATCTCTTCAAGGATTACATAAGATGTTATGTTTTAGAGTGTAATTGAATATTACGATTTTAAGTACCCTTAGTCAAAGATTGAAATCTTTAGATTCGGCATACCGCGTCAAAACATGGACACATTTCTTTTTCGTTTTATCATTGGTTCTGACACACAGACTGTGACAAACTGTGACTGACACAGACTGTGTATCGTGGATACAAAACTATAGCATACCTATAAAAATGTCTTCATCACGGCACAGTTGGCGTAGTGGTTAAGCGATTGACTGCTGCGCTGCGTGTCGCGGGTTCGATTCCCGCACGGAAAAAATATTTGTATGACCTATATGCAGTTCCGGGTCTGGCTGTTTGTGTATGTCAGTTTAAATGTTTGTAAACGCACCCACGATATAGGAGAAATTCTCAGTGTGGGGAAAAGTTAAAAAAAAAAACTTCATAATTATGTTTTTATATACAGAACGTAATAATTAAAGTCAAATACAAATAAAAAGTAACATTTTTCGCTTTGTTAGAATTACTTGTGTTGTCACAGCACTTACTGAAGGCATGGTACGGGATGGTTGAGCTCACTCTTCTCAGTATTGACACTTCTCGCGAGACTTAAGTATAGTGATGGCAAATCTAACGATTTAAATCTTTGCCCTTAGTGTGTGAACTCCTAATTGACTGCGAAATTACTGGGTATTTTATACAGTGTACATCATAATTAAATACTTGATTAATTTCAAGTTGCTTTAGCACTAATTAATTAAGCTCAAAAGCAAGATTATTAGCAGTTAGAATAGCGGTAATCACTTAGGTAGGAGTATTATCTATTGAGCCGTATTAGTAGATAATTAATTATTGAAAGTGAACTTAACAATCTATACAAATTGCCTCATTTGGGATTACCTAAAGTGCACATGATTAGTTCTATAAATACTTAATCCATCTGAGCTTTTTTCCAACTATGTTAGGGTCGGCTTCCAGTCTAACCGGATGCAGCTGAATACCAGTATCTTACATAGAGCGACTGCCTATCTGGCTTCCACAACTCAGTTATTGCGTAATACACCTTGGTAAGACAAGTTGTCAGACTTTCGGGCTTCTGACAACCCGTAACGACTGTTAAAGATGACGACTTAACGTGCTTTCTGAAGCACGAAAGGGTCTTGGTATGTTAAAGATGGTCACCCATCCACAGACCAACCATGGCAAGCGTATCTTAACCTGATCGATCGAACCGTGCGGCTGTTATTACTTAGCCACAAGTCCCTCCTCAATGGCTTCAGTAAACAAGCACCCCATAACGATAGTAGGTAACTGGCTACCTAAATAAATACCTAATCCACGGGCCGGTATTAAATTAATGTGGCCATATCGTAAACCCGCAACGTTCTAGCGATACAATATTTATTTTTATTAAGTCTGGCTCGCACTAGTTTTAGGAAACGCTGCGTTTTTTCCGCTTACTCGTCTCCTAGTGCATTCTTTTTGAGTGTAAAGTTTGTGAGATAAAAATATTATAATTATCAGCCTCTTGTTAATTCTAATATTATCATAAAGCCAGCTTTTACTGCGATCACATGTCTAGCTGAGATGAATTTATCCCAAGGTCGATAATTACTCGATAACTTGTAGATCCCCTACTTAGCTGTGATCGTTTTCCTTTTAATTTCGTTAAGTATATATACTACTGCTGTGAATTTTTCCACATATCCAGAACTTACCATTTAGCGGGCAGGGGGGAGGGACACTTGACTTTTGTTAAAAAGTCTTTGCACACAAAAATTAGCACTTTTACACACAAGCTTAATATTTCGCAAACGGATAGTTGAATCCAAAAATGGTTTTCACAAACTCACAATATTTTTGAACGACCTTTCCAAAAATACCTCACACCATCGGATAGACAAAAAAAACCCTGCTTTACGTGTAGGGGAGGTACCCTAAAAAAATGTTTTAATATGTATACTCTTAAGGGCGCACCGAGCATTTGCCGTTGTCTCTGTCTTTTTCTTTACGTGTAAAGAGTAAAGAAAATAACGACACTTTTGCACTTTTTTAATGTTTTTTGTTGTTATTTTCATCATATTGCTCTTAAATAAAAAACTATCGTGTATAAACGCTCCATTCAACTATGAACTTTATTTTAGTAAATGTAACATAATATAAAATTACTTATTTATATAGAAAAGTAGGGAAATAGAGAAAAAAAATACTCGATAAGAGGTAACTTTGCGAATTTATTCTATCGAGCCAAATTGATCAAATCGTTTTTCCATCGTGTATACAGTCTAGTATATAAGCCCAAAAATACCAATAAATTTTCCTACATTTTAATTTAATTGTTTACTACTTCAAACAAGCGTTATAAAAACGTGTTTTTATGTATAAAAAGCTCGGTGCCCCGTTAACAGATTACAGCTTTCTAGTACTAACAATCTCTGCGCTAATCCGGGGACAGACAGGCATACAGACAGACGGATATGGCGAAACTATGAGGGTTCCTTGTTGACTTCGGAACCCTAAAAATGGATAATTAATTTGTTAATCAAATAATATTTGCCTTCCCTGTTAATAACAATCTATTGTGTATCATATAAAATTATTAAGTTTGAGTCTCACAAACGCAATGCAAGAATAGCAACAGCCGCGAGGAAAAGGTTTGGATGGTGGCTGAGCCTTTTTGACGTTCATCATAATTATCGGTACTCACCCCGAGGCGGTTTTTGTTTGAGTACAAAAACTAAGTTATCATTTTTCTCTGCTTTCTCATTCTTTATAATTATTGCTACTTTGTAAGAAACATAATAGACTATATAGTCTATAAAAAAAAGTCGGTTTTCGTCTGTCGTGTGTTTCGTGTGTCTGACGAAAAGCGACTTTGTACTCAATCGATTTTGATGTGGGTTTCACTATCGTTGTTTAGAGAATTTATTCCGGAAAGTTAACGTGTATACTACATTAATAATTAAGATAGATATAGCATAGAAATCTAGATATTTTGACTAAAAGTTGCCACATTATTGAAACGCACCCGTGTTAAGGAAGGCCAGGTCGTTTATTTTACATAAAGCCACAGATGAACAGAGATGGTTCACTCCACATTTTACGTATGAAGCTACAACTATGCGGCGGGCTCGTCTTTTCGGGTCATTTCAGTGAGCGTAATGTATTCAGAAGAAAGAGTTACGCGATAGAAAGAGAGGCAACTTCTAAGTGAATATAACTATAGGTAATTAGCGCTGTGCGACCTGAATTGCACTTTATTGTGTAGTAGCAAGACTCGCTTTTTATTTAAGTTATATTCATCTGTGATAAAGCACAAAACTTATATCCACCGCGGCGTCTTCCCCGCCCAGTGCGTCATATATATTTTTTCACATCCCTCGTCTGCGGTCGTAACAGCAACTAATTGCTTTCGGAAACGCTTTATGTGATCGTATTTCACCTGAAAAAATGATTTATCCCAAGCACACTGGTTATTCACTGTCGCATTTTCGTGCGAAACAAATGCGAAAGCCGTTGGACAGAATTTTCTTTGTATTTATAGATTTTATGCGAAAAGTGTGTTGTGGAAATTATTACTGAATTTTGTTAGTTGAAATGCTTGTTGTACTTTATTGATATATTGTTAGAAAGGATTTTGTATATAGTTTTTATTGAACGTATGGAAGTGTGAAAATGTTATTGTACTAGTTTTATTGTTTTCATTTACAAGTTACTCACTTACTTTCATGTAAACGTTTTTGGATGATTATTGTAGTTTGATGATTTTTGACAGTTTTTTTAAAAAGTATTTCTAATTTACATATAAACATAACATCACGCCCTGTTTCCCCGAAGGATTAGGCAGTGGTGTACCAATAGTAGGTACACCCACATTTCGCCAGTTTTGTTTAAGTACCATGTAATAGGGGGCGAGCCTATTGCCATCAACCGGGCACAAATCGAGACTCCGGGCTGGTACTGAGACATTCCAAATGGAAAAAACCCAATATCATTTTGCCCGACCTGGGAATTGAACCTAGGACATCATGCAGTAGGCCAACGAGGCGGTCATATCTCATTTAATCTGCCCCAATATCCTCTGTACAATTGCCATCGATGTACACTACACTTCAGACAAGACTAACGAGACAACCACAAAAGCTAACCCCATACATCCCAACATTGTAAGACATGCTGGCTTGCACATAAACTGCAACACACGTACACTGCCGTGCAAACAACATTGGTTAATCCGTAGCCCCATCATCGAGTGGGCTGCCCGGCGTGAAACTATCTGGAACCTCGCCAGTTCTATTATCTTGTGTAATGTTACAGTTTGAGTGCCATACAGTGTACATGTTGATGGCGTTTAGTGGGCAGGTGGGAACTTTATTTTGGTCGTAAGTGTATTGGGCGCAGATTAGGTTTTATGAGCGCGCGTAAATGGTAATGCTTAGTGTTAGTCTGCGTGCTGCGTTAGTGAGTTCGTGTTTTGCATGATCCTTAGAATAAATATTGTGGTTTATGCAACATTGATGGGTTAAGCTTACGTTTTAGTGTGACGTTAAAAACATTGTCAACCTTCTATCCATTTTATGAGTTGTGGTTGATAGTTTTATTTGATCACAAATAATCAACCACTAGCTTCTGCCCGCGACTTCGTCCGCGTGATATTTCGGCCCCCGGCCCATCGTGTCGCATCCCATCGCCAGGGCTATTACTTCGTTTTCGCTTAGCGTTCTTTCTCTCATCTGCTGACGGTATTTTTAAGCTAAACTGACTTTTGATTGAGTTTATCAAGATAAAATAAATCGGGGTCCTCCGGGACGGGGGCCTCGGGGATCGGGGTAATCAGGGAATGACCCGAAAATACAACAATAAATGAAAACACTGGCAATATCTACTAATGCTTAAGGAGTATTTAGGAACTATCAGATTAATCCTAACATTCAAATTAAAAAAGTGTTTTTTTCTAAGAAACTAAATAGTAATGATACGCTGACTATGGGTTTTGCTAATCTTTCACTAGATATAGTGACTAAACTATTGGAGATCTTTGATTAAATTTTCATATTCAGACTGGGAACGTCATTAGATATACGCAATTTAATTTATCGTTGTATTGTCGTCTCCACCTTGTATTAAATCACAACTGTCATTCTTTGATGGTGGATGGGATAATAACTATATTTTTTAATATGTAACATTTTTACATATTAAAAAATATAGTTATTATTATTTAATTATGTAAGTATAAAAAAATAATAAATGAAATAATAATAATACCATTTATTTCAGGCGACAAAGGCCCATAGAAAAATACCTTAACGTAAACATACATATTTTAATATAAACAAAACTTGTAGGATTAATAAATAAGAATTAAGACTATGCTAGTGGCACTTCACTTTGCACTAGCTTGTCTTTGTATAAACTTCCTATCTAATATATTACTTCATGTCCATAACACTCAAAACTGTACGAACCCATTCACATCCCATTATAGAAGCCTATCTTCCCAAAACCAAACAAAAATATCCTATAGAAAGAAAAACGACAACACTCGACTTTTAAATCAAAATGGCGGCGTAGACAAACATTTCAGGACAAGATGGATGACCTCAGAGGTCAGGAGGGCACTACAGGGATCCTCACTCGGGGCAGGAAGAGAGGAAATGGCTGCGGCTTCCGGTCGTCGAGCGATGTGTAAAAATCGGTGGGGCGTTAATTCTTGCTGTGGGGCTGTTTAGAGCATGTTTTGGGGTTCTTTGGTACTATATTTTGGTTTGGACATGAATGTATAGTGGATGTAAGATATGGCATTATATTATTGGGCACTTGGAAGGCCTCCCACAACAGTGGACCTTGTGAGGACCGCAGGAATCCGCTGGATGCGAGAAGCACATAACCGGACGAAGTGGCAGTGCCTGGGGGTGGCCTATGTCCAAAGAGTGGACGTCTTTCGGCTGTAATAATGATGATAATTGTTGGACACTAATCTCATTCTAGGCAGAATTATATACATTCACAGAATGTGTGAAGAAAAACTTTACTGTATCGTCCAAAACTTTGGAGGAGCTCGTGTCTAAGTAGTAACAGCCGCACGGATCGATGGTCGATCCATCAGGTTAAGCTACGCTTTTCGAGGGTAGTCCATGCCTCGGAAAGCACGTTAAGTCGTTTGTTCCGGCTGTCATTCGTGGATGTTTGACAGTCGTTACGGGTCGTCAGAATCCCGAAACTCTGACAACCTTACCAACGGGTCTTACCAAGGGGTATCGTATTACCCAGTTACTGCGTTGTGGAGGTCAGGTAGACAGTCACTCCATGTAAAATACTGGTATTCAGCTGCATCCGGTTAGACTGGAAGACGACACCAACATAGTTGGGGAAAATCTAGGTAAATTGATTTTGATCATCCAAATCGTACACACGTATTTACGATTGTAAAAGTTTGACACGATAGTTTTCCGGACAATATAAAACTCGGGAGTTCTTACGAGTAGGTTCCTTCCAGTTAATGGAAACAGCTTTGCCGAAATACAAACAAAATATAGTTTTACACATCCGTATGAAAAGGTGCGTTAGATACATGTGTGACATCAAAAGACCATTACAGACACTAATCTACATGGTCTTCACATTATTATGTCTGAACTTTAAAAGAGACTGTGACCTCTGAGTTTGTTTCGGCCTTTCTTCTCAGAGTATTCAGATAGGAAACGCCGACCTCATCTACTTCTTAAAATATTATTGACGTGTAAAAGTGGTTGTGCAAACCTATTTACAGAAACGAAATAATTTCATCATTTAATTTCATGTAATTTCCTTTAAACGAACTTGGACGTTCGTTCCCAGTGTGGCCTGCACTTTAAGTTCATTCGATACTTCAAAACATTCTCCTTCAAACATGAAACTGATCTTCTTAGAACAGTGTTCCAGTTTCGTGAAGAACCCTTGGTTAACGCATCAGTAACTATTTTAGTAGTTTGAATATATTTGATAGCTCTCCATTAAACACTAGTGCATTACTGCAGGTCTTTGATGCACTTTGGTCCATGAGTCCATGCAAAACAGTGTAGTAGTGTGCCGTTTTTTTTGGAGTTCCCTACGTCCGATTGAAAAACGGAATCCTTATAGGATCACTCGTATCTATCTGCCTGTCCGTCTGTCACAGCCAATTTACTCAGCATCTAATATCGTGGGTTATCTTTTCTTTTTTTCTTTTCTCAGTTACTTTTAATCATGGTCTGGCAGTTTGAGTGTTTTTTTTGCGGCCTACCCAAATGTCCTTTCTTTGGTATTGTTCGTCACATCGTTGAGCTCCTTAAGTTTTGAGTTGAGCTGCACGATCACTGACAAATGCGTGCACTGTCTGGACAGGTCCACTCAATCTGTGTGGTTCTTTCCTCAAAAGATCATTTCAGACACGAATCTACATCGTCTTCATATGATCTAACCAATAAAATGTCTGGACTTTAAAAGAGACTGTGACCTCTGAGTTTGTTTCGGCCTTTCTTCTCAGAGTAGTCAGATAGGAAACGCCGACCTCATCTAGTACGGTACTTAAAAAATATTATTGACATGTAAAAGTGTTTTGTACAAACCTATTTACAGAAAATATAATCATTTCATTTCATTTCATTTCATTTCATTTCAATAGACTGATTAATTTCTGTTACCCAAACACATACGTGTAACGTTAATAAATTAATTTTGCTTACTTTCGGGAGGCAAATTTAAAATTTAAAAAAAGTTTTGCAAACTGTACAGTGTGACATTTCAAATGAAAATGCTAACTAAACTAAAAACTACTGTGAGGATCACAAACATATTTTTTTTAATAATTTTATAATAAAATAGTTTTGTAGTTAGGTATTTAAGCAAAAAAAAGATGAAAATTTATATATTACCACCACCCTTATCTCCGAACCTACTGAGGCTAAAAATTATGAAAAAAAAAACAGACAATCGGTCTATTTATAGGTAAATGATTACAGGAAAACCTACAAGAAGTCTATAGTTTTAAAATGACATGGCAAATCTCTGAATATTGTGCGTACAAACTTACTATTTGATCGGAAAACATGTTTTTAAATTACAATGTTAAGTTTTTTCTTAGTATAAATTCATCCCAACTACGGAACCCATATTGTATGTGGTCCGACCCGCTCTTGAACGGTTTTTTGTGTAGTTACTGATTGAAGCTTTTCTATATACCTATTCTGAAAATATACATCTATCCATACATAGTTTAAAACAAAGTCGCTTTTCGTGTCTGACCTGTTTTTTTATACAGTGTGAGTCTTCATAATGTGCACATATCGAAATGGGGGAATCCAGTCTGCTAATTAGAAGTTGTGATCCCTAACTCGTTTTTCAAGCATGTATGTATGTAGTGTATTTTGATACTACTAGTCATTTCACGATCTTGATCTTGTATTAGAGTAATCTTATAAGAAGTTGCCTTAAGAGCGTGCATTCTGAAAGTGGGCAACGTCGCAAATAGATGTCAAATATCTCGCTGTTTTGATTAACTTGGCAAAATTACTGTATGAAAATATGAAATATGGCTAACTAGTGAACTAGAATATTGACTATGAAATGCAATAATTAATATCGTAACACCGAATATTTAGTTTTAGATGTAAAAAAAGTATTTGGAAACTTTCCAAATGAGTTTTTTACACCTAAAACGGTTACAACATCAAATTCAGTGCTATAATTGCAATTGATTATTAATATTCTAGTTCACTAGTTAGCGATATTTTATTTATCAAAACAGGTAAATATTTGACAGCTATTTGCGCCGTTGTCAACTTTAGGAACAAATGCTCTTAATTCTATATCACTAACCGCCAGTTGCAGAAACGAACTTTAACTTTTAAAGCTGTCATTAAATAATATTCTTTTATTAATTAACTTGTTGCAGAAAGCAACATTAGACTCAATTTTAATGGTTCTTTGATGAAATTTAATGAAATCATTAGCATGTAGCGTTACGTAATGGGGCATTAATTTTTGTCGTTTTGTTATTGGTTGAAACTACTACAACTAATGTAATAATCATTGTGATAGATACCTCCTAGCCTACCTAGTCCACAAACTTATTAATACAACAATCAATAGCGATAACCTGATTTGCATCTAACAGCCCCAAAACGATAACAATATTGACAACAAACAAACAGTTAATTATAACCCAGTTATTGTTAATCACAAAAGTTGAACCCCGAACAGTTATAACTAAGATAAATACTGATTTATATCCGGAATCTCGACATGACAAACGAATTTATTACACAATTTGGCTTAATTGAAATTGAACAATATCGAGTGCAAGGATTTAGTTCCTCTGGAAGCGAACCAGAGTTGGGTAAACAACAGTTGAAAACGATTGAGTTTGGAGTGTCTTTTGCTGGTGTCTGAATAGTTTTTCAAGTAGTTTTTACTATTAAGTAGGTAATGTTACTGAGTCAGTGGGAATAGATGAAATTATTTAGTTGTTTAAAAGTTGTATCACTCTATCAAAATGCATAAGAAATGTAGAAAATCTTAGCCAATTTAAAAGTAAATTGTTCTTATTTCTAGTAGAGAAGACTTATTACTCCATAGAAGATTTTTTTAATGATAATTTATGACATTTTAATAATAACGGCTATCGACATTTTTCATTTTTATTTTTATTTATTTTTTGACATTATCGACATTATATATTAGGTTAGTGACTGACTTGGACTTTAGAAATCGTATTAGATTCTTTTGATTATTATAATTGTATGTTTCCAAATCATTAAAAGTACTTATTATTAAATCTTATTAAATTCTTTTGATTATTATTATTGCATGTTTCCGAATTAAAAAGTACTTCATATTGTATAACAAATTATTTGTATACGAATTGTATTGGTAGAACATAGAGATCAACCTAAAATGTATTTAAGACCTTTTATGTACCTATTTTCACAAATAAAGTTTGATTTGATTTGATTTAGAATACCGAGATTTAGATTTTGGTGCCACTGGGAATCGAACCCGAGACCTCTGGGTCTGAGACAGGTGGTCTAACCACTAGACAGAGGCGGTTTTTAGTTTTATCGTCATTAGATAACGATACCAATACATTTGTGAACCTCCGCCAGCTAATTAGTTTGTGTTCCTAGGTACTTAAATAAATATTAATATACTATTTGAACTATTATTACTCATGAAACTTTACCAGTACCGCTTCCATTTTCCTTGTTTATTCACCGTTTTATCAAGAACTCGGTGTTATTTATGGGTTTGAGCAATATAAGCGTTTTCCTTCCTTACCTTGCGATCGTAAGTGGTTCCTGTCTAAAACAATGTATGACAACAATGTTATGATCGAAAACCCCCTTTAGAAGAATTAGAGGTTGAGATACTTCCAACAATGTCCATCAAAATAATTAGCCAAAATTTCAATCTGCCTAGCCTTTTCTCAACTATGTTGGGGTCGGCTTCCAGTCTAAAAGGATGCAGCTGAATACCAGTATTTTACATGGAGCGACTGCCTATCTGACCTCCACAACCCAGTAACTGGGTAATACGATACGCCTTTGTAAGACTGGTTGTCAGACTTTCGGGCTTCTGACGACTCGT
Source organism: Eupsilia transversa (assembly GCA_914767815.1). Lineage (NCBI taxonomy): Eukaryota > Metazoa > Arthropoda > Insecta > Lepidoptera > Noctuidae > Eupsilia > Eupsilia transversa. The sequence continues at coordinate 11,751,795 of OU611891.1, forward strand.
GACGATTGTCAAAGATCCACGAATGACAGCCGGGACCTCATATTTCGAGGATTTCATATATTGGTAGTCAGAAGTTTCATTAACACATGTAAAAAAAACCTGAAGAGTTTTAAATTATATACAATTAGTGACCCGCCCTGCTTCACACGGATTTTACGATCATTATTACACTTTAATGTATTATACATAATATAAACCGTTTGGAATAAATAATGCTCTAAATAATGGTGAAAACCGCATACAAATCCGTTGCATAACAAAAAAAGGTTGGTTTCTAAATTCAACACCTATCTTTTCCGTGACTTATCATATTAAGGATGATGCCTTGAGGTAGCCCGCCAAATTTTAATTTCCTTACCTTTTTTGCAATTTGCAGGTCAGTTTCAAGTTGTATGTTGATTAGAATATAATTCGCGACCGTAACAAATATGGCTTTACAGAATTATTATCATAAAAATCATCAATACAACTCCCTAAGTTCATATTACCCTATTGAGTGACTATTTCATGAAAAAACAAATATACGTGTCGACTTGAGAACTTCCTCCTTTTTTTTCGTCGGTTAATGATGACATTTGAGGATTATTCTAACTTATGGAGTTGTATTGCTGATTTTACGAATGCAAAAAACATAAGAAAATTTGAATGTCGCGGGCTACACTGACGCTTTGGCCTTAAGAGTCAAAATGATTTTGAGTCTAACAGCCTTATCCAACAGAAGACGCCATCTAAGAAAAAATAAATACATCACACAAGAAACCCTTTCAGAGAATAAAAATAAAACAGAGTACAGCCAACCACTAAGTCACCGGAAGTAGCTGAAAACAGCGTCGCGTTTCCGCCACTAACCGCACCGGATGCTACCGGATTAGCAGGTGGAATGGCTCCTGAAAATTATGGCGCTCTTACATACACGTGAAATGAAAACACGAGGCGAATTTTATTTTCAGGTGGTACTAAAAGTAAGTACCTACCTTGGTGTGTTTGTTGGAAGATGTGGGTAGTATATAAGATGGAAGTTGTATGGATGAAAATGCGGTTTTTATCAAGACGGTCTGGGTATTTCAAGAGCGTACTGTTATAACCCTGACTTGAATGAATGAAATGATAAATCATTCATTTCCTGTAAGTAGGTTTGTACAAACACTTTTACACGTCAATCATATTTTTTTTTAAACTAGATGAGGTCGGTGTTTCCTATCTGACTACTCTGAGAAGAAAGGCCGAAACAAACTCAGAGGTCACAGTCTCTTATACACACAAACAAAATACCAAGCGTACATAACAAAAACACTGGAAAGCATAGTAATCAACTCAATGGACGAAAGCTTCGAAAAACCTTAAAGTCCAGACATAATCTTGGTCCGATCATGTAAAGACCATGTAGATTCGCGTCTGAAATGGTCTTTTGAGGAAAGAAGAATGAAATGCACCGATCTCAGCGTGGTTAACCAGACTCGATAAATCGAATGAACCCCCAGATTTGCACTAGCCGCTGGATTCTCGTGTTTCATGAGGCTTTAGAAGCCATTGCATATCAAGGAGTAGACCGAGTGGCGCGGTAATGGTAGGGAAAAGACCGTGCCCTCGGGATAAGGAAGGATTAGCGAGCCGTACCGGATATGCATCCTTGCAAATAAATACAAAACAAGTAAATACGAGAATTACATCCTTTTTTCGGCATTACAATCTTGGGTATCGCTGATAAGGGCCAACCGCCATCGCCCACCTCCGAGGACACATTCTCTCGATCATCATATTATTATATAGCCACACACGTTCAAATTACAATTTTTTTAATAACTATTTTCTAATATTATTTTAGGTAAAACGATTAACCTTTTTTTAAACCCTCTCACAAAAGCACGGCCTTACAGTACGTACGCTAGGTGGTTTAGAAATGGTAATCTCATTGGCATGACACTGGACATGTTTCTCATGTTTTAGAGAAAAAGCTTTTTATTGTGTAACTAGCGACTTGACTTCGCACGGGTGCAATGGTGGCATGTCCAAGCGTCAAGATTTCGGCTCTATAATATTATATCTAAGTTAAATAGTAATGCTATATTATACTGGAATCAAGAAAATGGAATTTAATCTATATTAAGTAATTTATTGTAATCAATTTAGCTGTAATAATATTTATTTTAATCAATTAATTGTATTATTATCTGCGCATAATGTAGTGTATGCTGTGCTTTTCTATAAGTAATGAGGCACTTAGACTTAAGTTTGTAATGTATAAAATATAAAGTAATAGTGTAGGTACTCATTGTTGAAGAGCCTAATAATAATAAATAAATAAATAAGAAAAAAAACTAACTACACATTTGCCTTTATAGATCCCCGAGTAAAGACTACAACTAATACAATATTTTTCTTTTTCCCAGTTCAATGTTAAAATACCAACTGAAGGTGCTTAAACAATTCTTAATTAAAGTTGTTTTGCAGCTGATCTTCTAAAGCTGTTAGTAATTTATACTAAGATCCGGTTACTAAGTGAAGCTATTTTTTAATCCTGCTTACAGATGAGGCGATTTCTCGAAGATTTTTTTCTTTAGGTGGAAAGGAAGGTGGATGTCTAACCCACCAAGGGTTAGACTTTTACCTTTTGTTAATCTTTGTGTGATTGGTCTTGGATTCCTTCATCATTTGTCGGAAATAAAAAAAGAAAAAATGCGTTTATTGGCATTACAGCAGTAAAATACACCATAAAACTATAAAACAGACACAATAATTATAATGCCAAAAGGGCCTCAGCTCAGCATAATGTCAGATGTCAACACAAAGTGTACCACTTGACGCTGATTTTCAGCTGCAACCCACGAGTGCCATACGCTAGAATCATAAATACAGGGAAGTGTGTGTCCGTTTCACGAAATTAAGAGAATAAATTCAAAAGAAAGAAGTCCACTCTTTGTAACCAGAAGCTACCCACTATCTTCAAACCAGCTCGTCATGAAGTTTTTAGGATCTCTTCACTTTGTTATGGCCATTCTATAGGACATACTTTTTAGTGACTGTAAACTTTTGTATCTATTTTAGCACGGAATCATAAAGCAGCGTCTACAGGCAGTACTAATAAAATTTGTGACTCCAAAAGCGCGTTCAGCGCACAACTTCTGTCACGAACCGCCTTCTAAGCCGTCGATTTCTACACGTCATTACGATTCGTAGGGAGAGTAACCGGTGACACGCGTGAAAAGTGTTGACAATGCCGCCTCTAGCAGCGGCCGCTGAAGCGTCTCCATCATCATCATCATCTTTTCCGCCGAAAGCCGTACACTGCTGGATATAGGCTTCCTCCAAGCACCGCCACTTCGATCCGTTCTGTGCTTCTTACATCCAGCGGATTCCTGCGGCTTTCACCAGGTCATTGGTCCACCTTTTAGAACGCCATCCAACGCTACGTCTTCCGGTACGTTCCACTCCAGAACCTTCGGCCCTATCGGCCATCTGTTCAGCGAGCAGCGTGTCCGTGCTCTATGGTTTTAGAGGACATGTATTCTCAAAGCTTTCTAACTATTACCCTGTAAACATACTATAACACCAAACACAACACACCTGTAGAACACTTAAATCCATTTTCCACCGAACTACCCTGAAATTGTGAAATATTTTCAAGCATTAAATCGTGCCAGTCCACATTTCGGCACGTTCTGGTACAGGCAGCATAGCACATTTTGTTTACTGACACTGTTTAAGCAGGATTACGTCCTTGGAGGCACCTGTGTGTGTAATGACCAAGTGATGCTGTGTACTGTGAGACTGTGTCAACTAAGTGTCATGTTTGGCTTTGTCAATATTACTGAGGATTGGTAATCCTAATTTTGAAAGTATGAGTTGCCCAAAGAATCAGCAAACTTAAGTGGGAGTGGCCCTATCAAACCTATTGACGCCTCAATATTTACCAATGAGTGTATAATATATTAATTAACTCATGATGACACTACTAACGAAAAACCCCCAAAAGACATAGTAGTTAAGCACAGTCCGCAATATACCTGTGATAGTCCTGTGATCAATCACATTGATCATAGGTTATGTGTTTGTTCCTATACAAGGTGTTTTTTTACATCCCATAACTCGAGGGTATGAATGAGACCATATCAAAGAATCAACTAGCATAATATGAATTATTTTTCATTTATCTTTTTTTTTGTGTTCATTTTTGAAACAAAATAATACGACAAAGTCGCATGTAAACACACCTTTACGTGAAATACAATATGACAATTTCGCATTTTCTTAGCTTTAAATAAATATGATTTGAATGAAAATGAATTACTCGTATTTTATCAATGAAACTAATTAATTATGATTGATGATATCTTCAAAACTATGCATTTTTGGACGACATATTCTAGGACTTTTACTAAAAGAATATAGCTATGCTATATTCTATCTATGCTATTATATAGCTATGGGATAAAAAAAACACGTCAATAAACAACAACAAAGACAAGCTAGTGCAAAGTGAAGTGGTACTAACATAGTCGTAAGCCTTATTTATTAACACAAGTTTTGTTTATATTCAACTATGTATGTTTAGGTTGTTAAGGTATTTGTCTATAGGCCTGTGTCGCCTGAAAATAAATGGTTATTATTATTATTAATTTTTCGTGTTATTTTTACCATCGATACGCTAAGAAGAACATTTCCTGGATTCTGGTCCACACTTGGAAACTTGTTGTCTTATTTTCAACAATGTTTGTTAACGTGTTTCTGTGAAAAATTGTGTGACAACTGTGACGCCAAATGTAATGACCTGTTTGCATTGCATTGTCCTCATGGTGTTACGCTGTTTGATATTTGAATTCTTGTGTAAACGCAGAGAATATTTCAATTTTTGCATTGTAAAGGCGGTTCAAAAAGGAGAACCTATCGCCAGATAGAAATAATGTTATTTCCCCATTTTTTGTATATTAGGTATGCTCTACATTGGCCGAAGAGCTCGTGGCTAAGTAATAACAGCCGCACCGTTCGATCCATCAGGTTAAGCTACGCTTGCCGGGGTTTGTCCGTGGATGGGTGACCATCTTTACATATCGAGACTCCTCCGTGCCTCGGGAAGCACGTTAAGCCGTTGGTCCCAGCTGTCATTCGTGGTTCTTTGACAGTCGTTACGAGTCGTCAGAAGCCCAAAATGACAACCAATCTTACCAAGGGGTATCGTATTACCCAGTTGCTGGGTTGGGGAGGTCAGATAAGCAATCGCTCCATGTAAATACTAATATTCAGCTGTATCTGGTTAGACTGGAAGCCGACCGTAACATAGTTGCGAGTAGGTTAGGCAGATTGGGGTTATTTTTTAAATTGACCGAAGATTTATTTGGTAAAAAAGACCACACAATACCGTAGTTTCAGTAACTTTTGAGAACCGTTATGGCAGTTTTTTAAAACAGAGCCAGTGTTTTGAGTTGTTCTTGTATATATGCAGCTATCGATAAATCTGTACGACCAAAAAATTATGGCAGCGGTGGGATTCGAACCCACGCCTCCGAAGAGACTGGTGCCTTAAACCAGCGCCTTAGACCGCTCGGCCACGCTACCCTTGTTCCCTAGACGACAAATGGGACTTCTCACTAACAATAATGTTAATAAGCGACTCATTGCACGTATTAATTAAACGTATGTAAAACATCATCTGTGTCTATCAACCTCAAACAATTGACATAAATAGTGGGTACCTACGTTATTTTGAATTCTTTAACGCTAAATGTAGGTACTTATTTAGTTATTTGTCATGCAAGCGGGTCTTAATTTACTATGCATCATAATATAAATCTATGCGGTCAAAAATCTAAATTCATTTATTCAAAGTATGAGCTGAGAATCAACACTTTTTGAACGTCAAAATTACATAAGACAGTCCCTCAAAATGCCCGTCCGTCACGAATTCCTAGGGTACTACTTCTTCCTACTTCTTCCAACTAAAGCATAGTTGGGAAGAAGAAGTGGTGCAACAAACTCCCCCAGTCTTTGAGCTATCGTTACTTATTTTTAAGAATTGACAACATTTCAAAAATGACACGGCCATAAAACAAAAATACCATTTCTTTATTTTCATATCCTGAGTTCAAATATTTTTTTTTTATTTTTTTTTATTTCTTCATTTCTGAGAAAAAAAATTAAAATCAAAAAACACGTCATGACGTCATAGAAATAGTGGAATGAGGTAGTTACCTTTGCCTAAGCATTCCAATGTATTAGATGAAAACTTGACTTGTCAAACAAGACGTCAATGTCAAAAGTTTGTTTACAATCTTTTTCTTAGGAAATTAAACTTTAAAATATACACGCTGCTTACTGTAAATATTGCCAACTTTTGATTGATATTTCGCCAATGAGGATAATAACACTTGAAAATAAGAAAATTTACGAATTTAATTGAAAACAAACAAACAAGTTTAGGCACCAACGAGTTTGACACATTTGACAAGATGACACCAGTGACATCTAATAGTTTTTTTTTTGACGATCATAGTCAAGCAAAGGTTTTAACGCTATTCCACTATATGTTTGACGTCATTTGGCGCTTACGTCTTTTTAGAATAAACCGAATTTCAAAGTTAAAACTATGAATGAAAAGTACATCATTTTGAAAAACGGAAAAATACCGGTGCCCTAGTTTTGGATTTACTTTTATAAAACGTAATAATACATGCAGGTTAAAAATATGAAAGTTAACGTCGACAGAGTTACCAGGTTTTATAATTTCACCCCCTTTTTTTCCGACCGTCGTGACTGTCAACGTGTTATGAGACCTATATAATTTTATACTCCATCAAAAACAACAAAAAAATGGCATTAAAATATGCTAACGTCATCCGTCGCATATTTCACAAAAATAAAAACAGGGGTTGAAATCTCTCTCAGGGGTGTGAAATCGGAATTACTGTTTCGCCCCTCGCCCTATGTCGATTTCAAAAAATATGTCCCAAAACATTCGGTGTTTGATAGGCGTATTGTCAAATTTATTGCTATTGCTGTGCAGAACGTGATGTTTGTGCTAAAGCGGGACATTTTTGGTCCTACGGGACTAAAACTGCGTGTGCGTACTGTGTTGGTCCTTTTATTCGAGAATATTTATTTGATCCCAGGTGTTTTTATACGTGGAAGATGTGTACGGTGATAATACTCAGTACGCATAGTGCCTACACAATAGTATTGAACTTTCCATCCATCGCACTGTGCAGACAAAAATATATTAATATGAAATGAAATAAATATAAATAAAACTAATGTAATGAACTACAGTCAAAGACCTCAAAATTCATTTAAATTTAAATTAATACATAATAATAATATAATAAATCAAGTAGAAACAGCCAAATTCCTCGGTTTAAAGATTGACAGTAGAATCAATTGGAAATGTCACACAGAAGACATCTGCACAAAAATAAGTAGTTTATCTTTTGCGATGTACAAACTGGCACCAACAGTGAGTAGAAACGCATTATTCATGGCGTATTATGGACTTGTGGAATCGGTGCTTAGATACGGTCTAATATTCTGGGGTAATTCGACAAACACCGACATGGTGTTTAAAATGCAAAAGCGTTGTATTAGGGCTATGTTTAACATCAAAATTACCGACAGCTGTCAACCAATATTTGTAAAATACCATTTACTGACACTTCCGTCACTATACATCTTGGAAATAGCTTTATTTGTTAGAAGCAATCCTCACTGGTTTCCTCTTTTGTCAGACAATGTCACTAGAAATAGACGTACTAAATATAAGAACTTATTACAGCCTCACTCTGCGAAAACAGCACTCCTTCATAAAAGCGTGTTTTGTATGGCACCATTGATATATAATAAGATTCCAGAAGTTATTAAAAATATAAACCAGCCAAACTTATTCAAAAGAGAACTTAAGAAGTTACTTACTGGAAAATGTTACTATTATGTTAAAGATTTTTTAAATGATAGTTTCTAATCTATTTGTGTTATATTTTAATTTTGTTATGCTTTTTGATTTTTCTCTTTCTTTATTTTGTTATATTTTAAGTAGCTATAATTTATTTTGTACGCCAATGGTGGCAAAACGTGTTGAAACTCAAATTTTCACTTTTACATCCACATTTGCATTTATATGTATAATGTTACACATGTTTACAAATAAATATATCTTTATCTTTATCTTTAAATAAGTATATACTTTTCCTAGTGCCCACCTAGTTTTTCGAGACATCCATCGCCAAGCGGTTGGTCGACTCTTCTATTCGACTCCCAAAAAGGAGGACGTTCGAAACTCGACTTAAAAAAAAAAGTATTTCGAATCGATATTTTCGTCAGTTGTCCGACTTAATTTTTTTTTTTTTTTTGATTCCGTAGAACAAGCTTGCGCGGTGGTCCCATTAAATTTTATAAAGTTCCTATGACTATTATTTACATAACGGGTAGTGGTATTCAAATTTAATTTAAAAAACTTTAATTTCGGAAGTTGGTGGCAAAAAAACGAAAGTTCAAAGTTAAAGACACCGACTTCCGAAATTAAAATTATTTCACTTTGTAGTGTTTTTTTTGGAAGTCAGTATTTTTTTTGGCCTTGAATTTCCTTCAAATTGTAGGTACTTTTTCTTTTGACAGCAATGTGGAAGAATGTTACTTCTCTATGATTCCTTTCCCCCTTTTTATACACATAAAATATAAAAAAGCATAAAATATTATTACGTATAATATCACGAAACACGGAAAACACCCACGTTTCATACATACGTCACAAATACGTTCCCATGGCAAGTATTAAAAAATAAGGACATGTGCATTTTATAGCCGTGCACCAATAACTTGTGGAGAATATAGTTATACAGTTTTCATTGAAGCTATCAATCTTTAATAGGAAGTTATGAAAAACCGCATAGCTGTGGTGTCATTTATTGTCTGCAGTAAGATTTGGTGATTTTTTTATTAAATCTAAGATTCAAGCGTGACTTGGCGGAAATTCAATATAAAATACAATAGACGTAGATATATTTTGTAACCTATTCCGCTTAACTATTCTTAAAGAGTCTTCCGAGCCTCGTTGAGAGGTGAAACACGTGTCGATTTCTTACAGGGTTTTTTAAACCTCTTTAAGAATAGTTTAGCGGAATAGGTTACCAAATATATCTACGTCTATTGTATATTAAATCTAATCTAATCTTCGAAAGATAGGTGACTTCTTGCAAGGTTGAGTCATAATGACGAAAAATCGTGACCAAAGCTCTTTCCTTTAAATGGCTGTAACGTTATGGACATTTAAATAGATGACCATTAGATTACGTACGAATCTTGACACTTTCACCATCTGTTCCTGAAGAGAAACCAAAAACCAAAAGGATTATATACGTATTATACTCCATTTGAAATAAGATTAGACATAGAGACTTTTATTTATAAACGTTGCTTAAAGTTATGTGACGTTCAAACGTCAAAAATATATGGTTAAACAGTCGCTAATCATTATTTAATTTTAAGCAACGTTTATAAATAAACCCCTTAATTAAATAAACCTTTTTTACAGTCCGTTCAACCGATTTTGACTTCTATTGCATTGGTGGTATTACAAAAATGGTAGCTGGAGTCAACAGTTGGTATGGTAACCACTTTTTTTTGCTTTTAATGTAATTCTTATACCTACGGTATAGAAGTCAAAATCGGTCTGTCAGCAGGCCTATGTCCAAGTAGTATCAGTGGGAACACTATAGGCTGAATGGTGCTTATAGAAATATGACAACATCCAATCTTACCGACACGAACCTATTTCATGTTCAAATCCTTGCTTCCGATTGAGGTTACTTCCACTTAAACGAATTTAAACTTTATTGGAGTTTTAATTAAATTGATTTCACAATCAGAATACTATTCAAACAGTCATAAAATAATTAAGTTTGAAGTATTAGCGCAAACTGAACTGTAAAGTTGATTTACGAAAACACAATGTTTGTTTACATGTTTGGAAACTAAATCTCGAACGCTGTTTATGGCAAGAACAGAGTGGCGTGGAAAATAAAAGATGATCCAGCCGGTCTATTCTGTTAAAATCTCACCGTGAAAACTTAAGTGAAGTGAGCTGCCAATAGTGTCAATTCCAAGCATCGGGTAGACTGACAGCTCACTTCACCTAAGTTTTCACGGTGAGATGGTTACAGAATAGCATCGGTGTCAATATGGCATGGGATTTAAATTTCGTTTGTAGGAGTAAACGCGGTCACGTGGATGCTGGCATTCATTCCATCCTAACCTATTACTCTGTTTTCTCCCTAGTTAATGATAAATGGATGCATGTTGATGGATGCAGATCTGCCTTTGTACGTATTTTTCTGTTCCTTCTTGTTGGTTTATATGTGTGTGCTTAAATGGTAAAATAATTATATGGTTAAATAAAACAAGCAATACGTTAAGTATGCTGTGAGCGCCAACGATACTTTTGCCCTGTAGTACAGTCAGCTGCAGAGAAATCTCACCCCCTAGCAATGTATTTTTTCATTGCTAGGGGGTGAGATTTCTCTGCAGCTGACCGTACCATCATTACAGTCTGGTTATGTTACGTCAATTCAGTGCCTAGAAATACAGAACCATTTATCATAAAAATAAAGAATTCCAGACTCTTCCAACAAACCGCCTTTTAAAAATATTACCGTAGTCATAATACCCAGCTTCAAACTGTAACCTAGTTTTATTATTTCAGAGTTTCAGACATAAACGCTACTGTCCGTCCATCCCCGGATATTTGCTTTTACGACACCTGAAAGTGTTTCAAAGGAGCATGAAACTTTTACCAAACTACACTCTATAAATGCTTTACTAGCCTGCAACTTTAAAAAAAATATTAAGCACCTTTGGTTTATAGCTACTTTTTTGTAAACATAAATTATATGCAAATAAACTTTTATATTTCTATTTATTTTTATTATGGTTCCGTATCACAAAAGTAAAAAAAACGGAAACATTACAGTAAAAAGAAGATTTTCACAGCACAAGTAAAGAAAATTGACCGTGACGTACATAGATGTATGGGAGAACATGACATGTTTTTTCAACTACAATGTTAAGTTTGTTTTAGGGATAGATTCATTCCAACTACGGAACCCTTCATTGTCCGTTTTTCTGTCTAATAAACCAACATATTAAGTAGATCATTTAAGGGCAGTCATTGTCTTCTTAGTAACTAAATTTCAAAGTAGGTACCAAATTCACAGTCTGTTGAATAAACGATAATCATCTATTTATTTCCCTTGATATCTATCAAAACATTCAAACGAATACTGAGGCTTGTAACTATGAGATACTGCACACATAGCATAGCACAGCATAGCAGGAGGACCACAAAACAACTAGTTACTAAAACAGCGTAGAGTACTACCTAAAATTTCGTACCGAGTATCCGAAACTGAAGGGATTCGGGGGAAATGCTAAATCCCGTACATTTTCTAAATAGATCCTCTGCGTCTGGGCCGTTGAGCCCCTACGAGTAGTCTCGATAGAATTGAATTTTAGGTTCGAGATGTTTTTAATAGATTGAATTTTGTGGTCTTGGTTTTTTTTTAAATTAGAATTATTGATTATGTCACTCTAAAGAAGAAAGATTATGATCTTCTGCACACAGTTTGTTTGTGATTTTAGGCCATTAATTATAATAAGTAATATAATTTTATTTCGTTATAATATAGGTACCTATTTAAGTAATACATAAGGTAGGTACTATGGTATAATATAATTTAAAAAAAAGCACTTTATCAATGGTTTCTAAATTGCAACGTGGTTTTTATAAAACTGAAATGCACTTTTCGACATCAGATTTTTATATAATTATGAAGCAATTTATTATTCACAAGATTATAAAAGAAAATGCATATTGTAGCATGTTTTTCTTTGCACTGGGTTTTCTTACGCGGAAACCTCGCGCAACGAATGTTAGCAATACAAACTTGTGAAGCGAATGTTTCAGCAAGAATTCTTTTAGACTGACCAACGCTTATCCAAATAAAATCTCATCAGTCATTGCGACCATAGTGGCGTCCTGTTCGGTGCACACACAGGCCACTTTTCTGTTCTTTGTTCCCTATTCAAAATTCTGTTTACCTTCTCCGTTTTTGTAACGGACACACTTATAAGTTGAGCACTGGAGCAGAGCTCAGAGCTCAGAAACATGGAATATGGCAAAAGAGAATTTTGCATACCGAATTGAAGGTTATTTTGATGGAAGTTAAAAAAAAATACATGATGGATCTGCCAAAATAATGGTGTACCTACATGTTTTTAAGCGGTAAACTATTCGTTAGATCTTGGAATACCTCTACTTCTACGTAAGGTAAACCTTACGTATTATTGCGCTGATAACAATAGGTTTATTCTAGTTCCAAAATATTGACCAAAACATTGACGTGTAAAAGTTTAATAAAGATCTACCTACTTACAAAAATCAATATAATTTTTTTTTGAGACAAAAATATTACATTAGTTGCATTCACAGTAAGGATAAAGACATAATATCCACATATCATCCTTAATTCTTCAGTCCCTGACTCGAGTCCTCATGTCCAGTTGATGGTTACTTTTGTAAGTACCTCTTAGTTCAAGAGCCTAGCTTACCTACGAGTTGCTTTCATGGTAGCGAAATGAAAAGCTCTACTTTATTGGGGACCAGTTTATTTGTCTTCCATTTTGAATTTACCTGCGTTTTTACTAGTGGTCCTTTAGGTCCGGCGTAGGTTAATATAAGGACCAGTTTTTACATTTCGTGTATGAGCTTCTGTTGCTTAGGTTAGGTTATACGTATATTTTGTTTTTTTTTTAACATACCTACTCCAATTTGAGTTTAAAACTTTTGTAACGCAGTAATTTATAAACATAACATGCACAGCATTTTTTATAATTTGATTACATTTTGTTTTTATAGGATCCCTCATCAGTTATACATTAAGGCTCCCGCAAACAGGCGCGACGCGACAGCGCGACGCAACTTTAACAATTATCGGTGTCGCGTTGTGCGATAAGTCGCGCCAGTATGTACGAGCCCTTAAGGTTCCCGCAGACAGGCGCAACTCAACGGCGCCACGCGCCACCGGTAGAACAATTTCTGTGAAGTTTTCATAGAAATTGTCCCACCAGGGTCGCGTCGCACTTGTTTGCGAGAGCCTTTATGTTTTTGCTGTAATTGCACCTTTGTAGCATGGATTATAATAATTATTGAGCTTCATTTTAGTATCTCAACGCTTAACGAACACGAAATTTTGCTAAAGATAATCAGCCGACGTATTCCTAACACTCACGCTGTCAGCACTACAAGTATTTCTGCAAATCAGAAAACTCGTTAAAAAGCAATATTCCACAAGCTTTAAGTATTTCAAAGCAAGACAAACTTCATAAAGCGAAATATGTGAGAGCGTCATCGCTCAGAGAACTCAGGAGTTTCAGTGGGAATTTAAGAGATTCTTCACAAGAACAGCTCGAGGTCGCGCGTCTGAGAATTTCAGACAAAAGAATTTCAAAAGGTGTTTGCTGTGGACCCGGAGTTTAAAGCATGTGTTAATAGTCAGCTAACTGCAAGGTAACAATATTTTTTAGGGCAGACGTGGGTAGAGAATTCACAAATTTTATTCCACTTAGATAACTAAGTGTTCCTGTAACTATGAGGTGGCAGTTTTCCCCGTAGAAATGTCTAAAAACAGAAGTGAGTAATTTTCCAAAATTATAGTGTCCATAATAATAATTGACATGACCAAATTATAATAATATGCTCTAAATCACGCCTTAATCCAATAAAAAAAGATAAAGAAACATAATGAAGAATTTAGTAAAAAACATGATCGCACTGTACCGCAAATAAGTGTGAAACATCTCAATACCTAACGCCTAAAGCTGTTCCAACCGCGTAAATGGAAAAAGTTTGATTGTGAGACATTTTTTTGTCAGTCCATGATTCGGCCATTTTTATTCTTGTAATGTACTTTGCTGTGTATTGTGGAGTTGTTACATACTTTTTATTTACTTTGTTTTGTTAGATATTTTATCAAAGCTTTGTTCGTATGAACAATGCACTTACAATGGACTGGTCAAGCGTTTACTTTCTGCAAGTGTTAAAGAAGAGTTTCGAAACAGTTTGGAAAATGTATTTATGTTCGTCGACTTTCGAGAACTTTTTCCGCACCAAAAAGATATAGCCTACCAATCAACAGATAAAAAATCAATAATTTACCTATTGTAAATACCTAACTAAGAAAGAAAGAAAAGAAAGAAAGAAAAAATGTTTATTCTGCACAAACTAAACGCACATTACATAAAACACACATTTACAAAATAGGCAAAAGCCTCATATCCAGTGCACAAAGTAATAAAAAAAAACAGAAAAAAAAACATACATACGCTTTTAACATAAAATGGAAAAAATTGACATTGAGTAGGTACTAAAATTCACCATAAAAAAACAAAGAATTTTATTCATCCATGTAATTCTTTACAGAAAGAAAGAAAATACTTGTTTATTTGCGGTAAACATGACGCAAAGAAAGAACACAAAAAGAAGAACAAGTGGGGGGAAATGTACCTCTCTATGTAATTGTATTACCTGGAAAGTGAATAATTTTATATTTCCATTTCTATTTTAATAAAACCCTAACTCTGCAGATACTTACCGCATTGACACAAAAAAAAAGGCTCGTACACACTGGCTCGATATCACTATATACCGCGCCAGTGTGTACGAGCCGTAAAAAAATATCAGAACTAAAAAATCACTAAAGGTATGACAACATTTTCGAATGACACTCAAAGGCTTCGACAAATCGACATGTGTCCTTTTATACAGTGCACAGTGGTACTAATTGGGACATGCACGGGTCCAATGTCCAGTTGTTTGTTGCCAAAATGGTTCAAACTTTCAATCGAAAATAAATAGGTAGGTGTATTTCGCACTGACATGTGGGTACCTACCTACTACGTGTGCAAAAATTTCGTGTCAAGCCTTGTGCAGATTGGCACAACGCGAAGGCGCGACGCGACACCGGTAATTGTTATACCATGAAGCTTTGGCTTTCGTAGCAATTTTATTGTTAGAGTTGCGTCGCGCCCGTGTTCACGAGGCTTTAATGTGATGTGTATAGGTACTTTTTATAATACCTATTTTTTTTCTTTATTCAGTCTTTTCGTCCAAATAATATAAATATGTATGCATTCAATATTTAAGTATCAGCTTAATGACGAAAAGATCTCAAAATCAATAATTGAATGCACTTCTGATTAGGTATGTAACGACTGTCAAAGATCATCGACCCACTGCCTGTGTAATGGATGAACACCCACCTCCATATCCGCTAATCGACCCGTGTGGCTGTTATTACTTGGCGACGAACCCCATATGGTTTTGGAAACAGTTTTCTTCTTTCATAGCTTAAAAAATATATTTTTTAATAGAAATTTTACTTCCATAACTTCTCCTGAATCTTTTGCAATTAATTCAGCCGCAATACTTCTTAACACCACTAATTTATCATACTCTCCCCGGGAGGTAGGGTAATTTTTTAGGGAGAGGCTTTTCATCTATACTATTTTAGAGGTATGAAGAACAGGGTGTAAAGTTCACTCATACTCTATAGAAAAGGGAGGAGCCTTCACACGTCAATTCTCTAAACAATTAATTTCCCTGACTGCAGCACGCGTAGCATGACAACCGTAGAAACGGGTTTTGTCGACGGAAGAATAGACAAAATGACAGATAAACAATCACAATCTGTCACTTTGTCTATGCTCCCGTCGACAAAACCCGTTTCTACGGTGGTCATGCTACGCGTGCTGGTAGGTACTACTTACCTTCTGGAAGATTGTAACTCCATACTTTTTATCAATACCTGCAGAGCAATTCCCTTATTTTTAAGAACGTAAGCATTTGCATCTTATTCGCAATCTGTCAAAATTTACCAACATTTTTGACAAGTTTGACAGATTGCTACTTGAATGTGAATGTTTTTTAGGTACGAGAATTGGCCTTCTGATGAGAATTAGGAAGGTTATGAGTTAATTAATTAATAAAAATACAGGGTCTAAGGGATAGCCCTCCGCAGACTGATGGAGTAAATTCAGTACATCATACTAAGATGACCGGTAGATTAAATTATTTCAGGAACGTTACGCAATAAACCTGATTTGTTTAATTACCTCACACGCAATGTATCGTTACCGTGGCAAAACACATGTAGTGAACGGCAGCGCACGTAGAGTATTTCAACATCAATTGCTGTTTTATTTTTTATTTTAGCTGCTTCATTTACATGAATTGAGTGATGCGTACAGATAAATATCAGAAAAATTACAACAAAAAAAACCTGAGATTTTTTCCGGTGGAATATGATTCAAAATAAGGAGCTGAATGCACCCTGTAAGTTTGTGGAGGGCTGTCCCTTAAACCCTGTTTATGTTAAGTTGGTACTTATATCTATTATATTTCTAAGATAGTTTTACAATAAGTTGATCTAGAGCTAAACAGTAGTAGGCGGCTTTCATTACTTAACACAAATTAATAATAAAATAAATACAGATAAATTACGTATAAGAGTTGTATTCTGTGATACACTAAAAATGATAAGCTTTACTTTATACAATGTATAGGGATATCACATTGAATATTAAAAAAACACCAAAATATTACATTCATATTTTGGTGATTTAAGGTCTGCGCACATCGGCGGACGGCGGGGCTGGGTATTTTAAATTTACCAACATAAATTCGTACGCGATGACATGTGGCAGGTTGCGATGGCATGCGGCGGGATGCGAAGGCATTCGACGGTATGCGTCGTAGCTCGAATCGCTACCGTACTATCTTGGGAGAGTGGCAGTACAAACGGGGGTGCACTCCGCATTTATGCCCGCGCCCCGCCCGCTGCACAGGGAATGTACAGTGGTGCGCCGCGACCATTGGCAGTGTACAGAACCGTACATTACTTTACTGACTTCAGGCACGTACACACTGGCGCGATATGGGTAGCGCTGCCGGTCGCGCCCGCGATATCGCACCAGTGTGTACGAGCCGTAACGCGCCGTGCATTCTGCACAAACAGCATGTGCACTTATTATTGCAAATAATATTTATGTAAAAATATATTTCAATAAATCTGCGTTTAACGAACATTCAAACCGGTCAGTTTTATTTCATCATCCCAATAGAATCGCCTCGTTATCGTATTAGTGTAGGAATCCCACTGACAGGCGGCATCACAAATGGCCGGTGGCATGTTATCCTTCTCGATGCCATCCCCCGTCGTCCGCCGGTGTGCGCTGGTTTTTAGTATTCAATGTATACAACCATTTAAAAATCATTGGTTAAGTACTTGAATTGTTCACTAACAACCTTTAATATTTTTAACAATTATTTATACATCAAGAACTGTCGGTGGGTAATCAGTAGGATTACAATTATTTATTTCATGCATATTGATATCGTGAGTCTTATGCCTTGACCTTTGTTTAAATTTATTTAAATAAAATTCATACCATATTTCTCGGTTACTCTTTACAACAATAAAAAAAACAGATAATACAAATGCATTGAAGTTCATTAAAACAATATCTAAAATAACCATTATTATGGTCCCATAAACCATATCAAATATACTTAAAGCAAATTCAGACAACATAATGACGTCGCTCAATATAAATATCAAAGTGGCGATGTACAAGCGACGCCAAATGTTAGTAGCTGTATTTGCGCTCGTGTTGAAACTACGATAAATTGAACGTACAATTAAGGTGTATAAACAACAGTTGACTATCAACGCCAAAATAGAACTGCCTCTTTTGAAGATTGGAAAAAAATTAACAGAACTTTTGAATAACATATTTGATAGTACCGTTACTAAATCAGGAGAATAATAAAATATTGAGATCAAAATAGTTGTTGTTATAAAAGACACTCCCCAGGCGAACAGAGTACTTTTTAAATATCTTCTTCGGACATGACCATGAAATACTTTCACAAAATCTACATAAAATAAATGACATATAACTAACAACCAGTGATCTTTTACAGATGTTAAATAAGCAAATAGACACGTAAAAAACGTTTGTGTCCATTTATTTTGAGTTTTTATTATACTATAAGGTAGCATGATCGTTGAGAAGTTTAGGAGAAAGTTTGCTATAATTGCATTTAGGAACACATAGTTTCTATAATTACGGAACTTCTTTATAATAAACCATGAAGTTATTCCGTACACTGACGTCACCAATGTCACCACCAACTGACAGATTTTTACAATCTGCTCGAATTTAAATATCAATTTCCAATGGATATCATCACTATCTTCGTCATATACGCCAGTATCGTTGTCAGACATAGTAATATCGTTGCGAATTTCACTTCAACAGATTTTTTTATTCACTTTATTTCCAAAATATAAAATTATTTGTGAACAACTTTGCGTCAAGCACTTTCGGGTGGACATTTACAAACTGACTAGTGTTGCTTATTAAGCAGTCAATGGAAGAGAAGTATTATTATAGCGCTATAAAACGAATGCTCCTAGGTGTCGTCATTAGTATGTATTGTGACAAACAGGAAAATTAAAAAAAAAAACGATGATTAATGTAGTAAGTACCAATTACTTATAAACTACTAGCTTCTGCCCGCGACTTCGTACGTATGGAAGTCTGGAAATAGGACTTTGTACCATCCATTATTAAAATCATCCATTTCATCATGAAATAAAGTTCAAATTTTCGATAACCGATGTGAATTTTAGGGAAATAAATTTTGAAGCTTGAAACCCGACGTCAATATGCTTAAAAATTGATTTCCCTGACCGTACTACTTACATTTTTGCTAACATATTTTAACTCCAGTCTTCTCATCAGTACCGATGCGAACTGGGAAGGTTATGAATGATTGAATAAATTAAAAATACTTTTTATGTTGGTAGGTACCTACCTAAATCTATAATATTTCTAAGATAGTTTTACAATAAGTTGGTCCAGTCAGTTACAGTATGCGGCTTTAATTACTTAAAACAAATTATTAATAAAATAAATACAATTATAATTACGTATAAGAATTGTATTCTGTGATACACTGACAATGATATGCTTTATTTTATACTATGTATAGGTATCAATAAAACACCGGGTAGATAATATTTTGGTGATTTAGTATTTAATGTATAATAATTATTATAATAATTTAAACAAAAACATTGGTTACTAAAATTGATCATCAATTACCTACTTTAAATTAATAATTTTTTACAGTGTTATACATCAAGAACTGTCGGTGGGCAATCAGCAGTATTACAATTATTTATTTCATGAATGTTGACATCGTGAGTCTTATGCCTTGCCGCTAACGACCTTTGTTTAAATTTATTTACATAAATGTCATACCATAGTTCTCGGTTACTCTTTACAATTATAAAAAAAATAGATAATACAAATGCATTAAAGTTCACCAAAAATACATCTAAAATTGCCATTAAATCGGTCGAATGCTCTAAATTAAATAAACTTAAAACAAATTCAGACAACATAATGACGTCGCTCAATATAAATATCAAACTGGCGATGTACAAGCGACGCCAGATGTTAGTAGCTGTATTTGCGCTCATGTTGAAACTACGACAAACTGAATACACAATTATGATGAATAAAACACAGTTGCATATCAACGCTAAAATTGAACTGCCCTTGTCAAACAGTGGAACTAAATTAACGAAACCATAGATTTGCTTGTCAAGTAAATATTCAACAAAAGTGATCAAAATGACGGTAATCACAAAAGACCCTCCCCAGGCAAACAGGGTACTTTTTAAATATCTTCTTTGACTATGTCTATCAAATACTTTTACAAAATCTACATAAAACAAATGACAAATAACTAACAACCAGTGGTTCTTTACAGATGTTAAGTAAGCAATTGGAAACGTAAAACTGAGCATCCCATAATGATATTGCACGATATTTTTAAGTGTAATTACGAAAAAGTTTGTCAAAATTGCATTTAGAAACACATAATTTCTATAATTACGGAACTTCTTTATGATGATCCATGATGTTATTCCGTACACTGATGTTACTAGTGTCAGCACCCACAGACTGGTTTCTACAATCTCTTTGATTGTTGCTATTAATTTCCAATTATGAGGTTCTAATAAATACTTATAATACGCTTCTAATTCGTAGTCAGGAGTCGTAGACATTGCGAATTTCACTTTTTATTTTCAAAATATAAATTTGGTTCTGAACAAATTTGCTTAGAGCACTTTCAGGAAGACTTTCAGGCAATACAAACTAGACTTGTTGCTTATGTAACTGTCAATGGAACAGAAATATTATAATAACTCTGCAAAACTAATGCTCTTAGGTGTCATCAAATGTATTGTGACAAACAGGAAAATTAAAAAAAAATACATGATCATTAGTGAAGAACCAATTATTTTATACTAATAGCTTCTGCCCGCGACTTCATCAGCGTGGAAGTCTGGACATAAGACTTTGTACCACCCATTATTTCATCATGAAATAAAGTTAAAATTCACTTTGAAAATAAATTTTGAAGCTTTAAACCCGACGTCAATTTGCTTAACAATTGATTTCCCTGGCCGTACTAACTACATTTTTGCTGACAGATTTAACTACATTCTTCTCATTAGTACCTGATGCGAACTGGGAAGGTTATGAATTATTGAATAAATTAAAAATACTTTTTTATGTTGATACCTAAATCTATTATATTTCTAAAATAGTTTTACAATAAGTTGATCTAGATAGTTACAGTAGATGGATTTAATTACTTAAGTAACACAAATGATTAATAAAACAAATACAATTATAATTACGTATAAGAGTTGTATTCTGTGATACACTGAAAATGATATGCTTTACTTTATACAATGTAAAGGTATACCTACACCTTGGACATAATAAAAACGCCAGTGCAAGATTAACAGTAACAAGACTCCAACGCTGAGAGACCGACCATGGAGCATCAAAGGGGAATTCTCTCTGCGATATTGAATAGCGCGCTGGAGGATATCGCGGCGGGATGCGACGGCATACGGCAGGTTGTGACGGCATGCGGCGGGATGCGAAGGCATCCGATGTCTTAATATAGACAGTTACAGTTACATTCATAAAAAACACAATTTTAACTAGGTATGTATAAAAGTTTGTATACTAAAAAATAGTTATACAACGATACGCTTTTTATACAATGTATAGGTATCTATAAAACACCGGATATATTATAATATTTTGGTGATTTAGTATTTAATGTATCATTATTATCCTTTAAAAAAACATTGGTTACTAGAATTGTTCATCAACCACCTTTAATTAATTAGGTATTTTTTACAATACTATACATCGGGAACTGTCGGTGGGCAATCAGCAGGATTACAATTCTTTATTTCATGAATGTTGACATCGTGAGTCTTATGCCTTGCCGCTAACGACCTTTTTTTAAATTTATTTACATACATGTCATACCATAGTTCTCGGTTACTCTTTACAATGACAAAAAAAACAGATAATACAAATGTATTAAAGTGCACCAAAAATACATCTACAATTGGCATTATTTCGGTCGAGTACACTAAATTAAATAACCTTAAAAAAAATTCAGACAACATAATGACGTCACTCAATATAAATATCAAAATTGCGATGTACAAGCGACGCCAGATGTTATTAGCTGTATTTGCACCCGTGTTGAAACTGCGACAAACTGAGTATACAATTAAGATGAATAAAACACAGTTGCCTGTCAAAGCTAAAGCTGAACTTCCCCTAGTGAAAACTGCATCTAAATCAACGGGACTATAGAATGTCGAAATATCAATTATATTATAAAGTAAAAATAGCAAAATGGCTGTGGTTACAAAAGACACTCCCCAAGCAAATATGGTACTTTTTAAATATCTTCTTTGAACATGCTCTTCGAAAACTTTTACGAAATCTACATAGAACAAATGACATATAACTAATAACCAGTGGTTCTTTACAGATATTAAATAAAAATTTAGACACATGAGAAACATTGGCATAGTTTGAGTATACTTAAAGTATCTCGCGACTGTAATTTGAAGAAAGCTTGCTATAATTGCACTTAGAAACACATAGTTTCTATAATTTCGGAACTTCTTTATGATCCTCCATGATGTTATTCCGTACACTGACGTTAGTAGTGTCAGCACCAAAATACTGATTTGTACAATGTTGTCGACTAGTAATAGTAACATCCAACTATCAGGTACTTCTATTAAATAATACGTCTCGTTGGTGTCTGGGTCATAATATTCGTTAGTATAGTTGTCAGTATCGTTGTCAGACATATCGAATTTCACTTCAGCAGATTTTTTTATTCACTTTTTATTCAAAAAATATAAAATTATTTGTGAAAAACTTGGCTTAAAACACTTTCAGGAAGACTTTCAAGCAATACAAACTGACTAGTGTTGCTTCTGAATCAGTCACAACATAAGTATTTATAATAACGCTATAAAACTAATATACCTAGGTGTCGACATATTAGTACATAATATTATGTATTGTTAGAAACAGGAAAATTAAATTT
Organism: Eupsilia transversa; assembly: GCA_914767815.1. Classification (NCBI taxonomy): domain Eukaryota; kingdom Metazoa; phylum Arthropoda; class Insecta; order Lepidoptera; family Noctuidae; genus Eupsilia; species Eupsilia transversa. The sequence continues at coordinate 11,774,344 of OU611891.1, forward strand.
GGATTTGACCCAATCATAAACTACTAGGCTTCTGCCCGTGACTTTGTCCTCGTGGAAGTTGGAAAACAGGACTTCTATTATGGCCGTGAATTTGAGAAAACTGAAAACTACGATGCAAATAATATATGGTTCGTGAAGTTTGTGACAGGTTATTTGTCATGACTTGCGTCATTGTGACAGCGATTTAGAAATGTCTAGATATCAATATAGTCAAATATGACGCATTTTGTAACCTCCCATATAAATTATGGAGGGCGTCCCAATTGTTGAAATTTATAAAACCTCCATAATATGGAGGTTGCACAAGATTTCCATACAGTCAAGTATGATGCATTGTGTAACCTCCATATTATGGAGGCGACACAGACAAGGACATTTTAAAACCTCCAATAATAATGTACTAACACATTGTGTTGATGTAAAGTCAGGATAATTAATTGATATGCAAATTGATTACCAAATTAAATTGTCCGCACATTTAAATCATAACTGTCATTCTTTGACAGTTGTATATAATAATGGCTATAGCACTGCAAATTGACGTAGCCTCCGTCAATTTGCTTAACAATGAATGTTACAGACTGGATATCAAACCCGATAACGCAGACATCCAGTTCATTTTTCCTCGACTTGATTTCTATTTCTATAAATACAGTTATTCAGGTTATATACTAAATACAGTTTTATTTCACTCAGGGCGGATTCGATCAAACACGAATAAATTTTATCCGCGGAATAAGATTTACTCTGACAGTTTTCGTATGGAGAAACTGTCAAAATTTCCTCGGATGAGAAGGCTTATTCTGCGGATAAAATTTATTCGTGTTTGGTCGAATCCAGCTTTAGTGTCAGTGTAACATTCGATCAATGAAATAATTTTCGTAATCAGATCAGTACCTACTTCCAGTGATTACCTCCTACAAACATATTTTATAAACAAACAATTTTACATCATTATTATATTAGTTTCGTAAGACATAAATTATTATGTTTTCCATGTAATAATGTTATTTTCCTGTTTATCCTAAAACTCCTTGACACCGATAGGTATACACATTACCTACGCATAGCTCATTACGTCATTAAGTAATTAGGCCACGTAGCCACAGGCGGAAAGTCGTCATTATTAGCCCACATACGCACGGGCGCTTTTCATGGCGACTGAAATCTGGATTTTCAACGCTCAGCGTAGAAACCGAGTGTTGAAAATCTAACAGTTCGGTTTTACAACGCGTTAGAATGAGCTCTGTTGGATTTTGAACTCTCAGTTCGACACCGAGAGTTGTTAATTCAGCATAAGGTAAAAAAACGTCGCGTTAAAAAAGCGGCCCTTGCGTACGCGTGCCTAAGGCCTACTAAATAAATAATCAACCTTATAATAATATAATATAAGGTGCAGTATTGATTTAAGAGCAAGCACTTAATCTCGTTTTTGTGTACTGTCTTTTGTTTGTACACTTGATCATGCCGCAAAACATGCTGCCCGCGGCTACGCCCGCGTGTACCTTATTATTTTTCTAAAATAAAAGTAGTCTAAGTTACTCCATATAAAATCGGCTGTCAGTCAAAGTCCCGTTCTAATTGGTCGAGCCGTTTCGGAGATTAGTCGATACAAACAGACAGACAGACAGTTATTTTGTTATTAAACAGACACTTCAATTTTATTTATTTGAATAGATTTAAAACAAAACAATCAATACATTATAAAAGTGTGTCGGCATCTACATCGTCACATGCGAACTAAGCATCAAAGACCTGACGTCACAAATCCTGCATCCTGCTATTAGAGTTTACCGCGCGATTAACATTTATAAGACTATCCGACATCAATCTTTGGGCAATTGCCCGCCAGACACAACACCCGTCTGGTCGGAGGATCCTCCCTTTTCAATAGAGGATTCATTTCATTTCAACTCATTCATTTCAACTTTACACCCTGTTGCTCATACCCCTTAAAAAGAAAGTCCCCCACCGCGTCTGTCTGTCTGAACGCGCTGATCTCTAGAACTGAACTGAACTGTCGCGAATCATATTATAATCAATATACAACCTGACACTGACCTGCAAATTCCAAAAAAGGTAAGAAGTTTTGAATTTCGCGGGCTACCTCGGAGCATCCACCTTAACAACGAAACATAGGACCTGCCCTTCTACCGACAAAGAAAACACCTTCCTAGACTTGCAAAATCAACATTTAAACCCCAAACAGCCAACAATAAGCCTAGTTACATTTTTTAGCCAACAAAGTAACATGTCCCTACATACCCAAAAAGCAATCAAAACTTCATACAGGGTAATAAACCGCATGTTATGCCCCACACAGTACTCCTTTGTTTGAGGACTAATTACATCCGCACTGATTGGAGCAGACCTGTCCCTTTTGTTGTAATTTGTTTAGGGCTAAAGAAATTTGCCCTTTATGTCTTTGTGTGTGGGGGTGATTATTGTAGCGTAATTTGGATGGTGGGCGACTGGATTGTTACGTCAATTTGGCGTCAGGTGCATGCATACAGCGATGCAACTTGGCCCGGTTTCACCACACCTAATACGTTTAGCGGTAAACAGTTAGCGCTAGCAGTGATAGCCTAGTCATCCAGTCAAGTGATGTTGGTGTGTCGGTCGTGGCCGGTCGATGAAAATATTGTACCTAGTTACGGTTTTTATTTATATTACTTTTTTTCTATTGTATTATATAATTTTATTTATTTTGTTATACACGGTGAAATTTTAATCGTTTTTTTCCTCTTAAGGGGTCATTGTACTCATCATTATGAACAACTTTTACTAAGGGACCAAACCTGAAATCGTGAAAAAAAAATCAGCTGTTCCCTACATTTATGTTCGCCTAACTCGTCAAAATGTAGGGAACAGCTGATTTTTTTTTCACGATTTCAGGTTTGGTCCCTTAGTAAAAGTTGTTCATAATGATGAGTACAATGACCCCTTAAGAGGAAAAAAACGATTAAAATTTAACCGTGTATATGCCCTTGTGGGATGTGTCCGTAAGTAGTCCGTGATCACAGTGGGCCCTAGCTTTTTTTCTTTTATATCGCAGCATTAAGCTAAGATAGTAGCCTTTTTAGCCTCGCACAGGTCGTGATGTATTTTTTATTATTATTATTATTTTATTTTGATAATCTGTCTTTTTTGTTAGGTTTACTGTTTTTTACAGTTTGTATTCCTGTGCGTGTCCCAAATAAAATAGGTATTTTTCTTTCTTTCTTTCTTTCCTAGTGGTGTGACCGTCGGACTGCTAAGTCATAGGTCTCGAGTTCGAACCCAAGGCACGCACCTATGACTTTTCGGATTCATGTGCGTGTTGTAAAACTACCACTTGTTCATAAAAAAACAGTTTTACAAAGGGGTATCGTATTACCCAGTTACTGGGTTGTGGAGGTCAGATAGGCAGTTGCTCCATTAAAAATACTGGAATTCAGCTGTGTCCGATTAGACTGGAAGCCAACCCACGGATAGTTGGGAAAAGAATAGGCAGATTGCTGATAGATTTGGCTAAAACCTTACCCTTTTAACCACTTCTGTGGTCTAGTGATTAGACCACCTGACTCAGACCCAGAGGTCCCGGATTCGATTCCCAGTGGGGGCAAAATTTTCTGTTCGGTTTGGTTGGTGGTAGGGCTTGTTCTAAGTTCTAAGTCCGCCTGACTAGCTACCACCATCTTATCTAAGTCTGCCGCCATAACAACAATATTAACAGCATTGTTGTGTTCCGGCAATTAGAGGTAAGATAGCCAGTTCCTCTGTGGTTGAGGATTCCGGGTGAAGCTCGCTTCCACCTTCGGTCTGATCATTACTTACCATCAGGTGAGATTCAGGCCAAGAGCTTCACCATTGTGGTTAAAAAAAAAAACCCACCATGTAATAATAATTTCCTCTGAAATATGTTCAGGTATTTGTGTACCTACATTCGTCGATCGGCAGGTAATAGATTCAGCCACGTGGAAATGGTTCCAACCCGTTCATTAGTATGAAACAGAACTGTGTTAGAATTCTAACTTAGACTATTGCCAGCAGGATAAGTAATAGTAGATGGGTTATAATTACTACCTTACCTATAAATACTCAATACTCAATTCTTTATTGCATTCCATATTATTATGTATTACAAAGATGGTATAACAAAGTAAAAGATCAATATGGACCCTGTCCGGTACAGCAAAATTAGGAGAGAGGATGAGGGCTAAGAAGCAATTCAAGCAATTCAAGATCGACCCGTGCGGCTGTTATAACTTAGCCACGAGCTCCTCCTGATGGAAAAACCCAATAACAGCAAAATACATTCTGGGATAAAGGTCCGACAATCTATAAAAATGAATCGCTAAATGTGTTGCTAAGCGCTAAAACTTGAGAACGATTGGACCAAATTTGATAATTCTTTTTTTGTTGTGTTCCTTATTCTCAAGAGAAGGTTTGTAAGTTTAAGGTTTTAGGTAGGGCAGGTAGGTGGGTTGGTAGGTAGGGTAGGTAGGGTAGGTAGGGTAGGTAGGGTAGGTAGGGTAGGTAGGGTAGGTAGGGTAGGTAGGGTAGGTAGGGTAGGTAGGGTAGGTAGGGTAGGTAGGGTAGGTAGGGTAGGTAGGGTAGGTAGGGTAGGGTAGGTAGGGTAGGTAGGGTAGGTAGGGTAGGTAGGGTAGGTAGGGTATCTAGGGTAGGTAGGTAGGGTAGGTAGGGTAGGTAGGGTAGGTAGGGTAGGTAGGGTAGGCACGGTAGGTAGAGTAGGCAGGGTAGGCAGGGTAGGTAGGGTAGGCAGGGTAGGTAGGGTAGGTAGGGTAGGTAGGGTAGGTAGGGTAGGTAGGGTAGGTACGGTAGGTAGGGTAGGTACGGTAGGTACGGTAGGTAGGGTAGGTAGGGTAGGTAGGGTAGGTAGGGTAGGTACGTTAGGTACGGTAGGTAGGTAGGTACGCCGTAGATAAGTACTTAGTGCTACCCGTGCAAAGCCGGGGCGGGCAGCTAGTTTATACATTTTCTTTTTATCGTTTATTTTACTCGATAGTATATTTTCCGATCGCATCTAAGTTTCTAGGAAGAACACTGAATACGACCTAGATCTCAATCGAGTCCTGGTTGACACATTCCAAGAAATCTTTCGCACAAAGCACTGGGAGCTCACAAAGGGACATGCAGATTAGTGAGCATTGAAAATGTACCAGAGGAATAGATGCTCACTTGCAACACATGTAGCTCTTATACCTCAAGCTCTAGAGGCTAAATTTGAATGGCAAATGACACAAAGGCGAGACGTAGGTGTGTTTACAATATGATTGAAATCGTAGAAACACAACGCTGGAGGAATCAATCGGAATGTTTCAAAGCGGTCGATGGTACTAAAACAGATATGTTTGAGATTTACGCCAGGCTTGTAGCCTTGTATTGTGTGCTGGATTTCAGGCATAAATATTGTACTAGACATATTAATTTATTAAAAACGGACACACACTTCCCTCTGTTAATTATTCTAGAGTATGGCACTCGTGGGTTGCAGCTGAAAATCAGCGTCAGGTACACTTTGTGTTGTCATCTGACATTATGCTCTTTTGGCATTATAATCATTATTTTCTGTTTTTATAGTTTTAAGGTGAATTTTTTTGTTCTGTTGTAATGCCAATAAACGCATTTATTTTTCTTTCTTTCTTTCTAAACAAAAAAAAAATGGTCCCTAAATTAAACACCAATCTTTTCCGTGACTTATCATATTAAGGATGATGAACACGCAACCGTTTTACAAACTCACTTTTACCAACCAAAAAAAATTTAATTTAATATTAATATTGTAATAATATTATAAAAAAAATAATAATATTATAATACAATATTTATTTATTTATAAATAAATTTATTACACGTACGTATATACTAAAATGTCAATCAATCTGCATAGCCTTTTCCCAAATAGTACATATGCATGTACGTATAATATTACAATGTACCTACCTATTTTATATCTCCATCAACCCTAAAAAGACATAAACATAATACACATAGAAAACAGAATTAAAATAAAACCTTACGTTTTATTTGACAGAACAAATGCGCAGTCATTAAGGGAACAAACGTAGGGAACCCACGAAGAATTCTCATTACGTGGTCACCCAATGGGTCCTGTGACCTTTGGGACACGGTAAAGGGTTAGGGTGAAATTAAACTCGTATGCCAGCATTTAGAAAAACAAATAGAGGACAATAATTGTTACGAAATACGATTCTAAAGTCCCATTTACACGGTGCAAGTTTATTGCCTGTGGCATACCTTAAAATTCTAACAGTAATTGACTGGCACTGTGTAAACAACATGAACAATTGTTGCATGATACGAGCAAGTTAGTTGCCGTACAAAACTGGTGTAAACAGCACGTACAATAAAATCGCACGTAAAATAAAATGGGGTTCAATTCTGGCATGAATTTTTTGATCATTCAATTCGCAAAGTACCTACGTAAACGAAACATTTTGCGAAGATTTTCCAACGAATATTCCGAAACTCGAGTTTTAAACGCTAAGCTGTACTGACCCGCCCTTGCTCGGCACAGGCTACATGTCAGATTTCTGTGCTTTATCGAAGTTAAATATTATACATTAACTTTGGAAATAAAGGAAATCCGCCTAGATCTTAATGCTGTTGAAATCCCATCCAAAATCAAAATCCACATGCGAACTACGCATCAAGCTGACGTCACGCAAAATCCTGCATCGCGCAAGCAGAGTTTACCGCGCGACTGGCATATACAGGGTTACTTGTAAATCGACTTATATCCAACAGGAGCTGATATTTTGGAATTAAATGTCAAATTTTGGGTAAATATCGAAAAACCATTAAAATTCAAGTATCTCGAAAACTATTGAATTTCGACCATACATACGGGGTTCATTATTTTTGCATTCTGGCCCCCCTATCAGCTCCTGACGGATATACGTCGAATTACAAGTAACCCTGTATGTAACATCCCCACAAAAATCATTGGGCTCCGACCAGCCGGGTGTTGCCTACCAGACAACACCCGGCTGGTCGGAGGATTCTCCCTTTTCTATATAGGGTGAGTGAGCAGTCAGGGGGAGGGAATTAAAATTCCTCTGGCTTTCGAGCGGCATGTCACATAGCCAGCTAGCACCCATCACGGCTTTAAGGGTATCCTGACCACCAATACAAGTATGTTTATATTTTGTAAACAAGTTGTAATTTTGTAAGTCTCGACTCGAGGTTATAATTCAAATGTTTTGCCGGCCAGACGTGTGGTTCGAGCTCACAGTGTGGGTTACAATTTTGAAACGTACGCGTAACAAATTGCTAGCAAACTGCAGTTGGAGGTGTGCAAAATACACAATAATAGGATCGACGATGTTGATTTTAGGAAAATAACAAAATTCATATAATTCAATGATCAAGTAGGTATGTATGTCAGAAAAAATAAAAATAATAGAATATTGTTTATTTTTGTTATAGGTGGTTAACAAATTACTCAGTGATCTAGCTAAGACGGCAGCTAGCAATTCTCCCAACAATTCGTTGTACAGATGTTATTAATAATGCATACTTTAGAAGCCCCTCATGTACTACGAAAATGTATGTGCCTAAATTATATATTATAATAAATAATAATTTAATATTATTCATTACTAATATTAATTATTTATTTTATTAATTATTATATTTTTATATAAAATAAAGTTGGTCAAAATTTAAAATGTATTTCAATGTATCTCTAGGGTGTACCAACAAAAATAAGAAAATAAATAATACATACATACATACATTCACATAAATAAACTCACGCCTTTTCCCATGGGAGTAGGCAGAAACTACAGAACGCCACCTACTACGATCCTTACAAACTCCTTTTGCCTCGTTAACGTTCATACATCTGGTCATACACACACGCCAGTTGCGGGTACTACGCACCTGACTTTTCTGAAGAACAAAACTAAATAATAAAAAATAAATAAATATTTATAGTAATATGGATAACAGAAAACTAAACTATGTACAACAATAAGCAAAGACAAGAAAAACGAAACTAAGGGGTCCCCCAAAACGATCAATCGCGATTGATCAATTGTATTTGGTAGACGATCAAATTGCGCATCAATGTGTATCAATCACGTAAGAATTGACAATCGCAATTGATCGTTTCAGGGGAAGAATTACGAAACATCACGGCCGGATCATCGAAAGAGTTGCAACCTCTAGACAACATACCAAAGAGTCATGTATCTAGACAGAAGAAATAACTACCACAACTATTATCCAAAATGATAAACAAACTAAGAACAAATTAATCAATTTGATGGTAACGTGAACATTGTAAAGCTATTAGACCCTCCTTCGAACTAACATACAGTAAATATAACCATATTAATGGACAAGACGAAGCTGTAAACGTTGTTTCAAACTTTGTGCAAGATAGCAGACGTAATGCTCGATACCGTCTTCATAAGTTTGGGTGTGGATGTCTGTTACACTGTACTGGAGAAGGTGGTCTTCTCCAGTAAACTGTAACAGACATCCAGACATCACTAGCGGTCTTTTCGTTTTTTTCGCTGTTACTTTTTATCATGGTCTGGCAGTTTGAGTAATTTATGTGGCCTACCCAAATCCTTTCTTTGGTATCGTTCGTCGAATCGTTGAGCCCCTTAAGTTCTTAGTTGAGACGCACGATTACTGACAAATGCGTGCGCTGACTGGACAGCTCCACTCAATCTATGTGGGTGTTTCTCTAAAAGACCATTACAGACACAGACAATCAGTTGCTTCATATATTTGAAAAAATCATTTGCTTAACAATGTAAATACCGCAATGAATGTGGATGAGCTGACAAAATTAAACCCATTACGATCAATTGTAATTTTATGTGTGTTACCTAATCACCACGCAGTAGTTCCATCTTCATGCACTGGACAAATGTCTAATTAAAATCTCCGTTTGAACAGTCATTTATTCAAACTAGGCTGAGAATCAAAAATTTTCGAACGTCAAAATTTTAATTTACGCTTTAGCTGGGAAAAAGACGTGGCGTAACAAACTCCCAAGCAGCACAGCTGTCTGTCAGTAAGAAAAACTTGAACAGAATATCTGTTCCACTATTATTACTATACCTACTAATATACTGCTACTATTATTGTAACACGGTTTATTTGCCACTATACCTACTAATATACTGCTACTATTATTGTAACACGGTTTATTTGCCATAATGTGAACAATAACCCACTACGCCATTCGGCTTAATGTATTCTTACCAAGTTATAAATATTGTATTTTCTCTGTAAGTGATTTTGTAAAATCTTTTGAGAAAATAAATGTCTAAAACCGTATTACGCAACGGTGTAACAAAACTCCTGTATGATGCGAACTTGTCCCTTTTCATTATGCTAGTTCGGTTTACAGGGCAATATGAATAAAACATAGGAAGGGTTAAGAGAAATTATTAACGAGTTGTTTACAGGGAGGGTCCAGCAAGGGTCCGTCAATTGCTCCTCTCTATGGCAGAGGCTATTTATAGCCTGGAAAGGCTTTGCAAGGAATATAAATTTATATTTTGTAGAGAAATTGGTGGGTAGTTCGTAAGAGCTTATTTTTCCGAGTTTAGTGCCGTTAGTCAGGTTTTGCAGGTTCTCAAAAATCACAGTAGGTAGTTGACCAGCGCATTTAAACCGCGTTCAAAAGCTGACAACGTCATCATTGTTGTGGAATATTGACACTAACAGCTCTTGAACGCGATGAATAAAATGTGATGATCGCGTTCAGTTTTATTGGTGAATTCATCCATAATCTTGACCAAAAAAAATGTTTGTCCACCACCCCCGTTTTTAAACCGGGATTGAATGGATTTTCTTTAGATTAACCACTTGTTTAAAGAGAAAAAACGCTACTCCTTTGACGTAATCATGAACTGACGACAACCCCTATAATAAATGAATACCTAAGCGAAGAATTTTACGTTTAACTATCATTACAACCACAACAAACAAACAATTTGTTCTACATGTTTTTCTCAAACACCCAAATCAGCATAAAAAGAAAAACTAACACAACACAACACTAACACAACACTTTCTTACAAACAAAACTACACAAAACCCAAGTAAGAATGTAGAGGAAAATTAAATGGCAAAGTTTCTTAGGTCCAAGCAAAGTTGTGTGGCGTGGCCGCCGCCGCCATTTGTAACCACAGTATAATCCATTAACAACTTTCTTTCAACAACACCCTAATTTATTATTATAATTTCTTGCATTTACACTCTGGTTATTCTAGACTGTGTGCCGGAATTGGTTTTGTGTTTGGGTTTGAGCAAAAATTCGTTGAAATTCACAGGCTAATGAACTTTGGCAAATAAATTAATAAATGTTAGATCGAGTTACTTAGATTTTTATTTCTTCTTAAATTATTTTATCATTTTTTTCGGCCACTTTTGTCATCAAAATTGTATAACTAGTTTTAAATTTTTGTTAATAATACTTATTTCTAAGTACACAATCTACCTATATGATCACTCAGTACAATTATAGGTCATATATGTCAGTTGTCCGATGGAAGATAATGGTGATCAGAAAATAGATGTTTTACCTTTGCTTTGATTTCAGTTTTGTTTTGAGAGAATAATAAAGAATTATTTATTTATTATTTACTAGCTTTTACTTGTGTGAATAACGGGAAGTATCTCACAGGAATGTACTACAGAAATTAAAAGTACCCTATGAATTGTTAACCCAAGTTAAAAACCCAAAAGGAGTATGTAAGGATCGTAACAGGTGGCGTTCTGTAATTTCTGCCTACCCCTATAAGAAGAAGACGTGAGTGTATGTAAGGATGTGTGTATGTTCATAACTCCAAAAAAAAAAACGCAAAGAAACTTTATTACGTATTTTAGATTAAAATGCTTGAAAAGGAGCAACATTTCCACTTACTAATTAAACTTATTGCTATGTTTCTTGCTAGCTTGTTTATAAATAAGAACCCTATCCGTCATTAATCCATTTACTAATTACAGTAGAAGACGTACTCTTATTATAACAACACCCAGGGGAGAAAGGGGACCCTTAAACCAGGGGGACAGACGTCAAATACCCTGGCTTATCACCTGCATGCAATATACACAGTCTCCCCTCTTGATTCCTGCAACTTGTTATCCACTGTAATCCATTTCGCTGACTTAATTCCTGCTACATGTGTTGAATGATAATGTTTTGGATGTCGTAAAAGGGAGTTTTGGAGTTTATTAGGGCGCATACAAATATGGCAGGAGACTTTTAAGAATGATTTCTACCAAACGGCCCGCATCGCTTCGGATAGAAAGCATAAGAAGGGATGTGGCGACAGCCGATCGCGTCCGGCAGGATACGATCGGCTCCGTACCGTAAAATCTGACAACCAGCCTTACCAAGGAGTATCGTATTACCCGGTTACTGGGTTGTGGAGGTCAGAAGGCAGTCGCTCCATGTAAAATGCTGGTATTCAGCTGCATCCGGTTAGACTGGAAGCCGACCCCAAAATAGTTGGGAAAAGGCTAGGTAGATTGACGATCGGCTCCGTACCGTCGCTTGTGAACGTATATTCGTTTCTGCGCCTAGTCAAATAGTTTCATTCCTACCGTGTTACAGCCGAAAGGATCCGATTGGATACGAAGACAGGCGAACGGAGCCGACTGCTCGTCACAGCAAACTTTCAGCTACCATCGCGTGTCGCGGAAGACTCCCGCGGTCAAGCTGCTGTGCGCGGTTTGGTAGGTAATACAGACATTAAATACTGTGTACACGATTTAATATCGTTTAAAGATTGTAAAATCCGTTCCGATCCGTTCCAATCCGATGCGATACGATCCGTTTGGTTGAAATCATCCTTTATGGGATACTAGCTTCTGCCCGCGACTTCGTTGTCGTGAAATTTCTTGTTTTAACATAAAACATTATCCTATGACACTCGACAATACCTGCAGTTTTGTATGGATCAGAGTGTTGGGCCACAAAAGGTATGAATGAAAGAGATGAGATGAGAAAGCCAAGAGGGATGTGTGGTGTTACACGAATGAAGAAGTCTAAAAGTGGCATCGGCGGCACGGAGGAGTCTTGATATGTAAAGATGGTCACCCATCCACGGACCATCCCCGGCAGGCGTAGCTTAACCTGATGAAGAGTACTTAGCCACGAGCTCCTCCACCCCCTCCTCTTACCCCCATGAAGGCAGCAGATCACTAAATCACCACCCTGTAGCAGCTACACGTCTTTAAAAGCCTACAATATGTAACTACATATTTTTTTATAGTATCAGGCTATAACACACTAAAAACCAACACACATTTTTTTCACAACCGATCGAATCCCGAAACACACGTCTCTTTCTGAATCTAAATCCGCACACTCACGTCAAAACACAAAGATATTTAACACGAAAATGTAAAAGATTTCTTTATTTACGACAGTATACGTCTCGACTTCGCGACTCAGCTGATTTATCGGCTCAACACAACGTATTTCGCACAAAACAGACCTTATAAATCATTGCACAGATGGTTCAAATGTAACACTCCCTGTTTTTGGACAAATATATTTTTTGTCTGGTTTTAGTAATAAATGTAGGGTACGTTACAAGGAAGTAAATTTTTGGAGATTGAATAAAGCATTTGAATAACATATTTTTCTCAAACATGCTTGGAAATTCGTGCATTATTTTGACAACCTTCTTCGAGATAAATCGAAATTGCTGTACTGGTCAAAAACAAGTGACGATGCGGCCAGCAATGTTACTATGAAAATCCATATCTGTCCTGTGTAGCGGCCAAATTAATTACTATGAAAACTCATATCTGTCGTGTTATTTAAAACTGGAACGAACTTTTTACTTCAACACATGACAATTGACAACCAAGATGAAACAAATGATCACATTGCATTGGCGCGTGAAAAATTATCGTTGTCCGTCATTGATTCTGGAAGTTATCATTAACTTACTTTGTTTGAATTTCCGCGCATTATTTGAGAAAAGCACTATTCAAACCTTGGCCGCAACCAGGCATTAATGGACTCACGTATGTGTGCGATCGTCCATCAATGCTTGAGTTGCTGGCCTCGACAGAAATGTACCATTTATTGACATCTTTATATTTCAAAAGTAATTATAAATAATGTTATATTATGGCGTCATAACAGGTTGAATGCTTTAATTGCACTCTGAGTGAATCCACACGGGTCGCATTTTGTAAAATAAGACTAAATAATTGTAAGCTATGTGGTATCTTTGAAAGCTATTATAACTACACTATTGTATTGGGTAATAAGCCTGTGATAATAGTTGTAAGTGTTTCTAATAAATAAATAAATAAATAAAAGTTATGATATAATCTAGTAGGTATGCAATAATGATTACTTTAAGTAATAACATAGCTCTATGGATAATGTAATCATACTTACTGCGCCATAAACGGCCTAGCCAGACAAAACGACGTAAGACGAGGACACGTCACGGCGCGCGGTTTTTCATACAAAATGTATAGAAGCTTCGCGGCGCAAAACATATTATAGAAAAGACGGGGCGCGGAGACGACGCTTACTCGTCTGCGTCCTATCGTAAAACATATAGAAAGGACTGCGCACGAGCGCGACTTTCTGTAAAGCATTCTTCACTTTGGACACAATGATGTTAAAAGATTGTAGATTCATCTTGTATACTTCTTGAAAACGATCTGGATAATAAAGTAGATCATCAATTATTTTAATAAATCTATTGTCTTTATTGCTTAGCCATACCTAATGTACCTAATAACGTCTAAACCTCTGCATATTAGCGAGATGCACCAGTGCTAATAACATCTTCAATTTTTCTTCTCATCTTATTCATGTTGTCGGGTTAAAATCGAACGGTTGAATACCGAAAACCACAATTCCGCCAGCTCTCACGACGCCGCGCGGCGCCGCGCCATCGCGTAACGTGTCACGTCTTTTCTATATGTTTTATAATGTCGCGGCGGCGCCCCGTCTGTGCCCAGTCCACAACACGTCCTCGTCTTACGTCTTTTCTTTCTGGATAGCGGCTGATAGGGTCAGGTATTCTTAAATGTTAGCATAGTCTTACCTAGGCTATCCTGTAACTCACACAGTTACAGGATAGGTATGACTATGCTGTATAACTCCATTTGAAACCCTTTAACTGCCCTCAAAATTTAACTCCTACTACGTGTTAAACCCTTTACACGTTCATGCCCTGGAAGGAGGCATGAACATATATGCATCCCATAAAGCCTAGGCGAAAATACATCGAAACTACAAGATTTGTGTTTCTGAAAAAATCTCTAGACATCAAACAGTTATAGATACCACAAGAAATTAATTAACTATTTTCATAATCATAATATACGTAAAATTGTATTATGCACTAGTTCCATAATGCTCAAATCTTACACCACATCACTCATATACTCAATTTAACGCTACCCAAATCCCATAACGCCAGGAATGCTTTATATGGGGCCCGGCAGAGGGCGGTCAGAAAAATGAACCGAGTTGTGACGTCACACTCATTTATCATCCACTGGGGTAAATACAGGGTGACTTCGGGGAATTGAACTTATATTTTTATAGGAATGAGTTTTTATGGATAGTTCATGCGAGGAGAATGATGTTTATGGTGAAAAGGTTAAAATCAAGAGTATTGGTTTCATGGTGAAATAAAGATGTAGGCTTTGAATGGACTAAATAAAAATGTTAAGATTTTATTATTTTCGTTTTTTATGCACGAGAATTAATAAAAAACGTTCACATTCAAATTGCAATCTGTCAAACTTGTCCAATATGTTGGTAAATTTATAGTATTTTTGACAGATTGCGAATGAGATGCGAATGCGAACTTTCTTAAAAATACGGATTATGCAAATAATTATTTTATCCATTACCCAAAACAATTAATAATCCAAATTAGAAAATTAAACATTAAATTGTATTCCTCACACCATAGTGCCATCTACTCTTCAAAGAAATGCAAGTTTATAAAATTAGTCAATTTTATGTCAAAGTCATTATAAAAAAATAAATTAAAAAAAATGTTATATTTCACACACAGGAAAAAATGAATTCTAATTATATTCATTAATTCCTGACGGACAACGCACAGCCCAAACTGCTGGGACTAGAAGCATGCAATTTTTTTTGTTGGAAATTCATCCCCCATAGAGGTTAAATAGAGGAAGAATTTTCGTATGAAGTTTGTAATTTTTGTCGATGGGAATTCCCACCGAGCGCACAGCCTGTATTATATTATAGGTATGTAATCAAATTGATGGCCGATTGTTTTATTCGGCTCTGTACCTACTGATTGCGTGTTGGTGATTAAATTCCAGCATTTTTACAAATGTTTACTTTACTAAGTACCTAAGTGACACAAAATAACATTGTGACAGTGTATCGCAAAAATTAGGTACCTAAGTCAGGGTTTATTGTTAAGCTTTGACTACCAACTTAAATTGTCTGTATATTCAATCACAACTCTCATTCTTTGACAGTTGTATAAAACGGCTATTACATGGCAGTCAATTATTAAACAATTGATTTCCCTGTACCTACACCATTTCATTCGAAAAGTAATGTAGGTACCAACGTACTATAGCAATAGTAGAACAAGCTAAACTTGCCAGCCATTACGACTAATCTGTTTCATTTTGACAGTTCAACAACATTCATTGCGTTATTTACGTTGCGCAGATTTTCTTTTCGAACTTATGAAGCAATGGATTAGCAATCGTTTCAAAATTATTCAGATTGATCGTGTATTTCGCAATTAAGGTGCTGGTTAGGATACCGCATCCTAAGAATTTTGGCCCGTAAAACATTATAGGATATAATAGGAACTCCTTTCGCACCACTCCCGCCACAATCCGCTCGTCCAATAAGGGCGCAGCTTCTAGAGGGTTCTAGAAGCTGCGCCGAGAGAAAAAACAGACGACGCGCACCTTTTGGAAAAAAGAGTGTCTGACAGCCGTCATATTTGTCGAACCAGAAAGGACGATATAATTCTTACCCCGAACCTATGTTTTTATACTGATATTAATGTATTGTGTATATTAAACTGGCCCCAATATCATATAATGTTTTACGGGCCAAAATTCTTAGGATGCGGTATAAATTAAAGGCTCTTTTCATACAATCCATTTTAATGCGGTTTTCACCATCATTAAGAGCATTTATCCGGAAGGTTTATGAGTATAATACAATAACAATTTTAACTCAGATGTAACACACAGATATCTCGACGTTTCTACATGCACCCGTGCGTAAAAGCTAGTGTAAAATATTTCATTTTGATCTCAATTCAATCAACGTGGTCTATCACTGAACATTGTTCCAGAACTCTCTCTCAGACTCTAGTCTATAAAACTCCAACAATGAATAGTTTACGCACTAATAAAAGCCTCTTTTCATTTACGTACAAAAGAATCTGTTTTATATTCCCCAAGTGTTAGAAAAACAATATAAAAGGCTAAAATTACCGTTACTTTTATCTAGGATAAGAATTCAATCGGCTTTTGTTCTATTACTTAGATAAAAATTCTTGGAATTCCCAGGAAATTTTTCATAATTTTAACCGACTTCCAAAAAGGAGAGGGTATAATATTGTTAGTAGCGTCTGTATGTTTTATTTTTACCACCTGTAAGTATACATTATGGATTGCAATAAACGTTTTGATTTGATTTGATTTGATTTATGTTTTTTTTTGTGTATTTCCGTCGATTTTTTCGTCAATTGTGGACAGGTTTTAAAAATTCTTTATTTGTTTGAAAGGGTATTCTCTCGAGTGGTCTCATATAAATTTTAACTTTGCTTGGGTACTTTTTGAGTTAGCTTCAATAATACGTATTTTTCCCACTTACGACAATGTGTTGATCTTTTATTATAAGTGGAAAGGCGTTTTAAAATATCAGAAAAATACAAGATGTAAAAAACCTGTTTATTAGGTAACAATTACGTACAGGTATCGAAGAATTATGTTTACTTCTACGACTAAGGTTACCGCTATCTGGGTAACCCAAGAAAAAGAAACATGTCACCTCTTTTACCGTTTTATTACCCTAGGGTATGTAGAATCCCAAAAACGAAGATACATAGATACGCTTGAAAAACATAACCCTGTCTTTGCTGTCGCGCAGTCGGGTAAAACATCTTTGACTTTGTCCCTTTGATCGAATGATATTTTTATACCAATCGCAAAGCAATTTTTGCAGATATTTTAGCGTCAACAAAGCAAAACTTACAAACAACACACTCACACACACTAACTTAAAAATATCGTACACGTTCAAGTAAATAAAAATTGTATCGACTAAAATAAACATAATAAAATAAAGTGTTAACTGGTTAATCTCATCACTAGCAGTAGTGATGTTGGTAGCGACAATCGATAAGTCGCAATAGAGACCCGACTTATGATTGGTTTAAGTTGGAGACGAAAAGCGTGTTATTATTTTGACACATATTATTATTATTTCGTTTATTTATTTTTCATTCTTATTTTAAACATTTTTAAATATTTCTTAAAAAATTATGTAAAAATCATTTAAAAATATAAAAAATAGAGTTCCGCCGGTGTCGGGAGCAGGGTCCAAGCTACCGGTGGTTAGGGCTGCAGAGACAGGAACCTCCTCACAATGCGAGCCGTATCGAGGAGAACTGCCTTCTGAATCAGGCCCTTGATCCAACCGCCTAACGAGAGCCTCAAAAGATGTTGGTCGAGGCTTTCGGCCATCAGGCACAATGATAGCTGAGCTCACATTCCACATGTCAACAACCTCGTGTGCTAAGTCTAGATACTTAATTTGTTTCTCTTTCTCAGCTTTCACGAGGTTCTCGTCATGTGGAATGGTAACATCGACTATAATTGCGCGGCGCGCTAATCGATCTATCACCACTATATCGTAACATGGTCATTTTCGAGAACTGGGTCGGGCACATCCTTTATTATTATTATTATCATTATTTTAGTGTCTTAGATTTTCTACGGGTGGAAAACAATAGCTAACATTATATATTATACATCTTCCTGTCATTTATTTACCCACTGTATTCGCCATTATTCCTCAAATATATAAGTAATTTATATTCCCAAGCGCCCTTGAAAAACACTAATCTAATGATCCTACTAATACTTAGTAATAATATTGGATGTTTGCATTCTTGTTACTCAAAAAAGCAAAAACAGCGGAAAGGATTTGAACGACATTTAGTCACACAGACAGTATATAACCTGGATTAACACATAGGATATTATGTATCCCTATATTCTCACGGGATAGAGACTTATACGGGTTAAAACGGCAGGGCGCTGTTTATTTCGCTCCAAAAAAAAAGAGTTTTACAAAGTTTCACTTAATTTTCCTAACAAAAAGGTTATATTTATTGTATTTGCCTGAAAACGGTATTTCTAAGGAGATTTCATACAATATTGATTTTTAATACATAATTATAACTTTTGCTAAGCAATAGGACGACAAGACAATTATCGTATTCATATAATCAGAATTATATGCCTTTACTCAAGACCGAGAGAGTGTCATGCTTACTCAGTCTCGCTGATTGTGTCTTATGTTTTTGATCATTTTAGTTCCTTTCAAAATGTTTGAGCTGAATGCAGATTCATATGTCATGTTCGAAAACGGGCGCCTTGGCGAAACGGACCCTTAATAATTCAAAAGTGCCTGTAATTGGTTTAATTGGAATAAAAACTTATAATTTATGATTGCACTTAGACCATACTCCAAGACACACATACTGATTCGCAGAACTTAAGCCCACACTAGCCGCTCGGCGTAAGTCCCTTATAGACCTCCATAAGTCGTAATCTGGGAAGACACATCGATACGCAATGCTCTTTATCAAAATCATTGGAACATTTTATTGATTCTAAAGGTTTATTTTCCTTTATCGTTTTGAGAGCAGTGGTGATGAAATAATTTACACAAAAAGGAGATTATAACATGATAGTATCTGTAACGGAACTAGGACGAATCCTGGTAAGTATCTCGGCATACAGCGTCAAACTCCACAACACAGACAATAATAAAAATATAAGCCCAGAAGACATGCTAAAAGAGGGTACCTGTACCTATCTATGAATTTTTATTTCATGATTAATACCGAAAAACTGAAACGATACAAAAATGCCTGTATATGTGCGTGATTTTGTGTTACAACATAAAGATACCGCGTGAGTATAATAGCGCTTTAACCCGCAAATTTTCTCTCTTTAGGTCATGAGCTATCCGAATATCAAAAAATATTTGGCCTAGGTCTTACGGGAGAGGCGTGACAATTGATTACCTGTTACAATGTATAATAGATAATATAACCTTCCTTTGAGTTCTTTAGAGAATGCGCGAGCATGACTAAATTATGCAGATGACGTGATTACTATTATTCAGCTTAGAGCGTCATTGTATAATAACACGCACTTGTAATTCCCAAATGGGTTATTCATATGGCTATTGGTGACTCGCACGAATTCATTCACCCGAAAAGGGGCAAATCGACACTTTTAATTAATATTACTTTTTTTGAGGCGATTCGTTTGTGGTCAAGTTATTTGTCAATCATTCGTGGTGTAATAAGTCAATTTATTTGCGGGCGAATCGACAACTCCAAAAACACGTATTTGCACATTTTGAATTTTATACAATAAAATCAAGAGAAAGGTAGGTACTGCATAAAAATCAAAATGTGCCGAGTGTCGATTCACCTTTTTTCGGGCGAGTAAATTCGTACGAGTCACCAATAAGCCATTCGTTATATTTATTTATTTATTTAAAATAGGTATGTCAACAACATTTTACATTAAGTTTTTTTTTTTTAACTTTAAATTTCGCGTAAAGCGAAAGCTTAAAGCTAGTGGCTAGTAGCGTATTAATACAGAAATAAACATTTAATTTAATTTCATTAAGAAGTAGTGTATAATAAAAGTGAAACGAAAAAAAAAATACTCAAGAAAAAGAAAAGAAAACAAGAGTCTTGTTTTCTTTTTTTATCAGTTTTTTTTTTTTTTTTGTGATCCACGAGTAATTAAGCAAGCAAGAGAGGAGATGTGGGTAAAGATATAGAACTTAATGTTTGTTTTTTTATTAAAACACAATAATTATTATTTCAAAACATCGATACCTTCGCATCACTAGTCCCACTACTACGTACGAATTTAAGTGGGATATCGTAAAATTATTACTTTACAGCTACCTGCTTATAACAAGGGGGATAAGCGTCGATATACAGCGGCCCAGCACTACGGATTTCGGTACGTAATACCAAATTATTGCTACCTACAATATGCTACTGTGCTGGACCCAGAACCTTTCTTTTTGGGAATGTATTCGTGTTTTTTGTAGCATTTTATCCTGCTTGTTTACTGTGTAAGTATACTTTAATCTAAGTGATAAAATTCTCAAATTCATTGACAGACGATGGAGAACGCATAGTGGTGGGACAGAAGCATGAAATGCACAAGAGTTCCTCTCATAAAACGTAACGAAAGATCAAAAGATTTTTTAAAGTTTATCCGCCACGTCAACGGGATGTCAACGCGAACGAGATGACAGCGGCGAAGCAGCGTACATACATTAGTATACATATATTTACTATAGCCGCGTGTCCACCGCACACCACCACCAAGACGTCACGGTTAGTTCGAATAATCTCGTTTCTCGATGACGTCCCGTTGACGTGGACAAACAGTGTAACTATCGGTGTTATAATAAAGAATGAAAGTTTGTGTGGCAGTTCGCCATTCTTGCCGATTTTTCCCGTGCGTCGGTGGGATTTCCCTGATCGACGCACATAATGTATTTCTAGAAACATTAAAATTATTTCGGTTTACCCATTAAACGTTTCCTTAAACTGGTTTCCAAAGTCTCAATCGAATCGTCACTTTGTATAAATTAATTGCTATCAATTCTCTCAGTAAACTTCATTGTGACATAAATAATATCAATTGTTTTCATTGGCAAAGAGTAACGTTCTAACGTCTTCTTTAAATGGTTGGGGTAACTTCGAATAGTAGATAATACATTATAACTCTAGAGAATCGTCTCTTTGATTTTGTTTTGTGGAATAGGATAACAAACTTGTTCTTTGAATTGTTATGATGAACGAATTTAATTTGAAATAAAAGTATAGGCTTTTAATATAAGTGTACTTAGTGTCTTAGAACTACCTCGTTGGTCTAGTGGTCGCAAGAGCTACTGCAGAGCATGAGGTCCTGGGTTCGATTCCCAATTCGGGCAAAGTGTTATTGGGTTTTTCTATCTGGAATTTCTCAGTAGCAGCCCGGTCTGGATTTGGGCCCGGTTGATGGCAAAAGGCTCGCCACCTTACATGGGACTTAAACATATCTGGGGAAATGTGGGTGTACTATAGGTACACCTCTGCCCAACCCTTCGGGGAAACAAGGCGTGATGTTATAATAGTATGTACTTTTAGTGCTGCGGGCCTTGCAAGAACGTGTGAAGGAAACGTTACGTACTCACGAACGATTTTAAAATTTAAAACACTCGTTTCACATAAAGGTGCTATAAATATATCTGCCACGGCTTTAATGAGAGGTAGTATTGTGTTTAAAGATAACAATAGTGAAGAAATTTCGTACCCCGGCACAGTTAAATCAATTTGAGAAAATAAAGTAGTTAAATAAACATTGACTCTACTCTGCATAACGTGGTTCACAAATTACGCGCGAAGTGCACTTCGTCAATGAAAACAACTGCTATCTCTTTCCATCTGTTCTGTGAATGAAAACTGAAATCAGCTGACTAGTTCGTCACTTGCAAATTTGTACGTACAATTTTTTGTATGAAAAAAAATATGACACATGATCAATAATTTATCTTTACTATTGTAATCTATAAACACAATACTATCTCCCATTGCAGCCGTGGCAGATATTTTTATAGCACCTTATATATTTACTTAGTTTTATTAGAATTTATTCCTATTTTAGGGGTAATTGTACATGTCGCAAAAAGCTAAACTAAAATGCTCTATGATAGTTGTACTTTTGACTCAAAAATCGTATGAATTTACGTTACGTTTGCGTCACGCGTTAGTGCTAGGTCCTCAGATGGAATCATGTGTGTGAACCCCAAAAAAAAACTCATTGAAAATCCAAGTAAATCAGAACCACTCAAGAATCAACAGTTTCTCAAGAATCTAGGCATAATAAATACAAATGGAAATTATACAATTCACATCCAGTACTTTTCAAAAAACCACAAGAATGCTCAACAAAATAATATCTAATAGAAACAGGTAGGTAACACTGTTTTTGTATTTCAGTCACAAAGGCAAACTCCACAAAGGATAAAAACAGGTTCTGTGTTGTAAGAAAAAGCGTGAAAAAGCGTAAAAATCTGTGTTAGCAAGTTGTTAGCGAGCCCTTTGAGTGAGCTGAGAATTTCTCTACTTAAACTGGAGTTTTTATACTCTTTGAAAGCTTCGATTTTGTGAGCATGCACGGGTTGGAGTTGCTCTCGTTTTTATGCTCGTGTGTAGTTTCCTTCTGTGTTGGTATGTAAATTATGGTTCTTACTGATAAGGGCGCCGTTTATGACGTATGCATTTTTTTTTTCTTCTTTTCAGAAAAAGAACTCGGAACGTTTTCAACCTCAAACTCAAAGCATTTATTTCAATTAAACAGGCACTTTTGAAATGTCAAAGAGTCCGTCAGTTATTCAGAAAGTTGAAACCAGTTGCCCATTCCAAAACGTAGATCTCTATGGAGAAGAACGGGCAAGAAACTCCAAGGTATGGCTATATGGTTTATTCGGCAACAGAACAGTTCATGAAACACGAAAAACAAATAAAAAAGTGAAATGCTTTTAAACCAGTGTGTGCCTGATGGTTGCGATAATAAGGTCCACGCCAGACAGAATGCTGTCCGACGCTGGTTTTCTAATGAACCTTGGACAAGTGCCAAGTAATAAATGATTTAAAAAAATTATACATTCAAAATACGTTGAAGACACAAACAAACCTATTATCATAACGCACTCAACTTTATATATAGAAACATTTGTCAAACTCAAACTCAATACATTTATTTTAATTAACCATTTACAGGCACTTTTGAATTGTCAAGGAGTCGGTCAGTCAGAAATATGAAGCTAGTTGTCTATTCCAAAGCGTAGTAGTTACTTATGGAGAAGAACGGGCAAGAAACTCCACGGAAGCTCTTTTCAATAATAATTATAAAAATATAACTATAACTACACTTCTGCGAATAGAATAGAATAAAATAATTTATTACTGGACTTTTAGCTTCTTATTGTTTCATTGTAAAAATATTATACCCCTTCAAAATTATGGAAAATAGTAATTATGGATGGTTTTGCCTGCCCATCTCCATATTCATTTATTTCATTCATTATTGAAATACCGCGATCTACCTCGATTACCTTGAACCTGGATTCTAGATTTATGACTAACTGACCCAGTCATTGGAAATTAATTATTTCTAAATGTTTTCTTTTTCCTTTTGATTCGTGATTAACCTGAGGGGCAATTCCCGTAATTTTTGAGAACGTTCGCATTCGCAATCTGTCAAAAATACAATCGATTTACCAACATTTTTATGTATGAGAATTGGCGTTCAGGTGTCAGAGCTTTTTATGCCGCCCCTGGGCCTCTGACTTGGCTTCACATGCCGTCCAGAAATATCTCTCAGGCATGATGATGTTTTCCTTCACCGTTTTTGAAGCAAGCAAGCGAATACTTTGAAGAGGCCTTAGGTTCAAACTCGAGCCCTATGACTATTAAATGGTTTAACGTCCAAATCGTAACCCTACAAAATATTCAATGTTCATAATGATTATGCCCGTTTTCACTAATGTCGAATGCAGGAACGCCTACTTAGGTAAATGCAGATCCGTACTACGTATACGCAAAATACGTGCTTTGACGTGGAGTTGCGGTCACCAGCCCGTATTATACCTAACATTAGCAGATTCTAAGCAACCAATCCTGTTTCATCATTACCTAATTAATCGGTAAGTTTAGAAATTGATTTTTTTTCCACAAAGTTATTGCTAAATATCTATGCATTATGTTTAGGTGTCGGCTAGTGTTATTACGATTACCCACTCAAATCCGTTACCCCTGTAGTCTTCAACTAAAAAAGTTCTAGCTTGACCTCAGTCCCACAGGTCTTCAGAAAAAAATGGCCAATTACGAGTAGGACTCGCACACGAAGGCAAAAGTGACCAAATTTTTCACGATGACATTTTGCGAATGTGACGTTCTACGTCAAGACCGTACAATATTTAATACTAGAAGTTTTTTACTTTAGTACCTAAAATCACGTTTCTTGTATCGTGACCCCCTTTAATTTTGAAGTTTATTTATTTTATTATATCATGTCATAGCGGCAATAGAAATACACAATGTGTGAAAATTTCAACTCTAATATTCTATTAATTACGGATTTTTTCATGAGATACAGCCAGCTGACAGATAGACTGAAGGACGGACGCACAGTGGAGGCTTAGTAATAGGGTTCCGTATGGCAGCTTAAATTCCCCTAAGATTCATTCTGCCTAGCCTTTTCCCAATCATGTTGTGGTCGGCTTCCAGTCTAACCGGATGCAGCTGAATACCAGTATTTTACATGGAGCGACTGC
Organism: Eupsilia transversa; assembly: GCA_914767815.1. Classification (NCBI taxonomy): domain Eukaryota; kingdom Metazoa; phylum Arthropoda; class Insecta; order Lepidoptera; family Noctuidae; genus Eupsilia; species Eupsilia transversa. The sequence goes on from OU611891.1 coordinate 11,798,984, forward strand.
CTATCTGACCTCCACAACCCAGAATCTGGATAATACGATATCCCTTGGTAAGACTGAAATTCCCCTAATAACTGACCACAAAATATTTGAATAACTACCCGGCGCAACTATTCTAGACACAAATTAACGAACAATCATACGAGCGGTCGGCTGTATGCGCAAATCTAAAATTCATGCCGCAGTGATATGAACGTGAGCATTGTGGGGTACGCCTATTCGGCTATAACGAAGCCGCTGGTATTTGGGTTGATGTTGCCTGGTTATAAGCTGTTCCGATTAACGGTAACCTAATACCGGAATAATAGATAGAGGCGTTATTTTGTAGCTGGTAGGAGATTGAATTACATGTTTTATATTGTTATGATAGGGTTTGGTTTCGGCACTTAGTCCTTCAGATGGACCATCAACGATTTTTACACATTATTGTCATGTGTCTGGAAAAGAGGAGAGACGTGAGATATATATACTTTTCGGCATGGGTCCCACCATTTATAAAACAAAATATCAGAAATTATAAAAAATAATCCAATCCAAATGTTTAAAAAGAAACTGACAGCCCTATTAATTATTAAGTGTTATTATTCAATTGAATATCTTTCTCAAGTGTCATTATTCAATTGAATTGTTATCTCAAATAAAGTCTTCAATTAATTAATATTCATTTATTTAATGCAGAGCTACACATAGTGCATATGACATGGTAGATGATTGTAAGAGAGAGAGAGAGAGAGAGAGCAAATCTAAGTGTAAGTGAGCAAGGTAATAAGACTGCGTTCCATATCTCACAACCTTTATTTATGTAGGTATCTAATTTCGAAGCGAATAAACGATTACTTACAAAAATAATCTCCAGCTAATACTAAACATCGTTTTTAACTCGTGTTAGAGGGGTGTTATATAACACCCCTCTTTTTCTGTGGAGAAAAGTTTAACGTGTGTAACTATGTATCTGTGTATCTGTCTGTTGGGGTGTTATTTTATAACACCCCTCTTTTTCTGTCGGGGGTTAAAAACGATGTTTAGTATTAGCTGGAGAAAAGTTTAACGTGTGTAACTATGTATCTGTGTATCTGTCTGTTCCCTCGTAGCTCCCAAACGGCTGAACCGATTTTGATTATTATTTCTTTATTTGAACGGTGTCTTGGTCGAGAGTGTTGTTAGCTACAATTCAAGAAAATCGGTTCTTTTCTAGTTGATGATTGGATGTGCGCATCTTTCACAGGTCTGATCGATTCGAAATTTAGTATTCTGTTACTTCAATGATATTAGAAGAACATGACCTTGATCCGATACCGCAGCATCACCTGGAATTGTGGGGGTTTTTTTTTTTTTTTTTTAACTTGTATTTTACTAAGTAATAAACCTACGGCATCAAATCCGTCGACATTACCGGTTGAACAATCTCGAACCGTTTAGCCTAGCCGGTGTGCAGATAAACAACCTAGGTTAACTGTAGGTGGGCACATAGAATATTCATGCGTGCCAAACACTGCTGGCTTTCTGCTAATTTGGTTTGGCCCCTTCTTGCTTTACTGGACCGAACGTTAACTCTGTAGTGACATGTAGTTTGAAATTCGAAGAATTGTTGGATTGTTATTGACGTGTTTTTGTTCATTGGAACGACGTTTCTTATCGCACTTTATACTCCTCTAGACACTTGGCGACTGAGATGTAGAAAAAAAAAAGAAGCACTATAACGTTAAAAATAACTAGTAATAGTTTATGCCACTGTTATTTACATAGAAGGTCGTTTACTTTAATTTCGGAAGTCGGTATTCTTGGTTTTGTATTTTCGTTTTATGCCACCGACTTCCGAAATTAAAGTTATTTTTTACTGTGTGGTGTTTTTTTTGAAGTCAGTTTTTTTTTGTAACAAGTTTTTATTTTCGCTTTTAAGTTGTGGTACCTACCCCACTGAATATCACGACCTTCTATATAAATAACAGTGACATGAACTTATTGCTAACTCAAAAACTACCCAAGCAAAGTTAATAAAAAAAATTAAAGGATCATCGCGCAAGCTTCCTGTTCCAAATGAAAGAAGAATTTTTTAAACCGTCAGTTGACGAAAAAATCGATGGACATACATAAAAAAATCAATCAAAAAAACATAGAGCCTCCTCCTTTTTAACGTAACTCCTCCGTAACGTTACTATTACACTGTTTCCGGTGTAGCTCTTATTCGCCTAGTGTGCCAAAGCGAAAGGAATATCGTTCCAACTGGGTGTCCCACTACAGCTCTCGTTATTTCTCAATTTTTGGAAGGAAACTTGCGGTAGTAGTTGACTGATAGAAATCGTCACCAAAGAATCTTCCAACATTTCTTCAATATCCAATCGTAAAATTAAATGTAGGAAATAAAAAATAGCGATCACAAAAATTCTCAATACTTCATCCATAACTTACTGAAGTTGAGAATTTTTGTGATCGCCATTTACACGAATTTTCAATCGGATATACCCTCTCTAATTTCCAGTTCCTTCAGTCCAATGCCCGTGTGAACAGACCGGTGTTGTGCCGACATCCTCTTAGCGTACCCCTTTTCACTTTGAAGATTCTCTTCGACGAAGTCTTACAAGTTTGAAAGAATGAATTCTCCCTTTTTTATTCCCATAAGAATATTTCGTTCTTACTTTAAATGTCGGAATGTTCTTTTGAGTTTTAAGTTTTCGAGATTTTTGAAGTAATTTTCTTGGATGTTTTACTTGTGTTTTGTTGAGCTTTAGAATTGTTTTAAACCGAGATTTAATTATTAAAGAAATAATTATGATCAGATTTAAATGGAAAAGCTACATTTAATTGTTTTGTCAGACTAGAATCTTTCTGAAAATCCAAGTATTAAAAAAAACAGCATAAACTCACGCCTTCTTCCCATGGGGATAGGTAGAAACTACAGAACGCCATTAAAGTATAGGAATACGTATTAATACGGAATACGAATATTATATGCGTATAGGAATTGGAAAAACAAGAAACGTTATTATAACCTATGTAAAAGTGGATTTTTTATTGAGATATGAGACTGAAAAGAAATTAATTTAAATGAAATAAGTACAAAATATCCTTCCTAGAAAATAAAATTTATTACTGTTACTAAAAGAATACTTATATATTATGTGTGATTATGAAAAAATATAACTATAATAACTTTTACGTCTTAAGATTAAGTTTGTTAAAATTTACAATTAGGGAAATTAATTTTTAAGCAAAGTAACACCCTACAACTGTCAAAGAGTGACAATTTAATTTGGTAGTCATTTTGTTTAACAATTAAATTCCCTGACTTAACATACTAAGCTAAGCTACATACTAACAGTATCATAAATTCAGATAAAATAAGTAAGTAGGTATGCCAAGGATAAATATACATCTTTAGCCTCCGTTTTCAGCATCAGCTTTTGCGTCTTCCATTCTTTGAAGAACCTTCTGCCTTCTCTTCTCCATTGGTGTTTTATACCACCAAGTATCAGCTGCAGATTCCTGTAAACATACAATATTTTCAAATACAAATCAGTCAGAAACTTTATATAGTTCAGTCCCTGCCTCCCCGAATTTTTGTCGACCACGTAAATGCTTTACCACCCTAAGGTTGAATGTCACTAGTCCGTTATAAAATGTCAAGAAGGGCCTAGGCAAATAGTAATAGCTTTCAAAGCTTTTTGTACTTATTTTTTAAAAGACTGTATTGACATGCTTCAACTTTGAGGTTGGCATCCAATACATTTTTGACTTTTCCATCACAGTTATATAATCCTAAGGTCTATTTTCATTTATAGACCGTGGTAATTCAACCTTAGTGAAGTTTCAATTTACTTACTGGGACTTTTTTTAGAAAGTGGTGAACCAATTACGAGGTCTGCTATACATCGTCATTTAAAAAGAGATCGTTACACAAAATACAATAGACGTAGCTATATTTAGTAACCTATTCCGCTTAACAATTCCTTAAGAGTAATAAAAAACCCTGTAAGAAATTGACACGTGTTTCACCGCTCAACGAGGCATCCTTACACACAGGTACTAGTGACAGAGACGGCGCTCTATAAAGCCGAAATGTCTCTATAGATATGCGAAAGTAGGCAACTGTCTGTCTATAACCTTTTCGCGAATAAACCACTGAACCGATCGTCGTAAAAATTTTAGCTATAGGTAGCCTGGGACCTGGAGAATATTTGTGTTTGTTTGTGTTTTTGTTCATCGTCCTTTATTTAAGATTTTAATATTTACCGATAACTTGTATATTTGGTGTTAGCTATGAATATAGTTAATTCGTATTAAAAACAATGATGAAATACAAAATATACTTACATGTTCAGCGTACACTGGTTCTCTAGCACTGAGCTGGACGGCCACTTCAGCAGCTGTTAATACGCGCACACGCAGTTGTAGACGTCTTTTTGTTGTTAACACTGCGTCTAATGCTGCTAGGAGAGTCCCTGAGAAAGGAAAAAAGAAAAAGAAAGAAAATAATTATTTTTATTTGACATAATATATCACAATATCTACACAAGTTATAAAAAAAAAACTTTAATTCACGCATAATAAACTCACGCCTACCTCCTCCATTTTTTCTCACACAAATAATAGGTAATTATTAACAGTAATATTTGAACTTATATACAAAAAAAAAAGAATATTTATGGAAATTTATAAAAATTTACAGATATTACATTACGCATGTTTACCCTAAACTGGGCACAAATCAAGACTTCTAGTTGCTACTGAGAAATTCCTTTTGGAAAAACCCAGTAACACTTTGCTAGAACCGGGGATCGAATGCAGCCCACAATCAAGAGGCCAACAAGGCAACAACAAAATATGTAGATATTTTGTACATTGAAAACTTTATAAACAAGCCGTGTACCGGATGGGATTTCACGCAAAATGACGAACTTCCATAAAAACTTACATCCCCCATTTAACCCTTTATAGAAGAAGAATACTGGTTCGCTTCTACTTTATAAAATAGTTTATTCTGTAAATAGGATATCGGAATCACTTCTACACGTCATATTAAAAAAAAATTGAGCTAGATAAGGTCAGCGTCTCGTAGAACAAGAACAAAAAAAAACAGTTAAAAAACTGCACTTTACCTAATGTGTATGAGTCTGAAATTCTGGTCAGACATGAAATATCAAGCCTAGGATTCAAAGCACCAGCCCTGTGTAGCTTGGACCTCCACATCATGGATATGCTCCCGTAATCAGCTCTTGGTACCTGAATGATCTTCTGGTAGCATTGAAATAGAAGTTTCTGCTCTGCATCCCAAGGAGCTCTTGTGGTGCCAATAAATAGAACTCTGTCTTCTGGGCATATTCCTGAAGGCGCAATGAAATGAATGATAATAATTGAAAAACAAAAAACTACTAAAAGTAAGAATGATGTGTAAAACGTAAATTATATTTCTACCTTTGATAATTTTTACAAGATCCTTCTTCAACCTCTTCGGATCAGTCTTGTCTGTCTTAGGAATTTTCTTCACAAATGGTTTCTCAGCGTCATCCATCCATATAATCGAGGGCTGTAAAAGTCTGGATACTTTCATCACCAGATGTAACAACATGATCAAGCCAGACTTCCCAGGGTACTTCCCCACTATGTTCGCTGGTGTTAAGTCAAAGAGCATCGCTCCTACTTCTGTACAGATGGAATGGACCAGCATCTTCTTCCCACACTTTGCTGGGCCTGTCGTAAACAAATACATTCTTGAACCTTATTTTCTGACCGTCACCATCACGTGACATAAAAAGCACAGTAACGTTTCCGTGCGTTAGATTTTTTTTTTAAATAACATGTCATTTAATACCTGTAAGAAGAACCGATCTCACTAACGGGGCATTATTCCTCACCAGCTCAGAACCTAGCGGTAGAATGCAATACTCCTTCACCAGCTGCCTTACATCACCCAAACATGGAGTTGCTTCCATTCCTTCTTCTCGATAGGCAGCTCCTACATAGCACTTTTCTCCTATGTACTCATCAATATTCACAAGTGGATAGGGTCTTATTATGCCATTGGATACTAGTTCTTCAAATAAAGATTCTGTTGTTCTGTCAGGAGTTAAGTCTTTTTCTTTCTTCTTTTTACTTTTCTTGCCTCCACGACGAGCCTGGAAAAAGGATTTACATAGTAATTTTGACTAAAAATGACCTTTTTACCTACAATATTTATACAAACATAACATAAAATCACTCATGTTTCTCCTGGGGTTAGGCAAAGGTCCTTCATAATAGTTCCAGTTAGTTTATTTGGAGTTCTGGGTTCATAATCCCTTAGCAAATCAGTAAGTTGGATACCTTCTTTTGTTGCTTCTTAGACTTCTTCCCCTTTTGTGCCCTGTCCCTATCAAACGCAGCTTGCAGCAACTCCAACTCACTTCTCATCATTTCATCAACAATATTTCTTATGTCTTGTTCTATTTTGACCATTTTCTCTCTTTCTATCATGTCTTTGTAGTATCTTTCGTGAGGATTGTCTGCATCCTCTTTGAATTTCCAGATGTCTTCATATCTAAAGAAATTACAAAATGTGTGTGTTTTTGTTTGATACTTAATTACTTATTTACTCTTATGTTTTATATATTATAGATATATTAGCATTCATTACTTGGTGTAATACATAATAGGCATTATTGTTGTTCAAAAGACAAGTGTACCAATGATACCTGAGAGGTTTAAATTAACGGCGATAGACAGTGTTATAGATCATGGCAATGCTTTGGGGAGGTCCTTATGCATCAGGAGAAGTCAGCGGGTAAATTAAAATAAAAACGGGCTTTTTGAAATTATCTATTACTTACTCTTCATTAGCACCGGTCATATCTTTCAAGAAAGCAGAACTAGTACATTTATAAGTATCAAGATCATCTCCATCTTGATTACCGTTTGTACCATTGTCTTCACTTTTACCGTTCTTTTTGTCTTTACTCTCTTTGCTTCTTTTAGATTCTTTAGAAGACACAGGGGAAGATTTGCTTATTTCACTATCCATACCAGTCCCTGCAGTGAAGGGTATAAGTCTGTTGTTAATAAGGTTTAAGCTTAAATTACATTCCCTTTAGGTCTGAACACAGTCTCTGTTAATAACAACATGATCATGTTGATACAACATTTAGAAACGGCGACCCAAACATGAAAACAGTAAATGTAAAAAACATGTTTTATCAAAGGCGAATAAAATAACTACAATAGCGGCAATGTATTCTTTGTGACGTTTGCACGTTTTATGAATATCTGTTAACGAATGCTTAAGGAAAAATATGTCATACTACATTTTTGTACGGGCCGTAATAATAACGTACTGCCGGAACTATAATTTATCATATAATTTGTAAGCTGTCACAGGCACCATTATAAGCCTAAGTTTTGTTCTACATTTCAACTTTCTCACCTGCTCGACTGTACATCGCTCTGCTACCACCACTTTCTTCAGATGGCATTTCTGGGAATCTTCCAGTTCTATCATAGTACTCCCTGATCCATCTGCGCAGTTCGTCTCCAATCTGTTCATTGATTTTCTTTTCATGCTGAGCTCGAAGGTCGTTTTCAATGGAGATGAAAGCTGCTTGGTATTCTTTTTCTCTTTCTAATTGCAATTTCCGACGGTATTCTTTGACCTGTTATAATAAAAAGGACATTATAATTTTACTGCAATAGGTCATTTTTACCATGATCATGAATGGAAATCAGTTAATAAAATGTGTCATTGCGCATCAACTCTCAATGCGATTTTTTTTAAACTGACTTTTTTATCTAGTCTATTCCTCTTAACTATTCCTTAAGAGTCTCAAAAAACCCTGTAAGAAATCGACATGTATTTTACCTCTCAACGAGGCATCTTCAGGATGACGAATAACTTGTCACGAACCCGAACACGACGTGTTACCATGCCGAGCGCTGGACGCTGAGTTTCACTCAGCTCTCTAAGAATAGTTATTCGGAATAGGTTACTAAATATATCTACGTCTATTGTATTTAATATACTATACTAACTTCCTCCGTCTTCTTTATAGCTTCAGATTCCGAGTACGGAGGCAGTTCCATGCCTATCAACAGTTGTTCTTCTAATTTCCTTCGCTTGGTTAATCTTCTTGCTAAGAACCCGCGCCACACCTTCTGAATGGAGGTGGCAGCAGCTGCCGTCATCTCCCCTTTTTGGTCTCTGCCTTTTTCTTTGAGTAGACGAATTTCTTTCATAAACTGTCCCCTAAAAATGAAAACAACATTAGTATAATTGTAACAAAAAAAAACTTGTGTCTTTCAAAGAACTATTTCTAAGTTTAGTTCAATTTAAAATTCTGAGCCGTTTTTTGTATTTTGCACATTATTCCGACTGAAGCAAAGTTCAGTAAGTGAAGCAATAATTGGCTTTATAACCAAGTATAAGAGCAAGATTCACAGATCACTCGTTGACTATACTTTACTAAGTAAAGTAAGCGTTTCATACGAATATGAATCTTATTTAAATGCAAATAATGTTCCTTTTTTATAAGAAAATGTCAGCAAGCGTTTCATTCGATCATTACGGCTATACGAATAATGTTCACATTCGTATGTGACGCTGACATAGCAAAGTAAAGTCAAAGTGCGGTCTGTGAATCCTTGTTTAAGTTGTAGATTTTGTATAAAGAACTTAAACACAGTCAGAATAGTGAGTAGAGAACATACTATTGAGCCGTAACTACAAACTGAAACTCAATGCATTTATTTTAAATAAACGAATTACGGGCACTTTTGAATTGTCAGGGTCGGTCAGTCAGAAAGATGAAGCTAGTTCACCGTTCCGAAGCATAATAGGAGAAGAACAGGTAAAAAATTCCACGGACACTTTTTTTATCTTCTTGTCGATGATATACTTTCACAATAGCATGCAATCTACTCTGTGTTTTGTGTAAGGTGCGTTTAGTTTGTGCAGGATAAACAATTTTTCTTTCTTTTCTTTTCTTTTCTTTTCTTTTGTTTTCTTTTCTTTTTTTCTTTCTTTCTTACATACAATTCCGCAAGTTGCATTCTTCGACTTACCGTAGTCTACCCTGCCTAGCCCTTTCATGGCTTTGTATAATGATCACCGCCTGCTGCTCCGTCAAGACCAAGGGCTGAGCCTTCGGAGGCTCATAGCCTAACTTCCTCAAAGTTTCTAGAACAAACTGCCTTCGATTTTCGATTTCTTCTTCTCTCTCTCGTATGAAAAACTGTGGAATGCAGGGCTCAACTTGGTTTGGTGTCACCTGGAGTTTGACCAATGCCTGGATACAAAAGAATATACAGTAAAGGTTTTATTTATGTGTACTTTTTTTCGATTTTAATATTTTTGTTCATCCCTGTTATTTGGAAAAAGGCTTCATCAGTACCGTTAAACTGGGCTAGATTGATTATTTTTTATATAAAACGTGAAATAAAAGTCAGAAAAAAATATAACGAATAATTCTTAAGTGATTACATAATTATAGGTAGGTACACATAAGGTGGTTACTACGATAACGAACAATTTATTCATTTAAATAACGTACTTAATCTAATGATTTCTTACGATTCTACTAACACTGCTCTCATGTTTTACATACAGATTGTTACATAATACTTAACTATAATAAAATCGCAACGAAGAAATTTTATCCGTTTTTCTGGACTGACTGGTTTGCTGGACGTTTGACGGATTTGGATGAGGCATACAGATAGTGTATAATCTGGATTAACACATAGGGTATTTTTAATCTAGGTAGTTAAATGCTTTCCCATGGGATATTTTCCGACATCCGCGCGGGTACAGCCGCGGTCAAAAGCTAGTTGTTACGTAAACTTACCTCATCATCATCAAAAGTATGATCAGTAAGGCGCATCTCAACCAAATCATGTTTAATTTCAATCAATCTTCCTAAGCAGGACTCCAGCAGTCTTCTGACAATCATGCGCTTTTGTGGCTGCAGCAGCTGGTCGTATATCGCATCCAGCCTACTAAGCAGTATTGTGTACCTCACTCTAAGTTCTAAAAGTACTGGTAGGAGGGTATTTCTATCAGCTGCGCCTGCTTCAAAAAGCGCTTCATCAGCTTGAGTAGCTTCGCCGATTAGTTCCGAAGTCTCGACTAGTAACTCGTTGTATGTTCGGTTAGACATTTTTAAATTCTGTATTGTATCTGTTCACTAATTTAGTTTCATTGGTAAGCACATTAATAACAACAATTTCGTAACTTTTTCTGTACGTGTTTTCGTTTAATCATATTATCAATTATTTCAGATACAGTCCATATGTTTTTACAAAGATAGCGTTAGTAGGGTTGTTAGTAGTACACAAATTCATAAAAATAAAAATAGAAACAACACATAACATCACGGTTATATTCCCCAAAGGCCTAGGCAGTGGCGCACCCATAGTACACCCACATTCCAGGTTATGTTTAGTTGTGTTTAATAAAAATAAAAAGGTGTTAGTCAATTGTTGGTGTTTGATTTGTTTGTTTTCGTGTTTGTTTGTTTTATCAAAGAAGTCAATCCAGTTTATATTTAAAAAAAATGTTAAGTAATTATAATTCATTTAAGTTTTAACCTCGCATAGATTTCCTTCAGAATCTACAAATAAATCTTACACTATTGTTAGCACTTTCACACTCAGAACAAGACACTGTTCAAGCACATTTTCACAATAAAACAAAAAACAACTTTTTTTTTAAAGCAGCTTTAAATTCAGCACACAACATCGTCACAGTATTGTATCGTGTGTTCAACCTTTATCGACTCAACTTGCGTCGCTAGGCACCCTATCAGCTCCGTCACAGTTGAATTAACGTGTTTTTAGTCAAGTTATCGTGTTTAACTATTCATGTGTAAGCCAATGTTCCATTATATTGTGTTTTATGCCTTTTTTGAAAAGTCCTCTTATAATGGCGTTGGTAAAGGTATCAACAATGAGCTTATTGTGTTGATAATATATTGAAAGTTTTGATTTGAATTGAGTAAAATCTATCAATATTAAAATGCAGTCACCTTCAGTCTGACCAGTGAGGACCCCGACTACGAGTTTACAGGTCGTGAGTTCGAACCCAAGCAGCCACTTTGTGTATTATGTAATTTCATCACCACTGCTCTCAAAATGGTAAAGAAAAACATCGTGAGGAAACCGGCATGTCCTAGAACGAAAAAAGTTCGAAGACATGTTGACATCCACCAACCCGCACTGGGCCCGCATGGTGGATTATGGCCCACTTCATCTCACGGAGGCCTGTATCCCAGGAGTGGAGACATAAAGGCTTATTATGCTATGTCATGCTTCAGTGTAGGTTTAACTCTGCTTTTGTGTTCAATAAATTCTTTATTTATCGGGAGAAAATAAGATAACAATATCAAATCTGCCTAACCTTTTCCCAACTATGTGAGGGTCGACTTCCAGTCTAACCGGATGCAGCTGAATACCAGTATTTTTCATGGAGCGACTGCCTATCTGACCTCCACAAACCAGTAACTGAATAATACGATACCCCTTCGTAAGACTGGTTGTTGACTATCGGGCTTCTGACGACGACTAACGACTGTCAAAGATCCATGATGACAGCCGGGACCCGAGGCACGGAGAAGTCTCGATATGTAAAGATGGTCACCCATCCACGGACCAACCCCGGCAAGCGTAGCTTAACCTGATCGATCGACCTGCGCGGCTATAATTACGTAGCCACGAGCTCCTCTAAAATAAGACAACAATAAAGGACATAAATTAAAGTAAAGTGTAGAAGTTACACCTCAAGAGTTTTGAAGTGACGTTTATAAAGTAAAACTACTGTTTTATTAAACCTAAATTACATATTAAGTTACTTGTCTAATACGATAAGTAGGTACCTTCAACTCCGCAACACTACCTATTCTTTGCTAACCATACAAAATCACCTAATTACACAATATGTTCGCAGCATTCCTGCCTCACATAAACACATTGTAGGGTAGTTAGGCGCGTCTCAAGTGGCAGTTATCACGTCGCGTCAGAGCGTATACCACAGAATAGTACAGAAGGTTGTCTCCATACAATGATTGAAAACAGGCGCACCCACAAATATGGTCTGTTCCTAAAGTATCTTAAGAAATTGTAAACATGGATCAGAAAACTGTGGGTGCCAATTTGGCAATATAGTCAAATATAAATTTTCGCCGACGTTTTTTCAATTACAATTTAATTGTTATTCAAACAATCATTTTTAGACAAACACATTACATCACGCCTGTTTTTCAGAGGGTTAGGCAGAACTGCCCCTAAAAAAAAAGAAAAAGCGGTGAGATATAACTTGAACAGGGTTTGTTTATACTTTAAGCTGATACTTTTAGAACAGACTTTAGACGAGTACGTACGGCGATCTCAATATGGCGAATGCAAGACCCGAATGCGCTTGCATTCGCTGCACGTGAAGCGTGTATAGGTTCGCTGTATGGAACTGTTCTTTTGGTCCTATCTGTTTCACGTCTCACCTAAGCGTGTACTGTTCCAACAATTTCCTGCGGGTGAAATCTGCCACTTAAGCAAATAAGACTTGCATGTGTAACTTAATCGCAGCTTGAGTGGAGTGATGGATGATTGTATTTGAGAGGTTCTGTAGTTGGAGAAGGAGCCACGTAACTGTTACTAAATTATCCTAGGCTGATAAAATTTGCGTTTTTCCTAATGTCCAATTTGCGAAAGGTAAATAGTAGAATGCTACAAGTTTGACGATGTTACAAAAGAAATATTGAAAAATTCCACATCTACAGCTGCATCTTTCATTGTAACAGCGAATCAATTTTCACGCCTCCCCCATAAGGCCTAGGCCAAATATTTGTTGATATTCGGAAAGCTCATGACCTAAAGAATAGAAATTCAATATCTACAAAAAAAAATAAAAAAATCGCGGGTTAAAGCTCGCTTAATACAATGTAGAATTGTTCACTAGACTGCTATTAATTTAGTCTGGTATGGTGTCCTGTGTTCCCCGGGTCAGGCAAAGAGTTCTTAGATTGAATATGTTTTGGATAACGATTAAGTTCTATGTCTGACTTGTAACATTTGTTTGTAATGTATAGAGTTTTTGTAACGCTTCTCATGTCTTTGTGTTTCATCTTCCTTCGTTTTATTATACGAGTTACGAGACACCGTCAAATCTGCGTCGAGTTTCATGAAAGCGACAATGTCGTCGGCAGTGAGATATATCTCTGTTGACGGTGTAAACGGTTTTTGGAGACGTAAGTCGGCATTTGCGGTGATATTAATACCTACTACAGTTCCCTATTTCCTCATATGTCAAAATGAAAATACAGGAACTCAAGTTTTTAGGTTTGTGGCAGCTATAGTGGTATCATCAACAAGCTTGGCACACGGCTCGTCCTCCTATTTATTTATTTAACCATTTATGCACACACATATAAACAGACAAGAAGATAACGACGATAAGACAATAACTGTCGATATTGAACGTCAGGTAAAGTAAATTTTTGGTCAATGTTTTAAAAACTAGATGGCGCCAGCGTTTTTAAGCTGATCCTAAATAGATTTTTAGAAGAAATACCGAAATAAACTCAGAGTTCATGGTCTGTTTTACAGTACATTATATTATTAAGATATTATGTAAGTGACAACCGATCACCAATCCCAATCACCTGCGCAATATAACTTTGTATAAATACCTCAATTTTATCCCAATCAACTTCAGAAGGTGCCAAAAAGTTATGTCATAATCAAAATCAAAAGTCATTTATTCGAACTAGGCTGAGAATCAGCACTTTTCGAACGTCAAAATTACATAAGACAGTCCCCCAAAACGCCCACCCTTCACCACTTCCTAGTGCTTTAGCTGGGAAGAGGAAGTGGTGCAACAAACTCCCCAGCAGAATGTCATTTAAAAGCAGTTCTTCATCGGTGACTTCTATCTGTGTTTATGTTATCTATCTGTTTAGTATAGTTTGTGTGTTAATTTTATGCATTAATGTTAGAATTTTAAAAGACACGATAGGGTTGACGTATCTATTTAGATAAAAACCCCAACCCAAATAAAGATTATAAAAAAAAACCTGTAGGTAGTATATGAACGTTAATAAACCTGAACTTTACTGAGAACGAATAACTACCTACCTACTATGTTGTAGCTCATCAAAATCTAATAAGATTGAGGAACGCCGTGTAAATTATAGTATAAAACTTACGCCCGGACGAGTTGCTATAAAGACAAGTGTACAACGTTGCAGCTACTCTTCAGTATATTTTGGTACTACTAGATGGTTTCAAGAGGTTATTAATGTTATCGGCTAGGTATTGGCATAGCACATGTATGTCTGTTAATACATTTAATAGGGAAAATAAATAAAATGATAATATAAATATTATTCTGTCCTGAAGCAATTACTTGATGTTGAGTTTTATTTTTGCTTAGACTATCGAAACTTATACCAGCCGGTCTATTCTGTCAAAATCTCACCGTGAAAACTTAAGTGAAGTGAGCGTGAAGTGAGCTGCCAATAGTGTCAATTCCAAGCATCGGATGGACTGACAGCTCACTTCACCTAAGTTTTCACGGTGAGATGGTTACAGAATAGCACTGCTGCAACATACTTTGTAGTAATTAACACAATAAAATATTCAGAGACTGTCAAGACTCAAGCATTACTTAAAACTAGTCTCAACCAATCAAAAGTGACGTTTGTGTGAGGTTCTGTAATACGAGCCTGAAATTCTCCAAGTAATCTCGATTTAATAAAAATCTTAGTTAACGGAAAAACAACACACATCTTATGCCGCTGGGTCAAGAAGCATGAAATTTTGCAAAAGAGTTAGAACAGAAAAGAAAGAAAAGAAAGAAAAGAAAGAAAAGAAAGAAAAGAAAGAAAAGAAAGAAAAGAAAGAAAAGAAAGAAAAGAAAGAAAAGAAAGAAAAGAAAGAATAACGTTTATTTGGAGTTCCTTCTAGTACAACTAAGGTGAGAACTAAGGAAGGATTTTTTAAATTACAGGATAAAAATATGAGTTAAATAGGGGGTGAAAGTCTGTATGCAAGTTCATAATTATTGCTGATGGTAAATACCATCGGTTACAGGGACCGTTTTCAATCAATCTTTATATACTATTGTTTTTATTTGTTTAATAAAAATAAGGTCGATCAGACTCTTAGAAAGAGAGAGTCTCATGTTATAAGTTATAGTAGAGTTCAGTGATCTTGACACTACCATTAACATGCTACGTTGGACACTAAGCTTTATTTAAACCCATCATTACCTGTGTAGCCGGCCGATCAGTCGATATAAAGCAATTATGTGGTTCTTGTTTTTTCACCTTGCAACACTTAAATTAGCCATGATTGGGCAACACTCACGTAAATCCGTTAGGATTAAAGCTTTATGCCGCTTTTGATTTGAGGTGTAAGCAGTGTAAATATTACATTATAATTTGGTATCTACCGCTCAATCAGTTTTACTACTTACCTGTATTGTTGCCTTCAATTTATTATAATAAAAATAATGCATTGAAGGCAAAACAAGAAGATTAACTGTAGTTGATTAATCTTCTCATAAATAAAATATTTTCTTTCACATAAACCTTGGACTGTGACTTATGAAACGTGGTTGTTTTCTATGAGGAAGAAACTCCATGGTTACTCTTTTAAAAATAATTGGCTTTTACAATTATGCCGTTTATTATAATATATTATGATAACTAACTTAATTTGAACAGTTATAATAGCTATGGGAGGTACTCTACAGTCTCTCAACGAGGCATCCTCAGGATGACGATTGACTTGTCGCGAATCCAAACACGATGTGTTGCCACACCGCGCACTGTGCGCTCAATCAAGTCAAGTTAATTGTCATCCTGAGGATGCCCCGTTGAGAGGTGAAACACATGTCGATTTCTTACAGGGTTTTTTATGACTTTTTTATATCTTTATTTAAAAACTCAAACAGCTTAAATTTCGAATATTCCACTATAAAAACTAGAGTAGGTACATTCAAGCACTCTCAATTCATCTACACGAATAACGTGGCATATTTTAACGCAAGAAATATTTAACTTAAAAGGCTACAAATATGAAAATAGCTCAGTAAATAGCCTTTTACGTGTATAATAAACGTTTAGGTATTTCAATAAAAACTAGGTATTTTGAAATTGCTTCACTACGTATCACAAAGGAGTTGCGGGGCGTGGGTGTGAGTTTGAACAGCGGTTCTTAAATAAAGACAGAGTTTAGATCATAGACTCAAAATTAAACTATTTACAGGCACTTTTAAATTGTCCAGGAGTCGGTCAGCCAGTAAGTTTTAAGTAATCCTTTCGATTATAGACGTAAAAAATACTTCTCTATTTAACTCCTACACTATGCTATAAGGTAACTAACAAAAAGCTTGAGAAACAAGGCTATGAACGATAAAATGTACGAAGATGGACGCTCATAAAGTCATTATGTGAATAAATGCTAACGACTACATTTACAAGGCGTCTACGCGCCGGCCATTAGGATTAAACATTGTTTCAAGGATTAGTCAGGACAGGATAGGTTTCTATCCAACCAGCGTCTGGCATTTTTACTGAACTGGGCCTTTATCGTGAAGCCGTGAGGCATATACCCCTGCTAATTTCGTACATCGTACTTTACACTTTTCATTTGTTTTTTTTTGTTTTTTTGGCAAATAAATGGTTGAGGTTAGGCTAAGATATTTACATGGCAGATGTGAGTGGAAATGCCGGGGTCGCCTTAGGAGGGTATATTGACCTTATTGGTGATGTTCTTAATCTTCAGAAAGGTCATAGTATGATCAAGGTGCGTAGTACTCACAACCGGCCTTTATGAACAGGGCCTGCAGTCTCGACATAGATAGCGATCGCTATACGACCAACAGACAAACAGTCATTGCCAATTGTCAAATACCTAAAAAAAAAGGTCAAAGTGAGTAAAGAACAATTCTATAGCCTACGTGTTAATTACGGAAGACACAAACAGTCGCAATGGGTTTCATTTTGACAGTTCAACAACATTCATTGCGTCATTTACGTAGTCGAGAAGACGAATATTTCAAACCAATTAATCAATGGATTAGGAATTTCCTTCAAAATTCTTCGAAGTGTAATATTGAAAGTGTGTTATGCAATTTCATTTCAGATCATGAAATATTCGGTACATTATAGAACATTTCCGTATTTTCATGAACATTCGCAATCTGTCAAAAATACAATGAATATACCAACATTTTTGACAAGTTTGACAGATTGCGACATGACTGTGAATGTTTTTATGTACCTACTAGAATTGGCCTTCTGTGGGTTACCGTAATTACCAAGATACTTCCATTAATTTCCATTCCACGTTTCTCAAATCCAAGCCCATCACCCGATAGCAGATAGGTGGCTGGGTCGGCGCCTCTTTGTTTCGCATAACGAGCCCAACTAAAGAGCCCACTATGACTTTTTGCAATCGCCCTTTGGCACCTGTCTCACCGCTGACAAGGAAGCGACTAGCTATCAACGATTTTCTCGCTCGTACAAAAGATTCTATGACCGAAACGTACAAAAGATTCTAGGACCTGTGTAAGTACAACAGATAAAACATATTAATAGTTGATCGTTGACTGTTCACATCACCGCCAAGCGAGGACTCTCTCTTCACTAGTTTGTCGCAGCAACGAGAGCTATAAAAGAAAATACTCGCTCAGCAAAGTTCGCTTGGCGGGCAGAACACTCGCTGCGAGATTCTCGCTAGGTACATACGCATATTAGCAGGTGAAAAAAGTCATAAAAAACCCTGTAAGAAATCGACACGTGTTTCACCACTTAACGAGACATCCTCAGGCTGACGATTGACTTGTTGCGAACCCGAACACGATGTGTTGCCACGCCGAGCGCTGGACTTTTTATGACTCTTTAGGACTAGTTAAGCGGAATAGGTTACTAAATATATCTACGTCTATTGTATTTTATAATGGATTTCCGCCAAGTCACGCTTGAATCAATTAACTACTAGCAGGTGATTCTTCACGTCACACTGGCGCAAGCGTTCATGGCCCAGCGAGAAAACTATTCGAAATTCAAACTTACCTACTGCTCGTTGCTCGGCCAACTAGTTTCTAGTTGCTAGCTCTACTTGCTTCTCGCTAATCGCCAGCGGTAGGACAGGTGCCTGAAGAGTCCACTACTTTTTGCAAACGCCCTTTAACTTTCAAGGATCCCAACAAAAACAGACATTAGCTTTATTTCGGTGGAAATACCTGAACGATTCTCTTGGACGTTAAATCGGTTTTATGTTAGTGCTAGTTAGGAATTACTTTGTTATATTGGGTGGGAATGTTAGTAAGGTGAGGTCATGTTTTTTGTGAGGATGTCGATTTGCGGTGTTTAGTGTAAGGTCCAAAAGTTCTGCTTGATAAAAATCTCAAATTCATTCATTCACTGCAACATTTAATACACAGCCTACACCGCGCATTCAATACGCTCTGTATGAAAAGGAGGGTTTTAAGAAAAGGGGAGAGGAGAGGAGGATTTTAAAAAAATCACCCCCTTAAGGGGTTAAATTGGGGGTGAAAGTTTGTATGCAAGTTCGTCATTTTTTCGATGGGAAATCCTATCGGGCATACGAGTTTTTTTTTTTTTTTTCAATTGCTTTCCGAGTCATGGAGGAGTCACGGACCAATCCCGGCAAGCGTAGCTTAACCTAATAGATCGACCCATGCGGCTGTTATTACTTAGCCACGAGCTCCTCTAAATATTAATTAATAAACATTACCTAACTATACACACAAACCTTACTTAGATGTAGCACAGAAATCTCGATCTTATAACATAGTCAGCACTTATGCACCTGTTTGCAACAGGGACGGGTTACTAGTAAAAATATAAAGCCTGTCTTATTCCATTTCCGAGCATCTCAACTGCAGCAGCTCAAAACATATGCTGTTCATAAATTCTCCAGAATTCTCCATTTAACTGTTCAAAATGCACCCTTTAACCGTCTCACATAACGAATACCACTATTATTCCACAAGTAAGCGGGAACACTTTATTATAACATTTTTATATGACATGCGTTTTATTATGACCGTGGTTAGTACTGGCAAATGTTCCGGATTCCCGGAATCCCGGGAGTTACGTAACTCTGTTGCATCCGCGGGATTAAGTCCGGTTGGTCCGTGATTTGCGAATGCATTTTTAAGTTCGTTTTATTTGAGCTAGTCTTTGTGTTGTACAAATGAAATAGCGTTTTTGTTTCAATTGTTTTGGGGAGACATAATGGAAGTTAGTGAAAAACAATGTATACGATTTTTTGTGTATATTGCTTATCAGCTATCGGTTATAAATACCTTAATCGTAACGATATTAGTACAACCAACACTATTTTCATGACGATATCAGAAGAACTTAGTAGAAAATATAATTATATTTGTCATGAAAAGCAACGACGAAAAATAACAACTATATTTTCTTTCTTAGTTTCTTCACATAACATCACGCCTGTAATTTGCCGAAGGGTATGGCAGAGGTGTACCTATACTACACCCACATTTCGCCAGTTATGTTTAAGTCCCATGTAATAGGGTACGAGCCTATTGCCATCAATCGGGCACACATCTAGACTCCGGGCAACTACTGAGAAATTTTAGATGGAAAAGCTAATAGCACTTTGCCCAACCCGGGATTCGAACCCCGGACCTCATGCTCAGCAGTAGCACTTGCGACCACTAGGCCAAAGAGATAGGCTTAGTTTCTTCCTTTAAAAAAAAATCAATTTAAAAAAATGTAATAAATAAAATAATTTCCTATTTTATTTCATAATCCCGAAATTTTATCTAATAATTCTACAACACTATACTTATTGCGAGGTACCCAGGCATTGTGCACTATTTCGGTTTCAGGCAAAAGGGGCACATTGAAACTACTGCGGGCAGGTAAAAGTTTATTTTTTCTGTTTATGTGCATTTTATGTACTCAGTAGGCAGTTAAAAACTGGTGGCATAGTGACCCAGTGTTTTTCCAGCTTTATAATATTATTTTAAGGCACTGTGCACGCATTTCACCAGTATACTTTTAGGATTTTTTTTCCAAAGCTAAGTTAAGCTTTGGAATAAAAAATCACAAAAGTATAAAAATACTTTTATTTGCAGCAACTCTTCATTAATGACTGATGTGGAAAAGACACCACAATTTTGACAGACCATCAAACTCTGATTGATCGGCCGGCCCATTCTGAAAAATGTCGCCGTAAAAACTTAGGTGAAGTGAGCTTGAAGTGAACGGTTACCGTCTTCTAAGATACAGGCCATCCCTAGTTTAGGGGACAGTATTTTTTTTTGTTGTTTATTCAAACAATAATTAAATAATTATGTTATTTTTTTTATCCCTTGTGTCCATTGTTAGTTGATTAAGTCTTAGCATGTAACTAGTATACAACCTGTGTCTATGTATATCCTTGGATCAATAAAATTATTATTATTCCACCTGATACTACGGATTGGAAATATTACACACCTCTGTCTAACTCTTAGGGGAATACAAGCGAGATATTATGTGTATGGGTACCTGAATGTACCTAAATGTTTTTTTTTGCTGAGATATGTCTACGTACGGACAATCAGCCAAATTGGACAATGAAACTAGCTATATATCAATAGTTAATTTTGCTATAATATTCTTCACGCCAAGTCAACTCAAACCCAAAAAGCATTATAAAAATTGCCAGTTTTGCGAAATAACTGCGCATATTTTTCCTTCTCCGCTAAACATGACTTATGTTTTAATAAACAAAACTAAATAAAGAAACTCAATAACTACGCTACCCAAAAATTACTTAATCACCGCGGTCAATCACCGCCAATCAACCGGTGATTAAAGTCCACCCAATGATTACGTTGTTCGTGCCATCATTCTCACATATGCGGCCGTTTGATTACACAGTAATCACTTCGCCATAATTGGTGGTTATAATGAAAATCATGTTAATATAATAAAAATAAGAGTGTCTGAGTGCCTTGTTTGTCGGTAAGGATGTGTTGTTTTTTTAGAGTTCCGTAACTCAAAAAGAAAAAACCGACCCTTATTGGATGACTTCGTTGTCCGTGTCTGTCTGTCAGACTGTCAAGAACCTTTTTCTCAGGAACGCGTGGAGGTATCAAGTTGAAATTAATACCAAATACGTAAGTATCCGGTACCTTTATGCTCTAAATTAAGTTTCTAAGTCAATGCAATAACAAAATACGGCCGTTTATGTTATCTATTTTGATATTCGCAAATAAATCAAAACCTATAGAGTACTTCCCGACGACCTAGAATCATGAAATTTAACCAGAGGCAAGGTCTCACAGCACAAATAAAGTCCATAAAACGTTAATTTGTAGTTTTATCACATAAAAAAATATTTTTGTATGGGAGAACATATTTTTCAACTACAATGTTAAGTTTGTTTTTGGGATAAATCCATCCCAACTACGGAACCCTTCATTGTGCGGGGTCCGTCACGCACTTGGCTGGTTTTTAGTAAAGTGATGTATTGATTGGCAAGATTTTGATTCAATGATAGACATATCAAATGAATTAACTAACCATTTTATAACTTGGTTTTTGAAATTGTTACAGTTACCTACTACAGTATTAAGTGAAGGTTAAAACCTTCTAATATATTATGACTGAATGCAATGGAATTAAAATGTAGTACCTAATTATAATGATGCACCTAGCACATTTATCATAATTATCAACTTATTATTTAGCGCAAAACAAACTACATAATTCTGCTTACAATATTGAATATTTTAAAATCACAGAGTATAAAAACAATCTTATCATTATTGCAGAATTTATGGCCCAGACACAACCAAAAATTGCACACTATAATAAGCACTTTAAACTTTTTCATACTTACATAACCTTAAATTACTAACACAATATAAAAAAAGACCAAAATCTGCATACAAAAAACATCACCCCGCCCAGCCCGCAGTCTGGGCTTGTGTCCGGTTGATGGCAATAGGCTCGCCCCTTGTTACATGGGACTTAAAAATAACTGGCGAAATGTGGGTGTACCATAGGCACACCTCTGCCTTACCCTTCGGGGAATACAGGCGTGATGTTATAATTTATGTGTGTGTGTAAAAAACATAACTTACAGACCATCACAGAGACTCCTCAGCGGTCGCTGTTCCTGCCGGGGTTGCGGGAAAGTTCGAAAGGGAAACCGTGGCCCCTGGCAACAGGCAACTGAAGGAACACGGGTCGGTTATAGTCAGTAAGAGTCTGACACGCCCTTCCACTCCGCCGAGAGCGGGAGAAGTTGTTTGATGATTTCCCACCTAAAAAAAAACATGGAGCGACTGCCTATCTGACCTCCACAACCCAGTAACTGGGTAATACGATACCCCTTGTTAAGACTGGTTGTCAGACTTTCGGTCTTCTGAAGACTCGTAAAGACGGTCAAAGATCCACGAATGACAGCCGGGACCAACGGCTTAACGTGCTTTCCGCGGCACGGAGGAGTCTCGATATGTAAACACGGTCACCCATCCAGCCCCGGTAATCGTAGCTTAATCTGATGGATCAACCCGTGCGGCTGGTATTACTTAGCCACGAGCTGCTCCACGAATAGAATACAACATACATGCTTAAATGAACTCACACCTTTTCCCCATAGGGGGAAAGGCAGAAATTACAGAACGTCACCTACGATCCTAACATACTCCTTATGCTTCGATTAATAATATAATTATAGTTGAATTTGTTCTTCTGCGTCATATTTCGATCCCGCCTACCTACTTTAGAAATCGATTCACAACTCCACTTTATTCCAATACAATCTTATAATACCCTCTATTATTAACTCCTTAAAACTCAATCTTAAAAATATACTTACAAAAAAAACACCTAGTATATTCATTCAGAAAATAAAACACGAACCCATTAATCGACCTTCAACTCTGCCCTCAAAGTAAGATGGCGGCAAAAAGCTCACGTACGCTGCGTCTGCGCACGCCCCGGCCGGATAATGTCTTCATTTGAGTTAATTCGCGGGGATCGTCGAGTCGAGCCGGGGCAGGCACTTTTTACATTCCACTATGAGCTGGGTGGGATTTTAGTTGTTGTAGTGGTAGCAGAAAAGTATATATTTACTGAGATTATAGTAGAAAATTTTTGTTTTGTAATTTAAGTTTATTTTTTCCCTACTTGGTATTTGTGGGTTCATCTGTAGACCTACCAATAAAATTGGTAACGTCAAAAGAAACATCGTTTATTTATTTTTTATACATATTCTATACATTTTTAAATATTTCTTAAAACATTATTAAAAAAACATTTAAAACTATAAAAAATAGTGTTCCGCCAGTGTCAAGATTACCAATATATTATTATTATTATTAGCCAGTCAGGTTCGTGGAAAAAAAATGACGTCGGACAGTTTTAGGCTGGAAATCGGTAAAAAATGTATTTGTTGGTTAACAAACTTTTATACCTACCTAGGTATAAAAGTTTGGTCAGATTCGCACTTAATCTGGTAAACACAGATATTAGTTAGTATGTACCAATAACTTCTCAGATTAATGTAGCATTTAAGTATAGTAGTATTATTTTAAATAAACTTTTTGGTTTCTTTTTACATTAAGTATCGTAATTTTTACTTTATCGTAATAGGGTATTATTTTTATAGCACCTAAGTATTTTGGCCAATTTTCATTTTAGCTATTGTTACCTTTAAAGTTAATCTAACGAAAAGTAACTAGCTTTAGTGTCTTCTTATGAGCTAGGTACAAACGAATAATCCGTGTAAAAATAACCACTAAGGGCCAATTTCCTTTTTTTTTAAACAAATACAAAAGAAAAAAACAACAGACTCCCATAAAAAACACTACAAACTCAAAAATAACTTTAATTTCGGAAGTGGCAAAAACCGAAAACTCAAAACCAAAGGCAAAAAGTATTTTCAAAATACGTCCGCAGTTGACACACATAAAAAAAATCATGCATACGCTACGAATATAGAACCTCCTCCTTTTTGGAAGTCGGTTAAAAATGAATGCGATGTGCTGATCGCGCTCATAAGACTTTTCTGTGGACCCTACACAAAATTATTATGTACTCGTGTTCCTTTTTTGAACTTAAAACGAGTCTGTGCAATATAAATCGACGGGTCCTGTACTACTGTTTACTCAGAACCCTTTAATGATAGTCTTTTTGAACAAACATGTTTTTTTACAAGGGTCTCCTTCAAAACTCTCAGTGCAAAAGGTATGTGTGGGATATTAAAATGTTGTACCCCTTAAGGTCGGTGATATTTTATTAAATGTGAGAAATTATGAGAATCATTGCTGTATTTTTTTGAAGATTCTTTTTGCTTGCGCGTGAGTGTCACATTTAGTTAGTTATTAACACACAAACAAATTAAGTAATACACAAAATAACTGTAATTTCACAAGGTTAACTTCAACATTATACAGTGTGAGTCTTCATAATGTGCACATATCGAAATGAGGGATTCTATGCTTAATTTGATAAACGGAAAAAATATTTAAAAAAATCTATTTTTATTTTTTTATTTATTTTGTATTTTTTACCCCAATGTAAAAAAACGGTGTAACTTTTAAATGATCTATCGCGATGAAACAAACTCAACTCCATAATGATTGGTAGTAATTAAGTGTTCTTATAAAATGAAAATTGTGGGAAAAACCCCTCCCAATTAAACCCAAAAAACCCTCAATTGAAAATAAACAGGTATTTCGTCCAAAAATCTGTTTTTTTAATCAATTTTTACAATAATCGTAAAAAAAAACAATAAGACGAATTTTTTTAATAAAAAAAAATGGAAAAAAAAAATGTATTTAGATTTTATTTTTTATTTTTTCCGTCGATAAAATTAAGCATAGATTCCCTCATTTCGATATGTGCACATTATGAAGACTCACACTGTATAACCCCCTTATCATTACCCACCTAGACTTAAATCCAGTTAACATCATCAAGATGTCAGTCCACAGACGTGATCTGTTGCTGGGCCTCCCGCGAGTCTGACAGATTCGTGAGTGGTTGTGACGAAAATTGCTGCACTATCCACGACTGAGATGTTATTGTAATAGATGTTGTTTGAGTTTCTTCCGCCCTGGTAGGCTGTACTATAAGTAGGTACTAAACTTGTTCTTTACTAATAATAAAAGGATCACTCGTGTGTCTATCTGTCAGTCTGGCTGTAAATAATTAACTAATGAATTTTGAACTTTTCGGGAGCAAATTGGAAAAATAAAAAAACAATTGCAAAATGTACATATCAAATGAAAGGGCTTGTTGTGAGGATTTTTTTTACTCTTATTTTATTTACTCTTTACAGCAAAACCTTAAGAAGTCTACTGGTCTTAAAATCACAAGGTAAATCTCTCAATAATGTGTATTTACAGTTGGAATGTATGGGATTTTGCTTGGCCATAAGTCTTCCAAGTAAAAAATCGCTACTAATTGTCTATGACTGTGTCATTTGTCAATATTTTACTAAGTTAAAGCACATAAATCTCGATATGTTGACATGCTGGAAATGCACCCTTGCACCAAGTCACCAGCGTCTCCATAAACAGAACACCTCAACATTAGTTGCACCCCTATTTTTTTTTTACCAGGTCATTGACCAGAGTGAACAGACGTCACACCCGAGGGAAATCTCGACCGGTTGCAGCCGAGTCAACCAGACACGACACAGCGCTGCAGCGCCGTGGGAATACACTCTAAGCGCTTTATGTGTAATTGCCCAGACTTAATTCGCTGTACTTTTAAACAATGACTGCTTTGTAAGCGCTGTTAGGGATCTGTTCCGAAGGTGTAAGCGTCTTTCTTTTCTTCCCGTGGGTGACTTGAACCTTGATTAAAGTTTTAATATAAAAACAATGGGATAACTAACGCCAATCCTGATCCTTTTTTTCTCCCTGGTGATTGTAATAATAATATGGTAATAACATGACATAAAATCACGCCTGTATTCCCCGAAGGGCTGGGCAGAGGTGTACGTATAGTACACCCACATTTCGCCGGTTATGTTGAAGTCCCATGTAATAGGGGGCGAGCCTATTGCCAACAACCGGGCACAAATCCAGACTCCGGGCTGGTACTGAGCAATTCCAGATGAAAAAACCCAATAACACTTTGCTCGACCCGGGACGAACTTAGGTCCTCAGCAGTAGCGCTTGCAATCACTAGACCAACGAGGCAGTCAGCATTAAAGTAATAATCAGCCTGTATTCTCCCATTGCAGGGTAAAGGCCTTCATTTTCCACTCAACTCAATCCTGAAACAATATGGTCCGATCCCTCCTGTAAACGTCTTCAGGGACCCATCATGAGGTCGTCTTAGCCCACATTGCCTCCAGCATGCGGCAGGAGGTTGTAGGTGTCTAAAATTCTACTTTTGAAGGAATCTTGTCATCTTCATTTAGTTGCTTAATGCGATTGCTGAACAGCCACTCAGATACTGTCTCACCTTTGGTCCTGCCTGTTGCCCCACCATCTGTATCTAGAGAAGACATGATCATCATCTTCCTGTCCTTGTCTTATGGTACTTGGAGTTGGCGCCACACGTTTTTATCTTCCATTCTCCCCTGTCAACCTCCACTATACCATTCACTCCCCTACTCTTTCATATCATTCCTGACACAATGGAGACTCCAAATAAAGCTAACAAACTTGCTAAATATTGATAAAAAAGACTTTAATTTGATGCGCCTGCGTCATGCAATTGACACGCAAAGATGAGCAAATTTCTCTCCTTTTAAGTTTCCCAGCTGAGGTCTACTCTTTTCCGCGTAAAAAATGGAAAAAAAAAATGTATGTAGGTATATTTAGTAACCTATTCCGCTTAACTATTCGGCTCACGCTGATAACGATCCCAGCCGAAGTGGCCCGAGCAGTAATCCTATATAAGTGAGGTTGTCGGGCGGTGTGGCTCACAGGATAGCCCGGTTAAGCAGTCATGACCTCAGAGGTTAACTACGAGATGTCATACAATTTAAAAAAAGAACCGTCTGTCTCACTCTGCGTCCAGCGCTCAGCGTGGCAACACGTCGTGTTCGGGTTCTCAATAACTCAATAGTCATCCTGAGGATGCCTTGATTGCGAGGTGAAACACGTGTCGATTGCTTACAGGGTTTTTTATGACTCTTAAGGAATAGTTAAGCGGAATACTTTACTAATTATATATCTACGTCTATTGTATTTTATCATGGATTTCCGCCAATTCACGCCTGAATCAATTAACTATCCTAAATGGAACATTGAATTTTATAGTCGACCTCGTAAGTGCTTTATCATCCTGATGTAGAATGGCACTTGTACGTCATATAACGATATGGTCTATTTGTCTGTATGTTAGTTGTAACCTTAGTCAGTTGTAATTTACTTGGAATCGTTGTCAACAGTGGAAGCAATTACGAGGTCGACTATACATGAATTCAACTCAGACATCACTCAAAATGGGAAGCCTTTTCATAACAGGGTAACTGCACCAGAATACGTCATACGTTTCGTTCGTATATTAATAAGCAAATCTCTCATATTCCACGCCACTCATATTTGAGCTCGAAATTCGGCTTTAAAAGTAGAACCGACATAAACCTCACACGAGTTCCCCTTATTAAACATTTTAAACTCCATATTAGGATCTTACAAAATTGTAACTACACAGCCTAAAATAATCTATTCAGTCAACTTGAAAATTCTGCAGTAAAACAAAAGTTTCAGCTGAAATTTTGTACACTGTGGTAGCCGAGATGGTTTTTGCGAGCGAAAAATCTCTGCCAAAGTAAATTGAATGAACCATGCTTAGAGGTTACAAAGTATTTGATAAAATAATCTTTTGGGGACATTTTTACATAAAAGTTGTGTATATTCTGTTACGTAAGGTATTTTTTGAATAAAAAAGTGGCCGAAATGAATAGAACTGTTCTTTTGAACGTAGTTATAAAATACTGAATGTTTTTAAACAGTTGGAGTTAGGTTAGGTTAGGTCCAGCAATGGAAGACGACATCTTTTTTATTTATATTCTATTAGAAAGAAAAAAAACTTAATTATTGATTACCTTGATACAAGTAATAGAGCCTCAATATGTGAATAACAAGATTAGATGCACAGCCCCAAAAATGTCAGCTACATCGCATGTTTATTGACCCAATTATTAATGAGAACTATTTTAATGCAGCTTTGTTTTGACCGTTCAATCGTAGCAAACGATTAGAAACCCCTGATAACAGACTGTTATAAAATGATCATCATACAAAAAAGAACAATAAAATTTCATTTTACCCTGAAAAACAAACAACCCCTCCCAAAAACAGCATATTATTTACGTTTAACACAAAAAGTGACATTAAAACAAAATTTCGCGTAACTTGCCTCTCGTCACGTTTACCAAAACGAGTTTGCGTCGCAAACAAAAAAAGTTCTTTATTTAATAACCCCAGCAAATTGCGCGTTCAGCCGACACTTATGTTGGGCCCCGGAGATAGCGACAGTTAACCGGTGTCGTTACCTTGTTTTGGTTAAAAAATGTCGTGGGTAAAGTGAATTTTATTCTAATTGATGCTTTTAAATTTTTGCCCTTTTTTACCTGTCACATAGTAAAAAAGCGTTTGCTCTGAGTCAATCTTTTTTATCTAAAATGAACGAACTGCCAAGTCATAGGTCTAGAGCTGGAACCCAAGGCACACACGTCTGACTTTTCTGATTCAAGTGCGTATTGTATATTATCAGTTGCTTCAAAAATGGGAAAACTTAGTGAGGAAACGGAATGCCTAAGAGATATTTCTCGACGGCATGCGGCATGTGAAATCAAGTCAGAAGCCCATGGGCGGCATAAAAACTCTTACACCAGGTTAGTCACTCCACAAGAAAAACAAAATCTAAAGTAGTAAGAATCGAATGTCTCCGATTTTTATATTTTAATTACGTGTAAGGGACTA
This sequence comes from Eupsilia transversa, assembly GCA_914767815.1. Taxonomy (NCBI): domain Eukaryota; kingdom Metazoa; phylum Arthropoda; class Insecta; order Lepidoptera; family Noctuidae; genus Eupsilia; species Eupsilia transversa. Next base: position 11,827,887 of record OU611891.1, read on the forward strand.
CCCACACTTGTTCAGCTCTATTCAGCGTTTGCCCATAGAAAACACGCGAAACGCGTACGCGTCTCATACGAAATCGTAGTTTTCTATGGTCATGTGTTTTTCTGCACACACGTCAACAATGTTTTAGGAACTTGATGAGGTCGGCGTTTCTTATCTGACTACTCTGAGAAGAAAGACCGAAACAAACTCAGACGTCACAGTCTCTATTAAACTCCAGTAATAATATTGGTCAGATCATGTGAAAACCATGTAGATTAAATGTCCCTGCCACCCTGTATAAAGATAAGGAGAGAATTTAGTTACGATTTTCGTGAAGTCATCTTCAAAGGACTGTTTTCTTTATAAAACTGTCCATTACCGTGAACCTCATGGCCTGGCAAGGTGCTTTGGCGCCAGACGACACTCCAGTCACCACGTAACAGACCCTAGATGTGGGGTACCTACTTACCCTAAGAGGATAACAACAGAACTTATATCTTCCGGTGGTTCGGTGTTAAACGGTTCCTGGGCGGTTCGTTTAAACGTCTCCAGAAATTCATCTTACTATTTAATTTTGTAAGTGTCTAAAATATAAATCATATAATATAAAAACAAGTGACATTCATAAAAAACTTAAAAAATTAGAGAGATCACGAGCCGTTGGAAGAACTGAACGATGAGAAAATGTATATAGAAAACCTTTGTCCAGATATATAATTGCGTAAAACATTTTCGTAACCGATTAAGACTGCAGAACATCATTGCGTTGTTGAGCAGTTTTTTTTTGGAAATTATGAAGCAATGGATTAGCAATATGTTTCAAAACGATTCAGATTGTGATTGATCGTGTATTACGCAATTAGGGTGCAGGAGTGAAATGTCTATTGGAAGATGTGATGATTTAACTATGCTTGAGTAAGGCAGAAGTAGACAGGGTCGAAAATTGAAGTCGGCCCTGGAGTATCTACTCTAAATATTGATGTGACCAATATTTTTACTCATAAAAAATATTCGTTTTTTTCTTCAAAATTAAGTAAAGCCACTGCACCCGTGCAGACTGTCGCGACACAACGGCTCGACGTGACTCTAACAATACAATTTCTAAGAAAACTTCACGGTAGAACACTTACCGATGGCGACGGTGACTCATAAATTTGCAAACATATTTGAGAAATCCCTGATTCGGGAATCAAATGTGAAATAGAACATCCTATTTTATGAATAAAGGGTCAAATATCTCTAATAAACATAGTATATTCAATTGAAAGAAGAACATGTAAGGCTTTCCATGCTCATGGCCTCTTTAATGAAATCTCCAAACGGCTGGTTGACACTTCCCATGACCCAAGGGCTAGGTTTTACCTCGGCCAGAGGCTAAGCATTGCCATACAACGTGGCAATGCCGCCAGTCTCTTGTGTACATTACCAGTCGACAGCGATGCGGATGAATTTTTCAGTCATATTTTGGTTGTTGAATAGTTTTAGTTAAGTTATTACATAATTTTGCTATTTTTATTATTTATTAAAGTAGTATATAAGTTGTTATGTAAATAAAATTATAATATTAATATAATTATATTAAATAATAATGACATTACATAAGGCTTGCTCTAACTTTCCATCTCATTAATACAACCCTACTGAGAGGCTACACAAGCAAAGGTGACAAAGAGAATGTAAATTCCAATAGATTATTTAAAGCTGGAAAAAGCTTCACGCTTTTTTCATTGCCCCCTACAGGTAATTACAGCACCAATCAATACCAATACTAGCATATTGCCTGAGCTGGTGCCATAGCAATTAACAGACCTACTATGTAGACCATGCTGTTATTATAAGTGGCCAGTGACCTATATAGCCATTGGTTGTCACCTGCCGATGTATTGTGTAAAAAATTCATAGTGAAAACTTAGGTGAAGTGAGCTTGAAGTGAGATGTCAATAGCGTCAGGTGGAATTTGGGGACATAGGTGGAAGGTATTCGTGCGTAGGCAGGTAGGTAGTCATGAGGAGCTTCTGGCTAAGTATAAAAAGCCGCATGGCTCGATCCATGAGGTAAAGCTACCCTTACCGGGGTTGATCCGTGGATGGGTTACCATCTTTACATATCGAGACTCCTCCGTGACTCGGAAAAGACGTTAAGCCGTTGGTCCCGGCTGTCATTTGTGAATCTTTTGACAGTCGTTACGGGTTGTCAGAAGCCCGAAAGTCTGACAACCAGTCTTACCAAGGGGTATCGTATTACCCAGTTACTGGGTTGTGGAGTTCAGATAAGCAGTCGCTCTATGTAAATCCAGGTATTCAGCTGCATCCGGTTAGAGTGGAAGCTGACCCCAACATAGTTGACAAAAGGCTAGGGCAGAATGAGGTGGAAGGTATTCTACCTGTCTCCTCTTACGGGTATTGGAGGTGAATTTGTGTTCCAAGAACGGAAGCGAAACTCCAACTTGCAGTTAATATAATTATAATTGTCAGGCACTTTTTTATAGTTAGATACACAATTAAGTTAGATACACAATTAAGCTTAATATCACTAAATAAACTAGTCGGGATAAAATAAACGAATGACTTAAAATTTACTCCATGTCTCGCGACGGACGGTTGACAAGCAAGAGAGGGACGCTACCTAATGGTGCTCCCACACTGGCTGTTAACAATGTTTACAAACATTTTCTAACACTAATAATAGGTACATTTACCATATAATTATTCTAATGTTTACTAATGTTAGTAAACATTTTTTAACAGAAGTGTGGGAGCACCATTATGGACGATACCTATGGGTAACCGTGGAGTTTCTTGCCCTTTCTTCTCCATAGGAACCTACTACGCTTTGGAATGGGCAACTAGCTTCATTTTTCTGACTGACCGACCCCTTGACAATTCAAAAGTGTAATTGGTTTATTTGAAATAAATGCTTTGAGTTTGAGTTTGAGTTAATGCCCCGGATCGTGGCTTAATGTTGCAACTTAACAAGGGCGCGTTCTTGACTATAACTTATAAATACTTATCTAAACATAATACAGGCGACGCCACGTATACTAATGTGCGTTCACAAATGCACAATACGTGACGCCACAAGCTCATTTCAAGCTTACTGGACCTTAGTTGTCACGGTGAGATTTCTACAGAATATGGGCTGGTTTTATGTTTTGTCTGTAGTTCGAGCATGCCCTAGATAAGTTGGTTTCAAGTAAGATTGACTGAGAAATAGTAGGAAGATTTGTCGATTTAATTTGTACGAATCCACAAAACTGTGCATATCCTTTAAGAATATTTGGTATTTAAAAAAAACATCAATACAACTCTCAAGTTCATATTACCCTATTAAATTATTATTTCATGAAATTATGCCATTTGAGGCCAATTCTAACTTAGAGAGTATTGCTGATTCTAATGATTATAATTCTGTAAAGCCATATTTAAGAAAATTTGAATTTCGCAGGCTCCCTTAGCGCATCCCCCTTAAGTAATGCTAAAGTAAAGTTTGACAAGTAATCAACTTTAAATTCTCTATTAGTATTCAGAAACCGAGTGTACCTAAGTCTTTAAGTCGAGTCTTTACTTACTACAAAATGATAATAAAACGAAAATCATTACAAACGCTACCCTCTCAAAATATTGAAAGACGAAGCGCCATCATAATACTTAAAAGGCTATACCCTCGCCATTATGTATTCTACAGTGAAGTTTAAACAACTTTTGTGGTATTTTGCTAATAGCAGATCCCGGCGAGCCATTGAAGCGATCAAACTCTGTCATGTTTTCAAAATACTTTACTTAACTTGTAAATTTTGAAGCTTTTGAGAGAAAGGCATGTGGTTGTACGTATTAGGGATGAATTGGGAAGGGTTTTTAAATAGTTTTCATTATGTTTTGTGCTCGGAGAATAGATGGCGGATGGCCCCCGAAATGTTCTGGAGTGGCGACCGCGTATCGGAAGACGTAGCGTTGGAAGGCCTCCCGTAAGGTGGACCGATGACCTGGTGAAGGCCGCAGGAATCCGCTGGATGGAAGCACAGGGCTGCCGGTTGAAGTGGCGGCGCTTGGGGGAGGCCTACTTCCAGCAGTGGATGTCAGCTGAAATGATGTTATTGATGTTGTGTGCAAGTAAAAATGTATGGCTACGTATTTTAGCTTTCTTGTTGTATTTTCTAAGGCTTTACTTGACCACCAGCGTGTAAATTGCGTAACACACTCACAGTACCAATGCCATTTATTTAGACAATAGGTATTCAATATGTTACTTACGTTGTTGAGCATACGAATTTTTCAAACTTATGAAGCAATAGACTATGAAAATTCATAATCCATTGCTGCATAAGTTTGAAAAATTTATTTCTCTTCAAACTCCTTTGGATTGTCATAGATAGTGTGTAACGCGATTGGAGTGAAGGTCGAGAGCGTGTCTGCATTTTTTTTGTTGCTGCATTTGCAGCTGATTTATGATTTTACCTCTTTATAATCTATTATAACATTGTAACAGCGAATCAATTTCAGAGGCCTCCCCCTAAGGACCTAGTTCAAATATTTTTTGATATTCGATTCAAATTAATAGCGGCTCGGAAGTTAGCTACTCTCTGCGCAGTACCCCTCACCCGCGCTGACATATGAAATTGTTACTGCGCAGCGAGTCGCCTCATGTTCCGAGCCGCCATTAAGTTTGAATCGAACAGTACCTAATATTAACATTGATACGCTAACTCTACTTTGTTTTCATTATTTTCACTTCAAAAATATAACTCTAAATTCCTCTTGTCTGTACGCTAACAGAAATCAAACGCGCGTGTTGACTTCCCGCGCAATTAATTGGCAACGACTCATCGCTATTGTGGCGAGACTGAATTTGTTTCAAAACTTCAAACTGAAGGCTTCTGAAATGATTTATTTTTCGACGTGAAGCTGGAAGTAGGTTGTCTTAAGTGTTGATGAGTTCTTTTGTTTCGTGTATTCCTGTTCGTCCCACTGCCATCGTGCTACTGGTGGGACGAACGGGAATTTGAAAAATAATATTACATTTATTACCGAGTTTATCAGTGGGACGAATGGGAAGAAATTATTAATTGTATCATGTATTCCTGTTCGTCCCACCAAATAATGGGACGAACGTGGATACATGATACAATTAATAATTTAATCCCGTAATTTGAAGATTTTTTCCAACAAGAAAGATGGTTTGGCCTATTTATTTATCTTCCATTGTTCTCTTGAAACGGAACACACAAATGAACAGCTGATTGTGTATGCTCTGTTTATTATTACTGCATATTCTCTTCTGTTACGGCAATTTCAAGGACCGGTCAATTTGAGACGAATCCCGTGTGGGATGCGGGACGAAGCTGCGCGTCACGATTAGGCAGTCACCCGACTATTCGCGCCAGTTTGAATACTCTATAGAAGTTAGTTGACACAATCGGCGCGAGCATATTTCTTCCCGTATCTTGAGCGGGATTCGCTTCAGAGCTTAATACACCACAAAAACTCGGATGTATTTTAGGGCAAGCTCCAATTATATTATGAAAATCCATTAGTAAAATAGAACACAATATAACATAAACTCACGCCTACTTCCCATGAGGGTAGGCTGCAGCTGCGATCTTTGCATAATCCTTTTGTTTCCTTTACGTTCATACTTCTGGTCATACACGCACTTCGATTGGGAGTACTACGCACATGACCTTTCTGAAGAATATGACCAATAAGATATCTATAATATTATGTCCTTTTAGGGCATCTCCTCCCGGCGTTTCCACTCACATCTGCCTTGTAACCATAACTTCAAGCCTACTGACTTCCATTAATAATAATATCATGAATAATATATAAAATAATTTATTAATAATAATTAAATAAATAAAAAATACTTAATTAATTTAATTTAATTTTTACTTTTATTATATTTAATTTATTTTAATTATAATAATAAAAAATATGTCGATATGAAACTATTTAAAAATGTAAATTATATGTTTTCAATGAAATAAAAAAAATATCATGAAAATGCATTAGTAAGTAGGTACAATAATGAAGTTTCGGTTAAACTGACAGTTGAATGCAAACAACTGGAGCCGTGTAAACCATTGTGGTCGCAGTTCAAGTTTAGAGGGATCGCAAGAACATTAACTAACTAATATAACGCAGTTTAGTTCGACTTAGTTGTTTGAGCAGTTATTGTTATAAAATTATAAATAGCAGTAGGTATTTTTAGTAGCCTGTGGCCTACTAACAACCTGCCCCTGCTTCATAATCAGAATCAGAATTTATTTATTTGTAAGAATGTAGTTTTATGGATGAGGTTCTTCTTCTAAGCGTGTCGATGGTAAACTATGCAAAGTGTTTTTTTTTATATCCCATAACTTTAGGGTTCTATTCTTTATGTAAAAATAATACAAAAAGTCCTAGATTATGCGGTCCACAAATGCATAGTTTCGAAGATATCATAAACGATTAAGACTAATCTGTTTCATTTTGACAAGTCAACAACATTCATTACGTTGCTGAGCAGTTTCTTTTTTTGAACATAAGTAAAGTTAGTAACTTTACTTTTGAACTTTTTTTTTTATAAACCGTTTTTTATTTTTATTTATTCATTAATCAAAATTGTCAGACAATCTCCAAACATACACATGAGTAAGCATTAATAAAATGTCAAGATTTTTTTTTCTGGAAGCACTCAGATGTATTTGTATGTTATTATACGCACCGGCAATTATCTCCTTAGCCCACTGTACTGACCTATACTTTTCCCAGAATTCCGACCACACAAGTAAACTTTCATCAACTGTACTGTCAACGGCACATCAGTGGTAAGAATGTGACATCCGGGAGCGCCTTTATTTGTGGCAGTAAGGGTTATTTTCGTAGCGAAAATGTTACCATAGATGTGCGGTTGAATGTTTCTCAGAAACTCTAACTAAACAATTTCTCACAGCATTTTCATTTCCATTTTTCTCACCATTCGTCACTTCACTATGTCCAAGACTCTATTCAAGAAAACTCGGCCATAGACACGCGTTTTTTTTCTATTTGCCATGTCCTTTAAGTCGCGCCATTTTCTAAGGCACCATCCTTTTAAAGGTGAGCTCATTTCTTCGCATTGAAGGCGTCAAAGAGAGTTTCTTCTGTCAAAAGATGAAAGGTTTGTGTCTAAGGGCCGCTATACATGTTCGGGTTGGCATATTCGATTCGGTAGTATTTGTTGAACTACCTTCCGACCCGAAGCAGTTACTAAACATATTCGACTTTCATTCGGCACGTGCCGATCGGCAGACTCCATTCGGCATCTTCCCTTAAGAGTCCATATCTCGCTCGCACGATACTGCTCGCGGACTTGAGTGAAAGCGAGACGGAGTGGCGGGGAGGAGGCTCCAAGGCGCCAATAGTTCAGGTTAATTTCTTATTACGGCGAAAATATTGGTAATTAAAAAGAAATAAAAAACATAGCATCTGCTTTATAGTTAGTTCAGTTATTATGCGAAGTTTCATGATCTAATTTGAGGTATTTATTTTATTGCCGGTGGTTTATTGTTCGGTTTGAAGGTAACTTTGGATATTTTTTCTGTATGGAATCGTGATTTCGTCAAACATAGTACTTACCATTAATCCTCAACTTTAACTTAAAATTCCAAAATTAATGCTGCAGTATTTTTAATATAACAGAGAATCATGCTAAGCAATTTGAGGCATTATAGACTCTTAATGAAACGTATTCGGGTTGGCTCGGCACAATTCTAACTAAGGGCTTGTACACAAAACTGCGACGTCGCCTCGCAAAAATCTGCGACGGCACCCTAAAATTTTCTTAGGAACGAAGCTTCTGCGTTGTGAAATCGCATCGCATTGTGTACAAGCCCCTAAGCCGAACGGCTTTTCCCAAACATTATTTTATCTACATTATATTCGATTTTGCCGCCCGGCTGCGGCTGTGCCGAATCATGCCGAAGTGTGTCGCGCCCCTAAGACGAATGTTTTTACGTCCTATTCATTAAATGTTCAGATTTTTGGGTAATTAAATTTTTGGGTAGTAAGTAGTTTTGTTGGGCTGGTGAGAAAGAAATTTTAAATGTGGAGGAATATTAATGAATGGGTGTAAGTAGTGTTTTGTTTATGAATGATAGATATCATTTAAAAGAGACAAGAAAAAACATTTGTATTGAATATTTTATGTCGTGCATAGGTAGCCTAAAATCTACTAAAATAGTTATTTTAGTAGATTTTAGGCTCCCGCAGAAAGGCGCGACGCGACGTCGCGTCGCGTCTATCTGATAGCCTTTTAGCGGACCGTCGCGAAAAAGTAATGTTATAGAAAACAAATGTTGTTTCGTTAATGTTCTTTGTTTTTATGTTGTTGTGTGGTATACACATACCTACCACACAACAAAATATATAAACTTAGCATTCGTTCTTTATCAGTCCTAAATTGATGAATAGTTTTTTTCTTCTAGACAAGTTATCTTACAAAAAAGTATTAAGGGCGCACCAAGCATTTGCCTCTGTCTCTGTCTTTTTCTTTACGTGTAAAGAGTAAAGAAAATAACCACACTTTTGCCCTTTTTTAATGTTTTTTGTTGTTATTTTCATCATATTGCTCTTAAATAAAAAACTATAGTGTATAAACGCTCCGTTCAACTATGAACTTTATTTTAGTAAATGTAACATAATATAAAATTACTTATTTATATAGAAAAGTAGGGAAATAGAGAAAAAAAATACTCGATAAGAGGTAACTTTGCGAATTTATTCTATCGAGCCAAATTTATCAAATCGTGTTTCCATCATGTATACTGTCTAGTATATAAGCCCAAAAATACCAATAAATTTACCTACATTTTAATTTAATTGTTTACTACTTCAAACAAGCGTTATAAAAACGTGTTTTTATGTATAAAAAGCTCGGTGCCCCGTTAACATTTTCTAAAAAAAAATGGCAAAATTAAATGTTCTGAACTCCTGGAAAAATAAATACCTTTGTATATCTTAGCTCCTTTAAACTTCAGTAAAGCTTCGTGCAGACTAGCGCGACGCGACACCGGTCAACCGTGAAGTTTTCTAAGAAATTGTATTTAGTTAAAGTCGCGTCGCGTCGTCGCGTTGCACTAGTCTGCATGAGGGTCAACACGAAAAAATCAACCTCAACAAGTCCTTTTTACTGGAAAACAATAAACATACTTCCTAATCTAGTTAATGCAGCTATGTTTTCCAATATCCTTTCGTAGGTGCGAGATCTATGTTAACCGTGCGCAATAATTCTACATTGTCTCCACCATGTATGGAGGGCCATAGAATTTATTGCCCAGAGACAATGGACCGGCCTAACATCTGTTCTTACCTTTAAGGGGCAATGTTAGGAGTTGGAATGTGTTGTAAATGATAGTAAGTGTTTCAGAAAAAAACTCTTTTTTTCTTTTTTTTTGTGCTATTGAATAGAATAGAATATATTTATTTGCATATAAACATGGTACAATAATGGTCTTAATAATAGGGTTATTATTAACCCCCGACGGAAAAGAGGGATGTTATAAGTTTAACGTGTGTATCTGTGTATCTGCCTGTTCCCTCGTAGCTCCCAAACGGCTGAACCGATTTTGATTATTATTATTTTGTTTGAAAGGTGTCTTGATCGAGAGTGTTCTTAGCGACAATTCAAGAAAATCGGTTCGGCCGTTTGAAGATTATCAGCTCTTTTCTATTTGATGAATGGATGTGCGCATCTTCACAGGTCTGATCGATTCGAAATTTAGTATTGTTACTAAGATAGCCGAGCAGATAAGATACTAGAGTGAAGCTCGCTTCCACCTTTGGCCTGATCTTACCATCAGGTGAAACAGGCCACGAGATTCCCCGTTGTGGTAAAAAAAAAAAAAAACTCAGCATTAGCGCTTGCGACCACTAGACCAATGAGAACATGTACCAACCCGCACTGGGCCCGCGTGGTATATTACACCACGGCCTCTCGAAGAATAGCAGTATTAGGAACAATACAGGCTGATTAATTATGTTATAGTTAAGTGTTTTTGTTAATTTTTATTATGTTCGTTCGTAGCGGGATTTCGAAAAATAGGGAAGCATTTTCCAATATGCTACGCAGTCGTTTGGTAAAATTTGCCTTCATCCTTTTAATATAAAATTGTAGTAAACACAGGGTGGCGTGCTTAAAAGAAGATTAACAAATATATATACTCTGTGCAAAATATTAAGTCCTTTTATTGCCCCAGTTCGTTTAATCGGCTCATTTTAAATTCACAACCGACACTGAAGCGTCGATATTAAGCTCAGATAAAAGCTACATTCATTTATTTAATCAAACACCAAAAAAAGACAAATTTATTTTTTGAAACGAACAAATTGTTTCATTTTCGAATAAAAAAAAAACACAATCTCATTTATCACGGTGAAATAAATGAACGCACAGTGTTCCAAACAAGGGCGCCGTGGACAAAGTTTCTCACCCTGAATTTCAGGCGATTAAATGCAAAAACATTTATCGACGGCCACCACAAGTCAATTACTGTGCAATGAAAAACAATTACACGACTGTCCATTTCGTTGCGGTCTGTTTAATAAAAGTAAAGCAAACGAAGGGGTTTTTTTGTCATTTATTTTTTTTGGTTGTCGAACTGTCAGTGTCAAAGTGATTTGCTGTGATTGTTTTTTTTTTCATTTGTTGTTTTATCGCGGAGATATTCTGCACGGGTTGTGGAGGACAGATAGGCAGTCGATCCATGTCAAATACTGGTATTCAGCTGCATTCGGATGGACTGGAAGCTGACCGCAACATAGTTGGGAAAAGGATAACCAGATGATAATAACGCGGAGATATTTTACATGAGACAAGGTTTGTTTCAAAGTCTTTTCTCATGGAGAATATCTAATAAAAACCTGGAGGTAAAAGCTGTGCTCACAGAGTCCTCTAAACTAAGGGACCATGGGAACGAGATGTCCCAAAAAGAAATCGGACTGGCTACCTTCATAATAGCAAAAAAACTATGACTGATGTTATAGTAATGGTAGAAATAGACAAACATAAATTGTTACCAGATTTGGCCGCTGACACCAAAATTCTCACCAAAATCCACTATTAATTAAACGCAAACTAGAATAAAGTTAATTTATCTACAAACTGAAGACTGGCCGAAAGGTTCTGGAGTGTCGATTGCGTACTGGAGGACGTAGCGTTGGAAGGCGTGGACTGATGACCTAGTGAAGGCCGCAGGAATCCAGTGGATACGAGTAGCACAGAACCAGTTGAAGCGGCCTATGTGCAGCAGTGGACGTCTTTTGGCTGAAATGATGAATGATGATCCACTAAAACTAAAAATAAACCGACCGGACCTTCTGAGAAATCTGAAACAGCCGCTCAATTCTGTAAAAATCCACCGTGAAAACTGACGTGAAGTGAGCTTAAAGTGAGCTGTCATTCGATCCTAATACTAGAGATTGACACTATTGAAAGCTCACTTCACCTATGTTTTCACCGTGAGATTTTTACAGAATAGCACTACAGATGTAACAAGCTGCAATTATGAAGACCTCATCCTATTGTACCATTAAAGAACAGACCGAACCGAACACAACATGTATAATTCGAGTAACATAGACTCATAATTCATTAAGGTACGCACAAATAATATTATCATAAATTAAGATGAAATAAAATAAAATTAAAATAGATTTAAAACAAATATATATGACACGACGGGTATCCTATCCTGTGCCGTTTCTGACCAGTCTCCGGTTTATTCTTCGTTGAGGGTTGGTTTTCAATCACACACAATAGTTAACTCAAACTCAAAGCGTTTATTTCAATTAAAACATTTACAGGCACTTTTAAATTATCACTTTACAGTCATCACTTTTCGTTTGAGTTATTTGGTGAAGCTAGTCGCCCATTCCAAAACGTAATAGGTTCCTTATGGAGAAGAACGGGCAAGAAACTCCACGGTCACTCTTTTAAATCAAAACATTATGTTACAGATTACATTTCATTTCAATTATCCACACACCGGCGCCATTGTGCGCGCGTGCCTGTGTCTCTAGTCGTCAGAAGTACGTGTCATCGAATACAGAGTCTTATTAGCTAGTTAGTTCAACACAACTTAAAAACAATGCTAAAATGCTTATCAGTTAATTCTTTTATAATTAAACAATGTTAATTCACCATACAAAGGCGTTTCCAGAATTAAAGTTTAATTAGAAGCTTCATTACTTCTACTACTTCAATATTACCATTCGTCAATTTCCGGCATTACAAGAAATGTAAGTAGGTAATCAAGCAAGTATTCATTAGTAAATTCCTGTGTAAAATAATCTTATTACTTTATAGTTTGTATTCTATTATTGAAACTTATTTAGTCCTTGCATTAAATTATAACATTCAATTATTGATCTTAAAATTCACAGCCGGCGCCATTTTTGGGCAGAGGTAGCGCTGTGTCATAAACAAACTTACTATATCAAATGAGTAATTATTGTTATTATGACAAAACCCAAAAATCATTAACTAAATGTTCCCTTTTAATTTTAACGTTACTTTTAACTCCAACATCGAAATTGGTTAATGTTTGTTTAATTACTGTGAGTTGGATTTCACAAACGGCAATAGATGGCGCTTGAACATAAATGGTTGTAGCAGTATTAATAGTTCAGGAACTTCATTGAGAATAACAATAATATAATAAATAGTTACACATAAGATTATGATATGATCTTTATAGGTAAAAGCTTTCGCGGCGACATATATAATTAAAATTAAAATAGAATTAAAATTAAAATAGAATTAAAATTAAAATAGATTTAAAATTAAAATTAAAATAGAATTAAAATTAAAATAGATTTAAAATTAAAATATTATTAAAATTAAAATATTATTAAAATTAAAATATTATTAAAATTAAAATAAATTTTACTAATAAAAATGGATTAAAATATGCATGGCTTGCATCTAATCATTCGGTGAGTTCGAAATTTTTCAAGTTAAATCGAAAATATTCACGATCACGACAGAGCACCCGGTGCTTTGTCGCTCACAAAAGTTATTGGTATGATAATTATGATAATAATAGTTATACCAACATACAAACCAAGTTTAGTGTGTAATGTTATCGTCATTGAGAACGATAAATCAGTTTAGCCTTCAGTGTTATTAAACGCATGCTCCCCTACGATGTACAGAGCCTGGAACATGGGTAGATGTGACAGACTTTCTTAAGTCTTCTCTGGAGAAAATAGCAAAAATGAAAAGCAAGATAATATGATAAGATGACATATTTATTTTGCAAAGAGACAAAACACGGTGACATAAAAAATATAATTAGCAACAGCCATATTTAACCAGAAGGCATGAAAAAGTACAAATTACACTACTTAATTACCCGACTACGTTCATCTCAGTAATCACGTAATCTATTCGATTTAACCCCAACACGTGTGACTCCGGATTTTAATTTGTCTGTCTGAGATAATAAATAATAATAAATAATAAAATTCAGTTTATTTATCTCCACAAATTACATTCTTATTCTAGTCATAATTAAGTTGACGGGTATAATTACAAAATTTGGGGTGAGATGACCTACCTTTTTAGTTGACTTCTTTGCCGTAGTTGGGTTTTAGTTTTTATACTTTTATTTTTATTTATAAAGATAAACAACACCAACCACCAACAGGAACTAGTGATGGTTCAATCAAGGAGCGATAACGTAAGCAGTTTTGAAACATATTCTTTCCCCAAGTAGCGGGCTTATGTCATCTTTTCTCTAGTCACTTTTTCGATCTGTCATTTTCATTCAAAATGTCGGTGCAAACAAAAAGGTTGGAGTGTAGGAAACGGGGGCACTGAGGAAAAAAGACTTTTATTTTCGCAATACGTTATTTTCTCAATTCTATCGTTTATAACACCTAAATATAAGGCTAAAAGCATCTGGGTGTTTTTAGTCTCCGATCAGCAGTTTGTCCTAAAAACTATGCCGAAGGGATCGGTACAAAATGCAATATTTCGGTGCTAGGAGAATTTAGGATGCAAGAGCAAGCGCAGCGAGCTCGGGACTTGGGGCACCCCGACTCGGACAGGTTAGGTTAGAAGGGGATGACGGGGTCTGGAGGACCTCGCCATCCCCTTCGTGGGTTTTTTTATTTAAAAACGTTTAAAAAGGATTGTAATTTAGTAATACAAGCTACCTAGGTTAGCCAATATGAAGTGAGCAAGGAGAGAAGGTAAGGCAAGAAATATTATTTAATTTAACAGTCTTTAATACCCAATAAAACACTCACCATTTTGCAAACTTTAAAACAGCACAGAAGAGTTATCACTGACAATTTATAACATAACATCACGCTTGTATTCCCCGACGGGTTAGGCAGAGGTGCATTATAGTATACCCATATTGCGCCGGTTATGTTTAAGTCCATGTAAGAGCCTACTCCCATCAATCTGGCACCAATTCAGGATCCGGGCTGCTACTGAGCAATTCCAGATGGAAAACCTCAATAACACTTTGCCCGACCCAGGAATCGAACTACAGGACCTCGTGCCCAGCAGTAGTGCTTGCGACCACTAGACCAACAACTATTGGTAAAGTAACCCTTTTATTTAGAAACGTTACTTAAAGTTAAGTAATGATTAACGTCTGCACCATACATTTGGTGACTTTTGAAAGTCTCCTAACTTTAAGCAATGTTTTAATACAAAGGGGTCGGTTCCTTAACCATTCATATTCTCACAACTGAGAACCGAAATCAACAAAACCCGAGGACTAAATCTCAAACTTGACAATACTCCGTCAAAATACTTTGCCTAAGTCTGTGCAAACCCCTTCGGCAAGTCACGCCAATCGCCCCTCTGCAGCGGAATCATCTTAAAATGAAAGGGAAAATCCTGTAAATTACACCCCTCAATGGCACCCCATTATTTTATTTGTAAGGGTGCTTTCTCCACGAACACGATTTGAGTGCATCAAAAGAATAAAATTCTGAATTGTCATACTTCTTTCGGGGTGAGGAAAAGTCCTAATTTGACTAATGAGGTTTTTTGTAAGTCTGGTATATTATGCTATTCATATATTTATAAAAACCGGCCAAGTGCGTGTTGGACCACGAACAATGAAGGGTTTCGTAACTGGTATGAATTTATCCTAAGAACAAACTTAACATTGTAGTTGATAAACATGTTCTCCCATACAAATTGTATGGAAAATATCCCCACTTCACGTGTGGAGTACACGTGAAGTGGGGAGTCTAAAAAAAATATTTTACCACTTTGTCGGCGTAATTAATATGTATACTCATGCCAAATTACAGCTTTCTAGTACTAACAGTCTCTGCGCTCCGGAGACGGACGGACAGACGGACATGGAAACTATAAGGGTTCCTTGTTAGATACGGAACCCTAAAAACAGTTACCCGGTAATATTTGGCGCAGTGAAGCAATGGCTGAAATGGGCAGGGGATCTGCGGGTTTGATTCACGCGCGGAACCATAAAAATTTTAGCCTAATAACGTCATAGTAACATGAAAAGAGCTCGACACTTTTCCTCTTAACCTTTACTTAAGAGTCTGCACTAGTATTCTGAAAAAAAAACGCATAGTTTTTTTTTTTCACCTGCTCTCAATTGAAATGTACAAAAAAAAAAAAACGTGTCGACTTGAGAACCTCCTCCTTTTTTTCGTCGGTTAAAAATAGAAAGTTTATTTTAAAATCTTTCAAATTAAATATACGCGACTGGATTTATTTATCAAAATTACCTACTCTTTTATGTGTTATCACGTATTCAATTCAGTCATCAGCTTTGTTTTTTCTACATACCTAAATTAAGCAACACATTTACCTCTAGGGCTGTAATTCCATCAATTTCGCTAAACCTACTCGGTATAAATTGTTCGATATTGGAACACAGTTCATAACGTATTCAGAACGGGTAATGGCCTGATTACCCCTGATGAGGGACAGGGTAATTCAGTTACATTCCCATCTCAGGTAACCCCTTTTGTAGACGTGTTGAGCTAAATAAGCAATGTATCTAGTTTGGTGTATTTATTTCCGGCACAGTTTACTTTTGGTCATTTCCACTTAAATCTTGTCGTATTAAATACTGCTGCTTTTGATCAGTAGATGTGTTTTAGTTAGGGATAGATCCTACCGCTAATAAAAAATCCGGCCACGCACAATGAAGGGTTCCGTAGTTGGGATGAATTTATCCCAAGAACAAAGTTAACATTGCAGTTGAAAAACATGTTCTCCCATAAATACCAACTGCAAATTTAAGTTCGTACGCAGAATATTGGGAGATATACCATGTTATTTTTAGACCATAGACTATAGTACCAGTAGGTATAGAACTATTTTCGGTATTTTTTTCAAAATTTTAGGCTCTTTAGTTTCAGAGATAACCCGTCGGTTCAGGGGTTCCGTTTTTTAATTATAATATTTTTTATAATATTTTTTTTCATTAGGAACTACCCCGATACTTCAGGATACCATGTGTTACAATACAATACCTTCATCATACTCATTCTTGATTGAACGAATACTCACAGTTCGTACTTCATTCAATCACGGCTTTAGATGTTATGACAGACTCAATCCATTTCCACCAAAACAATTACATCACATAGCAACAATTCCACGCATTTCTGTCGATTCATTCGTGCCCTTAAGCCAGGTATTTCCCTAATCGCGTAACGCGTACCCTCAGAAAGCAATCCGAATCACGCATTCCCTTTACATGTATGAAGCCCTAGTATTTGCTACCTAAATATTGTCCCCCAACCCTTTTGAATATTAACTATGTATCTGTATTTAGTGGTAACTAAATAATTCAGGGGGTGTGCATATTGACCGTCGGAATACCAAATGCATTGGCGTCCAGAATGAGAAGGTCTTCCACGTCCTTCTTGGTGGGAGAAGATTACTTATGTGGAGGGTGAAAGGATGTCTTTTAATGTGTTAAGTTAAAATGGTCGATGTAAAATTAATTTGATGTGAGATTTGATGTTGACAATGCTTTGTGATTTAGGGTTTTGATTTAAACACATATGCGTGTATAGCTAGCTTGATGGCTTTCATTGTTGTTTTGGTTAGCTAGATTATAATCAGCTCAATATTTTGAAACTATTGGTTATGATCTTCAGAAAGGTCAGGTGCGTAGCTTTATACTTGCGGCGTGCGTGTATGACTAGATGTATGAACGTAAACGAAGCAAGAGGAGTATGTAAGGATCGTAGCAGGTGGCGTTAGTAGTTTCTGCCTGCCCCCATGGGAAGAAGGCGTGAGTTTATGTAGGTATGTATTTTGGAACTCTGACCCCATTGTCTGTTTATATTGGGTGTAAATTGGCGTGTTCACTGCGCACTGGGCATTGAAGAGAATCGAAATCCTTCGTTCATCAGAATAAATTTCAAAAAAATGCAAGTTGATCCCATTCCAAAAAATGCGCTGACACAAAAAATCCCCAAAAATCTTGATGAACCACCAAAACCGGTAATGAATCAAACTAAAACCGAATATCTGATAGTGCAACTTTCAAACCTTAATTCTAGTACATTAATAGTCTTCTACTGAGGGTCTGCTAAGTGCGGGAGGGGGGTGGTGGTGGGGGGGGTAAAGCGTGAATAATGTGACGTAATCGAGTTGAGCTTACGTCGTGTCGTCAATGCTCCCTGATTGAGTTCATAACGATGTTACCGTCAGACACTGATGAACTTTGCTGCTTCTAGGAGTTTAAGGGAGAGGAAGAAGCGGAATGTAAATTGCTTAGGAACAATTGTGGACCCTGTCGGGCAAAGCAAAACAAATATAGTAGGTAGAGATGAGGACTTATCGTTTAGCTTATAATCTAAGTTATTCAAAAAAAATGGTCCGTCTTTCCAAAGGGATTAGAAAAAAAAAAGAACATGTTTTTCAACTACAACGTTAAGTATGTTCTTGGGATAAATTCATCCCAGCTACGGAACCCTTCATTGTGCGTGGTCCAACATGCACTTGGCCGGTTTTTTATACCAGTAGTACGTGCCCGTGGGATAGTTTCCGACGACGTCTACGTTGGTTAAAGCCATTGATTAGCAAAAGCTAGTAACTTAGAGAGGTGAACCTCAAAATGTTATAATTTCCACATGAATGATGTAACAAATACATTGTAACATATTTTGATTTAAAAGAGTGTCCGTGGAGTTTTGTTCGCCGTTCTTCTCCATATGAACCTACTACGCTTTGAAATGGGCAACTAGCTTCATCTTTCTGATTGACCGACCCCTTGACAATTCAAAAGTGCCTGTAATTGGTTTATTCGAAATAAATGCTTTGAGTTTGAGTTTGAGTTTTGAACGCTGTAATCCTCTTCTCCGTACCACACCCCACCACGCTCTCTGTTCAAACGACGCCGTCTGGAAAGTACGGACAAAGGTGAATTTGTTAGCCAGGATCGAGGCGCTACAATCATTCTATTATTGGAACTTTAAATGCTGAAACGCTATTAACACACACTAATTGCACCTTGTCTCTGGGGGAGACGGTTTAAGATGCAGAACATTTTGTACTGAGATAGTGCTGGAAGATTGTAAAATAAAATATGAAATTAGAAAGAAAAAGAAAAGAAAGAAAATTTGTTTAATTTTCACAAACTAAACGCACATTACATAAAACACACGTTAACAAAATTAGCCAAAAGGCTCTTATTTAAAAGCCCAAAGTAATAAATAATGGAAAAAATAAAATAATAAGTGTGACCAAAGCATAATGTTGCGTAGTGTGTTCCGACAATAACAAAATGAAAACAAACAAGCAATCAAAACGTATACAAAATGCCGATTGCAGGGTGGAAAAATAACTTACAATAGTAGTTATTTTTCCACCCTGCAATCGGCATTTTGTATACGTTTCGCCAGTTATGTTTAAGTCCCATGTAATAGGGGGCGAGCCTATTGCCATCAACCGGGCACAAATCCAGACTCTGGGCTGCTACTATGCAATTCCAGATGGAAAACTCAATAACACTTTGCCCGACCCGAGAGTCGAACCCAGGACCTCAAGCTCAGCAGTAGCGCTTGCGACCACTAGACCAACGAGGCAGTCATCAAACGTTCCTAGAGTATAATAACGGTTCATCTACCAAAGAGGCCGCAAAGGCATTTTACCATAAAAATAGCAATCCTCAGGTTATCGCAGAAATCTGTACAAATTCCCATCTGTTCTTCTAATGCAATATGGAGAAGGGCATTTTTATGGCTCCAAATCTCTTTAGGAAGGTTCTCGTCCCCATATCAACTGAGGGCGTTTTATTTTCCTTACTATAGTGTTATTGTTACTGCCCAATTGTGCTTGTTTCAGATGTGTTTGAAGTAATGGAGCTTTTGATATACTTGTTGTGTTGGTGTGCTGCGGGGTCATTGCGTAAAGCAATCACAATTCATTGTTGTTTGTTGTTGTTGCTTGTTGCATTACGTATTGTCGAGCAGAAGAATTTTAGTATGTTTATAGAATAGAAAAATGAAAGATGTTGGATAAAGGTTTTTATAATAAAATAACGTTACTATTAAATTGAGAATTGAAAGGTCTGAAGGCCAATCCCCGTATCAAAAAATGTTCAAAATCTATACCGAACCACAGCGACAATCAATGTCAAAAACTTGTCAAAAATATACTCGTATAATTTAGAGGTATTTTTGACAGAACACGACTCTGAAAGGAGAACGCAAACGTTTTAAAAAATACAGGAATTACTCATATAATAATTCCTTAGTAAAAGTACTGAGCAGTCTATATCGCTCGAAACACTTGCTCTGAGTATTATGTCCACTAGAACTTTCCATATCAGGTGAAAAGGCGACAAAGAACCAAGCATAAGCATGATATATGTGGCCATAAGTTTGTGAATATAACAAATGAACGCTGAAATAACTGAATCAATGTCTGTGTTTTGTTTTCATCCTAATCAAAAACAACCAACACACAACTCTACATAAATCAACTCAATCTGCAATATTTTCACATACATTTAACATGGTTATAAAAACTGAATCAAATCGTTGGAGCAAAACAAAGCGAATTTAAACAACAAAATTGATCAACCTGTGCACTACAAATAAATTGAACGCTTGCAATATTTGGTTGACTATATTTTGTTTTATAACTATGCAATTTTATGGCCTGTCCTCGACCGGTACAGATAGAGGATTTATGACACTATTATCGTAAAACTTTGTATGAAATTGTATCTGTCCGTCTGTAGATACAGTAGGTAAGTGTTTTCCGAATTCATAGGAAATACTCATATTTTCGGAGTCTCTTCCCACCACTATCACGATCACGATCAAACTCAAACTCAAAGCATTTATTTCCATTAAACCATTTACAGGCACTTTTAAATTGTCAAGTAGTCGGCTTGTCAGAAATATGAAGCTATAGTTGCCCATGCAAAGCGTAGTAGGTACCTATGGAGAAGAACGGGCAAGAAACTCGACGGACACTATAAAGGCTCGTTCACACCGGCGCGACTTGTCGCGCGACGCGACACCGGCAATTGTTCAATCGTGAAGTTTTATTAGAAATTGTATTGTTAAAGTCGCGTCGCGCGACAAGTCGCGCCGATGTGAACGAGCCTTAAATCAAAATAAAAACTTTGATCCATTTGCAAAGTGCGTTCTTCTTCTCAGCGTATTGATGGCAAAAGAACCACGCAAACATTTTTATATTCTTATTGTTTTTTTAATTTGTAAATAGGGCTTTCCTAGAGCGAATTTGGTTCTATTTCAAATACCTTTAAAGAATCATAATAGGAGTTATACATCATACAAGACATCAGAGGGGGCTAATCCCAATTTTTAAGAACTTACTTTTACGAATTAGGTTTCTAATATCAGTCTCAATCTGTCAAAAATACCTCCTAATTTTTCTGAGCTGAGATGAAATTGGAAATAGATTTTGAATGATTTTAAATAGGTACGGCAATTCCTTCAGATAGTAAATACGAAAACCAATCATATATAGATATAATAAATAAATCGGCTATAATCAAAATCAAATTATTTTGCTAATTATATTTTCCACCTGCCCAAACCAGGGTGATCCACTAGTCTTTCATGAAAATAGGCTATGAACCGTTTCAATATTCATAGAATTTAAAAGTAATATGCAGATTATGGTAATATAAAGCTTTTGGCGAGATCGATGGTGTATATTGATAAATGGCGTCAAAATTGTGAAATTTTGACGCCATTTTCAATCAGTTTTATGAACGTTGGTGATTTTTAAGGAATGAGAGAGGGTTTTAGTTATTCTAACTACTTTATTTGTGGAGAACTTCGTCGAAGAGAAAACATCGCACTCATAAACAGGGTCAAATAAAATTACCTAGCAAAACTCAATAAATTAACTAAACGTAATAAAATTAAAATAAAAAGATTTGATGTTTTTTTTTTGGGTGAACTATCGCTGGTATTGTTGTTACGTGAAATATGAGTTGAGAAAATGTGTTTTCTCTAATTTTATCGTGTTCAGATGTCGACCTATCACGTCGGCAAAGATAACACAAAAAAAAACTGATATTTCATGTGACTACACTAACAGACACGACAGTTAATTGATTCAGGCGTGACTTGGCGGAAATTCATTATAAAATACGTTATAGACGTAGATCTATATATTTAGTAACTTATTTCGCTTAACTATTCCTAAAGAGTCATAAAAAACCCTGTCAGAAATCGACACGATTTCTCCTCTATATGAGGCATCCTCAGGATGACGTTTGACTTGTCACAAACCCGAACACGACGTGTTTCCACGCCGAGCGCTATCCGCAGAGAGTCAGACTCTGCGTTCGAGGTGAAACACGTGTCTATTTCTTACCGCTGGTCGCAGTCTCTGCTCTTATAGAGTTTTTTTATGACTGTATGTACTGACTGTATTTCCGACAAGAAAAATAATAAATGAGGGACATCCTTTTAGAACAACTTTGAAACATTATCTAAATAAAAACAGCTGTTTTTACAAAAGTGCAAAAGGTACACTCGGGTACACATCAAGCTATACATTTCCAGTCTAAGTTGATCTCGCATTGTATAGCATTTCCGTAGAATGAGAGTGGTAATAGAATAACCCTGTTCTTAATAAGACCGTTACTGCTTTTAACGTCAAATTATACCAACTGCAACTCAAATATTAAAAAAGATAACATAAATTAATATACATAATATATATTTAAGTATATTATAGCACGCGATACCTAGTTAAGTTCATCTGACAATATCTTAACGGTGCGGGTGCGGCCGCAATTAATTTCAGTTGGGCTTGCGGTCTCCTCCAGACGTGGTTACGGTGTTGGGTTCCACTTAGGGCTTTAAAACAAGAATTTGTTTACCTTTTCTATGAAAATCTTACTGTGAAAATTTAGGTTAAGAAATGAAATGAAATTGTATATTCTGTAAATAGGATATCGGAATCACTTTTACACGTCATAATAAAAAAATATTAGTGCTAGGCTAGATGAGGTCGGCGTTTCCTATCTGACTACTCTGAGAAGAAAGGCCGAAACAAACTCACAGTCTCTTTTAAAAAGTGAGCTTGAAGCCAGCTGTCAATAGTGTCAACCCCAAGAGGCCAATTCTCGTACTTAAAAAACGTTCACATTCAAGTCGCAATCTGTCAAACTTGTCAAAAATGTTGGTAATTGATTGTATTTTTGACAGATTGCGAATGAGATGCGAATTACGGGAATTGCCCTCTGGAATCAATTGGAATGACAGCTCATTTCCTGGTGAGATTTTTTTGCAGAATAGACCGGGCTTTGGCTTTGGAAACTTTCAGATGAAGAAAGTGTGAATAAGACCAGGTACAAAAAAAAAAGAAAAATATTTCTAATACATTTCTTTTATTTTGTCATAGGGTTAACGAGAATACAAAATATAATTATCATTATTAAAATAAAATATTATTTTACTAGCTTTTGCCCACGTGAATGTCGGAAAATAACGTACTAGCGGGTTTAAAAGTATATATAATAATATGTGTTAATCCAGGTTAAAAACTATCTGAGCGTCAAACATCCCAATCCGTTCAGCCGTTTTTGCAGATTTGATGTTTTTGTCATTAGATATCGATACCTATACATACCTATACAACTGTGAAGCTTGGCCAGCTAATTTAATTTGACTTAGGTATAGAAAAAAATGTGGTAAAGGGCTTAACATGGGATAGAGTAGCCTATGTCTGACCAGTACGCTTAGCATGACCACAATAGAAACGGGCTTTGTCGACGTAAGAATAGACAAAATGACAGACATAAACAATCTCAATCTGTCATTTTAACTATTCTTCCGTCGACAAAACCGTTAGAAAACACGTCTGAGTCTGAGTGTCTATGGTTGTCATTCTACGCGTGCTGTAGGGTGTTTTGTGGGATTCAAAACTGGCTCCAACGAAAAGCCAAGTACGGAACGATCTCTTAACACAGAGACACAAATGTGTAGGGCCGATACAAATGGCGAATCGACCGCAGCAATCAATTATAAAACGGAATTGTTCCGAATCGCACGCGCAACCATCGCCTTTGTTCCGTTATGTATTGGCGCCGATAATTTAAATTTTAGTTGGTGCTGTTATAGATATGTACTTACGTTTGTGTGTATTGGAGTGAAGAGGGAGGAGGGACGGGGAGGGAATTGTTTTGATAACGTTATTGTTAAGATAAAATGACTTGTTTCATTATAGTTACTGTAATGAAAGAGCTTTCACAGAACCTAACTTGTTTTCCGTAGGTACGTGTTTTTCGGGTGACCATTGAAAACTAGCGTTGTGCTGTGGGTCCCCTATAGCACAGCATCATGCTGAGTGGAAGCCTTCTTGTCACAGTCATGACGTGCAGCTGCCGACTTTGTCTGTTTTATGCTTGTGATTACTTTTAATGTAGATTTTATATATTTTGTTAAATTTTTCTGTTTACCCATTATTTTACGTGTTTCTGTGACAAGTAAACCTATTTTTAAAAGCTTTTATTTAACTTCACTTGTGTGTATGTCCTGGAATATGTACCTATGTCCTGGAATATTGCAATCAATATTTCACCCACTTCCACTGAAGCTATCGGGCTGAAATTTGGCAGTCGTGTTTGGTTCTCGCGACAATGCATGATTTACATTATAAAACTTAAAAAAAAGTATGTATTTCCTGGAATATTGCAATCAATATTTCACCCACTTCTTCCAGTTTGGCATGATAAAAGCTTTTATTCTTTATTTAAAGGCAATCTGTTAAAATACGGTAAAAAGGTATTTTCTAAAAAGCCTAAGCTAATCTGCCCATTAAAATTTTATGCTGAAGAAATTATTCAAATTCAAATACTCAACTTATTTCCTTGACTAATAAATTATGGGTATAACTTTTCTCATTAAATTGTATGATTACTAGCTGTTGCCTGCTGATTCGTCTGCGATCCAAGGTAAAAAGTAGCCTATGTCCTTCTCCAGGTCATAGTCTACTTTTGTGCCAAATTTCTTCCAAATCCGTGCAGCCATTTTAGCGTTAAAGCGTAACAAACAAACAAATCAGTTTCTCATTTATAATATTACAAAATAACATAACATCACGCCTGTATTCCCCGAAGGGTTACGCAGAGATGTACCTCCGCTCCGTAATACTACGTTGGGGTCGGCTTCCAGTCTAACTGGATGCAGCTGACTACCAGTATTTTACATGGAGCGACTGCCTACACACATCACACACATCCACTGTAATACCCACTATAATATGAGTTCGGATTATTATTCTTTACCGGGCTGTAATAATCACATTACGTTACTAGGTGCAATTTATTTGCTCGTGCAACAGTGTACCATAAGTTCAACCAACAATAAAAGTTTCAGTTGTTGTTGTTGTTGTTGTTAAGACGGTGCAAGTCATTTGTTGCTTAAATATTATTGTATGACACGGGCAAGATACTTGCATCGTGTAAATGGAGCTTTACTTTAAACATTTAAAGGGGCATTAAATATGACGACTTTAAACTAACTGGCGAAATGTGGGTGTACTATAGGTACACCTCTGCCCAACTCTTCGGGGCAATGCGTGATGTTATGTTTTTATTATTGTCAAATTTATGTGTATGTCCTATTAGGCAGGTGGCTAAGTAATAAGAGTCACACGGGTCGATCGATCAGCTTAAGCTACGATTTCCGCGGTTGGTCCGTGGATGGGTGACCATCTTTACAAACCAAGACAGGGCCGTGCCTCGGAAAGCACATTAAGCCGTTGGTCCCGGTTGGTCTGACAACCAGTCTTACGAAGGGGTATCGTATAACCCAGTAACAGGGTTGTGGAGGTCAGATAGGCCGTCGCTCCATGTAAAATACTGGTATTCACTATTCAGCTGCATCCGGTTGGACTGGAAGCCAACCCAAACATAGTTGGGAAAAGGGTAGGTTGACGTATATAAGTTTAAGTAAAACTCAATTATTTATAATTCACATCAACGTTTCTCACACTCAGTATTTACAAACACAAGGTCCTGAAAACTTCAGAGACATAATCTTCTTAAAGTTCTCCCCTTAATAACACTGAAGATATAATTATATTCGTATAATTAATTAAGATGCGAACAGGTGCTCGGTTGAGTTCGGTTCCCGCGATGCTTAGGTGGTTAACAGACGGGCAACTTTTTGTTGGCAAATAGACGACTGCTCAAAATGGTCAACAAATTCGGAAGAACTTAAAAATCATCAATTTGATGTACCCAAATTGATTCATTTTTGTTTGACTTTAACTATTTTAAATTAAATGTAAAATGCAGGATCTTACATTTACCTAAGAACAATACATAATCATGGTAACAGTACAAACAATAAGTACTTGGTAATACAAGAAATAATAACTACTACTAGAAGTAATAACTAGATTCATTTTTATTTAAACTTAAAAATAAATCAAAATATTCGATCAATCAAAGTCTTCGCTATAAATAATAATATTGTCACCTGTATGTATTCAAGATGTTATTTTATTGTGAATCCAGGCAACTTTTATAACGGCCACCAAACCACAATAAGTTGCCCGTCAGTTGCCCGACTTAAGTGCCTGCAAGATCTTCAACCCTGTGAATGGAGATTTGCAAGTCTTATGTCGTGTTTCGGCAGTCTGGAGGGGGATAAGTTCTGAGTATTCTTAGGGTTAAGTCTGGTTAGCTTGGTGGTAAGGGAAGGGAAAGTGAGTGAGGAAATTATTGAATTTGTTTTAAAAGTGGTTTTGGGTAAGCTGGGTTGATCACATTAATTATGCTTATCGGTAAGCATGTGGTCTGACTGCTCTATACATAATCAAATTGGAATTTCCTATTAATTTTATCTACTAAGGGCCGATTTTTCAACCGTCAGATAACTTTTATCTGGGGAATATGTTTGACGTTTTAACAGCTTTTGTATAGAAAATTTATGTCAAACCACCATAGGTATTTACTCAACTAAAATCGGCCAGCGAACCACTCCTGCTTCGCATGGTTTTTACGAATTATGGGGACATACGGAAATTATGGGACAAACCCTGAAATCGCGAAAAAAAAATCTGCTGTTCCCTACATTTTGACGAGCTATGCGAACATAAATGTAGGGAACAGCTGATTTTTTTCGCGATTTCAGGATTGGTCCCATAATGAAATTTGTTCATAATGATGGGTAAAATCACGTGTTTAATTATCAGTCACTAATTACCTCACCCTATATTATTACTTAAATTGTATCTAATGTAGCTATTTACGTACGCAATTTGTAAAATTACAACTTGAGAACTCAATAATATTCCTATTAATATTTACACGTCTCACTTTGTTATAAATAATAACTAAGTAAGACGTGTACGGAACTTTAAAAAGGGGGAAGAGCTCATTGGGCATCAAAAAATTCATCTGCATCGCTGTCAATGGGGAAAGTGCCCAAAATGCTGGCAACATTGCCGCGTTGAATGGCAATGCTGATTCTTTGGGGCAAGAATAGGCCAGCCCTCTGGTCACGTGAAGAGTCGACCAGCCGCTTGGCTTTGTAAATTGTGTTTTGTTCCAATAAAGGTTAAAGTTTCGTTAGATCCGTTCAGCAGACTTAGGCTGGCACAACTACCTACATTTTTAAACTTTTTACTTTTTCAGTAGAAAACAAAAATAATCGGAACGAAACATCTAAGGGTCAATTCACACGTACCACAACCACACCACAGCCACAACCACACCACAACGACGCCATGTGGTCGGACGTATATTTTGTATTGAAAATGAATATTACAATTTACACGTACCACATTTGCCGTTGTTATCGACCACCTGTGTAATACGACGACATCGCAACCACATCGCGACGGCAACGCCACCACCGGCGGCGGCACCGCGGCCACATCGCCACGACATGATTGACGTCATCAACAGCGCGCGCCTAGCTGCGGTATTTCCTCAAGCCGGAGTATAACTGCACATGACCACGTGGTTACCACATCGCAACGACAGCGACAACGCAACCACATCGACATTTTGTCGGTACTACAACGCAAATGCAAAAAGCCGCTGCGACACTATTCACACGTAACCACAGCTTGACCACATTTTGTCGCTGCGACGTGGTGTGGTTGTGGTACGTGTGAATTGACCCTTACTTTCCAATATTTGCCATGTTCCTTACAATGATATCCTCGAGATACATCAGGATATTGGCAAAGAAAATATCTGATATTATCCTCACAATATTCAAATCAAGAAACAGGAAAGTGTTACCGAAAAGTTGAAGGTATTAGTTGCTATAAATATTTATGGAAAAGATATTATGAAGTTTATAATAAGTTATAATAAACTCCGTTATTTCACGATAAATACTAAGCAATGTAATCTATTTACCATTTACATTAAAAAAATAACTCAAAAGTGCAGTAATTACAACAAAATGCTACAATAATTGTCGATATTTAACCGATAATTGTCTAATCTTTACATATAATAAAACTGAAGTGTACATGTAAAAAGTCTGTACATGGAAGATATTCGAAAAAAAGTTGGCTGGGTATACTTAGAATCGATAACAGAATACGTTCCGACAGTTTTTAGAATTTTTGTGTTTATTTGATTGCACAGCACGTTTAAACGGCTGAACCGATTTTGATGAAATTTGGTACGGGAATACTTTGAAACCTGGGAAAGGACTTAAGATACTTTTTATCGACCTTCAATGCAGGCGAAGCCGCGGGCGGTGCTATAATAAATAGAGTATAGTGTTAGTAAAAATGGGCGTTAGTCACATTGTGCAAAAACAGTTGCTGGAAAACGACTTTTATTCTCGGTGTGAAAATTCGCTGTTTAAGACGCAATGTAACCCACGCAAAATAGAGTAGAAAGGCACCCATCTTAAACATAAAAGTCAATAAATACACAAGATATTTCCCGAAGCCTTCCAAATGAAGATGACTTAAAACTCTGAAGACGGGCCGTCATAATTTTCAGTAAAAGCCTCCTTCGTTCCCCCAATGAATCCTCTGTGACAGCAAAATGGGAGGAGTAGGAAGGAAGAAAGGAATATTAGGTACTTGATTTCAAATTTCAAATAGCCTATTAACAATCTTGAAACTAGTTTTACGGTTCAGACATCAGTTTCTCCAGACTGCTTTGCTGTTTAGCGTGGGCCTCCAGACTTTACCATAGGTCTATTCTCAAATCGTCATCCGTTTATTGGAATTGGAAAAGGGTTGAAGGTAAAGAAACTAGTAGTATTAATTAGATATTTAAATATTTAAAAAATAACAACAAAAAAACAATGTGGCCCATCCGGCTTGGACAGGGGTCCAAGCTGCCGGTGGTCAGAACTTTAGAGAGAGGATACTCCTCACTATGCGTGCTGCGTGAAGCGAATTCAACCTAGAAAAAAAAAAACAACCATTTCAGTGCTTCATAATTATAGAATCATCTCGAATCCTCGAAATTCTTTATTTTGATATTAAAAAAAAAAAAAAATTTTTTCTTCATGTCTTTACATTTATTGACGTCCAAAATCCACCATTTTGATTTTATCAAAACATAACCTTCACACAACCTAGAAGAGTTGATAGACTGCTCATGATAAAAATCCATCTAACCGTCAGGATGCTTGGAGAGTATAATGAATCTCACATCATAGATACGCGTGAAAAACATAAACCTGGCTTGCTGTCGCGTAGTCGGGTAAATTGTAAACTAGCGTCACTTACCACATCCAATAGGCAACCACGTCTTGGTGCCGTCAATCATTAAAGAGCATCAAGGTTTTAAGAGACAGCCCTGAACAACAGCCCGTTCATTTGTCACCCCTGACGCTTACCTACTTTGATTTTATAGGCTTTAGAACATTTAACAGTTTTGAAAGCTGCTGGAAAGTTTTGGATGTGAATTAAATAGTAAAAGGTTTGAGTATCAAATTGATTTTTGAGAAGGCATCAAATTGAATTTGAACGTTTTGTAATAAATTATGAGAAATGTCTCATAATTTATTAAAAAACGTTCAAATTCAAGACGCAATCTCATCTCAGCGATAATTAATGTCAAAAACTTGTCAAAAACTAGGTACCTACAGACCGTTCACTGTAACTTGTCCCTTGCCGTCATGTTGGCAACATTGCTTGTCAAGCTTAATTCCAATAATAATAGAGTTCAAAATGGCGACTGACAGAACAGTTCTACCAATCGCGTAACGGGTCAAATAACAATGAACGCACTAGAGGTATTTCTGACAGATTAGAATCACAGATTTGAAATTAGAAGCGAACGTTCTTAAAAATACGGGAACTGTTCTTCAGGACTAACGGTCTTATATCGTCATCATTCAATAAGCATATTTTACGCGATATGCTCGATGATAGTTCCTTCTCTGTATGAGATGATAACTAAGCAGCCGGTCTATTCTGTTAAAATCTCACCGTGAAAACTTAAGTGAAGTGAGCGTGAAGTGAGCTGCCAATAGTGTAATTCCTAGTATAGGGTGGACTGACAACTCACTTCACCTAAGTTTTCACGGTGAGATGGTTACAGAATAGTACTGCTGGTGTTACAAGTAGGTAGGTACCTTCCTAAAATATGCTTCCTCTTCTTCTTCCTTTTTCACGTGGGTTAATGACTAACCTGAGGAGCTCGTGGCTAAGTAATAACAGCACGGGTCGTTGCATCAGGTTAGGCTACGCTTTCCGGGGTTAATCCGTGGATGGGTGACCATCTTTACATATCGAGACTCCTTCGTGCCTCGGAAAGCACAATAAGCCGTTGGTTCCGGCTGTCATTCGTGGATCCTTGACAGGGTCGTTAGAAGCACGAAAGTCTGACAACCGGTCTTACCAAGGGGTATCGTATTACCCAGTTACTGGGTTGTGGAGGTCAGATAGGCAGTCGCTCCATGTAAAATACAACCGGTGCAACTGTTTAGAATAGGAGCTGACCCCAATATAGCTTGGAAAAGGCTAAGCAGATTGAATGACTAAGTTTTTATGCCGCCCATGGGGCCCTGACTTGACTTAAATGCCGTCGAGAAATATCACACAGGCATGGCGGTTTCCTCACGATGTTTTCCTTCACCATTTTTGAAGCAAGTGATAATTATACAATACGCACATGAATATGAAAAGTCAGAGGCACTCTCCTCTGACTTTTCGTATTCATGTGCGTATTGTCGAACCCAAGGGGAACACGCGGGTTCGAACTCGAGACCTATGGGTATAGCTGGCAGTTCGACGGTCACATCACTAGGCTATATACTGCTAATCATGTCAATGTCACAGTAATCAGCTTTATTTTTTTTTGTCAATCACAATCACGTGAAGGGGACAAACAAAATCTGCCTTTCCAAAATCGTAAGACCAGCGTTCTTTGGGAGTTTCAAGAATGAATTTTGCATCACATTGTCATAATCCCAATTAAGTTTAAAGTAAGTTCAAACTTTAAACTCCTTAATTTTATTGCCATTCAAAACTCGCCACTATAACCGAGTTCTCAAACTTCAATTCAGCCTATTTCCTTCTCAAGTCCCCAATACACTTTTGGCCAGACGAAATCTTGCTTTACAATAACGTAAGTCAAATCTCAAAATAATAGACTGTAAGCTCCTTAGACTGGGGTGCAACTGCACGCCAGTGTTCACCTGCAGGGATTCCGTTTTTAAAATATTGCCTGTCATATTTTTAAGACAACGTTGTCTGTTTTATTTGTCAGTTTCGTAAAGATGGCGGATGGCGCGGATGATTGTGTTAGTTTTTAAGATAGACGGTGTAGGGTGTCGATTTACCTATTGAGGAGCTATCCTGTTGTAATTTAAAAGAGTGCATTCTGAAAGGTTGGCAACATCGCAAATAGCAGTCAAAAATATTTCGCTGTTTTGATTGAATTGAAAAACATTTAGAAAGTTTCCAAATGCTTTTTTTCCCTAAAACTAAATAGTGTTACGATAATAATCAATATTTTAGTGCACTATAATTTATATCGATGTTTCATACTTGATTTATTTGTTTAAAAATATTAATAAATTAATCAAGACAGCGAATATTTGACAGCTATTTGCGACGTTGCCTACTTCCAGAATGCACCCACTTAACGTTTTTGGAAAAGTAAAATTATTAATTGTAATAACGGCTTGACCACCGAACGACTGTGTGGCAATAGCCACTCTGAAAAAGCTTGCAATAAAACATTCTTCAACGTCAGCTATCTAATTGCGTAATATATTTTCGTAAACGATTAAGACTAATCTGTTTCATTTTGACAGTTCAACTACATTCATTGTTGTTGAGCAGATTCGTTTCGAACTTATGAATCAATGGATTAACAGCTGTTTCAATACGACTCAGATTGTGATTGATCGAGTATTACGCAATTTAGAGTGCAGTTTTACGAGAAGGCTTTGAAAATAAATTGAAATGAAATTATGATTATGATTGAATTTAGCCGCTCTATTCCGAAAAATCTCAGGGCCATCTTTCCCACTGGGCACTCTGGGCACGTGCCCAGGGCCCCCTAGTTTCTGCAAGATCACCAAATCATAGCCGATATTTATTATTACCGAAAAACATTATTACCTATTCATTTAATGTGACTGTAAATCTAGATCTTTTCTTATCTACCTACTTCCTTTGTCTATTCCGACAAAATAGCACCCTTTCAAGGACATAGGGGCCCCATTATCCTAATTTGCCCAGGGCCTCCAATAGGTTAAAGACGGCCCTGTGAATACTGTCATCCTACCTGACGCTAGGGAATCTATTGATTGACAGCTCACTTCAAACTCACTTCACCTAAGTTTTCACGGTGAGATATTTGCAGAATAGCGCCACAGTTCTGTTTTCATCACCTATTAGTGAGTCTTCGTCTCCACAATCCCATAAAATTTCCTTTTACTCTTAAAAATATTCAAAGCAAATGTGAACAGACGTAATACAAACGTAAAGAAAGTTTGTCGCAGATCAAATATGCTTTGTATTCGTGCGACAAAGGGTGTAAATGATGTTTCTACTCACAAAGGCGAATTGTATAAGATATTTGTCTTTTTGCATTCGAGAATGGCGCTGTGTTTTTGAAGTTGTTACGGAATTTACTTTAAGTTAAAGGTTTTTTTTTTGTGTTTTGGTTTAGTCGCTGTCAGATATATTGTAGCAGACCAAGGTGACCAGATACTTCTGAACAATATGAAAATGTCAATAAGTTACGTAAACTAGAAGTTACCATTAATATCTGAGCAGATGCTTGTCAATAATTTCAATACACACCACTAAACAAAAAAAACTGAACACGAGCTTACCTAGACCTCATCTGCGTAGATACACTTGACGTTGTAAGTGTTCAGATATTTTTGTTTTTTTTTATTGTTTTTTAAATTATTAAATTTAATTTAATACATCACTGTCGAAGATTACTCGTTTTTGGCCCTTGCAATATCATTTGAGTGATGTACAGTTTAAAATAATACGATTACATATTTTTTTTGTTATTTTCAGACTCACTTGAATTCACACACCAGTCAAAATATTCTAGTTTCACAATCACTTATGAATTATTTAAATATATGCAGTTGGTTAAGATGTTTTAACCTCTAAATGAAGGGTGATTCTAGGTGAATCAAAATTGCGTTAAATAAGAACTCTTGATTATTATGTAAAGCCTGAAGAATTTTCATAACATTATACACATCTCAAGTGAATACTCAGGGCCGTCTTTCCCACTGAGCACTCTGGGCAGGTGCCCAGGACCCCGAGATTGGTAAGGGCCCCCTAGTTTCTGCAAGATCACCAAATCGTATCCGATATTTATTATTACCGAAAAACATTTATTATCTTTATTCCATTCATTTAATGTGACTGTAAAGACATAAAAATAAATCTTTTGCTTATCTACTTCCATTGTCTATTGCGACAAAATAGCGAGAGATATTTAAGTAACTACAGTTCTACTGAGTAAAGCTGCTCATGGAAAGTAAAGATGTCACAGTCGACGGTATTTCATAATCACTTAGTACATCATCTTATTATTTTCCAATTAAAAACTGAAGTAAAAAGGTCTTCACACGCTGCGAATTCACGAGCATTGATCACGCGCTTGCTCATTGCAAGCTAGCAATTTAACACCATTAAGTCCGGATTAGAAGGATTCCAAACAATTTATTTTCCTTCTCAGCAACTAATTAACAGCACTAGCCTTAAATAAAACCGAGAAAATTTACATGAAAGTAGTTAAAAGTTCTTGAAATGCAAGCGGCGCTGGGACAACAAACTATCATTCAAATCATATTACTAAAGTCATTTAAAGTGTTGAACAATTCGAAAAGTTGAAATAAACTTCGGAGTCATTTGAATTGCAAATGTGTCGTCTGACATTGCCTGAGGTTTTCAAATACTTAACGCTGTTCAAAATAAGATTTTGTTCTAATGCTGTTGAAGTAATTTTATTGAAGTATTTGTTATTTAACTTTGTTTAGAATTAAAACTAGCTACACAGTCTTTTAGCTTTTGCGTTTGAAAACACTGAAGTCGTTAGTCGTTCGTAAAGTTGGCAACGTCACAAATAGCTGTCAAAATATTACAACACCTAATCCATTGTTAATATTGCAGGTAAGTACTTAAATACGACATTATATGTTAAAATTTTTAAAAATTGTTTTGTGAACAGCGAAATATTTCAAAGTTATTTAAGACGTTGCCAACTTTCTGATGACACCGTCTTAATTTATTGGAAGTTTTGTAGAAACTGATTGTCAAACACTACTTTCATTGATTGATAAAACTACTTTCTATTTTTGATGTTATACCTACTCGGCGCAGTGAAGGCTCATCCCAATATAAGCTACGTATCTCGTCCATGAAATATCTAGATTTCCCAGGTCCGGAAGTTTTACTTGACAAAATTACGAAAATTTTGGTGGCCGCCATCTTAGATTTTAATTCCGTCTTATTCTCGGCAAAAACATTCCCAAAAACTATGAAAATAACATGATGCAAACATCGAAGATAATAAAGAATCATGCTGCATGCACCGCAGATTTTAGCAATCCTCAAGAATCACTATTACATTCATTTCTACTGCAGAACACTAAAAGCGTTACGTCCTTACTTACTCCACACAAGTAAAACTACCTACAAACTCTCAAGAAACCATAAAGCCACTTAATTTAAACGTCAGATATAACCAAAGAAAACCGTCAGTATTAAAACAGTATTAACAAAGTAACGCGGGCAAAAGTGGGAAATAAACTGAAACGGTAGGCCTATGCCATGCCGGTTGTTTTGCATAATACCCACATTTCTATGCCCGTTTTGTGCACACGTATGAAAGTACGGGTGACGTCAGAGGTGTACAGTTGCGTGCGACGTGCTTTTCTTTTTGTTTTTTCGTAAAATGCTGCGAGCTACGGCTGATTTTTTGCATGATTTTTGAAACACTGGGAAAATCGCAAAACGGATGAATTTTTGTAAAAAAAGATATCACAGTGTTGGGCACTGTGGGCAGACAAAGTGTTGATTTTTATAATGACCTTTTTTTTTTTTTTGTATAAAGGGCGAAAGACTCTCCATTTTTCAGGGCGTGTAGTGGAACATAAATGAAAGTAGAAATTTGAATTCCTCAAGTATTAACTTAGATACCTACCTGTTACCTGCAGATAGTATCAAGAGGCTCTAAAGACCAATTTCTTTAACAAAATATGCGAAGAAGCTGACAGATGGCTCACTAACTGTTGACAATTTCAATCCAGATTTTCGCTTTCACCATCAGCTAGATATTTCAGAGCTTTTAAAGAGCACGATATTTATTTATAACAATACAAAAAAAAACAACTGGAGCCGAGTATTCACGATTCAGTGCCGAGTATACGCAATTCAGCGTCACCGTCCTACTGGAGGAAGAGAGAGAAGGGCGCGTAAAGAAGTTGGCTCGTCAAAAATACAGTCACGCTCAACGAAATTAAGTTTCCACACTATCTGTAAAGAAACACCTGCGTCAGAATACGATAAGCCTTTTCTTCTCGTGCATACTTTTGCTAGCCCGTTCATGTGATGTCAAAGTACACTCGCGTTCAGTCGAGACTGTAAGAAATATTTCATTTATTCGGGAAGGAAGTGGAAAGGAATAAGTTTTCTCAATGTGTCTTAATTTGAATTGATTAATTGTATTTTAGTTATGGCTATGTGGTAATTGTGGCAATGCCGCATGCCGTTGAGAATATTAATTTATTTTAGAAGGGTTTGTGTTTTACGTGACTCAGGTTGTTTAAAGTCAATTTCAAAATAACACAATCGAAAGATTAGAAAAAAACTGCGCAATATCATAGTCATGTTAAAAAAAAACATTTGTTTAGTTTATACGATGAATTAGGCAAATCTGCAAAAGGTTAAGGCCTCAGCACACTTAGAACACCCGACGTACCACGTCATTGTAACGTGCTCATTGGCCACATTTCATCTCGTATAGCACAACTAGTCATTTGGCCAAGGAACACGCATGGTGTGGCGTCGGGTAAGTGTGCTGAGGCCTTTACAAGCGCTGTACCTACGTAAAGTTTTTTTTTCCATTAATATTGCAACAATATTACATTACGTATCAAAATTTTTAATCTAGTTAAATCTACACTAATATTATAAAGAGAAAAGATTTGTATTTTTGTTTTTCATGATAAACTAAAAAAATAAATAAAAAAAAATCACCAGTTGAATGCTTTAATATCACTGAGTGACAAATAGGCTACAATATATAAAGACAGCACACGGGCAAAACCTACATGGGCAGTTTTGAAACGTCTGCAGAAGCTAGGTGCACGGTTCCAATTATTGTTCGTTTCCTATGGAGAAGGGCCGGCAAGAAAACTCCACAGTTAGTTACCCTTTTTTTCTCATTGAGCTAGCGTAGTAGATAGCTATCTATAGATAGGTGTATAGGTACCTGCCCATGGTTGACTGGGCACCCTGCAGGAGGTCAGGAGGCCCCTCTTTGACCAGCTGTCGTCAAGTCAACCGGAGCCAACAGTAATTGATCAAAAAATCGCTGGCTCGAAATGATCTTGAAAGAGACTGCCCTGAAAAAGATAAAGATAATTCCATTTATTAAACACTTTTACTTAGCAAAAAAATACTAAAGGATTGGTCAGATTATTTTTATAATTATTAGGCCTTTTTGTATAGTATATCCATAGGTTCTAATAAGTAGGTTACGCCTGTATTTACCCGAAGGGTAAGGCAGAGGTGTAGGTAACTAGAGATACACCCACAATTCGCCTGTTATGTTTAAGTCCCATGTAATAGGGGACGAGCAAAGTAGTTATATTTTTTTTTAAGTTTTAGATCAGGTATTCCCTTATCTGACCGTTTTAGGGTGGATTCGACCAAACAGGAATAAATTTTATCCGCGGAATAAAATTAATTCTGACAGTTTTCGTATATCTAGAGAAACTGTCAAAAATTCAAAATGTATTCCTGTTTGGTCGAATCCACCCTTAATCTGCTTATATAATACCGAAAATAAACCATACAAATAAACTATGCTGGTGTCTAATGAAGGTTAAAATACTGATTTGATACATTAAAAGCTTAAGGGCTTGAAGACGAACTAAAAGCAATAAAGCTTTCCATTTAAAATTAGGTATTTATTTTAACTTATTTCCATAAACGAGCCTTAGAATATAACCCTAAAAATATCAACACCAAGTACAAAATAACCCTCCTACACCTAAAAAACATTACAACCAACTTGAAAGCAACTTTAACGACACTTCAGAAAGTAAGGGTTGAAGAAAATACGCCAATAACACTGCAGCCCTCTTAGGGTTGTCAAAGAATAGAGGATTAGAGGCAGATGGGGCTCCGGGCACCCCTACAAAGGAAAATCGTTAGGGACATGCTAACACCGTTTTTTGAACACTCTACTGTGTAATGATAGGTGGGTGGTTAAACTTTGGAGCACGTAAAAAAAATGAGAAAATTATTAAGGAGAAATGCAATTTTAGAGTGTTAATACGTCACGTGGATAGTCATGCTAAAAATCACTTTTTACCAAAATAATTATTTAATTTTAATTTTTAATTGTATTATCAATCAGATGCACTCGGCATTGGCGAAAGAGAAGAAAGATTTTACTTACCAATGATACAGAACAATCTGAACTAGTAGTAAATCCCTAATTAATTTTTTTATCATTAAATTTTTAAGGTTAGTGTGTAAGCAAGACCTCTTGCTTTCGTCAAAAATCTTTTAGCTAAGTACTAAAAATGGCTGCACATGACAAAAACAGAAACAAACGAAACAATTTTTTTTTTTAATGATATTTATATTTGCTCAAGTCCAAACATTTAGTAATCTACCGCTGAATAGAGAGACTAGTTTCTTATAGAGGAGACGGCATTGCAGAATAGCCGGCGCAACTTGCGATTGATTTGCCTTAGGTAATACACTGAGCACTCTTTGTCTAGGCGCGTATTGCCGTAACATTTTGTTAAGGCGCTCTCATTATTTTGATCTTTAGCGTGATTTTTTTTACGTAGTACATAATTGTATCCGTTCATGCTCAATTGCACATGCATGTTAACCCCCGACGGAAAAAGAGGGGTGTATCTGTGTATCTGTCTGTTCCCTCGTAGCTCTCAAACGGCTGAACTAATTCTGCGGTTTTTCCCAGTGACTCGGGGTGGCGCTGCGTTGTGATCCAGTGAGTCGGACTGCTGGCATCGACCGGGAGAGACACAACACCCGTCTGGTCGGAGGATAAGTGAACTTTACACCCTGTTCCTCATACCGTTAATTTGGTGACCCCGAGTATGAACGTCAGCGCAGCCTTCGTGCAACTACTTCAAGCTTTCGTGAGGCGAGTTACATAATAATAATTATTATTGATACAAGAATATGTGTGCCAACCCATCAATATCCTCAACAACCCTTACAAAATCATACCACAATTACAAACATTCATACAAACCGACAAAGTCACCTTCCCCAGTGCACAATAACGTCAGTTTACGACGAGCACTAGCAGTTAGACTGGCAGTAACAAAACTAACAATACTACACTTACGACCATTGTTAATTGTGACCGTAACTTAAATTAAACTTGGTTGTAAAACTCACCGCGGTTGTAAAGTGGACTGTTCTAGTAAAGTTAAAATTAAAAATTTAAATAACCCCCGACATAAACAAAGACAATTCCAGGTGATGCTGCAGTATCGGTTCAAGGTTACTATGTTCTTCTAATATTATCATTGTAGTAACAGAATACAAAATTTTGAATCGATCAGACCTGTGGAAGATGCGCACGTCCATTCATCAAATAGAAAAGAGCTGATAATCTTCAAATGGCTGAACTGATTTTCTTGAGTTATAGCTAAGAACACTCTCGATCAATACACCTTTCAAACAAAAAAATAATAATCAAAATCTGTTCAGCCGTTTGAGAGCTACGAAGGAACAGACAGATACACTCCTCTTTTTCCGTCGGGGCTAATAACATCATGCCTCTGTTACCTGAAGTGGTAAGCAGAGGTCAATATGAAATCTTGTAGCGGCATCTATAAAGCCACTTAAGAACTACACATTGCACGTGACGTTACGCAAATCCTACATCGCGCAAACAGAGTTATCCGCTCGATTAACAATTATTTTATACACCCGTCAACAATCTGTTGCCCACCAGACAACACCCGTCTGATACGCACAAACGACAAATGTCGCCTTTAAAGATACCAGCGAAATATTTTCTAAATATATATTTAAACTATTCTACAGCTAATTTTCCATACCACATTGGCCCCAATATTGGTGCAACAAAACTAGCATAAGCCAATAATTTCCAACAACGAGGGAACGAAACTCGACGACTGTTGTTACTATAGTAAACTGTTACTTAAACTTGTTGCCCTCGGGAGCAGAGCGGAGCGAGCAAAGCGAAACTTCTAACTATTCTATATGGAGTTCGTAAAATATTTCTTCGTATAAAAAAGCGAATTTAAACTGGGTATCGTGGGTAAGGGAATTGAAGTTTGTGCTTTTACTGATGTGGTTTTTAATTCAGAGTGAACATTTGGTCACCAATGGTGTAGTGCTAGCCTAGCTCACATAATTGCCTTATATGATAATGTATGTTACGTGTTGCGTAATGTAAATGATTTTGCGTAGGTACAATTTTTTTTTCTAAGCGTACAGACAGCTGTGCTGCTGGGGAGTTTGTTGCGCCGTTTCTTCTTCCCAGCTAAAGCACTAGGAGGCGGTGAAAGGTGGGCGTTTTAGGGGACTGTCTTATGTAATTATGACGTTTGAAAAGTGCTCATTCTCAGCTTAGTTTGAATAAATGACTTTTGATTTTGTCTTACTCAACGGCTACACATGAACGGTATGACGGCTTGTACACACGGCTACATATCAAGCTATACATTTCCAGTATAAGCTAATCTCGCATTGTATAGGATTTCCGTACAATGAGAGGTCAGCTTGTACTGGAAATGTATAGCTTGATATGTTATGTAGCCGTGTGTACACTCTGGCGCGATATCGCGGGCGCGACAGGCAACGCTTCCCTTGTCACGCCTGCGATATCGTGCCAGTGTGTACGATCCTTGAATTGTTTATATTTTTCTATTTTGTGCACTTTTTCTAAGAGTCTAGAAAGGATAATAATTTGTGTTTTTGAAATAGTATTAGGTACAATGATGTAATAAAATAGTAACACAATAGTGACAGAGCTTTAACACATTCAATAAAGATAAACAGCTGAATATCTTTAAAAGAAAACACTCTATCTCCTTCCTGTAGATCCTTTGCATACCTTAAAGTATTGCCAGGAAGATCGATTTCTATTCACAATGCCGAGACGGAATGCTAGATAAACCGTAGTCGGTTTGTTTAGCATCACCGGTTCACCCGTTGTCTGAATTGAGAATTTGAAGTGAAAGAACGTTTCCAACTCTACTTTAGCATTACGTAGGCCACATTCCGAGTTAGGTCATAATAGCTCACATCAATAATTTGCGTTCCGATTTAGATATTACTTACGATTATGGCAGCTGAGGGCTGTCAACAATTGGGAACGGTCGTGAACGCGCTTACAGTGCTCGCTCAACGTCAATTATAAAATCACTTATTTCTTTGTGTATATAATAAAAACACCACAATTTGTTTCTTGATCTTTGGTTAGGTGGCGACGATAGCCAGAAGCACAATTTCAGAAATGCCACGTTAGTTTAAAGATATGATGCGACTCAAAACAACACGGCACAACTGTCATTTTTGACAACGCTCACGGTGATATAAAGCATGGTCAGCGTTATCGCAAGATGGCGCATGTCATGACGTCATCTATGACGATTCACGGGACATCGTTATCGCTCACGCTTATTCGGAACTATGTTAGCACGCTCAAATCGATTATACTCTGATTCGGAATGCGGCTTTATAGTAATTCCTTCAAACTAGCCCGCGAAAATCAAAATTTCTTACGTTTCTTGCATAGAAATATTGGATGATTTCTTTACCTACCTACCTTAACTAATGCTATTATATAGTTAGCAGTGGTGGCCCAGTTATGTCATCACCAATGCTCACAAAACGGTGAAGGAAAACATCGTGGAGGAAACCGGCATGTGCTAAAACCAAAAATCCGAAGACATTTGACATCCACCAACCCGCACTGGGCCCTCGTGGTATATTACGGCCCACTCCCTCTTACAGAGAGGTATATATACATTATAAGCGGATTATGCCTATGCTTATGCTAAAGTAGTTGACAATTTCTCAACGTCGAATTCTCAATTCAGAAACCGTGTGTATCTCTTCCATTTCTTACCCAAGATATACGTACAAAGTGAATGCTTATTATGTTTTGTTTCTCGACACAGGTGCGAAGTACCACAGACATGCTAAGAATAAATAGTTCTGGTGCGGGAGTCTGGGTGCTTCCTTTGTGTTTCATCTTGTGAATGCTGGTTT
Source organism: Eupsilia transversa (assembly GCA_914767815.1). NCBI lineage: Eukaryota > Metazoa > Arthropoda > Insecta > Lepidoptera > Noctuidae > Eupsilia > Eupsilia transversa. The sequence continues at coordinate 11,869,272 of OU611891.1, forward strand.
ACTCTCTCATTTGATGCGAGATGCGAGATGAAAGAGGTAAAATTTGTTTGTTTGTAAGTTTGTATGTGGTAATATCCGCAACTACCAGTAGGATTCGAAAAAATATTTTTGCATGGGATAGCCCAATTCTTGAGGAAGGTATTGGTTATGTCATATATGTGTCACGCTACAAAAAGCGTAATAGCGCGGGCGGGCGATGGGATGCGACGCGGTGGGTCGGGGGCGATTTCACGCGGACGAAGTCGCGGGCAGAAGCTAGTGAAAAATAAATAGTTAAAATAGAAACAGTGTGATGGATTTCTTTGGAAATGTATTAAAATATTTATTTAGTACCTATAGCAATACATCTGCTGTTAACGGAAAATTTGACGTGTTTACAATGCAATGTTTTGTTTAAATTACGATTGATGAATGTTTTACATGCAATACAATGCAATGTTTAGTTTAAATTACGAATGAAAGAAACCTTTGAAACAAAACTACGCCACAGAATTTTTATTGACAAAAAGCAAGCGAGCTCTTGACATGGGTAATGGTGGAATCTTAATTTATTTAGTAGTATTTTTTTTTTAAATATTTAACATAATAATATAACAGGCAATTGCCAATGTTTTACTTTTTAATTAATTCATTTGGTTACGATTTTAATGTAATTCTTTAAATTTAATAATTTAGTAAAAAAAAATACTGAAATAAATGAAATGAAGTGGAATTTACGCCAGGTGTGTCGCTAGTTGCTGCACTAAGAAAGCCTTTGCAACTGTTTTCCGTCTCCTGTCCTATCCAATAGAAACGGCAGCACGTAAAAGTAACATGGAGCAACAAATCGCGCCACACGGTCAGTAAGTGTTATCCAAGAAACAGCAACTTTTATAGAACCACGCTGTTTATTGCCCTCAGTTTTATATTGGGTAAAGTTTTAGTTTTACACGGTTTTACATCAGTTTGTTTTGATACTGTAGTGTAGGTCATACTCGATCGAGTTTCACAACTTGCTGTTGATAATAAACAAGCTATAACGTATCTGGGGGCATGGGAGTGCCCCCGCCAGGACGACCCAAGCGAAGTGCAAAGGCAAAACCTACCATTTCTCGAAAATAACTAAGTACCCAAATATCGTCCCATTTCCAAAATTATTATTAATGCCGCCGAAATAACAACGTCTCCTACCATAAATAACGACCTATTTAAACTAAAACCTCCTCCGTCACGGGTTCGGAAGTCCCCTGGTTCCATAGACAACAAATACTGTTATAGAACGTAGTACACTCAACTAAAGAGTTTGGTTTAAAGGCAAGAAAAGAAATTTTTTGCACTAAATTTCTTATTGGATCGAATGCTTGCTAGTCAATTGTCCTTGGATCAGACATTGTTAATTAATGTCGTATTTTCTTCCACATAAGTGGTATACAAAGAACAATGGCCCAGATGATGCTTTTACTGTTGGGTCGATGAAACCATAGAATCTACGATTAAATGCAGGCAATATTGTTTTTTATTGTGAATAACTTTTAAGATAAAATTCACTGAGAAGAGCAACCTATTCCGCACACGTATTGTTGACTTTGTGTGTACAATGTCACTTGCACGTCATAAAAAGACAAAGTATATTTGTTTATGCGACAGTTACGTAAGTTTAAGTGCGAATTTCACCAATGAAACTGAACGCGACCAGCACATCTAAACAGAGGTGATAGTCAGTCAATCAGTGGGCTGTCAGTGTCAATATTCCAAAGAAAATAATGACACTGACAGCTCTTAAACGTGGTTTATGTGCTGTCAGTGTCAAAAGTGATACAACAATTACTGAGGTTGACTAAGATACAACATGCGCCAAAAACAAATTGTCGCTGCCTGCTAACGTATCTCTTTTAACGACTGTACAAGGCAACAGTTGCCAACTTCACCATTGTTTTGTTAATTTACAAGACATTACTTTATGAGAGTTTGTCAAGTTTCCGAGTGTGTGCAAGGAATATTTGCATGATAGAAGACGTGTGATATATTGGACGCTTTTAGGTAGTAACTTGGAATGAAGGTTTGCCAAGTAGGCTGTAGTTTTTTAAGCTCAGGCTACACTGGAAACGAAGCGAAATGTAGCTAAGTTCGTTTAACAATATTAAACTTAGGGTGGATTTCACAAATGAAACTGAACGCGATCAGCACATCTAAAACAAGTTCAAGAGCTGTCAGTGTCAAAATTTCTATAGCAATGATGACACTGACAGCAGCTCTTGAACGCGATTTAGATGGGTTGATCCAGTTCAGTTTCATTGGTGAAATTGGCACTTCAATGCACACATCGAGAATAGGTATAGTGTTATGTTATCTTTGAAAGTGCACTTTTGGACCACATATTCTAGGACTTGTTGTATTATTTTTACTCGGAGAATATAACCCTAGAGTTATGGGTTGTAATCAAAAACACTTTGTTTATCCTGTGATGTGGGGCTTTGTTCGAGTTCCAAAAATAACTTTCATAAAGCACTTTCCTGCTTTTGTTGTGTGTGGTTTTCATAACGTATTTTCAACGGCTTAGCGTGCTTTTCGAGGCACGGAGTGATCTGGATATATGTAATGGATGTTCACCCATCCACGAACAAACCGTGGCAAGCGTAACTTGACCTTCGATCGACCCGGCTACTGTTATCGTTTAGCCACGAGCCCTCTGTAAAAAAGATTTATAATACAGTAAGTATTATAGTACCTTTATTATTAAAGTTTTTATTTTACAAGAAAAAAAGACGACTTTAAAAAAAAAAACTTGTAAAAAGTTACCTAGTAATTGAGACAGGAACATTATCATAGCATCATCCACATAGGCTAAGTGGGAAAAATACGTAATAATGAAGCTAACTCGAAAAACAACCCAAGCAAGGTCCCAAATTTTTTTTTGGAACCACCCCGCAAGCTGCCTCTAACAAATGATATTTTTTTTATCCGTCCACAATTTGACGAATATATCGTATCGTAGCGTATGTGTTTTTTGTCCATCACATACATTAAAAACAAAACACATACGCTAGAGTTGGAGGGTCATGTTCTTAGCGTATGTGTGGAAGTCGGTTAAAAATAGATTTATAATATAGGTATAACTGCTCTCATTACGCCATAGATACTTACAATATTCTCCATACATAAGATGATAGTCCATTCAACGACTCACGCCACTATTATTCCGAGGTGGCGATATTTAAACATTCTCGCGTAAGAAACGAACATCACCGACATAAATTTACATGTTTATTGCGTCCGTCGTTAGCTGTTCAGGTGACAAACGGGCTTCAAGAACAAACTGGAACAATATGAACAGAAGAATCACGGTTATACATATAAACATTATAATAAAGCTGAAGAGGGTCGAAAGTCTGTACATGGAAGATATTCGAAAAAAAGTTGGCTGGGGACACTTTCGATAACACGTTCCAAAAGTTTTTAGAATTTTTATCTGTTTCTCTGTTTATTTGATCGCGCATCACGTGCAAACGGCTGAACCGATTTTGATGAAATTTGGTACTGGAATTGTTTGAACCCTGGGAAAAGACATAGGATACTTTTTATCAACATATGGGCGGAAGCTAGTTTGCTATAAAACTGGTCAAATTGAATTGTCTACCGTACTATTTCACAGACAATCATTTATTCAAACTAGGCCGAGAATCAGCACTTTCCGAAAGTCATAATTACATAAGACAGTCCCCCAAAACGCCCACCCTTCACCACTTCCTAGTGCTTTAGCTGGGAAGGAAAAGTGGCGCAACAAACTCCCCAGCAGCTATTAAGTTCTCGTGGTGAGGAGCTTTCCCGTTGATGAGGAGCTCGTGGCTAGATAATAACAGCTGCACGGGTCAATCGAAGGTTAAGCTACACTTGCCGCGGTCAGTTCGTGAATGGGTGATTCAAGAGCTGTCAAGTATGATCCTTCTCTTTACCCTATTCTACGTAGATACCAAAGAATAATGCAATTTCTCTTCGAGGAGACTATTAGCTGCTCAATTTCGGATAGAGTTGTTTGATATCTGATCCGGAATTACGTTACCCCAAATGGATTGGGGGGGATCGAGACCCAATTAAACCGTATTTTGGAGTGGTTTAGAATTATTGGGCTTGTTTGTATCATGCTTTGTTAGTTGGGCAAGGGTTTGTTATGACAGAGAGAGGGTTATTGGTCACTCGTCTTTGGTACTTTGATGGCAACTGATTAGGTAAGGTAAGTGTGTTTATCAAGGAGGTGATTTATGTTGACTAATAGTATTAGTTAATTGGTTCAGCAGAGACTTGGCGGAAATCCATTATAAAATACAATAGACGTAGATGTAAATATTTAGTAATCTATTCCACTTAACTATTCCTAAAGAGTCATAAAAACCCTGTAAGAAATCGACACGTGTTTCACCTCTCATCGAGGCATCCTCACAATTCAAACTCAAACTAACAACATTTACTTCAAATAATTGACTTATCGCGAACCCGAACACGATGTGTTGCCACGCCGAGTGCTGGACGCAGAGACTCTGCATAGTTAAGCAGAACAGGTTACTAAATATATCTACGTCTATTTTATTTTGACTAATAGTATTGTTTTTATTTACAATATAAACTAAACTGAATGTTAGTTTATTTTTGTAACATTTTTAAAAGATTGTGATGAAACTTGGGTAAGATATAGTGTGCACGCTCGCAAAGTTTTCTGATTTAGTAAAAACATTCTCCACGCGAGCTAAGATGAAGGTGTAAGCTACTTTGGTTTGGAGTAAAAACGATACGATCGGACTGCTAAATGAAGATTTGATCATTAATTTGCAGTGCAGGGTAGGTCAAGGTCATAATTATTTACAGTTAAAAAAAACAGGAGTGTTGGGGTATTTAAACTTAACATTTAAAACCCATATTTCGTAAAAACATCAAAAGAAGTTGGAATTTTGACCTTCAATATCTCCATAACCAAAAGGTTCCCAGTTATTTTCCAGTACAAAAAAAAGATCTCAATATCATTGTGATCCTTTTTTGAAAGACTCTCGGCTTCATTAAGCCTTGTGCAGACTGGCGCGACGCGACGGTGCGATGCGACACTGGTAATTGTTCTTGTCAAGTTTTCTTAAAAAATTGTGTTGTTAGAATCGCGTCGTGCCGTCGCGTCGCGCCAATGTGCACGAGACTTTAAGCGTAATTTTTACACCCGTTTTATGTAAACTAGGTTTTATGTAAACGCTTGTAAGTAGGTATACACGGCTACATAAATCAAGCTATACATTTCCAATATAAGCTGACCTCTCATTGTACGGAAATCCTATACAATGTGAGAACAGCATATAGTGGAAATATATAGCTTGCTATGAAGCCGTGTGTATTACGATTGACAAGTACTTACCTTAATGGAAACACCATTGGTTTACCATTATAAGCCGTAGGAACATTATAAGTTACTTTAAAACAATATTCTAGAGAGTACCTGTTAAAAGCTTTACCGTGTAATACTCTTTGATTAGACATTATATATATGTATAATCAAAGGTAATACTATTAATATTTACTTGGAATACGGGTAAGCAATTAACTACTTAAGGACACGCATTCCAGTCACTTTGTGCAAGTATTTTTATTCTAGTGTGTCCCGTCCTCCGCCCCTCCCCGTAAAATCCCACGCTCCTGTGTCATCCTCATGCAGTACCTAGCATGAGGATGACACAGGAGCGTGGGATTTTGCACAAGAAAAGAGAGGGTAAAGCCGGGTCTGCTGCACCATGTTTGGATGTTTTAAAAACATCAAACACGAACCAATCAAATCGCTTCGTGTTTGATTTGCGGAAGACTGATTGGTTCGTGTTTGATGTTTGATGTTTTTAAAACATCCAAACATGGCGCAGCAGACCCGGCTTTAGGCTGTGGAAGTTAGCGGGACGGCGGCGGCGGCGCGGGAGGCGGCGGCGGCGCGGGAGGCGGCGGCGGCGCGGGAGGCGGCGCGATTCAATGCATATATTGATATGGAACTGGCCTCGAAGGCAGCGGCGGCGTGGGGAGCGACTACAGTTCCATATAAAACTATGCATTTGAACGCGCCCGCGGTGCGGCAGCGCGAGAGTGGCGCGTTCAAATGCATATATATTTAAGTACATGGAACTGGGCCCGAAGGCAGCGCCGCGATAGGTGGAACGATTTCTATGAAAACTTCACGGAAATTGTTCTACCGATGTCGCGTCGTGCCTGTCTGCGGGAACTTTTATGGTCAGTAGTGAGTGAAGTCGGGCTGTGGATGACGATGGTGATGTTACTGCATGAACAAAGTTTTATTTACGAATAACCCATGTCTTCTTTTCGTATTAATACCATAAGAAAAATAAAATACCATAAACAATTTTACATAAAATCATAATTAAAATAACAATTTTTGGGCAAAAAGAAAGATTTTCCCATACCGGGAATCGAACCCGAGCCTCCTGGGTGAAAGCCAGGTATCCTAGCCACTAGACCATACGGGAGATGGATTGAGGAAGTCATCTTGAAGTTCCGTAACGAAGATTACTCAATAATTAAATAAGTACCTACTTGAATGTATTAGACTAGCGACAATAAAAACTCAAAAAACTTGACAAGGTACAAAAAAAAATCATTGGTCGGTGTTTTGTACTTACTATCAAAACGGAATATCAAAAAGACTTAAGTACTTCACCATCTCCCGTATGGTCTAGTGGCTAGGATACCTGGCTTTCACCCAGGAGGCTCGGGTTCGATTCCCGGTACAGGAAAAATACCCTTTTGCATTTAATTATCTATTGATTAGTGACAGCGGTCTGGAAATAACTATGGCATTGTATTTCTTTTATGAAATATTCGGCAATAATTATGAAATTAGTGTAAAATTGCATTTAAATACTACTATGTTACTAGCATTAATATTTACCTTTTCGTCGTAAATAATAAAACAATTATATACATCTATTAACACGTCTATTAAAAATGGTGAAATCATTTGACATTTCATACCATCTCCCGTATGGTCTAGTGGCTAGGATACCTGGCTTTCACCCAGGAGGCTCGGGTTCGATTCCCGGTACGGGAAACACTTTTTTGATAACAGGATGCATTATCAGATGAATTATCTAATGAAAACAGTGCTGAAGTAATTACAATAATAATATATTCAGTTTTTTCTTTTACTAGTTGTTTTATTTTAATAATAAGTTCAGAAAAAACGTTTTTATTAGAAAAAAAACCCGCCGCCGCTGCCGTCTAGTTTTTATACCTACCATTTCTGTGTCAATTTCACTAAAACAAAATATGTTTACCGAGAACACCTTAACAGGGGGTTAATGTCATTCAAGCGCCAAAATTGTCGTCAAAATTGATAAAGAAATTACGAGGTCGACTATAGGCACACCACCTCTCATAGGGTAGGACTGGGTAGTCCCACCCTATCAAGATTCTCAAGCCAGCAATTAACTAACAAAATCGACTTTTATATCAACCCCTATTGTGAGGGGTGTCCTAGGTTCCCTAGGGAAGGGGTAATAACAATAGAAAACAACCCTTCTTTACCGGTAAGCGGATCCTTTTGTTCATTGCGAGAGGGTTATAAATCGATAGGGTTTGTGATTTTAATTTTAGTGTTTTCAAGGTTATATTTTAAAAATAATAATAATAATAAGCCTATATTGTCCCACTGCAGGGCAAAGGCCTCCCTTTCCATTTTCCACTCAACTCGATCCAGAGCCAATACAGACCAATCCCTCCTATAAACGTCAAGTTCGTCCCGCCATCTACGCCTGGGTCTACCGCGATGCCGTTGGACATTTCCCGGAACCCATGTTGTGGCGGTCTTAGCCCACAATGCATCCGACATGCGGCAAATATGTCCGGCTCAGTACCATTTATATTTGAGACCTGCTTGCTGTATTATTGTTTCTAACTCGATAGAATAGAATAGATACTCTTTATTATGTACGCCATAACAATCCCTCTTAATTAAAAGTACCCCTTTGTAAGACTAGACTGATATCAGACTTGGGCTTCTGACGACCCGTAACAACTGTCAAAGATCTACGAATGACACCCAACCAACGGCTTATCGTGCTTTCCGCGGCACGGAGTGGTCTCGATATGTACTGGGTGGTCAACCATCCACGTACCGACCGCAGCAAGCGTAGCTTAACCTTCGATCGAACCGTGCGGCTGTTATCTACTATTTACTCATCATGCATGACTAATAAAGATGTCGAATCTGTTTTAAGTATAAAAATTCCCGGCATATTATTCATTTGAATGACGTCATACATTTTGCAATAAAAGTGACAGTTCTATAATATTATAATTATACTGCAAAATAATACAAAAAATATTGTATGTGAACGTATATTTTTACCAATTTAAACATCTCCCGTATGGTCTAGTGGCTAGGATACCTGGCTTTCACCCAGGAGGCTCGGGTTCGATTCCCGGTACGGGAAATGTACCTTTTTGATATAATATGTAACAATTTCACAATTGAATAGTGATATACATACCCGTAAATTTATTTTAGTACCTACATATTTTTGCTGCACTTGTGTAAACATGATACATTAGTGTAAAAATAATCTAAAATCGGAATCGGTTTTACATTTCACAAAACAATTGAACAAAATAAATGTTTACATTGACAGGGAAGGTGTGGTGAATATTTATGAAATTGTCACAAACATTTTAGTGACAAAACAAGATGGCGGCTCTAGTTCCGATTTTGGCCGCGCACCAAACGAAGCTTGTAGCGTTTGTATGTATACATTCACGTCTAATAAAAATGATGAAATCATTTGACAATTATAACCATCTCCCGTATGGTCTAGTGGCTAGGATACCTGGCTTTCACCCAGGAGGCTCGGGTTCGATTCCCGGTACGGGAATTTCTTTTTGGTATGTTTTATGTATGTTCTATTGCAGGTATCCTGCGAAATATAACCAATAGGCCAGGTATTTTACTCTATATTATTATGAGAAAAAATCCAAAAATATATTATTGAGATAGCTTAAGCAAAAAGCAGTCGGAAAACGTTATAACGTTTTGCGATTGCTTTTTGCTTAAGCTAAGTTAGTAATTTGCCAATAAATTGACGCCTCGTGCACACTGGCGCGACGCGACTCTAAAAATACAATTTCTAAGAAAACTTCACGGTAGAACAATAACCGGCGTCGCGTGGCGCCAGTCTGCACGAAGCTAAACAATACGAACACGATCTGATTAGCTCATAAAAAACGCTTATAGACACAATACTTTAATAGACACAGAAACTTAGTGACTTTAAAAAGACCAACACTGTACCAATATCTTTTTGTTTTTTCGGGGTGGAAAATCCTCATGGATGTCCTTCGCCCTGGGAAGGGCGTCGAGGGATCTGTCAGACTCTTACTGAGTAAAACCCACCCCGGTGTTCCATCTCACACTGATGAAATTTAGCACATGGATAGATGACCATGACCTGTGTTATGACATAGAATATTTTTTATTCCGATATTCCCACGGGATCGAGACTTATGCGGATAAAACCACGGGGCGCAGCTAGTTAATTTGTGGTAGTAATAAATTAATGATTTTGATAACGTGAGTGGGTACTACACTCACGTTATCAAAAAACTGAGCACTCATTAAAATGAGCAATTTTTACTATGAGACCAACTTGGAAACATTATAGCAGGGGCCTAAGTCTACTAATCTATAAACGCAATGGTCTCTCCATTGTGAGTTTTTGTATGGCAAATCTGTCAAAAACTCACCATTGAGAGATCATTGTAACGTTTATAAATTAGTAGACTTAGGCCCCTTTTCCCACATTTGGTCGAGATATGGCATATATCTACATTTTGTCGAGGTATGGAGCAGCAGAGTTTTTTTTTTTGGCGATTTCTGGGTTTGCTTACGAAAAGTTGTTCATTTTCATGTGTACTACACTCCCTTAAATGTCTCCCGTTTAAGCTAACACACCTTATTTTCATTAACAAAGCTAACTAAGAACGATTCGTTGTTTTCCACACATAGACACACCTACGCACTCACTGTCAGAATATTAATGACACAACTTGCAATGCACAGGAATGATAAATGAGGCAAGGGAATGATAGCATTAATTAACTGAAATAACATGGCCCCTTATTGAATGGGGGAAAGTGGGTGTAAGGCATATTAGGCTTAAACATACATATATGCTAACCCTCTTAATGATGATTTGCACCAAACGACTCGCATCGCATCGGATTTTGGAATCGAAAAAATCCGGAGTCACACGTTATATCTATTCGATTTATCCCCTAACAAGTGTGACTCCGGATTACTTGTTTATACCTTTTTAGTACACTTTTTGGCCGTAGTTGGAATTTAGTTTTTTGAATACAACCATCATTTAAAAAAAATAGATAAAGGTAAAGATACACATATACCTATTACACACTATATGTATATTTTATATGCTAAATGATATATAAATATAAGCATAAATAAATATATATAAATACACGAATATACATACTAAAATAAATAAGACAAACAGCGGGAAAACATTAACGTTGCCTGTATCCACAATAGCAAAACTTACTTATTTTACAATAATCTTAACAAAGTGCACACAAAGAACACCCTATCCATATTTCTCTCACCGTATTTCACAAAGCAATATTTATAATTGTCTATCATCATACTAAGATGTACAGCAATAATTCTGTAGATAAACTTCTCCTTGCTTGTCGTACAGACAGACGGCGAACAAAGTTTGTCGCCACCCCGTCCCTCCTCCTTGCTTACCCCCCGGTACACGTTACCAATAATTTAGCGACATCGCTACCCTAAGTTTGCATCGTATCAACACAAGGTGTGCGGTGGAGTGTAGTTTGAGTTTGAAAGATACCACAGTACATAGTGAGAAATGCGTATTGAGTATTGAGAATTTTTATTATTTACCAGCTTTTGTCCTGAGTTTCGCCCCCGTGGAGGTCGAAAAATATCCCACCGGTATGTACTACCGGGATTAAAAGTATCCTATGTCCTATTGCCACGCGGGAGGTCAGTTGAGGTTGACCGATAAAATAAAATCCGTGGTTAGAGGCCCTGTTAATGAACGCGTCAGACGGCCATGTGACGGAACCAGATGGAGAGAGATGACGATGATGATGGACCTATTCTTGCACAGATGCGACGCACAGCTTAACTGATACAAAACTATTTATTTTTCCACTTGTTATATCGTACTTGCGGAGCCCTAAAATCTTAAGACAATGACTAATACCTACCGCATTGACAATGACCTACCGCAGTGCGACCGGCACCGTGAGATTCGCCTTCTCAGCAATCCGATGGCGTGGGATCGAAGATTGTGCATTAGCAGTGATTATTAATTTAGTGTATTGGTACATCACTCTTGTTTCTCACATTTAATAAGTGTCGCGCATCTTAGTTTTACCGATCTAATTGTAATAATTATACCTATTAATTAAATTCTTTAAGCAAATTATACCGGTTTCCTTTGCATCCTCGACCACAGCCGCACGGAGTTCACTCTGCTATCGGCATTTTGTATATTGTTTTGATTGTTTTCAATTGTTATTGTCGGAACACATTACGCAATGTTATGTAAATTGTCTTTGGTCTCTGGCCGTGACATCAAGCAATGGACATATTTTTTTTATTTTTTATGACTTAGGGCTGTTAAATATGAGGCTTTAATACAATAAAATTGAGGTTATAAAAATAATGTTGAAAAACATCTTTAAAGTGATTTAAATTTCGAATTTCGGGTCTAAGTATTCCAATAATAAAATCAAAGCACTCAATTTATTAAGTGGCTTTACAAATTAGCATCCACACAATGATATTCTAATAAACAGATATGTTATACACGTACAAAACAACAGAAAAAAGTGTTCCCCGCCGAGCGGCACACTCGTAAGCGTGTGTGGCTCAAACTAAAAGCAATATTTCCCAATTGGGTACTTTTCTAGTCTTCACTTTTTGCGCGCTCATAACATATCTGTTTACTAAAACATCATTGCATCCACAGGTACGTTCTCTGGTCCATTTATTTACATAGTCATCAGATACTTTTGGAACGCACTATAATACATTTCACAAATTTTCTTCTTCCTGCTCTTCATGTATCAGTCATAGGTTTGAAACACCTTCAAGGATTCAATGGACAGAATTAGCAACTTTGTAATACTAGTAGGTAAGTGCGCCAATTTACACGGGAACCGTTAAATAGTTCAGTTTTATAATCCAGTTAAATGTTCCAGCCGTTTGATGTTCGGAAGTTTAGAACAGTTTACAGCCGAACGTTCAGTTTGATGATTTTGGAATATTTTATAGCTTACCTACGTGTGTTCTACTTGGAGTTATGTGAACGTAATGTTCTTTCTATCAGATATTTTAACAATCATGATGAAGCATTGCATTTTATGTTTTTCTTCGCCCGTCCATTTACAGGAGCAACCCTCAGACTGTCCAATTTCTTTGGTTTTTTAGCAAAGATAATATTCTGCAATATGACAATTGACAATAGACACCCCATGTCAATTTGCCGCGTTATAGCCATTTCATACAACTCTCAAAGAATGACAGTTACTTGTGATTTGAATTGAAGGACACTTAAAGTTGGTAGTCAATTTACTTAACAATTAATTTCTCTGACTTTACATAATTAACATTTAGCAATCTAAAGTTATCAAATAGTACCTAAGTGGAGACGTGTCAAGAGCTGTCGCTGCTACATGCTAAACAAACGACATTTAAAAACAACTTAGGTAACGAACACAAGTAAAACACAAAGAAACAGGGAGATAATATGAAAAATAGTATAAACATGAATCAAAAGGATACTTTGCTGCTACTGTGTAGTCTAGCTTCACGCAGAACCCTCAAGGGAGCGAGCAGAACAGTGACTGCAACACTATCAGTTGTATCTTGCACGTGTCAAACTTTGTTCCTGTCTTGTTGCTTATTCAACATGTTTGCTTTCCGAGAGTTCATTTCATTTGTTATTGTATACTTAAGTAAGTATTTGAATATACATTTATTTTAACAATCTTTTGGCGTGACGATATTTAGGTAGAAAACTCGTAAAATTGTCTTTTCTGAGGTTCTGAACTCACTTTTTCTATGTTGCGATTTCGAAACGTGCCATGTACAATCAGGGAAAATTAATTGTTAAGTAAATTTACACTGTGGCGGCATCTACAACGCCATACGCGAATTACACATCAAAGACCTGACGTGACACAAATACCGCTCTTACCGCTCGATCAACATATAAAGACTTCCCGACATCAATCGTTGGGCAGTTGCCCGCCAGGCACGACACCCGTCTGGTTAGAGGATCCTCTCCCTTTTCTATATAGGATTAGTGAACTGTGAAAGTATTAATAGCAATAACGGGGTTGACTGTACTATAATAGGATCGAAGACGGAATTCAAGACTAGCTAGTTGCATCTAATGAGAAGGTTAATTAGTGCGACATTCAACAGAAACATATCAAGAGCATAATAAAATATCCCCGAAAAAAAAACCTAGGACAAACTAAACCTAAATAAATAGCCCTAAATTCAGCCATAACATAACCCCTTTAACAGTGAACACACTGACGTGTAACTCCACGTCTGGCGAACCTCAGTGCAAACCGATGCGGTCTCAGGGGACTGTAGTATGTACCAGCTTATTTGTACAACGACACGAACAACTTTGTTCATATTAGTTTGTTGGTCTGCCAAATAGCTGGAAGGTGGCTTTGAAAAATTTAATGCATGATTGTGTTTGTTGGGTAAAGGACGGAGGTTTTGTCTCTTTCTGTTTAGGTTATAGTTGAGTCTAGTAGATTGTTAAGGCAGGCACTCCAGGTTACCCCGCAAGATGAAGCTGGGAGTTTGTTGCGCCACTTATTTTTCTCAGCTAAAGCACCAGGAAGTGTTGAAGAGCGGGCGTTTTGGGGGACTGCCTTATGTGATTTTGACGTTCGAAAAGTGCTGATTCTCAGCCTTGTTTGAATGACTTTTTATTATGCTTTGACGCAGCTGATCGGATTTGGATGACATTAGGCTTAATAGACTGTAGATTGTAGACCATTTTATATTTTGTTAAGTACCTGGTACCTTCTTGTTGACTGGCATACACTGTCCTCCCATACCTATAAACAATGTAATTTCAAAAAATTGTAAAGGCTGTTTATTTTTAAAATAGTAACCGTGGAGTTTTTGGCCAGTTCTTCTCCATAGGAAGCGACCAATTGGAGTTGTGCACCTAGCTTGACGTTTCTAAAGTGCCCATTTAGGTTAAGTATGTGAAGTAAAATATTTTGGTTTAAATTGACACGGACAGACTAAGACCTAGATCAGGACATAGGATACATTTAAAGGCTCCCGCAGAGATTAGTGATGCGACGCCGATGGCGCGTTGCGACTCTGGTAGAACTATTTCTATGAAAACTTCAAGGAAATTGTTCTTTCCCCCTGTGTCGCGTCGCGCCTGTTTGCTGGAGCCTTTATCCTGGTAGTAGATTCCTGTGGTACAATTTCCGACATAACGCAGGCGAAGCTGTTGGCAAAAGCGTAGTCTATAGAACTGTTTGTGACTTGTAGAAGACCTCCTGGAGAGTTAAATACGGTTTTCAAATTGTTGTTATTTTCCGATAGCATAAGCTTGAGTCTTCAAGTCACGAATAAAAAAGGTAAATGTCTTCTCGATAAGCGACACATTCGCGTTTTGCACGATGAGTTGAGATCCAAAAAAATATTTTTTTTTCATGATTTTATTTTACCACTTTGTCGGCGTAATTAATGATTATGTATACTCATGCTAAATTACAGCTTTCTAGTACGTGCCGGGGATAGACAGACAGACAGACGGTCATGGCGAAACTATAAGGGTTCCTTGTTGACTACGGAACCCTAAAAAGGAATTATAACCCGGAAAAAATCTCGATCAATCTGTATTAAATTCCAACATTTTCTACCCCAAGAATATATTACCTAAGCCAAGTCCTAAAAGAAATATAGAGGTCCTAATCGAAATAAATTCACACCTACGAATAAAAAAAAACCTAACACATGTAAATCACTGGCTAATATCCAATTTTCCGTCTATCTAGGACCCTTATAACTCAACAGGAACGGGAACGCGCTATTCTAGTGACAAAAACTGTCCGGGTAGAATGGGACGCGAATGGAGCTATAAATCTCCGGGATTGATTCCCGGGATTCCGTGTTACGATGTCCGCAGGTCAGGCAGTATTATTCATTGAGGTGCTCGATGTGAAGGGTTATTTTCATTGTTTTAACCTCTAATGCCCGGTTTGTATGTCAGAACGGATCGGATCGGATCGGATCGTGCTGCTCACGTTTCGTGACTTTTATTAGTCGACAAGCCGTGTGTATTTAGAGGTATGAGGAACAGGGTGTAAAGTTCACTCATCCTTTATAGAAAAGGGAGGATCCACCGACCAGACGGGTGTTGAGTCTGGCGGGCAATTGCCCAAGGATTGATGTCGGATAGTCTTATATATTATTTTAATCGCGCGGTAAACTTAAATAACGCGATGCAGGATTTGATTCTAAGATCGACAAATGACAACCGGGACCAATGGCATAACGTATTTTCCGAGGCACGGAGGGGTCGTTATGTAATAGATGGTCACCCATCCACGGACCGACCTCGGCAATTGTTGCTTAACCTTGAAGACTGACCCGTGCAGCTGTTATCATTTAGCCACGACCCTTCTAAGTTCTACTGATCAATACAAGTTAAAATGCTGATGTTTTGAATAGATTTCACGTTCATTTTATGCGCCATTTGCCATAAAAATAAATATTTCTAGTAGTTTCAAGAACAACGACAGCGGTCAGTCCCATTTGCATACAGCACATAAAACGCTCGACTACTCTGCCTTGCTCTCAAAGATAACAAGCTAAAACATACATATTCATCGCACAACTACAGTAAGTCTTTACTATACTCCACCATATTTTATTTACGACAGCAATAATCTTAAGTGTGGGGCTTTTAGTGCAATAGCTCGGAATACCGGTTGCACTGGCATACCGTATGTAAAAAACTATGCAATTGTGTAAATGGGTGTGCGGTTACAGTTGCATGAGTAGTTTCGCGTTTGAGTTTGTGGTGGTGGGTTATGATAGTTTTTGTGTTCGGAGAATTAAGCAGAATTGTGTCATTCATGTCCAGGGTTGGAACGTGTAGAAAAAAGACCTTGCAGATAGGGATGTATGCCATCAAGACCCAAAAAAGGTGGCTACAAATACCCGCGTAATTTTTTTTCAAAAATAAGTGAAGAACATTAGGCGCAGCAACAAGAGAGCGTTACTCATAGTGCAGGCTACATATAAACGGTGTCGGGCGCTGAGACGGCACGTTTATTTCCATGCAATTTGTATGAAATTCGAATGGAACAGGAAGTCGCCCGTGCCGTGTCAGCGCCCGACACCGTTTATATGTGGCCTGCGCCATAAGCCTCCTCATAGAACACCAAAACAAACAGGCTTGACCAAATTTTACCATACCACGACAAAAGATATAACTGAAACTATACTCCAACATTATTAACCTGTTCGATACTTCCTAAATTATCCAAATCACAATTTGAGTAAACTCTGGAGGTCTACTTCGTTAAAAAACTTTCTAATAACTTCAGACGTCTTGGTTAAAACATGCACCAATTGACCAAGGATGTTGACCAAAACTTCCCATTGAGTGGTGCCAATGCTCAATCTCTCTAGATCCTTAAATCCAAAGTAAAAATATAAATAAGTAACTCTTCAAAGCTATACAATTTCATTGACAGCAAACTGGGAGTCGTCCGATACAATTTGCCCGTTCATTCCTTCCGGCCAACGTTGAAGTTCGAACAATCGAAGATCCCGAAGGCGAGGATTTACTCTTATTCTTTTTACTAGTTTGCTGAAAGAACGGATTTTGAGTTTCCTTCGAATTTGACGGTTATTTTATGATAGTGTTTTGTTGTGTGCTTTCTGTTTGATCTTCTTTGATGAAGTCTTTTACTACAACCGTATCAAATAGGTTGCTTGAGCCAATTTATTATTTAACCATGTATACATGTACACATTATTATATAATACATATAAACAGACAAGAAGAAAGGAACAGAAAAATACGTACAAAGACAATGCTTATTTCTAAATAAATCTCTTCCAGCATACTAAAAGGAGTAGAAGAGAAAACAGAATAACTAAATGAAAAAAACAATTCACTAATTTAAATAAAACATACAATAAAAGTATCTTGGACATTACTGACATCGGTACCGGAAAATATCCAGAAGAAACCTGGATATAAGACTGAAATCGCCAACCTGTGTTAAGCAAGCGTGATGATTAATGGCCGAGCCTTTTCGGTATCAGAAGACTCTACTTACGTTTGTTGTTATTTTCTACTAAATGTATAAAGTACAGATACTGGCCGCCAAAAAAAAAAGGCGCTTCATTGCCATTGTCATAATTCAAAAATCCTGTAAGATATCGACACGTGTTTCACCTCTCAACGAGGCATCCTCGGGATGACGATTGAATTGTCGCGAACCCGAACACAACGTGTTGCCACGGCGAGCGCTTCACGCAGAAACTCAGACTCTGCATCCGAGGTGAAACACGTATCGATTTCTTACAGGGTTTTATAACTCTTTAGGAATAGTTAAGCGGAATAGACAGAAACCGGTTTCATCCCAAAGACCCTTGACTACAATAAATCGCTTTCTATCAGATTATTGCGATATCATTTTCTTTATTATCAATATTATTTAGTTCTCTCTATTCAGCGTTATTGCATTTTTTCCCATCATCTCTATAGTCCGCTTATCTCCCTGTTTAATTCGTTGGAAAATTGCGATCGATCTACCAGCAGTTTAGGTTTTATTGTTAGTAACTGACGAGAGACGGTATCAATTTGAGAATGGGAAAAAAATATGATTCAGCGTTGAATTGACTTATCCCTCTGTCCTTACGTATTCGGATTTTCTTTTTTTGTACGATAAATAGAGGGTTTAAGTGCATTAGTGATGCTTTATGCGTTCGTTTATTCCATTCCTAATGGAAAATGTGACAAGAACGTCTTTATGGGTTTAAAAGTGCCGTTTATGTTGATATAAATGCTTTGAATTTGACTTTAATAAAAAGAATCCTTTTTTTTTCATTTTCTCTGCCTGGTCTTTTTTTGTTCAGTATCTGTGGCTCGTGTATCTGTAGACTTGCTTTCCTAAGAAGTTTAAGCCTAGTTTCACTAACACTAGACCATGCCTAAATCGTACCGCACGTTTGAATAAAAATAAAATAAAGTCACTCAGACCCATTCATACACCCTTACACACACACCATCCATATTTATACACATTTAAAATCCATAGTGCGGTTTTATTTAACTGTTTCCTCATGTTAGCGAAAACGGGCCTAAGATTATGATGATTATTGATTTGCTTTACGGCTCGTGCACACTGGCGCGATAGCGCGGGTGCGACAGGCAGCGCTCCCTTTATCCATGAAGCTCTAGCCCAGTTATGCCTCAAACAAAACACTAGTTGATTCTAAATATTTTTCATATTTAAATGTCTTTGGTTCCAAAGAAATCAAGATATTTTTGTCTATTACCACATTCATCAGCCCCCAGTTATAATTACTTTCTTACCATTTCAAGCCACAAACTGAATAAAAGTAAAAATATGAAATTAATAATTAATTAATTCACGAAGCGACTGGCTTATACAAACTCAATTAACTTAGTAATGCCCCAAGAAAAATCTGTGGATGACAAGTCCAATTTGCAAGGTGGCGGTAATTAGTGACTCTCAGATTTTTAGTTCTCTAGATCAAACTTTGAAAGCCAGAGGATTTCATTAATTTAAAGTATTTTAACTTTAATTGTTATCATGGGTATTGTTTTGACGGGTTTGTTTATCAATTCGTTGATGTCTATTTTATATATTTTGATTTTCTTAAGTACGTCATGGAGGTCATGGTTTTATAATAGATACACACCAAGTTACTTCCATAAATAACGTGTTAGTGACGTTATTTGCCGGTAAATTGCAGACGCTATGTGGCGGCCACCGTATTTACTCGTAATTCAGTTCATAATCCTTTGGAACACAACAAAATACTACTGACAAGTCATTACAATCCGTCAAAGTTTTTCAAAGATTTGATTACAATTGATCACTCCGATCTTGGTTATAAATCAAAACCAGTGATAGATTCAATAGCCATCAGTCTGTGACAGATGGCTTCATTTCACCAACCTTATTACACTCCTGAAATCACTACTAGAACCTTATCATCTAGCTAGTAAGGTGCACTATTGAAGGAAACTTAGTTTTCGGTCGGAATGTATTTTTGTGGTTTGTATGATAGATTCGCTCCAAATGCCATCGAGTTTACCGTTTTGGAAAATTTTACGGGTTTGTTACTTGTAATTGCGGTTTGGGATAACTTATAAATTTATAATTATTAATTATTGTTTTCTTGATTGATTAACCGGTATACCTATTACTTGTCAATTATTTTTTCCAGTAATTAGGTTTTTTCTATTGGTAAACTAGTTTTTTACCTATGACCACGACGCTACGCAAGAAATTGGTGTCATACTCAAATCACCAATGGCTATCATCCGTGGATCTTTGACTGTAATTACGGATCATCAGAAGCCCGAAAGTCTGACAACCATTCCTACCAAGTGGTATCGTATTAACCAATAACTGGGTTGTGGAGGTCAAATACGCGGTCGCTCGATGTAAAACTCTTTTTTTGTTAAAAAGCAACCGACTTCCAAAGAAAAAACAACACAACAGAGTGAAAAATAACTTTAATTTCGGAAGTCGGTGTCTTTGGTTTTGAATTTTCGTTTTTGCCACCGACTTCCGAAATTAAAGTTATTTTTCACTTTGTAGTGTTTTTTTGGAAGTTGGTTTAAGACTGTCTGTAACAAGTCTTTGCAAAGACGTAATTTACGCAAACAAGCATGTTTCGACAAAAATACGGGAACTTGTAACAACCTGTTTGCAGGGCAAGTGCACCGGGGCACTATAAAACAAACAAAGGCATACCTACAAGTTGTTGCGTGCTCGAAATCAAATCTTTAAAACGCAGGGATAGCTCTTCTAATGTCTCTTATTG
This sequence comes from Eupsilia transversa, assembly GCA_914767815.1. Lineage (NCBI taxonomy): Eukaryota > Metazoa > Arthropoda > Insecta > Lepidoptera > Noctuidae > Eupsilia > Eupsilia transversa. The sequence goes on from OU611891.1 coordinate 11,889,412, forward strand.
TTTTTCACAACCACGACTAGCATTAATAATTTGAGAGAATTAATAATTTGTGATTATTAACACAGTCATTTATAATTGGTATAATTAACTTTATGTACGTAGGTTTTTTTTTTTTACGGCGATAGTCCTTATAAGGTTGGAAATCTATGGCCTACACTGTCCCACTGCTGAGAAAAGGCCTCGCCCAAATCCTTCCATTTAATTATCCTTTTCCAGGGCCACCTCGATTCAATCCAATGTAGATATTTAAAAAATATTTTCGACCGATTTTTATTTTTGCTTCCTGGTTCCCGCATAATTTTCTACTAAATACATAAAAACCAAAAAAGGGACAGGTTCCAATTTATTTCTACGTAATATCGTCCATACGAAAACTTTAGTCCCCCATACAAGACAACAACACTCGATCATCCTGTTTTCAAGGAGCATTTACATCCTGCTTCGCCTGGAGGTCAAAGAGACAAATAGAGGTGTGCCACGTCTTATTTCCCCGGGGTACACCTCTCATAAGTCTCCGGCTTACCGCTGTTTACAGTAGAGGTGTCTCTTTCTTACGGAACGATGCGTCTTAGACGCAAGTTTAAAGGCTGCTGCAAACAGGCGACCCGCGACTTTTATAATACAATTTCTATGAAAACTTCACGGTAGAACATACCGGTGTTGCGTCGCGTGACAAGTCGCGGCAGTATGCACGAGGCTTAAATCAATTAAGTTTTCACACGGCAGTGCAAGGTGTTTTTTTTTTAAATTAGATTTTCTTCTTTAATTGATTCAGTCGTGACTTGGCAGAATTCCATTATAAAATACAATAGACGTAGATATTATATTAAGTAACCTATTCCGCTTAACTATTCCTAAAGAGTCATAAAACACACGGTGGTGTCGATTTCTTGCAGGGTTATTTTTGACTTTTATGACTGTTTGGGAATAGTTAAGCGGAATAGGTAAATAGGTAAGCGGAAACTACGTCGATTGAATTTTCTTGATACAAGTGGTACGAAATAACACGTATAGTACAAAACATAGACACCGTATTAGTTCAAAACATAATAACTGATGTTCGCGAACTCCGCCGCCATCAGAATTTTGCATATTAATATGAGCATCGAGTAACGGGCATTATGCAAACTAAATTCAATTATATGCGCGCATTTTAATGTTGCGCCATTATTGCCGATCAGTGCGAAATATTGTTTTATACAATGTTTTACAACAAAGTTTGTTGTGATTTTATGCTACATTTTCTGCTCTACGCCTAGACTGGCGAAACGATATCAAATATTCGACTGGACTTAAATTTTTGTGAAATAGAAGGGCAAGAGTTCAATACCTGCACTATTCATCTAAAAGCAAAGTCCAAAACATGCAATTAACATAACTCCAAAACAACGCTATTTAATTTTGATCATGCACCGCCATCTTGAATTTCACCTACGGGTTTGGGCGGCCTTTTCATTTTTAGAACACCGATTATTTTGACGTCACGAACGCTTGGGGATCCATTCGTAAATGTTTAATGCAATTTTTAAGAGGTCCTTGAGTTCCGTACGAAGTATTCTGCCATTGTTCAAACATTTTATAGGCGCCATTTGCTTTTTGAATATTTGAATAGCTTAAGAATTCCAGGTTGTACTGTTTGATGTTGTAAGTGTCTGCAGCATCGTAAAGTTTCGAATGTTTGTGTGTGTGTATAATGACGGTAATATTTCATGTGATTGTAATGGACTGTTTTGAGTTTTATATAAAATATGGAAATGAAGCAGGGAGATTTTCATCAACATTTAATTTGAATGACGATTTTGTTTTAATTTTTTGCAAATGACAACTATGAGAGCGAACTTCTTTCACCCGGTCAAGGATACTGGTTGCCAGGATAACGCATAGACACATAGACTTGCAGAATAACAACCAAAAAAAATAAAACACTTCATTTTCACCAACGGAACCACAGAAGACACTTATTTCGATTCCTGTCTTGAATAGCGAAATGCACAGACAAAATGACGTGGCGTTTTAAATAAATAAATTCAATGGGCAACGGAATTTGAGCAGCCATGATTGATGACGTATTTACAGGCGCGCCTCTGATTGACTGATTTGATTTTCGGAAAGACGTTCCATTCCCAAATTTAACGTTGGCATGACGAACATTTTGATTCGTGAATTGAGAGCTCATTAAGATTTTTTGTTAAGAAAATATGTGAAAAGAATTTCGCTCTTTGAATTTGTGTTTTGTGAGCTAAATTGAATGAATGGTGGGATATTTCGTTATTTTTACTGTTGTAATGAAGAGGGGAAATATCATTTTGGTGTTTTTAATAACCAGCATAATAATATTTTCACCTTAGCGTCATTATCCATTTTGATTTTACTTTCTTCTAAAAGTCCTTTTTATACGAATTGTGAGTTTACACTGAAACATTTGACTTACTGACGATTCGGACACAGTGTCCGAATCCAATTTTTTTTCTTTGACGATTCGGACACCAATCCAAAAGCTGTTTTGTACAGTCATACTTCATACAAATTTTCATCCGCTATTTGACTCCCTTAGGGGTTGAATTTCGAAAAATCCTTCCTTATTCCTTTATAAAGGGAAACTCAGTGCAAAATTTTAGCATTCTAAGTCCAAGTGTTTAGGCTGGGCGTTAATGAGTCAGTCAGTCAGGACTTTTCTTTTTATTAATTAAAGTATGTGGTGACTTACAGTGGTACACGTCCACAAAGCAATTTATTACCGAAAGAGTCTTGATAACGCTTTTTTTCCACATATTATATTTTAAATCTTTTTATCTGACTGTACTAAACAGCTTCAAATAATTTGATGGTGTCCGAATCGTCACTGAATAAAGTATTGAAATTAAAATGTGTCAATTCGGATATAGTGTCCGAATATATTGTGTCCGAATCGTAAGCAAGTTAAAAATTTACCGTCGTTGGTGAAGTCCTAATCACCTAGGTATGCCTAGTACGTTAAACAATATGATCGGTGATCAGTATTAATTAAGTTTTTTTGCATCTGATAGTTTGTGGAATTCATCTTTTTTTTTTCAAATTTGTTTTTTGATATATTTATTGTTTATAAATGTCGAGGGGATTTAGAAGAGATCATTTACAACTAAATGACCCATTTTGTTTCATACAAATGTCAACAATTTTAGAGTCATTTGACATTTTTATTACATACATTTAAAAATATAAAATGTCAAATTACTCGAAAATGGTTGACATTAGCATAGGGGTCATCAGGGGTCTTTTGGTTGCACATGACCTCTCCTAGGTTCCCTTAACGGATTGCCAATATATAACTAATAACCCTGTAGTTATTTCTCCTTTTATAAATCGTCTTCTCAGAACACTATTCCACTTTCCCAAAGAATACAAAAAACGCATACTTTTGTAGGATTTGAGCGAAAATTTACGAGTTTCTGTCTAAAAGATTCGTATGTTAAAGCGTTGTAGGATTCGGAGCTAAGCCCTCCGCACTCGGCGTTCATTTCGCGAAAATAAACAAACATATTGAACGGAGTAATCTACAAACGATCGTGAATCCACCACTGGGTGGAAACAATGTTTTTAGAGTGCGCCTCTAAAACCAGAGGGCATCAAAAATGATTACCGTATAAGGTTGAATTTTTTAAACTTTATCTTGGACGTCACTGACATCGGTGACGGTAAACATTGTGAGAAAACCTAAGGCCTAAGTCTACTAATTTATAAACGTTACAATGGTGTCTCAATGGTGGGTTTTTCACATATTTGCCATACAAAAACTGTCAAAAACTCACCATTGAGAGACCATTGTAACGTTTATAAATTAGTAGACTTAGGCCCCTGGACTTATCTAAACCCTAACTAATAATTATTATTATAAATTCGAAAGTGGGTTTGTTTATTTAATTGTTTGTTACGCTTTCACGCTAAAACGGCTGAACGGATTTGAATGAAATTTCGCACATAGGTAGACCATGACCTGGGTTAAGACAAAGGGTACTTTTTATCCCAATATTTCCACTGAATCGAGACCTATGCGGGTGAAAACGCAGCACAGCTAGTAAATAATATAAGTCTGAAACCGTAAATTCGCCTTGAGCAAGTGTGGAACCCCGTACAAGTTTTAGCATTAAGAAGCATTTGTAAAGAAGGACCGTGGTGATATCTGTGAGAGAGAGAGAGGAGGCCATCCTGTAGTGCTATTCTGTAAAAATCTCACCGTGAAAACTTAGGTGAAGTGAGAGTGAAATGAGCCCTCATTCCATCCGATGCTAGGGATTGACACCATTGACGGCTCACTTCACCTAAGTTATCACGGTGAGATTTTTACAGAATAGCACATCTGTAGTGGGACAATAACAGGCTGGTATGGTTGAAACAATCACTACTATACAGATTTTGAAAAAATTGTACAGTTTACCAGAAAATGGGCAGTTTCTTGTTAGGATCAAAAAGCTCTATCGGACCACGAGTTTGATTACTAGAAAAACCAGAAATCGCAAAAAGACTTTTTCTCAACCATGCTTGGAAATTCGAGCATTATTTTGACAACCTTCTTCGAGATACATCGAAATTGCTGTACTGGTCAAAAAGTAATGACTATGCGGCCGGCAAAGTTACTATGAAAATCGATATCTGTCTTGTGTAGCGGCCAAATAAATATTATTAAGAAAACTCATATCTGTCGTGTTATTTAAAAATGGAACTAACTTTTAACTTCAACACATGACATTGGTTGTCAACATGAAAAATAAATTGTCTTTTTATAGTCCCATCTTCTGTTTAACCAATTCATCATCATGTACCGCTCACCCGCTTCTCTCGTGGCCTCGATTTGAGGAGGAAGTTCACTTTGAATCGAGTTAAGTGAGCACCATGCGTTAAGAGCATCAAACTTTTTGTTGCGCCCACATACGCTGTCAAATTGGGCGTGAACTGCGTAAAGGAAGGGTCATAGAATAAAACTGGCGTAGATGCGACAAGAATAATATTGATCGTCAAAACGCGCCCGGCCGGCAATATTTGTATGAAAATCCATAAATAAGTCGTGTTTTAACTGTCGAATAAATTACTATGAAAGCTCACATCTGTCGTGTTATTTAAAAGTGGAACGAACTTTTTACTTCAACAGATAGCAACCAAGGAGGTAACTTTAAATCAAAGATTTTATTTGAATTTCGATTTGGCTTGCAAATAGAGCTGAGAAACAAATGACCATATTTCGCGCGTAAAAAATTATCGTTGTTCGTTATTGATTATAGAATTTATAGATAATTAATTTACTTAGTTTGCAGCAGGTGGCGTTCTGTAGTTTCTGCCTACCCCCATGGGAAAAAGGCGTGAGTTTATGTATATAAGTGTATGTAGTTTGAATTTCTGCGCATTAGATGAGAAAAGTACTTTATAAGACTTGGCTGCAACTAGCCATCTAATTGCGTAACACATTTTCGTAAACGATTAAGACTAATCTGTTTCATTTTGACATTTCAACAACATTCATTGCGTTATTTACGTTGTTGAGCAGATTTTTTTTTCAACTTATTAAACAATGGATTAGCAAGACGATTCAGATTATGTTTGATCGTGTATAACGCAATTACCCTAATTACTGGCATTGACGGACTCACGATCGTCCTCCAATGCCCCTGTTGCAGGCCGTGAAAGTAATGTACTATTAATTGTTAGTTGATCTTCACTTAGAATCCTAAGCAAATTGAAATAAAATGCCACACTCGTAGCAACCAAAGTGGAAAATAATAAAAAAGATTCAACATAAATAAGTTTGCAACCTTTATAGCTTCGGAACGTTTCACGGCAGCCATTACTTTGTATCTTCAGATGTCGTGAGGATGTGAAATCTTTTGAATTAGTACGTGTGTGAGAGTCACTTTCTTTGATACATAAAATACACGGAATTTGTTAAGTAATGCCGCAAGTACTGCTCAGGAAGGAATAAATAACAGAGAATATTTACAGCAGCTCACACTTGTATGGGTAAAAAAAATTGGTTGAGTCAGCGACATTAGTCAACGAACATTTCAGAATTTTGATTATTGATTAACGTAGTCTTATTTATTATATGTTAAAAACATACAATATGTTTTTTGATATCCCATAACTCTAGGGCTGAATGCGACCATATCAAAGAATCAAACTGGCATAGGATTTTTTTTTGTTTTCATTTTTCATACAAAATAATTCGACAAATATTGACGTATTACCCTTACGTGAAATATGACAACGTCGCATTTTCTTAGCTTTAAATATGAATGATTGGTTTGAATGAAAATGATATACTCGTACTTATCAATGAAACTTAGATACACACATCGAGAGTATAGTGTTTTATTATCTTCGAAACTATACATTTTTGGACCACATACAGATTCTAGAACTTTTTATATTAATTTTATTTATAGAATATAACGCTAGAGGATTAATTATAAAAAAACACGTTGCATATTAATGGTAATGACGTTAACGTGACGTTCGGAAGCCTCCCACAAGGTGGACCAATGATAGCAGAAGGAATCTGCTGGATGCGGAAAGCACAGAACTGCACCTTAATTACGTAACACACTAGTTATGAGATATTAAAAAAAATGCCTGGCGTAATAAATTAAATCGCCTTTGCCCTGCAGTTTCACAATTCATTCATTCTGCCTAGCCTTTTCCCAATCATGTTGGGGTCGGCTTCCAGTCTAACCGGATGCAGCTGAATACCAGTAGTTTACATGGAGCGACTGCCTATCTGCCCTCCACAACCCAATAATTGGGTATTACGATACCCTTTGGTAAGACTGGTTGTCAGACTTTCGGGCTTCTGACGACTCATAACGACTGTCAAAGATCCAGGAATGACAGCCGGGATCAACGGCTTAACGTGCTTTCCGAGGCAAGGAGGAGTCTCGGTATGAAAAGATGGTCACCCATCCACGGACCAACCTCGGCAAGCGTAGCTTAACCTGATGGATCAACACGTGCGGCTGTTATTACTTAGCCGAGCTCCTCAGACGTTCCGAAATATATTCCTAAAATTATGGTGAAAACCGAATCAATCCATTGCATTGTTTAGTTTAGACACGAATATTTCATTTTTTTACGGTACCTTTGATACTATTTATAGTACTTATACCTAATCTTATTCATCGCCATTTTCTTAAGTTTGTTCAAATTCAATATCAAGTAAAAACATGCACCTTTTCAGCTGTAACTTCTATTGTGAGATATTTACGACTACAAGCGCTGTTTAATTAAATTCTACACCAATTTGCTTTAGAAATGCTATAGTATCTTTTAATTGTAGGTACCTATATCTTACTACAATATATTTTTGTAATTGTTTTTTTAATTGTGTGTTGTGTGTTAAGCCTCCTGCAAACAGGCGCGATGCGACACCGGTAACGGTTCTATCGTAAGTTTTCTTAGAAATTGTATTGTTAGAGTCGCGTCGCGTTGTGCCAGTCTGCGTGAGGCTTTAGGAGAAATAATAATAATACGTACTTAAGATATTGTGAAGTCCTTCAATTTTTTTTTTTTTTTTTTTTTTAATTTTGTCTATGTGAATATAATTTGGGCATAAAATTCTTCGGTAGCCGATCAAAATTTCAAGTGTTGAGAAACCGATTTCGTTTTTATGAAAACATACAGGCCTGTATCCAGGGTCGGCAATGCTGGATTGTCAAGAACGTAACATCACGCCAGAGTTTACCGCGAAGGGCAAGAATAAAGATTAATTGAAAATTGTGTTGGGCCACATGATATGTGTCAGATTTTCTCTGAATACTTAACTTGCTAGTGGGTAACAACGTAGTGCCTAGCTATAGTACAGTCATGTAAATTATTTGTTTGGCAAATCGACATCCTACGTCAATTTGGCGTGCCACTTCATACAAAAAAATCAAAAGTCATTTATTAAAACTAGGCTGAGAATCAGCACTTTTCGAACGTCAAAATTACAAGACAGTCCCCCAAAACGCCCACCCTTCACCACTTCCTAGTGCTTTAGCTAGGAAGAAGAAGTGGCGCAACAAACTCCCCAGCAGCACAGCTGTCTGTTCAGTTAGAAAAATTGATTCTATATAATAGTACGCAAAATTTACCTTTCGCAACACAAAACATACCTACCTACATTTAATGATTAACCATATGTCAGGTAGCACACTCCAATATACCAACCAAAAACATCGTGAACTAATACTCAAGCAGAAATAAAAACTTAAGGTAAACCAAACTTAATATCTAGATAAAAGCCTTCAGGCATAAAGGGCGTTCCCGCTTACCTACATATCGCAGTAAACGGAAGTCATAAATGATAAACTAGGACCATCGAAGTAAAGTAAATAAAAAGTTAATTACAATATGATCAATTGTCGAGGTCGCTAGCTAACTACATATTGCAATACAATACAATACAACTGTCAAAGAATGACAATTTGTTATTCCCTGACTTTACCAAATAATAATGCTTGCAAAAGTATTTTTCTCACGAATCACAAGATATAAATATACCAACTAAAAAAATACCTAGACTAATACTACTGGCTGCTGAGGCTGATTTGATTGGTAACCTACGTTTCTTTTCCGAGAGGGCCTTAAAAGTTTTGTCAAAAAGCTCAGCACTACAAACAGAGACGACACGGCGCTAACGAGCATGATTGGCTTGCTTCGACGACGGCCGTGCCTGACATTCGATGTTTGAATGACAATTTTAACAAAAATAAAAATACAAACGAGGTACAGTTTCACCTTTATTTTTTAGTAAGTTTTCCTATGTAAAGTAACAGGTACATATGACATAAACACATTTTGACATTGACATTTTGTTAAAATAAATTGTCAGGAAGAAAAAGGAATAAAGGCGTTTGTGCACTACACGGAATTTTACCTTCCGGATTTAAAATCTCATACCTTTAATTATACTCGTTATTGCCTCGTCCTCAATGATGATAGAAAACAAGTGTAGTCTCGGCTTTATAGTCTGTGGCGTCACATAATTTGGAAGCATAAGTAAAAAACAGACACACATCCGTATCCGGGTGTGTGCTGCCATCTGTAACAATCTTCATTCGGATTTTATGTCTTAGAAACGGCGTCACGTTTTTTTCCTTAAAATTTTCATTTGTGTAAGAAACTGCTCAAGGAACATAAAAATGGGTAAAAGGAAGTCAGAGGAGAAATTGTGAGCGACTTGCCTAACCTTTGGGGCGTCCTGCGGGGGCGCACGTGGTGTACAAGGCTATGTTGCGAGCTAAACAACCTCTGGGGTGTTCTTTAGGGACACACATGGTTTATAACCTTCAAGGGAAGTTCTGTGGGAACTTACATGGTTATATGGTGCAATGGCTGTTAACTTACAGCACGCATTATACTTTTCCAGATACTGTAACAAGTCCAGTAAACAATTCACCGGATATACAGGAAAATGATGAAAATATGCCTCCGGAGTTGGTAAAAACTGTTCCTCAGGAGTTGATTGAAGATGTCCAACCAAATGTTGAGTATGAAAACACAGAGTTGTTAAATGAAATGGTTGAAGAAGAACAGCCTCAGGAAGAGAAATTAGACGATCAAGTTTTGGAGATATTAGGTGTGGATCCTCAGCCAGAGAAAGTAGGAGAAGACCTACACAAACAGATAGCTCAAAGGTGGGATAAGATACTCAATAAAGGCTTGACAAAAGAGGAGAAAGACAAGATTGAAAAGGAAAATCCACCATTTACCAATTTAAAATGTATGGTGCCACCCATATTAAATCCAGAGGTAAGTGCTGCAATTAATGAAATGTCTAGAAAGCGAGACCAAATAATTCAAAGGAGGCAACAGCAAATTGCTACTGCGCTGTCATGTTTAGGCTCAGGCCTTCAAATGTGTCTAAAGGATGCTCAAGGTCTGAAGATGGACATAATCAAGAAAATAAACGATGCTTCAAGGTTATTATGTGACTCTATATGTCTAGACACAAGGGGACGTAGATCCCTACTATTATCCGTCATAAATAAGGATATGAAGGAGTTTTTGCTGCAGTCGGAATCTAAAACTTATTTATTCGGTGAAGACCTCACTGAGAAAATTAGAGCAGCAAAATCAGTAAAGAAATCAGGCCAGGAACTGAAGATAGTGGAAACAAAAAAGTTCACCCCTAGACCGAACACATGGGTTTCTAAACAAAACACTTTTAAAAATAACAAAACTTTAAACTGGCGGGGCCCTCCTCGCACAGAAGTGAAGAAGAGGGGGGGCCGTCAACCAGAGCACCAGCAGTGGACAGAAAGTGGGAGGACAGGAGGAACCCTCAGCGCCGCAAATAAACTCACAGGTGGGCAGACTTAAATCTAATTTATGTGAATGGAAACTAATCACCACAGATCCTGTTATTCTTGATTGGGTTGTAGGGTATACAATCCCATTTCATACTAAGCCACACCAGAGTTACACTCCTTTGAATGACAAATTCTCAAAACTGGAGTCGTTACAGATAAAATCTGAGATCAATCAATTAGTTTCTTTAAAAGCAATAGAAATTTGTCAACCTACAGATAACCAGTTTTGTTCACCAATATTTCTTGTTAAAAAGCCCAATGGAACTTTCCGTTTTATTTTAAATTTAAAGAAGTTAAATGCTTTTGTTAAAACAGATCATTTCAAGTTGGAAGACTACCGAACAGTATGTAAACTTTTACAGAAAAATGATTTTCTTGTAACACTAGATTTAAAAGATGCTTATTACATGATCAACATAAACAAGGATAGTAAGAAATACTTAAGATTTATCTTTCAAGGAATATACTACGAATTTAATGTTTTACCTTTTGGCTTATGTACGGCCCCATTGACATTTACAAAGATAATGAAACCAGTAATAGCTTACTTAAGAGAAAAAGGATTTATATCAGTTATTTATTTAGATGATTTTCTATGTATAGGAAATAGTTACATACAATGTTTAGAAAATATGCATTCAACAGTAAATATACTAGAAAAATTAGGATTTATAATTAACAAAGAAAAATGTGATTTTATACCAAAACAAAAGTGTAAGTTTCTAGGTTTAATTTTCAATACTATAGATATGACTCTTGACATAACTGAAGAAAAAAGAAATAACTGTTTGAAGTTAATAAAAGAATTATTTGCTAAAAGTCAAATTAAGGTTAGATTTCTGGCTCAAGTTATTGGAACTTTAATATCTGTTTGCCCAGCTATTAAGTATGGTATTCTTTATACTAAAGAACTTGAGCGACATAAATATCTTAGTTTAAAAAATAATAATGACAATTTTGATATAAACACTGAATTGAATGCTGCATGCAGAGAAGATCTCAAATGGTGGTCTGTAAACATAGCTAAATCAGGCAATCCTATTAGAAAGAACATTTTTGAGTTAGAAATATTTACAGATGCTTCCTCCACAGGGTGGGGAGTGTCTTGTGACTCTCGGACTGCCCATGGGCGATGGACTGAGGATGAAGCGCAGCTTCACATAAATTCTTTAGAATTATTTGCTGCTTTCTTTGGGTTAAAATGTTTTGCCAGACACTTAAGAGATTGTGAAGTCTTATTAAGAATTGATAATATGACTGCAGTATCATACATTAACAGATTAGGAGGAGTTCAATATCCCCACTTGCATAAAATTACTAAGAATATTTGGCAGTGGTGTGAATCTAGAAATTTATGGATTTTCGCTACGTACATAAATACCAAAGATAATGTGATAGCTGATTTTGAATCTAGAAGAGAAATAAGCAATACAGAATGGGAACTAAGTGATACAAATTATAAAAACATCACTTCTTTATTTGGTGAACCTTCAATTGATCTGTTTGCATCACGAACCAATACAAAGTGCCATAGTTATGTATCATGGCATCCAGACCCAGGGGCTGTGGCAGTGGATGCTTTTACTTTGCATTGGTCTCAATATCATTTATTCTATGCTTTCCCTCCATTCTCTATGGTTCTTAAAACCATAGAAAAGATAATAACAGACAGAGCAACAGGTATTGTAGTAGTTCCCCAGTGGATCACTCAACCATGGTTCCCAATATTTAATAGATTACTAATAAAGGAACCCATTATTTTTCAACCTTCTAAAGATCTCCTCACTTTGCATAATTCCAGGTTGTCACACCCTCTTCACCAGAAATTGACATTGATGGCAGGAATATTATCAGGAAAACATTTATAGACCTAGGAATTAGTGATCATGCGGTGGATATTATGATTAACTCAATATCTAAAAGTACATTGAATCAATACTCACCTGCAATTGTATTATGGGCTAAATACTGTAAATCAGAAAATATAAATATTACCAAGCCCACCATTACTGAGGTTATTGAATATCTTACGCAGAGATTTCAGGAGGGAGTTTCCTATGGAAGTTTAAATTCCCTTAGATCTGCCCTAGCTTTAATAATAGGACCACATTTAGGTACAGATTACAAAATCAAAAGACTCTTCAGAGGTTTCTTTAAATTAAGACCCCCTAAACCAAAATACAATAATACTTGGGATGTATCATGCTTACTCAGTTATATTGAAAATAATTACATTCACCAAACTAATTTACAAATTGTAACCAAAAAAGCTGTGACTTTATTAATGCTAGCCACAGGTCAAAGGGCACAAACGATCTCATTAATTAATATAAATAATATTGTGATCAAACAAGACTGCTTAGTGATTAAGATTGATAAGTTAATTAAAACTTCCGGACCAAATAGATACCAACCTTTTTTAACTGTTCCGTTCTTTAATGCTAGACTAGGAGTCTGCCCAGCTACAGCTGTGGTTAATTATTTAGAATTAACGAAAGGTCTGCGAGACTGTAATAATTTGTTTATATCAACTAAAAAACCTTACAAAGCTGTGAGCTCCAGTACAATTAGCCGTTGGGTTAAAAAAGCTATGGAAGAGAGTGGAATTGACATAAGCACATTCTCAACGCACAGTACCCGCCATGCGACCACATCAGCAGCTTACAGTAAGGGGGTTAATATTGACGATATTAGAAGAGCGGCTGGTTGGACTGGGGAGTCAACAATTTTTGCTAGATTTTATAATAGACCTATAATCAATAATAGAAGCTTCTCTGAAGCAATTTTTTGTAGTACCGAAAACAATTCAACTTAAATTGTATTTTTTCTTTTTTAATAAAAGATGACTAATTATCAAGTTTTTTGATTGTCGTTAAGAAACATTAATAACTTCTGTTATTTTATATATATTTCTTAAATAATAATATTATTGTTTTTACAACTGGTCTTTGAACATCTACACTTGTTTTCTATCATCATTGAGGACGAGGCAATAACGAGTATAATTGAATAGTCAAACGAACTTACCTGTAAGTGAAGTTCGACGGTAATTATACGAAGTTATTGCCTCGTCCGAAGATGATGAGTCCCACCCGACCCAAACATTCCATTCTATATAGTTATATGAGCATGGACCCTAGGTTGTAAAACCAATAAATCGCTATGAACTTAATGAAGATTGTTACAGATGGCAGCACACACCCGGATACGGATGTGTGTCTGTTTTTTACTTATGCTTCCAAATTATGTGACGCCACAGACTATAAAGCCGAGACTACACTTGTTTTCTATCATCATCTTCGGACGAGGCAATAACTTCGTATAATTACCGTCGAACTTCACTTACAGGTAAGTTCGTTTGACTATTCAATTCCGGATCACGTGATATTTACTTGAAAATTGGACTGCCGCATAAAATTCCTTGTAGTGCATAAACGCCCTTAGTGTGAACTAAGGTATAGTACATACAAATACCATGGCAGGTACCGTTTGTATCTTTGTTTTTATTCAAATAGTCATTCAAACATCGAACGTCAGATACGGCAGTGGTCGAAGCACACAGTAAACTATGTAAGTACTTACTAATATTCACCAACAACAATAACAACTTTATTAGTAGGTACCGAGGTTCTACAAAGCATCTTATATTTCCCATTAGCTGTTGCAGAAACCTGACAATTCACTTAGATCTGGGCGTATGCAAAGCGCGACAAATCTCTGTGGAAATAAACGGAACACCTTGTCTTTGTGCGCAATTGTAGTGGCTTGTGCAGTTTTGTAGTTTTGTAATATTCTCCAGTATTGCTAATAGGGAAGTGGAAGTTTATTTTATTTATTAAGTCAACAAGGAATTGCAATGTTTCGACCTTTTTTATCTACTTCTGAATTAAAACATGATTGCCCCGTTGGTCTAAAGTTCTAAAACTGAACACCATTGCTGAGCAGCGAGGTGATTCCGTAAAACACTTAGAGCCCGTTCAGATGGCAATCTATCTATCTATCTACGAGTATATCTATACATATAATAAAGCTGAAGAGCGTCGAAAGTCTGTACATGGAAGATATTCTAAAAAAAGTTGGCTGGGGATACTTAGAATTGATATCAGAACACGTTCCAACAGTTTTTAGATTTTTTGTCTGTTCGTCTGTTTATCTGTTTATTTGTAAGCGCATCACGTTAAAACGGCTTAACGGATTTTGATGCAAACTTTACTAATCTGTCGAGAATATCCCCGGCCAAGTTATAGGCTATGTAACATCACGCTACGACCCTTAGATGCCGAGCAAAATGAAAAAAAGTCTGAAAAAACCCGAAGCGAAAACGAAGTAATAGCGCAGCCGGGCGATGGGTTGCGATGCGGTGGGCCGCGGTCCGAAATTTCACGCGGACGAAGTCGTGGGTAGAAGCTAGTTATACATAAAGGCATATTTTGTGAGTGAATATGTAGGGGGTAATCTTCGGAATTAACGAACCGATTCTAAAAATTCTTTCACTAATGGGAATATACCTGTATTGCCGAGTATCAAGGGATATATTATATGTTAAAAATCTCTTCTTTCTCCCACCAAAAACCCAAATCGTGCACAATAATAATTTAAATGTTATAGCAATAATCTAGTATTTACTGTAGCAATAACGCTAAATGTCGAGCAAGTTGTGTTCGTAATTAAATTCAATGTGCGCCTCTATGGACCCGATGCCAATTATAATAGTTTTGGTAGTTCCTAACTAGACGCGTTTTCTGTGATTGCTTCGTTCTCTGTACGGCCGAAGCGTTAGACCAAAAGTTTCTGTCGTTTATGGCGCAATTTCATTAGTCGATAGGGCCCGCATGCGGGGTGCGAGAGATTTCTGGAATGTCTCGATTGACCAATGAAATTGCGCCATTAGTTACTACTCCGCCTGCGGGGAGTCCTCGCATGCTGTATATCGACCGAGTTATCGACTAATGAAAATGAGCCATTAGGTTCAGTTAAGGAAATTAACTGTAATCAGCCTATAATGTTCTCAATGCTGGGACACAAGCCTCTTCTCGGTGAGATCCCAGCGCGCCGTAGGTAATCCACCACGCGGGCCCAGTGTGGATTGGTACATGTCACATGCCTTCGAATTTTTGGTTCTAAGACGGTTTCCTCACGATGTTTTCCTTCCCCGTTTTGAGAGAAGTAGTTACGAAATCATTTATACAAAGTAAAGCGCCTGGGTTCGAACCTGCGATCTACAACTTGTAAGTCGCGGACATTACCAGTGAGCCACCACTGCTCTTAACGCAAATTGACACGCTACGCGAATTTGCCGTGTTATAGCCATTTCATACAACTGTCAAAAAATACAGTTGTGATTTGAATATGTGAACACTTTAAGTTGTTAGTCTTTTCGCCCAGCCTTTACATAGATAACACTAAGGGTGTAACGACTGAAATGTGTCTAAGGGTGTAAACATTGAAATGTGCCTAAGCGTGTAAACATTGAAATGCGTCTAAGGGTGTAAACATTGAAATGTGTCTAAGGGTGTAAACATTGAAATGTGCCTAAGGTTGTAAACATTGAAATTTGTCTAAGGGTGTAAACACTGAAATGTACCTAAGCGTGTAAACATTGAAATGTGTCTAAGGGTGTAAACATTGAAATATGTCTAAGGGTGTAAACATTGAAATGTGTCTAAGGGTGTAAACACTGAAGTATGTCTAAGGGTGTAAACACTGAAATGTGTCTAAGGGTGTAAACACTGAAGTATGTCTAAGGGTGTAAAGACTGAAATGTGTCTAAGGGTGAAATACACTGAAGTATGTCTAAGGATGTGAAGACTGAAATATGTCTAAGGGTGTAAACATTGAAATGTGTCTAAGGGTGTAAAACACTGAAGTATGTCTAAGGATGTGAAGACTGAAATATGTCTAAGGGTGTAAACATTGAAATGTGTCTAAGGGTGTAAACACTGAAATGTGTCTAAGGATGTGAAGACTGAAATGTGTCTAAGGATGTGAAGACTGAAATATGTCTAAGGGTGTAAACATTGAAATGTGTCTAAGGGTGTAAACACTGAAATGTGTCCAAGGGTGTAAACACTGACATGTGTCTAAGGGTGTAAACACTGAAATGTGTCTAAGGGTGTAAACACTGAAATGTGTCTAAGGGTGTAAACACTGAAATGTGTCTAAGGGTGTAAACACTGAAATGTGCTAATGGGTGTAAACAATGAAATGTGTCTAAGGGTGTAAAGACTGAAATGAGTCTAAGGGTGTAAAGAAATGGTTGAAATAAAAAATTACGCTTATGTTCCCAGAAGGGTATACATACAATGCTTACCTATACAGTGTCATTGTTTTCTTAGAAATATTGACACTAACAGCTCTTGAACTCGGTTAGATGCGCTAATCGCGTTTTCATAGGTGAAATTCGCACGAAGTCACTTCGTTAAAAGAGTATCAAAACCCAGTAACTATACCAGGAGCATTCCCAAGTAAAGTCAGAAGGGACGGCCAGTGGAACGTGCGTCACAAAGTTCCGCCAGATCCCCAGGTGCGACGGTTATTAATAAACTGCCCCACGGACAAACCTGTCAGTTAATACTATTAACTAAATGTTTGAACTGTTAAATTAATTAATGCGCCAGCAATTCGATTGTAGTTATGTAATTCGACTTGTGCATTCAATTCCCTGATCGGATTTTGTTTATGTTATTTTGCGTGGATTTTGTATTTGGAGACGGTAAAAAGCAAAATACTTATCTTAGGGCGAATTTCGCTAATGAAACTGAATGCAATCAACACATCTAAACCGAGTTCAAGAGCTGGTAATTTCAATACTCAACAAGAATGTTGACACTGCATTTATGTAATCAGCTTATACGCAGGCCCAGTGCGGGTTAGTAGATGTTACGTGTCTTCGATTATTTGTTATAGGATATGCTGGTTTCTTCACGATGTTTTCCTTCACCGTTTTTAAATGACACTGACAGCTCTTGAACGCGGTTTAGATGCGTTGGTCGCGTTCAGTTTATTTGGTGAAATTCGACCACAAGCTTCTTCATTCATGACTGTGACCACACCATTATTATCGGTTTTGCTGAGAAGTTTGCAATGGGAATATTACTGGGCACATAGTCACCCATAATAACCTCCCTATACTTACTCTACAACGACCTTCTTTGTGCTTATCCCAGGTCTGCTGTCAGCCCAGGAGTAAAAGGTACCTACTGGTTTTATTCCGTAGACATCCTACGCCGGAAGGGGACGTGTTAGGAGGACATAATATAGTGACCTTATTGGTGATGTTATTCAGAAAGGTCAGGTGCGTAGTAGTCGCAACCGGCGTGCGTGTATGACCAAATGTATGAACGTAAACGAGGCAAAAGGAGTTTGTAAGGATCATAGCAGATGGCGTTCTGTAGTTTTTGCCTACCCCCATGGGAAGAAGGAGGAAGTGTATGTATGTACGGCATACGTGATCCCCCTAAAGAACTACACCCCCCTACCTATTACTACTTGTCCCTAAAGAATGCATCCCGTAAAACAAAAGGAAATATAAACTAGCCTAAAGAGGTCGAAATGTGATGTCAAGTTATGGTGTCCCGTGCATAGATAATTCCTGGTATCGCCAACAGAGCACCACAAAGATAAGCCAAAAAAAAACAATTTTTTCAATTACAAACTCGTCTCTCAGCAAAAATAGCGAACGTGAAACACGAAAAAACAGTTTAAACCTTATCTCCTTGTTTACCGTTTCATTTTTACGAGAACTCGTAAAGTTAATACCACCTTTTGTCCCAACCCTCTCTCTACAAAAAGTTTCTTTAGCCCAACCCTAAACCGCTGTGTTTTGTTGTGGTATAAGGTAGAGTTTGACACAACTTAGACATTTCATCGGAAAAATTCGTCAAGCACTATCTTTTCCACGTGAGGCAGAGTCTGAAGGCAAAAAATAGTCTCTGATCGCGCTTTGACTTTGCTTAGTAGGTACAATAAGCGTCGTTTATGATCGTGAAAACTATTGGTATTTTGTCAATGTTCATATTATACGAATGAAACCTTGCTCACATTTGCTATACGAATATTAACATTATGTGTAGAATAATGTTCATATTTGTATGAAACGCTTACATAGTAAAGCAAATTCAAAGCACTATCTGTGAATCTTGCCCTGAGTCAGACTCGTAAGCTGATTGAAAATCTGTGTCTGCTATGTACCTATTGCTGACACATAGATATGAAAGGATACAGTCAACCATAAGTCCATAATCTGTAACAAATGGCTTGTAGACTCGCCTTTATTTGGTAACTAGCTTCCGCCCGCGGTTTCGCCCGCGTCGTATGTCAATAAAAAGTATCCCATGTCTTTCCCCAGGGTTCAAAGTATTCCCGTACTAAATTTCATCAAAATCGGTTCAGCCGTTTTAACGTGATGCGCGATCAAATAAACAGACATACAGATAAAAATACTAAAAACTGTTGGAACGTGTTTCGTTATCGATTCTAAGTCCAGACAACTTTTTTTCGATTATCTTCCATGTACAGACTTTCGACCCTCTTCAGCTTTATTATATGTAGGGATAGATATTATTGCGCGATAATCAAAGTACATCGATGCAACCTTTAACTTGTGTCGTACTGTATACGGATGTATAGTTTTTTTATTTGTTCTTTTTATAGTGTTTTGGTCTGAGATCAGATGGTCGAGATAAATGGTCAAAGGTTTGTTAGGGGGTGGATTGTAGGTGTATTGTTGCTGTCTAAAGGTGCCTACACACTGGTGGCTGGGACAGACTGGATGC
Source organism: Eupsilia transversa (assembly GCA_914767815.1). Classification (NCBI taxonomy): domain Eukaryota; kingdom Metazoa; phylum Arthropoda; class Insecta; order Lepidoptera; family Noctuidae; genus Eupsilia; species Eupsilia transversa. The sequence continues at coordinate 11,908,502 of OU611891.1, forward strand.
GGAAGGCTTTAGATAGGGTGTTGTGGCGCAGCCTGGAAGAGGCCTATGTTCAGCAGTGGACTACAAAAGGCTGAGTTGATTGAAATGTGCTTACAGATTTGTTCGATTTTTGACGATCGTTATTGTGGCTCGATAGACAGTTGACGATCAAAAAGACCTATCAGCTTCTAACATATTTCCTCGATTTTATCGATCGTTACTGTCACCTGTGTGATAAATCTGAAGGTTAAAATCGAGCATCACTTGTTGATTTACCAATCGACACACGAACCACAGTGAAGGCGATCGACAAAAAATACGATGTCGATCGTCAGTTAGTTATACATTTACGCGATTTGGTTGATCACACGTGTCGATCGGCAAAAATCGAGAACATCTGTAGGCATCTTAAGTAAAGTTTAGATGTGGGGAAGTGATACATTAAGCGAGGTCATTCTGATAATACGTTAATTGAATTTGCCTAGCCTTTGATACTTCTATTGAGTTCGAAGTTATTCCCCTATCACGTACCTAATGTAATTAATAGCATGTCGTCATAGTTTTGCTTCGGTCGGTGATCAATTTATTGGAATCAATTAAAATAATTTTAATTAGCAATCCGGAGACATGTCATTAGTAAACAGTAAATTGTATAACTAAAACTTAATATATATTTTTTTTCTCCATTTTTCGTAATTGCACCTACCACTGTTTGTCTCTGCATCACCCAAAGGTTGACTGGTAGAAAATGCCTATGGCATTAAGTCCGCCTCTGTACATTTCTGTGCTTGAAGTATTAAACAAATAAATAAATAATAAATAAAAAAAATACGTTATAGCTTGCTCCAACTTTATTCGAGACTTCAGACGGACTTCAATTTTTTACATAAATATTAATTATACTCACTTAAAATATTCAGGTTTCATTTCAATTTATTTCATAATAAAAAAAAAAAATGTGTTGGCTAGTACCTAATCGTTTACCAAAGGAACTGCGATAGTCATTTTTTTTTTTTTAATGTACCTGCAATGAACCAAATGAGTATTGACCCAGAGTGTTTGTTATTAAACAGCTGTTAACCAAGTTCAAGTAATAACATAACATCACGCCTTGTTTCCCCGAAGGGTTAGGCATAGGTGTACCCATAGTAGGTACCCCCACATTTCGCCAGTTATGTTTAAGTCCCATATAATAGGGGGCCAGCCTATTGCCATCAACCGGGCACAAATCCAGACTCCAGGCTGTTACTGAGAAATTCCAAATGGAAAAACCCAATATCACTTTGCGCGACCTGGGAGTTGAACCCAGGACCTCATGCTCAGCAGTAGCGCTTGCGACTATTAGGCCGCGGCCACGAAGTCAGCGGCAGTGGCGCGGCGGTGGCGGCGGCGGCGCGGAGAGCGGCGCGTTGCAATGCACATATTTATATGGAACCGGCCTCCTAAGCAGTGGCGCGGGGAGCGGCGACAGTTATTATAACTATGCATTTGAACGCGCCGCTTTCTCACCGCCGTCGCCGCCGCGCCGCCTTAGGCGTGAATTATACAAAGACTGCGTAAGGTGAAGGCGGGGCGCAGGCATGATGCCGCTTCAAAACGTTTTCACACATAATGTACGTAGGCGACGTGCGCTTGTGCCTTGCCTTCACCTTACGCCGTCTGTCGTCGCCGTGTATCGCCGGCGCGGGGAGCGGCGCATTCAAATGCGCCGCCGCCGCGCCCCCGCCGCGCCCCCGCCGCCGCCGCCGCCGCGCCGCTGCCGCTGTCTTCGTGGCCGCGGCTTTAGACCAACGAGGCAGTCACAAAATATAACATGACGAAACTATCCGTTCATAGAATTGTTATCTCTACATAATTAATATGCAAATTAACATAACTGGTCAAGCATCATAAAATTTTGCCGATAAGTGAACGACAGTGACAGATACACACTTCAAATATTCACGTGTAGGTAGGTACATATGTATTTTTTACTTTAATTAAAAACAATAAATAAATATCGTAATATTATTTTGTTTTATTATACTCATGGAAAAATTTTGGGGAAGGCAAAAAAGTGTGTATATAAATATCATGGATATTTGTGACAATTACCTAAGTTTTCTTTTGGATTTTACTTATTATAATCGTTAATTTAAAATTGCTAAAGTCGGAAAAACAAACGATCAAATGACAAAAAATTATCAAATTAATTACTTTACATTTTATTCATGTTTTAACCGATTTAAAAAAGGAGGAGGTTCTCAATTTGAAAATATGAAGCTTACAGGGAGGAACGATACGCTCAACTTAACCAAAATAAATAATTTTCAATACGGAGGAATATAAATACTCATCGTACAAAAAATAATAAGCGAATGGAAATTTAGTTACTATAGTCATCAAAATGTAATAGGCCCGTTTTGACATTTGAGAATGACCCTAGAATGTAACTTGGAACGAAACTGAAAGAAACAATAAAATAATAATTCATTACATAAAGTGTTTTAAAGAATACATATATTTTTTTGGTGCGTTAAATAATATGGTTACTTTACTTCACTAGTTACGTCGCGATGACATTAATGTCAACGGGCCAATTACATTTTTCCGACTTTAGCAAGGTCGTCTTATTGCGATTGAGACAAAATGGCCATTGCTTTGTTGGCGAAGGATGTTGCTTATGAGGTTATTATTGATAAATAATAAATACTTTTTCCATTGTTTTACATGTTTTTTTTAAAAGTATTTTATAAGTAAGTACATATTTATTTTTATAGTCATTTAAACGCCTGTTTATTTCTATAAAACGACGAAGACGAATGATGTCAGAAGAAATTCAACCATATAAGGTGTTAATGAAATTTTTAAATCATCACGCGTGTTTTTAATGAAAAACAATACACAATTACACATCCTAACTTATTAAATATTATAAATGTGAAAGTGAGTTTGTTAGTTGCGCTTTCACGCTAAAACGGCTGAACGGTTTTGGATGAAATTTGGCACACGAGTAGACCATGACCTGCAGAAGGACATAGGCTACTTTCTATCCTGGATCACAGACGAAGTCACGTGCAACAAACACATGAGCACATTTTTGAGAGAAAATCTATAGCTACAACAAATAAAAGCACCATATCTGAGAAAATGCGAAATATAAATATTATTATTATAATTTGATTGTTTATTAATATTTATAGTAAAATTTCACGTCAAATTTTACATATAATTGAAACGTCTACATTGAATGTTTAAAAGATAATATTTTTATTTATTACTTTTATGTTTTTTAATACTAACCAAGCAAAAACCTATCGAACAACAAATAAAAATAAAAGTAATAAAAAACTAAAACCCAACTACGGCAAAACTCAACTAAAAAGGTATAAACAAGTCATCACAGACAGACTAATTAAATATCCGGAGTCACACGTGTTGGGGATAAGTCGAATAGATTACGTGTTTACTTGTTTATACCTTTTTAGTTGAGTTTTGCCGTAGTTGGGTTTTAGTTTTTATTACTTTTATTTTTATTTAAATTATTTTGGGGTTATAATATATATATTTTTGAAATGTGCTAATTAAGCCCTTTTATTTGATACCCAACATGACACCATTAAAAAATCTTTTTTTTTAGTTCATGACTTATGTCCTCTAGAGGGCGCCATATTCAATTTAATGTGACTTCACATAGCCTATAACCATCGGACGACCGAGACGCTTCCAACGATACCCCATTAGTCAATCTATGATGAGTAGTTTAGAAGTTATGAGGGAACAAATGAACATACATACATACATACATACATACATACCGGTCAAAATCATAACCCTCCTTTTTGCTTCGCCGTAGTCGGGTAAAAATCATAACTCTCCTTTTTGCTTCGCCGTAGTCGGGTAAAAAAAAAAATTTTTGTTTTCTGCCTAAAATAAAATCCATTTTCAGTCGTACTCCTTTTTAACTTACGCGGGCATCAAACACAGCAGCTGCTGTTTAGGTGACGCGGGCATCGAGCTCACAGCAGCAGCTGTTAAGGTGACAAACAATATTAATTGTATAATCCATATTAGGTGAAACGTATTATGTTTTTTTTAGAAACACACGGCACTTGAATAGGATGTTAATTTTCCTCATAGCCAGTTCTTCCCCTGAGAATGGAGTATAAATAGGGTATGATACTTCGATGATCATCAGTTCTTAGTGAATCTTTGTAAGAAGAAGTCAATCAATAATGAAGACTGTGTTCGTGTTTTTGGCTGTGGCTTGTAGTGTAATGTTGGTACAGGGTCAGGGATTCCCCACTGGTATGTATTTGTTTATTATTTTACATACTATTGTATAGATTCAAATTTTTCTTGATCAGACAGCTGTGCTGCTGGGGAGTTTGTTGCGCCACTTCATCTTCCTAGCTAAAGCACTAGGAAGTGGCGAACTTTTGATTTTGATTTTATAAGTAAATATTTATTTATATGGATCGTAGCTAAGTAACAACAGCACGGTCACAGGTAAATCTACTATATGCTTGCGGAAGTCAGTGCATAGATGGGTACCTCACTATTTACCGTCACCACTCGTGGTCCCGGTTGGCATTCGTTAAATTACAGTTGTTACCTACGGCTCATCAGATGGCCGAAAAGTCTTACAACCGGTCTTACCAAGGGGTATACCCAGTTACCTAGTTTTGGAGGTCAAATAGTTGGAGTCGCTACATGTAAAACACTGGTATTCAGCAGCATCTGATACATTGGAAGCCAACCTCAAGATAGTTGGGAAGAGGCTAGGCAGATTGATATTGAATATTTATTTATATGGCAACATGGTGGTTTAGGCTACCTACCTATAGATAATTCTGGTTCGGGTTTTCGTTAGTGACAATTCTTTCACCGTTTTCCTTTAACGTTTTGAATAGTGGTGAAATCATTCACACAAAATGTGGGGTGCCTGAGCTCGACGTCCTAGAACTAGCAAATTGCGGCCATAATTGTCTGACATTAACCTTTGTTTTGTTTCTTTTTATAGCCCAATGCCCTAAAGGCGAGCACTCAGTCATGTACTGCCCGCAGATGGCCGAGCCATCCTGTGATAATCCGATACTGCACGAGCTCGGCAGACCATCAGCCTGTGGCATACCACAGTGCTTCTGCAACACTCCTAATATCCGGAACATCAAGACTGGCAAATGTGTTATGCCTAAGGATTGTTTACTAGAATAAAATATTGTTTGTTTATTTATTTGTTTTGTTTTTCACGCTCATAACAGTTAGGTAGGCCATACAGAGGGCCTAGTGCGAGTTTCATTTTACCATCTCGATCAAAAGCATCGAGCGCGTTCGACGTTCCGATTGGCCCTTCACCGGTGAAGGCCGGCCGGCTTCCAATCGGAGCGCCAAACGCGGTCGATGCGTTTGATCGAGATGGTAAAATGAAACTCACACTAAGCCCTCTGTTCTGATGTTCTTTTGTGTCTAACCTCTCGCTTTAACCAAAGTATAAAACATGTATGTAAACATGTTCTTGGTTATCGGTTATGTGCACCTAAACAAGTCTAAGGATTTGTTGTATCTAGTAAAAAAGGTGAACAAAATACTTAGAACAACATAGGTTAACAAGACATGTCTGAAACAACGTTAATCAACGTCAACGTTAACTCATAAACATAGTGTATATCATACACTGATTGTTTTTGACAAGTATTTTTTTTTTTTTTGGTATGGAAATCATCAAATAACTTCTCCCGCTCTGGGCGGAGCGGGAGGGCGTGTCAGACTCTTACTGACTAAAACCCACCCGTGTTCCTTCAGTTACCTGTGTTGCCAGGTGCCACGGTATCCCTTTCGGACTTTCCCGACTTGTTGAAAATAAACAACAACACAATTTCTTACGATTTTTCTAACATACAATTAAAATAAGATACAATAATAACTAAACCATTTTTTAATATTGCAATATTTGCTCCAAATTAAACTATTTCGTGAAAATTATGACGATTTGCAGCAAATATAATTTAGAAAGCACTATTGATGTTATAATGACGTCACGAAATACGTCATCATCACATAACAATTTTATTCATAGGTACCAATAAACCACGACACTAAGGGGCAGGGGATTCACTTTTCATTCACACGAACAACGTTTTCCTTATACCAAAGTAAATCACTTATAAAACTCGCGAATATAAAACGTGGCAAGACGTTACATTGATGACAAACTCATTACAGGCGCTCTGAGAAGATATTGACTTTGCTTTTATTTTTGATTTTGACTTTTATAGGGAATTTACATACATACATAAACTCACGCCTTCTACTCATGAAGGTAGGCAGAAACTACAGAATGCCACCTGCTACGATCTTTACATACTCCTTTTGGCTCGTTTACGTTTATTCATCTGGTCATACACGCACGCCGGTTGCGAGTACTACGCACCTGACCTTTCTGAAGAACATCACCAACAAGGTCAGTATATGCCCTCTAAGTCTTTTTTGTATATTTAAATGTAGGATTTGACTTAAATTTGGTAGACACTTTTAAACGTCACAAACTACAAAATAAGAATTGATTCTAGTTAGCCCTTCTAAAAGGTAGTTCCGTATAGAAAAGAAGGGGCAAGAAACCCCCATAGTTACTTTTTAGATAATCTATACTTATAATAAATCTGTAGAAGTGAAAATTCTGTACATTGAAGAAATCAAAAAAATAAATGGCAGGGGGTGTTACTAGACCGACACCGAACCCAAAAACTTGATTAAATTTTTTTTTGTCTGTCTGTCTGTCTGTCTGTCTGTCTGTCTGTCTGTTTGTTCAGGCATCACGCAAAAACTACCGGTTCGATTACGATGAAACTTGGTATAATTATTCTTTAATATCCTGGGCACCACACTGGGTACTTTTTATCCCGGAAAAGTACCCTATCCTACGGTTGGGGGGTGTCAAAGTTTGTATGGAAGAATTTTAACGCGCTGTCCGATTAACTCGAAACTCAATATTTATACTTAAACCCAAATATTAAGAATAACGTGTATCAGGATTTTTCGAAATTCAACCCCTAAGGGGGTAAAATAAGGGATGAAAGTTTTTATGAAAAATCTTATTCCTTGAGGTAATAAACATGAAACTTCGCACAAATAGTTATCTAAATAAATTATAAAGTTTGTAGTTTTTTTCTAAATTACCCCCTAAAAGGTTGGGGGCTGTCAATGTTTGTATGGAAGAATTTTAACGCGCTGTCCGATTAACTCGAAACTCAATATTTATACTTAAAACCCATGGGGATGTATGGGGTAATTTCCGACACTCACGCGGGCGAAACCGCGGGCAGCAGCTAGTCATAAATATAAAGACAATGTAGGTACCTAAAATAAAATGTTTATAGTGCTGTTGTAAATTAAGCAACAACAGACCAATATTATACTTTAAACACTTTTACGCGGCAATATTAAAAAAAAAGATGATAGAGCTTTTCCGGCTTTCCCTAGCTGAGTGACTAATCCCTGAGAAGAAATGCCGAAACAAACCAGAAGAGGCAGAAGTCATGGTCTCTCAAGTCCCAAATGGAGTTGATAGACGCATAGTGTATCCATTTCTTCACCTATTTTAATAAATGAAGCAGAAAGTTGGTATACCAGTGGAGGGCCTTTGAGAAATCTCTAAAGAAGAAAATAACAACACTAATAAGAAATTAAATGTGCCACATTTCATTTATGCTTACAGAAATAATTGCAGAATCACAAAACGGGAACGAAGGAAACTCAAAGTAATCCTATATCAATTATAATAAGAAACGGTTAATGGTAACCGAAAGTAACCCTATTAGCGGGACTCATTAGCGAATAACTCAACCGGTTACAGAATTATATCATCGGGCTGTTTTAATCTGTTGGTCCAAGTTAAAAGAGTTGGTCTAATGGAGCTATTCATCCAAGCACACAATTTATTATGATTTAGAAAAGTGTCCATGGAGTTACTTGCCCGTTCTTTTCCAAAGGTAAGGTTCGCTTTGGAATGGGCAACCAGCTTCATCCTTCTGACTGACTGACCCCTTGACAATTCAAATAGTAGGTACCTACCAGTAACAGTATCTACCTGTAATTGGTTGATTGAAATAAATGCTTTGAGTTTGAGTTTGCTCAAACTTCTATTTGAAAATCATGTACAGCCATAGCTCCCGATTACGTGTCGTCATTCAGAACGACTAAAAAGAAATTGCAGCAGCAAAACGAGGGACCATGTTACCGTCATCGCCGCGTTCATTATCAGGGTGGAGCTGTTTAGCGAAGCCCATTTAATTTATGAACCACTTAGAGATCGCCTAGAAGGTGACAAAGCCGCAGAACATTTTTTTGTAAAATATAAGATGGCCACCGTCCTTACTTTGAATGCGCCGGTTCTGTATAACTCTCTTTAATTAGGATAATTTTTTCTATGTAAACACATAGAAAAAAAAATGCAAAAATGCTCCATTTTTCTAGTTATAACAGTCAGTAACAAGTTTGATTTATTTCCCTTATATGTGCACCTAATAAAACCAAAAACCTTAACCCCGTGTCCTGATATAAGTGATCGTCGCGATCATTATTATTCGGCGAAACCAATCAGTTACGTCTCCTCACCGACAGAGGGCGCCTTCTTGACAAATGAGTGATAAATTAACGCGATGATCGCTAATTCACGCGATAATCGCTTTTTATTAGGACACGAGGTTAAACTCTCATGTAAACAATTTAACTTTTAAACTCTTCAGCTGATTATCTAAGAAACACGATCACAGTTCCTCGCTTACACCAAATCGTCCTTCGGGAAATTACAGTTTCGACCAATTAGACAACGCTTGGATAAATTTCGACCTAACACTGGGTTATATTTTTTAATTATACCGTGTTACTGCGCAGCAATTTGATTTTAATTACAGTAATCATTCACTGTGATCCTTCGGGGAAACCTGGTTTTTCGGTGATGGAAATGTTACATCTGTTTGAAAAATGTACATGATTTTTGGCCAGCAAATGGTTTTCGATAATTTCAGTTTGTCTTAAATTTAGGTCTTAGTCTCAACAGTCGCTCTTTGAGATACTGGGTTATTAAAAACTAAACTAGAGCAGAAGTCCTTTTAGACCCGAATCTCAGAACCTTACTCAAGACTCAAGCATTACTTTATAGTTTAAAGTCATTTGATTGACTGCTTGCCATGTCAGAGAGACATGAGACAGACATCTTTCAATAATCAGTCATTTTGTGAAGAAAGGAAAATGAAGGAAATAATCGTAAAGAAACCGGCATGTCATAGAATAGAACCAAAAATTCGAAGACAAGTGACATCTACCAATCTGCGCTGGTGGATTACTGACAGCCCACGCCCTCTCGAAGAGAGAAGGCCTGTCCCAGCAATGGCAATATTATAGGCTTTTTTTTTTTTTTTTGGGTGGGAAATCATCTAATAACTTCTCCCGCTCTGGGTGGAGCGGGAGGGCGTGACAGACTCTTACTGACTAAAACCCACCCGTGTTCCTTCAGTTGCCTGTGTTGCCAGGGGCCACGGTATCCCTTTCGGACTTTCCCGCAGACAATATTATAGGCTGATTATGCTATTAGAGCATCTGGAACATTCTATCTATATTACAGTCCATTCTCTCTCGAGGCTGGCCTGTGTCGCAGCAATAGAAAGATTATAGGTTTATTATCTTTGCTATAGACTCTAATAGATCTGAAATGTTTTAATCCATAAAATAATCATATTATAATTGAATACGAATTGCATTCTGACTCAAAACTACTACCACCACAATTTATATTCCGAACTCAAACAAAACTTTTGAGAGTTCTCACATTGCCGCAGAACGTAGTCCAACATTTAGAACTTGAAACCTCTATAGTTCTATACTGATCTCACTGCAAACAATAAACTGTTTTATAAACAGAACTGGATGTCTGGGCGAAAGTTATTCAGATGAAGATAGTTGTTTCTCAGTGCTGATATCAAGCAACTAGCGATCCGCCGCGGATTCACTTGGAAAACAAGGCCCACTACAACCTAGATGAAAACACTATATATACATCTCCAACTCCCCACTTCTTATTTTTGTCAGTTAAAGAATTTGCGTTAGATGTTCTATTTACGGACTCTTCGCAAGCCTTCGCTTTGCGATTTTTTTTTGCAAACATTTGAGCGAGCTTATGTTAGGCACATCCATTCAAAAGATTTTTGTTTTTTTTTAAGAATTTGCATTAGCAACACAAGATGGCGTCACGCATCAAAAGAACCTTTGTATCTGTGCTCTTGAACTAATGTTCGTGAATGTTCGTTGCGTAGGTAACAGAAGCTTGCAAAACGATTTTTTGCAAAAAAATATTAATAATATTTTTTTTTTTAAATATTAATAATATTAGCTATAATATACTATATAGCTTGTGGTGAGTACCGTTAATTACAGCACCTATTTCAAGCGCACTTGACCGAATGGCACTAATAGCTATGCCACGAGCGGCACCTTTCCTAACACATAAATGACAGACTACACTGTATATTTTCTACAAAAAGTACGTTGGATATAAAACAGCGGTAAACGTCCGCAACACACAAATAATATCTAACGCCACTCGGCGAGGTGTGAGAGAGAATAACATATTTTATGCAGGTCTACATGGAAACCTACTAAACCGAATATATTCAGCATAAAGAGAGGGGGAGGTAACGGTTTTAGAGGACACGATACGACTGTCGTGAGCAACTCTTTTGAGGCGATGAATCCGATGATCCATCTAAAGAAGGAAAATATGTTTATTTAGTACAGTCTAGTTTCGGCAGGACAAGAACAAGAACCGTTGCGGAAAAGCTCCTACAGAGCCCGAAGTGAAGCTGCTTGCCGCAAAGCCGAGCACAACGGTGTACATCTCCCGCCTGCTACATCTAGTGGTAACGGCCCCGACTTACTTTAACCCCCCTTAGATCTATGTAAAGGCTGGGGAAAATAGACTACCAACATAAAGTGTTCACATATTCAAATCACAACTGTATTTTTTAACAGTTGCATGAAATGGCTATAACACGGCAAATTCGCGTAGAGTGTCAATTTGCGTTAAGAGCAGTGGTGGCTCAGTGGTAACGACCGCGACTTACAAGTTGTAGCTGCTCTCAAAATGATAAAGGAAACCAACATGTCCTAGAACCAAAAAATAAAAGTAATAATTAAAACCCAACTACGACAAAAAAATCAACTAAAAAGGTGTATATACAAGACATCACAGACAGACAAATAAAAATCCGGAGTCACACATGGGTTTAAATCGAACAGATTACGGGTGACTCTGAATTTAATTTAATTTTTTAACTTGTTTAGTTGTTGCGATAGAGCTCGTACAAAAATGTCTAAAACTGACAACTTTTATGGCCGCCTATTTCTTAATTTTTGAAGATACAACCGACTTCCAAAAAAAACACTAGAAAGTGAAAAATAACTTTAATTTCGGAAGTCGGTGTCTTTGGTTTTGAATTTTCGTTTTAGTTTTTTTTGGAAGTCGGTTGGTTTTTTTTGTAAAAAGTTTTTATTTTTCACTTTTTAGTTGTGGTACCTACCCCCTACTAGTTCGAATATCACGACCTGCTATGTAAATAACAGTGACAGGAAAATGTTAAAAGATCGTCCATATAGGCTAAGTGGGAAAAATACTTATTAATGAAGCTAACTCAAAAAGTACTCAAGCTAAGTTAATAAAATTTATATGGGACCACCTTGAGAGCATACCCTTTCAAACAAAAAAAGAATTTTCAAAATCTGTCCACAATTGACGGAAATATCGACGGACACACAAAAAAAAAAAAAAAAAAACATACATACGCTACGAACATATAACCTCCTCCTTTTTGGAAGTCGGTTAAAAAGCGGCCCACTGCAGGTCAAGACCCGTTATAATACGAACCATTTAGATGTGTTTAAGACCAACTCATAGCTAGTAAACCATTTCATTGATGCAAACAAAATAATACATAGACAAAAAAGGATTACAAGATGAGACATTATTATCTTCTCAATATCCTCAAATACCATTTATCCTCTTACACGTAACTTAAGTTGTGGGTATACTTACGTACATAACTTCACTTCGCACTAAACAACTTCCACCAATTATTCGCGTATTAATCTCGTCTACTTGACGTGCGCAACTACAGGGATCCAGCAGAATATCTGCCTCAGGTATAAGTGCCTAGCACACATGCTGAGCTACACTGCCTTAAGGAGCAACCTTGAAACGCACACCGCACTTCTTTGAATTTTCTTTACTGAGTGGCTACTATGGCGCAGGCCCCTTAAAAATGGCATCGGGTGAGAACACGGCGCGGCCCACGGAGACCGCGGAGATAACCACGTCCGAGCAACGACATACCGTGTTTCTTAAATTGCGCTTTATTTACATGCATTTTGTATGAAATTTGAACGGAATATGATGCCGCCCGTACCATGTCCGCGGCCCGACGCCATTTAAATGTGGTCAGCGTTTATGTCAGTTTTACCTGGTCCCACGTTTCCGAGGTCAACTTGGAAAACATTAAAGAGACTCCGCACTCAGATTGACCGTAGCAAAGACAATCTCCACAGGTGGGGTTTCACGGATGGTGCCGATCCTCAATGTATATGTAGCGTCTCATCGCAGACCATAGCCCACCTTACATCTTGCGTCTGTCACCTGCACACGTGAGGACCTATTGTCTGTACCAGTGAATAATGCAAGCGTTGCTGAGTTCTGAGCCAAGAAGAAAATTTAGCTTATTACCATCGACACGCTTAGAAGAAGATAGTGTCACTTTATGAATCATTTTTTTTAAATGTGTTTCTTTTAATGTATAGCAGAATAGCCTTTACCAGAAGTGATGATCATATTAGTCGTTCAAGGATTTGGACAGGATTGTGCCGTATTATAGTTTAGTTACCGGTATGACAGTGGCTCCCCTGACATCATATTCTGTCACCAGAAGACAGCCGCCACGCAACCATCGATGCAACGCTCTGCTAGAGTGGCTGTCAGCAGCCAGTGTCAGTCTTATCCGACCTTTTCGGTGATTCCATTAACTTCGTAACAAAACTTACCTTAAACCGTATGTACTTACTTAGAGTTCATTTTTTTCTCCTTTTTTGCACCAAATAAATCTATTTATATCTTAATAAGACATCTCCATTGCGAGTTCGAAAATCGTACGATTTAAAACGGCCCCGCAGCAACACTTGGCCACCGGACGCAAGAAATGTGCCCGTATAGGATATCTTATGATAATATATTTTGCAGCATGGCTTTGCGATTTCCGTGCCTAATATATTTCTATTTTTGTATTTAGTATTGCGGTATTTGGTTACAGGTTGGCTGTGGGCGATGGAATAGTTAAATTAATATCAATTCTATAACGTGGAGTTAATATTAGGAAATGAAGGAACCTTCCTTAAAAGTTAAAATTCTAGTTTAAATATTAATACTTACCTCCTCTTCCTCTTCGTAACACTCTTGTCAGAGCGGTCGGGTCTTCATGTAGTTTTATGTCCAGGAGCTGATGTGATTCGCCTCACGATTCCTCGCCATCTATTCCGATTTTTGGTGTTTTTAGGGTACTAAATCCGAATTAAATCCGCAGTGGGCGATCATACAAGGGATCGCCCACTGCGGATTTAATTCGGTCAATCCATCTCATGGTCTAGTGCCCGCCAGTGTGATTGATTTAAAAAAAAGTCTATAACTGAAAAAGTTCTTAAAAAATATGCAAAAATTTTTTCTTTAAGGTTTTCTAAACCAACTTCCAGATTTGATAAAAAGTATCCTAAAGGTAATAAAATTATAATTCCTAGATAAGCATTAAAAAAGATTTATTAGTCAAATAATATTAATTTTGTGTCAAGGTTCATTATCAAAAATCACTGGCATCGTTAACAGATAATTTATTTTATGTAACTCATTATCTCCTTTTATCTAGTGCAACACCAAATCGATAAGTATTTGACGAATTTTTCGACACCGATAGACATGTTTCGGTCAATATTATTTGTTTTATTAATAGTAAATGTTTTTGCTGACGATGAGAAGATAGTTGAATTGGATATAGGGGGTTTGAGAGGGGAGAAGTACTGGCAAGGAGATTTCTATGAGTTCTACGGAGTGCCGTATGCCACGGCTCCTAAAGGAAGGGATAAGTTTAAGGTTAGTAAATGTTTTATGTTTCTATATTTGTATAGCAGACATCGTAATTGCTTTACCACTTTTGACAACAATTGCGGGTAAATTGAAACTTCTCTAAAGCTATTATTTCCTTGAAGAGCGGCGGCCCCACATAGCGTCCGCAATTTACCGGCAAATGACGTCACTGAAACGTTATTTATGAAGTTGGAGTGTTTTCGCTGAGTGCGTTTTTTGACATCGTTAAGTCAAACCACGGCCATCATTTTCACAACAGCCACTGCGGCCGGTATGTGGCAACCGCCGCTCTTTTGAAAAACCGTAGCATAAGATGGCAAATATGTTACTGTCTCATAGACAAATTAGACCTTGTCGTTTTATAATATTCAAGGTTAGGGAGTTAACGAAATTACGAGGTCGACTAAACCTATGTTCATTGCCACATACATACTGTTATGTAGTTATAGGAACAATTGGTCAATTTCAGCAAATTGCTCTAATTCACTAAACCTAAATTTAAAAAAATGATTTAAAAAAAACGAAAGTATAATGAGAATAAGTAGTGATTATACTAATCCCCCATTTTTTTATATTTTTTAAAACGTTGCCTCACACTAGGAATTTCTCCTGTATCGTAGGTGCGTTTACAAACATTTAAACTCACACACACAAACAGCCGGACCCGGAACAACTACATTAAGGTCATACAAATATTTGTTCCGTGCGGGAATCGAACCCGCGACACGCAGCGCAGCAGTCAATCGCTTAACCACTACGCCAACCGTGCTGTCATCGTTGCACGATTTGCATAAAAATTATTTTTGATATACTATTAGGAAACCATTTTTTATGATTCCAGGCTCCCCTGCCTGTAGAACCATGGGAAGGCATCATGGACGCTAAAATCCAAAATATTGGTTGTGAACAAGTCTACCTCTTTGAAGAAGAAGAAGATGACGAAATTATTCTTGATGGCGTAGAAGACTGCTTGGCCATGAACCTCTTTGTTCCACTAGTTGCCAGTGAAGACAACTTACTACCAGTCCTGGTCTACGTACATAGCGGGGCTTATTCAGGGGGGAATGGTAACATGGCGAAGTTCTCCTTTGTAGCCAGACATGACGTCATAGTAGTCAGTTTTAACTACAGACTTGGGTTCAAAGGATTCGCCTGTCTAGGCACTGAAGAGATACCTGGCAATGCGGCGTTAAAAGACCAACTGGCTGCTCTGAAGTTCATCAACAAATACATAAGCAAGTTTGGAGGAGATCCCAACAAGGTAACGCTTGCAGGATTCAGCGTTGGTGCCAGCATGGCGGAAATACTTGCATTGTCAAAAGCAGCAAACGGTTTAATAGACAAACTGATACTAGAAAGTGGTTCCGCTTTATCTCCATTCGCAATAAACAGGGATCCAATAAATACCGCCAAGAATTTGGCAATATCTATGGGTTATAACAACACAGAAAAGATTGAGGACTTAAATGAATTCTTATTGAACGCACCGATCAAAGACTTGGCTGTTAAAAGCAAGAATTTCTTCTTAACAAACTCCACTTTCGGTTTAGCGCCGTGCATCGAGAATGTGATTGGAAATACTGAACCGATTCTGACAGAGTCGCCTTTGATTACTTTCCATAAAGGAGATTATGAGAAAATTCCTCTGTTGACTGGTTTTTCAAACATGGAAGGTATCAGTAGAACTGTTAAGTTTAGTCAATGGAGTGATTGTATGAATGAGAAATTTGAAGATTTTCTACCAGCAGATTTGGCTTTTGACAATGTAAAATCAAGAGATGCTTTCATCAAAGAAATAAAGAAACATTATTTTAAAGATGAAGAAGTAAGTCATGATACAGTGCAAGAATACATTGATTATTTCTCTGATTCAATGTTCAAGTACGCTATAATGAAATCGGCAAAAATGCATGCTCTGAAATCTAAAAGACCAGTCTTTCTTTATGAGTTTTCGTACGTTGGAAAGTTAAGTTTTAAGCATCATTTCATGGATAAAATTAAAGGAGCCAGCCATAGAGATCAAACTGCGTACATCTTGGATTTCTTTGAATATACTACGAAAACATCGGATATGGATACGAGAGACCGAATGACAGCAATGTGGACAGATTTTGTTAAATATGAGTAAGTAGGTCTTATTATTAAAACAGTAACTTTATTGAACAAAGATTGTCATGGTCTCTCCGTGTGAGTTAGTGACATCATTTGTGTAGCAAATCTGCCAAAAACCCACAACAAAGAAACTTTTGCAACGTTTCAAAATCAAAAGTCATTTATTCAAACTAGGCTGAGAATCAGCAGTTTTTGAACGGCAAAATTACATAGGACAGTCCTCCAAAACGCCCGCCATTCTCGTACTTTATTAAAGCTGGCTAGAAGAATTGACGCAAGAAACGCAAATTATTAGCCTTGACCCCCAGTATTTGTAGTATGGCTATTTACCGGTAGATAATGCTTTATAAGACAGACCTAATAATTAATCTTGACAGAATAATTAATCTTGAGTGAATTCTACTTCATAATATTCACAATTGCCAGCTTAAATGAACGGAGACTCCCAGTTACAGTTCCCGTCAAATAACTTTTCCGCTCTGAAGATTGACGCGCGGAGATTGACTACTGCGCAGTCACCAAAATCAAATCAAAGTCATTTATTCAAACTAGGCTGAGAATCAGCACTTTCCGAACGTCAAAATTACATAAGACAGTCCCCCAAAACGCCCACCCTTCACCACTTCCTAGTGCTTTAGCTGGGAAGAAGAAGTGGCGCAACAAACTCCCCAGCAGCACAGCTGTCTGTTCAGTTAGAAAAATTGATTCTATACAATAGTACGCAAAATCGTTTACCTTTCGCAACACAAAACATACATTTAATGATCAGCCATATGTCAGCTAGCACACGCCAATATACCAACCAAACACATCGAGAACTAATACTCAAGCAAAAAACGCACCCGTAGCCTACTTCAGAGTGACAAACTTTAACGTGAACTGTACTGCCTTTAACTTTTCCAAATTATTAAATTCTTTGTTTAAATTTTTCAGAAATCCTACAGCATACGAGAGCTTACTGATTGACGTGAAATGGCCAAATTACACAAACGAAGAACCAAACTATTTGGAAATAAGTAGCAAATTGAAAATAAAGAAGGATTTATTCGCAAACCGTTACAAATTCTGGGACAGAGTGTATGAAAAATATTACTGGAATCCAATGCCGATTGTAGCAAAGAAAAAGAGTAAATAAAGTCTTGTGTAATAAAGTTGTATTTTGTGTAACTTCTCGTTTGAGAGATCTAATGTCTGCATGTTCAAAGACAACAACAACATCAGAAGGGCAGTTCCCATATTTTTAAGAATTTTCGCATTCTCGTATATCTGTCAAACTTCTCAATAATCTTGGTAAATTGATTGTATTTTTGGCAGATTGCGAATGAGATGCAAATGCGAACGTTTTAAAAAATACGGAAATTGCGCCTCTGAGTTTTTCACAAGTATTTGTTGCTTATACAGCTAGGCAAAATTACAGCAGAACTTTTCCTTTGGCATTGATTAAATTCTGTTGGCAATAGCCTAACCACATACTCGTATTACATAGAACTAAAAACATAACAGTCGAAATGTGGGCACCCACATTTTGACTGTTCTAACCCTTTAGGGATTTAAGGCATGATTTTATGTTATGTAATCTTAAATTGACTAGTCATCCATCAAATGCAGTCTTATAAACTTTATAAAGAGCAAAAAATCATCACCCTATCGAAACTCACGTGAAAAAATTACAGAAATAAAGTTACTACTATTACACATTACAGAAATAAAGTTACTCATTCTCTACAAAAAGTCAGATAGACTCCCAAGTCTAAAATAAAACCAATTTATTTATAACCTTCGTGCCCTTCAACAAAAATTTACAAGTTGACAAAAAAAGCCCACAAAATTACTTGCTTGACAAATTGACAGATAACCGATACACCATTTGTATACGTTTCCCTCCTCAGTTCTCCAGAAAATCTATATCATAAATAATATAATACAAAGTCGCTTTCTTGTCTGTCTGTGTGACCGGGTTGTTCTTTTAAACTACGTGAAGATTCGATGCGGTTTTCACTATCATTCAGAACATTGATTCGGGAAGGTTTATGTATAATAATTATCATAATAAACATAAATGTAATAAATAAGTCCACTTGTTTTGTCAAATCGTAAATTCCATGCGAAGCGGGGACGGGTCGCTAGTAAAAAATAAAAAGTTCAAAAATATTTGCAAAATCCCAATATCAAAGGGATATGATCACCATTTTTCAACGCCCGAATGCTGAGAGTCTCCCCTTCTGAATCAATGGGTTTTTATAAAAAAAATCTAAACCATACATTTTTCTACCAATATTAACCCCTGTGCTAGTACCTCCGATTTTGGTTTGGTCCAATTAAGTAGCGGAGGACTGAAAATATGTGTTTTTTTTTGTACCACAACGGCGAAGCTCTCTGCCTTAATCTCACTTGATGGTGAGTGATGATCAAGCCGAAGGTGGAAGCGAGCTTCAACCGGAATCCTCAACCACAGAGGAACTGGCTATCTTACCTCTTACTGCCGAAACACAACAATGCTGCTTACATTTTTGTTATGGCTACAGACTTAGATAAGATGGTGGTAGCTAGCCAGGTGGAGTCAAAACAAGCCCTACCACCAACCAATTTTATGAGTTTCGATTTTATGACTCTAGACTTGATACATACAAAAAATCACGGCACAGCATTATACAGAGCAGTTTGAAAAGAAACGAGACATTTTCCCAAGCCCGAGCACAAGTAATCTCCCAAAGATATGAATAATGTCTTAAAACTAAGTTAATATTATGTGCGAATGAATAAGTTCAAATTGAGGGACTTTTGCCTAAATAATAACAGCCGCACGGGTTGGCTATGCTTGCCGCGGTTGGTCCGAGGATGAGTGACTATCTTTACATAGAAGACCCAAGACCCCTCCGTGTCTCGGAAAGCAAGTTAAAGCCGCTGGTCCCGGCTGTCATTCGTGGATTATTGACAGTCGTTACGGTCGTCAGAAGCCCGAAAGCCAAACCCAGCCCAAGGAGTATCGTATTACCCAGTAACTGGGTTATGGAGGTCAGATAGGCAGCGGTTAGTAGCAAAATAGTAGTTAGACTGGAAGCCGACCCCAACTTAGTTGGGCTAGGCAGATAATGTAAATTGTTAGAATTCACGTAACGTTTACACCACGCGTCCATGCTTGCTAGGGCTAGGGTTTATATTTACTTTTGAAACGCTATCGCCCATAACTTATAACGCAAACCCGGTGTGACTGACACCTCTAAACAAGGACTCCCCCTTGCTTGTTGCAAATATTTGAACGATTCCAAATGATGCACGTGCTATTGAAATTTTTGCCCGAATTCCCGACGGGGGGCTCTCTCTATTCGGAAATTTGCAGTTCATTTTCTATGAAATTGACTGACGGGTTCATGTCGGTCACAGAAGTGGTGCGTGAGGTGAATTTTAACTAACTAAAAAAAACGATGATGACGTGTAGATCTCCTGATAGCGATTTGGACGAAGTAGTGAGCTGAACTATGCCAAATAGCTTTTGTTTTTTTTTTGTTTATCTACTTACTTTAATGAATTAATGTTTACATAATGTACGCTAGCAAAATTAAAATAATAATATATTTTTTTTTTTTTAAATATCGTATGTACAAGTATTTATCGAAACTTAAAAAAAAGGGGGGAAGAGCTCATTGGGCATCGAGAAATTCGTCCACATCGCTCTCAATGGGGAAAATGCCCAATAGCTTTTGTAAGTTTGCCCGCGTGGAGGTAGAAAATTATCCCACTGGAATTTACTAACGGTAAAGAAAAAAAATTCTATGTTCTACCCAGGTCATGGTCATAGCTGTTATAGCTTGAAAATATAACAGACAGACAGTCAGTTACTTTCACATTTATAATATCAAATTATGGAAGTAAGGAGGCCTTCGCCTCGAAGTGAGGTCCTAGGTTCAATTCACAAGTCGGGCCAAGTTTTATTAGGTTATTGAATTTGGACTTCCTCAATAGCAGCGCGTAAACTTCATAACAATATGTACCCAATTTTGGTGGAAATAAAGTTGCCCCCTACTAAATGGAAATTAAACAGAACCGGTGACATGATATATAATATTTATTTCTGTAAATAGACAGACACATAAACAAACATAACATATCATCACGCGTGTATTCTCAGAAGGGTTGGGCAGACCTATAGTACACCCACATTTCGCCAGTTATGCTTAAAGGCTCGTTCACACCAGCGCGACTTGTCGCGCGACGCGACTTTAACAATACAATTTCTAATAAAACTTCACGATTGAACAATTGCCGGTGTCGCGTCGCGCGACAAGTCGCGCCGGTGTGAACGAGCCTTAAGTCCCATGTAATATGTGGCGAGCCTATAAATAGGTCCTGTAAATAGGTTTGTTTAGCAATGTAGGTTTAGGTAATAAAAGAACACATCTACACGTTAAAGAAAAAGTGAAACAGTGTATTGTACAATGGAGATGCAATTTACATCATTGACGAGGAACGTGATAATTATTTTATGTCAAGTTTTGAAACAAATAAGGACTTAAGACGCAGGCAAACGCCTGAAATACACGATAATTACTAACACACGGTTTAGGTATAATCTTGTTTAACAACAGCTGTCGCATAAAATAATGGCTTCCAATATCTTTAGAAGTGGGATACCCAGGTTTAATAAGAGTTTGAGGGGTATTAAAGAGTTAAGTCAAGATTCATAAGCAAGCGTAAAGTAGTCAGCTGAACTGGGCCTTTTTGGCGCAGCCGTGAGGCACACTCCCCTGCTAATTTCTTACATTGCACTTTTCACTTTTTATTTGCTGTATGTTAAATTGTGTGCCTTTAGTCTATGTTAAATAAATGTATTTTCTTTCTTTCTTTGTTTATGGAGCTATTCTTTCCTTCCTTGATTGGTAAAGGCTAGGCTGATGATGATTCAAACAATAATTGTTGGAAAAAGTAGTGAAATATAAAATTGAAATTTTCTAAACACAGATCAATGTGTTACTTATACCCTTTGGTGAGTGATTGCGAAAGAATTTAACCTGAACAGCGTTTGTTTACATTTTCATCAGATACTTTTCGAACAGACTATAGCAACTCGTGCTACGAGATTATGGTTAATTAGAAATATAAGTATAGACAACCCTTTTATACCACAAACAATACAGAATGAAATACAAAGATCCATAGCCCAACTCTAACAAAACTGACACACGACAAGACGTTAAATATGAAAATCTTTATCGAATACACTCTATTAACTTTCTAAACATTAAATATACTCCTAACAACTGGCAAACACTTCTAACTTTTGTAGACGCTACTCCCCCAATCTTAACTCAACCCTAACTTAAGTCACGATGGTTCAAAATGGCTTGTGTTTGGTGGGCTTAAAAGTATATTTATGTTTTCGTTCCGTGACACAGGTGACGCAGAGATAAGTAATGTCAATTTATAAGCGTCAAAGTCACGAGTCTCGGGAGGGCTGTGTTTGGATACTTCTTGTACGGTATGGATGACGTCAGAGGAGTTATTGTAAGTTAATATTAGATTCCTTTCTGAGGTATTTTCCAGTTTTAAGAGCGTGCATTCTCATAGTGGGCAACGTCGCAAATAGATATCAAATATCCCGCTGTTTTGATTAATTTGGCAAAATTACTGTATGAAAATATGAAATATGGCTAACTAGTGAACTAGAATATTGACTATGAAATGCAATAATTAATATCGTAACATCGAATATTTATTTTTAGATGTAAAAAAAGTATTTGGAAACTTTCCAAATGACTTTTTTACACCATAAACGGTTACAACATCAAATTCAGTGCTATACGTAATTGCAATTCAATATTAATATTCTAGTTCACTAGTTAGTGATATTTTATATTATTTTCCTTATAATAATATTGCGAAATTAATCAAAACAGGTAAATATTTGACAGCTATTTGCGACGTTGCCAACTTTAAGAACAAACGCTCTTAAGGCGCTGGTAAAACGTTCACTTCAGAGATCTGGGGGTCTACCACAACCTCTTACAGCAGTATTATTTTATCTTACTTCAGTGAGGGAAAGGCTAAGTAATAACAACCGCACGGCTCAATCAATCAGGGTAAGCTACGCTTGCCGGGATTGGTCTGTGGATGGGTGACCATCTTTACATACCGAGACTCCTCCGTGCCTCGGAAAGCACGTTAAGCCGTTGGTTCCGGCTGTCATTCGTGGATCTTTGACAGTCGTTACGCGCCGTCAGAAGCCCGAAAGTATGACAACCAGTCTTACCAAGGGGTATCGTAATACCCTTTCTCTGGGTTGTGGAGGTCAGATAAGCACTCGCTCCATCCGGTTAGACTAGAAGCTGACCCCAACATAGTTGGGAAAAGGTTAGGCAGATTGACTGCAGTGTGGAAAATAGATGGAGTTATATCCTATCCCCCTTACTAATAAACGTTGTATAACGTCTTAGTAGTAGTCTGTGTAGTTCGCAACGCTTTGTCTTCTTCTTTCGAATGTCAAATTACTGACGACTGAAAGAGAGAAATCCGTGTGTGCGTTTATTAGTAAGGTGGTATAGGTATAGCTGCGCTGCTGGTTATGTGCAATTTAACATTAAATAGGTGACAAATAATAGGATATGCAAATTCTTACATGAAATCACCAACAAAATGAAAGCTCAAAATGAGTTTTTGAACTCGTTGATAGAGTAAAGGATGTTTTCCACCAACCGGCCTCGCATCGCATCGGATCGGAAAGGATACGAACGGATGCAGCGACAGCCGATCGTGTCTGGTAGGATGTCGACGCATACGATCGGCTCCGTACCATCGCTTGCAAACGTATCCGTTTCTGTGCCTAGTCAAATAGCTTCATTCCTACCATCTTGCAGCTGAAAGGATCCGATCGTAAACGACGACAGACAAACGTAGCCGATCGCGCGTCGCAGCATACTTTCAGCTACGATCGCGTGTCGTGGAAGACGCCCGCGATCAAGCTGCGTTGCGCCGCTTGATAATATAGACTTTAAATACTGTGTACACGATTTAATATCGTTTAAAGATTGTACAATCCGTTCCGATCCGATGCGATGCGAGCCGTTTGGTGAAAATGATCCTTAAAAATTCTATTTTTTTTTTAACTATTTACAAAGGACGTTTATTTCAAACTAGCTGTAATATTAAATTAAATAAAAAATTAAATATAGTATGTACAAGTATTTATCGAAACTTAAAAAAAAGTGGGGGAAAAGCTCATTGGGCATCAATCAATCAAACTTCTAATGATATTGATATTAAACTTCCGTTGAACCCATCGAGCTCGTTTGCTCCTTCTACGCCCTCACTAAAGCTGTGTTCACAAGCATCTTGTGGTATGTATCTATCACTTAATTAAGTGCAACGAGAAGACGTCATTCAGAGCGATCGCTTTGCGGCATCCTGTCATCCGAGGCTGCGTTACTCGACATCCAATACTGACGTACTTCCTTAGGTTACAGGGTGTTTCGTTTTTTTATTATTTATTATTTAGTCTTATTTAATTAAATTACGTAATCTAATGAAAAATTATGAAGTGCTTATTACTTATCATGACGAAAGTTTTCCTTATGAATTGTTTTACTTTTAATTAAACTTCTCGGCGGAAAATAAACTAAAAAGCAAAATATAAATGCAATACGCAATTCACACTAATTGTTTTAAGTCCTTATAATTAACAACTAATAAATAAATAATTTATTGAATAAAAATGTATACAAAAAAGCGTTCAATTGATCAACAGTAGAATTTTTCGAACAATTTAAATGCCCAAAATAAACTAAATCTACTATTTATATATAACTAAATATATTATATACATAATTTACAAACTAATAGTCTAAAATATATTTACATGTATAAAAATGGGGGGACAGAATCATTGGGCATTAAAATGTGCAATTTTAATGCTAGTCTTAATTATAATAATTTAAAAGCAAACTCTTATTTTCTAACTGTCGAACACAAAAAGTATGTAAAAATACTATTACTGCAATATTCAGGTATGCCAAGAGAATGAATGCCGTCTAGCCGCAGTCAGTATGCGACATGTTGACATCCGACGTCATACTGACCCCCCAGAATACAGGATGTCACATAAAAAATCACTTTATGTTTTTTAAAGTAACTTTTTAGTTTTTAAACCTCATCTAGTTTTTTAAATATGAATGTTGTGTAAAAAAAATTGTATAAACATATAAATAAAATGTATATAAAATAAAATAAATATATAAAATGTAAGGTGTATTTTTTGTTATTAAAAGTAAAGTTTAAAAACCCTTTAGCCACCCTGACGCATAGCGCCTTAAGTTGAACTAAGTAGACTATTCAATTTTTATAGGTATTAAAACAATCCCAAAATAAGTCCCATAGAATTTCCCTAATAAATACATCAGAAAGTTAAAAGAAGATCATGAAGACCGAGTCAAAATGACCATCATGTTTTTCAAGGTTCAATAAAATATTCCCCACTATTTAATAATTTATCGTGAAACAATCCACGGTTTTCACAAGAGCTTTATTAAAACAATGCCAAATTTCAAACACCCTGTACCCGTCAGTCTTGCTTGCACATTCCAGGAGCGTATCGCTATGCAAACTGGGATCGAACGCGTTCAACCAGCGACATAACTATCCAAGTGTCTATATAACCCGAACAGATGGACAGACCGACAAATTACCCAGTTATGGAACGAGTAAATCTCCTAGCTGAGTTTATGTACAGCGAGTACCTGAGGTAATACACTCAAACTCAAAGCATTTATTTCAAATAAACCAATTACAGGCACTTTTGAATTGTCAAGGGGTCGGTCAGTCAGAAAGATGACGCTAGGCTTCTGTTTAAGAAGCCTTTTTGAAGGGTCAGGTCCTGATAGCTCTTTGCTTGCCCAATGTCTAACTGTCCAGGATGCTCCAAATGCACTTCTTTATATTTTCAGAATTTTACCACCGATTTCAACCCCACTTCGTTTTCTATTTCGACCCCTCTTTTTAACGGAAAGAAAATTAGCGACTGTAAAGTACTTCCTTAAATAAAAGTTTACACAAAAAATCTGATAGCAATAAGTCACGTTTTATCTTCGGAAAATTTCTTTTAAAAAACCCAGTCGCTGCTGCCATAAATCTTTTTCGAAAAAAAATCGCTTTTCAACACCCGTGCGTTTCACCCCGCGAGTTTCATCCCCCAAGTCTTGGCTCGGATGACTGTGCAATTATCAATATCACCACAACATAGCGGTTCTGCCTCCGGAAAATTCCTATTTCGTAGCTATAAATCAGTTTTCCGTTTATTAAAACAGCTCCGGCACCTTCGATCGAATCGCCCCCTTAAGGCGGGGTGTTCGTATTGGAGCTTTTACTGCTGTGCCTATGTATTTTTGGATATTCAAATTCAAAGAAGCTACAATAGGGGTTGCTTTAAAGTCTGTTGTTTAGCAGCTCAAAGCAAAACACCGCCAAATATTTTCCATTTTGTTTTATTTATTTTATTACCTATTCAATCCTGATTGATTAATGAACAAAAACGTTGACTGAAACCATTTCATTCTGATACAATTACATTCAACTGGAACACAAAACAAATAGTAGGAATACTATCAATTAAATTCATATTATGAACCTAAAAAAATATTAAAAAGGCGACAACTCTTCGCCCCCAAGAGGAACAACCCTACACTGCACAAGGGGCGTGTTGTATTCTTTTTAATCTGTGCTACCCCTGTGTAATCTGCGTCGGGAAGCGACACCGGGGGCAAACATTGTTTAATGTTGTCTAACGAATACTATTACGAGATAAGAATTAAGGACTTTAGTAATGGCGTCTCTAAAATTGCTGCCTTTTCATGTTGTTGAAATCTTCACCGGAATGTTGTAAAATTTTAATTAGATCAAAAATTTAATTTTGCTTAGAAATATTCTGGGAAGTTTAAGATTGAAGTTTGGCTGGGGCTAAGTATAAACAAGTGATTTAATATTGTGAATTTCATAATGATTAATTTTAGAACAATGAAAGTAGAATAATTATTGATGGGTTTGGTTGTGGAGGTTAGATAGGCAGTCGCTCCATGTAAAATACTGACTACTGTATTCAGAATTTTAGCTCGTCAGACTTTCGGGCTTCTGACGACCCGTAACGGCTGTCAAAGATCCACGGATGACAGCCGGGACCAGCGGCTTAACGTGCTTTTCGAGGCAGGGAGGAGTCTCGATATGTAAAGATAGTCACCCATCCACGGACCAACCCAGACAAGCGTAGCTTAACCTGATAGATCGACCCATGCGGCTGTTATTACTTAGCCACAAGCTCCTCCCCTCCTTCCCCGAGTGTACAAGAGTATTATCACTATCCCAATTCACCCCAAAATTTACCTGTCTATTACAAAATAATCCAATTACTAATCCACTTGAGAATATGATCATAACAATAGAATTTAAAATTACACAACGCTTCTACAATAGGCCCTTGATCGAGGGTGGCCTCTCAAAAACCTTTCAATTACAAAACTGTCAGAGGCATAAAGATGTGATTGGTCCTCACAACCTTTTTCCCTCATTGTCAGCCTGTATTTGAAATTATTGACGGTAATTTTTTTTTTTTTACAAAATCAACACTTTTGTAAAAAAAATGGTGGAAGTGGAAGGAGGGGCACGTTTTACTTGACTGTAAATACTTATAATAAATAATAATAATAAAGCTTTATTTAATTCCATGCACAGTACACAATTGACGATAACATTTAATACAATTTGGTTTCTGATTATTAAATTATATATTTTAATTAGTTGAATTATTATTTGCATTTAGTGTATGGACCCCGTTCGGGTAAAAGGCTGTAAATACTTAGTACAATATAATAATGATCAGAAAATGATACAATTAAAAAGGGTTTAATGGATGAGAATGCCGATGAGGATATTGCGCTAATCGGGTTTGAGGATGCGGATGATGATACGGATTTTGAAAAATTCCGCATTGAGGATGCGGATGTAGGTGCGGTTGCGGATGTCGTACAAAAAATAGCCGATCGTCTGTCATATCACAGGGACATTACAAGTTCAGAGAACAGAGCGTAACTCGCAAGCCAGCCCGCCCATTTAGCTCGGCGAGTTTTCAAAATTCACTATTTGAGCGAACAACGTAGTAGGGTCACATCACCATGGAAATTATGAGGATGCGGAGGTTTTAAAATTAAAAGTTGACGAAGCGGATGTTTTGCGGATATCAACATACCCACATTTATGGTGGAAGTTGAAGGTAAGAATTTTTGGAAGTCGGTTGTTTTTTTGTAAAAAGTTTTTATAAAGAAACCAACACTTCCTATCTTGATACACAAGATATTCACCTTTAATATTAAACCTTTTAAAACATAATTTAATTACAGCCCTTACAACCTTCTTGTAAAATTAATAAGAATTTAATTAGCCGGAGTCACAGCCTTGTTAAGATATAATTACTGAGGACAGGTGATACGGTAAAATGTCACTTGATTTCCCTTGTGTGTTTCTATAACATTTATATTGTAAGTATTTTATAATATAATTAATATTTAAAATGTTCCGTTATGAATATTCTTGAGGGTAGTTAAGTATATTAAAGGAATATTTAAAAAAAAAATTAGCCATGTTCTGCCAGCGACTTTGTCAGCGTGAAATTTCTTGATCCATACTGTCGCATCGCATCGCCGGCTCGTGCTTTTAAGCAGTGTTACCCTAGGAAGCAATAGTGACCCAGTGAGCAGTGGTGGCCCAGAAAGAGTTTCCAGTGTGACGTTCAATTAAGCTCTGGTCAAGCAAAGGTGAATCCCGCGCGGGATGCTGGACGAATTTCGCTCGCGCCGATTGTGTCAACTAACTTGAATGGAGGTGTTCCTGAAGGTTCCAGGAGGTTCCAGGTTCAATCTGGCGCGACTAGACGCCTGACTTCCTTATCATTAAAACAACGCAAGCAGACGTGTCCAGCGTCTCACTTTGAACACTCCTTTATTTTGTTACGGTGTAGCGCTACGTTGCTACAACGCTACGTTGCTACGACATTTGCTACGAAAGTCTCTAATATCAATTTTGAGGCAAATCATTTCACTCCAGATATTATTTTTGTTAAATTTTTCTTCACCTAACATTATGGATATTAAGTTACAGGAGAACCTAATGGATTTCTGTAATTGATTGGTTTATACTGATCCTAAAAATGGGTCAAGAAAAGTATCTAACTGTCTGTTGTTCATGCCCCAACACAAGAGCGGGCAATTGCTATAATATCTGGTTTCCCCAAAACTGAAATTACCTTAATACAAAACGAGTTCTAAAGTTCAGCTTAAGCCCAGACCTACGGGTTCGTTATCATATTTTAAAGGATAGGAACAGACACACACATACAGACAGGATGGACAGGATGGGATAGGTAGAGGATACCGGGTGAAGGTCGCTTCCACCTTCAGCCTGATCATCACTTCAGGTGAGATTCAGGCCAAGAGCATCCCAGTGGTGGTAAAAAAAAAAACTTTATTGAGATCACGGTAAAGTTCTTAATACATATCCCTCCTTTTTTGGCTTCGCCGCAGTTGCGTAAAAATTGACAGCTTAGACTCGCCATCGAACGTCGTCGAACTTTATTTTGTTGAAATTCAAAAATAGAAGTCTAAAATAAACCTAGTTTTGTAAAAAGGCCATTAGAGTTTTTGAGTTTTTTTTTTTGAGTTTGATGACAGCAGACACAAAAAAAAACGCATTTTCACTTTTTAATTCAACCGCAGTGGCACAAACAAACGGGATTGCGTGAATTTATTAAAATATACTCAATATGCGACACTGCTCTGCATAAACGGATAATCGTCAGGTTTCAATAAAAAGTCGCTCTGTCGCAGCGTGTGAATATTCATTAGTTATTGAATGCCCGTGGTGGCGGGGTGCGGCGCGGTAATGACAGTAGATTAGATACTTACTCATTAAAGCCTGTTTTACACGGTGCAATTTAATTGCCTTTGGCACACCATGAAGCAACTTTATAAGTTGTACCATCTAAATAGTGTTTAGACGATGCTAGTTTTAAGTTGCTTCAATTTTATTGTACGCTACTGGCAAGAAACATAATTACATCGTGGAAATGGAGCTTTATTTGTTGCTATAACCCGGCTCTGGTAGCAGCGATTGGCAGCGAATAGGTTTTCTCCATATTCGTGTGCTTTCTTCTTTTTATGAGATACTATGGACACCTCCCTGCTTTGCACAGTTTTTACAACTTGACAAAACATAGATATTTCTTAAATATTTTAAAGTTTATTATGAATGTCATATACACCTATACCTTCTGAAAAAAAAACGAACCTGCGTGGTGGATATACGCCCCACTCTCTCTCACAGAGAGAAAGCCTGTGCCCGAGTAGTGGGAAAATTATAGAAAAAAAAAAAACAAAGGCATCCAACTCTTCATCCTTTACGCGAAGCCTCACAAAGTTTCGCAGCAGATGTCAGAGCGTCTAGACGTTCGCACTGCACCAACTCTAGGCACTTTTATTTTATTTTGACTTCACACTATTTCCCCCTAGTCTCCTGCAATGGGGGAAACCCTCGCAGAGCTGAAATGGAAGAAAAATAAAGTGTATCAGGTGTTTTTGCAGTGTTTTGAACGTCACGTCAAAAGAGAAATGGAAAATGTTCTTGCAATTAATAGAATGAAGGTAAAAAGGTTTTCGTGTTTATAAAATATACATTTTTAAGACACAATTTCACTGCATAAGTTCAGTACCTCGAGTGTAAGTTTGAAAGTGAGTAAACGTAACTATCGCGTGTTATGATTTTTAATCTCACCCATCGTTCACAAAAAACTTATTAGTGATCGATGTTCTCACCCTTAAACTCTTAGCATTATGATCTATCAGTCAAATTATAACGCAAACGAAATAGTTACGTTTACTCTCTCGCAAACTTACACTCGGGATATACAAGTTTCATTTTTTTTTTTTTTTGCGTTCTGTAATTTCTGGAGAATAGGCGTGAGTTTCATATTCATATTTCATATTTATTTATTTGCATACCATAATGTGTATAATAGGTGTTACATAAGGCTTAGAGCTAAAGTACAGTTATGGACCCTGTTAGGGCACAGCAATATAGTTTATTTATGTTATTTTATTATTGTTTATGTATGTATGTGAAATTAAAAGTCATTAACATATTCATGTCCATGTGCAAGTAGTTACGCATATTATGTACTGGGGCCTAAGTCTACTAGAAAACCAGCGTCAGACTGCATTTGTCTGGCATTAATGCTGAAATGAACCTTTTTGGCGCAGCCGTGAGGCACTCACTATTGTTGCATTATTTTTCACTTTTTTTATGATTGTTTTTTGTATATGTGTTTCACGAACTGTGTCCAAATAAACATTATTCTTTCTTTCTTTCTTTCTTTACTAATTTATAAACGTTACAATAGTCTCTCAATGGTGAGTTTTTGACAGCTGTGCCATACAAAAATTGTCAAAAGCTCACCATTAAGAGACCATTGTAACGTTTATAAATTAGTAGACTTAGGCCCCAGATCAGACAAAATACAGATTTAGATTGTTTTTAGATTTAGACACCTGCATCCGTCAACGGGGTGATTCTCGTTATCATCCAAATCAAATTCCTAACAGTAGACAGACTAAAATACAATAGTCGTAGATATATTAAGGGCGAATTTCACCAATGAAACTGAACGCGATCAGCACATAAACTACGTTTAAGAGCTGTCAGTGGCGTTATTTTCTATGGAATATTGACACTGACAGCCCTTGAACTCGTTTTAGATGTGCTGATCGCGTTCAGTTGCATTGGTGAAATTAGCACTTAGTAATCTAAACCAACGTGTTTCACCTCTCAACGGATGGAATTGACTTGTCGCGAACCCAAACTCGACGTGTTGCCACACCGAGCGCCGGACGCAGAGTGACGTAGACAGACTATTTCGTTACACGTCTGTTTTTTTTTTACCAATCGCTTTTCATGTATCTCTTTTATTGGTAGGTTGGTAGGTATGTAGGCAGGTATGTAGGTAGGTAGTTAGGTAGGGTAGCGTAGGGTAGGTAGGGTAGCGTAGGGTAGGTACCCGGGCGAAACCGGTGCGGGCAGCTAGTTCGCGATAAATTGCCATTACCATCGAATAAACGCGCAGATTCACAATTAACTAAATCACAACAAACGTACTAGGTACGTACTCATTTATAAATCTCAATTAAAAATACCAGCAATAAGTACGAGTTAAACTGTTTTTTTTTTTCGAAAGCATACGCTCTGCACCTCAAAGAAGCAAGTGCACCCGACACTCAGAAAAAAAAATGTTTTACGCGAAAAAGTCTCCAGTGCCTTCATGAAAAGTAGTCTTTATGGGCATCAAAGGATATTCTAACTGCATGATGTGTTTATAACTACTTTGGCGTAAATGGAAGCGGAGTTTTTTTTATTAAGAGCCCACACAACCATAGGATTTTATCTCGCTCGCATCATACTACTCGCGGACTGAGTGTGAGCGAGACGGAGGCGGCTCCAAATCGGCAAAAGTTTAGGTAATTGCTTTTTACGGCGAAAATAATGGTAATTAAAAAAAAAAAAAAAACATAGTCGCTGCTTTATAGTTAGTTCAGTTAGTATTCCAAGTTTCATGATCTAATTTGAAGTATTTTTTTAATAGCAGCGGCGCTGCTTTGGATTTTTTTTCTATCGCTAACAGCTAAAAAAATATTTATTTCAAAATTAATGTTGCAGTAGTTTGGATACAACGGCGGATCTTGCTAAGCAATTTGAGGTCTTATAGGCCCTTAAAAGGCGCTTATTTTATTATTTTAATATGTAGCTGGTAAGGCTGGGGGTGGCTAGTCTTGCCAAGGGGTATCGTATTACCCAGTAAATGGGTTGATCAGATAGACAGTCGCTCCATGTAAAATAGTGGTATTCAGCTGCATGCGGTTAGACTGGAAGCCAACCCCAACATAGTTAGGAAAAGGCAGATTGATATTTTGGTCATTGTTACTCAGGAATCCATATAAATGAGGAAGTAAGTTTGTGTGTTTGTCTGTTACCTTTTCAAGAACCCACTGAGCCTGAGACATGGACCTGAAGAAGGAAGGACATAGACTTACACACATTCGGATGCAGTAGAATACCAGTATTTAGCATGGAAGGACTGCCTATCCACAGTCTCCAGCCCAGGGTAACACGATACCCCTTGACAAGTATGTTGGTATAAGATGTAGTGTTTAGTAACACTGGTCATACAAGTGATGCTGACGATTTCAATATTCATTACCTACAGGGAAAATTCAAAATGGACGCTGAATTTATTTACTCTGAAAGGGATTTCCAGTCCAGGTATTGATAATGCTTGTGTTATTATAATTTCCCCTGGACATATTAATTTTATGGACGTAATGTGAACCGTGTTGTATTTCAATGTTTTTCCTGTGCTATTTACTTACCAAGGAATCAGTAGGCGTAGTTTTATCTACTGACGGTTGGACCGTAGCTAATAGTTTTATTGTAAAAACTTGTATATATTATAATAAATTAACTAACGAACATACTATATTTAATTTTTTATTTAATTTAATATAATTTAGTATAATTTGTTGAATGAACATATTTAATTAAACAATGACATAATATGCTGACAACTAACGAACTATTAAATTAAAATATAATAGCTTAACCTAACTAAAACTATTAACAAACTAAAAAATGAGGTACCTAATATCTTTAGTTTTGTTGTTTTCTTGATCATGACTAAGATGCGTGCCCTTTGACTAATGCCGATGACAAGGTGTAAGATAGAGGTTATTTTTATTTCGGTAACCTGTATCAATACTGATGATAATAACCTTTAAAAATATCTGTAAAAAATTTAAATGTTTTAACCGAAAAAATACCTGTAGTGCTATTCTGTAAAATTGTCCCCGTGATAACTTAGGTGAAGTGAGTCGTCAATGGTGTCAATAGGGATTGACACCATTGACGACTCACTTCACCGCATCGGGTGGAATGACAGCTCACTCCTAGCTCACTTCACCTAAGTTTTCACGGTAAGATTTTTACAGAATAGCACTACTGTATTAATCATTCCGGTTTCGGTACCTGCTGTAAACACACCAAATACACTTATTTCTAAAATAACTGAGCCATTCGGATTAACGAGTGATTGTTGGAATCTCGTACGAACTGACGGACAGATCATAAATATGCATGGAACGCGGGCACAGCCTCCGTCGATTAATTGAACATCTACAGATCTATCGAGTGTGGGATTGCAGCAGATTGTCCTGCCGTCGGTTTATTAATCTGCTGCACTTGTTGGAGGTTGAATGGTGAATGTTTATAAAATATAGACGCTGGGTGGATCTCTACGAAGTGTAAGTTCTTCTAACTTAACAGACAGCTGTGCTGCTGGGGAGTTTGTTCAAATTTAAATTCAAATTCTTTTATTTCGTGAACACAGGGTACATACAGAAGGTGTTATGATACATAAGATCCGAGCTGTGTTCCGCCAAAAGGCATACAAAACATCAATGGTTTTTAATACATTCTACAATAAATTTTAATACATTTAGAAAATCAAACTCATCAAACAAAATCACAAATAATGTCAAATTAAATAAAGTAAAAAAACAAAAATACAAAATAATACTAATCAAAATTAACAAAATTATTTATTAGGTATGTCACATAACATAAAAATCAATTGCATTTAGTTTAACAGGTCCTATTATAATTAAAATTTGTCATTTAAATATTCGTCAACAAAATAATACACCTTATTATTTAACCATTTGAACAAAGATCTTGTAAATTCGTTCGTTATTCGTTTGTTGCGCCACTTCAAACTCAAACTCAACTCAAATTCAAAGCATTTATTTCAATAATAATTAAACCAATTACAGGCACTTTTGAATTGTCAAGGTCTTCTTCTTCCCAGCTAAAGCACTAGGAAGTGGTGAAGGGCGGGCGTTTTTGGGGACTGTCTTATGTAATTTTGACGTTCGAAAGGTGCTAGTTCTCAGCCTAGTTTGAATAATATTTGATTTTGACTTCGACAATAACAATACAATAAGCTACTATTAAACTTTAGTCACAATAGATAAATAAAATAATAATAATTTATTGTACTTTGATCTGTTGCGTCATACGTTAAACACAAGAATTATTTTCAAGCACTACATTAACATAACACGCCACATTTAAAAGCTCTATGTTATCTACACATTAGCAAAACTATGTTATAACATCCCGATAAACAAATTCTAGCTAAGCTCTATCTATAACATGAAAACTCACTTGTAGCGAGAAATAACTTCGATTTCTGTTCAGACATATTTCAGTATGAAACGCAATATTTCTGCCATTCCTGTCAGTCCGTCAAAATTCCCAGGTTTACCAGCAATCCAATTGCGTAATACACTATCAATCACAATCCGACGATTTTGAAGGAAATTGCTTATCCATTGCTTAATATGTTTAAAACACTCGTCTGCTCGACAACGTCAACCACGCAGTAAACATTGTTTATTTTCAAAATCGGTTGCAGGTTGCAATCGTAAGGGCGTTACATAATTACCCTGCTGTAATTTGTTCAGCTTTTATAACCGTTACTACTTGGAGTACAGGAGGAGCTCGTGGCTAAGTAATAACAGCCGCACGGGTCCATCCATCAGGTTAAGCTGCGCTTGCCGGGGTTGGTCCGTGGATGGGTGACCATCTTTAGATAACGAGACTCCTTCGTGCTTCGGAAAGCACGTTAAGCTGTTGGTCCCGGCTGTCATTCGTGGATCTTTGACAGTCGTTACGAGTCGTCAGAAGCCCGAAAGTCTGACAACCAGTCTTACCAAGGGGTATCATATTACCCAGTTACTGGGTTGTGGAGGTCAGATAGGCAGTCGCTCCATGTAAAATACTGGTATTCAGCTGTATCCGGTTAGACTGGAAGCCGACCCCAACATGATTGGGAAAAGGCTAGGTAGAATCACCGCTGCTCTCAAAACGGTGAAGGAAAACATCGTGAGGAAACCGGCATGTTCTAGAACCAACCAGAAATAAGAAGACAACAAACGTGAAAGCGTAATAAACAAACAAATTCACTTTCACATTTTATCATATTAGTTAGGATGTTGTATCGAAATTGACGTCATTTCGTAGGTACGGTTAAATTACCTAAAAGCTGTTATCGTGATCGATTTCGACATTATCAAATAATTACTGCATCGGCTGATAACGGTTTGATTTACTGATAACCTGCCAAACAATATAATGTTACTAAGGGCCGATTTTTCAATCGTCAGATAACTTTTATCTGAGGAATAAATATGACAGTTTGACATATTTTCTATACAAAAGCTGTCAAAACGTCAAACATATTCCCCAGATGAAAGTTATCTGACAGTTGAAAAATCGGCCCTAAGCATTTAAAAAAGGGTGTTAATCATAATATACCGACCCTTTTACGTCAGCAAGTTTAATGAATCGTGAAACTGGCGATCAAAAATCAATAGTTATTTGATATGCAAGGCTGCAAAGTTGTTTTTTGGTGCGAGTACTTGTTGCGAAGGTTTCAAAGGTACGAGACCCAGAATAACTTTGCTGCCGAGCGAAATACACAACTTTTCACCTCACTACAGCGAGGAAAATGCTAGGTGCAAGAAAAACATATCATGCAGTCGTCTTACTGGCCAGTTAGATTATTCTAATAATGAGGTTGGCGCATTGACATGAAATACGTATTTATGCATTTTCAGTGGTCCCAGCGGTATAGAAAATTATTGAATAGAAAGGTTCGAATTAAAAAAAACTCTTTCCACGCTAGCGGATAAAATGCACTTTTGCACTCAGATTTCGAAAGTCAAACAGAATGTTTCCGAGCTTGTGAGGGGAAAAAGTCATTTATTCAAACTAGGCTGAGAATCGAAACTGTTTTCGAACGTCAAAATTACATAAGACAGTTCCTCAAAACGCCCACCCTTCACCACTTCCTAGTGCTTTAGCTGGGAAGAAGAAGTGGCGCAACAAACTCCCCAGCAGCACAGCTGTCTGTTCAGTTAGAGTTTAGTTACATGGTGGTTGAAGAAATACTTATGTACAAAGAACAATGACAGAACTCCATGCAATCTTGGTGTCGCTTTTACAATTCACGTAGCATAATCAGCCTATAATGTTCCCAATGCTGGGCCACAGGTCTCCTCTTTGTGCAGAGAGATAGGCCGTAGTCCACAACACGGGCCCAGTGCGGGTTGGTAGATGTCACATGTTTTCGAATTTTTGGTTCTAGTACATGCCAGATTCCTCACGAAGTTTTCCTTCACCGTTTTGAGAGCAGTGGTGATGAAATTATTTACACAAATTATCTATAAAGCATTGATCTATTGTATAAAAGAAACATTTTACTATTCTCGTTACCTAAATTGAACTTCATTTTCTTAATAAAGGCGAAAATATCTCAAATTCACATCAACACGCTCCCAACTGTTTTATATCGCCAATTCGTATTCTATGTATTTTATAGAGCTTTTTAAATGCTCGTAAAAATAAGCAGTAAACAGTAAACATGTACTTTCTATAAAACGGCCGTTTAAGCTGGTGCTACACTGTTGGAAATAATTTATAGTGTTTCGTAACAAAAAGCGTTTCTGCGTTAGGCCGTATCCTAATCCTAGCCGAAAGTGATTGTCGCGTGAATCTTCGTTTATATGACTACTTGCTTCTGCCCGCGACTTCGTCCGCGTGAAATTTTGGCCCCCGACCCACCGCGTCTCATCCCATCGCCCGCCCGCGCTATTACTTCGTTTTCGCTTAGCGTTCATTCTGACTTTTTTCCTCTTTGCTCGGCTCCTAAGGGTCGTAGCGTGGTGTTACATAGCCTATACCCTTCCTCAAGAATATGGCTATCCAATGCAAAGAATTTTTCAAATTCGACTGGTAGTTCTGGAGATTACCCCTACATACAAACAACTTTACCTCTTTATAATATTACTATGGATATTATGGATAACGTACCTATACTCGCTCGATCAGTCAAGTCGCATTTGTGTACATCATAATTAATTTTTTTTTTAATCACGTAGATACTTTTTGTTAAGACACAGGAATATAGTTGAGTTTACCTGACACTGATCTGCAAATTGCAAAAAACGTAAAAATAAAATTGTTTGGTTTATTTTGAAAAGCCTAAACTAAAATTTATCTTCTGTTCTTTTCTTAATTAAATAGAAAGAAAAAGATGCACTGAACTTAAATTTAGTATAGTTTGTGAACAAGGGAATCGGCACCATTGTTGTGTTTCGGCAGTCAGATAGCCAGTTTCTCTGTGGTTGAGGATTCTGGGTGAAGCTCGCTTCCACCTTCGGCCTGATCATCACTTATCATCAGGTGTGATGCAAGCCAAGACCTTCCCCGTAATATTCAAAATAGTTTCCCATTTTTCTGCTACCACTGGATGATATTCTTAACTCTCGAGACATTAAAATGTTATAGTCAAGCATTTAATTTGCGACGATAAGTGGAGAGGACATCGCTTGTTCCGACCCCTGATTTCTGATTATATCAAACTCTATCACAAAACGTTGTATCCTAACTTTTATGAGCTTTCCAGCCATTTTGGTAGGTATTTTAGTCTTTTTGACAAAGAAAATGCTAGCTAGCCTATGAATAAAAAAATATTATTTAAATAAAAATTACACGGCATTGGGATTTAAATATAACAGGATACCCGTGAAATTTCACGTATTTTTTATTCATATTATTCTTTATTAATTATTCTTTATTTGTATTCTTTATGATACCTCTTTAGGTCATGAGCTATCCGAATATTTAAAAAAAATAGCCTAGGTCTTAAGGAGGCGTGAAAATTGATTCACAGTTACAATGTATCTATACATAATTATAATAAAGCTGAAGAGGGTCGAAAGTCTGTGATTGGAAGATATTCGAAAAAAAGTTGTCTGGGGATACTTAGAATCGATAACAGAACACGTTCCAACAGTTTTTAGAATTTTTGTCTGTTTATCTGTATGTCTCTTTATTTGATCGTGCATCACGTGAAAACGGCTGAACCGATTTTGATGAATTTTGGTATGGGAATACTTTGAACCATGGGTAAGGACATAAGATACTTTTTATTGACATACAACGCAGGCGAAGCCGCGGTCGGAAGCTAGTATTCGATATAGTCACTTTTTTATCTTATCTCGCATGCCCAGAAGGTTGTCGGTGGCTTAACCGGGCTATCCTGTGTATACCTTAATAAATGCATTATCTACCTAGCCTTTCCCAACCATGTTGGGGTCGCTTCCAGTCTAACTGAATGCAGCTGAATACCAGTATTTAATACCAGTATTTTACATGGAGCGACTGCCTATCTGACCTATACAACCCAGTTACTGGGTAATACGATACCCCTTGCTACCTTAATAAATAAAGGCTTTAATAATGTCAGGGCATAACACTTATAAACTAAGGGTCTACACGCCCTTAGGGCTTAGGGTGCGTTTACATTGAAGGAGGGAAACGTGCAGGAATCGTCCTATCACAGACGAGACGAGAGACGAGGATGAGGATTTCAACCATTGTGGTTGGTCGATTCCTGCAGGCCTCAGCTCAGCTCCGATCGCCTTTGCTTCAGTGGAAACACACCCTTACACATTGTAGTTTGACAGTTGTGTGACAGTGACAGGAATAACTGTTAGTCAAAGTAGGTACCTACGGAACAGTCGGAAAATCATAAAACCAGGGTTATGTTGATGTCTATTGAGATTAACTAAATTAACACATACTATACTAACGCCTTCTTCTCATAGGGGTTGGCAGAAGGCGTTTACATATACTCCGTTTGCCTCATTTACGTGAACTAAATTGCTGAAAATAAAATTACTAATTTCTGAAACCTATTCAATTAAATTTCGCACAACCCTCCATTCTGACCCTTCATTTAGGAGGGTTACACAAAAACTTCATTAGTATTCCGATTGGCTCAGGTGGTGCTCGATTTGGTCCAAGTCAAAAGAATCTAGTCAAAGTACTACTTTATTTGGTCTACTTCCAATTCCTATGCTAAAAACTAATACCAAAAAAATAAATTACTATAAGTACTTACATCCTGACATATTACAAAATAATGCGAAAGTGAGTTTTTTCTTTGTTACGCTTTCACGCTAAGACGACTAAACCGATTTCGATGGCTGGCTTGATGACTCGTAGCTAAGTAATAACAGCCGCACGGGTCGATCCATCAGGTTAAGGTACGCTTGCCGGGGTTGGTCCGTAAATTCTTTACATATCGAGACTCTTCCATGCCTCGGAAAGCACGTTAAGCTGTTGGACCCGCCGGCTGCCATTCGTGGATCTTTGACAGTCGGTACGGGTCGTCAGAAGCCCGAAAGGCCAACAACCAGTCTTACCAAGGAGTATCGTATTACCCAGTTACTGGGTTGTGGAGGTCAGATAGGCAGTCGCTCCATGTACAATAATTATCATTCAGCTGCATCCGGTTAGACTGGAAGCCGATCCTAACATAGTTGGGAAAAGGCTAGGCAGATTGATTTTTTATTGGCTATAACATGGTATAGTGTAGATCTTTAGTGTAGGTCCAAACTTGATTGAAGGATGAAAAATGAGAGCCTCCAATCACACCCAAGCAATCAACAGTGCACGACATTGCTTGGCCATGACAAATTGTGACAGCTACCAGAGGAATGGGAATGAACACTGGTAGGTAAACCTAGTTCTACAGATTGACAAAAACAATGCC
This sequence comes from Eupsilia transversa, assembly GCA_914767815.1. Taxonomy (NCBI): domain Eukaryota; kingdom Metazoa; phylum Arthropoda; class Insecta; order Lepidoptera; family Noctuidae; genus Eupsilia; species Eupsilia transversa. The sequence continues at coordinate 11,948,500 of OU611891.1, forward strand.
TGCCTGCATTGTAAGAATTGTGTGTCAAATAAATGTATTTTCTTTCTTTCTTGATGTTATGTAAAAGAAAAAAAACTAAAAACTAAAAAAAAACTTTTGGAAAATATGCGACAACAATGCGTGCGTTCTTGCATCGATTGTTATCTGAAGTTATTGATTTTTCTAAAAGACTTTTTTTTCTTCACATACGTCGAAAGATATTCCAAAATATATTAATTTTGTATATTAAACGAGCCCTTTCGCCATCAAACTAACTAAACGCGAGAAAAAATAAGCATAATAAGCGTAATAACAGTAAAAATATCATTAACATTAGCATGTCGATGTCTTATGATTCTCCCCTACCAAAAATCGCTCAAAAGAAGTTATCACTTCAAAAAATTAGTTTCAGTATAAATAAAAAAAGACCTCTATCTATACAGCTTCTGCTTTGAGCCAAGTCCTCAAACTTGACACGCTACGAGACTTGACAGAGGTCCAAGCGAATCGACACATTTTGACAGGTCACCGGACACATGTCAACCTGAAGGAGGGACTCGAATTTGACAGCGTAATCTAAATGGATTGAGTGTAACGTTGGCTTTATTTGTCGGAGGTAGATAGACAATTTTGAATTTTGAATGAAGTAGAATCTAAAGGCGCAGATCCACCGCGGCGCATGCTGTGCACGGGCACGTAATGCATTTTAGCTGCGTGGGTTCGTTTGTTTGACAACGTGGTTCTAAATTTCCACTGCACACACTATACACGAATGTCGAACGTCACTTCTCCGTCCGTCCCACCTCCTGCAGTGAAGCTACGCACGCTTCCGTGTACCGCGTGCATAGCGTTGACAGCGTTGAGCTACGTGGGCGCCATATTCGAGCAATTCACGCGTGTAGCAATGACGTCATTAATCTCGTATTCGTGCGTAGTGTGTCCGTGGGTTTCAGTGGACACAATCACATACATTTCCTTGCAAAGCGAAGCTTAGAACACGTGCGTAACCTTTTCGTGCGCCGCGGTGGATCTACGCCTTTATTGTTTTTATGATGGTTACCGTGTATAGCTTCAGTTTTTAGGAGCTCGTGGGTAAGTAATAACCGCCGCACGGGTCGATCCATCAGATTAAGCTACGCTTGCCGGGGTTGGTCCGTGGATGGGTGACAATCTTTACATACCGAGACTCCTCCGTGCCTCGGAAAGCACGTTAAACCGTTGGTCCCGGCTGTCATTCGTGGATCTTTGACAGTCGGTACGGTTCGTCAGAAGCCCGAAAGTCTGACAACCAGTCTTAACAAGAGGTATCGTATTACCGAGTTACTGGGTTGTGGAGGTCGGATGGGCAGTCGCCCCATGTAAAAAACTGGTAATCAGCTGCATCCGGTTAGACTGGAAGCCGACCCCAACATAGTTGGAGAAAGGCTAGGCAGATTGATTGACCGTGTATAGCTTTAGTACACTAGGCGACACCTAAATGCATGCCGAAAAATAACTGCGCTATTGGATTTTCAACGCTCGGCTCACCGCTGGAAGTTGAAAATCCAGCACACTTTTATTCAGGCATTAATTTAGATGTAGCCAAGTGATATTTAAAACGGGCGAAAATAACTATTTCTTACCGGAATACTGTCATCCTACCTCGAAATATCTATTGTAATTTTTATATGTCACTGTGTTTGCCACGAAAGCATAAAGCAATGAACTCTAGACTATGGAACCACCGATCTTCCCCAAGTGAGTGAAAAAATATGACCTGCGTTTCACATTATCAGTACCAAACATCGTCTGGAAGTTACGACGGTATGCACCCATACATTGTACCTTTATCATCAAAAGTCATCAAGATGTTAATCTCAAAATACATTAATCAAATTGTCTCTTATCAAGAACTGACTAAAACACGATAACTAATCATTTGTAATTAAGAAGCATATTATCTTCAATGTTCATGATTTAATTGGTTTTCAGTTAATTTTGTTAAAACAATGAAGAAACACAGTTTATTAGTTTTGTTATTTAGTGGTTATGCATTGAGTACTACTTGTGAGTATTATTTTAATTTTTGAAACAAAAGTCTCATCATAGACCATAAAGGACTATTATTATACTTGCTTCTGCGGCCCCAGCCCGACCCACCGCCTCGCATCGCACTGCCCGCCCGCGCTATTACCTACTTGGATATCGCTTAGCGTTCTTTCTTTGCTCGGCTATTTAGGGTTGTAGAGTGATGTTACATAGCCTATAACCTTCCTGAATAATTGGGCTATCCAAATCCAATAAGATTTTTTCAAATCCGACTGGTAGTTCCGGAGATTACTTCCTACATACAAACAAACATCCTGGGGCCTAAGTCTACTAATTTATAAACGTTACAATAGTTTCTCAATGGTGAGGTTTTGACGGTTTTCGTATGGCAAATCTGTCACAAACTCACCATTGAGAGACCATTGTAACATTTATAAATTAGTAGACTTAGACCCCAGGACATAGGCCTCACCCGAGGGTTGCTATATCATCCGGTCCTGCACTTTTCGCATCCAGTGGATTTCCACGAAGCCAGAACCTATCGGCGCCGGCAATCTGTGTTGCGAGATAATCCACTCAGAGCACCGATTTGAACGGCACTTGATCGACTAAGCCAATAAGGCCCGTATTACAGAACCTCAGTCAACACTGAAATATTACTTCAACTTGTTTATAACTTACAGGCACTTTTGAATTGTCAAGGAGTCGGTCAGTCAGAAACTATGAAGCTAGTTGCCCATTCCAAAGCGTAGTAGGTACCTATGGAGAAGAACGGGCAAGAAACTCGACGGACACTTTTAAATAAATAAAAATTGTTACAAACTTTGGCTATAACCTTTAATTGGTTGAAACTAGTTTTAAGTAATGCTTGAGCCTTAAGTGGGGTGCCGAAAAACTGGTCTAACAGTACCTATCGAAACAATTTTTTTATAAGTGCGGTTCGGTGGAATACCTTTGATGCCGTTCGGTCAAGTGCCGTTGAAACCAGGGCTCTGAGTGAGTTCTGTTACCAATGTGACCCGCCAGCTTTGACAATTCTTTGGCTGTCAGATAACTTGGTTGGATTCATCCTCATTTCTGATTCGGTACATTTCACTGCGACTGGTTGTTGGAGACAGTGCAGGCCACATTTAAATGGCGTCGGGCGCGGACATGGCACGGGCGGCTTCCTATTCCATTCGGTCGGACGTCCAAGCAACGACATTCCGTGTTCTAAATTGCGCTTTATTTCCATGCATTTTTAATGATATTTGAATGGAATAGGAAGCCGCCCGAGCCATGTCCGCGCCCGACGCCATTTATTTGTGGCCTGCGCCCTAGCAATTTAAACATGATAATTAGATAACTAAGTAGATTTTATTGTTTCCAGTAAGTAATGTGCGTCTGGTCGACCATACTAGTTACGCGATAGATTTTGTAACGAGGACAATGAATGTTGTGGAAAAAAATGGCTGGTCTAACTTGAAACTGCCTGATTATGTCTTTCAATTAAAGTAAGTAACAACTGCACGGCTCGATCCATCAGGTTAAGTTACGCTTGCCGAGGTTGGTCCGTGGATGGGTGACCATCTTTACATACCGTGACTTCTCCGTGCCTCGGAAAGCACGTTAAGCCGTTGGTCCCGGTTGTCATTCGTGAATCTTTGACAGTCGTTACACCGTCAGAAGCCCGAAAGTCTGACAACCAGTCTTACTAAGGGGTATCGTATTACCCCGTTACTGGGTTGTGGAGGTCAGATCGGCAGTCGCTCCATGTAAAATACTAGTAGTCAGCTGCATCCGGTTAGACTGGAAGCCGACCCCAACTTAGTTGGGAAAAGGCTAGGCAGATTAATTGAATTAAAGTAAGTAATCCTCAGTTTTTTTCTGCAAATTGGCAATTGGTCCACTCTATGTATTAAAAGGTTGTGTGAAGAATGATATGGCAAGAAAAATGGTGGGATACAGAGATGCTGCAAGAGACAAATGCTGCACCTATCCCAAATATACATTTAGATGAGAGCAGGAAAATGGTGAACTTTGGAAAACATAACAAGAACAACTGCCGATAATATTATGATGATGTGGGACAGACTGCCTGTATCTTATAAAAATATGCCTATAATTACCAGCACCTCAACCGCACAAACCACAGCAGTTAGTCAATAGCACCACAAGCAATTTGACGATAACGTTTTGTAGTCCTTACTCCATAATTTTATCCAAGGGTTACTTTTGTCAACTTTTTGGACTCTTCTTGTAAATAAATACAATTTTCTATTCTAATTCTGTTGTGACGCCCTCATCATCATTACTCTTGTTACAGCGAATCTATCCTGATCCAGCCCTTCAGAGGAACTTTGGCGTACACCAACGGTTTCGTCACATCCATCCAACATGTGGACATCCAGCAATCTACGGTACAGCAAGTGTGGAACTTCAACGCTAATGCTGCAAGTACACACACGGTGACTGTGCGAGCAACCATGAGGATGCATGACGTAGCCGTGGGGTATGACGTTATCGGTCATATGCAAGGCGATGACGAGGTCTATCGGTATACTGCGATGTTCGTACACCCGCTGATCTCGTTTGCATTTTCTGTAAGTTTTATTTTGTCTGTATGTAATATACTTACCATTTTTTAAATGAAACGGCCAGTTTGGTTTATTTGTATACAAGATGGTTCTGAATTTATTCGTATAAAGGCTTAAAAATATATAATACTACTTAGCTTTAGCCCGCAGCTTTGCTCGCGTTGCTTTTGCCGCAGCATTGCTCGTATGTCTTAACCCAAGTCATAGCGTACCTGTGTGCCAAATTTCATCGCAATCTGTTAAACCGTTAAGGCATGAAACGGACAGACAGAAGAGTTAGTTTCGCATTCATAATAGTATTATAAGTATGGATATCACTAGCACATGTTGTTCTGGACTTGTTTACAATGAGTCTACGGACGGCGGATAAAATTATACCGTTCTTAGATGCTATGGCATCCGGATGTCATTCCCAATTGTTTTTACAATCTTTAACTTCAACTAATAGATTATTTATACAAAAAAGTCCACTAAGAGTGAAGTCGGTTGGAGCTCAACCAAGTCCGGTGACAGATCCGCGCTTTTTGACGCAAACAACAAGGATCTCTGTGGACATAGAAAAGGGTCAGAAATCTTGCGTATTTTTTACCCTTTTCCGACATCCATCCAATAAGATGGAATGACATTTTTGCAAGGAATAATAATTATGTATGTACCTATCATTTTCAGGTCATAAAAGACGTAAACACCGATGTCACATCAGTAACGGTTGTAGGTACTGTACCAGTGGTTACATCCCGCGCTCCAGAATTTAGACCGCGAGATACTACATCTGACATATTCCTTCAAACGGTAAGTACATAGGAACAAAACAATGCCTCATTGTGATGGCATTAAATTTCAGAAATAGTTGAAGACACGCCCTGAAATACCCGTATTTTTAAAAACGTTCCTATTCGCATCTCATTCGCAATCTGTCAAAAATACAATCAATTAACTAAGATTTTTGACAAGTTTGACAGATTGTGAATTGAATTTGAACGTTTTTTTAAGTACGAGAATTGGGCTTCAGATGATGCAAGAAACGCAAAAAAATAAAAGGAAAAAAACCGACTGAAAATTACTGCGTGATAGTTATATTACTTCAATCTCAGATTTGGTGCCACCAACTGCATCAACACCAGCAGTTGCAGCTGGGATTTTAGTTTTTTTTTCAATAAAAAAATTAATGCATCATGTTTCACTGCCATAAGCAGAATAGCAGATCAAGAAAATTGGTGCTCAAATCAATTGCATTTTGATTTTATGGCCCTGTTGAATTCTACTACAGTTCTTACAAGTCAAATCCTTCAGCATGTTGGTCCTTCTATAGGCATACTTGAAAGACATGCTACACACTATAATAATTTGAAGTCGGCATCTGCCTAGCCTTTTCCCAACTGTGTTGGCGTCAGGTTCCACACTATAATGAAAGTAAACTAACTTAAATCTGCAAGCAGTGGTGGCCAGTAGAAACGGCTGCGTACAAGTAGAATGGTTCGAACCCAGACACTTTACTTTACATAAATTCATAACCACTGCTCTCGAAACAGTGAAGGAAAACATCGTGAGAAAATCGGCATGTCCTGTCAACCAAACATTCGCAGACATGTGACATCCGCCAGCCCGCACTGGGCCCGCGTGGTGGATTACGGCCCACTCCTCACCGAGAGCAGGCTAGTGTCCCAGCAGTTGCTACATTATATGCTTTGATAACTAAGATCTTTTTTTTTTCAGTTTAACGCAGCTGATGTTACAGCGGCTGGTATCGTCGCTTGGGGCCCCGAAGTGTTTGAACCTATAACTTTTGACTTGGTGACTCGAGAGATACCATTCCCGGTTATTTGCTACAACTGCGCTGGGTAGGACCTGATAGTTTTAACCTTGGAATTAGACATCTGAATGAATACATGTTTTTCGGCAATGAAATAAAAAAACTATCACCATTTTTTTATTTTCCCGCTTTCAATTTTTTATGGAATCTGCTGGAACTTAATCACATAAAACTTCATCATTAGGTACTTGAATAAATTGATTTGAATGAATTATTTAACGAATAAACTCCCAAAACATGAATTTCTAGTGTGACTAGTGTGAATCGGACTCGCCCACATGCGTACACGTTACCTACTACAGTAGATACCGTCTAATTTAAAATTACCCGCCCTCCACTAAAATTTCTTCATAAAAACATTTGAGATGAAATGATTTTTGATTGATTGATGATTGGTTTGAAATTATTGAAATAATTTGATTTAAAATGATTCTAGTTTTCTTCAATAATATTTTAAGAACTAGATTAGGTCTCCTTTTCCTATCAACTACTCTGAGAAGAAAAGCTGAAAACAACTCAGAGTTGACAGCCTCTTTTAAAGTCCAGACATAATATTGGTCAGATCATGTGAAAACCATTAAGATGTCTTAAATGATCTTTTGAGGAAAGAACCACACAGATTTGAGTGGACCAGTTGGTGCACGCATTTATCAGTAATCGTGGAGCTCAACTCAGAACTTTAAATTCTTAACGAATCGACGATTCGGATAGGCCGCATAAAGTATTCAAACTGCCAGACCATGATTAAAAGTAACTACGAAAAGAAGAAAAAAGTATAAAAACTAAAACCCAACTACGGCAAAAAAGTCAACTAAAAAGGTTTAAACAAGTCATCTCACACAGACAAATTAAAACTCCGGAGTCACACGTGTTACGGAATAATCGAATAGATTACGTGTGACTCCGGATTTTTAATTTGTCTGTGTGAGATGACTTGTTTAAACCTTTTTAGTTGACTTTTTTGCCGTAGTTGGGTTTTAGTTTTTATACTTTTATTTTTATTTAAATTATTTGGGGTAATATTGTATATATTTTTGAAATGTGCTAATTAAGCCCTTTCATTTGATACCCAACATGGCACCATAAAAAAAACTTTTTTTTTTAGTTCATGACTTTTTGTCCTCTAGAGGGCGCCATATTCAATTTAATGTGACGTCACATAGCCTATAACCAGCGGACGACCGAGACGCTTCCAACGATACCCCATTTGTCAAATTATCATGAGTAGTTTAGAAGTTATGAGGGAACAAATGAACATACATACATACATACATACATACATACTTACATACATACATACATACATACCGGTCAAAAACATAACCCTCCTTTTTGCTTCGCCGTAGTCGGGTAAAAAAACAATGACCCACAAAGTCTTCACATCCTATCCTACGAATATCCTACGAATATTATAAATGCGAAAGTTTGTGAGGTTGGATGGATGTTTGTTACTCTTTCACGCAATTCTTATCCCGATATTCCCACGGGACCGAGACTTATGCGGGTGAAACCTCGGGGCGAAGCTAGTTCACATTAATTAAAGTAATATAATCTATTATACAATGTTACTTTACAATGAAATTTGAACAAATTTGAATGTGTTTACGACAGGCAGTGGAGGGTCGTACAATCTATACTTATAATAAATCTGTAGAAGTGAAAATTCTGTACATTGAAAATATCAAAAAAATAAATGGCAGGGGGTGTTACTAGACCGACACCGAACCCAAAAATTGGATTAAAATTTTTTTTGTCTGTCTGTCGGTCTGTCTGTCTGTCTGTCTGTCTGTCTGTCTGTTTGTTCAGGCATCACGCAAAAACTACCGGTTCGATTACGATGAAACTTGGTATAATTATTCTTTAATATCCTGGGCACCACACTGGGTACTTTTTATCCCGGAAAAGTATCCTATCCTACGGTTGGGGGGTGTCAAAGTTTGTATGGAAGAATTTTAACGCGCTGTCCGATTAACTCGAAACTCAATATTTATACTTAAACCCAAAAATTAAGAATAACGTGTACCTGGATTTTTCGAAATTCAACCCCTAAGGGGGTAAAATAAGGGATGAAAGTTTGTATGAAAAATCTTATTCCTTGAGGTAATAAACATGAAACTTCGCACGAATAGTTATCTAAATAAATTATAAAGTTTGTAGTTTTTTGTTTTTCTAAATTACCCCCCAAAGGGGGGTTGGGGGGTGTCAGTTTTTGTATGGAAGAATTTTAACGCGCTGTCCGATTAACTCGATATTTACACTTAAAACCCATGGGGATGTATGAGGTAATTTCCGACACTCACGCGGGCGAAGCCGCGGGCAGCAGCTAGTTTTAAATAAGACTCTGTCTACCTATTTTACATGTCTGGGGAAAAGGTACCTGTTTTTGTTATTTTAATAAAGATTGCACTACAATTAGACGAAGTTTTACCCTTTTTAGTTTTACCTTTTTGCTGTGCCTTACAGGGTCCATAATGATCTAAATATTATATAGGGTGACTGGTAATTAGAGACCGATTTTTACCCATCATTATGAACAACTTTTAATATGGAACAAACCTGAAATCGCGAAAAAAAATCTGCTGTTCCCTACATTTTGACGAGATACGCGAACGTGATTTGAAAAAAAACAGCTGTTCCCTACATTTAAGTTCGCATAGCTCGCGATTTCAGGGTTGCACTTCATCCAGGAAGGTATGAAAGCAAAGAAGCGCTTATTCCCGAGTAACAGCATTGCTGAGTTCAATGTGGACTATTACTGCAGTATCACTAATGGTAGCCGGCCTAAATTCAAAATTTCTACCGTTTTTTACGAAAAGAATGACTAAATTATAATTATTTACAACATCATCAGTTAAAACTCTCAAAAATATATAAACTGATAATAAGACAATTTCGTGGAATTCTAACGATAGGTAAATATTTACGTATGGTAATAATTTTACGAAATTCAAATTTTGTATGAAAAGCAGATTGTTGGACTCTCACATGAAGGGTTCCGACGTTTATTACTTCAGTAAAAAACAAAATACGTTTCTTGTATGGAATTTAAATAAAATGAAGTTAATAAAATAATTCAATAAAAAATTAATTTCCCCCATAAGGGATAATATTATTCGATGTTATAGCGGCAATAGAAATCCACAATCTGTGAAAATTCTACTGTTTACCTATTAGGGTTATGATATAAATTCCGCTGACAGACAGACAGTTTGACGAATGGATGGACAGCGGAGGCGTAAGGCTTAGTAATAGGGTTCCGTTTGGCACCCTTTGGGTACGGAACCCTAATAACCAACGTAAAATTCCAACACTAGTAGGTGTAGGTAGAATCATGTGCTGCATTCATGGCAAGTTCGCACGTCGATCTTTATACCGTGTATTATTTATTATCAAAACAGAGATAAAATTATTATGAAATCATACCAATTTGATCTGCTTGAAGTTACAATGTCAAAAAGATAACTTCCTTATAATGAAAGAATCAATTAATCTAACATCTAAGATTAGTTAATTGATGATCAATTAACTGTTTGACAGTTGTTATCGTCAATATTATAGATTTCTAGCTTCAACATTACTCAATGGGGTCAGTTCTTAATAATTTTGCCAAGTAACTGATTTTTGTTGATTTTTTTTTTCTGTTTGTAGCTCTTGACAATGAAAAATATTTTGATAATTTTATTTGTATGTGTGGTGGTTGCCTTAGGACAGCTGCGATGGAGTAAGTTATTATAATTAACTATTTATCAACTGTTTTTGTTGTTAACTTTATCTTCGACATCGGCAAAGGCGTAGGAAAGCTTCGTGAGGAAATAAAATCTGAATTTATTATCCTTCCTACTAATATTATAAATGCGAAAGTTTGTGAGGATGGATGGATGTTTGTTACTCTTTCACGCAAAAACTACTGAACGGATTTGAATGAAATTTGGCACACATATAATTTATAACCTGGATTAACACATAGGACACTTTTTACCCCGATATTCCCACGGGATCGAGAGGTATGCGGGTAAAACCGCGGGGTGTTGCTAGTTCAATATAAGTGTGAAATTGCCAAGCCGCCTTCAGTAAGCGTGGTGATTAATCATAGCTTATGCTTTCTCTGTATAAGAAGAGGCTTTTTCCCAGCAGTGGGATAATAATAGGCATGTATTATAATATTCATAGCTAATTACTACAACTTATGTATAAGATATAAAAATTAACTAGGCAGAGAATTTTGTGAAATATTGATAGATAAGTTTTGTGTAAGATTTGTATCGGCCTATAATTTAGTAAGAAATATAATAATTCTATAACAAGATCTTTAAACATAGGTATACATTTTTTCTTTATCGGAATGCTAAAACCTTTGTGGCGAAAACTATTTTCAATCAAAAAACTGGCGCTTGATGGCGCTTGACGGCGCTACTAAATTCGGTAAAACAGTAGATGATCGTTTTACCCCGAAGGATCATTTTGTACCACTTACCCCATTGGTAAATATGTAGTACGGTCAGGGAAATTAAATACTAAGCCAATTGCCATCAGGTGCAAAGCTTAACAATTAATTTCTCTGACTTTACCGACGTGCATTTTTTTAAAAAGCTATTTTCCGATTTCCACGACGAAGTCGCGGGCAGAAGCAGTAGTTTATAATTAATTGGCACTTTCCTTAAGCACCATATGTTTTAATTTTCCTATCTGTCACATGCACTAGGTATTAAGTCGACATCCAGGTACCTAGTACCTAGTTATTTGAATACTTCTGTTCCGCTGACTGTTTCAGAAGTAGGTAACACTAGTCAGTGCGTACCTATTGTCTGAAAGTGTTCCTGAAAGTGCTTTAGTACCTACGTGAAGTTGTTCACAAATAATTTCATATTTTGAAAATAAAAAGTAAATCAACAAATCTGTGGAAGTGAAATTCGCTATGTCTCACAAGGAAACTAGCGTATACGACGCACGCAGTAATGATGTCAATTGGGTATTAATATATAAACTCTTAGACATTGTAGAAATCAGTGTGATGGTCGTGACACTAGCAGCGACGGTGTACGGAATAACATCATGGAGCATCATAAAGAAGTTCCGTAATTATAGAAACTTTGTGTTTCTGAGTGCAATTATATCAAACTTTCTCCTAAAAGTCATGATGAAACCTTTTACTATGGAAAGACCTGCAATATGGGTTCAATGGTTTGCTACGTACATTTTTGTTTACTTTACATCTGTGAAGAACCACTGGCTGTTAGTTATTTGTCATTTATTTTATGTGGATTTTGTCAAAGTTTTCGATGGTCATGTCCGAAGAAGATATTTAAAAAGCACCCTGTTTGCCTGGGGAGTGCCTTTTGTAACAACTACCATTATGGTCTCTATACATATTTATTTAGTACATTGTAAGATAAAAATCAAAAGTTACGTTAATCTAATCCCAATCTTTAACCAGGGCAGTTCAGCTTTAGCGATGATACCCAACTGTCGTTTATACATCATTATTGTGTATTCAGTTTCTTTTAGTTTCAAGACGACGAGCGCAAACACAGCTACTAACATCTGGCGTCGCTTGTACATCGCTACTTTGATATTTATATTGAGCGACGTCATTATGTTGTCTGAATTTGTTTCTAGTTTATTTAATAAAGAAAGTTGGACTACAATCATGTTTATTTTAGATATTGTTGTATTAATGCACGTTAATCCCTTTGTAGTGTCTTTTTTTTGTCATTGTAAAGAGTAACCGAGAACTATGGTATGACATGGTATGTAAATAAATTTAAACAAAGGTCGTTAGCGGCAAGACATAAGACTCACGATGTCAACATTCATGAAATAAAGAATTGTAATCCTGCTGATTGCCCACCGGCAGTTCTTGTGTAATTGTTAAAAACCAAAAAACCCGACTACAAAAACACACAGGTAACTAAAAAGAGAAAAACAACCATTTTAATCTAAAGTAGGTATTTTGAATTTTTTCTCTTCTTGATTTTTTTTTCTTTTTATCCGATACCTAAGACTTTTTGCAGTCAGGTTTTTTGTTATTGGTTTATTTAAATCTTATTTTATCTTAATAGTATTTGGAATTTGACTCATTACGCTCTCGTTCTCGCTTTTATTTGATACCAATATTGTTGTTTTATCAATATAATTCAATATTTTTTTTTCTTTTTATCCGATACCTAAGACTTTTTGCAGTCAGGTTTTTTGTTATTGGTTTATTTAAATCTTATTTTATCTTAATAGTATTTGGAATTTGACTCATTACGCTCTCGTTCTCGCTTTTATTTGATACCAATATTGTTGTTTTATCAATATAATTCAATATTTTTATTGTCAATAATGTTTTTTTTAAACTTTCCCTTCCCTTTTTTTGTATTTGCAGATGCAATATATACGTATCATAGGGCCTATGTCACTCCCACAATTATTATTATTAAGACTAATGTAAACGAGACCTCATTATGTTAAAATCTATCAAGCGATTTAGGCTACAGAGCGCGCCAATTTTTTTTTAAATGATAGTGTACAGACGCCAGCACATCCAGCTACCCAAATCTGTCAAATTTCTTTTATAGATTTTCGACTTTATTACATAAGCATAAGGTTCCCTTTCAATTGGGGAAATTTGACAGATTGGAGTAGCTTTATGTGCTGGCGTCTGTACATTGAATACTAAATCACCAAAATATTGTATACTATCTAAACATTGTATAATAAAAAGCTTTTCGTTTTCAGTCTACGACCGTATACAAATCTTATTATACATAATTATTTGTATTTGTTTGATTAATTATTTATGTTACCTAAGTAATTAACGCCACCTACTGACTAATGTCAATTTATTGTAAAACTATAAAAAAAAAAAAGGTACTTTTAACGTGGGTACCTAAACCTAAACCCACGTTAAAAGTACCTATTTTTAATTTATTAAATTGAACATGGAACTATTACATGGAACTCCAGGTGAAATGTGGGTGTACTCCTCTGCCCAACCCTTCGCGGAATACCGGCGTGATTTTATGCTATGTTATATTTATAACCCAAGTAGCAAAATTCTCCTAAAGTAATCGACTTATATCTAAGACTAAACGACAAGGAATCAAGGAATCAACAGCATCTTAAAAGACGATTTGCGCTTTTGATAATATAAATGCATTACCCTTATTAACGTCTTGTTTAATTCTTCTACAATACATGTACACCTCTTAGATATAGCTGGTATAGGTCAAGGATAATACAGGATTGATTTGTTTTAGTCGAGACTTCTAACGGATTGTTAGCACCAAACTAGCATACGATTCTACGTAAGATTCTACGTGTCCTACCATTTGCGATTACTAGAGTAATCGGTCTAGAAGCCTAAAACAAGGCAAATGAAGTAAAGCGAAGGGGTCCACCTATCATTAAAAAAATAAAAGCTGGGATATTCGGATCAGTTTAAAAAATTTAATTATTTTCAAGAAATTTTACATTTTTAGTTCAGATCTGGCTGGAAGATGCCTTGCCAGGTAACTCGTTACGTCGAAAATTATGTTCACAGGGTCGAAAAATCCAAGTGTAAATGTAAAATTCCCCTTCGCTTTACCTTTGGAACACTACTTTCAGACACCCTGTATATGGCGAAGTAGGTGTGTGCTGTAATAGTCTTAACATTGACTAAATTGTATTATAAAAGTTTTGATAATGCAATATTAGGGCATTTGATGCAAATCCTATGGCGGCATATGTTTTTGTTAGGTAGGTACCTATTATAAATAAACAAATAATAAATACTTATGTTTAGTTTTCAAGGGGCATGAAGATATTTTTATTATCATCGAACACTTTTTATTATCAATAAAATTAATTTCGCAAGTTGAGTAGGCATTCTTTACACAACAGTTAAAAGACAAAAGTTACCTATGTTATGCTAATAATATATTATAATGTGGATTACTTTCCCTTTGGAAATAATATATTTCTTAAGATACTACCTCGTCACCGTTACAAAAATAACGAATGCTCTAGCTAAAAGCACCTAATAAGATAATTATAAAATCGAACTGCACTTTACCGGACTGTAACAAACCAACTATAGGGCATAGTATAGTCTTATAAACTGCATCCGAATACAGTTTTATAAACTTTTATAGGATTTCTATAGGACTAAAAAATCCATACTGGTAGGATACTTACAGGGCCTTATTTTACCACTTGGGAATCTTTCAAAGGACTAAAGACATTACTTCTTTACAGCGCAACGAGCTCGGGTCAGGCACCACACGGAATTCTTCTCGCAAGCTATTCAGGAAACAATCTACGAACTTGAGAGAAGAGGATTCAGCAGTCTGACGCTGTTGGATATCACTCAGAATGTTGAGTAAGATCATACGCGCTTAGTACAGTGGCCAGCACATCAAGCTACCCAAAACTGTCAAACTTTCCCAATCAAACTTGAACCTAATGCTTTAGCGATAAAGTTTAAAATCTACTAAAGAAATTTGACAGATTTTAGTAGCTTGATGTGCTGGCCACTGTACCTAATTCATAAAATGAAAATGTAACGGGGTGGGATCCTGGTGTCCTGAAACACAGGCCACGAGCCTAGCTTAGGCACCAGTCTCCCACAATATATACTTACCTGAATTGTGTATCATTGACGAATCTGACCAATGTAAAATAATCTATTTTCATTGATTGATACACCGCCATCTTTATACACATTTAACCGCCTCTGTGCCCCAGTGATCAGACCGCCTGTCTCAGACCCAGAGGTCGGGTTCGATACCCAGGGGGGCAAAATTGTCTGCTCGATTTGGTTGGTGGTAGGTAGGGCTTGTTCTAAGTCCATCTGGCTAGCTACCACGTTCTTATATAAGTCTGTCGCCATAACAACAATTTTAACACAATTGTTGTATTTCGGCAGAGATAGCAAGTTCCTCTGTGGTTGAGGATTCCGGGTGAAGCTCATGTTAGTGAGTTCGAGTCCTGAGAAATGCCAAAAGACGAAACATAAGAATACCTCGTGAAGCTCTATTTATATTCTGCCTAGCCTTTTCCCAATCATGTTGGTGTCGGCTTCCAGTCTAACCGGATGCAGCTGAATACCAGTATTTTACATGGAGCGACTGCCTATCTGACCTCCACAACCCAGCCACTGGGTAATACGATACCCCCTTGGTAAGACTGGTTGTCAGACTTTCGGGCTTCTGACGACTCGTAACGACTGTCAAAGATCTACGAATGACAGCCGGGACCAACGGCTTAACATGCTTTCCGAAGCACGGAGGAGTCTCGGTATGTAAAGATGGTCACCCATCCACGGGCCAACCCCGGCAAGCGCAGCTTAACCTGATGGATCGACCCGTGCGGCTGTTATTACTTAGCCACGAGCTTGTCTACCCCGTGAAGCTCTAGTTTCTATTATTATTAATTTGGTATATTTTAGCTTACAGATGTACAGATGGCATGTAAACGGTACAGCAAACTACACAAACGGCTTTTTGGTCTCCATGCAGAAGATCGACGTGACTGGTGTCGCACAGTCAGTTGGAACGCCATCAATAGATGGAGTGCCAACTCCCAGGGCCACCGTGAGTGGAGCGCTGCACATGAGGGATGTGAAGCTTGGCTATGACGTGACGTTTTTTCAGGTCAATGGTACTGTGCATAAATACACCGGGGATTTCACACATCCTTTTATTACTTGGACGATTAGTGTAAGTTGACCAGGCGAACCTCTTGTTTTTTGTTTAATAGTTCTGCTATTTATCACGAACTCGCCTCATGGAAAGCAATTTATTGATGAGGTCCACGATATAATGAGCGCATCCACGAGTGCATACATTCCATACATTACGTTACTTTTTTTTTTTGTGTGATTCTTTATATCGAAATGAGGGAATCTCTAAAAAATCACACTGTCTAATACTTAATTTATTGGAAGCATTATGTAGCAGTTTTTTATAAGTATTTCTACTATTGAAAGTTTCATGGTGTGCGCATCATTTTAGTTCAGCCTTGATTTATTAACATTTTATCTTTTTCAGATCAATAAACAATTGACAACCAAAGAATTATCGGTTACTATGTCGGCTAGTTCAATAGGTGCAGGTATTATTAGAATGGTGTACAGACCAGCCAGCAATTTAACTGAAGTCATTTCTAGAGGAGTAAGTGCTCTATCATTCTTGTTCTCCTTTCCATATTCTAATTTATTTGCGATCAGCGCCCCGCTTGTCTTGCTTTTCCCTTTGTACCCCGTTACGGCGCGGTTTCTTTACGGAACGTCGTATAAATCATGCCGTGGAAAACGTGTCTGTCAACAAGCTTCCATAGTGATCCTTACAACACTGACGACCGTGCCTATGTAAGGCGAATAAACCGTAGTTTTTCGCGGCAAGACAAAAGTGTGTGTACAGAGGGCCTAAAATTAGTTCACGTCGTATCAAGGCTCGTACAGACTGACGTGACGCTACTGGGTGGCACAATTTCTATGCAAACTTCACGGAAATTGGTCTAGGTACTGGTCTCTCATCGCGCCGTCGCCTGGCGCAAGTCTGCACGAGCCTTGATAGTCGCGCACTCTAAAAGTTTTAGGACATCCTGGATGTTTGGATTTCTGAAACTTTGGGACATGTTTAAAAACACACATCGACCATAGATTGAAAGGAAGGCTATGGGACAGTGATCTTCGAGAAAAACAAAATACCACTATCCTACGTTAATGTTATAGGTTATTTATTTATAGATTACAAACTATTTAAAAAAATTATATCGTTGGAATCGTTACCTATGAAATAATACCAATTTAAAAAAACTCCCGAAACGATCAATTGCATAATTATGATTGTCGTATCTAATATTGTCAATCGCTTCAATTGCATTTGGTAGACGATCAATTTTTAGCACCAATGTGTATCAATCACATAAAAATTACAATTGTAGTTCATCTTTTCTGAAACCCTATATACAGATACGTTTTGCAAGTAAGGTACCTACTTGCCAAAAGGTCGTAGCCGTACCTAATACCTATATTCGACCACATTTCTGACATGTCTGTGGTTATACTTTGACCTTGAGCTGGCCTCTTAGTTAAACGGTGTTTCAATAGAATACGAGGTCACTGACTTGCGGCCTACAGAACCTAGGTAGGTACCTAGGTAGGTTTAGGTTTACTTATCTATTGAATTTTCTTTCTGTTACAGTTTTTGCCGGGTCATAATTCTGACGGCATCAGAACTTGGTCGACTGTTATAGTACCGATTATTCTGGATGTTGTTAAAAACAAGGTTCCATTTCCCGAGATATGCTACAGTCATTGTGATTAATTATAAAAACAAGTTATTATATTTATGTATTATTAAGTAAAAATATCGATCAATAAATGAATATAAATTTTTATGATGTAGGTATCTACCTACATAATGTTTTATTTCTACATGCTAGCTAAAAAGTTTACCTACTTATCTAAATGTACAATCTAAAGTTATTACCTATGTTTACAAACTATATGAAGTGTTTAAGTTTTCAATAAAATTAAGAAAAACCAGAGACAGCGCGGTAGCGTTTAAAGGTACGTTTACAGGTACAGAGGTGAACAAAAAAAATGCGTAAGGATACTAACCCCTAATAAATAATAACATTAGAGTGACTGGAGAGCAAACTGCAATTAACAACACAGCTACCAAATCAAAACAAATAAATGCAAGTTAAAACTGAAAGCTCACTCGTGAGATGGCAGCACTGTTGAGTGCTCCACGCTATTGTGTTTCTGTACAGTTTCTGTTGTTAATTAAATTATGTGTGACTTGGAGTGTGGCCCATTGAAAGATAAGTAAGTAAAAGAAATGTGTCTACCATCAGTAAAAAAGGAGATTAAAGCGTTGCTTGACGGGATTTACTTTTTGGCAAAAGCGTATGGTTTGCGTTGCTTGAGAGGTTTAGTGAGAACTTGTTGCCTCTACCAATTTCATTCGAACAATAGTTTTTTCTATTATCTAACATCTTTGGGAAATAAATGAATCCCGTATTTTTTTTGCATGCCATGACTGCTGAATTTTATGTTACATCTTTTTGTACTTAAATGATGATTGATTTGATTCCATTTATTTCCGAGCGATCATTTAGCTGTCAATCAAAATCAATTGACATTTGACAGCCGTCAAATCAGTCGAATGTCAATCAACGTTATCAACGTCACAAATTAATTTGTTTTGCTAGCGGTTTATTTCTCAAACTATTGCGATTTATTTGCTCAAACAGCAAAAATAATCCACACGTTTTAGTGTTATCGTGTTACGTGTACAGGACTAACATTTTCAGTTACAATGTCCATTTTATGACTACAAAATGTGTGATGAAACGAACGAAGAACGTCAGGACAACGAATTAGCTGCGTTACAGGTTATTATTATTGTTATTTTGTAAATAAAAACATTTCTGAATGATGAAAATAAATATAAGTTTTCATAAGTCAAAGATATTTCTCAGCTGTTTACCGCTTTATTTGATTTAATAAGTTTCCAGAGATTTTTACTTTTTTCGTCGTGGCGGGCATTCTAAATTTCTAAATTCTAATTAGGCCAACACATGGGAAGGCCTTGTAATATTTTCTTTACTAATGTGTTTTTCATGTTCTCAACCTATCGCAGTTGATAATGAAACAAAATACATTATTTTAGAGAATTGATGTGTGATGCTATTTAAGTATTCAGTATCTCTATTAAAACCCGAATAATTCATTAGGATAAGTCAATAATTTTGAAACATAATTTAAAAAAAAATTGGCACTGCTATCAGCAGAATGATCTATGATGCTTAAATAAAACTTAGTCAAGTGGATGCAATGGTTAAGTGGTTTATAGTTTCACTACTTTTCAATTAAGTAAACCAATGTGATTATTCCCACTTGTTAATTTGTTAGTACGTACCCCGTCAGGGTATATAAAATGTTCTGTAGTACCCACTGTTTTCTTTAATATTAAATTTTAGGGTTCCTCACACTTATAGACCCACATACCCCTCTTAAATTTCCCAGAGGTCTTGATACATACCCCTATATAAACCCCTTTTAGTCATATTACAAAACCAGATTTTTTCTTTTGACAGCCTTTTTTAAGCCAGATTTTGTATTAAAAATGTTATAATAATAAACCTTCTTAATTTCTAACAATAATTATAAGAGTAGTATATTATTTTGTAAGTTATAAGAACTTTACTCAAGATCCATTTCTTTAATCAAAAATATCAACTTGGTTGTGTCCAGTACTAAGTAGTTTTTTTTTTTTTTTGTGGAATACAATTCAAATTTCAAAAGTGGCACATTGGTGCCAGGGTGAAAAGAGAAATCTTGTATTCTAATAAGGCCATTTTTTGCTGCTACACAAGTAGCAAACCAAATGAAACATTTTACTTGACAGGCTATTTACGGAGATGCTGTTGTGGATAACCGTGAGACCGTTGCATGGAAAATATGGAGACCTTTAGATCTGATGCTCACTTTGAATCCATTGCACAATTCTGATATCAAGGGTGTACACTGTTCAGTGACTTTACATTTCAAATGTTGTGCAAATTATCCAGATAAGTATGTTATATTTTTTTGACAATTTTGGTGTAAAATAAATCATATTAAATGTTTGAATTATTATTAATTACTTTATAAAACAATGTAAAATTTTAAAATAGGTTACTTGTGGTTAAAAAAAAACAAATAAAAAAATAAAAAAGCTTTTATCATGCATAGTCACGAGAACCAAAACACGTATGCTAAATTTCAGCCCAATAGCTTCAGTGGAAGTGGGTGAAATATTGATTGCAATATTCCAGGACATACAAGTGAAGTTAAATAAAAGCTTTAAACAAAAGATAATGTAAATAAGTATTACTTTCCATTCATATCCAACATTTTTTGACAAAACCTAATACCATTCAAGATTACTTAAGTATCAAGACCAACATGTATACATGCATGAATCAAGACCCAAGGGTTGGCCTTAGCCAGAGTCAAGCATTGCCATACAACGTGGCAATGCCGCCAGTCCTTGGAATTACCAGTTGACAATGATGCCAACGAATTTTTCGACGCCATATTTATTTTATTAATTGGTTTAGTTAAGTTAGGTTATTCTATTGTTATTTATTTAAATTATTAGTTTATTAGTTCATTTAATAGTAGAAGTTTGTCCAATTATTTTAATTAATACAAAACCATGTCTAATATTTCCAGGCCATTAAGTTTGGCGATACACAAAATGCGAGGCTTATCTACTGAAAATGGTATGAAACTATTGTCGGAGTTGGAAGAATTGGCAAAAAAACTACGTGGGGAAGTCTGTATATTCCAACTAGCACAACATGCTCAGGTAATTTTAGTTTAACTTGGTATAATTTAACATAGATAGATAAATCAATATTTATTATTAAAACATAGATAAGTAAGTAGATGTTTTTTTTTTTTAAATCTTTTATTTAGTACACGCAAAAGAAATAGCAAAACGGACAAAATCACAATTAAATTATTAAAAAAACGATGAATATAAAGAAAACAAGAAGGTACAAATATGCAAAAAAAAGATATTAAAAAAAAAAGAAATAAATTGACTCCATGTCTATGACACAATTATGAAAAAGCAAAGAATCACAAATGTATCTGGTGAAGGAGTAGGCAGTGGTCACCCACAGCTACATTTCACTTGTAATGTTTACATGGTGTAATTCAAACAACTGAAATGAAATGAAATGAAATGAAATGATTTTGAAATGATTGAAATGAAATGAAATGATTTTATTTTCTGTAAATAGGTTTGTAGAAACACTTTTACACGTCAATAATATTTTAAGTACTAGATGAGGTCGGCGTTTCCTATCTGACTACTCTGAGAAGAAAGGCCGAAACAAACTCAGAGGTCACAGTCTCTTTTAAAGTCCAGACATATTGTTTGGATCATATGAAGACCATGTAGATTAGTGTCTGAGATGGTCTTTTGAGGAAAGAACCACACAGATTGAGTGGACCTGTCCAGTCAGTGCACGCATTTGTCAGTAATCGTGCAGCTCAACTCAGAACTTAAGGAGCTCAACGATTCGACGAACAATACCAAAGAAAGGACATTTGGGTAGGCCGAATAAAGCACTCAAACTGTCAGACCATGATTAAAAGTAACTGCAAAAAGGAAAAAAAAACAAAAATAAAGAAAAAATTACCCACACAGTCTTCACATTCACAATAATTAACACAATAATTAACGTTAATGTCTTAAAAATCCAGAAATAATCTTGGTCCGATCATTTGAGGACCATGCACATTGGTGCCTGAAATGGTCTTTTGAGGAAAGAACCATACAGATTTGAGTGGACCTGTCCAGTCAGTGCACGCATTTGTCAGTACTCGTGTAGCTCAGAGAACTTAAGGAGCTCAACGACTCGACGAACAATACCAAAGAAAGGACATTTGGGTAGGCCGCATAGAGTACTCAAACTGTGGCGATTGTCATTAAAACTAGCTGAGAAAAGAAAAAATAAATAATGTAGATCCACATAGTCCTCAAATATATTAAATGTCACGTAAATCAATAAAAATAAAAATGTCACTAATAAAACAATTAGTATAACATTGTTTGTTGCTTGGGGTACATTGGAGTAGCTTAATTAGTCCCAAGCCTTTTTGTCGTCCAAGTAATCTTTAACTTTATAGAAACCTTTTTGACAGAGTTTCTGTTTAATAAATAATTTAAATTTATTGAGGCTCAGTTCTTTAATATGGCTTGGGAGTTTGTTATAAAAACGTATACTTTGGCACTTAAATGAATTACTAATTTTTTGGAGCCTAGTCGTGGGCACAATAAGTAGATCTTTGTTTCTAGTATTTATGCTATGAATGTCGCTGTGTTTAGAATATAGTTTAATATTCTTTTTTACATAAATCAGGTTCTCATATATATATTGAGATGCGACTGTCATTATGTTTATTTCTTTAAATTTATCCCTCAGTGAATACCTACAACTAAGGTTATAAATTGCTCGAATGGCTCGTTTCTGCAGCACAAATATAGCCTGAATGTCGGCTGCATTTCCCCACAGCAAAATGCCGTACGACATTACACTATGGAAATAACTAAAGTATACTAATCGAGCTGTTTCTACATCAGTCAAATGACGGATTTTATAGACCGCGTAGGCTGCAGAGCTTAGCCGCTTCGACAATTTGGTTATATGTGGGCCCCACTGTAGCTTCGAGTCCAAAGTAATACCTAAGAACACAGTGGTATCCACAAGGTCCAATTCCGCCCCATTTACTAGTACATTGGTTTTCACCTGCTTAACGTTAGGTGTCAGAAATCTAATACATTTAGTCTTTTTCTCGTTTAAAAGTAAATTATTAACACTAAACCAATGCACTATTTTGGAGAGAGCATTATTTACATCGTCAGTAACTGTCTGTTGTCGCTGAAGCTTAAATAAAAGTGATGTGTCATCTGCGAATAACACTATTTCATGACTGTTCTTTATAAGGCAAGGTAGGTCATTAATATATACGAGAAATAAAAAAGGGCCAAGAATTGAGCCCTGCGGAACTCCCATAGTGACTATAGAACCCGGGGATCGCTTGCCATTAACGTCCACTCTTTGGATCCTATTATTCAAATAAGAAACAAGAAGATCCAAGGCAGTGTTTCTAACACCATAGTGATGCAATTTCCTGACCAATGTATCATGAGAAACACAATCGAAAGCCTTAGATAAGTCACAAAAAATACCTAGGGCATCATGCGACTTCTCCCAAGCCTCAAAAATATGTGCAAGAAGCTCAACACCAGCGTCGGTAGTCGAGCGACCCCTTGTGAAACCGAATTGTTTATTGTTTAATAATTTATGTTTATTAAAATGTCTTTGCAATTGATCTAGCATCAATTTTTCAAATATTTTACTAAAGGTGGGAAGCACGGAAATTGGTCTAAAGTTCGTGGGGTCTGATGTGCTGCCCGATTTAAATAAAGGTATTATTTTACTACTCTTCATTAAGTCAGGAATTACACCACAGTCAATGCATTTATTAAAAATAATTGCCAATTCAGGCGCTACAGTGTTGATTATGCATTTTGCAACCTCTACGGAATTTCCCCATAGGTCAGCAGTTTTTTTAACATTGAGTGTATTGAAAGTTTTAATAATATCTCTAGCACTAACATATTCAAAATTAAATTCATGGTTACAAATATCCACATTTTCATTCAATAGGGACTCGGCGACAGTGGGTGAAGAATTTAAAGATTTAGTGGTTGATACTGGAATATCTGCAAAGAAGTTTTCGAAAACTGAGGCAACTTCTAAATCATTTTTAATTTCTGTATTGTTAATATTAAGGCTGTAGTCACTACTACGCTTTCTATCTCTTCCAGTCTCATTGTTTATAATTTCCCAAGTCGTTTTTATTTTATTTTGACTATTTTTAATTTTTGAACTTAAATATCGACACTTAGCTTCGCTACAAACTTTTTTAAATAATTTGGAATAATTCTTAACATATTGACAAAATTCTATACTTTTATTATAATTTCTTTCTTCATAAAGTTCAAAAAGTTTGATTCTACTTTTAAATATCCCTTTAGTTGCCCATTCACTGAAAATTGCAGAACCATTAACTGAGATCTGCTTGGGTATAAATGTTGAGTTAAATTCTGTACAATACATAGCAAAAAAAGAATTGTACAGTTCATTAGGATCGTCACTATAAGGCAAATAGGGTAATTTACTGTTAAGCTTGTTTTTAAAGCTCTCCAAGCGACCTGCAGTTTTTGGCACTACAGTGATATATCTCTTAGCCTCTTTTTTGTCTTGTTTACTAAATGTAATCAACTGTCCGCAGTGGTCAGAATCCAGTTGACTTATAATTTTTGTATTAATAGGTATTAAGTCAGTAAATATATTATCTAAACAAGTGGCTGAGGTGGCGGTTATTCTAGTAGGCTCCAAAAATAAATGATTAAGATTATATGACTGAAATAAATTTTTAAGTTTTAGGCACATTGGTGAGTCCTCTAATAAATTAACATTGAAATCACCACATACAATTATATTTTTTCCTAATTTGCCAAGTTTTTGTAACACATCATCCATGATACTCTCAAAGCAATCATAAATAGATGATGGAGGCCGGTACACGCTCAATACAACAAGCTGCTCCAACTCCACACAAGCTATTTCTATAGTCCGCTCAACAGAGAGGCTTACAATATCCTTTCGTTCTTTGAATTTAATTTTATTAGTTAATAGTATCAATGAGCCACCATGTACTGCATTCTCTCTGCTGAATGAACTACCAACCTGATGATTACTGAAATTAAACATGAACTGATGGCTTTTTAACCAATGTTCTGTAATACATAAAATATCAATGTTGTTACAGTTCATGAATAATTCAATTTCAAGGTCTTTTCTCAACATACCTTGAATATTCTGGTGCACCAGGTTAACTGTGTTAGAACTTATTCTGACATTTTGATGATTAGTACTAACATTTAAATTTAAAAGATTCCCATTAACTATGCAAGAGGTTTTCTCTATTGTCTCAATTTCTAATTTAAATTAATGTCAGCTTGTGTAGCCAAGTTATTGGCTGAATCAATTAAAATGTCAGATAATTGCTCAATAGAAGCAACAGTTTTATTAGCCAATTTCTTGGCTGATATATCAATAAAAAAAAAGTATAGCGATAAAGCTATTTGTCTTTTTAAACATTTAGGTAAATACAATTTGTATTTTGTCACATATAAATATTTACTAACACACTTGTTAGTGTCAAGGACATGAAAATTATTCTTGTTTAATGTCAAATCATTTAACATAATATTTAATTTTTGCCTAAAATTATTTTCTTTCTGTGGCAAACTGTTACTATATGGAAATGTAAACATAACAATCTGTCTTAAGTTTAGCTCAAATAGTTTGTTAAGGGAATGAAGCAGACTGTTCTGATTCACATCTCCTCTGTTACTAATTAATATTATCAATGTTGCAAACTGATAACCTCGTTAAGGCCCATGGTACTTATCTTTATGAACAAATTTTACAATGGGACCAACCCTGAAATCGTGAAAAATATAACCAACTTTTCCCTACATTTCTCAATTCTTTATTGCATTCCATAGTGCTGGTAAAAACTATTTATTAAAATATTTATTTCTAATTTTTTTCAGCAATTCCTGCATGACTACAACATACCCACACTGTCTTTTTATGATGAAATGTTGAAACAAAAAAATGAACAGGAGCAGTTAAAACTACATGATCTGAAAGTTAAGGAAAATGAAGAGGTAATTAATGTTATCAGTATTATTCCTTAAGTTCTGAGTTGAGCTCCGCGATTACTGACAATTGCTTGCACTGACTGGACAGGTCCACTCAAATCTGTGTGGTTCTTTCCTCAAAAGATCATTTCAGACACGAATCTGCATGGTCCTCATATGGCCTGACCAAGATTATGTCTGGACTTTATAAGAGACTGTGACCTCTGAGTTTGTTTCGGCCTTTCTTCTCAGAGTAGTCAGATAGGAAACGCCGACCTCATCTAGCTTAGCTCTAATATTTTTTTTATATGACGTGTAAAAGTGATTCCGATATCCTATTTACAGAATAAACAATTTCATTTCATTCTAAGACATCTTTTTTGAATCAATAATTATAGTAATCTAAGCGTACGCGACGTTAGCGCAGCGCCCCAGTATGTGTTAGCCTTTAGTTTATCGTGTGTGTCTCAATTCAACTGAAGTTAGTTTGACAGCTAAAATGTCACAATATGGTGACAACTTCTTGTTTTAGTTTGATTCATAATAAAGAGGACTATTGACAATGGTGCCGATTCCCTTGTTCACAAACTAAACTAAATTTAAGTTCAGTGCATCTTTTTCATTCATTTCATTTAGAAAAGGACAGAAGATACATTTTAGTTTAGTCCTGTCAAATCTGTCACTACTCCATACAAGTTTAGACGTGATTAAAAACTTGCCTACTAAAATTACGTCAATTTACGTCAGGCGCTGATTAATTTGACAGGACTAAACTAAAATGTATCTTCTGTCCTTTTCGTAATGAAATAGAAAGAAAAAGATGCACTGAACTTAAATTTAGTTTAGTTTGTGAACAAGGGAATCGGCACCATTGTATGTTCTGATGCACTAATCACCATTTATTGTAATGTGCAAATTATAAACGCCGCTTATATAATTGCAAAATTAAAAATAAACATAATAAGAAAACAATACCTATATAGTGCCAGTCCTTATCTGTCCATCTATATCTATACAAATAAATAAAATTTAAGGTCTAATATCCCAAAACAAAAAAAAACTGTCTGTTTGTTCCGGCTAATCTCCGAAACGGCTGAACCGTTTTTGACGGGAGGTTTTCTTTGACAGATAGCTGATGTTATAAGTAGTAACTAAGGCTACTTTTATTCTAGAAAAAGAATTAGGGTCCACGCGGGTGAAGCCGCGGCAGCAGATAGTTCATAGTAATATAAATGCGAAAGTAATTTTGTCTGCCTGTCTGTGTTTCACGCCTTAAGGGACTACTCACACCTATTCAGCTCTATTCAGCGTTTGCCCTTAGAAAACGCGCGAAACGCGTACGCGTCCTTTCAGCTATCCGCAGCAGAAAGGACGCGTACGCGTCTCATACAAAATCGAAGTTTTCTTTGGGCAAACGCTGAATAGAGCTGAATAAGTGTGATTAGTCCCTAATGGCTGAATGGATTTCAATGAAATTTGGCAAACGGGTAGACCTTTTTAGCCCGGTAGAACTTCCCGTGGAATAACTTTCGACCTCCACGCGGACGAAGCCTCGGGTAAAGCTATTGCAAAATAAATATTGTTAAAATATAGTCATATCATGCATTATAATATGATAAGATATGAAATGTCAGTGTAATTGGTGACCTAAAGACAGTTTGTGGCAGCAGCAGGTATGGGTCGTTACTTGATTTTCGCGAAACGTAACGTAACTAGTGACTTCGAACGCGTCACCTGTTTTGAAAACTAGTGATTTTAGTAACTAGTTATTTTTCAAATTCTATTCGGTGATTCAACATGGTGATTTTATCGAAGTATTACAGTTATTTGCGAAACGAAAATATCAATGGTTACATAATGTAATACGTTACATTACGTTACGTTAGCTTTAAGTTTTTTTTAAAGAATAAGTTTTTGTAGCAACGTATGCAGTTACATCATTAACGTAATACTAACACAAATAAACTTCCCTTCATACTGATCACTGCATTGTAATGTAACTAGTTACAAAAATCGCCTGTTTATGTGTGACTCGAAACTAGCTATTCCGCTACATGCCCTGTAGCCAGTTATTGTAACTAGTGACGTGAAATAACGCCCATACCTAGGCAGCAGCTTGTTATGGAAACTTTAAAAGATTTAAATATCTTGTACATCTCATTGCGAAGGGATAATTTAGTGAAAATAAATTTATAATTTGAGTCGTAGTTTAAAAAAATGTGCGTCAAATATCTTCTAAGATTAAAAAGCGGCTTTTTCTTTAAATACTGCCTTTGAAAGTTAAGTAAAGGTAACGAAGATAACAGTAATACTTCTTTCAAAAACAATAAAACACTAATAACCATTGTAAGTAATATTAATAAATAAAATACAATTATTTTAAACATTAATTCATTCTGACGTATGTTATTGGGAATAAGTTAATGCTTGGTTTTATTGTAAGTATTGTATTTATGTCATTTTAATAATCTTTAATAACTATTATTCTGAAATAGTCCTTTGAGGAAGGAACCACGCAGATTAAGTGGACCCATCCAGTCAGTGCACGCATTTGTCCTAGTAATCGTGCAGCTTAACTCAGAACTTATTCATATGGTGTACACACGGCGACATATCAAGCTATACATTTCCAGTATAAGCTGACCTCTCTTGGTACGCAAATCCTATACAATGCGAGATCAGCTTATAATGGAAAAGTATAGCTTTATATGTAGCCGTGTTTACATAATAAAGATTATTAAATTCTATTATTTTCAATATTCGATAATGTGTATGCTGTGGTTTTTTTTTTTTTTTTTTTTTTTTATCCACAACGGGGAAGCTCTTGGCCAGAATCACACCTGATGGAAAGTGATGATCAGGCCGAAGGTGGAAGCGAGCTTCACCCGGAATCCTCTACCACAGAGGAACTGGCTATCTTATCTCTAACTACCGGAACACAACAATGCTTTTTAACATTGTTGTTATGGCGACAGACTTAGATAAGATGGTGGTAGCTAGCCAAGCTGACTTAGAACAAGCCCTACCACCAACCAAACCGAGCAGAAAATTTAGCCCCCACTGGGAATCGAACCCGGGACCTCTTGGTCTGAGACAGGTGGTCTAACCACTAGACCACAGAGGCGGTTAACTGTAATAGATGGGTTACAAGATGATGTTTATTCAAGCTCCAGTTTTTATTTTGTAGTAGATAATTTAAATGTATCTCTCGTTGGTAATCCTTAAAACCTGCCTGGCAGATATTTTTCGACGGCTTGGGAAGCCAAGTCAGAGGCCCATGGGTGGCATAAAAACTCTGACACCGGAAAGCCAATTCTCGTACTTAAAAAACATTCACATTCAATACGCTATCTGTCAATCTTGTAAAAAATGTTGGTAAATTGATTGTATTTTTAACCGATTGCGAATGAGATGCGGATGCGTATGAGGAGCTCGTGGCTAAGTAATACCAGCCGCACGGGTCGATCCATCAGGTTAAGCTACGCTTGCCGAGGTTAGTCCGTGGATGTGTGACCATCTTTACATAACGAGTCTCCTTCAGAAAGCACGTTAAGCCGTTGGACCCGGCTGTTATTCGTGGATCTTTGACAGTCGTTACGAGTCGTAAGAAGCCAGAATGTCTGACAACCAGTCTTACCAAGGGGTATCGTATTACCCAGTTACTGGGTTGTGGAGGTCAGATAGGCAGTCGCTCCATGTAAAATACTGGTATTCAGTTGCATCCGGTTAGACTGGAAGCCGACCCCAACATGATTGGGAAAAGGCTAGGCAGAATGAAAGAGATGCGTATGCGAACGTTCTTAGAAATACGGGCGGAGTCTAGTTAATCACTAACCACAAGAAAAAGAACAAGAAGATTCTTAAAATAAAATCTCCATAATTATTATTATTTCAGCGACAGAAAATGAAAGATGAAATTCAAAGGCGACAGGAAATTCTCAAATCGGGCAGACAACGTGTCCATAGATCTAGCTTCAGTCAGGAAAACGACAGTCTGGATGGTCAAGGAGATGCACCTGAACTTGTGTAGTAAGTCCAGGCATTAAACACTTTTTATTTATTATTTTTTTATTTTATTTATTTAACCATTTATGCACACACATATAAACAGACAAGAAGAAAGGAACAGAAAAATACGTACAAAGGCAATGCTTATTTCTAAAGAAATCTCTTCCAGCATACCTGCGATAGGAATGTACATAAAAAGAGATGTAGACATCGTGAGTAACAGTAGAAGAGAAAAAAACAATTCACTAATTTATTTATAAACATAAAATATGAGAATATACTTACATAAATATTTCTAAAATAAATATCACTGTAACAAAAATAAAATAATAATAATTTTAATCTTCAGTATTGTCAAGTAATTTTGACTTCGGTCTAAAATACAATAGATTCAGGGCTAGAGCCTCAAATACGGCTAGACAGTCCTAATCAAGAATAAGGCGCAAATATAATTCAACTTTATGTTTGAGTACTAAGGATGATAATAATCTGTATGCCAATTATCTCGTACTTAAAAACGTTCACATTCCAGTCGCAATCTGTCAAACTTGTCAACAATTTTGGTAAATTGATTGTATTTTGACAGATTGCGAACGTTCTTAAAAATTACGGGAATTGAAGTTATGCCTGATATTTAAAATACCTTTTTGTATTTTTTTAGTGCTATTTGGCTAATAACTATCCTATACGAGTATTACCCTTATGACAAGAGCCAAATTAAAATGGCACAAAAATAAATTGAAAGAGGCCTGGTATTATATATACAAGGTGGAGACGACAATACAACAATAAATTAAACTGCGTATTTCTAACGACGTTCCCAGTCTGCATACAAAAATTCAATCAAAGATCTCCAATAGTTTAGTCACTATAGCTAGTCAAAGATTGGCAAAACCCATAGTCGGCGCATCACTACTATTTAGTTTGTTAGAAAAAATCACGTTTTTTATTTCAATGTTAGGATTTATTTGATAGTTCCTAAATATTCCTATGTATTAGTATTGCCAGTGTTTTCATTTATTGTTGTATTGTCGTCTCCACATTGTATATATTTTTAAATTATTATAAACATGTTAAATGTTTATAATAATTTAAAAAAAAAAGTTGTGAATTTGTGTAAACATTGTGTCTTACTTATAACATCGCCTTGAATAATCATTTAAATGAATAATTATCATTTTCAGTTACGCCGACGACAAAATGTCTCCCGCAAAGAAGGTAGTTCGAACTAAAACTGTGGATATACCGTGCACTTGTAAGAGTAAAGGAGTTCAAGTTATAAGGATTACTCAGAGAAATAATAAGAAAGCTTATATCGGAAATTGTTTAGGTAAGGCATGATAACTATTTGTTAGGGGTACCTCACACCCCGCCGGGGTTGCGGGTAGTCCTAAGGGGAAACCGTGGCCCCTGGCATGGCAAGGGAAGGAACACGGGTGGGTTTTAGTTAGTCAGTAAAAGTCTGACACGCCCTCCCGCTCCGCCCAGAGCGGGAGAAGTCATTGGATGATTTCCCACCCAAAAAAAAAAAAAAAGGGGTACCTCACACATGTTCCGGTTGGCATACTTCGGCACAGTCGGGCGGCAATATTGATGTAGTTTAGGAAAAAGTCGCCGTTACGTAAACGAAAGCTCTTGCATTGACCGACAGTATGAAGTCTGAAGACCTATTCTCGTAATTCAACATCTAGTCGCAATTTCATAAACAATTCAATTCAATTTCGATTCAATACGAACGTTCTTTAAAATACAGAAATTTGCCCCTTTGTTACCCTTAAAATTTGGCAGAATATAATAGTGAAGTTTCCTCAACAGGGCACTCCTCAAACGGCGCTACAACCTACCTAGCAATCGACGATGAAGGCGAGCGATTAATCGCAAAAAAATGGATCACACCACCAGCCAACGACTTTCAAACGAGGACCCGCCAACTAACCTCCATGCAACAAGACCTCAAAGCCATGTCGCGACTAAACCACCCCACTTTAACCCCCTATATAGCCATGGAAACAATAAAAGACGCGAACAAACGGACAACAAAACAGTACATTTATTTATTCAGGAATTTTGTTCTAGGTAGTGCTTTGAAAAGTGTTAAAAGTAGATTGAGTGTGTTAAGTGATCGTTACGAGGGCTTGAAGTTACTACGGCATGTGGGTTTAGGTGTGTTAGGAGCGCTAAAAGAGCTACATAGCGTTGGGATCGTGCATAAAGATGTGCGGGGTCAAAACGTGTTTCTGGACGATTTTGGGGGGGTCAAGCTGGTGGGGATTGGTCTAGATATGAGACTGGCAGAGATGATTGATGGTGACGCGTATTGTGACAGGTAAGATGAAGGTATGATCATGTTTTTCTTATTTATTTATTTTTCTAGGTGGATAGAGTAAAAGGAGATCTCCACCTAGAATAATAATTTTCCCTGCAGTGGGACAACATAGACTTTTCTTTCTTTTCTTTTCTTGTCTTTCTTTTCTTTCTTTTCTTTCTTTACTTTCTTCCCTTTCTTTTCTTTCTTCCCTTTCTTTTCTTTCTTTTCTTTCTTTTCTTTCTTTTCTTTCTTTTCTTTCTTCCCTTTCTTTTCTTTCTTTACTTTCTTTTCTTTCTTTTCTTTCTTTTCTTTCTTTTCTTTCTTTTCTTTCTTTACTTTCTTTTCTTTCTTTTCTTTCTTTACTTTCTTTTCTTTCTGTCTTTTAAGTTTAAAGTACGGACATCTTCAATTCACGCGTGCGCGTGAGCTTCTATTGCGCAGGTGTATCTTGACTATGTGATCTTTGCACGCGAACTGTTCGCAACATGTGCGCGTGCGTAGAATGTTACGCATCCATAGCCATTTGAGACGCCTAGCGTGCACGATCCGTGTGCGTTCGCTGATGTGTACCCGCCTTTAGGAGTGTCCTTAACTTTTTGAATAATTGCGAACTACATTCACAGACTTTGGACAAATGATACAATTTGATAGAAAAACTTCAATTCTCACGTTTTATTTTTGTAATGCCAATCAACGCAGTTTCGTATAAGAATTCAAAAAAGACTCTTCTAGACCAACAAAGATTACTAGAAAAGCCACAAATCGCAAAAAACTTTTCCCACACTTTTTAATATTTTTTTAATACTTTTTCAGGCAAACTGCAGCACAAGACATTTATGCTACAGGACAGATGCTACTGTCGATCGTGTCACAAGAACGAACATATTTAGAAATACCTCCTGATCTACCAAGTTCCGCTAAGGATTTCTTCGCAAGGTATGTTTGGAACGTAAGGGCAAGATTGACAGACCGCGCGTCGACTTTACTTTGCTTAGGGCGGATTCGACCAAACAGGAATAAATTTTATCCGCGGCATAAGCCTTCTCTTCCGAGTAAATTTTGAATTTTTGACAGTTTCTCCATACGTAAACTGTCAGAATTAATCTTATTCCGCGGATAAAATTTATTCCTGTTTGGTCGAATCCGCCCTAAGTAAGTTAAGCGTCGCATAGGAATATGAACATTATTTTTATTAGTGAGCTGCCATTCCATAGTTGCTCCATGTAAAATACGGGTATTCAGCTGCATCCGGTTAGACTGGAAGCCGACCCCAACAAAGTTGGGAAAAGGCTAGGCGGAGAATAGAGGATTCTAATATTGTTTATGTTATGTCAAAAATATACTTTATCTTTAATTATTATTAATTAAAGTCATTCTGCCTAGCCTTTTCCCAATCATGTTGGGGTCGGCTTCCAGTCTAACCGGATGCAGCTGAATACCAGTATTTTACATGAAGCGACTGCCTATCTGACCTCCACAACCCAGTAACTGGGTAATACGATACCCCTTGGTAAGACTGGTTGTCAGACTTTCGGCTCCTGACGACTCGTAACGACTGTCAAAGATCCACCAATAACAGCCGGGACCAACGGCTTAACGTGCTTTCCGAAGCACGAAGGAGTCTCGGTATGTAAAGATGGTCACCCATCCACGGACCAACCCCGGTAAGCGCAGCTTAACCTGATGGATCGACCCGTGCGGCTGTTCTTATTTAGCCACGAGCTCCTCCAAATTATTATTAATTAAAGTTAATAAATAAATAAAAGGGACTGCTAGTTTAACGTGCTCTGCAGTCATTGATGTAGTTTCTGAAGCTATTATTTAAAAAAAAAACAGGTGTTTAACGGAAGACGAGCAATCTCAATGGTCGGCAGAACAGCTGATGAATCACGTGTTTCTAATCGACGCGCCGGCCAAACTGCCCAGTAGTAAGGAGAAGGACGATGACGGCAGTTGCTCTGAGGTACCTGTGTATTCTTTGTTAACACTGTGTTTGGGTGTACTATAGGTACACCTCTGCCCAACCCTTCTGGGAAACAAGGCGTGATGTAGTGTGTCTTTGTTAAAACTTGTGCTAAGTAAGGTATCATCAAAATAAAAATGGCATCATAAAGCGCATTTAGGATGAGATCTTTAAACGTGTTTGAACTTTTTTTTGAGAAATCAAAAGAAAAATTATGCCCTATGACACTTGGCAATAGTGTAACTTTATAGCCGGTGAAAAAAAAATTGTAATCGTATCAGTACACTACATAAACTAACGCTTTGTTTCCATAGGGGTAGGCAGAAACTACAGAACCCCACCGGCTACGATTCTTAATCCTTTGGCTTCGTCTGCCAGATTTTACCTCTTACAAACATATATACAAACAATTTTAGGTTTAAAGATACTTATTCTCAAAAAAGACACAAAGTCACTTACATGAGAACAATGCTTCAAATAGATTATAAATATAGTTCGTCACACACGTCACGGTAGCAATTTATTTATGATCATACCTACACCCATCCAATACATTCAGCTTTTAGGAAGGGTGTTAAATTTTCCCTTTTTATATTAGTTTAGATATCTACAAACTAACTTGTAATACAGGACGATGAAACGGTGCAGAAGATTCAACACAGCAGTCCGGTGACCAACGGTCATTCTCGTCTGAACGCTGAGTTTGAAGTGCTCACCTGGC
The DNA here is from genome assembly GCA_914767815.1 of Eupsilia transversa. NCBI lineage: Eukaryota > Metazoa > Arthropoda > Insecta > Lepidoptera > Noctuidae > Eupsilia > Eupsilia transversa. Next base: position 11,983,149 of record OU611891.1, read on the forward strand.
TCGGGAAGGGAGCCTTCGGCGATGTATTAAAGGTACATATTTAGATTTGCAAACTTTACGCAGTATTAAATTGACTCTAGAACTATAGAGATAAAAGTCATGCACAGTTAAACCAGATAAGGTATGCGTTTCGGTAATATTCATGTTTCCAAATTAGCTCGAACGTCGCGCCTCAGAGTAACGCCCCTACAGAGGCAAAGCTTCTTTTGTACTGCCGCCCTTTGTAGGAGTGCACTTATAATTACAGGTTTGTCTGAAGTTTTCTCTCCGTCTGGCTACTTACTCCGGTCGCAGGTCGTCATTTGTCACTCAAAAGTTTAAAGAAGTAGTTCGGTTGTATTTGCGAAGCGCATACTTTTCTTGGGATAACTGTACCTAATGAACTACTCATCAATCCATAGTCTAGAACAGAGATGCACAGACCGCGGCCCGTGGCAATCTGCCAGTGGCCCGCCAGCAAAAATATTCCCTCGTACATTTGAAGGAAAAATATTGCTGAAGCTTACAAATAATATAAATTTGAATCGCGCGCGTTATTAACTGCGCTCGCTGTGCGGTGCATGATGCGTACTCGCAAGATTGTAAGCACAATGCAGTGCCACGCTTCAAACTAGTATATTATTTTTATAATTACATTTTTGGTCTTTTTTATGTTTTTAATTTGTGCTGGTGGCCCGTCATTCGTTCATCATTTGTCCAAGTGGCCCATGGTCTCATAATCATAATCATAATCATAATCATTTATTTGTCAGAATATGGTACATTATATGGTCTTAAGATTAGTCAATGGTATCTTCACATTCTGCCAAGTGTGGCGTGCAAATAATAGGTACATACATTTATTACAGGAGAGAGACTATTAGATTAGTATTAACATTATTGATACAATTTTAGGTATGTCAATAATAATATCGTAAAGACAAACAATTTATTTGGGATGTCAATAAGGGTCACCGCACACGGGCCACTGGCCACAACCACAAACGCCGCCACGAGAAGCTAGATTTGTATTCAAGTGGCGGCCACCAGCGTCAACCGTGTGCGGCGAGTCCATATAAAATGTATGAAAACTACAGGACATATGCCGGTGGCGGCGTTTTGTGGTTGTGGCCCGGTGGCCCGTGTGCGGCGACACTTAGTCTGTGCATGCCTGGTCTAGAATAACTCTATCACTGCTGCCAGTTTTCCAATATAAACAGAACGTTACAGGTAAAAAACAAGCTCGACGGCGGCTTCTACGCTATCAAACGCATCAAACTTAACCCGGAAAGCGTTCAGTTAAACAAGAAGATAACCCGCGAAGTTAAACTGTTGTCCAGGCTTAACCATGAGAACGTGGTTAGGTATTATAACGCTTGGATCGAGTCAAGTGTTGAAATAGAGGAAGATGAGAGTAGTACGGAAGTTGAGTTGCCGAATGTGAAGAGGCGTGGGGACAGTCTGCAAGGTACATTATTTTTATTCTGTTTTATTCATTTAATAGATATATCAATATAATAATACAAAAATAATAGCTTTTAATAAAAAAACGTTCAATTTACCCCTGGTCTGGGACCCGCGAGATTATGTCAAAGTCAAAAATAGTTTTTTTTTTTTTCATAAAAGTCAAAAAACAAAACATCACAAAAATACTAAGCCAGTTTTTTTCTTTTACGCATCTTGTATAAGCGAAAATTGAACCTACTTGTTTTGCACAGGTCTGGGCCACATACAGGAAACAGGTAGGATTTAATGAGATTGTAAAATCGCTCAATCACCGATTGTGTCACCTGCATTGTGAACCTTTTTGGTCCAGCTGAGAGGCACAACCTTTGTTGTTAAACATTATTTTGACTTTTTATTTTGTTTTTTGTATTTTGTGTTTCACGAACTGTGTCCAAATAAACGTTATTCTTTCTTTTCTTTCTTTCAACCTATGTAAAATTTCTACTGTACACTGTACATAATAAAGAGTCTTCTATTTATCATATTACATGAGTTTTTTAATATCTAATTATGTACAGTTGCATACAAGACTTTATCAAAACCCATGATAGGAATCCTCTATAAAAGTTTCTGAAACCGTTAGCTTATAGCCAACATAAAAACGACTATAACCCGTAGCCCTCCTAGCGAGACGGACCGTATTTTCGAAAATGTGAATCGTGTGGCGCGGGGGTCAGCAGGTGACCGGGTAGGAAGGGAAGGGAATGGGAGGGGATTGAAAAAGCAAAGGAGTTGCATAATGACATTTAGTAGGTACAACATTATAATACACTCATTTGGATGATATTATGGTTACTATGACACTGGTTGTTTTAATGTCGGCAAGGAGCTAACTGTTTCAGAAAGTTCTATAGAGGATTTATAGCATTGGTGTAGATTAATATTATTTCGGTATTTTTTCCGTCCTCGTTTTTTTTTCTTCATCTATTTATAATCAATCTTGCTCTGTAGGCATCGTGGCCAAGTTAGGCCAGGATGTGAAGGTGGAATGGTCAATGTCCGAAGTACCTGTACAAAAGACGAACACTTCCTCTGACACCGAAGATGATGACGATGATGATGAACCGGATCCATGGTTTACTATTATGAGGTTAGTTAGTTTAACATAGATATTTTTTATTTACCAGCCAGTGTGTTTTCGTGCAGCAAAAGACAATATTTTAAAACTAAAAAAAAAAAAAAAAATTGCCGAACAGTAGGCTTTTGGCTACTTTGTATTATTGTTTATTTTATAATGTGTGTTTTACTTGTGCACAATAAACAATATTTCTAAATATTTTCTTTAATTAATATTTGTCATCTAAATCCCCAGACCAGAAGACGAATCTAGCTCCGGCATAGAATTCGAAGTAGGCTCCAATGCATCGCAGACCTTACCTTCGGAGGACGTGGTGGACGCGCCTCGCCAGCCATCAGAACGTATGCAACAGGTCCTGTACATACAGATGGAGTTCTGTGAGAAGCATACCCTAAGGCAGGCCATCGATAGTGGACTGTCCCAGGAACATTTTAGAGCTTGGAGACTGTTCAGGTAATTTTTTTTTTGTCTTTATGGGGATGAATTTACAAAAACCTTCCATGGCATCGCGTCAATAACAGAGCGAAATAAGTAAGAAGTAGTTTGCATTTGTAAAACTTGATATTCTTTTTTGATAGAAATAATTATACATGTGGGATTCACCTCAATATTATTTGAATAAAACTGCTGATTGCTTCTTAATTATTGTATTTTTATTTCCGTCTTTAAATATAACGTCATAAGCTTTCTTTCTCTGTAATCTGTCTACTTATTCTACTTTTTAAACAGTCATTCACTATCTGTTTCACTCCTAGACCATTTCGTACATTTATCTCTGTCACTCGTTCGTTTGTTGTGGATAAAACTAGAAGCCAAAAATTTTCCCTTTCTTCAATGATAGAAAGTAGAATTGTATAAAAAAATCCATTAATAATAATATTTATGTTGCACACATAATTCAACTTTATATTCGATACTAAGTAATCTAATTATTTTTAAGAATTAAGAATAAATGAAAAGTTTTCCTTCGAGAAAGGTAAATGAAAAGAGAGGCAGTTGCCCAGGAGTAGGACAGTATAAAGTATGTAAAAAAAAATGTAATCGCGGCCCGTTCCACAATGATTTTTTATTCCTGATACTTTAGTGATAGTGAATTCTGAATCGAAGGCAGAAAGAAATAAAGTTTTAAATCCTCTTTTCATACATTTCCAGGGAGATAGTGGAAGGCTTGGCCCACGTCCATCAACGAGGAATGATCCACAGAGATTTGAAGCCAGTCAACATTTTCTTGGATTCTAACGACCACGTCAAGATCGGAGATTTCGGACTTGCTACTAAAGCGTTCACTGCTTTGCCTGTGGATGGTACGATACCCTAATATTAAATATATTTATTGTTTTTTTAAATTCAAAATCAGCACTTTTCGAACGCCAAAATGATATAAGATAGTCCCCCAAATCGCCTTCGTCCTTCACCACTTCGTAGTGCTTCAATTGGGAAGAAGAAATGGCGCAACAAACTCCCCAGCAGCACAGCTGGGGAGTTTGTTAGTCTACCAAATCGCATAACAGTTTGTCGGCAAATGTTCTCGTTTAACGATGTTTTTTTTAAAATATTTTTACATAGTAGATGTTCTAGTATACCTTAATTATGCTAAGTAAACTACATATAATAATAAATATAATTATAAAGTCAAGGTAAAAAAAACTCACCATTTTCACCCAGATCAAAAATCTCACGCAAAGCTTGATACAAAAGTAGCTATATAGACACAATGACAGTCCAGTCTTACCAAGGTGTATCGGATTACCCAGTTATTGAGTTGTGGAGGTCAGATAGGCAGTCCGATTAGACTGAAAGTACAGTCCAACATAGCAATGAGAGACACTGGTGCCGATTCCCTTGTTCACAAACTTAACTAAATTTAAGTTCAGTGCATCTTTTTCTTTCTATTTCATTAAGAAAAGGACAGAAGATATATTTTAGTTTAATCCTGTCAAATTAATCAGCGCCTGACGTAAATTGACGTAATTTTAGTAGGCAAGTTTTTAATCACGTCTAAACTTGTATGGAGCCGTGACATATTTGACAAGACTAAACTAAAATGTATCTTCTGTCCTTTTCTTAATGAAATAGAAAGAACAAGATGCACTGAACTTAAATTTAGTTTAGTTTGTGAACAAGGGAATCGGCACCAATGTTGCCTTAGAACGTCTTTAGAAAGTGCGAAAAGTGTAATAAATCTTTGGTACAATAATGTTTCAGAAAAGGCTAAACAGGAAGAAATGCATGGCTCACTTACTGGTCAGGTACGTACATATTTATTACAAGTGCATTTCTTTCATACTTTCCATTTTTTTTTTTTATATTTATTAAAATTTAAAAAAAATATATTAATTAAAAAAAATGTTGGATGTGCCCGGCCTGCCACGCCACGTGATAAGCTTCCTAAAGCCGCCTATTTATTGGATAAAAATTTGATTAACAGTTGCGCAACATTCAAATAATTGGATTATTTGAATGTTGCGCAATTGATCGATTATGTCAATTGAATAGATTGTAATTTCTGCAATTTATGTTTTTTACGATACCATTTTACTTTTTTTACTCGTTTTCTGCCAGCAATTCTTTTAAAACCGTTAATCGTTTTTGCACTACTGAAAAAAAAACCTTATTTAAATTCCACGGCTTGATCATCTTTGAAAACTAGTTTAAATAAGTTTAACTAAGTTTTCTTGCGTGCCGTAACCTAAGTCAAATTAATAAATGCATTATCTTTCTACACTGGTACAAGGATCTATTGGCGATCGAATGACGTTGACAGGAGGGCGCTGTCGGTAAACATTTGTGCAATTGTTTTGTGAAATGTATTAAAAAACCAAGATGGCGGCGTTAGTTTCAATTTTAGCCACGCGCCAAAAGATTCTTGTACAGCTATATCTTATGCGATGACTAATGTCTGTGCTAACAATAGCTTAACCCCTTTCCAGATCGGCACAGCCCTGTACGTAGCCCCGGAACTCCTACAATCAGGATCCAAGGTCATCTACAATCAGAAAGTGGACATCTATTCCTTAGGCATCATCCTCTTTGAGATGTTCCATCCCACCCTGGATACGGGGATGGAAAGGATGCTGGTCCTCACTAATTTGAGGAGCAAAGATACCATTATGCCTAAAAGTTTTGAGAAAGAGGATAATAGTAGGCAGATTCATGTTATCAGGTATGTAAAAATCAACATCTCCAATGTTCTGTGCTGGCATGAATTTTATAAGTTACAAGCTGTGTGGGGATTTTCCATAGGCGAAAATGACGATCTTCCATAGAATCTCTCAGCTCTAATTTAATCCCTTTAGGGAAAGAATAAAAGAAACCATAGTGTTTACGTATAAACCAATGTCGATCACGTCTGTGAAGTTTAAACAAAAAAACAGATTTTTGTACTGTTATTTCAGTGGGATTCAATAATTCTGGTGAGTTTCGCTAGCTAATTTAATTTGACCCAAAGTTACCTAACCTTTATTACAGATGGCTCTTAAACCATGAGCCGAGTCTCCGCCCCACTTGCGCAGAACTCCTCGCGAGCGAACACGTGCCCCGAGCGGTCCCCGAGGGCGCCCTATCCGGCCTCCTATCACATGCCTTAAGTGATAGAGCAGCCAGAGGATACCATAGATTAGTAGCCGCGTGCCTAGACCAGCGGCCGACGCCAGTCGAAGACTATACCTACCATAATGACATGAAGAGTAAGGCTCACGATGTGCTGCTGAAGATTAAAGATGCTGTCATAAAGGTAACGATATGCTCTATTCCAATAGTATCTGATCAAAATGTAAACAAATTGATCAGAAATCGTGCCTGTGGATGCCAATTTGTAATGCCACTTACAAAATATCTGAGTGCTTTAAATATTTAAATACTTAAATCCGAAATTCTAATTAAGAATCATCACACGTATGTTTTTTATTTGACAATTGAGGTAAATTTATAACCTCAATTTTCGTCTAAGTTATGATAATTGAATAACCATTTAATCATTTTATTCAAACATTAATTTTATGGAATCAGTGGAACATAAGTGGGTTAATTCATAAACTTTGCTTAAAGTTAAGAGTTGCTTAAACGTTTAAAAATGTATGGTTAAGCAGACGTTAATCATTACTTAACTTTAAGCAATGTTTATAAATAAACCCAATATCTGTGCAGTCTAAGCCCCTTACACATCATAATGTTCTGAAATGGAAAATCTTACCGAAACTTTTGAAGTAGTGCTTAATTAGACAACGAGAGTCACATGACGAGGTGGCCGAGTGGTTAAGGCGTTGGACTGCTAATCCAATGTGCTCTGCACGCGTGGGTTCGAATCCCATCCTCGTCGTATCTTTTTGCAATTTTACTATTTTATTTGACAAGTTTTTGATAATTTGTTACTTTACACAGAATGTAGTTGTAAAATAAATTATTTAAAATATTGTGATGATTTAACACTTTCATTGCCGCCTCTGTTTTTATGAAGGGTGCCGTAAACATATTGCGATAAACACGCCGCACGTGTTAACTTATTATGATCTGATAAACTACTTAAATTTCGATATGGTTTAGAGATCGACAACATTTAAAAAATTATTGGCTGCGTTATTTTTTTATGATGTTTCACCAATGCAGTACCTATAGGAAGACTGCAAATATTTAAATAATGCTGATTCATAATATTTTTAACTAGCTACCCGCCCCTTCTTTGCACAGTTTTTACGACATTTCTTTACTATAATTATGTAAGTTTAATATTAATTTATTTTAATTACACATAAACCTCCTTGTCCACAGGTGTTCCGTAGTCACGGAGCTTCAGAGTTCTCCCCGCCCCTGCTGATACCTCGCGCCGCAGCCTGGGACCAGTACCCCAATGCTGTGAAGGTCATGACGACTTCAGGGTCTGTTGTACATCTACCACATGATTTGAGACTGCCGTTTGCAAGGTATGAGGGATTAATATATTGTTGTCGTGTGTTATTGGTCTAATGGTCGACTGTTGAACATGGGGTCCTTGGTTCTATACTCAGTAATAGTCCGGAGTCTGGATTTGTGTCGGATGGTGACAATAATCTCGCCCACACATGGGCCTTAAACATAACTGGTGAAATCTGCTGCGGCTTCCTATTCCATTCAAATTTCATACAAAATGCATGAAAATAAAACGCAATTTAGGGCACGCGGTATGTATATAATCTAGTATCTAGTACCTTTAATCCTATACAATGTAACAGCGAATCAATTTTTACGGCTCCCCCTTAAGACCCAGGCCAAATATTTTTAGCTCATGACTTATAGAGGTGCCATAAAGAATATGAATTAAAAATCTTAATAAAATGTATGTCGTCGCAAAGAGGTCGCAAACGATTCCAAGACGACAACTTTATCAAAATCACTACCTGTTGGTTTCATAATATTGGTCAAACTGTAACTTAATTCTGATTGGTTGATCGGTTAGTACAGTGAACGCCGTTAGGTGGCGCTTTAGTTTCCCGCCAAAAACGTGGACAGAGTCGATGGGATATAGGAGATTGGCGCGGTAGCGAACGCCATACATAGTGCAGATCATACGATCGAACCTGTCACGTTCACCGTACAAACCTTGTTCTTTGCTATAACGACAACTATTGTAAATTGTCGAATAAACGTGATTCTAATATTGTACTCCTGCCTACGTTTTACTGGTTTGCCCGAGTACCCACCTCTACTTCATGCAACCCGTACCAAGAAACGAAGACATGCACGTCTTTCTACATTGTTCTCACATGTATAAGTAATTTCAACATGAATGATGTAACCAATTTTTGTAACAATTTTTTGATTTAAAAGAGTGTCCATGGAGTTTCTTGCCCGTTCTTCTCCATAGGTACCTACTACGCTTTGGAATGGGCAACTAGCTTCATATTTTCTGACTGACCGAGTCCTTGACAATTCAAAAGTGCCTGTAAATGGTTTAATTGAAATAAATGCTTTGAGTTTGAGTTGAGTTTGAGTTTGAAGACGATGACCCCGTTATCGTTCCGCCCACGATGCCGCCGTCATGTATATATAAATCCGCGAAATTTCGCGGGTATTCTACAATTGGTACCCTACAATCTATTCGTCATTTGTTTGCAGGCACACAGCATATTCCGGAACAAGATACATGCGTCGTTACGTAGTAGATCGCGTGTTTAGAGAGAAGCACGTGCAAGGCTTCCATCCGAGGGAAATTGTCGAGTGCGCCTTCGATATTGTTACTCCTAGGAATGGTAAGGAATTATTTCTGTTGATTAGGGGTGGATTCGACCAAACAGGAATAAATTTTATCCGCGGAATAGGCCTTCTCTTCCGAGTAAATTTTGAAGTTTTGACAGTTTCTCCATAATTATGAAAACTGTCACAAGTAAATCTTATCGAAGCTGCCCTAAGTTGTGTTCACACCACAAGCTAATAACGACGGAATATTCGAGCTTTGATGCACCTTTAAAATATATAAATATGTCAGAAATACGTCGCTGATTTGACTATTCGGGGCGCCAGCGCCGCCTGGCGGGGCTCGACTGAGTCCAACGAACGCTGTACGGGGGATAAGCAGAGTTTGTCTGTGGCGGTCAAGCAGTGAACACGTTTATAAACTGTCGCGGGTTCCGCATAGTTGTGTAGTGTACCTACAGTGTGTGAATTGCTAGTTTGATTAATTTGACCGTAAATTATAATTTGTTTTGAACTGCAAGCGCGGTTTTTCTATTTCTTCTCCATCATATTTATTATACTTATACTTATAGTGTGTAATAGGTATAATGTGTATCTTTCTAATTTTTTTTTTTTCCTCAATTTTTCGAAATTTCACCTACCACCGTGTGGCGTGTGTAGTAAAGTATTGAATAAATAAATAAAAATATACGTTATTCGGAGGATTATTATTACAATTTTATTGCCAGATTCACTATGGCCGGATGCAGAGTTGTTAATAGTGGCGAGTCGAGCGGCAACAGAAAGTGGCCTGAAAGTGTCGCTACAGTTGAACCACACAGAGTTGCTGCGGACGCTGCTGTTGTCTTGTGGAGTGCCACTGGACAAGCATGCTGATATCTATCCTGTACTTGTCGATGTTAGCTTTGGTAAGTTATCCATCTGCTTGTCTGTCTGTTACATTTACACCACTGAATTTACCCAGGCTAAATTTCACAACGATCGGTCGTTATGAAATTTAGCCTGGGACCAAGGGGTATCGTATTACCCAGTTACTGGGATGTGGAGGTTAGATAGGCAGTCACTCCATGTAAAATACTGGTATTCAGCATCCGGTTAGACTGGAAGCCGACCCCAACATAGTCGGGAAAAGGCTAGGCAGATTGATTTTGAGGACAACAAAATGGAAATTAATTTGATAAATCATAAAAGCAGACACATTTATTACATTAAAATGTCCGTTCATATTTCTTGGAAACCAAAATTGTAATCATTTGGGGTTTAATTAAATAAATGCAATTTTTTTATTTCTTCTTCAGGCCGCATAACATCGCTCCAACTCCAAACCCACTTAACTTCCCTCTGCGTCACAAACCGCGACGTATCAAACCTCCTGCGACTCATGGAAGCGGACGTGACCGTGCACGAGGTGCGTGAGCTCGTCACGCCCTTCGTGAAGCACGCCAAGTGGAGCAAGCTCGTGTCACACGCCGTGCATGACCTGGAGGCCGTGTACAGGAACGCTAAGGCGCTGGGCTGTGAGGTCAGTAAAATAATAAATACTAAAATTCTTTACTGACACAAAAATACAGATGTAACATACTTATTGGAACCCTGGCTCCTGTGCTAGGTAGCAACCTGTGTTACAGGAGCCAGTGTCCTCCCCCGTTTGTGGTACATTTCATAGTATTATCTGTGTAATAAATTAATTTAAAAACATGGTAAGTAAAATAAAAGAAATTAAAAAATTAGGTTAGTGTCACTCTCTTCCGTCTACGTCGCGTACGCTGCGATGAGACGAGCCTCGTGTAGACATTATTTTATCAAATTAATGTCTCGTTAAAATTAAAAGGAACACTATTTTAACTACTTCATCCCAGTAGTCTATAAGGGATAACACACAGCGTTTCCGTTCGTTTTTAAAAAACTATTGAGCCAACCGAGCTTTGACTACTAGAAAAATAGACTTTATTTGATCCTCATAAGAAACAGGATGGATTGGCATCAAATTTTTTTTTTCTGAATACTGCCCATGTTCTTGCTGACTGTACATTTTTTACAAAATCTGTGAATACTGATCAAATTTCTTAAAAAGTTAAGGACAGTCTCATAAGACCATTTTCCTGTAGCTTCAACGTTTAAGGTACCTGTCCTTATTGCCTCGTCTTAAAAATCCACCCTGTATATGTGGAAAAATAAAAAATAAATAACCTGAAAACATGAACGTTAAGGTGGATGCTCCAAGGTAACCCGCGAAACGGTCGCGAATCATATTATAATCAATATACAACCTGACACTGACCTGCAAATTGCAAAAAACGTAGGAAATTTTGAATTTCGCGGGCTACCTCGGAGCATCCACCTTAAATGTGCAAGACGACTACAGACCGACAAATCTAGGGCACGCCCACTTTGATGGCAACAGTGCCCATTGGATGTCACGGTGTTCAGTGGCTCATGCATCATCACCTCTGCACGCGTATCACGACAACCACAGAAACGGGTTTTCTACGGGTTATGTCGACCGAAGAATAGAAAAAATGACAGATTGTGATTGTTTCACTGTCATTTTTAACCCCCGATGGAAAAAGAGGGGTGTTATAAGTTTAACGTGTGTATCTGTGTATCTGTCTGTTCCCTCGTAGCTCCCAAACGGCTGAACCGATTTTGATTATTATTTTTTTATTTGAAATGGTGTGGTGGTGAGGTGTCTTGATCGAGAGTGTTCTTAGCTACAATTTAAGAAAATTGGTTCCGCCGTTTGTAGATTATCAGCTCTTTTCTAGTTGATGGTTGGATGTGCGCATCTTCCACAGGTCTGATCGATTCGAAATGTAGTATTCTGTTACTTCAATGATATTAGAAGAACATAGTAACCTTGAACCGATAATGCAGCACCTGCAATTGTGTCGGGGGTTATTTAAATTTTTAATTTAAACCCGTGTCTATTCTACCGTCGACAAAACCGGTTTCTATTGCTACGCGTTCTGGTATATTTACTTCGTGAAATAGTTCATACTAAATATATTAGTCGGATTAATTTAGACTGAAAACCAACTCGCCACGTACTTAGATAAAGGCCAAACTCTACCCCTATTTTATTTTGCTTCCATTGTTTCAGTGCATAATGTCGGTAGCCCCATTCCTGGCATACAACGCGACTCAACACTGCGGCATATTCTGGCAAATGTCCGTAGTAGGGAACACGGACCATAAACCCACTGCCAAACACCGGGCAGGTGACTTAATAGCAGCTGGCGGAAGGTAAGAACTGAAAAAAGAACTTTTTTTTTTGAGATATAATTTTAGTCAAAAGAAAAAACCAAAATAATATAGAAAGATCCTGGAAAAATATTTTTTCTCATAATATTAAAGAAAATGTGTTTTTTACAAGTTTTAAATGACAGTTTTAATGATTGAAGTGAACGCATAGATTCAACGTCGCATTAGCGCATTAATTTGATACCACAATTGATGACAAGTAATTTTATCTACACCCATGCTATAAATCCTCTATAAAAGTTTCTGAAACAGTTAGCTTATTGTCAACATTAAAACGACCAGTGTCATAGTAACCATTATTAAATTTCATTATACAACTCTTTTGCTTCTTGCTGACCCCCGCGCCGACACATGTGACACATTTTCCAAAATACGCTCTGCCACGCTTGGAAGGCTACGGGTTATGGTCGTTTTAGTGTTGGCAATAAGCTATAACTGTTTCAGAAACTTTTAGAGCTCTTACACACGAGCGGCATGTTCCCAACGGCAGAGGTAACTGCAGCCGTCGACGCGCGTCGGCGGCAACCGTCGACGCGTCGACGGCTTCCGTTGACGCGTCGACGGCAGCCGTCGACATTTCAACTTCGCGGCACACTACAACTGCAAGTGTCGTTATAAGTCGACTGCTGCCGTCGACGCGTCGACGGTTGCCGCCGACGCGCGTCGACGGCTGCAGTTACCTCTGCCGTTGAGAACATGCCGCTCGTGTGTAAGAGCTCTTATAGAGGATTCATGTCATGGGTTTAGATCAAGTCTTGTATGCACCTGTGTATAATTAGGTTAACACTCATGTGATACTATTATCACAAACCCACATTCGTGTTTTAATACCCCTTATTATACAACAGTTGCATAAATAACTATTAAAACCGTGCTTCGTCCTAGTTCACAAACAAAACAAAACTTAAATCAAAAAGGTATATTTAAATCAACAAGATAATTTTCCTCAGATACGATGCTCTGGTATCTGAATTCTGGAAGGTTGCTCGAACGGAGAAAGACCACGACTGTGCCGAGCTGAAGTCGAGTTCTGTCGGATTCTCCATGTCACTAGAGAGAATGGCCGCCATTTTGAAAAAGTTGGAGAGTGAAGTTCCTTCTACACCACTGCCAAATGTAGAGGTATGTATCCCCATAGAAGAATTTTAGTGCACGAGAGTTGGGCTCTAGTACCTACTAATGAATATGAGCAACTTTTCCTAAAGTCTATTCATATCTTATTACATACATAATATTATACAGGGTGGATTTTTATTCATACATAGTATACCAGGTGGATTTTTGAGACGGGGCAGTACGGGCAGTTACCTTAACCGTTTTAGCTACAGGAAAACGGTCTTAGGAGACTGTCCTTAGTGGTTGGTCCTGGTTTTTTAATTTTAGATAATGGAAGTGTCAACCGAAGCAATCTGTCAGATTTTTTGTTGCACAAGGCGCCATTAGCGCATAAAGGACCTTTAAATTGACATTTCAGGTGTTAAATTTTAATAACCTCTGAGGTTATGGCTGCTTAACCGGACTATCCGGTGGCTACTTTAAGGGTTTAAAGCTTAAAGCCTCCAGCCAGGGCGTAAAATATACAGGATGGATTTTTGAGATGGGGCAGCAAGGGCATCAGCTACCTTAACCGTTGTAGCTACAGGAAAATGGTCTTAGGAGGCTGTCCTTAACTTTTTGAGAAATTTTGATCTACATTCACAGATTTTGAAAAAAATATACAGTCAGCAGAAAAATTATCAATTTTCGTAAAATCTTTTTTTTATGCCAATCGATCCTGTTTCATACAAGGTTCAAAAACCCATACTGGACCAACTGAGGTTTGAGTACTAGAAAACTCAGAAATCGCAAAAAACTTTTCCCATACATTTATTAGGAAATGAAACTGCAAATTACATTTTTTACCATCGATTAACTGGCCGCTACAAAAAAGACTGATCGTAAAACAAATTAAAAAGAATACTTTGGATGTCAGCTTAAAATTAAAAACTTGAAATTTTGGATCACCTAGAAATTTTGCGTTTATTCTCCAAGATATGAGGTGCTCAATAGGGTAGCCGGTTTGACGAAGGCATAGGCTTGTCTCTTTACTACAGAGCGGGTAGCAGCTGATAATGTTCTAGGATTCATTCCATAGAGAATCGTGGTAAGTGAATCTTTGATTTCCTGAACACTGTCGTAATTCTTTTCATAAAGTTTTCTTTTTTAATAGCAACATAAAAAAATCAGGAGGCGTGAGATCGGGAATGCAAGGTGGCCACGGTATAGGACAATACGTAATTATGTTCCTATCCCTTGCTTTACGAATTGCCGGTTTATATAAGAACGGTAATGGCGGCTGTTGCGGCTACTACTAAACTAAATGTGACACTCGCTAAGGGCTCCCCCTGTGGGTTACGAACCTCGACTTAGGGTGTCGCAATCGGGAGGACAGCAAGTTCGGGGACAGGCTGGATCATAATAGTATCATTATTATTAGTCGGGGAATTGAAAGCTAATTGCTCAGCATCATCGGCGCGGGCTAGCATCCCATCACCCGGGACCAAGGGTCGGGGGCATGTCCGCTAGCCAAAATGGCCCGTCATTTATAGGCAAAATTTCCCCATCTGCCGGCACTCCCTTTCCTCACCTTAAACCTAGCTAACTACATATAAATCTAATCTCTGCGAAGTCCCGTTTGGCTGTGGCGTGAGGATACATCTATTATTTCCCTGCCCCTCGCCTTACCACTATAAAAGCACGTTGTATCGCGCGCCCCCTGGTGATTCGTATTGCAGACGTCGCAGAGGTAATGTAATGAAACGCACAGGCTTACAATGCTTTATTATGGTTATTTTAAAGTTTTCTATTGTTCTAATCAACAAAACACAATAATAGTTATTTGTTATGCAAGGCTGCAAAGTTGTTTTTTGCCGCGAGTACTTGTATTGAAACCTGAGCGTTGCGAAGGTTTCAAAGGTACGAGACGCAGAATAACTTTGCTGCCGAGCGAAACACACAACTTTTCACCTCACTACAGCGAGGAAAACTAGGTGCAAGAAGTGTGTGTGTCGTCTTACTGGCCAATGCGATTATTCTAAAAATGATGTTCGCGCATTGACACGAAATAAGTATTTATGCATTTTCACTGGACCCCGCGGTTTAGAAAATTATTGAATGGAAAGGTTCGAATTTTAAAAACTCTTTCCACGCTAGCGGATGAAATGCACTTTTGCACTCAGATTTCGAATGACAAACAGAATCTTTCCGAGCTATTGTGAGGTGAAAAATCAATTAATTAACAACCATATAAATGTTCAATAAATCATTTCCTACGTTTAACACTTTACACGCAGTTTTATGAGTAAGTTATACAATAAAAACGCTCTAATCTCTTAAGAGAAAACAATCATAGCTCTTATTATCATTATATACTTAACTATGAGACAAAATAGTAACAGAAACATAAATTATGTACACAGAAACGTATGAATCTTGATTTAAATTTACCTTACATTAGTCCGTTCACGTTAGCGCTCGGCACGCTACTTGCGCCCACGAACGAGTCGACCTTAGGGCATCGTGCACAGACAGTACTTATAAGAAATAAAAACCCTGAACCTAGAGATGACTTTCTATCCCTTCCTCACTTAATCAATAATATTTTATTAAAACTCTCTGGACTACACTAGATCTTTTTCTTTTTTTCACATGTTGCAGTTGTTCACAATGAAAACATAATATACAGACTAAAGATGTACTCTAGCTGTCATTTATTTTTTAGTTCTAAAACACCGTAACAGACGGAAGTCATAAAACCACTGTATTTACAAGAGTGTACAATTACGCCAAAGAAATAAGTTAGAGAACGGAGTTTGCATATACCATTTTATATAAATACAAGTATCAAGTAATCCACAACACTTAGAGCTGTAATAAGTAAGTGATCACATGCAAAATACAGCCTCTATATAGCTATAACGATAAAACCAGATTGAAGTGTCACAATAAACTTAAAGTTGTACAGTAGAGTTTTAATATTCTGTTGAAGCACCCTAAGCTTACGCGGATCCCTTGATAAAGATTTTATACAGTTTGAGCTGTATGAAATCTCATAAATCACTCTTACAAAGACGAAATACTTTTTTGACACTCATTTACGTCTCTAAAAGAACTCTAAGTTGTAAATAGGCCAGTTTATTGATGTTGAAAACGCTTGGGTGCTGCTTGGTTCCTTTAGGGCAAGAAAAATATGTGGAATATTATTTTTTATGTCACTACTCCATCCCCAGTCTGGTCTCATCTGCGTGTGCGTGTGGGGCACGGCGGGCTCGGGGCGCGACGGGCAGGCGGCCGCGCGACGCGCCCAGCTAGCACGCGACCTGTGGGGCGCCGGGCTCGCGGCCGCCGCCTGGCCCTCCTGCACTAGTGACGCGCACGAGCTGACGCGCGCCGGGGTTGTGCTGCTGCAGGAAGATGCTACTGTACGGGTGGCGTGCTGGGATGGAGTCAGGTACAAACACACAATAGTACCCACAGGTCGCGCCCAGCTGGCGCGCGACCTCGGATCAGCGCCGAGAGTTGAAAGTCAACAGTGAAATAATTTGTAGGCATTTAGGGGGCATAAGGCGTCTTTTTTTAACACAGGGTGGCAGGGACTTCGACGCGCAAACTGTAATCATGAATTCAGCACATGGTTCTAAAATAGATTTTTTTTTATCAGTTATCGAAAAAAATATATGCTGTTTCTTAGAAAAGTGACCTACGCAGTCAAAATGTATGGAAAAACATTTTTTTTTAAATAACCGACGAAAAATTTCAACGCTGTGGGATTCAGAATCATATACTGAGTCCATGGTAACAGGTTGTGCGTCGATGTCCCTGCCACCCTGTATAGCTACTTCTAGGCTATTGGAATGCACCTCTCTACTGCCTGCACTGTGGTGTTACAGCTTTCAGAAAAACTCCACCACTTATGAACAGCGTTCGAATTTTTTCATACGACATGATCTTATTTCAATCACACGAATTTTGTGCTTTCAGGTTGAGGGAACACAAAGTGCCATACATCGATGTTTTAGACTATATCAAACAGAAACTCAACCCAGATACTGTTAGAAGCCCTGAAGGTAAGTTGGAAATAGGAACAGATTTTTTTATCCTTATTATCAGCAGGTACCCACTGTGTGATGATCCTAGCCCATGCATCCTATAGGTGTGACCCGCCCAGTCCCATTTTTAGGTTCGCAGACTTTACGCCAACATTGGCGGCGCCATAGGCGGGCGTTGTCGCCGGGGCAGGCCTAAAAAACGCTGGCGTGACTGATTTAGACCCGTTCCTAACCGATTGGCCGGAGAAATCACAACATAAGGAGGACTGGAAAAGTATGGGAGTGGGTCAAAAAGGTTTAAAAAAAAACTCTGTCTGTTCTGTAAAATTCTCACTGTGAAAACAGAGCTAAAGTGAGCTTGAAGTGATCTGTTTTTCCACCTGATGACTCACGAGTAGATAGCATTTTACTTTGTGTAAATTATTATTATATCTTAAAACGGTGGCCGAAAACATCGTAAGGAAAACGGCATGTTTTACAACCAAAAATTCAAAGATATGTGAAATCACCAACCCGCACTCGGATCTCAGAGACTATACAGGGTGGCACTTAATTTAAGAATTCAAATATCCTGGTTCAAATTGATGATCAATAACCCCCATGCTAAGAAAAACATGTAACATAAAAGGGGTCATCCATCAGTTTATTGCGGATGTTATAAAGGTTACAAATGATTAATGTGCACTTTTGTGAAAATATACTGGACTTGTAGAATTAATTTTAGGGCTAAGAAAATGGGGAAGACACTAAAAGGGCTTAAAATTCATTGAGAATAAAAAAAAAAGAATATATATTTCTGTGCCGGTGTTTGTGTGAGTGACGTGTGCCTAACTTGTTTAAACAAACATACTTCAATATATAATAAATACCCAGCAGGTACAAATCGTGCACTGAGCTGGTCTGAAGCTGAGAAGACGAACTGCAGTCAAACGACATCTGTCACCTTCATCACAGCCAGTGAAAGAATGAGTAAAAACTCCAAGAGACATTGTGAGAACCAGGTCAGTGAAAATGGCTACCAGTGGATCTAACACGAACGCGATTTAGAAACTGTAAATTCTCGTTTTCTCGAGCTCGTTCATAAAGAAATTTAATACAGAACCTCCTTTTTGCAGTAAAAATATCCCCACAACTCCTGCACCGTTGTATGCGCCCATAAACACAATGTTTTGCGTGCGTTAATAATTATTTTTACTCAATGTTAAGATAACGGCAAAGTCATGGGTATTTTTACACCCTGTATAATAATTAATTATCTGTGTTTATAAAGTATTCACTTCGACTTCTAAAACATACATAAAATATTTGTATTTTTTTAAATATTAAACTTTCTTTTTCACAGATAAACATACAAATAACATCGATCCTAGTATCCTTAGGCCTGCAGCCCGTACTGAGTCGGGTCCGGGTCAACGTCCTCGCGCTGTCATGCGAAGCATCCTGCGTGCGTATGTTAGCGGCATCGATAGGCGCGCCGCTTGATGTCGATGAACTAGCGCACGCGTTTACACCGGTTTACGAAGCGTGAGTATTTACATATTATACATAACATAACGCCTGTATTTTCCGAAAAGTTGGACAGAGATGTCTACGGTATACATGTTGCCAGTTATGTTATGGCATGGCATATGCTATGAAGTTGCTTAGCTATAGTGTGTACAGGACCTCTAAATATTTTAAATTAATGTCGTTTTATGTGTATGTAGGATGTTAATTCGGAACGCTCCTAATCCTCCCTCTTCCTCCTCTTCCTCCTCCTCCTACTCTTCCTCCTCCTGCTCCTCCTCCTCCTCCTATTCTTCCTCCTCCTGCTCCTCCTCCTCCTCTTTATTTTAAGGAATAACAAAATGAAAACATTACCGTCGTGATGATACTGCTAGCTTCTTGCAAACTTTAACTTATGAAGCGGTCCGTGCTTTAGGCTGTACGTTGTTTGTCAGTAAACAAATGTTTTTTTTTTAAATTACTTTATTATTTCCAGATACCCAAAACGCCGCAGCATACTCGAGGATGTTCTCCAAGAGCTTACAATCTTAGCAAAACAGAACCACCAATGTCGGGCGACAGAGGAAACTCAACTCTATGCTCTGTACTCCATTCCTGATTCATTATGTCGATTAATTACGTGACCAACGGTACTTAGGATACTATAGTGTTCAGGAAAAGATGGGATGTATGCCAAATGTTTTATTTTTATTTTTTTATGGCTTTGGCGTGACATAATTATAATTTATTACCAGTCTATTTTTAGCCCACTGAAGGGAACAGGCCTCTTCTCATACAGATAAGGCATGAGCATTAAACACCACGCTTGCTCAAGGTGAACTGGTATACAGACTTATGTTTTGGCAGACTTATATTAAGACGCTGATAGGAGCTAAACCGCGATCGCTGCCGGTCGAAGAGAAGTGCGATGACATAACGCTATATGAAGCAATTGTCTATTTACTCAAAAATGAGTTCAGTAATCGAAAATAAAAAATCAACCAAGTTCTGCATTCAAATAAGACGATCTTTTTGTTAATTAAAATACCAACGTACGTTCATATTTAATACAGATTTTTTTGATTGGAACTCAAGGTAAAAGGTAAGTTTACAGTTAATTTGTATTCAGTTTTTTTTTCTAAACGTTTTTCGCTAACAACCAAGTTCTGAGAAATATATTCAAGATCAACATAATTATATTTTTTCCACTACCGCAAACTATTATTGATTTGGTATTTTTTTTTGTTTAACACAAGCCAATTTTTTACATTTGCCTCCAGTCAGCGCCTTAATTATAAGTCAAATGATGGTAATTCGGTTATCGAATGTTTACCACCGATTTTGATTTATCTGTGTGAATTAAGTTTAAAACTGAAGTGTGAAATAATACTATATCGTAAGCATTTAATATTTTTTAATTTAAATAATATGATGTACACGTATTGTATTGTATTGAATTTAATTTATTCGTACTAAGACATTTAGAGATATATATTTATACCTACAATGCGATACGGGAAGTTTTGTTTTCTTGCACCATTATGGATAAAGTGGATAAGTTATACAAAATTGCTTAACGACGCTTATGTTCTAACATCGCATAACTCAAAAATTACTGTGCGTGGTCAAGGTTCGAACCTACGACGGAGGCACGATTGCTCCCGGGGGCACCACTGCTCCCGGGGCCACCACTGCTCCCGGGGACAGGACTGCTCCCTGACCCACCACTGCTCGCGGACCCACCACTGCTCCCTGACCCACCACTACTCCCTGACCCAACACTGCGCCCTGCCCCACCACTGCGCCCTGGTTCACCACTGCGCCCTGACCCACCACTGCGTACTCTTCCACCACTGCTCCCTGTTTCACCACTGCTCCCTGTTTCACCACTGCTCCCCGTTTCACCACTGCTCCCTGTTCCACCACTGCTCCCGGTTCCACCACTGCTCCTGGATCGACTCCTGCTACCTGGGCCCCCACTGCTGCCTGAGCTACCACTGCTGAAGCTAACGTGACGTTAAGTAATTTCTATCAATTTCTTCTGGGTTCTTAATTTTTTTCGAACATAACTAACAATCATACATTATTACATCAAAGGAGATCTTAATAAATAAATTAAATAAGTAACTATTTTTGTAATGAAGATATAAATCGTTAGATTCGCCTTCACCGTACTTAGGTCGCGTGAAAAAGGGTCCATGCTGAGATTAATGAGCTGACACATACCGCATGGAACGAGAGAGACAATTTTCGGTTTTCGCTCACGAAGCGACGCGTGCTTGACTTGTGGTTACCAAGTGTACAAACACGCTGTGAATGTGTGTGTAACTGCAGGAGCTCTCGGTACCGTCCGAGACAATAATAGCGAAGTAGGAAGTGTGTATGTGCTGTGACGTCTTCACGCACACGTGCACAGCGTGTTTGAACTCTTAGTTACCACAAGCAAAGCGCGCGACAAAATACTATATCGGTGAGCGAGACGATACGATTCAAATGTCATTCTCAACGAATGAGAAAAGTGACCTTCCTTTGACGCGGTTAGGCGAATCTAACGATTGAAATCTTCGATGCATGCAAAACCGGGGCATTAATTATGTATATAGCAATTACTTTTTTTTATGTTTCCTCATGAATTTGTAAATATCACTGTAACAATATAGGACTGAAGTAAATAGTTACATTTTATGTCCGAAATTCTAGTCCGACCGACGAGAGAATGCGTTCTTGAGTTTCACACTAATAAATATGTGTTTTACGAATTTCATCCTTATTACAACTAGAAATTGTCCAACTAACAGGTGTCAGGAACGCAGTCTCTCGACGGCCGAACTGTAGTGTATGATGCACCGGTGTTTGTCGACAACACCTATTTCGATGGTGTGAGACATTATTTTATTAATTTACTTGAATCGGACATACACCAGTGAATCTTAACATACACCAAAGCAATTCTGTGAATCGTAGATTCAGCGATTTATAAATTACGTGAATAATTTTTGCGTTGGTACTCTATTTTTTCCCCGACTGAACATTTATATTATAGCAAGGGTGGGCGCTAGTTGTTTATGAAAATACTTGTGTAAGGTACAACATTCCCGATCAAGTTTGAATGATGTAAAACCAATCGTAAGTCATTGCAATATAACTCTTATCAAATTGAAGTAAAATATAAATTAGAATGATTGCTGTGAGTTTAATAAACCCCCGACAATCATTCTAATTTATACCTTACTTTACCGATATAACAGTTACATTCCAATAACTTAATAATGATTTTACATCGATCGTGAATGTGCTACTTAAGTAGCCGGCGGTTGAGATAGTTTCAAATGTGTATCATTGTGCAAAGTCTTCAAATATGTATTCAAAAGATTTGAAGCTATGTCTGACGTCCGCGTCGGCTAAAACGGAAAGTTATTTGTTAATGTCCAATACTTTTATACAAACATAGTTTGTAATCATGAAAATATACGAAATTGTAAATCAATAGTTTTTAATTTTATTCACTTAAATATTCAGTCTTATACAATTAAATTACATACCTACAATACCAATCATAAAATAAAATAATAACCGTTTCATAAATCTAAAAAAGGATACAAGAACACTAAAAACAGTTCCTTTGATTCGTGAAATAATTATGGAAAAACCGGCCAAGTGCGTGTCGGACCACGCACAATGAAGGGTTCCGTAGCTGGGATGAACGTATCCCAAGTACAAATTTAACATTGTAGTTGAAAAACATGTTCTCCCATACAAAATGTATGGTAGGACATGTTTTTGCAACTGCAAATTTAAGTTGGTCGATAATTACGCGTTAACTAGTAGAGCCTACTTAGCTGTGATAGTTTTCCTTTTAATTTCGTTATTTAAACTACTGCTGTGAATTTTTCCATATATCCAGAACTTACCGTTTAGCTGGCAGGGGGGGGGGACACTTGACTCTGACAAAAATTAGCACTTTAAAGCTTAATATTTCGCAGACGGATCCTTCAATCCAAAAATGGTTTTAACAAGCTCACAATATTTTTATTTTTTGAACGAGCTTTCTAACGATACCCCACACCATGGGATAGACGAAAAAAAAAAGATATCCCCACTTTACATGTAGGGGAGGTACCCTAAAAAAAATATTTTTCATGATTTTATTTTACCACTTTGTCGGCTTCATTAGTATGTATACTCATGCCAAATTACAGCTTTCTAGTACTAACAGTCTCTGCGCTAAGCGGGGGACAGACAGACAGACGGACAGACAGACGGACATGGCGAAACTATAAGGGTTCCTTGTTTACTACGAAATCCTAAAAATGACATAATTTTGTAATGATTATAATTCTGAAGATACCTACATATTTGGTACGGTCGCGAATCATAAATTATGATCAACATACAAACTGAAACTGACCTGCAAATTGCAAAAAACACAAAGCCCCATTTACACATTCGCGCGAGGGACTAGGTGAGCGGCGAAAATTTGAATTTCGGGGGTGGCTTGGCGCTTCCCCATTAACACTGATACGTCATTTATAATAATATATTGTAATTAATACATTTTATTCAAATTATTCGACGCAGTTCCGTCCTAACACCGTTTATCTTTATATGACCTTCATTGAAATTTTTAATGATTTTTATAGGAAGTAAACCTACTTATAAAAGATAATAGGTAGATATCCAATGCATGCACGTCAATCCGTAATGATTGTGTGATCTTGACGTGATTATTTATTTAATTTATTGAAAATGTTTGAAATGTTACGTCATTGTAATAAAATAACTTGATATCTTTAGTCATCTGATTGATTCGAGCCTACTAAATAGGCGTCTTCCGGATTACATTACGATACAGCTATCTAATTGTGTAAAACGTTTTCGTTAACGATTCCGATGAATTTGTTTCATTTTGACAGTTCAACAACATTCATTGCGTTTGTTTTTGTATTTACGTTGTTGAGCAGATTTTTTTTCCAACTTATGAAGCAATGGATTAGCAATTTGTTTCATCTCAGATTTGGTGCCACCAACTGCACAAGACCGCTTGAAAAGTGATCTTGGTATTCGTGAAAATGGGGTTTTAGCCACATTTTGAATTTTGCGCTAAAGCCATGTTTTTTTCTGTAAGTCTGTCAAGTATACTTTTTGAGTTTATTCAGTTGGTTGGCAAAACCATCACTCGTCTCCTGCCATCTGCTGTTGTCTCTTTATTTATATTTTCAGGCCAGGTTTCAGTATTTAAGGCGTATCACAAGAAACGAGTTGATGAGCGAGACAGCAAAATGATACTAGGCCGAGAGATTTGGGTGGACCTAGGTTTTTTTTTTTTTTGGCACCGAGTCAGTCAGTAGATTCACAAATTAATGTCGCGGAAAACGGTAACGCGCTGCAAGCGACGTGAATGTGCCGAGTGGCGAGTAGGTACGCACCGAGTGCATGTTTACACCTGTCGATGTGGGCATGCGAGTCAGTGCGGGGAAGCGCTGGGGTGGGCACTCGTTCTAGTAAATAGAACAGGGTGTTTACACGTACCGAGCACTCGGCCGAGAGCACTGTCTGGCCCATCTACTCGGTAAGGCATTATTCCACCGTTCACGTGAGCTATTCCTTTACAAAGTATACGTTCGATCCTCATTCATCTTATAAATTAAAGGCGTAAATGTCATATGCACCGGCGGGACACTGGGTAGATTAACCCCAGTATCATACGTGTTACATCGAAGAGCTATTACAAGGATACAGGTGATGATAGAGAGGGACATCGTTATTAATGCCCAGACCATGAGGACTAAGAAGAAACGGGTACGGCGCCATGTTATTTCTTGACGGGCGGTCTGAACCTCTTCTGTGGACAGTGGTCTGAAACAAGGAAGTACGTGGATAACGTGAGTACAATCAAAACAAAAAAGTTATGCGCTTCGCGTTTCCGAATTAGCACGAACGTCTCGCGAAGTCGCGACAGATTAGGTTCCCCCCACAGAGGCAATGATTCTAAGTTTTATATTGCCGCACTTGGTAGTAGTGTACATAACATTGCGCTGTTCTACGAAGCTTTCTCTCTGCCAGGTTACCTACTCCAGAAGTTATGAAAAGTTTTTTTTAAATTGCATAGAGTCAATCAATTATAATAATACAAAATAGACAAGTGCTTCCATGGTTGTAACAGCGCTATATTAGACTCATCATCACGCGTTCATAATATTACATAATAATTATGTGTCACAAGACTTAGGTCTTGGCCTATAGATTATGCAGAAATACCTATACCTATATGAGACAGATAAGATAAAAAAAGAAGCTTAACGTGTTTTATCTGCTATTAATTTTGACATAATTATGTAAGTAGGTACACCTAAGATATTTCGGCGTTTTCTTTGGGAGGGTAAGACTAGCAATAACAATAAAAGAATACCCCTGTAGGTATTCCCCAAAAAGGGCTAGTTTGTTGCTGGGGGTACATTGGAGCAGCTTAATTAGTCCCAAGCCTTTTTGTCGTCCAAGTAATCTTTAACTTTATAGAAACCTTTTTGACAGAGTTTCTGTTTAATAAATAATTTAAACTTATTGAGGCTCAGTTCTTTAACATGGCTTGGGAGTAAGTAGGTACACCTAAGATATTTCGGCGTTTTCTTTGGGAGGGTAAGACTAGCAATAACAATAAAAGAATACCCCTGTAGGTATTCCCCAAAAAGAGCTATTGGAGAGGCGTAGATAGTTAAGGTTAGTCATACCTAATAGTAACTATAGTCTGTTCCAAAAATATCAGATGAAAGTGTAATCAAACCCTGTCCAGGTTCAATTCTTAGGGAATCAGTAACACTTTCATCTATATTATGAACGTCTCACTCAACTTTATATGTCACCACTTTTTCTAAAAAATGTTTGTTTGAATAATGTTAATCATTCATTTTAATTGAATAACTATCGGCGAAAATTGGGGTTAGAAAATTAACCTCAAAAGTCAAATGGAAAAGATCTTTAAAAGGTGATTTAAAATAAAAATGATCAAATCCCAGCACTCAATTTGTAAGTGGCACTATAAATTGCCACCCGTTTTGTGATCCATTTTTTACATTTGAATTACATATCCGTCTGTACAATAAGTAGGTACGCCTCTGTACATTTTCTGTGCTTGAAGTATTCAATAAATAAATTATATACTTTTGGAACAGACTACATCATGACATCCACATTATTTCGCCAGTCATGGTAAGTCCCAATTAATAGAGGAACTGAGAAATTCGCAGAGCATGAAAAGAACCTACACACGACCCGGGATCGAACCCAGGACACAACAACGCTTAGCTGTAAAACAGTGAATCAGTCCGAAACTAGCAATAGTCATTGTTCCCACTGCTAGGACAGCCTCCTCTCTCGAGAGAAAGTGGGCTGCCATGGACTCCACTCGCGGACGCAGGGTTGGTGGATGTCCCAAGCATTCGATTAGTTTTGGTTCGAGGACATGTTGGTTTCCTCACAAATCCTTCACCATTGAGAGCAGTAGTGATGAAAAGTGTCTGCCTGGGTTCGAACATTCGCCATCGTCCTAAACTCGGTAACTCGCGGCCGTTTTCACTAGGCTCTTTAAAACTAGTAACTTTAAAGTAAGTACCTACCCAAATCGTCTACATCTTGCCGCTAAACCATGTCCCAGTAAAGGCTGTCTTTGAGGATCCATTTGTTTCAGGTTTGTTCTTTTCTAAAAAGAGTCTTTCACAAAAAAAGGCCGTATACTCTTTGATTATCTTCAATCTTCCCTTTTTCAATTAAACCATCCAGTCGTATTCTACTTCTGTCAAAATTCTTCGTAAATTCGAATCTATTTACAACAAAACAAAATCTATTATAAACACTCAGAACGTCTTTCCGGATTAAAAAAAGAACTAGAATTTTATTTACCCACAAACACGACTTCTGTTAAATAGTTAGTGATACAATATGTTCACATGACCTCTCACTGGCTCAAACGAAACTACACTGATTGGATTGAGCTAATTAGCAATAGTGTTAATTATAGTTTTATTATTGTGTTGATATGACCACTTATCGTCTCGTACGGAAAGCTAGGCTTGTAATAATAATACCTATAGCGGGGCATTTAAAGGTGCGAGGCGATGGAAAAGTTCGCACTTGCTTTAGCTGATAATTGATAACAGACACTTCACTCAAGTTATTTATGTTCGTTATTGTTTCATTCCACGTTCAAAGTCAAATAATTTCTTGCAGATAGGCACATTCAAAAGGCACGTTTGAACGTCGATATTTCCAAAGAAGAAAAAAAGAACTGATTATAGTCGTTTTCATAATTATGGAGAAGAATGCGCAAGAAACTCCACCGTTTTTATTTATTAGCCTACATTGTCCCACGGCTGAGCAAAGGCCTCCCCCAATTCCTTCCAAGTATTCTTATCCAGGGCCACCTCGATCCAGTCGTTGCGGTACGCGTCTAGGTCGTCTCGCCACCTCTTTCTGGGCCGGCTTCAGCGGCGCCGTCCATCCCGTTACCTACTCTTTTAAAATGTTTTAAAATATTTTATATATAAGTACTACATAATTATATTATCATCATAATAGTTGTAAGTTGTGAGATTGTGATTGAATAAAAAAAAAAAAAAACATTATGTGTGACGGTGCACCTAGAATAAGATTACTTTACCACAATGGGTAAAAAATTGAAAATGAAACAATCACAAATTAATTAATTAAGTAGATAAGTATGTGAATGTGATCGATACATCACACCGACAAAATATCGTAGGAATGAACGTTCATCTGCTTCTTTCATTTAATTTTCAGATCATTTTGATTACCCTGGCGACTTAAGCATTTATTTTTCGTTAAAATAACTCCGCCCCTAAGACGACCCTCTGAGCAAATACTTAGTTATCTACCAAATTCTAAATTAATAGCTCAATAATATTTTGTATCTACAAACTATTACTTACACTACTTTAATTTGGAAAAAATATAAACACATTGTGAAATACCGTAGATAATATAATGAGGTTCTTCAGTTTCACGCGAACATAACCGCAAGCACTCAGCTAGTTTTCAATATCACTAGTTTGGTAGGTACTTGAGAAAACCTACTTGAAGTAGCAAGGAAACGTGTAATCGTGAAGTACCACGTGACGTTTCAAGTGGGTTCCTGCATCAAAACAGTACCTAAGTTTATTATTTCGGGAAGTTACATTAATCATCAGTCCGTTCTGACTAGTTCGTGTGAAAATGTCCTTATCTGTGTGGTTTCATGGTAACATTATGTCGGTAATTTATTCGTATGTAAAGGTAAACATCTTGCAAGTATTGTTTCGTGTGCATTGTTATATGAATAGAAACTACTACGTTACGATGAGTGGTCTCCATATTGGTTGACTAGCACTTTGCCACCGACTTCGTTCGCCCTATATTTTATCCTGTAGAAATGTCGAAAAATCCAGCCTTATTCCTTGTGCACATTAATAAAGGGAACCTATTCACTTAAAATTTCAGCTTTCTAGGTCGAAGGGTTTGGGTTGGGCGAGTCAGTGAGTGAGTCTGGATTTTTCTTTTATATTTAATGATTTTTTTGGATAATCAGTCGATGTCGAATCTATTGTGGTGTTCATAGCACCCTTTTAAAATAGTATTATGTTCCGCGGCTGCGCCAATTAGGCCTAGTTCAGCACAATTGCCAGACAACTAGTGCCTGATGCTGGTTTTCAAGTTGACATTAAAGAATCTTCCGTTGTAAACTTTCAATTTTAATTGGAAATTTTGGCATGGTTTACATTTCCTCAGAAATCATGGGAAAAGCCAAATATACATTTAGATAGGTGGATAAATATTGTTTCAGATATATCATTGAAAATGCTCAATGTGCTTGTGTGTGCTCGTGTTATTGGTGTCGATATGGTGTTCCTGCCACGTTTGTACTCTTTTAGACACTTCTTTTTTTTTTTTTTTTTTAATGGTTATAAACTAGCGCTTGACTGCGATCCCACCTGATGGTAAGCAGTGATGCAATCGTGGATGACTTCTACAATTACGCCGAGTGGTATTATCGTAGGATCTTCGAATGTTGCAGGGTATACTTACAAAATACTTGGGAGTGCCTTATGGATTGATAAATAGTAGCAATCCCTTTGGGGTAAGCATTTTGTAATTTTTACAATCGCATTCATATGAAATCACAAAACCATCACGTACACAAATCCATTCTTTATTATATTGTAAAATGGCTTCTCAAGAAGCATCGTATGCCAAGTCGCGCGCGCTCTGACTTCGAAGTCTCGTTCGAGGTCGAGACTGCCGTCCACAGCCGTCACCGGTACGTTACCGAAAACAAGATTATTCAAACCGTACGTGACGTCCAGGTGTCAGCGAACGATTGTCCACCGCGACCGAACTTGGTGTGATTTACAAAAAAAAAACTAACCGACGAACGTCATGTATTATGTACATGTATGCATATTCATGTATATTGTTAGGCAAACAATAACATTCTAATAAATATCATTGCATGCAAATCAATAATTATGCAGACGTAACCTAATGTACCTAAGTCGATAACTAAAAGCTAGGGCAATAAATTGTACTGAATTTCAATATAACCCGCTGATCAAAAACTTTTAGTTTTGGAACTAGAAACTCAATGTTGACGTGACAAAGTTCAAATTCACATGTAACCAAATTTTATTAAGAACTTATACAATTTGTACCTCACTAAGTCTTCGTCGAAAACTGTTACCTAAGAAAAAAATAAAAATGCCTTATCGTCGATTTTGCTTTGCACGATCGTGAAAGTTAATTATTACCAGGGACGTAAAAAATAAAATTGTTATAGTGGATTTTACACTGTATTGTGCAAAGACAATAAATGGCATGTATCATGAAAACCTTTCCTGTGCGAAGCGCGAGTAGAAACTATCCTCGCCGAAAACATTTGTGAATAAGAGGCCAAGTTCGGTACAAAAGAATAGAATAGAATAGAATAGAATAGTCCATTTATTAGTAAGAATATTGTTACAGAGGTGTTACATGGTGTTCAATACAAGTACAGGATTGTCGGGTTCACCACTAAAAGAATTGACTATTTTATATACTCCAATAATAATAATATAGGTACCAGCAACCTACCTTTAGTTTCAACCTGATTTAGGGGATGGTCAAAAGTCACTCGAAATGGTTCGTCTAAGGGTTACCTTACAAGAAGTTTGTGAATAAAACTGGGCGTAAACGAATTTGGATCCTGAGTTGATTGAAATAAGATTTAAAATCTTCAGCGCGATCTTTCAAATGAACGTGTAATTGGCTAGTTGGCTATGTTGTAAATTTTCTCCGCAAGAATATGCAGATGACCGAAATGTGGAGCAATGGCGCTAGTTCTACCATAACAGTAAAAAATCTGTCAAATAAAAATGTATGTCATCTTGAGTTTTAAAATAATAACATTGAATTTTATATTTATATTTTAGCCTCCGTATTTATTTAGGTTATCAATTCTTAACGCTATTCATTTCGGAAGTGGTTTTTATTTTTTCATGTTTTCTATTTCAAAGTTTATTTCTTAGAATGTGATAAATTACGAAAATATTATTTATTCAAATAAATTATAAATCTCAGGACATCCAAAAATTTGAGCGCAGTCTTCTCGTCTCAACAGAGCGACGGCGACTGATTTGTAAAACAAACATAATTATTTTATGCTTGAAGTTCCCGCAAAGTACGACGGAAGATGACTTCTTCCACGAACTAAGAACGTCGTAAGTGCTTGTAGTAGTAACCTTGGATTCGTAATAAAACCAAAAATAAAAGGAATTTAAAAAAAAAAACCCACACCATTTTTTAAATTATACTTAAAAATTTTGTTTTTATACATTCGAAATGACGATAATTTGCTAAACATGTATATAGTCTGAGTAGCTGTATAAAGTAAGTTAAGGATTAAGGAAGCTGTACAACAAGCTATTGGGTTTAAATCAGCTTTATAATACAATATTGTTGACTTAGGCTGTATATTAGTTCTCTACATAACTTAATAATGCTCTTTAGGGATACTTATAAGAAATAAAAACCCTGAAACTTCTCCTAGAGATGACGTTCATCCCTTCCTCACTTTATCAATAATATTTTATTAAAACACTCTGGACTGCACTAGATCTTTTTTTCCACATCTTTTTTTGCAGTTGTTCACAATGAAAACATAATTCATGCAATCGAAAGAGTGTGTTAGTAATACAGACTAAAGCTGTACTATAGCTGGCTATAGTGGTACTATAGTGAAAGAATGAGTAAAAACTCCAAGAGACATTGTGAGAACCAGGTCAGTGAAAATGGCTACCAGTGGATCTAACACGAACGCGATTTAGAAACTGTAAATTCTCGTTTTCTCGAGCTCGTTCATAAAGAAATGAAACCTCCTTTTTGCAGTAAAAATACCCCCACAACTCCTGCACCGTTGTATGCGCCCATAAACACAATGTTTTGCGTGCGTTAATAATTATTTTTACTCAATGTTAATAGTTTGATGTACAGGTGCTGAGATAACGGCAAAGTCATGGGTATTTTTACACCCTGTATAATAATTAATTATCTGTGTTTATAAAGTATTCACTTCGACTTCTAAAATATTTGTATTTTTTTAAATATTAAACTTTCTTTTTCACAGATAAACATACAAATAACATCGATCCTAGTATCCTTAGGCCTGCAGCCCGTACTGAGTCGGGTCCGGGTCAACGTCCTCGCGCTGTCATACGAAGCATCCTGCGTGCGTATGTTAGCGGCATCGATAGGCGCGCCGCTTGATGTCGATGAACTAGCGCACGCGTTTACACCGGTTTACGAAGCGTGAGTATTTACATATTATACAAATAACATAACGCCTGTATTTCCCGAAAAGTTGGACAGAGATGTCTACGGTATACATGTTACCAGTTATGTTATGGCATGGCATATGCTATGAAGTTGCTTAGCTATAGTGGTACAGGACCTCTAAATATTTTAAATTAATGTCGTTTTATGTGTATGTAGGATGTTAATTCGGAACGCTCCTAATCCTCCCTCTTCCTCCTCTTCCTCCTCCTCCTCTTCGTCCTCTTCCTCCTCCTCCTAATCTTCCTCCTCCTGCTCCTCCTCCTCCTCCTCCTCCTCCTCTTTATTTTAAGGAATAAAAAAATGAAAACATTACCGTTGTGATGATACTGCTAGCTCCTTGCAAACTTTAACTTATGAAGCGGTCCGTGCTTTAGGCTGTACGTTGTTTGTCAGTAAACAAATGTTTTTTTTTTTAAATTACTTTATTATTTCCAGATACCCAAAACGCCGCAGCATACTCGAGGATGTTCTCCAAGAGCTTACAATCTTAGCAAAACAGAACCACCAATGTCGGGCGACAGAGGAAACTCAACTCTATGCTCTGTACTCCATTCCTGATTCATTATGTCGATTAATTACGTGACCTTACGTACTTAGGATACTATAGTGTTCAGGAAAACATTGGATGTATGCCAAATGTTTTATTTTTATTTTTTTATGGCTTTGGCGTGACATAATTATAATATATTCATTCTGCCTAACCTTTTCCCAATCATGTTGGGGTCGGCTTCCAGTCTAACCGGATGCAGCTGAGTACCAGTATTTCACATGGAGCGACTGACTATCTGACCTCCACAACCCAGTAACTGGGTAATACGATACCCCTTGGTAAGACTGGTTGTCAGACTTGGGCTTCTGACGACTCGTAACGACTGTCAAAGATCCACGAATGACAGCCGGGACCAACGGCTTAATGTGCTTTCCGAAGCACGGAGGAGTCTCGGTATGTAAAGATGGTCACCCATCCACGGACAAACCCCGGCAAGCGCAGCTTTACCTGATGCATCGACCCGTGCGGCTGTTATTACTTAGCCACGAGCTCCACATAATTATAATTTATTACCAGTCTATTTTTAGCCCACTGAAGGGAACAGGCCTCTTCTCATACAGATAAGGCATGAGCATTAAACACCACGCTTGCTCAAGGTGAACTGGTATACAGACTTATGTTTTGGCAGACTTATATTAAGACGCTGATAGGAGCTAAACCGCGATCGCTGCCGGTCGAAGAGAAGTGCGATGACATAACGCTATATGAAGCAATTGTCTATTTACTCAAAAATGAGTTCAGTAATCGAAAATAAAAAATCAACCAAGTTCTGCATTCAAATAAGACGATCTTTTTGTTAATTAAAATACCAACGTACGTTCATATTTAATACAGATTTTTTTGATTGGAACTCAAGGTAAAAGGTAAGTTTACAGTT
Source organism: Eupsilia transversa (assembly GCA_914767815.1). Lineage (NCBI taxonomy): Eukaryota > Metazoa > Arthropoda > Insecta > Lepidoptera > Noctuidae > Eupsilia > Eupsilia transversa. Next base: position 12,015,995 of record OU611891.1, read on the forward strand.
AATTTGTATTCAGTTTTTTTTTCTAAACGTTTTTCGCTAACAACCAAGTTCTGAGAAATATATTCAAGATCAACATAATTATATTTTTTCCACTACCGCAAACTATTATTGATTTGGTATTTTTTTTTGTTTAACACAAGCCAATTTTTTACATTTGCTTCCAGTCAGCGCCTTAATTATAAGTCAAATGATGGTAATTCGGTTATCGAATGTTTCCCACCGATTTTGATTTATCTGTGTGAATTAAGTTTAAAACTAAAGTGTGAAATAATACTATTATCGTAAGCATTTAATATTTTTTAATTTAAATAATATGATGTATACGTATTGTGTTGTGTTAAATTTAATTTATTCGTACTAAGACATTTCGAGATATATATTTATACCTACAATGCGATACGGGAAGTTTTGTTTTCTTGCACCATTATGGATAAAGTAGATAAGTTAGGATACAAAATTGCTTAACCACGCTTAAGTTCTAACATCGCATAACTCAAAAATTACTGTGCGTGGTCAAGGTTCGAACCTACGACCGAGGCACCACTGCTCCCGGGGCCACCACTGCTCCCGGGGCCACCACTGCTCCCGGGGACAGGATTGCTCCTTCACCCACCACTGCTCCCGGACCCACCACTGCTCCCTGACCCACCACTGCTCCCTGACCCACCACTGCGCCCCGCCCCACCACTGCGCCCTGTTCCACCACTGCGCCCTGACCCACCACTGCGTACTCTTCCACCACTGCTCCCTGTTTCACCACTGCTCCCTGATGCACCACTGCTCCTGGAGCGACTCCTGCTACCTGGGCCCCCACTGCTCCCTGACCCACCACTGCTGAAGCTAACGTGACGTTAAGTAATTTCTATCAATTTGTTCTGGGTACTTACATTTTTTCGAACATAACTAACAATCATACATTATTACATCAAAGGAGATCTTAATAAATAAATTAAATAAGTAACTATTTTTGTAATGAAGATATAAATCGTTAGATTCGCCTTCACCGTACTTAGGTCGCGTGAAAAAGCGTCCATGCTGAGATTAATGAGCTGACACATACCGCATGGAACGAGAGAGACAATTTTCGGTTTTCGCTCACGAAGCGACGCGTGCTTGACTTGTAGTTACCAAGTGTACAAACACGATGTGAATGTGTGTGTAACTGCAGGAGCTCTCGGTACCGTCCGAGACAATAATAGCGAAGTAGGAAGTGTGTATGTGCTGTGACGTCTTCACGCACACGTTCACACCGTGTTTGAACTCTTAGTTACCACAACCAAAGCGCGCGACAAAATACTATATCGGTGAGCGAGACGATACGATTCAAATGTCATTCTCAACGAATGAGAAAAGTGACCTTCCTTTGACGCGGTTAGGCGAATCTAACGATTGAAATCTTCGATGCATGCAAAACCGGGGATTAATTATGTATATACTTAGCAATTACTTTTTTTTATCTTTCCTCATGAATTTGTAAATATCACTGTAACAATAAACTGAAGTAAATAGTTACATTTTATGTCCGAAATTCTAGTCCGGCCGACGAGAGAATGCGTTCTTGAGTTTCACACTAATAAATATGTGTTTTACGAATTTCATCCTTATTACAACTAGAAATTGTCCAAGTAACAGGTGTCAGGAACGCAGTCTCTCAACGGCTGAACTGTAGTGTATGATGCACCGGTGTTTGTCGACAACACCTATTTCGATGGTGTGAGACATTATTTTATTAATTTACTTGAATCGGACATACACCAGTGAATGTTAACATACACCAATGAATGTTACCATACACCAGTGAATGTTAACATACACCAAAGCAATTCTGTGAATCGTAGATTCAGCGATTTATAAATTACGTGAATAATTTTTGAGTTGGTACTCTATTTTTTCCCCGACTGAACATTTATATTATAGCAAGGGTGGGCGCTAGTTGTTTATGAAAATACTTGTGTGAGGTACAACATTCCTCCATTTTTTTTGCCGTAGTTGGGTTTTAGTTTTTATTACTTTTATTTTTATTTAAATTATTTTGGGGTTATAATATATATATTTTTGAAATGTGCTAATTAATCCCTTTCATTTGATACCCAACATGACACCATTAAAAAATCTTTTTTTTTTAGTTCATGACTTTTTGTCCTCTAGAGGGCGCCATATTCAATTTAATGTGACGCCACATAGCCTATAACCATCGGACGACCGAGACGCTTCCAACGATACCCCATTTGTCAAATTATGTTGAGTAGATTAGAAGTTATGAGGGAACAAATGAACATACATACATACATACATACATACCGGTCAAAATCATAACCCTCCTTTTTGCTTCGCCGTAGTCGGGTAAAAATGTTTGAAATGTTTCGTCATTGTAATAAAATAACTTGATATCTTTAGTCATCTGATTAATCTTTAGTCCTAATTGCGTACAATTAGGGTGCAGGTTTCACAACTTGAGTTGAGCAACATTTTTATGGCATTCTTGATACTCGCCCTTCAAGTCCAGTCAGCCTTAACAAGATGTCCATATACATCGACAAGAATTCATTTAACTGTCTACAATATTTATACCTTATCTTATCATTACATTGGGTAAGTACTTAATTCTAGCAGTTCATTGAAACTGTACAGTAGAGAAAATACATCTGCATCAAATAGGAGTCAAATTATAGAATTCCCTTCAGAATTATGCCTCCATCAAGTTCTATAATTTCTTTTTGAGCAAGTAATTAATTTTTAAAAAGTGCGGGAAATTCAAATATTTGAAAAGCGACGCCACATTTTGTCAGAGCGATGTGTCGTTTTTAGTCTATGACAACCAATGACCGCAATAAAAAAAGTCAATGTGTTTTGTAGGAGTGTGCGATTTCTTGGTCGTTTGTTGTCATCGTTGTCATAGACTATGACGTCACACCAAGCGCGCCAAAATGGAGAGCGTTTAAATATAGGCTGATTATTTAAATTAATTATTGTGGATTTATACATCTTTTTGAGGCTGACTGAAGTAGGTATAAACTTACTTTACCTACTACAAAAAAAAAGTGCAGTTATTTTTATTTCATCTCAGATTTGATGCCACCAACTGCACAAGACCGCTTGAAAAGTGATCTTGGTATTCGTGAAAATGGGGTTTTAGCCACAATTTTGAATTTTGTGCTAAAGCCATGTTTTTTTCTGTCGCTTTGACACTTTTTCTACAAGTATACTTTTTGAGTTTATTCAGTTGGTTGGCAAAACCATCACTCGTCTCCTGCCATCTGCTGTTGTCTCTTTATTTATATTTTCAGGCCAGGTTTCAGTATTTAAGGCGTATCACAAGTAACGAGTTGATGAGCGAGACAGCAAAATGATACTAGGCCGAGAGATTTGGGTGGACGAGTAGGTATTTTTTTTTTTGGCACCGAGTCAGTCAGTAGATTCACAAATTAATGTCGCGGGATACGGTAACGTGCTGCAAGCGACGTGAATGTGCCGAGTGGCGAGTAGGTACGCACCGAGTGCATGTTTACACCTGTCGATGTGGGCATGCGAGTCAGTGCGGGGAAGCGCTGGGGTGGGCACTCGTTCTAGTAAATAAAACAGGGTGTTTACACGTACCGAGCACTCGGCCGAGAGCACTGTTTGGACAATCTACTCGGTAAGGCATTATTCCATCGTTCACGTGAGATAATCCTTTACAAAGTATACGTTCGATCCTCATTCATCTTATTAATTAAGGGCGTAAATGTCATATGCACCGGCGGGACACTGGGTAGATTAACCCCAGTATCATACGTGTTACATCGAGGAGCTGTTACAAGGATACAGGTGATGATAGAGAGGGACATCGTCATTAATGCCCAGACCATGAGGACTAGGAAGAAACGGGTACGGCGCCATGTTATTTCTTGACGAGCAGTCTGAACCTCTTCTGTGGACAGTGGTCTGAAACGAAAAAGAAAAGAAAAAAAGAAAAGATAACCCACAAAGTCTTCATATTCACAATTATTTTAAAGTGATATAATACTTTACGATGTAAATATTAACGTTATTATACACATTTAAAATTTATCAACGTTAAAGTGTAATAAAAAAAACCAGGAATAATCTTGGTCAGATCATTTGAGGACCATGTAGATTGGTGTCTGAAATGGTCTTTTGAGGAAAGAACCACACAGATTTGAGTGGACCTGTCCAGTCAGTGCACGCATTTGTCAGTACTCGTGTAGCTCAACTCAGAACTCAAGGAGCTCAACGACTCGACGAACAATACCGAAGAAAGGACATTTGGGTAGGCCTCATAGAGTACTCAAACTGTGGCAATTATCACTAAAACTAGCTGAGAAAAAGAAAAATAAATATGTAGATCCACATAGTCCTCACATATAATATATGTCACGTAAATCAATAAAAATGTCAATAATAAAACACTTAGTTTTAATAAAATAGTTTGTAGCTGGGGGTACATTGGAGCAGCTTAATTAGTCCCAAGTCTTTTTGTCGTCCAAGTAATCTTTAACTTTATAGAAACCTTTTTTTACAGAGTTTCTGTTTAATAAATAATTTAAACTTATTGAGGCTCAGTTCTTTAACATGGCTTGGGAGTAAGTAGGTACACCTAAGATATTTCGGCGTTTTCTTTGGGAGGGTAAGACTAGCAATAACAATAAAAGAATACCCCTGTAGGTATTCCCCAAAAAGAGCTATTGGAGAGCCGTAGATAGTTAAGGTTAGTCAAACCTAATAGTAACTTTAGTCTGTTCCAAAAATATCAGATGAAAGTGTAATCAAACCCTGTCCAGGTTAAATTCTTAGGGAATCAGTAACACTGTTATCTGTATTATGAAGGTCTCACTCAACTTTAAATGTCACCACTTTTTCTAAAAAATGTTTGTTTGAATAATGTTAATCATTAATTTTAATTGAATAACTATCGGCGAAAATTGGGGTTAGAAAATTAACCTCAATAGTCAAATGGAAAAGATCTTTAAAAGGTGATTTAAAATAAAAATGATCAAATCCCAGCACTCAATTTGTAAGTGGCACTATACCTAAATTACCACCCGTTTTGTGATCCATTTTTTTTACATTTGAATTAGATATCCGTCTGTACAATGAGTAGGTATGCCTCTGTACATTTTCTGTGCTTGAAGTATTCAATAAATTAATTATATACCTACTTTTGGAACAGACTTTACATCATGACATCCACATTATTTTGCCAGTCATGGTAAGTCCCAATTAATAGAGGTACTGAGAAATTCGCAGAGCATGAAAAGAGCCTACACACGACCCGGGATCGAACCCAAGACACAACAATGCTTAGCTGTAAAACAGTGAATCAGTCCGAAACTAGCAATAGCCATTGTTCCCACTACTGGGAAACAGGCCTCCTCTCTCGAGAGAGAGTGGGCTGGAATCCACTCGTGGATACAGGGTTGGTGGATGTCCCAAGCATTCGATTAGTTTTGGTTCTAGGACATGTTGGTTTCCTCACAAATCCTTCACCATTGAGAGCAGTAGTGATGAAAAGTGTCTGCCTGGGTTCGAACCTTCGCCATCGTCCACAACTCGGTAACTCGCGGCCGTTTTCATTAGGCTCTTTAAAACTAGTAACTTTAAAGTAAGTACCTACCCAAATCGTCTACATGTTGCAGCTAAACCATGTCCCAGTAAAGGCTGTCTTTGAGGATCCATTTGTTTCAGGTTTGTTCTTTTCTAAAAAGAGTCTTTCACAAAAAAAGGCCGTAAGTATACTCTTTGATTATCTTCAATCTTCCCTTTTTCAATTAAACCAGCCAGTCGTATTCTACTTCTGTCAAAATTCTTCGTAAATTCGAATCTATTTACAACAAAACAAAATCTATTATAAACACTCAGAACGTCTTTCCGGATTAAAAAAAGAACTAGAATTTTATTTACCCACAAACACGACTTCTGTTAAATAGTTAGTGATACAATATGTTCACATGACCTCTCACTGGCTCAAACGAAACTACACTGATTGGATTGAGCTAATTAGCAATAGTGTTAATTATAGTTTTATTATTGTGTTGATATGACCGCTTATCGTCTCGTATAGAAAGCTAGGCTTCTTATATAGCGGGGCATTTAAAGGAGCGAGGTGATGGAAAAGTTCGCACTTTGCTTAAGCTGATAACTGATAACAGACACTTCACTCAAGTTATTTATGTTCGTATTAGAATCACGTTTATTCGACAATTTACAATAGTTGTCGTTATAGCAAAGAACAAGGTTTGTACGGTGAACGTGACATGAACATGTATGCATATTCATGTATATTGTTAGGCAAACAATAACATTCTAATAAATATCATTGCATGCAAATCAATAAATTATGCAAACCTAACTTCTGTACCTAAGTCGTGACAAAGAGCTAGAGCCATGAATTGTACTGAATTTCAATATAACCCGCTGATCAAAAACTTTTAGTTTTGGAACTAGAAACTCAATGTTGACGTGACAAAGTTCAAATTCATATGTAACCAAATTTTATTAAGACCTAGAAGACAGAAAACTGTGTTACCTAAGAAAAACATAAAAATGCTTTATCGTCGATTTTGCTATGCAGGATCGTGAAAGTCAATTATTACCAGGGATGTAAAAAATAAAATTGTTATAGTGGATTTTACACTGTATTGTGCAAAGACAATAAATGGCATGTATCATGAAAACCTTTCCTGTGCGAAGCGCGAGTAGAAACTATCCTCGCCGAAAACATTTGTGAATAAGAGGCCAAGTTCGGTACAAAAGAAGAGAATAGAATAGTCCATTTATTTGAGCGACGGCGACTGATTTGTAAAACAAACATATTTTATGCTTGAAGTTCCCGCAATGTGCGACGGAAGATGACTTCTTCCACGAACTAAGAACGTTGTAAGTGCTTGTAGTAGTAACCTTGGATTCGTAATGTGGCGGCATCTACACCGCCACATACGAACTAAGCATCAAAGACCTGACGTCACAAGTCCTACATCGCGGTGTAAGGGTTTACCGAGCGATTAACATATATAAGACTATCCGACATCAATCCTTGAGCAATTGCCCGCCAGACACAACACCCGTCTGGTAGGAGGATCCTCCCTTTTCTATGGGGGATGAGAGAACTTTACACCCTGTTCCTCATACCCCTAAAGTAATAAAACCAAAAATAAAATTTTGTCTTTATACATTCAAAAATGACGATAATTTGCTAAACATGTATATAGCCTGAGTAGATGTATAAAGTAAGTTAAAGATCAAGGAAGCTGTACAGCTATTGGGTTTAAATCAGCTTTATAATAGAATATTGTTATGACTTAGGCTGTATATTAGTTCTCTACATAATTTAATAATGCTCTTTAGGGATACTTATAAGAAATAAAAACCCTGAAACTTCTCCTAGAGATGACTTTCATCCCTTCCTCACTTTATCAATAATATTTTATTAAAACTCTCTGGACTGCACTAGATCTTTTTTTCCACATCTTTTTTTGCAGTTGTTCACAATGAAAACATAATTCATGCAATCGAAAGAGTGTGTCAGTAATACAGACTAAAGCTGTACTATAGCTGGCTATAGTGGTACTATAGTGAAAGAATGAGTAAAAACTCCAAGAGACATTGTGAGAACCAGGTCAGTGAAAATGGCTACCAGTGGATCTAACACGAACGCGATTTAGAAACTGTAAATTCTCGTTTTCTCGAGCTCGTTCATAAAGAAATTTAATACAGAACCTCCTTTTTGCAGTTAGTAAAAATACCCCCACAACTCCTGCACCGTTGTATGCGCCCATAGACACAATGTTTTGCGTGCGTTAATAATTATTTTAACTCAATGTTAATAGTTTGATGTACAGGTGCTGAGATAACGGCAAAGTCATGGGTATTTTTACACCCTGTATAATAATTAATTATCTGTGTTTATAAAGTACCTACCTATTCACTTCGACTTCTAAAATATACATAAAATATTTGTATTTTTTTTAATATTAAACTTTCTTTTTCATAGATAAACATACAAATAACATCGATCCTAGTATCCTTAGGTCTGCAGCCCGTACTGAGTCGGGTCCGGGTCAACGTCCTCGCGCTGTCGTGCGAAGCATCCTGCGTGCGTATGTTAGCGGCGTCGTTAGGCGCGCCGCTTGATGTCGATGAACTAGCGCACGCGTTTACACCGGTTTACGAAGCGTGAGTATTTACATATTATACATAACATAACGCCTGTATTTCCCGAAAAGTTGGACAGAGATGTCTATGGTATACATGTTGCCAGTTATGTTATGGCATGGCATATGCTATGAAGTTGCTTAGCTATAGTGTGTACAGGACCTCTAAATATTTTAAATTAATTTCGTTTTATGTGTATGTAGGATGTTAATTCGGAACGCTCCTAATCCTCCCTCTTCCTCCTCTTCGTCCTCTTCCTCCTCCTCCTTCTCTTCCTCCTCCTGCTCCTCCTCCTCCTCTTTATTTTAAGGAATAACAAAATCATTGCAGCCATGAGTGCATGAGAGAGTATGTGGGGGAAATATTGTAAGAAGTATTAAAATAATTAAAGAAATTTCAAAAAGTCGAGAGTTGTGATTTTGGTCATCCATCCACACAATCCCTACATGTATACTACAGTAGCTTCCGTCTGCGGCTTCACCCGCGTGATATCTTTATAAATTATAACGGGTGTTTTTATAGAGGTAGGTATACAAATTCAAAATGAAATAAAACACCTAAAAACAAATTTTATTATCATGGTATTGGTTTTATTTAAAAGATATTCTTATGCCATTAGTGCTTCAAAATGATTTCGGGCGTATGGGCGCCACGGCTGAGTCGAATAAAGCGAAATCGGGAATCCCAATTTTCGAGCAACTGGGGCCGTATATCGGCAATAACGCGGCAAATGTTGGCTTCCAATAGTGGTCCGGTCTGTGATTTATCTGCGTAGACGTGTGACTTCGCATATCCCCAAAGAAAGTAATTCATAGGTGTGACACCACACGATCGCGGAAGCCAGGTCACAGGTTCATTACGCGAAAACGCGAAACGTTGTAGGCACAACAGACTGTCGATTTGCAGACTATTTTCTATTTTTTTAAGTATCTTGTTGACAGGCCTACGCTGTCCTCGCATACCTATTCAAACTGTACATTTTTTAACGCATTGTAAAACCCATTTATTTTTAAAAGAGTAACCGTGGAGTTTCTTGCCGGCTCTTCTCCATAGGAAACGACCAATTGGAACCGTGCACCTAGATTCTGACGTTTCATAAGTGCCCATGTAGGTTTATGTGAAATAAAATATTTTGATTTTGATTTTGAAATTATGCTGTGTTTTTTTTCACACAAAAAGTGGTCGAAAATTACGCTTTGTATTTTGTATACCTCTAAAAAAAACACCCGTTATAACCTATGTCACTCATTGATAAATTATAGTATTCGACTGGCGATAGAATTTTTTTAATCGGTTCAGTAGTAGTTTTTGAGTTAATTCATTAGAAACATCGTATCTGTGATCTGTGTATCTGTGTGTTCTCTCGTAGTTCCCAAAAGGCTGACCCGATTTTGATTTTTTTTTTTTTGCTTGTATCTTGATCGAGAGTGAGTGTTCTTAGCTACAATTCATGAATATCGGTTCAGCCGTTTGAAGATTATCAGCTCTTTTTTATTTGATGAATAGATGTGGGCATCTTCTTCTGTTACTTAACCTTTACTTAATCTGTTACTTAACCTTGAACCGACACTGCAGCATCACCTGGATTTGTCTTTGTTTGTGTCGGGTGTTATTTAAACTTTTAATTTTAACTTATCGCTTTATAATATTAGTGTAGATTAAAATTTAACTTCACAAATCTCGATGCCAAGTCGTAAAAACCTTGCTAAGCAAGGGCGGATCGCTAATTAATGATAAAAAATAATGTTGTTGTTTTCGTTCAATGTATTGTGTTCGGTGTCATTTGAGAGTGGAATATCCCATTAAATTATAAACTGTTATCATAATTACCCTTTATAAATACATTTGCTAATTATACAAAAGTACATACTTAGAGCCAGAGTTCAAGAAACATGAGGATAAGATAACGATGCATACATAATTATGAATGCATGTGTTTGCAAAGTTGCAGGGTTTAAGTTCAATGAATGAATTGATAACGACGCGTGTTTACATATGATTCTTCATGCGATCACTTGTACGGGGTTGAGCTTAAGAAGCTTTTGAACCGACAAAATAATAAACTGACGACTGAGTGATTGCCTCGTTGGTCTAGTTGTCGCATGAAGAATCGTTTTTAATTTTAAGCTGAAATAATACCCAAAGTAGAAGTTATTGTTTTCTTTTCGATCAGTCTTTTTTGTAGCGGCCAGTTTGTCGATGGTATAAAATGTAAGTTGGAGTTTCATTGCCTACGAAATGTATGGGAAAAGTTTTTTGAGATTTCTGACTTTTCTAGTACTCAAAGCTCTGTTTGTCAATTAGAGGTTTTTTATCCTTATAAGAAACCGGATCGATTGGCATAAAAAAAAGTTTTTGTGAAAACTGCCCATTTTCTTGCATACTGTAATTTTTTTTCAAAATCTGTTAATGCAGATCAAAATTTCTCAAAAAGTTAAGGACATTTTCTCCTAAGACCATTGTCCAATGAAGCGTAATCGGGAAGATTTCGAGCAACTGGGCTCGTATATCGGCAATAAAGTTAAGGAAATTTTCTCCTAAGACCATTTTCCTGTAGCAACAACGGTTAAGGTGCTGCCCCATCTCAAAAATCCACTCTGTATAGAAACACAAATAAATATACTAAAACAAATATGACAAGTAATGGAAAAACATTACCGTTGTGATGATACTGCCAGCTTCTTGCAAATGTGCTATCGAAATTTAACTTATAAAGCGGTCCGCGCTCTAGGCTGTGCGTTGTTTGATGTTTTTTTTTATATTACTTTATTATTTCCAGATACCGAAAACGCCGCAGCATACTCGAGGATGTTCTCCAAGAGCTTACAATCTTAGCAAAACAGAACCACCAATGTCGGGCGACAGAGGAAACTCAACTCTATGCTCTGTACTCCATTCCTGATTCATTATGTCGATTAATTACGTGACCTTACGTACTTAGGATACTACGTATAGTGTTCAGGAAAAGATGGGATGTATGCCAAATGTTTTATTTTTATTTTTTATGGCTTTGGCGTGACATAATTATAATTTATTACCAGTCTATTTTTAGCCCACTGAAGGGAACAGGCCTCTTCTCATACAGATAAATAATAATAAATAAATAAATAATAAAATCTTTATTGCTAAAACATTTTACAAACTGTTAACATTGGCCCCAAACTAGGCAAGCCTGTATCTTGGGCACCAATATGGAGGGTTTACCATTTTAAACAATTATATTAAAAACATGTTCGAAAAAATAAAAGTAAAAAAAGGTTTTCTTCACATTACCAAAAATTTATAAGAAAGTAAGAATCAAAATTAAAATAAAATAAAAATAAAAACATATCAAACAAATCTAGAATAATAGAAAATAATAACATGAAAAACTAGAAAAAACGCTATTATGTGAGTGGGTGTAAGTTTATGTTTGTGATCATTTATTGTGTTGTGAATGAGTGTGAGTAAGTGTGTGATCATGTTGGGGTGAGTTTGACGGTGTTAAGCGAAGGTATGTATGTGTGAGGCAGAACGAGCCTACGAACGTAAGTGTGCAGAATTTATTTTACCACTGTAATTATCTTTTCAGCTTCGTCATATGACAAGTTTAGCAACCAGAATGTTAGTCTGTTTTTATTTGTTTGTGAGTGCAATTTCTTAATTTGCACTGTTTGATCAGGCTCTCGTTGGGTAGCTGGATCAAGGGCTTGATGCAGAAAGCGGTACTTCTGGACACGGCTCGCATTGTCAGGAGGTTCCTCTCTCTGGAGCCCTGACCACCGGTAGCTTGGACCCTGTTCCCGATACCGGTGGGCTACTATTTTGTTGTTTTGTTTGTTATTGATTTGGTTTTTTTTTTGTTTTTCACACGCCTATTTTTTACATTTGCCTCCAGTCAGCGCCTTAATTATAAGTCAAATGATGGTAATTCGGTTATCGAATGTTTACCACCGATTTTGATTTATCTGTGTGAATTAAGTTTAAAACTGAAACTGTGAAATAATACTATATCGTAAGCATTTAATATTTTTTAATTTAAATAATATGATGTATACGTATTGTATTGTATTAAATTTAATTTATTCGTACTAAGACATTTCGAGATATATAATTATTTATACCTACAATGCGATACGGGAAGTTTTATGGATAAAGTAGATAAGTTATACAAAATTGCTTAACGGCGCTTAAGTTCTAACATCGCATAACTCAAAAATTACTGTGCGTCTTCAAGGTTCGAACCTACGACCGAGCCACCACTGCTCCCGGGGGCAACACTGATCCCGGGGCCACCACTGCTCCCGGGGCCACCACTGCTCCCTGACCCACCACTGCCCGCTGACCCACCACTGCTCCCTGACCCACCACTGCTCCCTGACCCACCACTGCGCCCTGCCCCACCACTGCTCCCTGATGCACCACTGCGCCCTGATCCACCACTGCGCCCTGCCCCACCACTGCTCCCTGACCCACCACTGCGCCCTGTTCCACCACTGCTCCCTGTTTCACCACTGCTCCCTGACGCACCACTGCTCCCTGTTCCACCACCGCTCCCTGTTCCACCACTGCTCCCTGTTCCACCATTGCTTCTGGAGCGACTCTTGCTACCTGGGCCACCACTGCTCCCTGAGCCACCACTACTCCCGGGGCCAGGACTGCTCCCTGACCCACCACTGCTCGCTGACCCACCACTGCTCCCTGACCCACCACTGCTCGCTGACCCACCACTGCGCCCTGCCCCACCACTGCTCCCTGATGCACCACTGCGCCCTGGCCCACCACTGCGCCCTGTTCCACCACTGCTCCCTGTTTCACCACTGCTTTCTGACGCACCACTGCTCCCTGTTCCACCAGCGCTCCCTGTTCCACCACTGCTCCCTGTTCCACCACTGCTCCTGGAGCGACTCCTGCTACCTGAGCCCCCACTGCTCCCTGAGCCACCACTGCTCCCGGGGCCAGGACTGCTCCCTGACCCACCACTGCTCGCTGACCCACCACTGCTCCCTGACCCACCACTGCTCCCTGACCCACCACTGCGCCCTGCCCCACCACTGCTCCCTGACCCAGCACTGCGCCCTGTTCCACCACTGCTCCCTGTTTCAGCACTGCTCCCTGACGCACCACTGCTCCCTGTTCCACCACTGCTCCCTGTTCCACCAATGCTGCCGGTTCCACCACTGCTCCCAGTTCCACCACTGCTCCTGGAGCGACTCCTGCTACCTGGGCCACCACTGCTCCCTGAGCCACCACTGCTGAAGCTTACGTGACGTTAAGTAATTTCTATCAATTTGTTCTGGGTACCTACTTACATTTTTTCGAACATAACTAACAATCATACATTATTACATCAAAGGAGATCATAATTAATAAATTAAATAAGTAACTATTTTTGTAATGAAGTAAATCGTTAGATTCGCCCTCACCGTACTTATGTCGCGCGAAAAAGCGTCTATGCTGAGATTAATGAGCTGACACATACCGCATGGAACGAGAGAGACAATTTTCGGTTTTCGCTCACGAAGCGACGCGTGCTTGACTTGTGGTTACCAAGTGTACAAACACGCTGTGAATGTGTGTGTAACTGCAGGAGCTCTCGGTACCGTCCGAGACAATAATAGCGAAGTAGGAAGTGTGTATGTGCTGTGACGTCTTCACGCACACGTTCACAGCGTGTTTGTACTCTTAATTACCACAAGCAAAGCGCGCGACAAAATACTATATCGGTGAGCGAGACGATACGATTCAAATGTCATTCTAAACGAATGAGAAAAGTGACCTTCCTTTGACGCGGTCAGGCGAATCTAACGATTGAAATCTTCGATGCATGCAAAACCGGGGCATTAATTATGTATAGCAATTACTTTTTTTTATCTTTCCTCATGAATTTGTAAATATCACTGTAACAATTAATACTGAAGTAAATAGTTACATTTTATGTCCGAAATTCTAGTCCGGCCGACGAGAGAATGCGTTCTTGAGTTTCACACTAATAAATATGATGTGTTTTACGAATTTCATCCTTATTACAACTAGAAATTGTCCAACTAACAGGTGTCAGGAACGCAGTCTCTCGACGGCCGAACTGTAGTGTATGATGCACCGGTGTTTGTCGACAACACCTATTTCGATGGTGTGATTATTTTATTAATTTACTTGAATCGGACATACACCAGTGAATGTTAACATACACCAATGAATGTTACCATACACCAGTGAATCTTAACACACACCAAAGCAATTCTGTGAATCGTAGATTCAGCGATTTATAAATTACGTGAATAATTTTTGCGTAGGTACTCTATTTTTTCCCTGACTGAAAACCAATCGTAAGTCATTGCAATATAACTCTTATCAAATTGAAATAAAGTATTAGAATGATTGCTGTGAGTTTATAAAACCCTCGACAATCATTCTAATTTATACCTTACTTTACCGATATAACAGTTACATTCCAATAACTTAATAATGATTTTACATCGATCGTGAATGTGCTACTTAAGTAGCCGGCGGTTGAGATAGTTTCAAATGTCTATCATTGTGCAAAGTCTTCAAATATGTATATAAAAGATTTGAAGCCATGTCTGACGTCCGCGTCGGCTAAAACGGAAAGTTATTTGTCAATGGCCAATACTTTTATACAAACATAGTTTGTAATCATGAAAATATACGAAATTGTAAATCAATAGTTTTTAATTTTATTTACTTAAATATTCAGTCTTATACAATTAAACTACGTACCTACAATACAAATCATAAAATAAAATAATAACCGTTTCATAAATCTAAAAAAGGATACAAAAACATTAAAAACAAACATTCCTTTGATATTCGTGAAATAATTATGGAAAAAATGACATAATTTTGTAATGATTATAATTCTGAAGATACCTACATATTTGATACGGTCGCGAATCATAAATTATGATCAACATACAAACTGAAACTGACCTGCAAATTGCAAAAAACAGGAAGCCCCATTTACACATTCGCGCGAGGGACTAGATGAGCGGCGAAAATTTGAATTTCGCGGGCTCCCCTGGCGCTTCCCCCTTAACACTGATACGTCATTCAAAATTATATATTGTAATTAATACATTTTATTCAAATTATTCGACGCAATTACGTAACACCGTTTATCTTTATAATGACCTTCATTGAAATTTTTAATGATTGTTATAGCTAGTAAGCCTATTAATAAAAGGTAATAGGTAGGTATTCAATGCATGCACGTCAATCCGTAATGATTGTGTGATCTTGACGTGATTATTTATTTAATTTATTGAAAATGTTTGAAATGTTACGTCATTGCAATAAAATAACTTGATATCTTTTGTCATCTGATTCGAGCCTACTAGAATAGGCCTCTTCCGATTATATTACGATACAGGTTTCGCGACTTGAGTTGAGCAACATTTTTATGGCATTCTTGATACTCGCCCTTCAAGTCCAGTCAGCCTTAACAAGATGTCCTTATACATCGACAAGAATTCATTTAACTGGCTACAATATTTTTTCCTTGATAATGTACTTCACATTACATTGGGTAAGTACTTAATTCTAGCAGTTCATTGATACTGTACTAAGGTAATTGTAAGCAATAGCGAAAATGCATCTGGTTCAAATAGGAGTCAAATTATAGAATTATCTTCAGAATTATGCCGTATAATTTTTTTTTGAGCAAGTAAATAAATTTTTGAAAAGTGACGCCACATTTTGTCAGAGCGAATGTGGCGTTTTTAGTCTATGACAACCAATGACCGCAATAAAAAAAGTCAATGTGTTTTGTAGGAGTGTTTGCGATTTCTTGGTCGTTTGTTGTCATCGTTGTCATAGACTATGACGTCACAACAAGCGCGCCAAAATGGAGGGCGTTTAAATATAGGCTGATTATTTAAATTAATTATTGTGGATTTATACATCTTTTTGAGGCTGACTGAAGTAGGTATAAACTTACTTTACTACAAAAAAAAAGTGCAGTTATTTTTATTTCATCTCAGATTTGATGCCACCAACCGCACAAGACCGCTTGAAAAGTGATCTTGGTATTCGTGAAAATGGGTTTTTAGCCACATTTTGAATTTTGTGCTAAAGCCATGTTTTTTTCTGTCGCTTTGACACTTTTTCTACAAGTATTCTTTTTGAGTTTATTCAGTTGGTTGGCAAAACCATCACTCGTCTCCTGCCATCTGCTGTTGTCTCTTTATTTATATTTTCAGGCCAGGTTTCAGTATTTAAGGCGTATCACAAGTAACGAGTTGATGAGCGAGACAGCAAAATGATACTAGGCCGAGAGATTTGGGTGGACGAGTAGGTATTCTTTTACTTGGCGCTGAGTCAGTCAGTTGATTCACAAATTAATGCCGCGGGAAACGGTAACGTGCTGCGAGCGACGTGAATGTGCCGAGTGACGAGTAGGTACGCACCGAGTGCATGTTTACACCTGACGAGTGGGCAAGCGAGTAATTGCGGGGAAGCGGGGGGGTAGGCACTCGGTCTATTAAATAGAACAAGGTTCGAGTGACTGTCTCGCTCTTTAACTCTCACTCGGTGATGTGTTTACACGTACCGAGCACTCGGCCGAGAGCACTGTCTCGCCCATCTACTCGGTAAGGCATTATTCCACCGTTCACGTGAGCTATTCTTTTACAAAGTATACGTTCGATCTTCATTCATCTTATAAATTAAGGGCGTAAATGTCATATGCACCGGCGGGACACTGGGCAGATTCACCCCAGTGTCATACGTGTTACATCGAGGAGCTGTTACCAGGATACAGGTGATGATAGAGAGGAACATCGCTATTAATGCCCAGAACATGAGGACCAGGAAGAAACGGGTACGGCGCCATGTTATTTCTTGACGGGCGGTCTGAACCTCTTCTGTGGACAGTGGTCTGAAACAAGGAAGCACGTGGTTAACGTGAGTACAATCAAAACAAAAAAGTTATGCGCTTCGCGTTTCCGAATTAGCACGAACGTCGCGCGACAGATTAGGTTACCGGGGACAGAGGCAATGCTTCAAAGTTTTATATTGCCGCACTTTGTAGTAGTGTACATAACATTGCGCTGTTCTACGAAGCTTTCTCTCTGCCAGGTTACCTACTCCAGAAGTTTCGAAAAGTTTTTTTAATTCGCATAGAGTTAATCAATCATTTTAAAATCATGGTAGGTAATAAGGAATATAATTCTGAATTAAATGATTTATAATAATACAAAATAGGCAAGTGCTTCCATGGTTGTAACAACGCTATATTAGACTCATCATCACGCGTTGATGATGAAGATAGATGATGAATCCCGAAGCGCATACATTTC
This sequence comes from Eupsilia transversa, assembly GCA_914767815.1. Classification (NCBI taxonomy): domain Eukaryota; kingdom Metazoa; phylum Arthropoda; class Insecta; order Lepidoptera; family Noctuidae; genus Eupsilia; species Eupsilia transversa. The sequence goes on from OU611891.1 coordinate 12,033,442, forward strand.
TTGGGATATCTGTAGTACCTACTTTAGATAGATTCATTTTTTGGATGGCACAACAAACCGGTGCAATACCAAATGATAAAAATGCGTTGATATGCCAGAGGTAAAGCTAGAATGTCTCATGTGCCTGTAACTCCGACACCCTTACACATCTATTCAGTTCCTATAGTGTATCTCTGGTTGTGGCATAAATAGTTTATTTTTATTTTATACATTCACCATAAAATTACAAATATAAATTAGCTCTCGGTGAAATCGATATGTTAAAGGCGACCATTGGATGGATTAAGAGAGACGGAGAGACAATACTGCTGGTTGTCTGTGGTGTATCATTCACGTACATAAAATATACAATAAATACATACGTAAATACAATAAACATATCTACCAGTACATAGTATTGTGTTTATGTAAAAACATAAATGTAATTACTTATATTATAAAACTAAACAATCAGGGGTTTATTTATAAACGTTGCTTAAAGTTAAGTGACGTTCAAACGTCAAAATGTATGGTAACAGTCGCTAATGATTACTTAACTTTAAGCAACGTTTATAAATAAACCCCTCAGTGTTACCTACGATATTAATGGTTGCAATTCATAATCAATAGTTGCCAACCAAACACAGTGCTGATCTTTGAACCCAGAAGCAAAAAATCATATTTGAACTGATTAAAATACAATTAGTTCCAAAACTCTTCTAAACTATACCTACCTACTTCAAATTATCATAGTTTTATCTTCAATAATCACAACAGGTTATTTTGGGTCAAATATATACATAAGTAATAATAATTATGTGTCACAAGACTCGGGTAGTAGGCCTATAGATTATGCATAAATACCTATATATGAGACAGATAATACAAAAATAGAAGCATAACGTGTTTTATCTCCTATTAATTTTGACATAATTATGTAAGTAGGTACACCTAAGATATTTCGGCGTTTTCTTTGGGAGGGTAAGACTAACAATAACAATAAAAGAATACCCCTGTAGGTATTCCCCAAAAAGGGCTATTGGAGAGGCGTAGATAGTTAAGGTTAGTCATACCTAATAGTAACTATAGTCTGTTCCAAAAATATCAGATGAAAGTGTAATCAAACCCTGTCCAGGTTAAATTCTTAGGGAATCAGTAACACTTTCATCTGTATTGTGAAGGTTTCACTCAATTTTATATGTCACCACTTAAAAAAAAATGTTTGTTTGAATAATGTTAATCATTAATTTTAATTGAATAATTATCGGCGAAAATTGAGGTTAGAAAATTAACCTCAATAGTCAAATGAAAAACATCTTTAAAAGGTAATTTAAAATAAAAATTATCACTCAATTTGTAAGTAGCACTATAAATTACCACCCGTTTTGTGATCCATTTTTTACATTTGAATTAGATATCCGTCTGTACATATAGGAACGCCTCTGTACATTTTCTGTGCTTGAAGTATTCAATAAATAAATATACTTTTGGAACAGACTTTACATCATGACATCCACATTATTTCGCCAGTCATGGAAGTCCCATTTAAGCCCCAGAGGGCTAAACTATTTATTGTTGCCCTTAACCGGGTTACAGATAAGAAACCCAGTTTCCGGGCCGGTACTGAGAAATTCGCAGAGTTCTGTTACTACACGACCTGTGGGGATCGAACCCAGGACACAAAACTACTAATAGCCCATAATGTTCCCACTACTGGGAAACAGGCCTCCTCTCTCGAGAGAGGTGGGCTGGAATCCACTCGCGGATACAGGGTTGGTGGATGTCCCACGCATTCGATAAATTTTGGTTCTAGGACATGCTGGTTTCCTCACAAATTTTCCTTCACCATTGAGAGCAGTGGTGATGAAAAGTGTCTGCCTGGGTTCGAACCTTCGCGATTGTCCACAACTCGGTAACTCGCGGCCGTTTTCACTAGGCTCTTTAAAACTAGTAACTTTAAAGTAAGTACCTACCCAAATCGTCTACATCTTGCAGCTGAACCATGTCCCAGTAAAGGCTGTCTTTCAGGATCCATTTCTTTCGGTTTTCTTCTTTTCTAAAAAAGAGTCTTTCACAAAAAAAGGCCGTATCCTCTTTGATTGTCTTCAATCTTCCCTTTTTCAATTAAACCAGCCAGTCGTATACTGCTTCTGTCAAAATTCTTCGTAAATTCGAATCTATTTACAACACAAAACACGCAGATCGTCTTTCCGGATTATAAAAAGAACTAAGTATTTTATTTACCCACAAACACGAATTCTGTTAAATAGTTCCAATGTTACAATATGTTCACATGACCTCTCACTGGCTCAAACGAAACTACACTGATTGGGTTGAGCTAATTAGCAATAGTGTTAATTATAAGTTTATTATTGTGTTGATGTGACCGCTTATCGTCTCGTACGGGGATACATAGCGATCATTAACGTTGTTTGTAAAGCTAGGCTTGTAATATAGCGGGGCATTAAAAGGAGCGGGGCGATGGAAAAGTGACTGCTCGCACTTTGCTAAAGCTGATAACAGACGCTTCACTTAAGTTATTTATGTTCGTTATTGTTTCATTCCACGTTCAAAGTCAAATAATTTATTGCAGATAGGCACATTTAAAAGGCACGTTTGAACGTCGATATTTGCAAAGAATGGATTCTAGTCGCCCCTTCCGAAAGGTTATAGTTTTCATAAGGAGAAGAATGGGCAAGAAACTCCACCGTTACTCATTTAAAATGTTTCGTATAGGTACTACATAATTATATCATCATAATAGTTGTAAGTTGTAAGATTGTATAAAAAAAAAAAAAAAAAAAAAAACATTATTATGTGAAGACGGTGCACCTAGAATAAGATAACTTTACCACAATGGGTAAAAAGAATTGAAAATGATAGCAATCACAAATTAATTAATTACTAAGTATGTGAATGTGATCGATACATCACACCGACAAAATATCCTAGGAATAAACGTTCATCTGCTTCTTTCATTTAATTTTTAGATCATTTTGATTACCTACCCTGGCGCTTTCACCTTAAGAATTTCTTTTTTGTTAAAATACTTAGATAACTACCAAATTCTAAATTAATTGCACAATAAGATTTTGTCTCAAAGGAAGGCTTATTGCTGAAGGAGGAGGAATGTGCGAAATGTTTCGCCTCGTATTTCCACTCGGTATACAGCGATAAGCGGCCGGCGCTGGATCCGATAGCCGCGGAGCGCGCAGGTGGCGGTGCGGCGGGAGCGGCGCGTGTGCATGTTGACCGCCTCAGCGCGCGAGACCTGCGCGAGGCGCTCCTGCGTCTCAAGCCCAAACGCTCAGTAGGTCCTGACGGCATACCGCCTTACATTGTCAAAGATTGTCGTATGGTTTTTGAGGAGCCCTTGTTGCACATTTTCAGCTTGTGTTTGCGGGAGGGTCACTACCCGGACGAGTGGAAGATCACCCGAGTTATCCCAGTCCCTAAAGGGGGTGCAGGCACTGACGTGAGTGGATACCGACCGGTGGTGGTGCTGTCGGCGTTCGCTAAGGTATTTGAATCTGTGTTGCATAAAAGTATTTATACACAAGTGGGCTCACAACTGTCAGACGCTCAACACGGGTTTCGGCCGGGTCGCGGTACGGGAGGCAACTTGTTGTCATTTGTTAACTACCTCTCGCCAGTCATTGACGCCGGGGGGCAGGTGGATGTGGCGTATTTCGACTTCCAGAAAGCTTTTGACACCGTGGATAACGATGTACTTTTGTGCAAACTCTCTGCTTTGGGATTCACACCGCACTTGCTTAGGTTCTTTGCTAGTTACCTTGGCGAGCGCCGACAGTACGTCGAGTTTGCTGGACGTGAATCCAGACCTTATTATACGTTCTCCGGAGTAAGTCAAGGGAGTAATATTGGGCCTTTGGAAATCATTTTGATAATTAATGACCTGCCAACAGTCGTGAAAGAGGCGAAGTGTCTACTGTTTGCAGATGACTTAAAACTATTTCTAAACGTGAAGGACACTGCAGACTGTAATCGGTTCCAGTCTGACATTGATAATGTAGTTCAATGGAGTAAATCCAACAAGTTGCATTTTAATATAAAAAAGTGCTGTGTGATGAGCTACAGCCGCGCGCGTGCTCCATTGCAGCATCAGTACGAGATGGACAGCGAAATCATGCCGCGCGTCTCACATGTACGAGACCTGGGCGTACAGATGGTATCTGAGCTGACGTTCCGCAAACACATAGTTGAGATGTGCGGCAGGGCTTTCAGAAATCTCGGTTTCATCTTGAGACAGTGTAAGGATTTTACCGATACTGCGGCTGTTAAAGTTTTATATAATGCACTTGTGAGGAGTCATCTCGAAACAAGTGCAATCATTTGGAATCCGCATGAAGGGAAATACAGCCTCATGTTGGAAAAAATACAAAACAAATTTACTAGGTTTCTTTACCGTAAACAGTACGGAGTTTATCCCTTTTATCCCCTGATGTACCCAAGTCTGTTCGTCCTGGGGATGGTCGGGTACACCAGGCTGGCAGTAAGAAGGGACGTTGCGCTGGTCAAGTACGTGGCTCGCGTACTGTTAGGGTTGCTGCACCACCCGGAGGTGCTGGCAGCGCTGCGGCTGCACGCGCCGGACGGGTGCGTAGGTGCGCGCCGCCGCCCCGCTCTGTTAGACGTGCCAGCGGCTAGGACTAACCTACTCAAGTTTACCCCTGTGTCACGAGCCACACGTATTATTAATGTTGTGACGGTATCGGAGGATATATTTGGGCAAAACCTGTCGAAATTCATTAAAATGGCACAACAACTAATTGAAAGAGGCCAGATATTATAAAAATGTTGTCATGTTTATGATAAGTAGGTACCTATATAATTCCAGGTAATATTCTGCTTATAGGTCATTCTATTTTTATTTATTTTGTGTTGAAAAAAAAAAAAACAATTGTGATTTACTTGTAACATCGCCTTGGATGATTCTGTAAAGGTGTTATAATTGTAATTTAAATAAATAAATAAATAAATAAATCTACATACTATTATTACACTATCTTAATTTTGAAAAAAATATAAACACAGAGAAAAACGTAGATAATAATAATGAGGTTCTTTAGTTTCAAGCGAGCATAACCGCGAGCACTCAGCTAGTTTTCAATATCACTAGTTTGGTAGGTACTTGAGAAAACCCACTTGAAGTAGCAAGGAAACGTGTAATCGTGAAGTACCACGTGACGTTTCAAGTGGGTTCCTGCATCAAAACAGTAAGTTTATTATTTCGGGAAGTTACATTAATCATCAGTCCGTTCTGACTAGTTCGTGTGAAAATGTCCTTATCTGTGTGGTTTCTCGTGTTATTGGTGTTGATATGTTGTTCCTGCCAAGTTCGTACTCTTTTGGACACTTCTACAATTACGCCGAGTGGTATTATCGTGGGATCTTCGAATGATGCAGGGTATACAAAATACTTGGGAGTGCCTTATGGATTGATAAATAGTAGCAATCCCTTTGGGGTAAGCATTTTGTAATTTTTACAATCGCATTCATATGAAACACACATCACGTACACAAATCCATTCTTTATTATATTGAAAATGGCTTCTCAAGAAGCATCTTGTGCCAAGTCTGACTTCGAAGTCTCGTTCGAGGTCGAGATTGCCGTCCGCAGTCGTCACCGGTACGTCACCGAAAACAAGATTATTCAAACCGTACGTGACGTCCAGGTGACGGCGAACGAATGTCCACCGCGACCGAACTAGGTTGTTCTGATTGACAAAAAAAATCCGACCGATCAACGTCATGTATTATGCTTATAAATATGTATATTCATGTATCTCATGCAAACAATGATAATTTCTAATAAATATCATTGCATGCAAATCAATGATTATGCAAACCTAACCTAATGGTCCTAAGTCATTAGCCTGAATAAAATAGAATAGAATATTTCTTTATTTGCACAGAAAGTAGGTACGAGTTACAGATTTTATGTTTAAAATGATCCTTAAGTCGGGTCTGCTGCGCCTGTTTTAATGTTTTAAAAACATCAAACATCAAACATGAACCAATCAAATCGCTTTAAAAACATGAAACATCAAACACGAAGCGATTTGATTGGTTCGTGTTTGATGTTTTTAAAACATTAAAACATGGCCCAGCAGACCCGCTTTATACTAACTACCTTAACTAAGGCATGCAAACAGTTTAAGCTATAATAATAGAGACTCACTTAATGTAATATTACATTCAATCATAAATATAACATTCAATTCCTGGGGTCTAGCTAGGGCAATAAATTGTACTGAATTTCAATATAAGCCGCTGATCAATATAAAGTTTAAACATGGAACCTTAACAAAAAATGTATATGATAACTTTTGCGAAACAAATCAAATTAAAAAAATAAACTAATACGAATTTCGAATTGCTTTTAACACGGCGGGAAACCCATCCTGTGCCATTTCTGATCTGGCTTATTGTTCGTTGATGGTCGGTTATACAATATTACCTCGTAGAAAGTGTGAGGAGCATATCCCGATGAAAAAAAGGTAAAAAAATAAGTGTTTTCCTCTTGGAAGAGGTTGAATCTCTGGCTGCACTCAGAATTCTAGTCATAACTCCTCAATATACAGGCTGACTTTGAAAACATGCAACAAAATTTAAGGGGGTGTTCTACTCATCAATATGTACAACTTTTACTATGGGACCAAATTAATAAGAATTCGCAAAAAAAAAACGACTTTTCTGTAAGATATAGGTATACCTGATTGGACCATTTTGAATAAGGTCGATTTTTTTTTTGCGAATTCTTATTTGGTACCATAGTAAAAGTTGTTCAAAATGATGGGTAGAACACCCCCTTAAATTTTGTCTCATGTTTTCAAAGTCAGCCTGTAGAGCCAGGGACATCCCATCCCACGCTATATCCAATCATTACAATACAACACAAATTAAAACCAGCAGGCTGCGCTGTTGTTAATTTTTCAGTGTTATTTTGCAGCCGGCTGTCAAGTACCCACAATTTGAAGAACCCTTTGAAGCGGACAATGACAACGTGAGCTGTCCCCAACAAAGCTTCAGCGGTGAACCCACAGGAATCATCCAATGTCTCACACTGAACATCTATGTGCCCGACAATTCAACCGCCACAACTTTTCCCGTGATGGTATGGATACACGGCGGGGCATTCACTGGGGGCAATGCCCAAGGATCAGCAAGCGACCCAATCTCCTTACTAAAAAATGACGTCATTGTAGTAGCCATTAACTACAGACTTGGTATTTATGGATTCATGTGTTTAGATACACCGGAAGTACCAGGAAACCAAGGGCTTAAAGACCAAACATTAGCTCTAAGGTGGATTCAAGAAAACATTGCAGCTTTCGGAGGAGATGTCAACAAAATTACTCTGTTTGGTGAAAGCGCTGGTGGCATGTCCGTGAATCTACATTTATTTTCTTTAAATGAACAGTTATTCAACCAAGTCATTATAGAAAGCGGATCAGCTCTAAGTTACTGGATGATGGTGGAATCTAATAACACAATACCTTTAACGCTCGCTACAGAATTAGGCTTTATAACTACAGATATAAATGATGCTCTGAATTTTCTTTCTACTGTTGATGCAAATTTATTAGTTAAGACAGCTAATGACTTGAAAATTACTAGTGGTTCAGGCAATGATCAACCTCTTACCAAACCGTGCGTTGAGAAAACATTTGAAGGAGTTGAAAATTTTATAACGGATCATCCTATGAATGTTAAATCTACTAAAGCTACTGGAACTCCAATAATTATAGGCCACAACATAAGAGAATTTGCTTTTCAGTATGCTAATCAAGATGAGGAGTTTTTCGAAACATACGATATGAAAATGCTGTTTGAAATGGGATTCGATATGGATAATGATTTAGAAGAGGCTTTGAATGCAGTAAGACATTTTTACTTCGGTGATAAAAATATCAGTAAGAATGTCTCCGAGCAGCTTGTAGAATTGGGAACTGATTTGATATTTGGTCACTCGACGAAAAGGATGGCTGAAAAACTGTTAGATAGTGGTGCAGAAAACGTTTACCGCTATGTTTTCTCATACCTTGGGGCCAGTCATGGGGATGAGCTGGCTTATTTATTTGACACGACGACGTCGAACCCGTTTGCAAATATAACAGAGGATGAGCAACTCCTGATTGATAACGCACTAGTAAAAAGTCAGTTAACCACGCTTTGGACAAACTTTGTAAAATACGGGTGAGTACGTTCCAGTATAATTTCCTCGTTTAATTTTTGCAGTTCACATTACTGAAGTCGGTGTTGGAAAACATCGTGGGGATTCTTGGACATAAAATTTAATATAATTAGTCTGAAATCGCCAACCCGTCTATATGAGAAGAGGCCTTTGCCCTGTAGGAGAATAAGCTGATATAATTTTGCACGCTCAACCTACACACAACACAATGGTTATATCCTAGTAGGTCCGACTAAAACGCCGTGAACATGAAAGTCATAGTACAATACTTAAGTCGTTCCCAAGATAGTACAGTTATTAGTGTCACTAAAAATGTTATTCTTTGTCACCAGAAACCCAACTCCGGAACCATCAGAACTTTTACCATTTACATGGGCCCCAATAACAAACACCACACAGCCATATCTAGATATGGCCTTAAACTTCACACTCAGCAGCAGACCTGACCATGAAAGGATGGCATTCTGGGATTTGTTCTACAAACTTTATGGAAAGTACCAAAAGTGGTATCCGATTGAACCAACTCTTCAGTGTAATAACGGTCAAAAACTAGAACGAAATGTCTTCATAAGTATTTCCATACCATTGTTATATTACTTGTTCATAAATAATGACTTGTCTTAAATATTTTTGTGTTTGTTTTGGTTGGTATAACTTCCGAAGCGCTACAAAGTCGCAGCATCTTGAACGCATTGTTCAACTCAAGCATTTATTTTTCAATTGAACCATTTTGCAGGCACTTTTTAACTTTCAAGGAGTCGGTCGGTTAGAAAGATGAAGGAAGTAGCCCATTCCAAAGCGTAGTAGGTTCCTATGGAGACGAACGGACAAGAAACTCCATGGACACTATTAAAGCAATATTTTGTTACAAAATATTGGTCATACCTATTGCACACTTAAACCGTTGCTTGACCTTTGCGTACACGCAACCCGCAGATTGTTTCACTACATTTAAGATGAGAATTCAATAACATTGAACATTGGTACCTATCAGTTATTTATCTGATTACCACATGCCGTATCAAAGAGATATTGATCTTATAGATGCTGTTTTATCTTTTATCTTAACTCCCGCGTTATCGCATGTAAGGGAATACCAAACCATTCAAGATTACTCTGTATAAATACCAGTTTCATCTTACTCTGTCTAGTAATATAGGCTTGAACATGTGGTTGGTGGTAGTGTTGCTCTCCATTTGTGGTTTAGTGCAAGGGCTATCCAGAATAGACCCTCTTGTGTCTACCAAAGGAGGCCTGATTAGAGGACAACAGTTCGGAGAAGGGTACGCCAAATTCTTAGGTGTGCCTTATGCGGTGGTGGATGAGAATAATCCATTTGGGGTGAGATGTGTTGTTAAATCTTTATTAAATTGTTGGTAGGAACATAAAAAAACTCTTCCAAATTTTGGCCTCTCTGAAACATGGCCACACAGAGTTATATTGTATAATGTAATGTACGAAGAGGGAATTCACAAAAAAAAAAAGCTCAAACACTTCGTAACTATGATCACGTAATTACTAGTTAGAATCAATTATATTTTTATGCAATTTTATTAGTTTTTCTTAGCAAAGCGTATAATCATTTAATATTACTTTACAGCCATCAGTACCACATCATGGTTTTGACGACATCTTTGAAGCATACGAGTCAAAAGCGTGTCCTCATGTACACAGAGGTGTCGCCATGGGTACCATAGACTGCCTCACCATGGACATCTACGTGCCAAGTATCGCTGACTCTCGACACCGCTTGCCAGTGATGGTATGGATACACGGCGGGGCATTCATTGGAGGCAGTTCCCAAGGAGAAGCAACTGAACCAACCACTTTACTAAAAAATGACGTCATTGTAGTAGCCATTAACTACAGACTTGGTATTTACGGTTTCATGTGTTTAGATACACCAGAAGTACCAGGAAACCAAGGGCTTAAAGACCAAACATTAGCTTTAAGATGGATTCAAGAAAACATTGAAGCTTTCGGAGGAGACGTCAACAAAATAACAATTTTTGGTGAAAGCGCTGGTGGCATGTCCGTGAATCTCCATTTATTTTCTTTAAATGAAAAGTTATTCAACCAAGCAATTATAGAAAGTGGACCAGCTTTAAGTTACTGGATGATGGTGGAATCTAATAACACAATACCTTTAACGCTTGCTGAAGAATTGGGCTTTATAACTTCAGATGTAAATGAAGCTCTAAATTTTCTTTCTACTGTTGATGCACAGCTGTTAGTTCAGATAGCTTCTGACTTGAAAATTACTAGTGCTGTAGGCGATTATCAACCTCTTACCAAACCATGCGTTGAGAAAACATTTGAAGGAGTTGAAAATTTTATAACGGACCATCCTATGAATGTTAAATCTTCTAAAGCTAGTAGAACTCCAATAATTATTGGCCATAACATAAGAGAATTTAGTTCTCAGTATTTTAATCAAGATGAAAAGTATTTGGAAACATATGGTCTAAAAATGTTTCTGGAAATGGGATTCAATATGGATAATGATTTTGAAGACGCTTTGAATACAATAAGACATTTTTACTTTGGTGATGAAAACATCAGTAAGAATGACTCAGCGAATCTTGCAGAATTTGGCACTGATATAATATTTGGTCACCCGACGCAGAGGATGGCAGAAAAACTGTTAGATAGTGGTGCGAATAACGTTTACCGCTTCGTTTTCTCATACCTTGGAGCAAGTCATGGAGATGAGTTGTCCTATTTATTTGATACAAACTCGTGGGAAAATGAGGATGAACAAGTCCAGATTGATAATGAACTACTAAAAAGTCGGTTAACCACGCTTTGGACAAACTTTGCTAAGTACGGGTAAGTAAGAACATTTTCATTTCTTGTTGTTGTTGGCTTTCTATTCGATCTAAGTTTTGAGTATGAATGTGGATGGTATATGAGTAGGGGAAGACCGAAGACACGATGGATGAACTTTGTGAAAGATGGTATGGATAGAAAAAGGGATGACTACCGAGATGACGATAAATAGAGAAATATGGAAGAAAAAGACATGTTGCGCCGACCCCGAATACATTGGGTTAAGGGTAAGAGAATGATCATAATGATGATGCTTTGATCTTCCTTGACCATTTGTACACCAAACCACGTTGACCTATTCACCGAGTCATTAACTGGTACAATTCGTAAAATTCTTGTAGTCTACTTAGATTTTTTGTTTTTATAATTATAATTTGATAAATAACTCGTCCGATATGGTGAATTAGAAAACCAGCGTCAGACTGCATTTGTCTGACATATAATGCTGAAATGAACCTTTTTGGCGCAGCCGTGAGACACACACTACCTATTGTTGTTAAACATTATTTTCACTTTTTTTTTTTTGTTTTTTTTATTTGTGTTTCACGAACTGTGTACAAATAAACGTTATTCTTTCTTATTATTATTAATTTTATTGTGTTCTATTTGTCTCACCAGAAACCCGACTCCGGCGCCATCAGAACTCCTGCCATTCACATGGACCCCAATAACGAAAACCGCTCAGTCATACTTAGATATGGACTTGGATTTCACAGCCAGGAGCAGACCTGACCATGCCAGGATGGCATTCTGGGACTTGTTCTACAATCTTTATGGAAAGTACCAAAAATGGTATCTGTAAAAATGGTTTGTCCAGAAAGAGGACTGCACTTTATTTGTATTTAATTCAATTCGAAATATAATTGCAATTAAAAACTTTAAACTATAGCCTATTTTTGTAAAATACAGTTGGCAGAATCATCCCAGCGTTGATTTGTTTTTCTCTATAGACGTTATATTATTTGTCATGACAAAGTATATTTTGTTTACATGTATGTTTGAATTTTATACACACGGTCGGTGTCACAAGACACCGAAAAAAACCATAGAAATGAACGTTCATCTGTTCCTTTCATTTAAATTTTCCATCATTCGGTAGGCGAGTGAAAGGCGTGCCGAAATTCAACATTTTGGTTCATTGAGTAATGAAGTCATTGTTCTCTTTTGATTCCTTTTGTTCACTTTGATGCCGAATAAAAGACAAAAATAAACAAAAAGCGAGATGTTTCTATTATGTTCTGCAATAGTGATAACTCCAAAATATTGAGGTTCTAGAGCATACACCGCGAACAAAATTTTTGCTCAACATTTTGTTTACCGGGACAACAATCGTCTCAGACTCACAACCTATGTATACTACCCTGATATGCATACAACGCGGTTGTCACATTAAAATTTGATATCCGCGGGGAGTCGGGGACACTTTTGTTTGTAATAGGTTCTCACTCAATGCTCGAAAAATAATTAAGTAACAAAAATACAGTACTCATTTTAACCCCACTACGGCACTGCCAAAGTTAAGGGTTATGATCTTAGCTTATGGCATACAGGTTATGATTTTTCATTTTCATTTTTTTTTTCAATTCGAGCATTATCTTGACAACCTTCTTTGAGATAAATCGATATTGCTGTACTGGTCAAAAACAAGTGATTATGCGGCCGCCATGTTATTATGAAAATCCATATCTGTCCTATTTAGCGGCCAAATAAATTAGTATGAAAACTCATAATTATCTGTCGTGTTATTTAAAAATGAAACGAACTTTTTGCTTCAACACATGGCAATCAAGGAGGTACGTATCAAAGATTTTGAGTAAACGATTGGGCTTTCAAATATAGAACTGTTTTAAAGAAAAGAAGAAACAAATGAACATATTGGTGTGGGATAAATTATCGTAGTCCATCGTTGAATCTGGAATTTATACCTAATTAATTTACTCAGTTTGAATTTCCGCACATTATTTGAGAAAACTAGGTACTATACAAGGCTTGGCCACAACCAGGCATTGATAGACTCTCGTATGTATGGCTCGGCGTCGCCTCGGCCACATTTTTACGATTGTCCATCAATGCCCGAGTTGCAGGCCGCGACAGTAAAGTTTTTTGTAAATTTTTCTGATGTCTTTGACTTTTAAAAACAAATTTAATGATTGAACCGTAAACAAAACTACACTCGCTTAAATACAACAGCAATGCTTGATTAGATTAACTAGCACGAACGCACGGACTAACCGTGACGTAAATTCGAACGATGTTTATTGAAAATACTCGTTACGCAATTCGCACATAATAACATAACAACGCCTATTTTCCACGAAGGGTTACGCAGAGTTGTGCCTATACTCGTAACACCCACATTTCGCCAGCTATGTTTAAGTGTCATGAAGTGTGTGTGCGATGAAGTGCACGGATGAATAAATAATGACAATGATCAAGGAAGTCTGGCATCATAAAAATCGTGGAAGTCTGACATGGGTTTTTCTTACACTCTAATCTAATCACACTATTTATGTACATATTGGCTATTATTTTTATCTGATATATTTTTTTTACTTAATAGGCACACGTTATAAAAACCTGATTTACATCCTGATTTACTTTTAGGTCCAGTTGAAAACCAGCGTCAGGCACTTTGTTGTCTGGCATTTTTGCTGAACTGGGCCTTTTTTGCCGCAACCGTGAGGCACACTCCCCTGCCAATTTTCTTAGTTTACATATTTTTATTTGTATTATTTTTATCTCTTTTGTCTGCTGTATTTCATATTGTGTGCCTTTTATTCTGTGTCAAATAAATGTATTTTCTTTCTTTCATGTAATAAACGTCACCGCCGTCGTCGTCGGGGTGACCAGTACAGACTTATGAGAAACGGGGTGTAAAGTTCACTCATCCTCTATAAAAAAGGGAGGAGTCGTGTGTTGTGTCTGGTGGGCAACTGCCCGACGATTGATATATACGTTGTATATATACTCGTCGTGCGGAAAACTTTGCTTGTATGCTTTGATTTTGCGTGTCATCAGTGTGATGCGTAGTTTGCATGTGGCGATATAGATGCCGCCACAAGCCTACCATTATCAACCGGGCACAAATCCAGACTCCGACCTGCAACTGAGAAATACTTGACGGAAACCTAGTAACACTTTGCTCGACCTGAGAAAACGACCTTATACACAGCTGTTGGCTGTCGGGTGTGACCTTTTTCTTCTTTTTAATATGAAAAAGTGTTTCTCTCCACAGAATGTACCTAATCTCCAATTACTTACATAGTAACATTCGTGGAAGCCCGTTGGCAAACACGTACAGATAAAACGTCTACAGTCATTCTGGCTAGCCTTTTCCCAATCATGTTGTGGTCGGCTTCCAGTCTAACCGGATACAGCTGAGTACCAGTATTTTACATGGAGCGACAGCCTATCTGACCTCCACGACCCAGTAACTGCGTAATACGATACCCCTTGGTAAGACTGTGAATAATCCCTCTACAGTAACTATTAGAATTCCTGCCGGTTTATTATTTAAATATCTCGCCGTGAACACTTAGGTAAAGTGAGTTGTAATTCCATCTGAAGACCAATATTCTCATAACTAATTAAAAAACGACCACATTCAAGTCACAATCTGTCAAACTTGTCAAAAATGTTGGTAAATTGTAGTATTTTTGGCAGATTGCGTATGAGATTAGAATGCGAACGTTCTTAAAAATTACGGGATTGCCCATCTGATGATAGAGATTGATACTATTGACAGCTCACTTGAAGCTCACTTCACCTAAGGTTTCACAGAATTTCACAGTTATTTTTGTAGAATAGGTCGGCTGGTCCTGGCACAAAATCGAACTATCAGCAAGGATTCCCAACTTTTTGGGTAGGTTCTTATTACTCCTTTTTTTTAACACACATAAGTCCAAAGGTCTACTGAACCCTAAAATTTCGTAGTAAAATATTATTATATTTAATTGGTCAAACTTTAATTCATAGGAGGATTAACTACACATGCCAACGAGGTTTGATAACCAATCTAAAGTTTTGGGTCCCTCAGAGGTCCTGTGACCTCTAATGCTGCAATATTTGAACAGATCCTAGATTTATTGGGTTGTTACTTAAACGTGTAGTTTAAACTTTAAAAGGATCACCCAAAACTGTGGCTGTCTTTCAGAACTTCACTCAAAACTAAAGCATTACTCTAAGCTCCTTTTAAATTCTCGCGAACCCACTCCAAATCGTTACTACGAAAATTATGTTCACAGGGTCGAAAAATCCAGAAGTGTTTTCTTGAAAATAATAATAGCGTTTCTGAACTGTTCCGAATATCCCAGCTTTTAAATTTTTTAATAGTAGGTGCCCCATTCCCTTTACCTCATTTGCCTTTGGACCACTACGTTTGAGACACCCTGTATGTATAGACTATTTTTTTTGGAGACTTAATGTCACAAATCGTTATCAGTTGTTGTAACTAATTACCACATCCCGTATCGAAGTGATAAGGATCTGAATTTTTTGTTTTTATCCTTTATCTTAATTCCCGCATTATCGCGTGCTAATAAATGCCAAACCATTCGAAAATTACTCTATAAAAATACCAGCTTTATGTTACTCTATCTAGTAATGTCGAAAGGCTTGCGCGTTGAGATGTGGTCTGTGGTAGTGTTCCTCTCAGTTTGTGGTTTAGTGCGAGGGCTATCCAGAACAGACCCTCTTGTGTCTACCAAAGTAGGCCAGATTAGAGGACAGCTGTTTGGAGATGGGTACGCCAAATTCTTGGGTGTGCCTTATGCGGTGGTGGATGAGAATAATCCATTTGGGGTAAGCTTTGTTTTTTATACCTATTGTTAGTAGAAATAAAAAAACTCTTCCAAATTTTGGCTTTTTTAAGACTTGGTCTCTTGGCATTTAATTATGCATATTATTATGCGTAGAAGTAAATCTTACAAAAAATCGAATGCTCCAACCATAAGCCAATCGAGCCGCCAACTACGATTAATAATTACTACTCTATACTATTTTGACACAATTTTATAAGTATTTCATACCAGCGCGAATGATATAAAAATTTTACCTTACAGCCATCAGTACCACATCATGGCTTTCACGACATCTTTGAAGCAAACGAACCAAACGCGTGCCCTCAAGTAAGTTCAGGTGTCCCCATGGGTACCATTGACTGCCTCACCATGGACATCTATGTGCCAAGTATCGCCGACACTCAACACCGCTTGCCAGTGATGGTATGGATATACGGCGGGGCATGGATTGGGGGCACGGCCCAAAGACAAGCAAACGAACCTATATCTCTGCTAAAAAATGACGTCATTATAGTAGCCATTAACTACAGAGTTGGTATTTATGGTTTCATGAGTTTAGATACACCGGAAGTACCAGGAAACCAAGGGCTTAAAGACCAAACATTAGCTCTAAGGTGGATTCAAGAAAACATTGAAGCTTTCGGAGGAGATGTCAACAAAATTACTATTTTTGGTCATAGTGCTGGTGGCATGTCCACAAACCTACATTTATTTTCGCTAAATGAAAAGTTATTCAACCAAATAATTATACAAGGTGGACCAGCTTTAAGTTACTGGATGATGGTGAAATCTAATAACACAATACCTTTAACTCTCGCTGCAGAATTGGGCTTTAACACTACAGATATAAATGAAGCACTAAATTATCTTTCTACTGTTGATCCACATTTAGTAGTTCAGATGGCTTCTCAATTGAAAATTACTAGTGCTGCAGGCACTGATCAACCTCTTACCAAACCGTGCGTTGAGAAAACATTTGAAGGAGTTGAAAATTTTATAACGGAGCACCCTATGAATGTCAAATCTACTAAAGCTAGTGGGATTCCAATAATCATTGGTCACAACGTAAGAGAATTTGCTTTTCAGTACGCTAATCAAAATGAGGAGTTTTTCGAAACATACGATATGAAAATTCTGTTTGAATTGGGATTCGATATGGATAACGATTTTGAAGACGGTTTGAACGCAGCAAGACACTTTTACGTTGGTGATGAAAAAATTAGTAAGAATGTCTCAGAAAATCTTGTAGAATTTGGAACTGATTTAATATTTGGTCACCCATCACAAAGAATGGCCGAAAAACTGTTTGATAGTGGTGCGGAAAAAGTTTACCGGTTCGTTTTCTCATACCTTGGAGCAAGTCATGGACACGAGTTGTCCTATATATTTGATTATAACTCGTGGGAAAATTTGGATGAGCAACTCCAGATTGATAATGAACTAGTAAAAAGTCGGTTAACCACGCTTTGGACAAACTTTGCTAAGTATGGGTGAGTAAAAATTTATAGCTACAAGTCATAAATCCCGACAGAATTTTCTGTCGACAAAAATGATGAAATTTCATCCCCTATTTAACCCGCTTAGGGGGCGAATTTTCAAATTACCTTTCGTACCCACTTTCATTAAGCGATTTAGGCTGTGCGATTCTATCATATTGACTTTAGGATTTCTCTTATGTATATTTCATTTTATTACAAGATGTACCTATACCTGTTTACCTCCTACGAGTCATAAATTGTGTTTTATTTTTCTCACCAGAAACCCGACTCCGGCGCCATCAGAACTCTTGCCATTCACATGGACTCCAATAACGGAAACCACTCAGTCATATTTAGATATGGATTTGGAATTCACACCCAGGAGCAGACCTGACCATGCCAGGATGGCATTCTGGGACTTGTTCTACAATCTTTATGGAAAGTACCAAAAATGGTATCCGATTGAACCAACTCTTCAGTGTAATAACGGTACAAAACTAGAAAGAAATGTCTTCATAAGTATTGCCATTCTATTGATAAATTACTTGTTCATACGAGTATAATGACTTGCCTAACATTTTTTTGTGTTTGTTTTGGTTGTTGTAACCTCCGAAGTGCTACAAAATCGCAACAGTCCCGCCAGCAACCTGAACGGATTTTTCGACTCAAACTCAAAGCATTTATTCTAATTGAACCCATTACAGGCACTATAGGTTTGTCAAGGAGTTGGTCAGTCAGAAAGATGACGCTATTTCCCCATTGCATAGCGTAGTGGCTAAATGGTATCTGTAAAAATGATATATCCAGAAAAAGGAATCCGCTTTATTACTTATTAAACTCAATTCAAAATGTCATTGTAAATATAGTATACTGTAGAAATATCGTAATTACTTATTTTATTTTTATTTACATATTTTGTAGCAAAGTATATTTCGTTAATGTGTATGTCCGTTTCTTTGTATTTTTAAATATAAAAATATGTTTATTCCTTTTTTCTTTCTACATATTATATTGCACCTGCTTTGTTTTTGTGTTTGGATCACCCTAGGTTAGAATGGTAGTAAATGCCTTTTTTTTTTTTGGGTGGGAAATCATCAAATAACTTCTCCCGCTCTGGGTGGAGCGGGAGGGCGTGTCAGACTCTTACTGACTAAAACCCACCCGTGTTCCTTCAGTTGCCTGTGTTGCCAGGGGCCACGGTATCCCTTTCGGACTTTCCCGCAACCCCGGCAGGCATCGGCCCTGGTGGGCCCCGCCATTGGTGCTGACATCTCTATGGTAGTAAATGCCTAAGGCATTAATTCTACCTTTATAAGAATAACGTTTTAATAAAAATATTCAACCCCCCCCCACCCTTCTAGCACACTCGCCCCTTCATTATTATGTGGTCCATACTCTTTGTGTGGTAGGTATAGGTAAGGTACACCTTAGGGATTACAGGCGTGTTATGTGTGAAATATTTATTAATCAAATTAGGCAACTACTAAATCTTTAATAAGTAAGTAAACAAAAACTTCTCCAAATCTGTGCTCAAATCATTAAAAGGAATTTATTATTAGTCATTTCGATTCAAAATAAAATTATCAGGTACGTGATGTGTTAGGACCAATCTAAATAATCAATCATCATTCACTAATCTATACAGCAACAGCACCCTAATTGCATGAGAGTCAAAATGGCGGGTGTACCATAGCGAATCAAATTATACCAATTACCAAACAAATGTACCTAAAATGTACTATTTTGTACCTAGCTCCAAAAAATCTGTACCTCCTTCAGAATGAAATTATTTCGAAATTAAGGTACACCCGCCATATTGACATCAAGATGGCGGGTGTACTATAATATTTTATTATTTAACCATTACTCATAAAATATAATTACACAAAAAAATTGTACCTAAAATGTACCTCAAGTAAATAGAAACACACATTTGATCAGTGGCCGTCAGGCAAGCAAGCTAACTAACTAACTTGGTGGGTGGGGCCCCTAGGCCAGTGCCTTGTGTGCCTAGGCGGTAATCCGGGCCTGCGCCTAAAGCACATTGTTTATCGATTATGATAAATGTTGAATACTTTTTTGATGTACATAATGCTTGGTTGACGGCTTTTTTAAGGGTCTTGTTGTCACATCCTGTCCCCTAATTACGTAATGCACGATCAATTTTAAATTGAAACCAATAGAAAAAGATTGCTAGTCCATTGCTTCATAAGTTCGACAAAATAAATTGAGCAGATTTTTTTTTCGAACTTATGAAGCATTGGATTAGCAATTTGTTTCAATTTATTTCAATTTAATATTGATAGTGCATTACGTAATTAGGGTGCTGTACTATATCAATATATCATGATAATTATCGTGTTTTCTTATCCACAAGACACGGTTGTTTTATTTCTCAGGAACTATCCCACTGATCAAGTATGTGTTTCTATTTACTTGAGGTACTTTTTAGGTACAATTTTTTAGTGTAATTACATTTTATGAGTAATGGTTAAATATTAAAATATTATAGTACACCCGCCATCTTGATGTCAATATGGCGGGTGTACCTTAATTTCGAAATAATTTCGTTCTGAAGGAGGTACAGATTTTTTGGAGCTAGGTACAAAATAGTACATTTTAGGTACATTTGTTTGGTAATTAGTATAATTTGATTCGCTATGGTACACCCGCCATTTTGACTCTCATCTAATTGCGATCGATCGCAATCTGAAACATTTTGAAGGATTATTGCTAATCGATTGCGAAATATATGTTCGAAAAAAAAACTGCTCAATACGTAACGAATATTGTTGAACTGTCAAAATTAAACAGATTGTGATTGATCATATTTTACGCAATTAGGGTGCAGGTCAATTTACTGAATGGATAGTTTTATTTACTAGAAAGCAATTTTTTAATTTTTTATTCTGCCGACGTTGAGCGATCAACCGCCACGGTTGACTCTTATTGAATTACGTGGATTGATATCTGCTGCTGATAGAACTCAGACAAATTTTGGCAAACGGATTGTAAGACCTAACTTAGGGAGATAGGTTCTTGAATCCTAATCTAACTAGCCAATATTTCCCACTGCAACGCAAAGGCCACCCTCTCCCATTTCCACACAACTCTGTTTTCTGCTAATCTCGGCCAGCTACCTTCGCTTCGTTCTGCCACGATGTCGTCTAGCGTTTAATGGCACTTTAGACGTTTCTTTTAGCGCATTTCTCATTTGACTCTCGGGCATTTGACTCGGGCATCGTCTCTCGAACCGTGTAGGGAACACAACCCTGCATATCAAAACTGTTTTTTTGCTGGTTTCTCGACTTATATTTATAATTATTATTTATCATTTTGGGCTTCGACTTCAATTTTACAATCATTTAGCCTTGGGTGTAGGTGGAACCGTGGAGCTGTCGCCTCTTCATTCGACGGTATTTAACTAGGTTCTTACATTTTCCATTATACAAAAGGTGATGATACTTCTTAAACGCGTTAAGAATTCCTCTTTTTGTTAAAATACCTCTTACCTCCAAATTCCAGCACAATAAGATTTCTTCCCTACAAACTTGTAAACTGACTTTAGGGCGTAGTTTTGAAAAAAATAAGAAATTCAAACATAGTGTGGACTATCTACCTACCGTAAATGATACAATTGAGATTCTTCAGTTTATTATGAACATAATCACGGGTACTTAGCTACAAGGAAGCGTGAAACCGTGAAGCAGGTACCGTTTCAAATGGGTTTCTGCATCAAATTAGTTTAATAATTGGTTACCTACCTATCGGGAAGTTACATTAATCATCAGTCCATTCTGACTAGGTCTAGGGACTAGGAGTAAGCATTCTGTAATTAATACATTATGATAAGACTTAATATTAGTTTATAAATGAATCTGGCGCAGGACTGAAGTGGATGACTTTGAAAACGAAGAGGCTGTGCCCAAAAGTTGGATGAATGAAGATGACTTGAAATCTCCTCCGGTAATAAGGCGGAGATCTCGCCTTACTACCGGATGAAATTAAGCATACATTTTGATATAATGTGACCAGCCCATCTTCCCACACTTTCTCAGAATAGGTCTATGGCTGTTTTTGTACAATTTCTCAATTGTTTAATGGGTTCGTTTGTATGTTACCTCCCTTATGGTGGCCAGACGACGGACGGATTGTGAGTTGCGATGAAAAATCGAATATAGAATTTGTTGAATCTTTGGGTTCGACCTAGCTGTCCCATACTTGTCCATAGTTTGCTTCCCATGAAATAGACAATTTATGTGTTTTTAATTTTTTTTATTGAAGAGGGACAGTCCCAAATTGATAATAGTTGTTGTAACTAATTACAACATCCCATATCGAAGTGATAAGGATCTTAAAAATGTTATTTTTATCCTTTATCTTAATTCCTGCGATATCGCGTGTTAATACCAAACCGATCGAAATTACTTTGTATAAATACCAGTTTGATGTTACTCTATCTAGTAATGTCGAAAGGCTTGCGCGTTGAGATGTGGTCAGTGGTAGTGTTCCTCTCAGTTTGTGGTTTAGTGCGAGGGCTAGCCAGAACAGACCCTCTTGTGTCTACCAAAGTAGGCCAGATTAGAGGACAGCTGTTTGGAGATGGGTACGCCAAATTCTTGGGTGTGCCTTATGCGGTGGTGGATGAGAATAATCCATTTGGGGTAAGCTTTGTTTTTTTATATCTATTGTAAGTAGAAATTAAAAAAACTCTTCTAAATTTTGGCTTTTCTAAGACTTGGCCTCACATAGTTTAATTAATCATATTGTACGCAGAAGTAAATCTCACAAAAATCGAATGCTTCAACACTACGCCAATTGAACCGCCAACTACAATTACACTATACCACCACCACCACCACTCTATACTTTTTTGTGTCAATTATATTTAATATCAATTTTATTAGTATTTCATACGAGCGCGAATAATATTAAAATTTTACTTTACAGCCATCAGTACCACATCATGGTTTTGACGACATCTTTGAAGCATACGAATCAAACGCGTGCCCTCAAGTAAGCCGAGGTGTCGCTACGGGTACCATTGACTGCCTCACCATGGACATCTATGTGCCAAGTATCACCGACGCTCAACAACGCTTGCCAGTGATGGTATGGATATATGGCGGAGCATGGATTGGGGGCATGGCCCAAAGACCAGCAAACGAACCTATATCTTTGCTAAGAAATGACGTCATTGTAGTAGCCATTAACTACAGAGTTGGTATTTATGGTTTCATGTGTTTAGATACACCGGAAGTACCAGGAAACCAAGGGCTTAAAGACCAAACATTAGCTCTAAGGTGGATTCAAGAAAACATTGAAGCTTTCGGAGGAGATGACAACAAAGTTACTATTTTTGGTCAAAGCGCTGGTGGCATGTCTACGAATCTACATTTATTTTCGCTAAATGAAAAGTTATTCAACCAAATAATTATACAAGGTGGACCAGCTTTAAGTTACTGGATGATGGTGAAATCTAATGACACAATACCTATAACGCTCGCGGAAGAATTGGGCTTTAAAACTACAGATATAAATGAAGCACTAAATTATCTTTCTACTGTTGATCCACATTTAGTCGTTCAGAAAGCTTCTGACTTGCAAATAACTAGTGCTTCAGGCAATGACCAACCTCTTACCAAACCGTGCGTTGAGAAAACATTTGAAGGAGTTGAAAATTTTATAACGGAGCACCCTATGAATGTCAAATCTACTAAAGCTAGTGGGATTCCAATAATCATTGGTCACAACGTAAGAGAATTTGCTTTTCAGTATGCTAATCAAAATGAGGAGTTTTTCGAAACATATGATATGAAAATTCTGTTTGAATTGGGATTCGATATGGATAACGATTTTGAAGACGGTTTGAACGTAGCAAGACACTTTTATGTTGGTGATGAAAAATTCAGTACGAATGTCTCAGAGAATCTTGTTGAATTCGGAACTGATATAATATTTGGTCACCCATCACAAAGAATGGCCCAAAAACTGTTTGATAGTGGTGCAGAAAAAGTTTACCGGTTCGTTTTCTCATACCTTGGAGCAAGTCATGGACAGGAGTTGTCCTATATATTTGATACAAACTCATGGGAAAATTTGGATGAGCAACTCCAGATTGATAATGCACTAGTAAAAAGTCGGCTAACCACGCTTTGGACAAACTTTGCTAAGTATGGGTGAGTAAGAATTTATAGCTACAACAAGTCAGAAGCCCGATTGGATTTTCTGTCGGCAAAAATGATGAAATTTAACCCCTTTAGGGGACGAATATTCAAACTTAGTACTCACTTTCGTTAAGCAGCTCTTAAGCTGTTTCAGGCTTCTAGACCCAGCGATTTAGGCTGCGAGATTCCGTCAGATTGAATTTAAGATTTCTTATAAGTATATTTCATTTTTTTACAATATGTAGGTGAATTTCAACCACGTACCTGTTTACCAACGAGTCATAAATTGTGTTTTATTTTTCTCATCAGAAACCCGACTCCAGCGCCATCAGAACTCTTGCCATTCACATGGACTCCAATAACGGAAACCACTCAGTCATATTTAGATATGGACTTGGAATTCACACCCAAGAGCAGACCTGACCATAGCAGGATGGCATTCTGGGACTTGTTCTACAATCTTTATGGAAAGTACCAAAAATGGTATCCGATCGAACCAACTCTTCAGTGTAATAACGGTACAAAACTAGAAAGAAATGTCTTCATAAGTATTGCCATTCTATTGATAAATTACTTGTTCATATAATGACTTGCCTTAAATATTTTTGTGTTTGATTTGGTTATTGTAACCGCCGAAGTGCTACAAAATCGCAACAGTCCCGCCAGCATCCTGAACGGATTTTTCGACTCAAGCTCAAAGCATTTATTTGAACCAGGGACGGGGATTATTGGAGTTGGTCAGTCAGAAAGATGAAGCTAGGTCCCCATTGCATAGCATAGTGGGTAATTGGTATATGTAAAAATGATATATCCTGAAAAAGTGACAGAATCATCCCAACGATGATTCGTTTTGCATCGACATTATATGTCATAATAAAGTATATTTTGTTAATGTGTATCGTATTTTATTATAGTTATTTATGCAACTGTTCTATAATAAGAGGTATGAAAACCCGAATGTATATCACACGAGGCGAGGCCGAGTGTGACAATATACATATGAGTATTTTAATACCTAATTATCCTTTGTTCTCATATTATTACATTCGCAAAATATTATATTCGCAAAATATTATATTCTCGAATTATTATATTCTCAAAATATTAGAAGTACAATCAAACACAGTGTATATGTATCTATATACAGTTGCATACAAGACTTTATCGAAACCCATGATATGAATCCTCTATAAAAGTGTCTGAAACCGTTAGTTTATTGTCTACATTAAATGGGCAAATAAAATTATGGCAATTAGTAGTTCATCTTACTTAAATTAAATTAAATTAGGCAACAACTAAATCTTTAATAAGTAATTATATAAAAACGTCTTCAAATCTTTGCTGAAATCATTAAAAGGAATTTATTATCAGTCATTTCGATCTAAAATTAAAGTTAATTTACCAGAATTATCAGGTTAGTGATGAGTTAGTACGTTCCTAAGTAATCAATCATCCTTCACTAATCTATACAGCAACAGCACCCTATTTGCGTAACACGCGATCAATCAAAATCTGAATCATTTTGGAGGATATTGCTAATCCAGTGCGTCATTAGTTAAAAATCTGCTCAATGACGTAAACAAAGCAATTAATGTTGTTGAACTGTCAAAATAAAACAGATTGTGATTAATCACGGGTTATGCAATTAGGGAAAAAAAAAAATTATGTTAGTCATGGGGAGATCAAATTATTGTATTTTACGAATGTACTTAACATAGAAATTGACAAAAAATGGTTTAATATAAAGATAAGTAAAATTAAATTTGGAATAAATAATTGACATTAAATTAAAATGAAATTGAAAAAAATTAAAATTAATGCTAATCTAATCTTACTAACCGATATTGTCCCACTGCAGCGCAAAGGCCACCCTCTCCCGTTTCCATACAATTCTGTTTTCTGCTAATCCCAGCCAGTCCTTTGGAAAGGATCCAAGCTCGTTCTTCCATCTTCACCTCGGTCTGTCGGTATGTCGTCTAGCGTTTAATAGGACACTTTTGATGTTTCTTTAAGCGCATTTATGATTTGACCTGCGCTAGACATGTCCGGCCCCGGGGTTCATCTTTCGGACCGTGTAAGGAACACAACCTTGCATATCAAAACTGTTTTTTTCTGGTTTCTCAGCTTCAATCTATACTAATATTATAAAAAGGTAAATAAGGTTTATTGGTTATATCATCCATTTTCGAGTAATTTTATAATTATTTTAAAATGTATGAAATAAATATAAAATGTCAAATTACTCTTTTTTTTTTACATTTGCAGAGTCAAAAGGGGTCATTGGGTTGTATGACCTCTCCTAAACCCCTTTAATGGATTGCCGACATTTATCCAATAATCCTGTATTTAAAATTTAATTTCATAAATTAATGAAAAACGTTATCGAATCTGCACTATTCTTATATAACGCAACAAATCAGCAGATACATATCACGTACACTATTAATCAATTGATTACCTATAGGATAGATAGATAAACCGATATTTGCTGCACACAAAAGATACGGAACAACACACAAAAGCACAATAAAAGATAATAAATTAGGTAGGTACATGAATATAAAGAAAATATAAGGTGATAATTTACAAAAAAATACTGTATTATACCTATTATTACCCGACTACGGCAAAACAAAAAGGAGGGATATGATTTTGACCGGTATGTAACATATGTATTCAAAATCAAAATAAAAATATTTTATTTCACATAAACCTACATGGGCAGTAATGGGCACTTATGAAACGTCAGAAGCTAGGTGCACGGTTCCAATTGGTCGTTTCCTATGGAGAAGAGCCGGCAAGAAACTCCACGGTTACTCTTTTAAAAATAAATGGGTTTTACAATGCTTTCAAAAATGTACAGTGTAATAGATATGAGAGGACAGTGTAGGCCTGTCAACAAGATACTTAACAAAATAGAAAATAGTCTGCAAATCGACAGTCTGTTGCGCCTACAACGTTCTAACATTCACAAAATATAAAGGAATCTATATAAAGGTTGAATAAAATAATAAAAACCTATTTAAACCAAATGGTTGTCACTACAACTTTAACCAATCTGAATGAAAACCCCGTATTCCACAAAAGTCTCTACGTTAAAGTTGAAATTTGAATTGTAAGCATATTATTATAATGTCAAAATATAAAGGCGTATATTGTCATCTGTTCCATCATAACTTCTAAACTACTCATCATAATTTGCCAAATGAGGTATCGTTGGGAGCGTCTTGATCGTCCGCTGGTTATAGGCTATGTGACGTATCACATTAAATCAACAAAAAAATATCCGGTAATCTGTTCGATTTATAACATGTGTGACTCCGGATTTCGAATTTGTCTGTCTGTTATCTCTTGTTTATACCTTTTTAGTTGACTTTTTGTTGGGTTTTAGTTTTTATAATATTTTTTATTAATTAACACGCTTTTATTAGTTTCACCTGTATGTTCGTATGTAACTGACTCGTTTGGGCTCGATTTTGCCCCACTTTAAGCAGATTTACTTTAAACGTTGTAGACTTATCAACGACCGACGACAATACAATAATTATTTCGTTAAGCTTATGGAAAAAAAAATAACGAAAAATTTAGCGTAATTTAGCACATCTAAACATCATAAAGACGGATTTATAGCAAATCGAACTAAAAAGTGAAAAATAAAATATAGTTTAAAAAACTAAAAAAACACGCTTTAACAGCAAATCTAACTAAAAATCAGAAAATGACTTTTAATTTAAAAGCGTGGGGTGCTCGATATTGATTGAGTTAGTATAAAAATATGATAGAAAGCACCCCACGCTTTTTTACAATGAAATTAATTTTCTTTTAAATTAAAAGTTATTTTCTGATTTTTAGTTCGATTTTCTATTTTAAAGCGTGTTTTTTTAGTTTTTTTAAACTATTTTTTTTAAAATTATTGTTTTAAGGGCCAGCTCTTGAACTCGATCTCGCCTGATGGAAAGCTATGGATGAGGTCTATGATGAAACGAGCGTGCCCAGAAGATGCCTGTTCACGTTAAAGGGAACACAGACGCTGGCAGAGAGTTCCGCAAGTGTTATGTAAAAATAAAACTGTAACATTATGGATTAAATAAATATTTAAAAAAAAACACTAGTACAGCTTGTTGGTTTATCGACCAAGTGTGGATGGTACCCCGCTGTACTTCTGGTGGTCTGATAGTGAAAGGGGGATGGCGGGATCAGTTCGTGGAGCTCCTGCGCACACTCCGCAGTACAGTCTGTAGAAAAGTAAAGTCTGTTATATTGAAAATGGCCTCACAATCACAATCTTGTTCGAGATCGAGATTGCATTCACTGACTGTGAGGGACGTGAGGTAGGTACTGATATGATCAATTGCTCATTACGAACAATCCATTAGATAAACGATAAGCTGGTAAGTAAAAACAGTTGATAAATAGATATAATAAAGTTTTCAGACCACCTGCTAGATAATGTCAAATTCATGCAGACAAATATGCAATCCTAACCTAAAGGTTCCCGCAGACAGGCGCAATGCGAGGACGGCTGAACAAATTATTTGAGAACTTCACAGTCTGTAGAACAATCATCGGTGTCGCGTCGCGCCGTCGAGTTGCACCAGTTTGCACGAGCCTTAAAAAACCTAAGTCACTATAGCCCCTGGGGTCTAGCCCGATAATAAATTGTACTGAATTTTATTATTAAAATGAAATAAAACACCTAAAAATAAATTTCATTATCATGGTATTGGTTTTATTTAAAAGATATTCTTATGCCATTAGTGCTGCAAAATGATTTCGAGCACGGCTGCAGTTGGCTCGAATAAAGCGTAATCGGGTGTGTGGTGTTTTTTTCACTTTTTGTGTGAAAAAAACACCACACAGCATAATTTCGCGTATTGCGATCGTGTTATCTCACACCTATGAATTACTTTCTTTGGGGATATGTGAAGTCACACGTCTACGCAGATAAACCACAGACGTTGGTCCACTTGGAAGCCAACATTTGCCGCGTTATTGCCGATATACGGCCCCAGTTGCTCGAAAACGTGGTCGAAAATTGGACTTCCCGATTACGCTTCATTCGAGCCAGCCGTGGCGGCCATATGCCCGAAATCATTTCAGCAGGGGGTTGGCTTCTCGGGAAGTGTGCGTACATGCAATCCAAAGTAACCTGCAGTCAGTCAGTCCATAGGGAGTAGGTAACCTTCACTAAAGTTTGGTTGATTTCTTTCGTGACTGGCGACTGTGTCAACTCCTGGCTGTAGAAGCAGGAGCAGTTGTCTAGCCTGTTGGTAAAACCCCCACCCCTAATAGAAGGCTTTCCCTGAGTCCCGAAGATACCTCGTCATAGAAAGGAAGAAGAAGGGATAAAATAGTCAACACTCACCCAATTGTTCACAAACATACTTATTGAGATTCACGCGTCGCACATGCTACTTACATTAAATACTACTTACTATTATAACCTAGTCTAAAACTACACTTATTAAGTAGGTATATAAGGTATTAAATAACACTCTCGCGAACGATCTCTGCATACAGACATCGTCTCATTGCTATAGACTTAGTTCTATATCTACTAGCCTAGACTTCATCGTATTTATTTATTTATATATACTTTATTATTCACCAGAAAATACATAATAATCAAAAAACAATTATAACATTACAAAACATACAATGGGCGGCCTTATCGCTTTCTGCGATCTCTTCCAGGCAACCTAGGAATGGACAGTCATTGCGTGGATATAAAAATGGGGTTGTTATTGGTGCAAAAATATAAGTATACAATATACTATAGTAGATATAGATTTATATATGAGCTATATAATAGATATATAAATACATACATAAGCTATATAATAGATACATACATACTCAGTATTAAGCAACGAAAATAAATGATGACTACAGATCATTACAGCTACGAGAACAAGATCACAACAGCAAGTAATGTTCCTTCACGAGTCTATTAAATACAGGTAACGATTGCGCGCGCTTTATTTCAACTGACAATGCATTCCACAAACGAGAGGCCTTAACAGTAAAGGATTTGTCAAGGAAAGTTGTGGAATGCATCGGTATTTTAAGCTTCAAGTTACCTGATGACCTTAAAAATTTCGTGTGGGAGTCGCAGAGAAACTGGAAACGTTTCTTGAGATAGAGAGGGGTGGAAGGAGAAAATAGCACATTATATAAAAGAGAAAGAATATGAGCATTAGTAACCACTTGAGCTTCACATGAAATTCGGAAACATGATATTTGCGCAAACCGAATATGAACCTTATACAAACATTTTGAAGTCGCTCAAGTTTATCAAGTTGGTTTTGAGTAATGTCAAGATAGCTGGCATCAGCATAATCAAGTATGGGTAGAAGATGTGATTGTGCAGGCGCAATTTTGGTGGCAGTCGGTAGAAAATTACGCAGTATCTTCAAAGATGCAGCGGATGCAAATAGCTTTCGGCTAACTTTCTGAAGCTGGGCAGTCCAAGAGAAGTTCTTGTCAATGAATATCCCCAAGTTTTTAACTTTTTCGCTTTTTAGGGAATAAAAGAGTTGTCAAAGGTAACTTGGGGAAGATTCATCCAGTCAATCCTAGTGACCGTCCTAGAACTGTCGACCACTACAACTTGGGTTTTTATGGGGTTGATCATAAGTCCATACCTCTTACTCCAGTCGCATATACGGGCCAGATCGCGATTGATCAATAAAATAGCCTCAGATAGATTTCCAAGTGGAGCCCGCGAGTAAATTTGTAAATCATCTGCATATAGATGGTAGGAAGAAATTAATTCGTCGGACATTGAGTTAATAAACACTGCGAAAAGTAAAGGGGATAGAACGCCACCCTGTGGTACACCGGCAGAAGTATTACTCCAGGAAGACAAGTTCTCTCCGATTCAAATACGTTGTCGGCGACCTAACAGGTAACTACGAAACCAGTCAATTACCGATGGAGATATATTAAGAGAGCATAGAATGCCAAGCAAAACATCATAATCGACAGTATTAAAAGCATTGCTGAAATCTAGCAAAGCTAAGACCGTTAAGATTACCGCTTTCCATTGCTGACCTTATATCATCCGTTGTATTCAGAAGCGCTGTGGTGGTGCTATGACCAGGGCGGAAGCCAGACTGGAAAGGGTTGAGGAGATTATTTTTGGAGAGGAAAATGCTTATTTGATCGTGGATTAACCGTTCGACCGCATCGACCGCACTCTATCGTGGTCTAAAAACTGTAATTACTAACTTAAAATATAAGACGTCTCCTCAATTCGTAAAAAACACCACGTTCAGCCCATTTTCACGACACTTTCGCAAAATAGGTTTATGGCTGTTTTTGTACAATTATTAATTGTTTTAAGGGTTCGTTTTGGGTATTATTACCCCACATATGCTGACCAGATGAGAGACTAGCATTGTGAGTTGAGATTGAGTTGAATTACTGCATTCGACCTGTCCCATACTTGTCCATAGTTTGTTTCCCAATATATAGAGAGTTTTCTTATGTGTTTCTTAGTGGGCCGAACCATACACCGGTTTAAAATAAATAATTTATTTTGTTTTTATTAATTTGGAGTACGTGACAGACAGTCAGAATTGGTATCAGTTGTTTAACTAATTACCTCATGCCGTATCAAAGTGATACTGATCTAAAAGATGTTCTTTAATCTTAACTCCGACGATATCGTGTGTTAATACCAAACCGTTCGCAATTACTCTGTATAAATACCAGTTTGATCTAACTCTCTCTAGTAATGTCGAAAGGCTTGAAGATGTGGTCAGTGGTAGTGTTCCTCTCAGTTTGTGGTTTAGTGAGAGGGCTACCTAGATCCGACCCTCTTGTGTCTACCAAAATAGGCCAGATTAGAGGACAGCGATTTGGAGATGGGTACGCCAAATTCTTGGGTGTGCCTTATGCGGTGGTGGACGAGAATAATCCATTTGGGGTAAGTTTTGTTTTTTTTGGTAAGTAGAAATAAAAACTCTTCCATTTGGCCTATCGAGCCGCCAACTACGATTAATAACTACTCTTTATTATTTTGATTCAATTTTATTTAATATCAATTTTATAAGTATTTCATACCAACGCGAATAATCTAAAATTTTACTTTACAGCCATCAGTACCACATCATGGCTTTGACGACATCTTTGAAGCTTACCGATCAAACGCGTGCCCTCAACTAAGCAGAGGTGTCGCTATGGGTACTATTGACTGCCTCACCATGGACATCTACGTGCCAAGTATCGCCGCCTCTGTACAACACTTGCCAGTGATGGTATGGATACACGGCGGGGCATTCATTGGGGGCAGTGTCCAATCACAAGCAAATGAACCTATCTCTCTGCTAAAAAATGACGTCATTGTTGTAGCCATTAACTACAGACTTGGTATTTACGGTTTCATGTGTTTAGATACACCAGAAGTACCCGGAAACCAAGGGCTTAAAGACCAAACATTAGCTCTCAGGTGGATTCAAGAAAACATTGAAGCTTTCGGAGGAGATGTCAACAAAATCACAGTTTTTGGTCAAAGCGCTGGTGGCATGTCAGCGAATCTACATTTATTTTCGTTAAATGAAAAGTTATTCAACCAAGTAATTATACAAGGTGGACCAGCTTTAAGTTACTGGATGATGGTGGAATCTAATAACACACTACCTATAACGCTCGCTGCAGACTTGGGCTATAACACTACAGATATAAATGAAGCTCTGAATTTTCTGTCTACTGTTGATCCACAATTATTGGTTCGGATAGCCTCTGCCTTGAAAATAACTAGTGCTTCAGGCACTGATCAACCTTTTACCAAACCGTGCGTCGAGAAAACATTTGAAGGAGTTGAAAATTTTATAACGGAGCACCCTATGAATGTCAAATCTACTAAAGCTAGTGGGATTCCAATAATAATTGGTCACAATGTAAGAGAATTTGCTTTTCAGTACGCTAATCAAAATGAGGAGTTTTTCGAAACATACGATATGAAATCTCTGTTTGAATTGGGATTCGATATGGATAACGATTTTGAAGACGCTTTGAATGCAGTAAGACACTTTTATGTTGGTGATGAAAAAATGAGTAAGAATGTCTCAGAGAATCTTATAGAATTTGGAACTGATATAATATTTGGTCACCCATCCCAAAGAATGGCCGAAAAACTATTTGATAGTGGTGCGGAAAACGTTTACCGCTTTGTTTTCTCATACCTTGGAGCAAGTCATGGACAGGAATTGGGCTATTTATTTGATACAAGCTCGTGGGCAAATGATAATGAACAACTACAGATTGATAAAGCACTAGTAAAAAGTCGGATGACCACGCTTTGGACAAACTTTGCTAAGTATGGGTGAGTAAGAATTTATAGCTACAACAAATCATAAGCTCGATGGAATTTCCTGTCGGCAAAAATGATGAAATTAAATACCCTATTTTACCCCTTTAGGGGACGAATTTCAAATCACATTTCTTAGTGCTTACTTTCGTTATAAAATAAACTCTTGTGCTCTTTATTCTAGACTAAGCGATTTAAGCTGCGCGTTGTCTGTCAGATTGAATTTTAGATTTTTATTGCGTACTAGCTTTACCCCGCCAGGCTTTGCACGGGTAGTACTAAGTACTTATCTACGACGCACCTACCTACCTTTCCTACCTACCTACCTACCCTACCTACCTATCTACCTACCTATCTACCTACCTATCTACCCACCCTACCTACCTACATCCTACTAGCTTTTTGTTAGGCTACTGCTATTTACCTACTTTACCAGTGGATTTTCCAAAAAATTAAATACTATTGTGAATTTATGCAAACCTAGTACCTACTTTTTGTTAGGATTTATGGCAACGACAAATAGGAATAGTTTGTAAGGGAAAAAAAGTTGTTGTTTTTACTGTTTTCCTCGCAATTTTTTCATATTTTCTCAACATTATTACCTTCCCTGGACTTCCACAAATATTTCAAAACCAAAATAAGTCTTATCGGTCCAGCCGTTCTCGAGTTATAGCCAGACTAACGAACAGCAATTCATTTTTATTATAGAGATATTTTATTCTTATAATATTACAATAGATGACTTTGATTTTCATTGCCTTGATGCCTACACCACGTCGGTCTGTTTACCTACGAGTCATAAACTGTGTTTTATTTTTCACATCAGAAACCCGACTCCGGCGCCTTCAGAACTCCTGCCATTCACATGGGCTCCAATAACGAAGACCACTCAGTCATATTTAGATATGGACTTGGAATTCACAGCCAGCAGCAGACCTGACCATACCAGGATGGCATTCTGGGACTTGTTCTACAAACTTCATGGAAACTACCAAAAATGGTATCTGTAATGATATACCTCGAAAAAAGAATGCGTTTCGGTTGCATTGAACTTATTACTTTACTTACTTTACTTTTCTTACTTATTTATTTCATAAAGAGCTAAACTGTACAATAATAAACTTGACAGAATCATCCCAGCGTTGATTTTTTTTTCTCCATCGAATCTTTAATTATTACACCTGGCTTGTTTTGACTTTGCATCACTCTAAGGTCGGTGCGGTAGGTAATGGTAGAAAATGCCTTAAGCATTAAGTCCGCCGTTGTAAAATTATATTATTTACATGTGCACAAAGTTTTAATAAAAAAATTCACCCCCCCTTTATAGGAGGCCTCCTATCCTCCTATCGCATTGGCTCACCCTCTATTACATGGGACTTAAACATAACTCGTGAAATGTGGGTTAGGTACACCTCTGGTTTTTAACCTTCGGGAATTACAGGAGTGTTATACAGGGTGTATACCCTGTATTATCGGTCAAATATTTATTAATATAATGTTAAATATTTATTCATGTATTCCTCTGGCTGCCCTAGGCTTGAGAGAATATTTAGAGTTTTTTTTTTAAAGAACAGACTGCTATTCTGCTGCGGAGTTTTTTTGCGCCACTTCTTCTTCCCAGCTAAAGCATTAGGTAGTGGTGAAGGGTGGGCGTTTTGGAGAACTGTCTTATGTAATTGTGACATTCCAAAAGTGCTGATTGCTTGTCGGTGGCAGTCAAGCAGTGAATACGTTTAGAAACTGTCGTACGTTCCGTATAGTTGTGTGACGGTGTGATTAATGTGATCTTTAATTATAATTTGATCTTAACTGCAAACGGTTTTTCTGTTGTGCAATAACCAACACTACCCATAGTACGCCCACAGTAGTTAATAATGGCTGATAATAACGAGATAAACGTAACTTCTTCGTCAATTACATATTTCAAAACCCTAAGTTATGTTGCCAGCCATAAATTCTTTATACAACCGTATAAAGCCTTTTGCCATTGCGTTTTGGACTATGGTATGGTGTACATGGGGTGGTGCTGGAAAACCCCATAAGATTAAAATAGAGCGTTCACAGCATGAAGTCTTGACGCTTACCCTAAAGTTCAGAACCCCTTCCACTCTGGTAGGTGTATGAGCAGGCGCGGGTTCAGAAAAATATTTATATTTAAATGCCTGTGGAGATATCATTGGTACACAATGGGATTGTGTATTTGCCAAAAACAAAAAAAAGAACGCATATACATATATCCCGCAAGGGCAAGTTTGCCAGAAATCACTATAACAGTATAGCGCCTCAACAGCAAAGTTAGCCAGTTCAAATTATTTACAATAACCAGTAAATTCCTTATATGTAGTGGTGAGTGTTCAATGAGTGTTCGAACAAAATCTAGCCTGTAGAATAAGCTTGACGCTGGAACATATGCACAGTTCCAATTGGTGGTTTCCTATGGAGAAGAGCCAGCAAGAAACTCCACGGTTACTCTTTTAAAAATAAATGGGTTTTCCATGCTTTCAAAAATGTACAGTTTGAATAGGTATGAGAGGACAGTGTAGGCCTGTCAACAAGATACTTAACAAAATAGAAAATATAAATATAATAATAATAAAAACCTTTTTAAACCAAATGGTTGTCACTACAACTTTAACCAATCCGAATGAAAACCCCGTATTCCACAAAAGTCTCTACGTTAAAGTTGAAATTTTAATTGTAGGCTTAAAATGTCAAAATATAAAGGCATTTGTAATCTGTTCCCTCATAACTTCTAAACTACTCATCCAAATTTGACAAATGAGGAATCGTAGGGAGCGTCTTGATTGTCCCCTGGTTATAGGCTATGTGACGTCACATTAAATCAACAAAAAAATATCCGGTGTAACACGTAATCTGTTCGATTTATAACATGTGTGAATCCGTATTTCGAATTTGTCTGTCTGTTATCTCTTGTTTATACCTTTTTAGTTGACTTTTTTGTCCTAGTTGGGTTTTAGTTTTTATAACATTTTTTATTAATTAACACGCTTAGACTTATCAACGACCGACTACAATACAATATTTCGTTAAGCTTATGGAAAAAAAAAACGAAAAATTTAGCGTCATTTAGCACATCTAAACATAATAAAGACGGATTTATAGCAAATCGAACTAAAAAGTGAAAAATAAAATATAGTTTAAAAAACTAAAAAAACACGCTTTAATAGCAAATCGAACTAAAAATCAGAAAATAACTTTTAATTGAAAAGAAAATTAATTTCATTATAAAAAAGCGTGGGGTGCTTTCTATCATATTTTTATACTAACTCTAGGTACGTTTACAAATAACTACTAATTATTTTACAACAATCAATATCGAGCACCCCACGCTTTTTTACAATGAAATTAATTTTCTTTTAAATTAAAAGTTATTTTCTGATTTTTACTTTGATTTGCTATTTTAAAGCGTGTTTTTTTTTACTATTTTTTTTTTTAAATTGTTTTAATGGCCAGCTCTTGAACTCGATCTCGCCTGATGGAAAGCGATGGATGAGGTCTATGATGGAACGAGCGTGCCCAGAAGATGCCTGTTCACGTTAAAGGGAACACAGACGCTGGCAGAGAGTTCCGCAGGTGTTATGTAAAAATAAAACTGTAACATTAAGGATTAAATAAATATTTAAAAAAAAACACTAGTACGGCTTCTCGGTTTATCGACCAAGTGTGGATGGTACCCCGCAGTACTTCTGGTGGTCCGATAGTGAAAGGGGGATGGCGGGATCAGTTCGTGGAGCTCCTGCGCACACTCCGAAGTACAGTCTGCAGAAAAGTAAAGTTTATATTGAAAATGGCCTCACAATCACAATTTTGTTCGAGATCGAGATTGCATTCACTGACTGTGAGGGACGTGAGGTACTGATATGATCAATTGCTCATTACGAACAATCCATTAGATAAACGGTAAAGCTGCTAAGTAAAAACAGTTGATAAATATAGATATGATAAAGTTTTCAGACCACCTGCTAGATAATGTAAAATTCATGCAGACAAATATGCAATCCTAACCTAAAGGTTCCCGCAGACAGGCGCAACGCGAGGACGGCTGAACAAATTATTTGAGAACTTCACAGTCTGTAGTACAATCACCGGTGTCACGTCGCGCCGTCGAGTTGCATCAGTCTGCACGAGCCTTAAAAAACCTAAGTCATTTAGCCCTGGGGTCTAGCCCGATAATAAATTGTACTGAATTTTATATCTCGCTGGTCAATATGATTTTTTTATGTAACGGGTGTTTTTTTTAGAGGTATACAAATTAAAAATGAAATATACATTGTTTTTATTTAAAATATATTTTTATGCCATTATTAGTACTTGAAAATGATTTCGGGCATATGGGTGCCACGGCTGGCAGTTGGCTCGTAATCCGGAAGTCCAATATTCAACCACTTTTTGTGTGAAAAAAACACCACACAGCATAATTTCGCATGGATTACTTTCTTTGGGGATATACGAAGTCACACGTCTACGCAGATAAATCACAGACGTTGGACCACTTGGAAGCCGACATTTGCCGCGTTATTGCCGATATACGGCCCCAGTTGCTCGAAAACGTGGTCGGAAATTGGACTTCCCGATTACGCTTCATTCGAGCCAGCCGTGGCGGCCATATGCCCGAAATCATTTCAGCAGGGGGTTGGCTTTCCGGGAAGTGTGCGTACATAAAGTGCAATCCAAAGTAACCTGCAATCAGTCAGTCCATAGGGAGTAGGTAACCTTCACTAAAGTTTGGTTGATTTCTTTCGTGACTGGCGTCAGTGTCAACTCCTGGCTGTAGAAGCAGGAGTAGTTGTCTAGCCTGTTGGTAAAAGCTAGACTATTATAACCTAGTCTAAATCTACACTTATTAAGTATATAAGGTGTTAAATAACACTCTCGCGGACGATCTCTGCATACAGACATAGTCTCATTGCTATACACTTAGTTCTATATCTACTAGCCTAGACTTCATCTTATTTATTTATTTATATGTACTTTATTGTACACCAGAAAATACATAATAAGCAAAAACAATTATAATATTACAAAACATACAATGGGCGGCCTTATCGCTTTCTGTGATCTCTTCCAGGCAACCTAGGAATGGACAGTGATTGCGCGGACATAAAAATGGGGTTGTTATTGGTGCAAAATAATAAGTATACAATATACTATAGTAGATATAGATTTATATATGAGCTATATAATAGATATATAAATACATACATAAGCTATATAATAGATACATAAATACATACATACTCAGTATTAAGCAACGAAAATAAATGAAGACTACAGATCATTACAGCTACGAGAACAAGATCACAACAGCAAGTAGGTAATGTTCCTTCACGAGTCTCTTAAATACAGGTAACGATTGCGCGCGCTTTTTTTCAACTGGCAATGCATTCCACAAACGAGAGGCCTGAACAGTAAAGGATTTGTCAAGGAAAGTTGTGGAATGCATCGGTATTTTAAGCTTCAAGTTATCTGATGACCTTAAAAATTTCTTGTGGGAGTCGCAGAGAAACTGGAAACGTTTCTTCAGATAGAGAGGGGTGGAAGGAGAAAATAGCACATTATATAAAAGAGAAAGAATATGAGAATTCCAGCGAAGGCGAATTGGTAACCACTTGAGCTTCACACGAAATTCGGAAACATGATCATATTTGCGCAAACCGAATATGAACCTTATACAAACATTTTGAAGTCGCTCAAGTTTATCAAGTTGGTTTTGAGTAATGTCAAGATATTTGGCATCAGCATAATCAAGGATGGGTAGAAGAAGTGATTTTGCAAGCGCAATTTTGGTGGCAGTCGGTAGAAAATTACGCAGTCTCTTCAAAGATGCAGCGGATGCAAATAGCTTTCGGCTAACTTCCTGAAGCTGGGCAGTCCAAGAGAAGTTCTTGTCAATGAATATCCCCAAGTTTTTAACTTTTTCGCTTTTTAGGGAATAAAAGAGTTGTCAAAGGTAACTTGGGGAAGATTCATCCAGTCAATCCTAGTGACCGTCCTAGAACTGTCGACCACTACAACTTGGGTTTATATGGGGTTGATCATAAGTCCATACCTCTTACTCCAGTCGCATATACGGGCCAGATCGCGATTGATCAATAAAATAGCCTCAGATAGATTTCCAAGTGGAGCTCGCGAGTAAATCATCTGCATATAGATGGTAGGAAGAAATTAATTCGTCGGAGATTGAGTTAAACACTGCGAAAAGTAAAGGGGATAGAACGACACCCTGTGGTACACCGGCAGAAGTATTACTCCAGGAAGACAAGTTCTCTCCGATGCAAATACGTTGCCGGCGACCTAACAGGTAACTACGAAACCAGTCAATTACCGATGGAGATATACTAGGACAGCATAGAATGCCAAGCAAAACATCATAATCAACTGTATTAAAAGCATTGCTGAATTGTAGCAACGCTAAGACCGTTAGATTACCGCTTTCCATTGCTGACCTTATATCATCCGTAATATTCAGAAGCGCTGTGGTGGTGCTATGACCAGGGTGGAAGCCAGACTGGAAAGGGTTGAGGAGATTATTTTTGGAGAGGAAAATGCTTATTTGATCGTGGATTAACCGTTCGACCGCATCGACCGCATTCTATCGTGGTCTAAAAACTGTAATTACTAACTTAAAATATAAGACGTCTCCTCAATTCGTAAAAAACACCACGTTCAGCCCATTTTCACGACACTTTCGCAAAATAGGTTTATGGCTGTTTTTGTACAATTACTCAATTGTTTTAAGGGTTCGTTTTGGGTATTACCCCACATATGCTGACCAGTGAGAGAGTCATTGTGAGTTGAGAATTAGTTGAATTACTGCATTCGACCTGTCCCATACTTGTCCATAGTTTGCTTCCCAATATATAGAGAATTTTCTTATGTGTTTCTTAGTGGCCCGAACCATACGCCGGTTTAAAATAAATAATTTATTTTGTTTTTATTAATTTGGAGTACGTGACAGACAGTCAGAATTGGTATCAGTTGTTTAACTAATTACCTCACGCCGTATCAAAGTGATACTGATCTTAAAGATGTTCTTTAATCTTAACTCCCACGATATCGTGTGTTAATTAATACCAAACCGTTCGAAATTACTCTGTATAAATACCAGTTTGATCTAACTCTCTCTAGTAATGTCGAAAGGCTTGAAGATGTGGTCAGTGGTAGTGTTCCTCTCAGTTTGTGGTTTAGTGAGAGGGCTACCTAGATCAGACCCTCTTGTGTCTACCAAAGTAGGCCAGATTAGAGGACAGCGGTTTGGAGATGGGTACACCAAATTCTTGGGTGTGCCTTATGCGGTGGTGGACGAGAATAATCCATTTGGGGTAAGTTTTGTTTTTTTTTGTAAGTAGAAATAAAAACTCTTCCTTTTGGCCTATCGAGCCGCCAACTACGATTAATAACTACTCTATACTATTTTGACTCAATTATATTTAATATCAATTTTATAAGTATTTCATACCAACGCGAATAATCTAAAATTTTACTTTACAGCCATCAGTACCACATCATGGCTTTGACGACATCTTTGAAGCTTACCGATCAAACGCGTGTCCTCAACTAAGCAGAGGTGTCGCTATGGGTACCATTGACTGCCTCACGATGGACATCTACGTGCCAAGTATCGCTGACTCTGTACAACACTTGCCAGTGATGGTATGGATACACGGCGGGGCATTCATTGGGGGCAGTGTCCAATCACAAGCAAATGAACCTATCTCTCTGCTAAAAAATGACGTCATTGTTGTAGCCATTAACTACAGACTTGGTATTTACGGTTTCATGTGTTTAGATACACCAGAAGTACCCGGAAACCAAGGGCTTAAAGACCAAACATTAGCTCTCAGGTGGATTCAAGAAAACATTGAAGCTTTCGGAGGAGATGTCAACAAAATCACAGTTTTTGGTCAAAGCGCTGGTGGCATGTCAGCGAATCTACATTTATTTTCGTTAAATGAAAAGTTATTCAACCAAGTAATTATACAAGGTGGACCAGCTTTAAGTTACTGGATGATGGTGGAATCTAATAACACACTTCCTATAACGCTCGCTGCAGACTTGGGCTTTAACACTACAGATATTAATGAAGCTCTGAATTTTCTTTCTACTGTTGATCCACAATTATTGGTTCGGATAGCCTCTGCCTTGAAAATAACTAGTGCTTCAGGCACTGATCAACCTTTTACCAAACCGTGCGTCGAGAAAACATTTGAAGGAGTTGAAAATTTTATAACGGAGCACCCTATGAATGTCAAATCTACTAAAGCTAGTGGGATTCCAATAATCATTGGTCACAACGTAAGAGAATTTGCTTTTCAGTACGCTAATCAAAATGAGGAGTTTTTCGAAACATACGATATGAAATCTCTGTTTGAATTGGGATTCGATATGGATAACGATTTTGAAGACGCTTTGAATGCAGTAAGACACTTTTATGTTGGTGATGAAAAAATGAGTAAGAATGTCTCAGAGAATCTTATAGAATTTGGAACTGATATAATATTTGGTCACCCATCCCAAAGAATGGCCGAAAAACTATTTGATAGTGGTGCGGAAAACGTTTACCGCTTTGTTTTCTCATACCTTGGAGCAAGTCATGGACAGGAATTGGGCTATTTATTTGATACAAGCTCGTGGGCAAATGATAATGAACAACTACAGATTGATAAAGCACTAGTAAAAAGTCGGATGACCACGCTTTGGACAAACTTTGCTAAGTATGGGTGAGTAAGAATTTATAGCTACAACAAGTCATAAGCTCGATGGAATTTCCTGTCGGCAAAAATGATGAAATTTCATCCGCTATTTTACCCCTTTAGGGGACGAATTTTCAAATCACATTTCTTAGTGCTTACTTTCGTTATAAAATAAACTCTTGTGCTCTTCATTCTAGACCAAGCGATTTAAGCTGCGCGTTGTCTGTCAGATTGAATTTTAGATTTTTATTGCGTACTAGCTTTATCCCGCCAGGCTTTGCACGGGTAGTACCTTTCCTACCTACCTACCTACCCTACCTACCTATCTACCTACCTACCTACATACATACTAGCTTTTTGTTACGCTACTGCTATTTACCTACTTTACCAGTGGATTTTCCAAAAAATTAAATACTATTGTGAATTTATGCAAACCTAGTACCTACTTTTTGTTAGGATTTATGGCAACGACAAATAGGAATAGTTTGTAAGGGAAAAAAAGTTGTTGTTTTTACTGTTTTCCTCGCAATTTTTTCATATTTTCTCAACATTATTACCTTCCCTGGACTTCCACAAATATTTCAAAACCAAAATAAGTCTTATCGGTCCAGCCGTTCTCGAGTTTTAGCCAGTCTAACGAACAGCAATTCATTTTTATTATAGAGATATTTTATTCTTATAATATTACAATAGATGACTTTGATTTTCATTGCCTTGATGCCTACACCACGTCGGTCTGTTTACCTACGAGTCATAAACTGTGTTTTATTTTTCACATCAGAAACCCGACTCCGGCGCCTTCAGAACTCCTGCCATTCACATGGGCCCCAATAACGAAGACCACTCAGTCATATTTAGATATGGACTTGGAATTCACAGCCAGCAGCAGACCTGACCATACCAGGATGGCATTCTGGGACTTGTTCTACAAACTTCATGGAAACTACCAAAAATGGTATCTGTAATGATATACCTCGAAAAAAGAATGCGTTTCGGTTGCATTGAACTCAATTCTAAATGTCATTTTACAATGACATTTTGAATTGATTATTTCATAAAGAGCTAAACTGTACAATATTTTGTTAAATAAAGTTGACAGAATCATCCCAGCGTTGATTTTTTTTCTCCATCGAATCTTTAATTATTACACCTGGCTTGTTTTGACTTTGCATCACTGCGTCGGTGCGGTAGGTAATGGTAGAAAATGCCTTAAGCATTAAGTCCGCCGTTGTAAAATTATATTATTTACATGTGCACAAAGTTTTAATAAAAAAATTCACCCCCCCTTTATAGGAGGCCTCCTATCCTCCTATCGCATTGGCTCACCCTCTATTACATGGGACTTAAACATAACTCGTGAAATGTGGGTTAGGTACACCTCTGGTTTTTAACCTTCGGGAATTACAGGAGTGTTATACAGGGTGTATACTCTGTATTATCGGTCAAATATTTATTAATATAATGTTAAATATTTATTCATGTATTCCTCTGGCTGCCCTAGGCTTGAGAGAATATTTAGAGTTTTTTTTTTTAAAGAACAGACTGCTATTCTGCTGCGGAGTTTTTTTGCGCCACTTCTTCTTCCCAGCTA
Organism: Eupsilia transversa; assembly: GCA_914767815.1. Classification (NCBI taxonomy): domain Eukaryota; kingdom Metazoa; phylum Arthropoda; class Insecta; order Lepidoptera; family Noctuidae; genus Eupsilia; species Eupsilia transversa. Next base: position 12,076,530 of record OU611891.1, read on the forward strand.
AAGCATTAGGTAGTGGTGAAGGGTGGGCGTTTTGGAGAACTGTCTTATGTAATTGTGACATTCCAAAAGTGCTGATTGCTTGTCGGTGGCAGTCAAGCAGTGAATACGTTTAGAAACTGTCGTACGTTCCGTATAGTTGTGTGACGGTGTGATTAATGTGATCTTTAATTATAATTTGATCTTAACTGCAAACGGTTTTTCTGTTGTGCAATAACCAACACTACCCATAGTACGCCCACAGTAGTTAATAATGGCTGATAATAACGAGATAAACGTAACTTTTCGTCAATTACATATTTCAAAACCCTAAGTTATGTTGCCAGCCATAAATTCTTTATACAACCGTATAAAGCCTTTTGCCATTGCGTTTTGGACTATGGTATGGTGTACATGGGGTGGTGTGGGAAAACCCCCATAAGATTAAAAAAGAGCGCTCACAGCGTGAAGTCTTGCCGCTTACCCTAAAGTTCAGAACCCCTTCCACTCTGGTATGATCATGCGCGGGTTCAGAAAAATATTTATATTTGAATGCCTGTGGAGATATCATCGGTACACAATCCCATATTTGCCAAAAACAAAAAAAAAGAACGCATATATGTACCGTATCATGGGCAAGGGCAAGTTTGCCAGAAAGCACTACATACTGTAGTGCTTTCTGGCAAGCTCTTTCTCAGCGCTTCTACAGCAAAGTTAGCCAGTTCAAATTAGTTAAAATAAGCAGTAAATTCCTTAAATGTAGTGGGGAGTATTCAATGAGTGTTCAAATTTGAACAAAATCTAGCCTGTAGAATTTGCGTGACGCTAGAACATACATTCAGAGAAACAGACAAAAAAAAAATCGCCATTAGAATCGATCCCAGCCCTCATAGCAACTTTTTTTTTTCATGTTTAATGTACAGTTTTGACTTCGCTACGTTTTTATTATATGTAAAAAATGGTATCAGTTGTTGAACTGATTATCAAATGCCGTATTGAAGTGAAAACCATCTTTAAGATGCTGTTTTATCTTTTATCATAACTCCCGCGATATCGCGTGTTAGGAATTCCAAACCTTTCGAGATTACTCTGTATAAATACCAGTATGATCGTAGTCCCTCTAGCACAAGGCTTGAACATGTGGTCGGTGGTAGTGTTCTTCTCAGTTTGTGGTTTAGTGCAAGGGCTATCCAGAATAGACCCTCTTGTGTCTACCAAAGGAGGCCTGATTAGAGGACAGCAGTTTGGAGAAGGGTACGCCAAATTCTTGGGTGTGCCTTATGCGGTGGTGGATGAGAATAATCCATTTGGGGTAAGCTTTTTTTTATTTCTATTTATTTTTGCGCAAATGAAATACCAAAAAAAGCCTTTAACTCAAACACTATGCCAACTGAGCTGCCAAGTTCCCCTTACTACCCAATAGTATTTTGACTCGATTATAATTAAAATCAATTTTATTAGCCTTGTAAATCAAAGCGAATAAATTAACGATTAGCGATTTTAATTTTTTTAATTGTGATTTTTAATTCTAGTTTTTAATTTATGTGTTATTATTTTAGTTTTTATGGATCATGTGGTCTGCAATAAAGATTTTTATTTATTTATTTATTTATTAAATTTTACTTTACAGCCATCAGTACCACATCATGGCTTAGACGACATCTTTGAAGCATACGAATCAACCACGTGCCCTCAAATACATGGAGGTCTTGCCATTGGTACCATCGACTGCCTCACCATGGACATCTACGTGCCAAGTATCGCCGACTCTCGACACCGCTTGCCAGTGATGGTATGGATACACGGCGGGGCATGGATTGAGGGCAGTTCCGAAGGAGAAACAACCGAGCCTATCTCTCTGCTAAAAAATGACGTCATTATTGTAGGCATTAACTATAGACTTGGTATTTACGGTTTCATGTGTTTAGATACACCGGAAGTACCAGGAAACCAAGGGCTTAAAGACCAAACATTAGCTCTCAGGTGGATTCAAGAAAACATTGAAGCTTTCGGAGGAGATGTCAACAAAATTACTATTGCTGGTGAAAGCGCAGGTGCCATGTCCGTGAATCTACATTTATTTTCGTTAAATGAAAAGTTGTTCAACCAAGTAATTATAGAAAGTGGACCAGCTTTAAGTTACTGGATGATGGTGGAATCTAATAACACAATACCTTTAACGCTTGCTGAAGAATTGGGCTTTAAAACTTCAGATATAAATGAAGCTCTAAATTTTCTTTCTACTGTTGATGCACATTTGTTAGTTCAGATAGCTTCTGACTTGAAAATTACTAGTGCTGCAGGCACTGATCAACCTCTTACGAAACCGTGCGTTGAGAAGACATTTGAAGGAGTTGAAAATTTTATAACGGACCATCCTATGAATGTTAAATCTACTAAAGCTAGTAAGACTCCAATAATCATTGGCCACAACGTAAGAGAATTTGGTTTTCAGTACGCTAATCAAGATGAGAAGTTTTTCGAAACATACGATATGAAAATTCTGTTTGAATTGGGATTCGATATGGATAACGATTTTGAAGACGCTTTGAATGCAGTAAGACACTTTTACTTTGGCGATGAAAAAATCAGTAAGAATGTCTCAGAGATTCTGATAGAATTTGGAACTGATATAATATTTGGCCACCCGACACAGAGAATGGCCGAAAAACTGTTAGATAGTGGTGCGGCAAACGTTTATCGCTTCGTTTTCTCTTATCTTGGAGCAACTCATGGAGATGAGTTGTACTATTTATTTGATAGAATTACGTGGGCAGATATAACAGAAGAAGAGCAAAAGTTGATTGATGAATCATTGGTAAAGAGTCGGATAACCACGCTGTGGACAAACTTTGTTAAGTATGGGTGAGTAAGAATTTATAGCTACAAGTCATAAGCCCGTTGGGATTTTCCATCGGCAATAATGACAAAATTCCAGTCCCTATTTAACCCCTTTAGGGGATGATTTTTTCAAATGACCTTTCTTAGTACTCACTTTCGTTACACTATGTATAAGAAACTCTTGCGGTTTCAGGCTTAGAGCCATCGATTTCGGCTGCGCGTTGTCTATCAGAATCCGAATGAATTTAATATTTTCATTATCATAATATTTCATTTTTATAATGTACAATAGTTGACGTTGACTAAACTACATTGACTTATATCGTGTCTATGTTTCTCATCAGAAACCCGACTCCGGCGCCATCAGAACTCCTGCCATTCACATGGACACCAATAACGAAGACCACTCAGTCGTACTTACATATGGACTCGGATTTTACACCCAGGAGCAGACCTGACCATGCCAGGATGGCTTTCTGGGACTTGTTCTACAAACTTCATGGAAACTACCAAAAATGGTATCTGTAAAAATGTTATATCCTGAAAGAGGAACGCACTTTATTTGTATTGAACTCAATTCAAAATATCATTATAAATAAAGAACTTAGGACTGCTGGATGGAATATTTATTCATGTAGTTGTAACACTTTTCATACCATGTTTTATGCAAATAAATGATTTATTTATTTATTATTATTTTTATTTACAAACCAAACATAGACAAAATCACGTCAATCAGTCCACGTCCCACCATGTCGAAAACGTCAATCTTTGCTATTTTTATCATTATTGCAAAGATTGAGTGAGTGATGGTGTTGCATATTAAATAAACATACAATATTTTATAAAAAGGAGTAAAATGGCATCAAGGTTGGATCTGAAAAAGCACAAAGCGATTCCCACTAATGGAAACGAAATTGCAAACAGACTGTTTGCTGAAACTTCACCTGAAAGCATGAAAACGGCCTATTTCAGTTATAAATAAAGATAAGATTAGATAATTATTTTAATTTAGTTTTACTTATAATGGCTTCAATGTACAAACTAAAAAATAATCGCTGATGTCACCCAAAAAGCAGCCTATACAAGGCGGGACCAGTTTCCCTCATTTCGGATGCATTGTGGGCTTTAATTCAATCGTTGTCACCGCACCAGCAGTTTGGGTAACTGATAGCAAATTAACCGATTCCATTCCACAAAAGAATCTTCCTGTCCAAGATATAGAGGTGCCACCCATAACAGCTGTAGTGCCATTTCAAGGACAAGACAATATACAGGATAATACACCACACTCAGAGCCCCGGCGTTCATGACCGCCTGTTCATTTTGGAGATTACTTTGATTCTTAAGAAGGTAGGAAGAATGTGGTATACTAACCAAACTCTTTAGTGATGTGATCATATTTATGACACTTATGTCATAATTTAGTTTATCAAATTACATATCGTCTATTTTGTTGATTAAAACCGTTATTCTAGAGGTTTATCTTCTTACTGTTAGGTTCTGATAAGCTGGCAAGTAAACAGTTGATAAATAGATAGATTAAACTTTTCACACCACCTAACCTCAATGCCACCTGCTCGATAATGTCAAATTGTATTATGTTACGCAAAGCGAACTTAAGATAGACTGCGCGGAAATTAAGTCTGCGCGCGGCTGAAATCGGAACTAATCGTGTGATGATCGTATACCGCCGACTTGTCGTATAAGTAAGGTCAAGTTAAGTATAGAATTATTTAATTAATTCATATAAGTATACCTGCGACATCTTTTCTGTAAAAATCTCACCGTCAAAGCTTAGGTGAAGTGAAGTATGATACCATTGACCTAATTTCACAAAGACTTTTCTACAGAATAGATGGGCTGGCTAGCGCTACTGCTGAGCTTGAGGTCCTGGGTTCGATACCTGGGTCGGGCAAAGTGATATTGGGATTTTCCATCTAGAATTGCTCAGTAGCAGCGACGTCTGGATTTGTGCCCAGTTGACGGCAATAGGCTCGCCCCCTATTACATGGGACTTAAACATAACTGGCGAAATGTGGGTTTACACCTATAGGTACACCTCTGCCTGTCCCTTCGGGGAGTATAGGCGTGATGTTATGTTAAGTAGATGGGCTGGAGATATAGTTTAATAGAAGGCTGATATCGCCAACCCGTCTTGACCAAATGCGGTGATCAATGCTCGTGCGTTCTGATGAGAATACGCTTTGGTCCTGGTAACACGCATGAGATTGTTTCACTACGTTTTGGTACTTCATCATCATAGTGAACATTGGTATCAGTTGTTAAACGGATTACCACATGCCGTATCAAAGTGATATTGATCTTTAAGATGCTGTTTTGTCTTTTATCTTATCTTAACTCCCGCGATATCGCGTGTTAGGAATACGAAACTTTTTGAGATTACTCTGTATAAATACCGGCTTGATCTTACTCTGTCTAGTAATATCATAAGGCTTGAACATGTGGTTGGTGGCAGTGTTGCTCTCCGTTTGTGGTTTAGTGCAAGGGCTATCCAGAATAGACCCTCTTGTGTCTACCAAAGGAGGCCTGATTAGAGGACAGCAGTTTGGAGATGGGTACGCCAAATTCTTGGGTGTGCCTTATGCGGTAGTGGATAAGAATAATCCATTTGGGGTAAGGTTTTGTTTTTTTAATCATTATAGATATTAGGAACATAAAAAACTTGGTCTCACAGAGCTTTATCCTGAACTAACTTTTGTCCATGGCCTCGCCCGCGTTTATGTCGGAAGGTTTCCCACGAGAACGAACTACTGGAATTAAAGTTATAAACTTATGAAACTATTTAGTTGGGTAAGGATTAATATGAGACTAATTTTCGCAGCGCACGCCAAGTAATTACTTTCATATAAGCAAATTTTTTAAACGTTGGGTTATTGCAACTTTCGTGGGGATCTCAAATGTTTTTGAATAACAAAATAGTGCCCATGTTACTTGCTGATAATGTGGTTTTCTATAGGTGAAAGAATTCTAAAGTCTGTTGAGTATTTTGTGAGTTTATCCATTACAAACAAAAATAGAAAAAACATTTTTTTTCTCTTATAATATTATTATTATAATCTAATAGTTTCGATAATTTGCGCATATTAAACCCCAAAAAGAAACAAACATAAGAGATTTTTTTGTTTTTTAAATCCCAAAAAAAATCTTTAGCTCAAACGCTATGCCAATCGAACTGCCAAATACCATTAAAAACTACTCAATACTATTTTGACGCGGTACCAATTTTATAATCCTTTCACACCAAAACGAATGATCTTAAAATTTTACTTTACAGCCATCAGTACCACATCATGGCTTTGACGACATTTTTGAAGCATACGAATCAAACGCGTGCCCTCACGTGCACAGAGGCGTTGCCATGGGTACTATCGACTGTCTCACCATGGACATCTACGTGCCAAGTATCGCTGACTCTCGACACCGCCTGCCTGTAATGGTATGGATACATGGAGGGGCATTCATTGGCGGCAGTGCTCACGGGGAATCAACTGAACCTATCACTCTGCTAAAAAATGACGTCATTATTGTAGCCATTAACTACAGACTTGGTATTTACGGTTTCATGTGTTTAGATACACCTGAAGTACCAGGAAACCAAGGGCTTAAAGACCAAACATTAGCTCTCAGGTGGATTCAAGAAAACATTGAAGCTTTCGGAGGAGATGTTAACAAAATTACTATTTTTGGTGAAAGCGCTGGTGCCATGTCTGTGAATCTACATTTATTTTCGTTAAATGAAAAGTTATTCAACCAAGTAATTATAGAAAGTGGACCAGCTTTAAGTTACTGGATGATGGTGGAATCTAATAACACAATACCTTTAACACTCGCTGAAGGATTGGGCTTTAAAACTTCAGATATAAATGAAGCTCTGAATTTTCTTTCTACTGTTGATGCACAGCTGTTAGTTCAGATAGCTAATGGCTTGAAAATTACTAGTGAAACAGGGATTGATCAACCTCTTACCAAACCGTGCGTTGAGAAAACATTTGAAGGAGTTGAAAATTTTATAACGGACCATCCTATGAATGTTAAATCTACCAAAGCTATTAGGACTCCAATAATCATCGGTCATAATATAAGAGAATTTGATTTTCAGTATGCTCATCAGGATGAGAAGTTTTTCGAAACATACGATCTAAAAATGCTGTTTGAAATGGGATTCAATATGGATAATGATTTTGAAGACGCTTTGAATGCAGTAAAACACTTTTACTTTGGTGATGACAAAATCAGTAAGAATGTCTCAGAGAATCTTGTTGAGTTCGGAACTGATATAATATTTGGTCACCCCACAAAGAGGATGGCCGAAAAGCTGTTAGATAGTGGTGCGAACGTTTACCGCTTCGTTTTCTCATACCTTGGAGCAAGTCATGCAGATGAGTTGTCCTACATATTTGATTCAAACTCGTGGGTAGATTTTACAGAGGAAGAGCAAAAGTTGATTGATGAATCACTGGTAAAGAGTCGGTTAACCACGCTTTGGACAAACTTTGCTAAGTATGGGTGAGTAAGAATTTATTATTACAACAAGTCATGAGTCATGAGTCATTTAACCCCTTTAGGGGACGAATTCAAATAACCTTTCATAGTAGTCACTTTCGTTGTACAACGTGTAAAGTTAAATGCGCAAAACCTCAGGCACCCCAACTGATTTTTAATTCAATTGACGGTTTTATGTGCTGTTTTAGTTTTAATGGCAATTCTTTACATTGAAATAAAAGCTATTAGGTATTATCCTGCGTATCAGAAAATTTAAATTGGTCGATAACAATTTGTGTTTGTTTACCTATTTTGGCGGGTTTGCGCATGTGATGGCTTGACCTATTAATAAATAGACACGGCAACATTTTTAATGAAGTTATTTTGGAAAAATGCGACCTATATTAAAAAATGGTTCAATTGATTCTGATCAAACTGTTGTCATGATCAAAGTTTTGCGCATTTTTGCAACGTTACACGTTGTATAAGAAACTCTTGTGCAAAATTCATGTTTCTAGACCCAGCAGCTTTTTAGGGTGCTAGTTGCCTCATTGGTCTAGTAGTCGCAAGCGCTACTTCTGAGCATGGGGTCCTGGGTACTGGCTAGGTCGGGCAATGTGTTATTGGGTTTTTCAATCCGAAATTTCTCAGTGGTAGCCCGGAGCCTGGATTCGTGCCCGTTTGATGGCAATGCCCCCTATTATATGGGACTTAAACATAACTGGCGAAATGTGGGTGTTATTGAAGGTTAAGCTTCGGCCTAATTCATCGGGGATTACTGCGTCATGCTATGTTAGATTTCATTTTTATTATGCATAATAGATGACTTCGATTTTCTTTGACTTTATGCCTAAACCACCTAGACCTGTTATAAATATTGTGTTTTATTTTTCTCATCAGAAACCCGACGCCGGCGCCAACAGAACTCCTGCCATTCACGTGGACCCCTATAACGAAGACCACTCAGTCATATTTAGATATGGACTCGGATTTCACACCCAGGAGCAGACCTGACCATACCAGGATGGCTTTCTGGGACTTGTTCTACAAACGTTATGGAAAGTACCAAAAATGGTATCTGTAAAAATGTTATATTCTGAAAGAGGAACGTACTTTATTTGTATTGAACTCAATTCAAAATTTTACTGTTAATAAAGAACTTTGACAGCTGGGTGGAATATTTATTTATGTAGGTGTTGCACAGAGCTTGGAGACGCCTCGTGGCAATATTAGACAATATTGTTGCGGCGCTTGTACGCTATAATTATTCATTTAACTAAAAAAAGGTCAGTAAAATTAAATAAATTTTCTCTATTTTAATTTATTTCGTAATTATTTTAATTGTTAAATGAGTCTGAAAGGAAGTATTGTCAAAAAAACTATTCATTTGAGGGCGCCAATAATTTTTAACCCCTTTTTAAGCAGAATATAAATTCAATCGTTTAGACGGTATGATCCCAAAAAATCCGAAATGTGTATTAATTTATTTATTAGATTTACACGGCTTGAGCAGCCAATTACATAAATCGCAGTATATACATATTATAACAAGTACAAACATAACACATAGACGAATAATAACAATAAATTGGCGAACTTATTGTCGAACAGATCGCAGTCCGGGTTGGCTTCCACGAGCTTATTTAGTGCGATCTACACGCGCGGTAGCGGAGACGCTGCACGGGCCACTGCTTAATATCTTTGCTTAAAAGGTTACTCCAAACTTAACAATGTAATTTACTTAAATTGGTGAGATAAACATATTTATTATTTATTTTATATAAAAGGAGTAAAACGGAATCAAGGTTGGATCTGGAAAAGCACAAAGCGCTTCCCACTAATGGAAACGAAATTGCAAGCGGACTGTTTGCTGAAACTTCACCTGAAAGCCTGAAAACGGCCTTTTTCAGTTATAAATAAAGATAGAAACGGACGTAGTTTGTTTTGTAAAAGAGTATCTTTGAGTTTGCTTTTCAAATTGGGAGCAGCAGAGGATAGAAGGCCTACTGAGCGATTGAATATCGATTCAATGCCAGTTTTCTTTGGTTTAATTGATTTATCTACTTCCATGCTATAAGTCCTCTATAAAAGTTTCGGAAAGAGTTTATTGCCAACATTAAAACGATCAGTGTCATAGCAACCATTATATCATCCAAACGAGTGTTATAATGTTGTACTTAATTTCATAATGCAACTCGTTTGCTCCTTCGATTCCTGGCGGTCAGCGGGTGCTGCAGACCCCCACGCCGACACATGTCACACATTTTCCAAAATACGATACGTCACGCTTGGCGGGTACGGGCTTTGGTCGTTTTAATGTTGGCAATAGCTAACTGTTTCAGAAACTTTTATAAAGGATTCATATCATGGGTAAAGTCTTTTAAGCAACTGTATATAATTAGGTATTAAAACACTCGTGTGATAAACCCACATTCGTGTTTTAATACCCCTTATTATATAACAGTTGCTTAGATAACTATTATAGACACCCATGATATGAATCCTCTCACCAATCCCATAACCCTCCAACCATCATAATTACTTTGAATTTCGCGGGCTACATTGAAGGAAACACAGTAAACCCTTTTAAATAAAACTACATCCACTCGTGACCCGCGATGTCACGCAGTGACCCGCACCGACCAGCCACCCGCGTGACCTGCTAACATAATGTATTCGTCGTGGTCGAGTCAAAACGACTTTTTTCATCCGCTTTCACTGACCTGAAAGCTGTTACGGTATCTGCATTCAGGCAGTTTTTTTATTCAAAGGTTGTAGGGTGTCTATCATTACAGTGCGTGCTATAAACACAAGCTACAAAGATCTTCAGGCGCTTAAATGACATCGACAGTGACGCTATCACCTTAATGTAAGGCTCTGTCCTGCGTGCAGTCGTTACGAGTCGTCAGAAGCCCGAAAGTCTCACAACCAGTCTTACCAAAGGGTATCATATTACCCAGTTACTGGGTTGTGGTGGTCAGATAGGCAGTCGCTCCATGTAAAATACTGGTATTCAGCTGCATCCGGTTAGACTGGAAGCCGACCCCAACATGATTGGGAAAAGGCTAGGCAGAATGACTAACGGCGAATAAGACCAAACTTTTATAAGTCCCAAAGTGTACAAGATTTTTTTGGCGCGTAACCAAGATCACGTCTAACACTGCCATCTTACTTTTTTAACACAATTTTACCGATATACTTCGTGTAGCAAAGTTTCTTAGCGACGAGAATTACGTAGGAAGCGGCTCGCTTATTAAATCATTTTTCCAGAATGTTATTTCGATAAATGCAAAATGATGGTAACCCTACCCATTTCTATGCGGTCTCGATGTAATGGTTAGTTTATTTTTGCACAAAACGTAAAAGCGCATAGTAAAATATTATCGTTGCGTTTTGACAGTCTGTCTATTTCAAATATGGAATTTTCGTAATGCAGATGTTAGTTAGAGTGCGCGCAAGATAAATCTACGCGCGAATGGTGGCGCTGGCGTGCTTAATTCTATGCTGTAATATTCAAAATTGAGCCCGTCTTGAGCAAGCGTGTTGACCAAGTCTTCTCTATATAAGACGAGGCCATGGCGCTGATTTGGAACAAAATATATAGGCTGGTATATTATTAATGGGCAGAGAACATTGCTCACAGAACAGATGGCCGATGGGGCCGAAAGGTTCTGGAGTGGCAACCGTGTACAGGAAGACGTAGCGTTTGAAGGCCCCCACAAGGTGGAATGACGACCTGGTGAAGGCCGCAGGAATTCGTTGAATGTTTACGGGAGGCCTATATCCAGCAGTGGATGTCTTTTGGCTGAAATGATGATTATTATTACTCAAAAAAAAAACAATCTGCCCAGCCTTTTCAAAACTACGTTGGGGTCGGCTTCCAGTCTAACCGGATGCAGCTGAATACCAGTATTTTACATGAAGCGACTGCCTATCTGACCTCCACAACCCAGTAACTGAGTAATACGATACCCCTTGGTAAGACTGGATGTCAGATGTTAGGGCTTCAGACGGTGTAACGACTGTCAAAGAACCACGAATGACAGCCGGGACCAGCGGCTTAACGTGCTTTCCGAGGCACGGAGGAGTCTCGATATGTAAAAATGGTCACTCATCCACGGACCAACCCAGGCAAGCGTAGCTATGGATCAAGCCGTGCGGGTGTCATTACTTAGCCACGAAGTCATCGATGATTATTATTACCATTTTATATTATATTCTATTCTAAAAAACGATAAATCAAACAGTTAATCTGAAAACAGTGAAGGAACTTAACTCCACTGCAGTTTACAACAAACAGTAGAACTTCAAAGTTTCCTCAAAGTTTCCCAGCCAAGTGTTACTGACAGTAAAAACTTTCTATTTTTATTTCAACTGAAAGCAAAAAGTACAATTTACGGCTAACGAGAACACCGGTTTCTTCGACTACGTCGTAATATTAGGTATGTTTATGTTGTTCGTACCAACATAAAGAAAATCAAGGCTTTTATACTCCGTCCTCCCTTTTTTTAAACATCAAAATCTGGAGAAACTGTTTTGTAAATACTACATTGTCAACAGACTGCACGTGCTACTGCTGAGAATTAAGTCCTGGGTTCAATTCCCAGGTTGGGCAAAGTGTTATTGGGTTTTTCTACCTGGAAATTCTCAGTAGAAGCCCGGAGTTTGGATTTGTACCCGGTTGATGGCAATAGGCTCGCCCCATATTACATTGAACTTAAACATAAGTGGCAAAATGTGTGTGTACTATAGGGACACCTCTGCCCACCTCTTCGAGGAAATAAGGCGTGATGTTATGTTACGCCCATAAATTACGGGTTTGTGGCGAAAAAGTCTAAAGAACGAGTTTATCTTAACACAGCGTAATTTACGCCACTTAAAGTGAGTCACCGAAATTACTTTGCTCACTGCATCATACCCATGGTGTGCGTCACGATCCGCGTAATATGAGTGGACTAAATTAATCGTCATGACTCATTTTTGCGCACTGAAAATAAGCACACACTCATTCCGATGAACCAAGTTGGCTAAAAACTTCAATACATTTCGCTAAAGTGAGAATTCAGTTGGTTCAATACGTTGCTTCAAAATCGATTAAATCGATACAATGGAAGTTGAATGCGGATAATTCCACCGGCAAATGTAAAGCGTATAATATATCAGATTGCTGGCCGGGAATCGATAAATAGATATGTAACAGGCACGGATTTGGGATGACAGATCAGAGGGCAATTCCCGTATTTTTAAGAACGCTCGCATTTGCATCTCCTTCGCAATCTCTCAAAAATACAATCAATTTACCAACATTTTTGACCAGTTTGACAGATTACGACTTGAACGTTTTTTAACCACGAGAATTGGCCTTCTGATGAAAGACCAGCTTAACGTGCTTTCCGAGGCATGGGGGTATCACAACGCCACCTTCCAAACTCCGGGCTGTTACTGGGAAAATCCCAATGGAAAAACCCAATAACAAACTCAAAGTCAAAGCATTTATTTCAATTAAACCATTTACAGGCACTTTTGAATTGTCAAGGAGTCGGTCAGAAATATGAAGCTAGTTGCCCATTTCAAAGCGTTGGAGGTACCTATGGAGAAGAACGGGCAAGAAACTCCACGGACACTCTTTTTAATAAAAAAATAGTTAAAAAATATTGGTTACATGTTATAAGCGAAACTTTGATCGACCGCACGCTCACGCTTTACGACCACGAGACCACCGGGGCAATTAAACATACGGACGCTGCAATAAGCTATTTTTTGGGGATTTCACAAATTACTTTGTTCTTACGCTCGATGACTATAATATTCGGCCTCTGTTGGACATAGTGGATGTCTTTCGGCTGGAATAGATGATGATGATATTTAAATTATAACATAATTCATATTAGGTACAATTATTTTTATTTTTAAAGCTTTAAGTTGAGCAAAACTTAACCTACTCCGGCAGGATAGTTGCGTACCACACTTACAATTGCAATGCCTTTTATTTTGACAATCAAACAATATTTATTGCGGTATTTACTGTGTTGAGCAAACACATTTTTCCAACATAATATGAAGCAACGGATTAAGAATTCCCTTCAAAATTCTTCAAATTATGATCGAAAATTTATTACCCCGCGGGTTTATTAATAAGAGGGAAAAACTACCTTTTAAAGTTTTTCTCCAAGTGCGGCCCTGACGCTAGTGGAAAACGTTCATGGCAGATGGTAAGGGCCGCCAGTGGCATCATTTCCGGTGCCGGGAGCATCCAGACGCACCACGGTATGTTACTGCGTTGATGTATGAATATTATTATAATAAATGTTCAGTACGCGAACGTTATGTAGGTACAAGGAGTTTTAGGGATCTCACGCACTAGATGGCCACGACCACGAACAGTGGTCACAGCGACCAGGCAAATTATAGAAACCAATACGAATTGCGGACTTGGTCGCAATGGCCAACTAGCCGCAGAACATACAATACCACTAGACGGCCACAACCGGCCGGAGTCGTGGCCATATACAATGTGGAGACGACAATACAACAATAAATGAAAACACTGGCAATATTAATGCATAGGAGTATTTAGAAACTAACAAATAAATCCTAACATTGAAAATAAAAAAAGTGTTTTTTTTTTCTAACAAACTAAATAGTAGTGGTGCGCCGACTATGGGTTTTGCCCATCTTTGACTAGCTATAGTGACTAATCTATTGGAGATCTTTGATTGAATTTTCGTATACAGACTGGGAACGTCATTAGGTATACGCAGTTTAATTTATTGTTGTATTGTCGTCTCCACGTTGTATAGGGCGCGAGATCCATTAGGATTAATTGACAACGATATGGCAGCGGCCAGCAGCAAAGCGGCGAGCAGTTTTAGTGTCCAATAATTGGCAAATTATCTTTATTACTAAAATACACAGTATCACTCGAGAGTCTTGAAAAGGTCGATTTTGTAGAATGTAAAGTATACCAATGCAAAGGGTGAGACCATGGCTGTGCTCAGCCGCGGGCGACTGAGCTCCTTCTCTTGGTGATGACACTACTTGCCGAGCTCGACGCTGCTCGTCGGTGCCCTCTCAGTGGCTCAGACACTACAACGCCGAACTTTTTCTGAAACTCCATGTGGTATATTATCAACAGCCGAGTACTGTAGGCAAGTGAGCGTATTTTTGACTTTATAGCGAAAATAAAATGTATTCACAAAATATAGTGGAACCCGATTTTATGAAAATTAAAATAACAAAAGTGTCGTGACGGGCAAAATATTGCATTTGTGCCTCAGAACAATGACTTTGTACGAATGATCGCCAAGTGTGCAGAGTATGTCGCAAGGAAATAAGGAAAAAAGTGAAATGTTACTCACTTTGATGTTTATTTATTTATTTCCACAAAACAACGGGCGATTCCATTCCCTGCTGCTTCAATACATATTAGCTTAACTAAATAAAACTTGAAATTATGTTCACAACATCTTACCATGCCGCGTCCGAGCGTCGAGTGGCAACGCTATGATTTAGGTGAACACACGCAAGCAGCACTTACTGTTAGCATACTTATGATCTTTTGCATGTCAGTGCATATTTCAGATGTTCGGAATAAAAATGTTCCATATTATTATGTCGTAACTTTTCATTTCATTTTTCAATCATTCGGAGCGTGAGAGAAAGCTGCTGAATGCCAAAATCGAACATCATTGTAATGGTTCACTAATGAAGTATTTTTTCAATTTTGATTATTTTTTGTGTTCACACGTTTCATTTCGAGTGAAGGACAAATAAATAACAGAAATTGAAGCGTCTGTTATCAGCTTAAGGGCGAATTTCAACAATGAAACTGAACGCGAAATAACTATAGCTCATAAACCCAGTTAAGAGCTGTCAGTGTCATTAGGAACATTGACACTGACAGGTCTTGAATGCATTTTAGTTGTGCTGATCGCGTTCAGTTTAATTGGTGAAATTCGTAATAAGGGCGCATTTCACCAATAAAAACTGAACGCGATCAGCAATAAACCACGTTTAAGAGCTGTCAGTGTTATTATTTTCCTTGGAATATTGACACTGACAGCTCTTGAATGCGTTTTAGATGTTTGCGTTCAGTTAAATTGGTGAAATTCGTACTAAGTGTCCATTTATTGCAACCACCTTGCAGATAACACGAGAAACACAATAGACTGTTAAGGGGGGGTTATATGTCTGACCATCCACCAGGGGATTAGACGGACGATTTATATTCTCTGAGTAGATTGAGCTTGCCATATTGTTGAAATGTGTTGAAAATGGAATACTGCGGGATATAGCATGAGAGTGAATGAAGTGGTTTTAAAATGGTCGTTATACTAGAAGTACTGAAATGGGTACATTTATTAGAATATCGAAAATTAAAATACCTACGGTTAATATTTAGGACATTCGATACTTTGTCCTTCGATACTTAAATCTTTCGATGTTACTTTTGTAGATAATTAGATTTTAGATATATTGGACTGGTTGGATTGGGTAGGTATTTTAACTTTCGATATTCTAATATGTACCCACTGAAATATTGTGTTTACGAATTTATAACATTTGTTTTAATAATCATCTTAATTATTGACGATCTGGATAGTTTTGTAGGCCAGACGAGAATGGAAATCGCTAAGGACAGAAGACTCTGTCTTTAACTATTAAGGAAGTTAATTTGCAAGGAATTTATTTTTATATTAATTACATATAATTTATCATATTAATTATATATCATTATTTTGGAAGGTCTTTGCCCAGCAGTGCACAACTAATTTAATTTTTAGAGGATACAATTTTATTGCGTTATCGAAAAAATAATATTGACAACTTATTTTATAAGTCGTCAATATTATTTTTTCTAATGAACATAATTTGTTCCATAATAAAAATGAATGTTTCATTTATATTTGTAATATTGTGCTAATAATTACATTCTTATTTTTCACCTTCGTACCATTTCTGCTGGTCTCTATAAAGTCTGTAGAATACATCCCAGAAAGCCATTCTGTCCTTGAAGGGTCTACCTTCAAGTGTCAGCTTGGAGTCTAGATTTAGGTAAGGCTGAGAGGTCCTCGTGACAGGTTCCCATTTGACAGGAAGCAGCTCCGTTATTCCGGGTGTCGGGTCTCTAAAATAAAATATATCGTTAATCCTTTTACACAAATAGATAAAAATCAAAATATAACAGAGGAATTCTAGTATATACAGCATACCTCACAAAAAAGCTACTCACCCGTAAGTTGCAAAATTAGTCCACAGAGTTGTTAATCCGTCAATCATGAGTTGATCTTCAGAAGTAATAATATCTCCATGGAATAATTCATAATCAAATAAATATCCAAGTTCATCAGCATGAATAGCTCCCGTAGTATTCAAGTTATACGCCACCTTCAGTAAATTTCTGCCACCGCTATATGAGAAAATATATCGGTAAACAGTTTTAGCACCAATATCTAAAAATCTTTCAGCCGTTCTTTGTGTTGGGTGGTTGAATATAAAATCTGAAGCAAAGTCTGTAATTTCATCTTTAACGTTTTCACTTGTATCCTCATCTCCAATATAAAAGTGTCTGACGTCATCTAAAGCATCTTCTAAATTGTCACCCAAATCAAATGCTTTGCTGACTGTGTCGAAATTATAGTTTGAGAAGAAATCAGCATCTTGGTTTCCGTACTCAAAGGGCAGTTCATTATTTGTGTTTCCAATAATTACTGGTGTAGTCCTAACTTTATTAGATAGAATATTCATAGGATGCTCTGTAATGAAATGTTCAACGCCGTCAATCTTCTTTTCAATACAGGGTAATGTTAGAGGGTTTTTGGTGCCAACAGACCTAGTTATTTCCAAATCATGTGCTAGTTTTACTAATAAGTGTGCATCTATAGATGCGAGATTATCAATCGTCTCGACTATATCATCAGTATTAAAATCTAATGCTTCTGCCAGTTTCAAGGGCACCGCGTCATCAGAGTCTACCATCACCCACGGACTTAAAGCAGGACCACTCTGAATTATTGCTTTCTGGAATAAGCTTTCATATGAGGACAGCAGGTGGAGGTTCACAGACATGCCACCAGCACTTTCACCGAACACGGTAATTTGTCTCGCATCTCCTCCGAAAGCATCGATATTCTCGTTGATCCACCTCAAAGCTAACACTTGATCTTTGAGTCCTTGATTTCCTGGTACTTCTGGAATACCCAAGCACATGAATCCGTAAGCACCAAGTCTGTAATTGATTGCTACTATAACGACGTTATTTCTCAGCAAAAAATGAGGGTTGCCGAACTCACTAGCGCTGCCGCCGACAAAACCACCTCCGTGTATCCATACCATCACTGGCAAGCGGTTGCGTGAGTCAGCGGTACTTGGCACATAGATATCCATGGTGAGGCAGTCAATGGTACCGATTGCCACATTGTTGTCTACTTGGGGGCACACGTTCGACTCGTATGCTTCAAAGATATCGCCGAAACCAGGATGCGGGTCTGAAGGCTGTATATAAAGTTGTCATATATTAACATGATATGACGCTTTGTCATGTGCAACTACTACGATTCAAACGGTTCTATAGCATCAAAAAAACGTGATAAAAACTTTTATAATATAATATATTATTGTATTGTTAATGATAGTTTTTACACAATTTACCTTTTTTTATTGTAGCTCCTTGTAGGTAGCTATTTCCTAATATTTATGTAATTAGTTATAATATTATCGTGCCTTTGAATGTTGTGCTGTGTCTTTTGTGTGCACGAAATAAACGATTTATCTATCCATCTATCTATAAAAAAAAAATTACAACAAGAAAATCTTACCCCAAAAGGATTATTCTTATCCACCACCGCATATGGCACACCCAAGAACTTCGCGTAGCCAAGATCAGACCTGAGACCCCGGATCAGTCCTGCCTTTGTAGACACGAGAGGATCTACTCTGGACAGACCTTGAACCAGACCACACACAGACACTAATAGAATCACAGCCCACATGACCAATCCTTGTAACATTATGTTTGCAATGACTAAAAATTATCTGGGATATTGAAAGATGAGTAAAGAGATCTGTCGCTAAGATAAATGATAAAGCAGCATCATAGTGATATCGATATATCTTAGCTGATGTTATACTGATAACCAGTGATGTAATTTGGGATGATCATTGAAATGTGAGCACAGTTTTACGGGCGACTGCACCGGGCTAATGTCTTTCCTCTTGCAATACGTAAATTCGTTTATTGACATGAGCCAATAAATAACGGTAACAACATAAAAACGAACACCGTAACATGAGTCAAAAATACAAAAACGAACTGCATGTCGGACCACGCACAATGAAGGGTTCCGTAGTTGGGATGAATTTATACCAAAAATAAAGCTAACTTTGTTGTTAAAAAAATGTCCTCCAATGCATCGATAAACGTCACGGTCAATTGCAAAAAAAATATGATTAAACTACAAGTTAACGATTTTTGGACATTTACTTTTACTTGAGCTGTGAGACTTTGCTTCTTGGCTTGCTGGTTTTGATTTATTTACGAGTATCAAAATAATATTGTTACATAGATAGACGTATTTTTTATTACCTTGATTTAGAAGGTTGATTTTTTAAAGCTTGAAGAGACTGAAATCTACGTATTAGATATTAATTTGAAATTGATACCTCCACACCTTCTTGAGAAAAAGGGTCTTGACAGACGGAGGGAGCCGGAGGAAAACGAGTGATCCATTAAGGGTTCCGTTTTTTCCTTTTGAAGTACGGAACCCTAAAAAAACACCTTACAAGTAATAATAAAAAACTCATGTCGGTCAAATGTGAAAAATATTACGGAACTAGCTGCTGCCCGCGGCTTCGCCCGCGTGTGTGTCGGAAATTACCCCATATATCCCCATGGGTTTTACATACAAACACTGAAACCCCCCAACCCCCCTTTAGGGGGTAATTTAGAGAAACAAAAACTACAAACTTTATAATTTATTTAGATAACTATTCGTGCGAAGTTTCATGTTTATTACCTCAAGGAATAAGATTTTTCCTACAAACTTTCATCCCTTATCCTTACCCCCTTACGGATTGAATTTCGAAAAATCCTGATACACGTTATTCTTAATTTTTGGGTTTAAGTATAAATATTTAGTTTCGAGTTAATCGGACAGCGCGTTAAAATTCTTCCATACAAACTTTGACACCCCCCAACCCCCCTTTAGGGGGTAATTTAGAAAAACAACTAATTACAAACTCTTTCATTTATTTTGATTATTATTCGTGCGGAGTTTCATGTTTATTACCTCAAGGAATAAGATTTTTCATACAAACTTTCATCCCCTATTTGACCCCCTTAGGGGTTGAATTTCAAAAAATGCTTCCTTATTCCTTGCCTACATTATAAAGGGAACCTCTGTGCAAAATTTCAGCTTTCAGGTCCAAGGGTTTGGGCTGGGCGTTGATGAGTCAGTCAGTCAGGACTTGTCTTTTTATTAATAGGTATAAATATAGATAGTAGGATAGGATATTTTTCCGGGATAAAAAGTACCCAGTGTGGTGCCCAGGATATTAAAGAATAATTATACCAAGTTTCATCGTAATCGATCCGGTAGTTTTTGCGTGATGCCTGAACAAACAGACAGACAGAGAGACAGACAAAAATTTTTTTAATCAAATTTTTGGGTTCGGTGTCGGTCTAGTAACACCCCCTGCCATTTATTTTTTTGATATTTTCAATGTACAGAATTTTCACTTCTACAGATTTATTATAAGTATAGATATTAGTATAATATATTATATAGTCTTTGGTTTTGTATTTTCGTTATTTGCCACCGACTTCCGTAATTAAAGTTTTCATCTTTTTGAAGTCGGTTGTTACATATATTGTAAAAAAAAAAAAAAAAACGCTTTTTAGTGAGTCTGTTTGTAATTTATCTAAAATACAACAGCTTTATGGCAAGTGCTCATCACCTTTTACAAAATATTGTTTTTTTCGATGCAGGGACGTTAATAGTTGGAGCTCTCTTAGTACTTCACCATCAGCACCACTTAAACTATAATAAACAATTAATTATATTTTTATAAATAATTATATTTTATAATTATAATATAAGATAATGGGAAGGTCTTTGCCCAGCAATGGGACATAACGTGGGCTGAAAAATCAAATTAATAATCATCAACAACTGATTTAATTTTTAACTGATAAGATTTTATTGAGTAATCAAAATAAGTTGTCAATATAATTTTTTCTAATGTACATAATTTCTTCCACAACAGAAATTAATATTTTGTGTTTTTTGGTTAAATATTTTAATAATATTGTGTTAATACTTATATATAGTCTTATTTTCCACCTTCGTACCATTTCTGCTGGTCTCTATAAAGTCTGTAGAAAACATCCCAGAAAGCCATTCTGTCCTGGAAGGGTCTACCTTCAAGGGTCAGCTCGGAGTCTAGATTTAGATAAGGCTGAGAGGTCCTCGTGATAGGCTCCCATTTGACAGGCAGCAGCTCCGTTATTCCGGGTGTCGGGTCTCTAAAATAAAATATATCGTTAATCCTTTTACACAAATCAATCACAAATTGCTAAAAATCAAAATATAACTGTGGAATTCTAGTATCTATACATACCTCACAAAAAAGACACTCACCCGTACGTTGCGAAATTAGTCCAAAGAGTTGTTAACCCGTCAATCATGAGTTGATCTTCAGAAGTAATAATATCTCCTTTGAATAGTTCATAATCAAATAAATATCCAAGTTCATCAGCATGAATAGCTCCCGTAGTATTCAAGTTAAACGCCACCTTCATCAAATTCCTACCACCGCTATATGAGAAAATATATCGGTAAACAGTTTTAGCACCAATATCTAAAAATCTTTCAGCCATTCTTTGTGTTGGGTGGTTGGATATAAAATCTGAAGCAAAGTCTGTAATTTCATCTTTAACGTTTTCACTTGTATCCTCATCTCCAATATAAAAATGTCTGATGTCATCTAAAGCATCTTCTAAATTGTCACCCAAATCAAATACTTTGCTGACTATATCGAAATTATAGTTTGAGAAGAAATCGGCATCTTGGTTTCCGTACTCAAAGGGCAGTTCATTATTTGTGTTTCCAATAATTACTGGTGTAGTCCTAACTTTATTAGATAGAATATTCATAGGATGCTCTGTAATGAAATGTTCAACGCCGTTAATCTTCTTTTCAATACAGGGTACTGTCAGAGGCTTTTTGTAGGCAACAGACCTAGTTATTTCCAAATCATGTGCTAGTTTTACTAATGTGTGTGCATCTATAGATGCGAGATAATCAATCGTCTCGACTATATCATCAGTATTAAAATCTAATGCTTCTGCCAGTTTCAAGGGCACCACGTCACCGGGGTCTTCCATCAACCACAGACTTGAAGCAGGACCGCTCTGAATTATTGCTTTCTGGAATAAGCTTTCATATGAAGACAGCAGGTGGAGGTTCACAGACTTGCCACCAGCACTTACACCGAACACAGTAATTTGTCTCGCATCTCCTCCGAAAGCCTCGATATTCCCGTTGATCCACCTCAAAGCTAACACTTGATCTTTGAGTCCTTGATTTCCTGGTACTTCTGGAATACCCAAGCACATAAATCCGTAAGCACCAAGTCTGTAATTGATTGCTACTACAATGACGTTATTTCTCAGTAAAAAATGAGGGTTGCCGAAGTCACTAGCGCTGCCGCTGATAAAAGCACCTCCGTGTATCCATACCATTACTGGCAAGCGGTTGCGTGAGTCGGCGGTACTTGGCACGTAGATATCCATGGTGAGGCAGTCAATGGTACCGATTGCCTCATTGTTGTCTACTTGGGGGCACACGTTCGACTCGTATGCTTCAAAGATATCGCCGAAACCAGGATGCGGATCTGAAGGCTGTAAATAAATTTGTCATATATTAACATGATAAGACGCTTTGTCATGTGCAACTACTACGATTCAATTAGTTTGTTTAATTAGTTTATGATTTTTCTTCGTAGGCTGCCAAAACCATTTTAAAGTGTATCATAGCATCACAATTTATCTCTTGTTTTCTTCTTTTTTTTTCTTTTCTATATTGTAGCACCTTGGAGGTAGCTATTTCCTAATATTTATGTAATTAGTTATAATTTTATCGTGCCTTAGAATGTTGTGCTGTCTTTTGTGTGCACGAAATAAACGATTTATCTATCTATCACTAAAAAAAAATGATAACAAGAAAATCTTACCCCAAAAGGATTGTTCTTATCGACTACCGCATATGGCACACCCAAGAACTTCGCGTAGCCAAGATCAGACCTGAGACCCCGGATCAGTCCTGCCTTTGTAGACACGAGGGGATCTACCCTGGACAGACCTTGGACCAAACCACACACAGACACTAATAGAATCACAGACCACATGTCCAATCCTTGTGACATTATGTTTGCAATGACAAAAAATTATTCGGATGTTGAAAGATGAGCTAAGAGATATGTTGGTAAGATAAATGATAAAGCAGCTTCATCGTGATATCGATATCTTAGCTGATGTCTGGCTGATAACTGGTGAAGTAATTTGGGATGATCATTGAAATGTGAGCACAATTTTACGGGCGACTGCATCACTGCACCGGGCTAATGTCTTTCCTCTAGCAATACGTAAATTCGTTTATTGTCATGAGCCAATAAATAACGGTAACAACGTAAAAACGAACATAGTAACATAAGCCAAAAAACGAAAACACTAACAAAAACTGGTCAAGTGCGTTTCGGACCACGCACAATGAATGGTTCCGTAGTTGGGATCAATTCATACCAAAGACAAACTTAACTTTGTAGTTAAAAAATATTCTCCCATGCATCGATATACGTCACGGTCAATTTTCCAACTGAGACCTACGTATCAGATATTAATTTTAACTTGATAACTCCACGCGTTCTTGAGAAAAAGGGTCTTGACAGACAGACAGACGGATGGAGCCGGAGGACACCGAGTGATCCTATAAGGTTTCCGTTTTTTTCTTTTGAAGTACGGAACCCTAAAAAACACCTTACAAATAATAACTAAAAAGTCATGTCTGTCAAAAATATGAATGATATAACGGAATGTTGTATAGCATAGTGAAAAGTACGTCTCGTACTACTTACTCACTATGCGGCACGACGGCGACGTGGCATAGCACGGCAAAGATGGCCCGACGTGCTGAAACCTTCCGTGCCATACCCCAGCTTCCCGCAATATGAGCTCCTCTCGTGACAATATCAACGAAATGTAAGCGGTAAGGGTACGAAAATAAGATTCAAACCGCTTACGAAAAATCTTTTGCTATGCCATGCAGCGCCGTGCCATTTTAGGGGTATGAGGAACAGGGTGTAAAGTTAATTCATCCTCTATAGAAAAGGGACCCAACCAGCAAAAAGTGGTTTTTAAACTATCTCCAGGAGATCATTTCCCCAGGACTATATGAGACTTATATCCGCATATAAGTGCGGAAAAGGGCCCACTTTATAAGTAAACTTTTACTTATATCGTATTTATAATAGACCGCTTCAATGCCGTTTACGCCTATATTGTTCCTGTAATAGAATTACGTCAATGCAATTAGTCCTGCAAATGACAATATAAGTAAATTATAGGAAAATTTGAGATGAATACGCGCCCCGCAATGCTTCTTTAAGCTCACATTTAGTGAACAGTCGTATTGTGTTCTGTCGGTCCAGGAATTGTTTAAACTGTTTGAATAAAGTATAGTATTTATGTAAATATTACTTAAGTTTAAGTTATTAATAATAAATGTCAACCATAGTAGAAAGCAAAAGCTTATAGTTTTTAGTTTGGTGTATATTCGTAGGGGAATGTGAATTTTCTGATAATTCTATCATGGTTTTAATTAAAATTTTAAAGCGCTTCTTGTAATTTACTTATTTACATTTTAATATTTAATATTTTATTATGAAAATATCATGAACAGTTACCATTTTTTCGGTGAGCATTGCCAAGTGTGACTTAGCGCCAATATAAGTAATATTGGTTCTATATTGGCGAGTGTTAAAACCGAAAAAGATTCGCCATATTGTTACCAATTAGGGTTCCACATTGCCCAGATGAAAATGATGCTGATGTCAAATCCTATAATAGAATTTGCGAAACTATATAAAGCGTGTTTTAGCCTATATTGGTCATTTCAAGCAAAAGTGACCTTAAAGAGTTTTGACCAGGATTGTTTGAGATTACTTAGACTATAACACTACTATGGAATCCTATATAAGTGTATCTAAGCTTATAATGGCATGCGATAAATCTATATAGAGAACATTTTATCCTACTGCGTGCTGTTATAATCTTAGTGATTTTATTATCTTTGAAATGCGGATATAAAATACACTTCTAAGGTAATGTAAAACCAGACAAGAAATATAAATGCTTTTCAGTAGTTTAACTTGAATTTACTTATATTGGCCATTAAAAATAGCTTATATGAGGTTATAAGTATAAATAACAAGATTGATTGCGCCTCAGTGTATATATTCCTGGTAGATGCTCCTCGAGGAGTCTTAAGATTTAAATGCTCCTAAGATGTTATCTTATAGGCGCATATAAGTCTGAGTTACCAGATTAATTACTCCCGAGTGCAATTAGTATTGTTCCTAGCTTTTATAGGAGTCTTAACCCAGTAGTGGCCACGAAATATGATCCTATATACCGATATAAGTTCAAATTATAGGATTAATCGTACTGAAGTAAAAACGGCATTCATTAATGCTGTTAAAAGCGCAGTAGCAAATACTAAAACCATCATCGGAGCTATATAAGTCCACATAGCTTTATAAAATTACATTCCAGGACTACTTTGCTGGTTGGGGAGGATCCTCCGACCACACGGGTGTTGAGTCTGGCGGGCAATTGCCCAAGGATTGATGTCGGATAGCACAGTTAATCGCGGGGTAAACTTAAATAGCGCGATGCAGGATTTGTGACGTCAGGACCTTGATGCGGGATTCGCATGTGGCGATGTAGATGGCACCACACAAGCTATTGAGCGCCAGCCTTTATATTGGTTAAACGTAATAACTACACGGTGATAAATGTAATTTTGTATTTATTGATGATAGATAAATCTTTTAACGAAGTAGTTTTATTGAAGAGAATGTTTTTTTACAACATTAAACAAATGACTTAGGTTTGATTGCAAAACCTTTAAAAACCGAGTGTACCTTCACAATTTTCACAACCATTTTTAAAATACGTATCATATTATTTATTTATGTATTTAAAAAAAAATTAGAAAATTTGTACCATGTCATTGAAAAAGTTTAAAACTGAAATAGGCAAGATTAATGATTTTAATTTCGACTTTAATTAAATTATGACTACTTTATTTTGGTACGCTACTTTCTTAATAAATTTTTTTCGTGCTTATGTGCTCGAACTGTCTCATTTCTGCTGGTCTCTATAAAGTCTGTAGAAAACATCCCAGAAAGCCATTCTATCCTGGAAGGGTCTACCTTCTAGGGTCAGCTCGGAGTCTAGATTTAGGTAGGGCTGAGAGGTCCTCGTGATAG
Source organism: Eupsilia transversa (assembly GCA_914767815.1). Lineage (NCBI taxonomy): Eukaryota > Metazoa > Arthropoda > Insecta > Lepidoptera > Noctuidae > Eupsilia > Eupsilia transversa. Next base: position 12,102,399 of record OU611891.1, read on the forward strand.
GCTCCCATTTGACAGGAAACAGCTCTGATGTTCCGGGTGTCGGATCTCTGAGAAGAAAATAAGATTTTGTTTTAATACTATGAAATACTGATAGGAGCTCGTGGCTAAGTAATAACAGCCGCATGGGTCGATCCATCAGATTAAGCTGCGCTTGCCGGGGTTTATCCGTGGATGGGTGACCATCTTTACATACCGAGATTCCTCCGTGCTTCGGAAAGCACGTTAAGCCGTTGGTCCCGGCTGTCATTCGTGAATCTTTGACAGTCGTTATGAGTCGTCAGAAGCCCGAAAGTCTGACAACCAGTTTTACCACGGGGTATCGTATTACCCAGTTACTGCATGGGTTGTGGAGGTCAGATAGGCAGTCGCTCCATGTAAAATACTGGCATTCAGCTGCATCCGGTTAGACTGGAAGCCGACCCCAACATGATTGGGAAAAGGCTAGGCAGAATGACTATGAAATACTGACGTGTTTAAGGGTCTCTAAGACGAAGGCTCGACGCAAACGTAACGCAATTACGAAGAATTTGAATCGAAAATACAACTATCTTTTATAGCATTTGTTGAGGCAAACACAATTTGTGTCACCCGTAGAAACGAGTACTTATTTACTTTTCAAAATCGTTCTAATTTATGTTACTCCGCGCGTACGTCCTAGGCCCACAAAACTTACAAAAAATAACTTGCATGAATCATTGAATGAAAATAATAGTCTATTTTTTTAAAATGAATTGTTGTTCGTCAGTCTTGCTAAAACTCGAGAACGGCTGGACCGATTTGGCTAATTTTGGTTTTTAAATATATGTGAAAGTCTAGAGAAGGTTTAAACAGTGAGAAAATATGGAAAAAACTGTAGGTAGGGTAGGTAGGTATTTTGATAGGTAGCTAGGTAAGTAGGTAGTGTAGGTAGGTAGGGTAGGTAGGGTAGGTAGGGTAGGTAGGGTAGGTAGGTAGGGTAGGTACGTAGGGTACGTAGGTAGGGTAGGTAGGTAGGTACGCTGTAGATAAGTACTTAGTGCTGCCCGTGTGAAGTCGGGGCGGGCAGCTAGGATTTAAAATATTTTGCAATTGACAATAATGTTGGCCATTCAAAAGTGGTGTCATAACATGGCAATCGATATATTCTGCTTATCACGAGTGCAAGTGACGATGAGTTTTACATTCAAGATAACACCATAACGTAATCTAGAGCTAGAAGAGTAATCTCACAGTGACATCATTGTTTTTAATAGTTCAATATCCCGAGAAACCATTGCTGAGTCATGTATATCTTAGTTAAATCATTTTTTGGACCTGGGAATTTAATAATTTAATTATTTTGTTTAAAATTAGAATTCCTTTATTCCATTAAATACATATATTTTACATTTTTAAATATTAGAATATAAAAATTATAAAAATTAGAATCATTATTATTGTCACAAAATTTGCATGCCGAACTGAGTAGGCGGAATATGAAGAACTATTGTGTACCTATGTGTTATAAAATCTGTAAAATACCATATTTCAGGCAAATAAATGAATCTATCTATCAGATAATTTTAAAAAAATAGGTTGAAATAGAACTTCCACTGGTTTATTTATCTAAACTTTAGGACATAAATAGTCATTTGGTTTTGTCCTTCAGGATTCTCATGATCTGGTATATATAGAAGTGCATGCACTTATACATATATTATTATATTACTAAGGATTAAAAATTAAGAAGAAGGAGACATTGTTAACTTACAACACACTGTTGTTATTTATGAACGTTATGATTTTGCTATGATTATGTAAAGATGCTACTCACCCGTACTTAGCGAAGTTAGTCCAAAGAGTCGTTATCCTGATAATCATGAGCTGATCTTCGGGAGTGATAGTATCTTCACTGAATATATCATTCTCAAATAAGTATCCGAGCTCGTCAGCATGAATAGCTCCCGTAGAATTCAAGTTAAATACAACCTTCAGTAAATTTCTGCCACCACTATATGAGAAAATATATCGGTAAACAGTTTTAGCACCAATATCTAAAAATCTTTCAGCCATTCTTTGTGTTGGGTGGTTGAATATAAAATCTGAAGCAAAGTCTGTAATTTCATCTTTAACGTTTTCACTTGTATCCTCATCTCCAATATAAAAGTGTCTGACGTCATCTAAAGCATCTTCTAAATGGTCTCCTAAATCAAATGCAAGGCTTACTAAATCAAAATTATAGTTCGAAAAGAAATTTGGATCTGCATTTCCATACATGAAGGGTAGTTCATTATTTGTGTGCCCAATAATGATTGGTGTGTTCCTTACTTTAGTGGAAACTATATTCCTAGGATCGTCCGTAATAAAATGTTCAACACCGTCTATATCCTTTTCAATACAGGGAAATATGATAGGTAACTCGGTGCCACCAAAATATGCTATTTTCAAATCATAAGCTAGCTGGGCTAATGTATTTGAATCAATAGATGCAAGAAAATCCAGGGCTTCAAGCGTATCTTCAGTATTAAAATCTAATGCTTCTGCCAGTTTCAAGGGTACTGTGTAGTCAGCGTCAAATAACAACCATGGACTTAAAGCAGGACCGCTCTGAATGATTGCTTTCTGGAATAAGCTTTCATATGAAGACAAAAGGTGGAGGTTCACAGACATGCCACCAGCACTTTCACCGAACACAGTAATTTGTCTCGCATCTCCTCCGAAAGCCTCGATATTCTCATTGATCCACCTCAGAGCTAACACTTGATCTTTGAGTCCTTGATTTCCTGGTACTTCTGGAATACCTAGGCACATGAAGCCGTAAATACCAAGTCTGTAATTGATTGCTACTACAATGACGTCATTGCTCACCAATGAATTTGGAGTGCCTAAGGCACCGGCGCTGCCAGTAGCGAAAGCGCCTCCGTGTATCCATACCATCACTGGCAAGCGGTTGCGCGAGTCGGCGGTACTTGGCACGTAGACATCCATGGTGAGGCAGTCGATGGTACCGAAGACGACATCGTTTTCTACTTGAGGGCACGCGTTTGATTCGTATGCTTCGAAGATGTCGTCAAAGCCTGGATGTGGAACTGCTGGCTGTGAATTAAATTGTAATTAAAATAACATCATGTGACTTTGGTCTCTGGATTGTGTCTGTTGTGTTCAGAAATCCATTTTGAAACTCAAAACTTTTCAAATTCAGTCTTCCGCATCGCGTCATGGCTATACCGTGACAACCGATGTCGACACAACTTCTTGGTCACCAGCGGGCGCCACTTTTAAACTTCCTTTATCATACTCATTTGCATCTAAAACAAAAGTAGGTATATCAAAAATTTTATCTTACCCCAAAAGGATTGTTCTTATCCACCACCGCGTATGGCACACCCAAGAACTTCGCGTAGCCTTGGTCAGACCTAAGACCCCGGATCAGACCACCCTTCGTAGAGACGAGGGGGTCTACCCTGGACAGACCTTGGACCAGACCACACACATACACTAACAGAATTAAAGACCACATGTCCGATCTTTGAGACATTTTTGCAATGACTAAGTTGACTTATCGCAAATCTTTTGTCGAAAGATGGAGATAAAATATAGAACAGCATCTAAATGTCATCGATATCTGATATGAAAGCTACTTATAATAATGATGATGCAATTTGAGTTGAGAGTTGAACGTAATTTACGTAACTTTGATTTTTATGAAACATTTATGTAAACTAGCTTTAGCCGGGTTTTTTCGGAGGATGATTATACGAAATCAGAAAGCTTTGCGGGCGTGCGCGCAACGTTTATTCATCATAAAAATATTTCATTGCAATCGGATATAGTATAGGAACGCATTAAAGACAAACAAAGAATCAATTGGGGTATCATTATACCCCAATTGATTCTTTGTTTATCCTTAAATGAATGTTATTATACAGGGTGGCCGGTCGGTTGACGTCCAAAAATAAAATTTAGTTCCCTCGTATCGTGAGGTATCCGAATCACCCCCATGTATGTTCCGCGATTTTTGATAGTTTTCGAGTTATGATTTTTTTTCTGAATTTTTGAGAATTTTCGACCCGATAAATTAAAATTAAAAAAAAAAAGTAGAAGACTTTTACGAGATTTTTTTTTTGCAACTGAATCTTCTTTAGTAGTACTTTCATGCAAAAAATAATCAGCTTCGTAACTGTGATGAAAGTTATGAAAATGTTGGTCTAAAGTGAAAAATTTACATTCGGTAAATTATGACTGAAATTTTCAACTTTAAATTAAAAATCTAAACAGGTGACTTCATGGTTCCTAAGTAAGCTATAAGAATGCGCCAGACTTTCAGCTTTCATAATCATTAAAAAAAAGTAGTACTTAATGGGGCAACTTTGGCTAAAATCGGCCTTCAAAGACAGCGAGGTGGAAACTTCTTAAAATTAGTCATCTGATAAATACATTTTTTTTCCCAATTTTCTCGTTCCTAAGATTATTTAGCTTGTTAACTAACCAAAAATGACTGCAGAAAAGCTAAGATTTAAACACTTGCCGGTAATTGGTCCATCTGTCGCGGTATTTTTCATTTCAGTAATTTCTTACCTGCGTTGCGTAGTGACACGGGGCGCCGTCATTAACCGACTTAGCATAAAGGAGGAGGTTATCATTTCGGTTGTATTTTTTTTAATGTGTGTTACCTCATATCTCCGTCATTTATGAACCGATTTTAAAGAAAATGTTTATTTTGTTTGAAAGGGTATACGTCCCAGGTGGTCCCATTGTCATCAGGTCAGAATCTGATCATGGAACCCTGGAGAAATCGAGGGAAATCTTTAAATATTATTGGCACACCTATAGCGATTTGGATATTTTTTATAGTAACTTGTGCATTTGCTCTCGGAAATCACCACCATAAAAGGAATAGAATAGAGCGACCTCACTATGGTTCTCATTCATGATGGCATTTTTTTTTTACTCTAATACCTTTGTTCGGTTAGGTGCGTGCGTGGCGGTTAGACGCCAGTACACCCGATACCGGAGGAGACGTCGTCGGGTCCCTGACGAAGAAGCCGCGCTGTATGAGGTGTACCGCGCGGCTAAGGAGGCTCTGTGGCTGGCCATCGGCGAGTCGAGGACGCGAGCCAGGGAGGAGATGTTGGAGACTCTAGACGGGGATCCGTGGGGGCGCCCTTATCGCGCGGTCCGAGGGAAACTTCGACCCGCTGCGCCCCCACTTACGGAGAGTCTCCAACCCGAGCTGCTGGAGGAGGTGGTCACAGCCCTCTTCCCGGCGAGAGCGGAGCATACTCCGCCGCCGATGGCTTTGCCCACAGCCGCAGAGTCTCCGGAGGAGAACGCCATCAACGTCCCAGAGGTGACACAGGCAGAGATGAGGGCAGCCGTGATGCGGCTCCGGGCCAAGAACGTGGCTCCGGGGCCCGACGGGATCCACGGCTGCGCGTTAGCCCTCGCTCTGAAGGAGCTTGAGCCCCAACTGAGAGGACTCTACACGGCGTGCCTTGAGCGGGGCCAGTTTCCCACTCTGTGGAAATCAGGTCGTCTGGTCCTGCTCAGGAAGGCGGGGCGCCCTGCGGACTCGCCGTCCGCGTACCGGCCCATAGTGCTGCTAGACGAGGTGGGCAAGCTGTTTGAGCGGATAATCGCAGCCCGCCTCGTCGGCCACTTGTGCAGAGAGGGGCCGGACCTGGACGACAGTCAATTCGGGTTTCGGCATGGGCGCTCTACGATCCACGCTGTGTCGCGGGTTAGAGTCCTGGCGGAGGAAGCGGTGTCCCGGGGCGGGGTGATGTTGGCGGTGTCCTTGGACATCTCCAACGCCTTCAACACCCTGCCCTGGAGTTGTATTCGGGAGGCACTGCGGTATCATGGCGTGCCTCCCTACCTCTGCCACATCGTTGGGGCTTATCTGTCGGAGAGGTGTGTCACCTACATGGGACGAGATGGCGGAAACCAGCGCCGCATGTCGTGCGGTGTTCCACAGGGCTCGGTTGTTGGCCCGCTCCTGTGGAACATCGGGTACGACTGGGTGCTGAGGGGCGAACTCCAACCGGGCGTCGACCTGACGTGCTACGCGGACGACACGCTGGTCACTGCCCGGGGGAGCTCGCACAGGGAGGCAGCGTTGCTGGCGACGGCTGCGGTCTCACAGGTGGTGGGCCGCATACGTCGCCTGGGCCTGGAGGTGGCCCTCAGCAAGTCGGAGGCCATGGTGTTTCATGGCCCCCGGCGGGCGCCGCCGCCCGGTTCACACATCGTGGTCGGGGGGGCTCGGATCGCTGTCGAGTCTACCATGAAGTACCTAGGATTGGTGCTCGACAGCCGGTGGAACTTCGAGCCCCACTTCCGGCGGCTGGCGCCCAAGTTGCTGGGCGCTGCTGGGGCGCTGTCAACGCTGCTTCCCAATCTGGGGGGCCCGAGCGCCGCTTGTAGGCGGCTCTACGTGGGGATCGTGCGGTCGATGGCCCTTTACGGGGCCCCGATCTGGGCGGCTGACCTGACGGCCGGAAGCATCGCAGTACTGCGCAAGCCGCAGAGAGCGATGGCCGTCAGAGTCATCAGGGGGTATCGCACGATCTCCTACGAGGCGGCTTGTGCACTGGCCGGATCCCCGCCCTGGGACCTCGAGGCGAAAGTACTCGCGTCATCGTACCGGTGGCGCGAGGAAGCGAGGGCGCGGGGCGAGCAACCGATGCAGCGACACATGGAGCTGCACCGGTCTCAGCTCCGCGAGGTCCTGGTGGCGGAATGGCGGGACAGGCTTTCACGCCCTACCGCCGGCCTCGACATCATCGAGGCGGTCCGGCCGGTGCTCGACCTCTGGCTCGGGAGGAGGCACGGCTCCCTGTCGTTTCGGGTGACGCAGGTGCTCTCGGGGCATGGTTGCTTCGGGAAGTACCTGTGTCGCATAAACAGGGAGCCGGACGCCCGGTGTCACCACTGCGTCGACTGCCGGGAGGACACGGCGTGGCATACGCTGGCAGAGTGTGCCGCTTGGGAGGAGCCGCGCCGTGCCCTCATCTCAGAAGTAGGCAGTGACTTGTCGCTGCCGGCCGTTGTGAATGCGATGGTCGGCGGCGAGGAGTCCTGGGACGCGGTGGTTTCCTACTGCGAGACAGTCGTTTCGCAGAAGGAGGCTGCGGAAAGGGAGAGGGAGATTACGTCCACTCACCCGGCCCGCAGCAGGCGCACCGGGCGTCGAAGGAGGGCGGATAACGCCCTCTTCCAGCCCCCCTAAATGGGTCCAGGGGCGACGGACTCGGGGACGTCTGTCGCCCCCCACACATCAGGACCCGAGGTGGCGGCGCGTAGTGTTCCACGCGCGCCCCTCTTAGACGGCGCGGGGGGAGTTTAACACCTCACTCCCCCCTGACCCGAGGAAGAGGCCCGCGTTCGCGGGCCGGCACCAATCGGGGGTTGCGGAAGATTTTTAAGTTCCCGCGACCCCCGGCGTCGGTGTGAGATGGGACACCGGGGTGGTTTTTAGTCAGTAAGAGTCTGACAGACCCCTCCGCCCGCCCCAGGGCGGGGGACATCCATGAGGATTTTCCACCCCGGAACAAAAAAAAAAAAAAAAGGTTAACCTAACTTAACCAGCTGTTTTCTTTGATATTTTATATGATTACCCAATCACAAGAATACGGTGATGCTGTTCATCTTTGAGCAGTTCCATGAGCCTACCTTGAAAATCCACGATCAGTTGCTCACTTTTAGGAAAGGTTAGGTTCGCTTAGGTTAGGTTAGGTTTTCTCGGAAAGGTGTCACTTACAGGGGACGCGACGGCGTGGACCGGCGCGAAATGTCGTGTGGTGTTCCACAGGGCTTGGTCCTGGGCCCGCTCCTGTGGGACATCGGCTAAGACTACGACTAGGTGTTGGGTTGCTGGCGTGCTTAGTATGATAGTTCCCTAGCACAAATAGAAATGCGTCCTCTTCTGACAAATGTGGAAACCCTACGAATTGAGGAAGCTTTCCTTCCATGGCTACAAAAGACACTCTCTGCCTGGTAACGTTTTTCGTATGCACGTTATAGTGCAATAGATTGAGGGTATTCTTTCTAGAATGAATTATGGTCACAATCTCAGGACCGAGTCTATTGTCAACAGCGACACGATAAACGGCGTTTATTCTGGCCGCGGCGATTTTAAAATGACAAAACATGTGATGTAGTGCACGGTTAAAATATGTTTGTTACAACAGCCATCACCGCCTCTACAACCCACCTAAATATCGTGATTAATCAGGACTTCTTTGCTTGGTCTGTTGTAAGCTGACTAGCGTTCCGCTCATTTGTAGGTGGAACGGGACTCCATAGCCACACGATTCGATATCATTAATGCTATCGGTAAAGCCCCTAGCTACTATGAAAACATCCCCACTGTTGAATTGAACCAATGCATTGGTTTTCTTCATTCATTAATAATTGGATATTTGTCGCATCAGAGGTTGTAGCACGCAAAGATCCACAAGCGAAAAAACGACATAATTAATTATTAGGTAGGTTTAAGTAGGTAGGTTAGATAGTTGTTAATAAAAATAAGCTGCACATTTACGGCTACTACTAAAGTTGAACATTACTATTGTCACTGATATTTCTCGAGACGTTCTTGGTGAGGCGTTCGCATTATTACTGTGGTTATGTTTCAGTTTCAGAGTCTAGTTTTTTTTATAGTATCATTTTTTTTAAATGTGGTTATGTGGTTTTGTACAAAAAAAATGTTTTTTGTTAAAAAATAAACACATCATTGCCCAAAAGCTTTCTTTTTTCTTTATCTCTAAAAAATCCCATCAACTTTGCAATTATTGACATGTATCTTAAGACTGTTGGAGGGTGGGGCCCTCCAACAAGTTTGAAACCAGTGTCATTTGAAGTGTCTGGTAGGTTAGATACTTTTTCGAAGATCAATTTATTGAACACTGTTAGGTTAGGTTAGCCTAACCTAACTAGCTGTTTTCTTTTAATCTTTTGTATAATTACCCAATCACAAGAATACGCAATTAATGCTGTTCATCATTGAGGAGGTCCATGTGACCTTCAAAATGTAAGATCAATTGAACTTTGTTAGGTTTGGTTAGGTTAGCCTAACCTAACTAGCTGTTTTCTATTAATCTTTTGTACGATTGCCTAATCATAAGATTATACAAATGCTGTTCATCATTAAGGAGTTCCATGTGACCTTCAAAATCCAAGATCAGTTCATCAGTATTAGGTTAGGTTAGGTTTGGTTTGGATAGGCAAGGTTAGGTTAGGTTAGGTTTGACTAACAAAATGCTTTTTGTTATTACAAAAAAATCCCATCGATTTTGCAATCGTACAAGACAGTAAGTCTTTTTCTGGATCCTTATAAACATATTGACATGCATATTATAACTGTTGGAGGGTGGGGGCGGGGTCCATATAAAATCCCCCATGGTCCTTTCCACCTCGCTGTCTTTGAAGGCCGATTTTAGCCAAAGTTGCCCCATTAAGTACTACTTTTTTTTAATGATTATGAAAGCTGAAAGTCTGGCGCATTCTTATAGCTTACTTAGGAACCATGAAGTCACCTGTTTAGATTTTTAATTTAAAGTTGAAAATTTCAGTCATAATTTACCGAATGTAAATTTTTCACTTTAGACCAACATTTTCATAACTTTCATCACAGTTACGAAGCTGATTATTTTTTGCATGAAAGTACTACTAAAGAAGATTCAGTTGCAAAAAAAAAATCTCGTAAAAGTTTTCTACTTTTTTTTCTTTTAATTTTTTAATTTATCGGGTCGAAAATTCTCAAAAATTCAGAAAAAAATTCATAACTCGAAAACTATCAAAAATCGCGGAACATACATGGGGGTGATTCGGATACCTCACGATACGAGGGAACTAAATTTTATTTTTGGACGTCAACCGACCGGCCACCCTGTATTTGTCTTTGTTGTTATGTCAAATTAAATTAGCTATATCCAGATATGTGTGGGTACTCGTATCTAATGACAATATTATAATTAAAAAGAAGATTTTCTAAACTCCTAATATATCTTTCTTTTTCTTTTCTTTTTTTTTCTTTTATTATAAAATGTTGCCCCACACTAGGAATTTTTCCTGTATCGTGGGTGCATTTACAAACAAGTTACCAGTGGTCGTTAATATCCCATAGTCAGTTGTTATTTTATTTTTCTTTGTTTGTTTTTATCGATACCCATTCGCGTCTATAATTTGACTCCAGACTCAGCGTCCATTATACCACAATTTCCATAAAGAATACCGAATCTAATACCGAAATCATTCCCATAACAAACGGTACGTATAACTGAACCGAACTTTCCCATTGTCCCGTCGGCGTCGGTATAATGTCGTTCGATGGCAAACTTTTCACATTTATCGAATAATTTAATTGAATAGAAAGTCTCTCTTTTGTTCTTTGCGTGAAGCCCATAATTTAGAGGAGGCCATTGAAAGATCACCGCTTTGAGACAAAGAACTTTTGAATTCTGCAGGTGAGACATCTTTAGAGGTATGAGGAACAGGGTGTAAAGTTCACTCATCCTCTATAGAAAAGGGAGGATCCTCCGACCAGACGGGTGTCGTGTTTGGCGGGCAACTGCCCGACGATTGATGTCGGATAGTCTTATTTATGTCAAACGAGCGGAAACTCTAATAGCGTGATGCAGGATTTGTGTGACGTCAGGTCTTTGATGCATAGTTCGTATGTAGCGTAAACGCAAGAACGAACCTCCCGTAGATGTGTGGCGGCATCTCCACACATCTACGGGAGGTTCGTTCTTGCGTTTACGCTACGTTTTTTTTTTTTAAATAAGTATTCTTTTTTTTTACTTCTTGTTATGAGAGGTAATTCGGTCCAATGCTTTTTAATCACCGTTTAACTAGCCTGAGCTAAGATGCTAGTTTTTTTTATTTATACCATTAACTTTTACTCAAATAATATTGATGCTAGTTGAGACAAAGTTCTAGAATGCGAACGTTTTTAAAAATAAGGGAATTGCCCTTCTGGTCTTCTTGTTTCAGAAAGCTAGTCAAACTCAAACTCAAAGCATTTATTTAAAAATAAACTAGGTATTTACATGCACTTTTGAACTGTCAAGGAGTCGCCCATTCCGAAGCTCATTCCAAAACGTACTTGTGGAGAAGAATGGGCAAGCAACTCGTTTAAAAAATATTGTTACAAAAAATTGGTGTACATTCATGTTCAAACAAAGATGTATTTTTTCAGTCATTGTAAGTTCCTAGTTAACTGCTATGATCGATTGACCGAAATAAAAATAATTGATCAAATGCATTGAGCATTGAAAACAGATTGAAAACTCAGAACCAATAGCATCAAAATATCTGCAGAATATTTTACGCATTGTTTCTTTGTTGCAAAAACCCAAAAATAAACATCTACAGTGGATATACAAAATATTCAGTAAAGCTTCGAGCTTTTACGAAATTTAATAAACATAAACACACTCGTAGCTGCTGTAGCACTCTCGTAGCGCTACGCCGTAGCTCATAAAACCGTAGTCGTCAAGAGAGCAATGCTAAAGTATCGGTACAAAATTTTAATGAATTCAGAAGATACAATAATGTCATTTTACGTTGAATATTTAAGATGGACGGTATATTATTATCTATGTAGGTAATACATCCACATGTACAGTTAAATATGTATACTTATCCGCCTTGAGCAAGCGTGGTGATGCTTAGAGCGTTTGTGCACTACACGGAATTTTACCTTCCGGATGTAAAATCTCATACCTATATTTCCGGATCACGTGATATTTACTTGAAAATCGGACTGCCGGACCGTAAAATTCCTCGTAGTGCACAAACGCCCTTGCTCTATATGAGATGCTTATGCTTACTCTATATGAGAAGAAACCTTTGACCAGACTTTGACTTTGACTCTGCCAATTCAACAAAGGCTTCAAGCTTCAGTAAGAAAGCGTTGAATGGTCACACAATTGTGGAATACAGGATATTCATTCTGATTGGTGAAAGTTGTAGTGACATTTGGTTTAAATAGGTTTTTATTTTTATTATTTTATTTATCCTTTTTATAGATAACGTTGTAGGCTGAACAGACTGTTGATTTGTAGACCATTTTCTATTTTGATAAATAACTGGTACTTGTTGACAGGCCTACAATGTTCTCTTATACCTATTCACACTGTAATTTGAAAACATTGTAAAATCAATTTATTTTAGTTACTTACCGGCTCTTCTCCATAGGAAACGACCAATTGGAACCGTGCACCTAGCTTCTAACGTTTCATAAGTGCCCATTTAGGCTTATGTGAAATAACATATTTTGATTCTGATTTTGAATTACGGTTGTCCAAATACTCTATGACTCCTTCCAAACTGAATGCGATCAACCCATTTAAATCGCGTTCAAGAGCTGTCAGTGTCAATATTTCAAATAAAATAATGACACTGACAGCTCCTAAACGTGGTTTATGTGCTGAGCGCGGTCAGTTTTCATTGGTGAAATTCGCCCTTAATGTCAAATACTGGTGAAAATGACGGATTTTCACGACGACAGTTTTAATATGACGGAACCGCTTTCCTAGGAAACCAAAATTTACTGATCGGTACCCTATGAGCCAAATGAAATGCGAATCAAATGTTGTTATTGCTTCCAGTTGGCTTTCTCATTCAACAAATACTGCCGAATTGAATATACCGACCCGCATCTACAACGCCACATGTGAACTACGCATCAAAGACCTGACGTCACACAAATCCTGCATCGCGCAATTAGAGTTTACCGCGCAATCAACATATTTAAGACTATCCGACATCCGTCGTTGGGCAGTTGCCCGCCAGATACAACACCCGTCTAGTAGGAGGATCCTCCCTTTTCTATAGAGGATGAGTGAACTTTACACCGTTCCTCATACCTCTAAAGACATGGTACCTATAGATTTTTGGTTTGATGTTCTAGAAAACTGGCGAAATGTGGGTGCACTATAAGTACACCTCTGCCCAACCCTTCGGGGAAACAAGGCATTATGTTATGTCATCTATCGTCCATAACACTGAGAACAAAATCTCGTCAAAATAATAATATGGATGTTGATCAAATGGAACCGCGTAATCACTGTCGAATGGATGAGGGGGGAGTCGGCCACCCCCCGCTAATGGGATAATCACACAAACCGGGATGGTTCATTTTATACAAAATGCAAATGAAGTTTTTCGGAGTAAGCACTTCATTATGAGCACGATTTCGGTTATTTTATCGTTCTGGGATGAAATTTTTGCGAACAGAAAATTACTTTTTATGACCGTAATTGGGGGATGTTAATTTAAGGTTATACTTTTAGTAAGTGTTAGTTATTAAGGATTTCAGTTTGGAAAATATTTAGGTAACTAAAAAAGCCTTACTTTAAAAGCGATAGCTTGGTTTTTCCACAATTGTTTTTCTCTATTGTTATAATTGAATTTTAGTTTTTATTTCTAATAGTTTAAAATTGTGCACAAGGTAAAATGTATCGTTACTATTGTTATAAAAATCCATCTTATCCTTATACCTACCTGCCTTCATTAGAAGCAAATAAATGATTTCTATTTCTTAATGTAATGTAATTTTATGTATTGTCAATATTTTACTCCAGACAAAAAAAAAACATTTATATAAGGCCAAGTTACTTCACAATATTTACGCTCTGAAAAACAATTCACAAAAAAAATGTCTTCTTCATATACCATGAAATGTAAACTTTAACAAGCACGTCATCAAGAGTATATCAATACATCATTGTCTCTCTGACCCGCCAACGCCATCTATCGGAAGTTTCGTAAAACAACACCAGAGGTCATTAATCATAGCTGCGGACGTTGACGGTCACGGATGTCCAATTTTTGCTGTTTTTATTAATTTAGTTATAAAAGTTAAGAGCAACGAAGTTCGTTCATTAAGGTATTTTAATTTTTAGCCTGCTTGAATTTAAAGGATCAGATAATACCTACATACCCGGTTGCTGAATTGTTTTGAAGTTGAAAGAATAAAATTACTACATCATAGTAGGTTACGTTTCCCGATCATATATCGAAATATGTTCGATTTTACCTGGCTATGCTGATTATAAATACGTTATCTCATTTAGAGCGGATTCGACCAAACAGGAATACATTTTATGCGCGTTATTCATTCGGAAGAGATATTAGCCTTCTCTTCCGAATAAATTTTGAATATTTATACGAAAACTGTCAGAAGTAAATCTTATTCCGCGGATAAAATTTATTCCTGATTGGTCGAATCCGCCCTAAGACAGAGATATATATATATGTAACACGCCTTATACAAGGCGGAGACGACAAATTTTATTAAACTGCGCATAATTATCTAATGACGTTCCCAGTCTGCATACGAAAATTCAATCAAAGATCTCCAATAGTTTAGTCACTCTATTACACTATAGCTAGTCAAAGATTGGCAAAACCCATAGTCGGCCCATCACTACTATTTAGTTTGTTAAAAAAACTGCTTTTAGTTAAAGTATCAGAAACCTTCTTACCTTCCCGGTTTCTGAATAAAACATTTTACAAAAAATAATAAATCATTTTCTCTCAGAGTTACCAGGAAAAATAAACAACAAATCATTATTGGAAAAACTCGGAAAGATTACGAGATTATTAACTTAAACAAGAAGATAAGGAAATTGACGGCAAAATAAATTTAAACAGTAACATTGTGCCGCCGGACGCAACGATGCGAAGAGATAGCGTAATGCTCTAAGTTATTTACCCTTACTATTGTACTTATTAGTTATTAAAATAATGATTTTTGACTGTAAATAATATTGTCCTACTGATGGGCAAAGACCATTTATTTTACACAAGCCATTGCCCGCGGGAAAGTACTACTGGGATTAAAAGTATACTATGTCCCAAAATTTAAATATTTGAAAAAAAAAAATGGTATTTGAAAACTCAAGATTTCATATATTTTATTTGACAGTGTTTTTACTGGTATATTATTAAAACTAGCGTCATTGCTTTATATTTCGGTTAATTTGCGGAGATAGTTATAACAGCCATTACCTAACTAGCCAATTCCACGTTCATTTGAAAGTTCGTGCTGGAGATTTTAGATCTTATTGCGATTTGCTCAGGATCCAAATTCGTTTACTCCCCTGTTGACAAACTCCCTGTAAGGTAAAAGCCAAGAGCTACCACGATGAGGTTAACAAAAATATCGTGAACGTTATAACGTTATCGTGATGCCGTGACGTGGACATGGAAGTCCACGATAATATAAGCATGTTGGAAATTATAAAAGCGCAAATTCCAATACTAAAAAGCGCGGTACGGCCCGCCTGTAGTTTGCGATGGTTCATACAAAATTTAAGCAAGGGATGTAGGGATATTTTTGCCCTAATCTGTGTCGACGTTTATAATCACTTTGTGTGGGACAAAAAAATCGGTCAAGGGTCATCCTTAGACCGATCAATGTTTTTAAAGACCGGATACAAACCCAAGTAGTCACTATAACCTTTGTTGTAGTTAAATGGTGGAAGGGGACTTCCATAATCATTTTTCCATTTTACTCTCTGCCCAATTTAATAAGGTCCTATAATGGAGGTCGTAAATTATCCCACAGACATTCACTACCGGGATAAAAAGTAATCTATGTCCTAATCCAGGCCATGGTCTACCCATGTGCCAAATTCTTTCCAAATCCGTTCAGCCGTTTTACCGCGAAAGCGTAATAAACAAACAAACTCACTTTCGCAATTAAGCTATTATTACTAGTGGTGCCCCGTGGTTTTACCCGCTTAAGTCTCGATTCCGTGGGAATATCAGGTTAAAAAGTATTCTGTGTCCAAAACCAGGTCATGGTCTAGCCATGTGCCAAGTAGGGTAGGTAGGGTAGGTAGGGTAGGTAGGGTAGGTAGGGTAGGTAGGGTTGGTAGGGTAGGTAGGGTAGGTAGGGTAGGTAGGGTAGGTAGGGTAGGTAGGGTAGGTAGGGTAGGTAGGGTAGGTAGGGTAGGTAGGGTAGGTAGGGTAGGTAGGGTAGGTAGGGTAGGTAGGGTAGGTAGGGTAGGTAGGGTAGGTAGGGTAGGTAGGGTAGGTAGGTAGGTACGCCGTAGAAAAGTACTTAGTGCTACACGTGCGAAGCCGGGGCGGGCAGCTAGTTTATAATATTAGTTAGGAATAGGATGTGCAGGTTGCTACAAATTTTGTTAGTACGATATTATCAACATAGGATACAAAAATGCTTTGTGAATGTCCTTTTAAATAAACGTCACACACGCAAACTTTAATCCCAGATTTTTATTGCGAACAAAAATCTGGGATTAAAGTTCGCGTAGGTCCTTTATTTGTGACGTTTCGAACCGGCTTAGATTGTGCAGAATTGATACTTTTCAAATACGAGCTTCCAATCGAGAACTTGTAGTAAAACATTGCGAGCGGACCTAAAATTCCGTTTGAAATATTTCGCCGTTTTATTTGGCAATGTCTCATTCACTTAAAAAAAAATGGATGGCCAAACAATATTTTTTCATAAAAAAGAAAGGTAATTTAAAATTCCATCGTAATGCGAACTCAGTTTTTCAAAATATTACGTTTACTTACACCTGCTTAACTGGAATAGAAAGAAAACGTTAAAGAATACCCAGAAAAATCCAGTAGGTATTAGGTACTCAAACGGGATAAAAAAAGCCAAAGTAAAACGTTGCCACGGAATTGGTCCCGCACTAAATTCCAATTTATGGGCCCTTGTGTGGACCTCTAAACTGTAACGTGGCCCTTCGGTTAGCGATTCCCGGACCTTTTAACTGTTTTGAGTCCCATTTTGATGAAGTTTTTGAGTATTTGCTACTGCCTCGTGGGTTAAGTAGTGGTCGTAAGCGCTACTTACTGCTGAGCATGAGGTCTTGGGTTTGATTCCCGGGTCGGGCAAAGTGTAATTGCGTTTAATTCTCAGGAGCAGCCTGGAGCCTGGATTTGTGCCCGGCAATAAGCTCGCCCCCTATTACATGGGACTTATCTAAACGTAACTGGCTAAATGTGGGTTTATTACTCATAGGTACACTTTCTGCCTTTATTTTGACAGTTGTCACTGGCATAAAATTGCAAGAACTATACTGTAGTTTTAATTTCTAGTATGTATTGTCCTCTGTACAAAAAACTATCCCTCAAAATGCCTTACCATGCTCAAAAAGGTTGTTTTGTGTTACACAAACGAAAAAACAATACCTCATATTTTACGCGGGTTTCACATAAATCCCGTTTTATAATCCCGAGCTCGCCCCGCACTAGTTGGCTTACCTACTAACTCCGACACACTGCGACATGACATTGTCACTCGGGAACACAACGTAGAAAAAATCCCGCAAAATGTATCCGTATTGATAGGATTCCCAATTTGATTTGTTCGATTTTCATGGCAAATAGACATTGATGTAAGTTTTTTTTATCCTTTTTGTTTTTGATAGAAAAAAGAACCTGCGGGCGGCCAATTTGGGCTTGAGTCTGTGTTTGCTCTACCAATCACGCCCAAATAGCTGGCCTGTAGTGTTCCATGTGCTTTATGAGAGGACGTGAGGTCGTGGGACCAGCAACTCTTGGTGGTGGGGCCTGCTAGGCGTGGGGGGCTGATATCAGTCAGTTGCTCGCGAATGTACGAGTATCTCTCGGGCCCTCGATTCCTGGTAGTGGGAGAAACCGAAGTGAGGGGTATTTGTCAGGAGGATTTCGACATAACCCTCCGTTCGGATCCATGAGAACTTCTTTACAGCACAAATAACATAGGCTGTACACTTACGCTGTACTACATCATAATAACACTTAAGTTCACTTCTGAATTCCCTGGGGTAGGCAGGGGGGACATTCACGTTTTACTTATTATTGTTATTTTAAATGTCTTCGAATAGGGAGCGAATCTATTGCCTTATTGAAACAAAACCAGAAACAGGTTTAACGATTTTTTATCTACCTAACTGCAAAAACTTTTATTTTTAAACAAAACCTCAAGATTTTATCTGCATAATGTTCATTCACCGGTATAAGAACAGTCGGTCCATTCTGTAAAACAATCTCACCGTGAAAACTTAAGTGAAGTGACTTTTAAGTGAGCTGCCAAGTGTCAATCAGGTGGAATGATTGCTCACTTCGTTTTCGCGGTGTGATTTGTACAGAATAGACCTGCTGGGCTACCAATAAAGTTAGAAGGTGACCTAGTACCGTCAAAATCGATAATGTATAAATTATAGCACGGCTTTGGGCGATTGTTGACATGCTTAAAGCGACGTTTCGACGAATTGGTGTTTCGAATTCTTAGAAAAATAAAATGACCATTGATTATTTGCGATTTCATGCCATTGACTCCAGAAGGCCAATTCACGTACTTAAAAAGCGTTCACATTCAAGTCGCAATCAAAAAGACACTTGTCAAAATTGTTGGTAAATTTATTGTATTTTTGACAGATTGCGAATGAGATTAGAATGCGAACGTTCTTAAAAATACGGGAATCGCCCCTCAGGTACGGTCAGCGACAAAATTCAAATTGGAGTCCTCAAATCGTAAGTGGCGTTTGATCCATTTGTTTACATTTTCATCAGACACTTTTGGAGAAGACTATACAGGCCTTTTTTTTCAATCATCAAATAACTTCTCCCGCTCTGGGCGGAGCGGGAGGGCGTGTCAGACTCTTACTGACTAAAACCCACCCGTGTTCCCGTGAGTTGCGGGGCCCTGGTGGGCCCCGCCATTGGTGCTGACATCTCTTTGAGGCGCGCGTGGAACACAACGCGCCGTCGACCCGGGCCTGGTCCTTATCGGGGGCGAGCTACCCATTGCTCACCGCCCGCAAGCCCGCGCCTACGGTGGCCGGGAATCCTCCAAGGAGTCCCGACGCCCAGGGCGTCTCCTACGGCGGCTAGGCGCGTGAGGGCGCGAACTTTGCCTCTCCCTCACGCGCTCCGCGTCCTCCTTTGCGAGCATTACTGCTTCGCAGAAGGAGGTGACGGCTCCCCATTCCCTCTCGCTCCGTACCATGGCCTGGACCAGGGCCGGACGCGAGAGATCTCCACCGCCGATGGCCTCCACGAGGACACGGCGGTGCTCTGCCCAAGCCGGGCAGACCTCCACCGTATGCTCCACCGTGTCCTCCGGGCGATCCACAGACTATACAGGCCTGAAGTTATGTTATATGTATAACTCCAGGTTTCTTGGAGTTCGACTTCACCGTTGTTCAGAATCGGAATAAATCTTCGTGGGATAAATACTTTGTAAATAGTTAGAGAACCTAAACCGGTCGTATGTAGGATTAAACTTACCCCAATTTGTAGTGTTACAGGACCCCAAAAAGGTCCTTATCCTTAATCCTTATTTACTAAGCCAATTACTTCCGGCTCGAAAAAAAAGCGTAGAAATCGGATATACATACATGGGTACCAACCAACCTTCTTAAGTTTTACAACTCTAAAAGGTCAGAAAACTGAGAAAAATAATAATAAGTTTTGAAAAAATAACTCTGCCATTCGATATGAGATGGCGCTAGGCGTTGTGTTTATCGAGTTTAAGAATAATTTTCTACTATTCGACACGCCATCGAGGCGCTAGGTTGCAAATATTGTTTTATTTCTAGAATTGTTGTATTCTATATTTTACAGATAAAAAAGTTTCAAAACTCTAAAAGGTCAGGAAACGGAAAAATAAAGATCAGTTTCGAAAAAATAACTCTGCTTTTCGATATGAGATGGCGCTAGGCGTTGTGTTTATCGAGGAATGATTTTCTACTATTCGACAGGCCCTCGAGGCGCTAGGTTTTTTTTTATACCATCAAGGGGGCAAATGAGCATACGAGTCACCTGATGTTAAGCAATCACCACCGTCCGGTGATATCCATAACACCAGGGTTATTGCGAATGCGTTGCCACCCTTTTCTCACTCCAGACCCTGGGCTTCCAGTTCTTTCACTCACCATTCGAAGCGCAGCAACATATTGTTGGTACTTCGCGTTGGTAGAGTCAACCCAATTACGAGCTACAGTTAGCTATTGACTACACTTAGGCTCTACGTGGCTCGGAAAATAAAAGGATTACACTGAATAATAAAACTATTATTTGAAAGACTGAATTATTTTAATATTCATAAATATAAAAAAATATGTAGGAAAGAAGGGCAATTTACACAAAGAACAATTAGACGGCATGGCTGGCGCCACATTCTCTTGTAAGCACCTTGATGAATCCTGAAGTAACGGACGATTCGCTAGAGTCCAACAGGCCCGACACGCATAGATTGTTGCCACATCCTGAAAATAGAATGACTTTAATATATATTTTAAAATACTATTATAATGTTGATCATTGGTCATGCACCTACAGACTGATTATAATCACATATCTTGAAACAGGGGTGACAAATATATGCATCTAATGGCAGCTGAAAAATATAAATATCATTTTATTTTGTATATTATTTAACTGTGAAAATACCTATTCGATGGAATTTTATGAAACTACAGACTTGTGCGTGTATTTGACTTATAGTCACTATCCTATCCACCTATGTGTAGCAATAAACATAATAGATTCTATGAATAGATTGAGTATTCATAGACTTGAGTCTTGTAAACCACTAAATAAACGCTGCTTTGTTAAGTATTGCTGGCTCATATGTGATCGAACCGCTGTCAGACTTTATATCTATCTTGTTACTAAATAATATTATTTCAATGTAGTATAGGTACATACCTGGTTGAACCATCGGGCAAGTTTACTTGCAGGGGTTAGCGTTGATATGCCTTTGAACCTGCTTTACTGATATGCCACAGCTTAGGCACGTCATCATATATAAACGAATCGTGGAAAAAGACAGATGAATCCTTTATTAATACTTATGGTAATCGGGTTTCGAAGATGTCACTCCGTAAAGAATAGCAATGGTCGTTAGAAATAGAGCACAATAATCGCACAGTACACAACGAACGCGTAAACAAAACGTGGGTCGGGAACTGCAATGAAACCTAACGTGACGCCAAGATCGGATGTGCAAGTAGGAATGGTGAATGCTGATTTGAGATCAATAATCGATTGATGTTTTCTCAAACTTAAAACACTAAAATCGATGTGTTGTTTTTATTAAATAACAATCTCAACCGTAGAACCATATTTTTCACTCAATTATCTTGCTTCAGTAAAGAATTATATTGGGCAGTTTATGTGAGTAAATCCATCACTTCTTTTATGACAAAAATGATAAAATGACGACTGTTTATTTCAAAATAAGTCTTCACTTTTACTTGACTTTAAATACATTATTTTTAGACACAGTTCAAAATGGTAAAATAGAAATTGAATTAAAAAATGTATTTGAATCTCGAATTTTTGTGAATCGATTTTTCATGCTTTGACTTGAATCGATTGAATTAACAATTTTATGAAAAAAAGATTGCTGCCGCTTTGGTCCCTCCCTACACAGGTGTCTGCTATCTGCCACTAATGTCAGATGCATTGTCAAAGAAATAACACTCCTATTAAAGCAGTGATTATTTTTTTAAAAATGGTGTTCTGTCTTACACACACCTGTCAATAAAAACCTAATCTAACTTGTAGGCGTATCAATAAGTAAAATTAGTTATAAACAAAACCTAGGTATATATTCCTTGTCATTAAAATTCATTTGATCGAAAATAGCTAGTCTTTAATTTATTGTTCCCATACTATGTGTAGATTATTATCGAAAAATTGTGGATACAATGGAACGTCAAAATGTGGAAGTGCATCTGAGAGAAAAGCGGAAGCAATTAACATACTGTTTTTTCAAATATTTTAAACTGGGCTTTAGTCGGGATAATATAACCATGATAAATTAGATCTTTATTTTTGAATCTTAGTTTAAAAACGGTAACCCCGCACATGTCCCCGTATTCGAAGGCTGTTATCGGTCATATCCTTTCAAAATTTAAGGGGGTCCCATCAATATGACCAACTTTTACTATGAGACCAAATAAGAATTCGCAAAAAAAAAATCTACCTTCTTATACAAAATGGTCCAATCGGTTATACCTTTATTAAAGTAAGGACGATTTTTTTTTTTCGAATTCGAATTGGTCATAAAGTAAATCATTCAAATCATATTACCTACGTAAGAGTGGAGATAGAACAAACTTGAACTCCGGAATATAATTATCCCCCCTCTTACTAGAACAATACTCAAACAGACTCAACATACTCAAACATTCGCAGCAGGCTCAACTCCCACTAAGTTGAGTATCGCTGAGTAACAAATCAGTAGCAACTGGCAGACTTGAAATGTGGCCTGTAAGAGTACACACTTGAGTAAATGTTGTGACTTCTACAACGAAATTGTGAATTGTGTGGAGTAATACGTAGGAGGAAGCGATTTGAAGAGCTATAATATTATGTTGTAGACGTTTATTAGTACGGTCGCTAATCGCAAGCGCGCCACTGGCGACATCACGTGATCTACCCACACTTAAAGCGCGCTTATACAGAGTCGTGATGTTGTAAGTCCACGGCGAGGAGGACATTCAGTGTCTGATCGCATTAGAGTTAAGACGTCGCGAAACTGTACTCGATTCGTTGTGCTGATTATTGTGATTAAAAATTGTAATTTGTGATAGTGTTCGTTTGTGATTTTAACAAACGCCGTGTATCGCACCCAGTGTGTTTTCATTTCACGAAACCCATCTTCTGCCCACATGATGGAATAAATCCTGATGACGCTCCGACATATATAATATTTTAGGCAGTCTGATTTTGAGGGCCTCGTGGGTTTAACAACAGATACACGGGTCGATCTTCCAGGTAAAGCAACGCTTGCCGCCGAACTCGGTCCGTGGATCGGTGACCTTCCATTACATACCGAGACCACTCGGTGCCTCGGTTGATCCCGCTGCCATTCATATAAATCTTTGAGAGTCGTTACGAGTAGTAAGAACCTCGAAAGTTTGATAACCAGGTCTTACCAAGGGGTATCGTGTTCACGTGAAATATTGATATTCAGCTGCATTCAGTTATACTGGAAGCTGACCTCAACATAGTTTGGAGACTATACACTACTACACGATTACACTACTACGAGATTAAGACACTAAATAATAAAATAATAATAAGCTTTTATTTAACTTCACTTGTATGCATGTCCTGGAATATTGCAATCAATATTTCACCCACTTCCACTGAAGCTATCGGGCTGTGTTTGGTTCTCGTGACAAAGCATGCCAAAAGCTTCAAAAAAAAAAAACGATTTTGCAACACCTAGTAGGTACCTACCTACTAAAGATAATCAGACCAATGCTCTTTTCTTCTCTGCAGGTTACTAGGATAATCTAAATCAAATATAACACCATGCCCGTATTCCATGAAGGGTTAGTCAGCTGTGTACCTGTGTATAGTCACATCACCATTTCGACTATTATGTGTTAGTCCCTTACAATATAAATTATAAGCCTAAATCAAAAGTCATTTTTTTCGAACTAGGCTGAGAATCGGAGGCTTAGTCATACGGTTCCGTTTGGCAACCTTCGCGGAACGGAACCCTAAAAAGGTTCTTCCCAACAAATTATTTATATTTATTAAGTCGTTGTATTAAATTGCTTCTGCTAAATGTTTAGACCACAAGTCAGACCGCAAGAAGTTGCATTCCTCCGCCGGCTAACTGAACATGCCACAAATAAAACTACGATAACAAAGAACACTGGAATTGTATCTTACGTAATGGTGGTAATGTCACATACTGTGTTATTATTTTAGAGAAAGATAAAACGGGGTCTTCGGTTGAACAAGCGGGGCTCGTGGCTATGTAAGGTGAGTTTTTAAGAAATATTTTATCACACGAATATTTACACAATGAAAATCTTAAATTCGATGAGGAGCTCGTGGCTAAGTAATAACACCCGCACAGGTCGATCCGTCAGGTTAAGCTGCGCTTGCCGGGGTTGGTCCGTGGATGGGTGACCATCTTTACATACCGAGACTCGTCCGTGCTTCGGAAACACGTTAAGCCGTTGGTCCCGGCTGTCATTCGTGGATCTTTGACAGTCGTTACGAGTCGTCAGGAGACCGAAAGTCTGACAACCAGTCTTACCTAGGGGTATCGTATTACCCAGTTACTGGATTGTGGAGGTCAGATAGGCAGTCGCTCCATGTAAAATACTGGTATTCAGCTGCAGCCGGTTTGACTGGAAGCCGACCGAAAAAACAAAGCAGAAAAAAAAAACTCAGGTCTAGATCTATTGGTTTTAAAGTTTTATTCTTCTAGAAGAATACAATTTTGTTCAAGAGTTCTTTAGAGGTATTAGGAACAGGGTGTGAAGTTCACAAGGTTCAAAAGGGACGACCCTCCGACCAGACGGGTGTCGTCTCTGGCGGGCAACTGCCCAACGATTGATGTCGGGAAGACTTCTGAATGTAGATCGCGCGGTAAACTCTAATTGCGCGATGCAGGATTTGTGTGACGTCAGGTCTTTGATGCGTGGTTCGCAATTGCCGCCACAGTTCCTTATATGTATGTATAGTGAAAGTGAGCACTGAATGATTTTTGAAAATAAAACCCCAAAGGCGTTAAATAGGGGATGAAAGTTTGTATGAAATATTTTCTTTTTTGCGGATGGGAGATCCCATCGGGCACTACATCAATTTCCCGTGTTATAGACACACATGTAACTGTTAAAGAAGTTGTGATTCGAATAGACAGACAATTTAAGATAGTACTCAATTTGCTCAACAATTAATTATTTCCCTGACTTTATACGGCTAGCACAATGCACATGTATGCAGCAAAGCTTCAAAAAAACACATCCAACCCACGTTTAAAAAAAATCCGTCCACAATTGACGGAAATATCGATGGACTTAAATAATAAAATAAAAAAAACACGTACAAACATAGAACCTCCTCCTTTTTGGCAGTCTGTTAATTATTTTTCACATGATTTGACCCATAATTATGTCTGGACTTTAAAAGAGACTGTGACCTCTGAGTTTGTTTCGGCCTTTCTTCTCAGAGTAGTCAGATAGGAAACGCCGACCTCATCTAGTACTTAAAATATTATTGACGTGTTTGTACAAAATTATTTACAGAAAATAAAATCATGTCATTTCATTTCATTATAACAGTTCCAACAACTCTATCCAGAACACAAAACATACCTACATAGATTAAACCTTGCATTATTGAAAAACTTTGTACGTTGGTGAAGCTAGTACTTAGACTGGACGATTCTTCTTAGGTTTTTTACGAGCCTACATTTATTTTCAAGAAGTACTTACTTTACCCAAGGCGCGGCGAGCGAATTAAAAATGCATTTGAGCCGTTTACCTCCACTTTTCTCAAGGGAACATAGGGGCGATAATTGCGAGGAAACAGCCGCGTTTTATTTAATAAGGCTATTTGGTAGAACAGTGGGGTAAATGATAAATGATTTATTTTCTGTAAGGTTTGTTCAAACGCTTTTACACGTCAATCACATTTTTTTAAACTAGATGAGGTTGGCGTTTCCTATCTGACTACTCTGAAAAGAAAGGCTGAAACTAACTCAGCCCCCTAAATGCATGCCGAAAAATAAGTGCGCTATTGGATTTTCAACGCTCGGCTCACCGCTAGAAGTTGAAAATCCAGCGCACCTTTCTTTAGTCATTCATTTAGATGTAGCCAAGTGTTATTTTAAACGGGCGAACTATTTCTTCCGAATCCATGAACGTAGTAACTAAGTACGTGCCTTAGACATGTTCCTTTCTCTATCTTGCTCTTGAAGTTTGACGGTGACAGGAATAACACTAAGCAAAAATACGTGCTAAGTAACTTTAAGGATATCGCGGCTTTAGTCTGAGTTAGCAACTATTATCTACTTATAAATGATACCATCAAACTGAAATCATTTTCACCGAAAGACTAATTTACAATTGGATATCCGCCTCCCCCAAGCGTCGCCACATCGACCTTGCCCTATGGTTCTCGCATCGAGCGGACCTGTGATCTTCGAACTTGTAAAGACCACTGGTCCATCTTGTTGCCTTCCAACGCTGCGCCTTTATCGCCACTCCAGAACCTTCGGCCTCATCAGCCATCTGTTCTGCAAGCAATGTGCGCTGCCCATTGCAACTTAAGTTTGACAATGGTGCCGATTCCCTTGTCCACAAACTAAACTAAATTTAAGTTCAGTGCATCTTTTTCTTTGTATTTCATTAAGAAGAGGACAGAAGATAAATTTTAGTTTAGTCCTGTCACTTGTTGTCCTTGAACTTAAATTTAGTTTAGTTTGTTAACAAGGGAATCGGCACCAATATCTCGGGCTATGTAGGTTAGTTACTACTAAATTAATTAGAAGAAATACAAGTAAAATTCCGTATGTTTCCACAGAGCACGAGAAGAAAACAGAGCGTAAAATAAAGTTGTGCTATCAATTACGTTGCTGCACGAGACGAAATAATTCCAAGCATCATTAGCGAACTACAAATAACCACTGCAACCTTGATGAAAATAATGAGTTGTTATGTAAGTGAATGGAAATGAAAGTCTGACAACCAGTGAGGTACCAAAGGTCTGAGGAACAGGGTGTAAAGTTCACTCATCCTCTATAGAAAAGGGAGGATCCTCCGATCAGACGGGCGTCGTATCTGGCGGGCAACTGCCCAACGATTGATGTTGGGAAGTCTTATGTTGATCGCGCGGTAAACTCTTATTCCGCGATGCAGGATTTGTGTGGCGTCAGGTCATTGATGCGTAGTTCGCATGTGGCATTGTAGATGCCGCCACACCATGTTACCCATTATCTGTGTTACGGAAGTCAAATAGGCAGTCGTTCCATGTAAAATACTGTATTCAGCTGCATCGGGTTAGACAGGAAGTTGACCCCAATATAGTTGGGAAAAGGCTAGGCAGATTATGATGACACACAAGGGATCTACAGAATTTCATAAAGGAGATACTGATGAAAAAAATGGCCACTGAGAGTCGCCTTCAAGCACACACCCACACACACACACAAATATTATAAAGAGAAAAGAATTGTATTTTTGTTTGTAATGAATAAACTCAAAAACTACTAAACCGATTTAAAAAATTCTTTTACCAGTAGAATGCTATATTATCACTGAGTAAGATAGGCTATAATTTAAAAAGATATAACGCGGGCGAAGCAGCGGTATTTAAAAACTTTTCAATGTTACTCAACCGTCTGTTGATACTTCAGCCTTCCGCTACACGATTAGTACTGACAAATGCGTGTACTGAATGGACGGGTCCACTCTAATCTATGTGGTTATTTCCTCAAGAGACCTTTTGAGATGCTAATCTAGTCCTTACGTAATTTATGTCTGGACATTAAAAGAGACTGACCTCTGAGTTGGTTTCGGTGTTTCTTCTCAGAGTAGTCGGGAAGGAAAAGCTGAACTCATCTAGTTTTTAACCCCCGACGGAATAAGGGGTGTTATAAGTTTAACGTGTGTATCTCTGTATCTGTGTATTTGTGTATATGTCTGATCCCTCGTAGCTCCTAAACGGCTGAACCGATTTTGATTATTATTTTTTTGTTTGTAAGGTGTCTTGCTCGAGAGTGTTCTTAGCTACAATTCAAGAAAATAAATCGGTTCAGCCGTTTGAAGATTATCAGCTCTTTTCTAGTTGATGATTAGATGTGCGTATCTTCCACAGGTCTGATCGATTCCAAATTTAGTATTCTGTTACTTCAATGATATTAGAAGAACATAGTAACCTTGAACTGATGCTGCAGCATCACCTTATGTCGGGGGTTACTTATTATTGAGCTGTAGAGGCTCCCGCAGTCAGGCGACCATTTCCGTTAATTTTTTACATAAATTGTTCCACGAGAGTCGCGTCGTGCCTGTCTGCGTTTAAAGTGTTTGTATAAACGGAAATAAAATAATTTATCATTTGCTTGTCTGTGACAACATACTTCCTTAAGGCTCGTGCATACTTGCGCGACTTGTCACGCGACACCGGTAATTGTAATACCGTGAAGTTTTCTTAGAAATTGTATTATTAAAGTCGCGTCGCGCCTGTTTGTAGGAGCCTTTATTTCAAAATATATTTTTTTCCAACATCTTACTAATTCAAATAAAACATTCGATTTTCCAACATCTTACTATTAGCAACCTTTTCACTTTGCAGGCAATCCGATTAATTGCTCAGATCCTTGTCTAAACATCTCAACTTACCGGAGATGCTGCAATCTCGTAGCGATATTGGATATCTATCAACTATGATCAAGAATTAATGGCTATCCCGCCATAGCTTTTGATAAGATTAGACGTTGAATAATGCAGTTTGGAGTGACATTTCAGCTTCTGAAATTCTGCTGTAACAGAGGATTTTGAACCTTTTGATAATGTTTTTGTGGTTCGATTCGCTGAGATGCCGTTGTTGACTGTAATACTGAACTTCAAAGTTTAAAATACCGATGTACTGTATTCATAAAGTTTAAATATACGAATTCCGTGAGTTAGAAGGTACGCTATGACGAATTACTTAATTTTTTTATCACACTCGGCTACGCCACGTGTGATAAAAATACAAACCCACATTCATATTTTAATACCCCTTATTATACACTAGTTGCATAAATTACTATTGTTAAATCGAAATTGACTTCATAAATTATTACATAGTTCATAAGTCATGAATTGTTAAACAATAACAATAGATCGGTTTGTTGCAGAATAGTTTTGCATAAATTGTGGAGAGATGGGAGGTATATAAAATTGTATGTATCTGAGAGACAATTTACTAGCTTTTACTCGCGGCTCCGCCCGCGATGTCAGAACGGGATAAAAAATCTGTGTTAATCCGGGTTATAAACTATCTGTGTGCCAAGTGCTTGGTTTCCGTACGTCTTTTTCGGGTGACCACTGCAAATCAGCGTTGTGCTGTGGGTCCCCCATAGCACAGCATCATGCTGAGTGGAAGCCTTCTTGTCACAGTCATGACGTGCAGCTGCCGACTATGTCTGTTTTATACTTGTACCTACTACCTATTCCACATCAGATTTTTTTTTCTTTCTGATTACTCATCTTTCTGTATGCACGTGTTTCTATGACATATAAACCTATTTTATCGAAATCCGTTCAGCCGTTTTTGCGTGATTGAGTCACGTAAACTTTCACCCTTGGCACACTTCCGGTACGGACACCCTAATTAATCCAGACGAACGTGATAAAATCAGTCATATTTTTTAACCTCAACAGTTTAAGACTTATGACATCTTCTGACAGCTCTGTTCGATTTTGAAATCTTTCAGTATATATCTCGAAAAAAATAAGTGTTAATAAACCAGTGTTTATAAACCTTTTATACCGGCCGAATACGATACTAGAATAGAATAGAATAGAATTCATTTATTATAAAACATGAGTATACATCAAATAATATGTGCATGGTCTTAAAATAATAGGTAGATCTGCATGTTTTGCCATTCATGGCGTACAAAACCAAAATATTTTAAGGTTAGAATAAACCATAAAAGAGGGTTGAGTCTACACAACAAAACTAACTTAATAACTTTATCCTAATGCTAATTAAAAAAGGGAAAAATAGCATTGTTTTTACAGATTTGAGGGTCAAATTGTGAAAATGTCGTAATTATAGGAATCCATTTAATTAATTGCGGTCATTTAAAAATTCCGATATGGTATTATAGCATTTGGCTATGAAATATTCTTTTAAATGTATTTTAAACAGAGGAGTGGGCATTTGTCTAATAGGTTTTTGGTTTTTCTCGTATCTATATAATTGTTTCTTCCGTGGATATTTGACAGTCGTTACGGGCTTGGATCCTGTATACAACGCACACTATACTGCCTAGCATAGGTATTATAAGTTGGGGGATTGACAAAAACGCTTTTGACGTGCACGTCTTTCTACATTCTCACATGTATAATTTCAACATGAATGATGTAACCAATATTTTGTTACATTTATTTTGATTTAAAAGAGTGTCCGTAGAATTTCTTGCCCGTTCTTCTCCATAGGAACCTACTACGCTTTGGAATGGGCAACAAGCTTCATATTTCGGCCTGACCGACCCCTTGACAATAGCCTATAATTGGTTTATTTTTGAAATAAATACTTTGAGTTTGAGATTTTGAGTTTAAGTTTGAGTTGGAGTTTTAGGTTCGTCAGAAGCCCTAAAGTCTGACAACCAGTCTTACCAAGAGGTATCGTGTTAACAAGTAAGTGGGTTGTGGAAGTCTGACAGAAAGTTGGTCCAAGTAAAAAATTGGTATTCAGCTGCATCTGGTTAGACTGGAAGCCGACCCCAATATAGTAAGTAGGGTTGGCCTGTTGTATTGTCTCGAATCCCATGGATTATCATCTAGCACGGCTAGATGATGGTTGCACCAAAAAAAATCAAAGTGAAAACGTTTCACTTTGATTTTTTTTGGTGCAACCATTAGGTGGTTGCCACACTATCACGTCCTTGTAAGGAATATGTTGAATTACAATAAATTCATCCTGTACTATTTACAATGTATGTAAATACAATTCAATTTCACTCACTGCACACCTCACTCGCAGTTTCTCTCAAAAACGAGCTGATTGTCACTTTTTTTTTTGTTCGATTCCAATTTTATTCCACAACGAACACGCTGGCCGAAAATCGATTACCGCTTTTGTTTTGTTTTTCGACGATTCTTTGTTTTTGTGGTGCATTCGTTTGCTGACCCAATGGATAGAAACGGTACAGTCCGCGAGGTATACGCGGAGCTTTGCATTTGTGTGAGTGCACATAAATAGTGTAGGTGTGACGCCGGCCTACGCGACGAGTCCTTTGCTTAGTTTAAACCTTTTTATTACCGGTTTACTCCGCCGCGCAAATTCCACTTTTGGTAATCACTCACACAAATGCAAAGCTCAGCTTAGACCTCGCGGACTGTACCAGCCTGTATGTTTCGTCAAGATTTTAAATGAATAATAACCCATGTTATGCAGTTAATTGGGGTCTGTGCAACACTTTTTCTTCTTCCATTCTACCCTGTCAACGGTCACGGTATTAATCACTCCCTTTAATATCATTCCTCACACAATACATCCATCTATTGGCCTCTCTCTTCCTCTCCATTCATCTATTTATATTCATCAGTCTTCTAGTCACATGCTTTTCATCCCTCATCATCACATGTCCAGTCCATACCAAGACAAACGATTCCCTCTCATCTTTTCTGTCACTGGCGCCACATTCAAACATCCTTTTTTTTTTACTTTTAAATTACTTCTCCCGCTCGCTCAGAGTGGGAGGGCGTGTCAGACTCTTACTGACTAAAACCCACCCGTGTTCCTGCAGTTACCTGTATGTTGCCATGGGCCACGGTAGGTAACCCTTTCAGACTTTCCCGCGACTTCAAACTTCGCCTAATATAGATACTAATTTCTTACTAAAGTGAAAACAAAACCATTAACTTACCTAAGAGATGTGTTAAAGAGAAGTTGTGTACAACACAACAAATACGCAGTCGATTACGAATTCAAGTGTTCCAGTCAGTCTAAATACAACATATAAGGTTCATATTTGCACGTCACCCACAGTCGTCGGTCACTGTGTAAGTGTTGATAGTGCGGTGGTTTTTGTTCTTGTTCTGAATTGTATTGTTATGTTAATGTATTCTCTGTTGTGTGTGTAATGTATTAAATATTTATTTAAGGGTCTTGTTACTTGAATAAATAAATGAATAATAATAATAATCTTTAGACCCACGTTTAAAATATGGAGTCATTTTTGAATTTTGAACTTTATTACGACCCACAGTTCATCTTTTCAGTTACGACATGAAGGCGCTGTCAATGTCAAGGTGTAGAACACGTGGAAGCTGTTTTAGAGCACCCGACACAGCGATTTTTCTTACTAGGTATGTTTATTTTTTTTGTTTAGTTTCATGAGTATTTTTTATAATTTTTTTTTTTTTTTTTTTTTTTTTTTTATCCACAACGGGGAAGCTCTTGGCCAGAATCTCACCTGATGGAAAGTGATGATCAGGCCGAAGGTGGAAGCGAGCTTCACCCGGAATCCTCTACCACAGAGCATTTAAAATAACAGGATTTTCATTCTTCAATAAAATAAAATAACAAACATAGTACTTAACAAACACTTTATTTAACAATAATTATTATCAAAATAACATAATTAACTGTAACGACTGTCGGCGTGCTGTCTCTGGTACAACTAACATTTAATATTGAATGTCATAACTTTAAAAAACATTTGTAACTGGTCAAGGATCTTTTCGCGTGGCCATCTTGTTTTTCAATACATTTCACAAAACAATTTCATAAATGTTTACCAACCGTGCCACCCTGTCAACGTTATTCAAGCGTCAAAAGATCCTTGTGGCACTCTATCTATCTCTTTCTCTCACATTTGAATAGTACGCCTTTAGATTTAGGTCTTTCTCACGTAATTAAAGTACCTATACCTTTAATTATATAAATCGTCAGGATGTAGCACGGAAGACTCAGATATGCTGCACTGACCAAAAATTGGTTTAGAGAAAAGACGGAAAATAAATTTATTCAACCCAGGTTTAAGCTATCTCCTCTAGGACAGGAACTACAGAACGCTACGCACATTTTAAAATAATAATGTTAAAATGACATGTCATTAAAAATTTACATTTCTTTAAATGACAGGTACCTATGTCATAAATGACACGTCCTTAGAATTCACTTGTAAAAATAATTGTCTCATTGTGTATCTGTGGAGAACGTGGTTGATTTCAAAGTATTATTTCTGTATCCTATCTTTTTCTAATTCATAATGTTTATTTGTTTGTTTCCCGAATAAATAAAATAAAATAACTTGTCTTAAAAATGACATGTCTCTAATTCTGAAAACTCTTTATTTTGTTTTGTTGGTTTTGTTATTTATTTCTGCTGTTCTGTTTCTTTATTTTTTTTTTAAATTATTTATATGTCATTTACATGCGATTGTTTATGATAATTTAGACGATGCATCGGAAGGTATTGTACTTTTTCTGATATAATTATTTCCAATATTGTTTCACTTTGGCCTTTTTCTATAATGTAATTAAATTGTTTTAAGTAGGTATGTTTGGTTTCCACTTGTATGACGGAAATAAAAATTAAATATTAGTTATTTACTTTAAAGTATTTATATTTATACCATATACCTACATACACCCTATACATACATATGAACTCTCTCGTAAAGTTCTATTCACAGGATGTTTGACTTTTCGTTATTTTATCGCTTTAAAAGTTATGACATTCATTCCTCTACGAAATAAGATACATCCACATTTAGATCTATTTATAGTAGCTAGAGAGTTTGAATTTAGTCTAGAGATAAATACGTCAGAAAATAAACGCATATACGAAGTTCTAATGCGCAGTCGGCTAAGTTCTATACAGGGTTGTTTTATTTTTTTACCAAAAATATAACAATTTCTTAATAAAAAAAACGGGTATTTCATATAATTTTATCGATTTGAAAGAAAAATGCAATTAGAAAAACCTATTTGAATAAATAATATTATGTTCAAGTATTTGCATCTGAGACGGAAATTTTGTATCATCTTTGTCGACCGCGCATTGGGTCCAGTAAAGCATAATAGGCCAGTAACTATCTTTAGGAACCATAAATTACAAATAATACATTAACTAGGATTACGAAGAGATTTGACCTAGACATCATATTGAAACTTAACTAAATAAATATTTCTGAGCGTTAATTTTGTCCGTTTGCAACAAACATTAAACCAATCAAATTAGTCACGGTTTTGTAAATAGTTACATAATAATATGAGGATTATAATCCAAGTGAAAAAAAACCACTGGACTTAACATGCTTACAGATTAAAATAAGATGCATACGCAGCTTACGATAAAGCTCATAGCAAACTCGAATCGGTGGTTTGCTAAATCATATTATACACAAAAAAAAAATCTAACCTTATCTGCAAATAATATTTCGGTGCAACGGATCACACAAATGAAAGCATGATTTCATAAAAAAGGCTCAAATTTTAACACAATTTATAGAGGGTAAATAGATGAATCTCTACTTTAACTTTTATCATTATACTGTGGCATATTTTACACTGCTATTTTATTTTATACATCTTTTTTCGGGTAATTATAATATTATCATTTTTCATAACATTATCTCAATACAAACCATTTTATCTATCAAATGACAATATATTAAGTGTAATTGCAACTTTTTATAAAATATAATAAATACATTACTTTTCAGTTTACAAACATTATCGTTCGCTGTTATAGAACCGCCCGCAGACAGGTGAGACGCGCATCCGTAGAACAATTTCTATGAAACCAGAGTCGCAACGCGACACGTTGTGCGACAAGTCGCGCCTGTCTGCACGAGCCATAAAATGTGAATGCAAATTTGCGCCGTCCGCTACCAATGAAAATACAATACAACAAAGGTTTTTATTGAATAATTCATAGTGAAAGGGCAGATAATATACCGCCAATATTAGAATACCGATTTTTCAGATCGCTTTTCTCTGAGTATGTTTGTTTTTAATATTCCAATGAATCAACCTGTTTATCTATTATGAATAGTTTACGATGTTTTATTTTTTTCTTGAATGTACATACTTATTATTATGTATTGAAAAAACTTTTATGAATATATAAATTAATCCTTTAATTAAAAACATTAAAAATTCAAAAAAAAAATTTTTTTTGGAATATATTTATTGTTTAATGTTTTAAAATAACCTTGTATTGTATTTGTACACATTTCTAAAATGCATAAAAATATTGTTGAATCCCTTTTATGTAATAAAATACATACTTAGATCACTAAATGTGAAAAAAATATTAAATACTTGTTCCATTTTTCGGACGGCATACAAAAATAAATTATGTTGGTGATCTGAATATTCGTTTGTGGCAGTTTTTCATGAAATTCAATGAATAAAGTTGATAAAGTTGGTAATGAAAACGAATATTAAAATGTAGAGGCGCGCTAACTTTAAATTAACTGGGTCTTATCAATCGATGTATATATTTTTTGTATGAACGAGCAAAAAAACTTTCTCATAGATTTTTTATTTTTATCGTGGAGTTTTTTTTGTTGCTTCCATCGATAAAACCAAGTATAAAATTACATTTATTTCCATCTTCTTCATAAACTTTATCGTTCTCATTTGATATACTTCGAAAAAAAAACAAACCACTAACTCTAAAAAGAACTATAGTCATAATATATACACTATCAGTTCGATATAACTACAAAACAAAACTCTTATATTACAATACGATATAAGAATCTGAGGAATCTAAACACGAACGACATTTAGATAGAAATATGAAATTTTGTGTCAATAGTACTATGCCAAAAGAGACCAATGAAGGAGAAGCTGTAAAAAATTAATGTGAAAGCCAAAGAAATTCTCCTTTAAAATACAGAAGTAAAGTAAAGAAAATAAGTTAATAATTATGAAGACGTCCACCGGCCTTAGACGGACCGTTTGAGATACAGAAGAAGAAAACTTTTAAGAAAATTGATTTGAGAGGC
Source organism: Eupsilia transversa (assembly GCA_914767815.1). NCBI lineage: Eukaryota > Metazoa > Arthropoda > Insecta > Lepidoptera > Noctuidae > Eupsilia > Eupsilia transversa. The sequence continues at coordinate 12,137,830 of OU611891.1, forward strand.
TTTCGGCAATTAGACTAGAAACCTTTGTCTCAAGAAGAAAAGAAATCAAAGAAAAAGAAGAAATTCCACACAAAATACTATAATTTAGGCCCGTCGTGGAAGGCCCAGAAAAGGTGGATAAATAACTTGAAAGAGCTATAAAGGCTAATAAATATAAGGGCTGGTTCAAGATGGCGCGGCTGAAGAGTATGTAGGACTTGGGAGCGACCCAGCAGAGGGAAAATAACGGCTAGTTTAAAATAAAAACAGAAAAGAACTCACACGACTCTCACTCAAGCGACTTGCGTCTTGCAACAGCGACTGCAGAGGAAACAAAGAAGTTGCTTAGAAGATGCGTCGCGGTGACTGACGGAAATAGGTGTAGCACGCGCGTGTCGCTTGTCGCAAATCACGTCGCAAGTCGCATCACTCAAGGCTGTGAACGGGGCCTAACACATAAATAAAAATCTCGTAAATTTACCACCGACCGCTGCTGAATAGGAACACCCACACAAAAACACGTTCACTTCATTTACTTCAAATGATTACACAACACATGCGTCAAGTCACATTGAATCTCTTTCAACAATATTTATTCAGCTTCGCACGTGTCACCTCCATTAATATCATATAAGGTTTCAAAGGCACATGTCGCATTAGATTGTGCAATGGAAACCTTCAAAGGATCTTTCTTGATTCCTGTTTGATTTAAAACTAAGTATGATTATATCCCACTCCTTAATCTTTTTCTTCTGTCTTTTTTCAATCTACTTACTTTCCTTGAAGTCTGTCAAGTCATTTTACTGGGACTGGCCAAATTCATTTTCTCAGCACTTTGTGTTCGGTCGCTGTTGCAAATTCAGATTTACAAGGATAATCTGACGGCTCGTCCCAAATGAAAAAAAAAAATCTTTGAGTCCTATTGTTTTCTTAGATTTGCTTTAGCTGGTAATTGAAATATTCCGTCTCTTTGTTTTCTATATATATATATATAATATCTACATTTAGATTAACTCTGAATATTCATTCCGCGTTTTCAAACGGAGTGGAGTCGATGGGATGTGCTTAAATTAAACTTTACTTCGATAAGTAGCCGTGGTCGGTCCTAAGAAAGTTTTTCGCCGGCAATTTGTGGCGAAAATCGAAGCAATAAGAAACTTTGATTGAAAGTTCAACATGTAAGTGAGTTCATTCAAAACTTGAAGTGCTGTAATTGGCTGGTATTTGGGTAGAAGAGAATTTCGAGGCATTTCGTAGAAATGATCGAAATGGAAAATGGAGTTGAACTCTTGACAACAAAATAAAAGAAAGAAAGAAAATACGTTTATTTGCCGTAAAACATGATGCAAAGGAAAAACACAAAAATAACAACACATATGCATCATACCTGAGCATTATGCTGGAACCCTATGTGACACAGGGCCACAGTGCAGGTTTCCAGCGGCAGCCCACAACAATTGAATTCAATCTAATGTTGCATGCATGTCTAGAAAACTCAAGTCACTTAGTGCAGCAATAAACCGATTATGTACCGTCTTTGCAAGAACAACCTATTAAATATTACATCAATTCTAGCACGCGACTACGATGGGCACAGTACTATGAACAGTCCAATAATAGAACTTTACTATCGAATATTCATGACTAGTATCGATTTTAAATATAGCTTACGATATTATTCTTCGCAATATTTTGTTCATTTTTATAGAAAAACTGGGAATTTTGATACGTAGGGTTGACATATAAATATTAATACAGGTTGGTTAAAATTTTAGGTACGCACCTAGTAGATAAAGAATCAAAAATTTTTAAAAGGGGTATAAATTATTATGACATCAAAGCAAAATTTAAGTTTAAAACTTTCAGATTGGATGAAATATATGGAGGTATAGTATAAGCATAAATATTTATGACAGGTTCTAAAAGAGATACAGTGTTTTTTTTTAGAAAATCTACCGAAAGCGTAGAAAAAGTCTACTTTAAAATAAATTCGAAAATAACATTATTGGTCCGAAGTCAGGCAGAAATGTTTATATAGAGATTGAAAAAAGTTATAGATTTAGATAGACGTGAAAAGTAGTAAAGCGTACGATTCGTCGACTCGATAAAATTTTCTTATATCGATAATGATACATTTAAACATTACGTGGTTTTCATTGATGGTAAAATTATGATTATGTAGGTAGGTACGTATTTACGTAATGAAATACTACCTCTAGTTTATTTGAAGTACGTACTACTTGATATATAATGTGAATATCTTATAATTCGACTAATTTAGTAAAAGGTTAGAGATATAACATAATATCGTCGTAAGTTTTTCACTCTTTCGGAATCTTTTTGTATCAAATCGATATAAGATTTTATATACTCAGCGAAGGAGTGTAAGCGTAGAAAGAAGTGCTGCAAAAATTATATTCAAGGGATTAAAAAAAAAAGTATAATAATTATTCTCTAAATATAATATAATTTCTAAATATAGCGATAATATAAATCCTTTAACACAAGCCATCTAAAAATAAATATCAATGCTTATAATTATGGCAGTTCTTAAAACTATCCGATTAAATTTCGTATTGTTGCCTTTTAAAATAACATGCAGAATCGCACCGATTTTAATCATGTTCCTTTTGATATTGTTATTAATTATTTCGGTATTTTTGTAATTTATAAATATTATTTTTAATTTCAGACAATACGATAATTAAATCGATTTTTGTGTCGATAAGGTCTTTTAGGCCCACTTGCACCACAAACGTAAAACATCATTCTCAGCCACTGTCAAACAATTGACAGATATAGAATGATGTTTCAAATACGTTTAACGCTAAACGCATTTAGTAATTTCTGGTTCAATTGAGCCAAGTCTTCGTTTGCTTTCAAAGCGATATTCAGTAATTCTGATATTTAAGATAATATTTATTATATCGGTAAAATTATCGTAAGTTTCGTTCCGAACATTTATTTTATTTTACCAATGCAGCAAGCGTTCCAGCATTGCCAACTTTCTAGTAATATATTTCTCTAAAGCTTTATCTAATGCTAAATAAATCTGAGTTTATCTTAAATTATTTACATAATATTCTCTAAATTACTACGGTTATATCTTTTATGTTTTGTCTTTACTGTGATTAAGGTGAGTGGCTTTCTTTTATACCTAACTGACTTATACTTTGAAGTTTAGCAAGACAATGAATATTGTCATTCATCTCCAAAAGATTAGCGATACCTTTGTAATATTAGAATTCATCAACTGCTTCTGTTTTTGTTAGAAGTCATGTTTATTTATAACCGTTGTTTAGGTTAATGATTAAAGTCTTCCTATCTATAATTTTTTTGACGTTTAAAAGTCTTCTCCCTGCTTTATGGGTCGGATTAACGCCGTTGACCTTGGCCATACAAAAATGCACGTCGCGATCACGCCGCACTGCCGTTTGATGTCATGGGGTACAATATTTATTTTTAGTAACGAAAATATGAATATTTTAAATAAAAATATAGATTATGGAGGTATATTTAGATATTACAAAAAAATTCACGAAAATATTCTAAATAGTTTGAAAGTAAGTCATTTTTTAGTCTTTGGGTCTACCCAAAGCATAAAAACTATATTACTTTATGAAAATACTTTATTATAATATTTAATTGATGAATATGCGTTCTAGTTTAATATACATTTTTTTGCATTATTTAAAGGCTATAAAAATCATATAACTGCGCTTCAGTAACATTTATTAAAAAAAAAACCCTAAACGGTCAAAATCATTCCGCAATTAGTGGTATTATGCAATATAATTGCTCGGTTAGGTAGGGCCTAACATACCTTGATAAAAACGCAATCGAAGAAGTAGGTACCAAGTGTAACTTAAGAGATTTTTTTTTTCATTTCCGCACTTGAAATAAGTCACGTAGGTAATATACTGAGCTAACTTAGATGAGGCTAGGACTTAGATGACTGTTTAAATCTCTTTTCCAAAGTTCTCGTAAGAATGAGTCGTTAGTTTTATCGACGGTTCAAAGTTTTAAGTGCATATTGGCTGAAGAAATAAGAAGTGTCTCTAATTGTCTACAGATATTAAATTTAAAAAAATTACACAGCGTGTTTATGAAATGTGTGGTACAGATCATGAAACTGAAAAACTTTGTCCATCTAAATACTCAGCTGTCCCATACAACACTTCAATACCAACTGGCTCCAAATGTATGGAAAAGCTGATTATTCTTTGCGATTACGATGTTGGCTCCCATGGAGAAAGTTGTTCAGTTTGATGGTCTGTACCACATCTAAAAATTTAACCACAGATTTCTGATACACGCTGTAAAACTTTTCCGACAAGATGGATATAATTAGTCATCAATACCCAGCACGCCTGAGAAGTTTCACTCCGTTAATTTAATTTCAACTTCTTCAGTATCTCTGTTCCTGATCGAAATAAATATCAGTGTGCAAAATATTATGTTCAATTTGATATTCAGTAGCCAATTAGTGATCGTTACACAGCAAACTGAATTATGTCCAATATAATTAATAATTATAAAGTATAAAATTTATTAGCTGAACGATTCATGTACTTATTTAACTGAATAAAATTAACAACCAACAGTAGTGAATATTTAACTAAATTTATTTATCCAGGTAATATTCGCTGTTAAGACTCATTGAAATCAAGTTCAATTTTGTTCAAAAGGTAGCCATTATCGAAATTGGTTTTGTGGTTTCGATGCTGCCATTAGTGATGAGATTTCGACGACGATAATTTGAAAACACTAGTGTCTGTTTAGCCAGTATGCACAATATGAGGCTCTGGATACACTGAGGAAAATCAAGTAGGGGATCTGGTCGGCGACCTCGAGCATCGGTTGTCTTAAGGCGCTGACAAGAGGCAAATGTTCTCAGCAGGCATGTCTTAAAAAATATATTACCAAATCTATATAGTTTGTGGTAGCGGAAACAATATAATTATAATTATTATGTTAATTTTGAACATATTTCTCAGAACTTGGTTGTTACGAAAACAAGTTTTGAAAAAAAAAACGGTTAACTAACCTTTTGCCTTGAGTTCCAATCAAAATGTCTATTTTAAATATCAACGTATGCTGGTATTAATTAATAACAAGAACCTCTTATTTGAATGCAGAATTGGTTGTTTTTTTTATTTTCGATTATTTAACTAATTATTGAGTAAATAGATAATTAAATTTCTTCATATTTTGCAATTTTCAAGAGTTGTGTTATAGAGCTTCTCTTTCTTTCTATGCATTCTGACAGTGACCGCGCTTAAGCACTTGTCAGCGTCTTAATGATTAAGAAGTCACGAGACTATTCGCGTCAGTTTGGACACCTTCATACAAATAGACACAGATTTTTACTTAAATTTTGGGAATTTTGTCCTTGTTTTGTTGCGATTGCGCAAGCAATAGTCAATGTAAGACTTAAAAGTCTGCACCCAGCCTTAATCACAGTAAAGCCAAACATTTTGAACACTGCAATAATTAACTCAAAATAATTCCTATAACAATTATGTGAGTTTGCAAGTATTTACACCAACAAAACATTCTCTAGCGGCAACATACTAAAAACACTCAAAAATTAAATCTATTTCTAACATAATTATTTACATACTCAAATTGGCTTTTATTCAATAAATCATAATATCGATTGTAATTTGCGATATGATTTTATATTAAAATCGTTATATGTTTATCGCAAATTGCTATCACTAAAAACTCCAATGCCAAAATATTCTAATATTTTTAGCGCGACAAAGTCTAAATGAATCCACAAAATCTTGGCTCACGTTATTAAAATATCATCGCCATCTTTCAAATTACTGCGTTCATTATGTCTGGCGGTAATTAAAATGAAAAATCTCCTAACATGATGTTCTTATAGACATTATATAATATATAACGCGCATACATTGGCAAAGAATGGGTCATCTGATTATGCTGTTATCAGACGCTTCACTTGAGTGAATGTTCTTTTTTTATTCATCCCACATTCACGCGACACCGACAAAATTTCATAGGAATGAACGTTCATCGGCATGCCATTAAATTTTTCGATCATTCGGTAGTTGATCGAAAAATACCGAAATACAAGTGCGTTAGATCGGTTCTCTAATAAATTAATTTTTCACATGAATGCAATGTGAAAAATTGATTTATTTTGTGTTCAAATGTTTCACTTCGAGTAGAAGATACCGAATGAAGGACAAAAATTAACAAAAAGACACATCAGACATTTCACTTTTTGTTCATTTTAATAACATCAAAGTATTTTTTTCCATAGTTTTTCTTATTTGGAATGTTCAAGAATGCGTTATTTTTAAACGATATTCTTAAAAGTCGTCTTTATTGTAAACTTTTATGTTACGTTTATGAACCTAAATTGTGTTTATTTCAACTAATCAAATAAAAATAAAAATATCGTACCTACTTAATCTTTTCATTCAAGAATCAAAACAAATTTTATTCGAATTGTGTTTCATAGCATAAAATATTGTAATTTTTAATATTGTGGAACGAAGTACCAACGTGACATTGTTAGCCAATATATGCGCATTTTGACACCATATCCCCAGAAAATACTACAATACATCTATAATGACGCATAGAATTCGTTTTTTTGTTAAATCTATTCATATATCTATACATACCACAGCCTCAAAGGCTACTTTAAACGATTATTATCAGGTTATTATAAGAAGATCGAAAGAGAATGTTCTAGAAGGGAGAAAGAGTACATTCGACGTCTAAACTGTACATTTGAGCACATAGATCATAGAGCGAGTTCAGATGCAGCTGATTATGAGGCGCTAAACTAAGTTCTGATACATTTTATTTATATCCAGTCATGGAAATTAATTGTTAAGCAAATTGACACTCTTCGTCAATTTGCCGTATTATGGCGTGACAAAGATTGATAAATAATTCGTTCTTTGTCAAGCTATGTCAAAGAATGACACTAGTGTTTTGAATTACGGACAATAATTTATAATGGTAATCAATTAGCTTAAGAATTAATCTTCAAGCACGCGTAGTAGCATGACCCCCATGGAAACGGGTTTTGTCGACGGAAGAATAGATAAAATGACAGATAAACATTCACAATCTGTCATTTTTTCTATTCAACCGTCGACAAAACTCGTTTCTACGGTAGTCATACTACGCGTGCTGACGTTACTAGCGACCCTCCCTTGCATCACGCAGATGCAATGGCGACATGTCAAAACATCGGGGTTTATCTGTTATAATATCTGAGTTAAATACTAATAATTATATTATTACTACACTTATGCCTTCCGGAATAAATTTCCCGAATAATAAAGAAATATAGTTTAGAAGATCTAAGCGGTCAGACAGACAGACACTAAAAGCGACTTTGTTTTAAACTATGTATAGATAATATCAATAAAGTTATAGAAGGAACCGTTAATTTCGGAATTCGCCCAAAAGATGACAAAAATAAAATTAAAATTGAAAAAAGAGCGTTCGAAAATATTTCGTACCTATATGAAATTAATATCAGTAGGTAGATAAAAGTACATCGAAAATTTGTATATTTATGGGGCTGCAAGATTATACACACAGTTTTTGTTTGTTTTAATTGTAGATATAAGTAAGTCCGCCTTTGTACCTTTTTTGTGTGCGAAAAGTTTAAATAAATAAATATAACGGCTTTACCGCAGTTCAGTTCCAGTAGTTTTGTTAAAAAAATAAGAATATTTTGGATGCGAAAAAGCCAGTAGTTAGTTTTCAAGCAATTCTTTTGAAATTCACGAAGATAAGTTTAATGGTACTTTTAATTTCGTTGTTTACGTTACGTTGAATTGAAACCGCTCATCATCAGCTGCTAACACGCCCATCCGAACACGCTGAACGGTACATATTTAGACTATCCTTATCAAAATCTACACAAACCCCGTATTGTCACTTACGACCTTCTCACTTGCAAACTTCATACATTCTAGAACAACGCAAGCAAGAACGTCGTAACCGACAGTACAAAATCTGGAGTTGATTTCTACTATAGTTTTTGCATTTCACGAGCGCACGTCAACCATTGCAAATTAAACCTTATACTAATGACATAAGTCACATGACGCGCGTTCATGATTTGAAACGACTGTAGCAAGCGCTTAATCCAACTATGTTACCAGAATTTGGACATTCAGAAGCCTGGGATGACGCCATAGGCCTCTAAACTGGACATGGTAAGGTAGATCAGCCATAGAGAGAAGAAGAACATGGAGGTGACAACCTTGATTCTCTTGGGGCCTCCGAGCTCTCCTCCGATGCTCTTCCGTCTTCGGAGGACCAGGACTAGGACAGCTACGCAGGCCTCGGAGCAGTACATGGTGACACTGAAGGCTAGGCTGTGAAAGACAATGATGATCAGGATGATGCAGCTAATTCTCCATAATTGTTTTTTTTATATGCAGTTACACCTTGATAAAAAAAACGATAATAATATTAAATAATAAACTTAGCTAAGTTATTTATTGGTTTGTCTCTTTTTCACTTCTGATAACTACGACATGCTGTCCTATTTCCGGGTATCATCTAATACAGTGTGACAAATGTGTCGTTTTTAAAGATCGAATGCTGGGTAGGTAACGTATCTATCTGGTTTTACTTATAAAATCATTGCAGGCAACAACACAATAGAACCACTGTTTGTCTCTGCATCACCCAAAGGTTGACTGGTAGAAAATGCCTAAGGCATTAAGTCCGCCTCTGTACATTTGTGTGCTTGAAGTATTACATAAATAAATAAATAAATAAATAAATAAATAAATAAATAAATAAATAAATAAATAAATAAATAAATAAATAAATAAATAAATAAATAAATAAATAAATAAATAAATAAATAAATAAATAAATAAATAAATAAATAGATTTCCACCATTTCATCGTAAATTTCATCTAAAAGAAGAAAAAGTAATATACTTACTTCCCAGGATCAATATAGAACCTCTCGCCCCTGCTCCAGTGGACGATGGCGGCCAGGGTCCACGCTACTCCAATGCCGAGGAACACGTTGACGGCATTCGACCCCGTCACGTTGCCCACTGACGCGTCTGCGTACTTGTCTTGACAAGCTGCCACTTTGCTCGCGAAGGTGTCTGGGAAGAATAGGATATGTGAGAAGAAGAATAGGAAGAGGGATGAAAATATGTGAGAAGATAGGAAGAATATAGATATTATTTCAATTTCCAAATTGAAGGATCGGCTATTGAATGAATGAAAAATAAATATTAAAACAGATCTCAGACTCCTTTCATTCAGCATACTTCACTCGAAGTGAAATGTCTGAGCACAAATGAATCAAATTGCAAAATAACCTTAGTTTTTAGTTTAGTGAAACGATCCAATGATGTTGGATTTCGGCACTCGGCCATCCTTCCACTCACCTACAGACTAATCGAAAAATGAAACGAAATGAAACGATGAACGTTAATTCCCGGTTTCGTGTAAACGTGTAATGAAACAAGAATGAACGTTCACTCAAGTGAAGCGGCTGATATCAGCTTAAGGTGGATACTCCAAGGTAGCACTCGAAAATAAAATATTCTATTCTATTTTGTTAAGTATCTTGTTGACAGGCCTACGCTGTCCTCTCATACCTATTCAAACTGTACATTTTTGAAAACATTATAAAACTCATTTATTAAAGGGTAGGCCATAAATTAAAATTATATTAAAAGAGTAACCTTGGAGTTTCTTCCGGCTCTTCTCCATGGGAAACGACCAATTGGAACCGTGCACTTAGTTTCTGACGTTTCATAAGTGCCCATGTAGGTTTATGTGAAATAATATATTTTGATTTTGATTTTTTGAAAGGTCAGTTGTTGTTTTTGCAATTTGTATGTTGATTAAAATATTATTCGCGACTGTAACAAATGTGGCTTTATATCATTATAATCATTAGAATCAGCAATACTGTCCACGCAATCACCGTCCATTCCTAGGTTGCCTGGAAGAGATCGCAGAAAGCGATAAGGCCGCACATTGTATGTTTTGTAATATTATAATTGTTTTTGTAAGTATGTATTTTCTGGTGTACAATAAAGTATATATAAATATAAATAAATAAATAAATACAATACAACCCCTTTTTTTTTTTTTTATGGGTGGGAAATCATCAAATAACTTCTCCCGCTCTGGGCGGAGCGGGAGGGCGTGTCAGACTCTTACTGACTAAATCCCACCCGCGTTCCTTCAGTTGCCTGTGTTGCCAGGGGCCACGGTATCCCTTTCGGACTTTCCCGCAACCCCGGCAGGCATCGGCCCTGGTGGGCCCCGCCATTGGTGCTGACATCTCTTTGAGGCGCGCGTGGAACACAACGCGCCGTCGACCCGGGCCTGGTCCTTATCGGGGGCGAGCTACCCATTGCTCACCGCCCGACAATACAACTCCTTAAGTTAGAATAATCCTCAAATGTCATGATTTCTTGAAATAGACAGTCAATTATATGAACTTAGAGAGTTGCATTGATGATAAATGACTATAATTTATATAATAAATATCTGATACACCTTAAGAAATCATGGAAAACGGCAACGAAATGCAATGCAACGAAAAGCATTAGACATTATTCCCATTTTCATTTTATTAGGTAATTCACTAAAATGAACCGTAATCATTTTATTATACAACAACCATTCCTAAACATGATGTGATAATTATAATTACGTTAATCATACTGACACCTCAAATAATAATAATTACAAGCAATTTACTCCACTCAACTGAACTACACACGTTCAATTGATAAGTAAAGCAAAAAATAGTCAAAAGTACTGAAAACCTCCTCCTTTTTTTGAAGTCGGTTTTAAATAGAAAGCAATAAACATTGAAGAAACATAGATACATAATATTTGTTTTTACACCATTTATTAGCTTGTACACAAATCTGCGACGCGACACAAGCCCTATCTCATATACGTGTACCTAACTTCATAAATAAAAAACAATGATCAAAACAGCTAAACGTAAATATTCGCTTTTGTTCAATATTTTAAACCAACTCAAATCAATAAATTTTCTAAATCTGGAAACCATCTTTTCACGTTATTTTATATAGGAATACAACTTCGAGCGGCACTCAATACCCATGTTCTAATCAAATACCGCTTAAGCTCCTAGACCAAACAAAAAATGAAATTTCGCTAAATAGCGAAGTATAGAAACGTAAAAGAATGAAATGAAATTAATGATTTTATTTTCTGTAAATAGGTTTGTACAAACACTTTTATACGTCAATAATATTTTTAGTACTAGATGAGGTCGGCGTTTCCTATCTGACTACTCTGAGAAGAAAAGCCGAAACAAACTCAGAGGTCACAGTCGCTTTTAAAGTCCAGACATTCTATTGGTTAGATTTTGAGAATTTTGCGGGCTACCTTAGCGCATCCCCCTTAAAAAGAAAGAAATCGAGCAAGGAAAATATTTGAGATTTTTATAAAGCTTCTTTTTGAAGATAGCCCCGTGTTTTAATATTGTTTGCTTTGAAAGTTTCTTTGAGGAAGCGAGATAATTTTCTAAAATCTATAACTTGACTAAGTGGAAAAGTTTATTTCATTAAGACATTATAGGTACTTTTGCGTAAGACTCTTGATTTTTAAACAATATATCGATTGTATGGGACTTCATTGAAAATAATGAGGATTTAGGAGAGGCCTTTTGCCCAGCATAGGTATACAGCATGGGCTAACATAGTACATTCGAGTACTTTATGCGGCCTACCCAAATGTCCTTTCTTAGGTATTTTTTATCAAGTCATTGAGCTCCTTCACTTCCAGTAATCCTCACATAATCTGACCAAGATCATGTTCTGGACTTTAGAAGAGACTCTGGGTTTGTTTCGGTCTTTTTATTTAAAGAGTAGTCGGATAGGAAACACCGAACTCATCTAGTTTTAAAACTAAATTTACTTTCTGTCGCGTAAAAGTGTAAACACAAACCGACTTACAGAAATAATATCATTTATAAATGTCAAAATGTGAGTGCAGTATTACTCTTTCAAGGAATACTGCCAAGAAACTGTATTTATGTTTCATCGAGGACTTTATTTAAGGGGGATCCATCAATGTAACTTAAGTTTTTTGCAATTTGCAGCGCAATTTTTTACGTTGTATGTTGATCAAAATATTGAATTGAGAATTTCGCGAAGGAATCACCTTAAACAAAAAGCTGCCCATCAGTTCCTATTTACACCCCTTAACTCAATCATCATTTTAGGTCATAATAAAGTTATCCAAGAGATAATTACATCACGGGGTTATAATATTAGTATTTTTCTCTTCGTGATGAAATAATATTTTACTGACAATGTCATAATGTGATCATTATTCTTCGTACTTACTATTTTTGGCTGCTTAGACCGCTTCTTAAGCATATTTCTGGCGACTTTATGAACGAGCTATATTATTTATGAGGTAATATAATTAATGATGGCTTTTGCTTTTGGAATCCATTTTCATTGCCTTGGAATAATGTCCATTACGAGAATCTGAAGGAGGCTGACAGTATCACGGGAGACGAATGTGTTTTGTTTTTCCTACTTCTCATTTCATTCATAGTTACGCGAATAGATAAATTAAGTAATGCGAATATTAGAGGAAGTCTCAAAGTGGCAACGGTCACTGAACGCCTTGACAGTTCAAAAGTGCCTGTAATTGGTTTATTTGAAATAATTGCTTTGAGTTTGAGTTTGAAAAGGTATGTGGAAATCGGTTGTCATGGTATGGGTATGCAGTGCGGAGGAGTGGGGAGAATTTCTGAGTATGAATTTGGATGGCTATAATAATATGGGAAGACTAAAGAAACAATGTATGGAATATGTAAAAAAAAATATAGCTAGAAAGGGGGTGATTACCGAGATTATTATAAGTATTTATTTGTAAGTAAGTTTATACAATAAATCAACTTAATTTTACAAATAATTATTAGATGTATCCCGATTAATTTATCCGCAAGTATTACATTACACAATTTTATTATCAAACAGTTCAGAATGCCCTGAACCCATTGAATCCATCCAAAGGTTGTCTGTAAAAAGATCGCTTTTAGCGATAAGACCGCCCATTGTATCACCCTATGTAAAATGTCCAATTTTTATGACGTACAGTCAACAAAGCTATTTGGTATACAGGTAGCTAACTTTAAACTACTTTAAAACAAATTGTGAGTGCGCTGGGTAGACAATTTTTTTACTCGCTGTAAATACCTATGCCATATGCTTAAAAACTGATTACGCACACAATAAAAATGAATATTGACAGTGTAGTGGAGGGATGAATAATTTTTCCTGTATACCAAATAGCTTTGTTGACTGTACATAATAAAAAGTATTCTATCTACCTAATATACTCAAACAATGAAGCATACTCACCAGGTATACTAGTTCCCAACGCGACAAACACTATAGCTGTGACAGAGTCCTTGATTCCTAGGGTGCATCCGAAGTGTGAAGCCACATCACCGATGACGGCTGTCACCAGGCCAATGCAGATGATGGAGACTACGAAGCAAACGTAGCCACCGCCTATGTCTGTGAGCAAAAATGTGTATGAGGCTACTTAGGTAAAATGTGTATTATTAATCAAATCGTGGCAGCATTTATTTTTCATTCAACCTTCATACACAACGTGTTTTTTTTTAAATCCCATAACTCTATGGTTACATTCTTTAAATACAAATAAGTCCTAGAATATGGTGGTCCAAACATGCATAGTTTTGAAGATATCATAACACTATACTCTCGATGTGAGTATCTAAGTTTCATTGATAAGTACCTACGAGTAAATCGTTTTCATTCAAACCAATAATTCATATTTAATGCTAAGAAAATGCGTCGGTGTTATATTTCACGTAAGGCGGTTTTACATGAATAATCGTGACTTGGTCGAATTATTTTGTACGAATGAAAAAAAAAAAGATAATTGAAAAATTATTCATAATATGCCAGTTGATTCTTTGATACAGTCTCATACCCAGGAGTTATGGGATATCAAAAAAATACATTGTATATTTTTTTTACGAGATCAGACATATTTTTTTTAAGATTCGTGTGTCTGCTTCCATAGCTGACAGCGGCCACCTGAATGTAAAAATTAGTTCTTGATAGGTATCAAATACGTGTTTAATTCGAGTCCCGTACTAATTGCACGCTGATCCCAAGAGACTCCGCTAATCTCCAACAATATTTAATTATAGCTAATTGCTTTCCACAGTCAATTTTATCATAAAAAGGGTTTTCTTCGAATTTTAGTTTAGCAGCAGTGATTTTGTCCTTACCAGTGGGCGGTATCAAAGCGAATACAATCTTCCAGAAGAGCGTGACAACGTGCAGCACGTAGTCAAAGCAGGAAGGTGGCTCGTCAGGGTCATCGGAGCCTAGAAGAAGAACCATATTGAAAACTAACATCCTGAGCGTACACACTTTAGTATTAGCATTACTATCTTTTTTACGCAAAGTATGCGCTTGCGCGTGGAGTTGCAGATGCCTGCCCGTATTACTTACTATATCCTCTGTTAAAAGACGGATGGATTATGCTAGACCGTTCTATGCGCGAATCGTGTCAAGTATAGTCTGTTCCAAAAGAATCTTATGAAGGTGTAAACAGACCCTGTTCAGGTGAAATTCTTACGGAATCTCTCACTAAAGGGAATTAGTTTTAGTAACACATTCGTCTCTATTAAGGTTTCAATTTTATTGACTACTTTTATAGACGTATACACTAATTTACATACAATAAGTAAATAGTTGTTTTTTTTTTTAATAATCAAATCATCGAGGAAAATAATTGAGTTTATAAAATTAACCTCAATTGTCAAATGAATGAATTTTAAAGTGATTTAAAATTATAATTCCGGGTAAGAACATTGTCATGCACGCGCTTTCACTACCACAGCACCGTAATTTAAAAAAAAACTTATAGGTTATTCGAATTCACATCGTATCCCGCCAGTTTTGTTTGATAATACTATTGCAATTTATTAATTTGTTCCTTTTATAGAGGATTCATATCATGGGTTTAGATAAAGTCTTGTATGCAACTGTACATAATTAGGTATTAAAACAATTGCATAAATAAGTAATGCCCAACGCGACATTTCGCTATATTGTAATGTCTTACCTGAGCTGGCAGTCAGTGCTTCCGAAAACTGTTCTTTCCATGACGACGTGCCGATTATAATTGATGCGTTTGCTCTTTGTACTAGTTTGTCTACTGTATTCTGAAACAAAACAGTATACGTTAATATATAAGGTGCTATAAAAATATCTGCCACGGCTTTAATGAGAGGTAGTATTGTGTTTAAAGATAACAATAGTGAAGAAATTTCGTACCCCGGCACAGTTAAATCAATTTGAGAAAATAAAGTAGTTAAATAAACATTGACTCTACTCTGCATAACGTGGTTCACAAATTACGCGCGAAGTGCACTTCGTCAATGAAAACAACTGCTATCTCTTTCCATCTGTTCTGTGAATGAAAACTGAAATCAGCTGACTAGTTCGTCACTTGCAAATTTTCATCTTCCCCGGCTTAGCGCAGAGATTGTTAGTTCTAGAAAGCTGTAATTTGGCATATAGGTACAAAGTGGTAAAATAATTTTAATTATCAACCAACTTACATTTGCAGTTGCAAAACCATGTTCTTCTATACATTTTGTATGGGAGAACATGTTTTTCAACTACAATGTTAAGTTTGTTCTTGGTATAAATTCATCCCAGCTATGGAACCCTTCATTGTGCGTGGTCCGACACGCACTAGGCCGGTGTTTATATTTCTATGGGTGCACCTCTGCCTAACCCTTCAGGAAGAATACAAGGATGAAGTTATGTACCTACTCGAATTATATCAAAAATTGTTTAGCTCTTATTGAATCGGATCAGTAAGAAACCTTGGTATAACCGAATACAATAACGCAATAAAATAGACTTCGAACATGATCAATCAAATTGTGATTCCGTAAAAGCATCAAGATTTGTTTGATTTGATGCTTTATTTTTTCAGGACTTTTTTGAACCCCGAGTCATGTCCTACATGATCAGAGTAAACAATGACGTCTCATCATGCAAAATAACTTATAATCAGTAGTATCTATAGTCTGTTCCAAAACTATTTGAAGAACGTGAAAACACCTTGTTGAGGTTAAATAAGATAGTTAGGTAATTGATTCAGGCGTGACTTGGCGGAAATCCATTATAAAATACAATAGACGTAGATATATTTTGTAACCTATTCCGCTTTACTATTCTTAAAGAGTCTTAAAAAACCCTGTAAGAAATCGACACGTGTTTAACCTCTCACCGAGGCATCCACAGGATGACGATTGACTTGTCGCGAACCCGAACACGACGTGTTAACACGCCGAGCGCACGTTGAGTGAGCCCGACTTCCTCACTTATATAGGATCTCTTATCGGATCGAGAAGGAGGTTAAATAAGCATATACAGGGTGGATTTTTGAGATGGGGCGGCAAGGGCAGCTACCTTAACCATTGTAGCTACAGGAAAATGTTCTAAGGAGACTGTCCTTAACTTTTTGAGAAATTTTGATCATAGTCTCATTGCCTACGAAATGTATGGGAAAAGGTTTTTTGCGATTTCTGACTTTTCTAGTACTCAAAGCTCAGTTCGTCCGATAGAGGCTTTTGATCCTTATATGAAACAGGATCGATTGGCATCAAAAAAAGTTTTTGTGAAAACTGCCCATTTTCTTGGTGACTGTACATTTTTGTCAAATTCTGTGAATGCAGATTAAAATTTCTCAAAAAGTTAAGGACAGTCTCCTAAGACCATTTTCCTGTAGCTACAACGATTACGGTAGCTGCCCTTGCTGCCCCATCTCAAAAATCCACCCTGTATTTACTTTTTTTGATCCATTTGTTTCCATTTTCATGAAATACTTTTTGAACAGACCATATCTAACTTACTTTGAACTCCTTGCTCTCTTTAATCCTGAGCTGGGCTCTGGTGATCTCACCAGCTCTTGGGAGCCCCATCATGGCAACCACGGCCTCTTCCTCCGGCAGTGTTGCCAGGTGATTGGCTTCATTGCCAGGATTAACAGGGTTGTCATAATCTGCGACAAAAAGCTTAATATTAGGAATTTAAAGAAATAAATTCAGTTTTTATTTAGCATTTTTAACATGATTCGTAGATACGCTGAACTTGTACACGAAATCTATTATGAAGAGAGGAGGAGAACACATGAGGTTTTATAACACATCAATCTAGTCTGGGTTCAACTGAGTCTTGACTTTTGAAGTCACTTACCCTTTACAAATCCTGGTTGGCATAACCCTATCAAATCGACCCAGCAGACTAGATTAGACAGTGTCTATCTAAGATTGTAATTTTTGCGAGTTTCTGGTTTCATGATCACCAATTGGATTATCGTAATTAATTAATTAGAAACTTCACTCTACGTGCGCTAATAGCATGTGAATGATGTTTACCTATTTTATTATTTATTGAATTAAAGAAAAGAAACTATGGAAAAAGAAACTTAAGGTAGTAATCCGAACAACGCTGCACGCAGCAGTGCTGCCGCGTCACTACTGGGGCCTAAGTCTACTAATTTATAAACGTTACAATGGTCTCTCACTGGTAAGTTTTTGACAGTTTTTGTATGGCAAATCTGTCAAAAACTCACCATTGAGAGACCATTGTAACGTTTATAAATTGGTAGACTTAGGCCCCTGGTCTTCATACATTTTCTATAGGTTTCTATGAGAGTACATTCCGAAAAAATACAATAGACGTAGATATATTTAGTACCTATTCCGCTTAACTTAACTATTCCTAAAGAGTCATAAAAAATCCTGTAAGATATCGACACGTGTTTCACCTCTCAATGAGGCATCCTCAGGATGACGATTGACTTGTCGAACCTGGACACTACGTGTTGCCACGCCGAGTGCTGGACGCAGAGAAAACGAATGTGTCTCAAGTCAATCGTCATCATAATATGGGACAAACTCAATTGTCAAATGAAAAACATGTGATTTAAAAATAGAATTTAAGATTTAAGTATTCAAATATTCAAATCAAAGCACTCAATTTTTAAGTGACCTAACAAATTCGCATCCACATGTACGTAACAATTTGTTTACATGTTCATCATAAATACTTTTGGAGAATATACCATTATTTATATATAACTAGTCTGCCCATTAGTGCTGTTATAAATGAAAATGCAATTATTTTTTTATGAAGTAATGTAATCTTAATAAAACCTATATTTAGGTACATATTTATTGAAGTTTCAGTAAAAAAAAAAAAAATTGAATTATTTTTTATTGTTAGCTTCAATAAATAAGTAGGTACATATAAAGTTTTAAGATTGAATTACTTCATAAAAAAATAAATGCAATTCATTTGTATCAGAGCATATGGCAGGACTCTTTAAAGTAGTGGTTTGATATAAATGCATTGTCTTTTCCGAGAGCAAAATTTTGATCATAGTAACAGTGAAAACCACTAGTTAGCTACTGAAATGGTCCAGATTCCATATATCAATCCGGTTTATCCTCCTAATTGCGAAACGGATAGTGGCCTTAATTTCCGCAATAGAACATGGGGACAATAGCCTGCCATCCATTTATCACTGGCTATTAGAAAACGGCTACATTATGGGACTTGGTCGACTGACATGCCCGTTCCATTTATAATCTTACTAGCGACCCGCCCCAGCTCACACGGTTTTTACGACTTGATAAAACATCGAGATTTCCTTATTATTTATGTAAGTTTAATAATTATGAATATTTAATACATAAATCTTTCGGAATAAAGTATCGAAAACGATGGTACACATCAAAATCCGTTGCGTAGTTCTGCATCCGTCACCTCACACTTTCAGGTCCAGTTAAAAACCAGCGTCAGGCAATTATCGTTGTGTGGTATTTTTGCTGAACTGGGCCTTTTTGGCGCAGCCGTGAGGTATACTCTGCCAATTTTCTTACTTCGTATTTTACAACTTTTTTTTTTTTTTTTTTTTTTTCTGCTCTATGTTATATTGTGTGCCTTTTAGTCTGTGTTAAATAAATGTATTTTCTTTCTTACTTTCTTTCTTTGTTTCTTTCTTTCTTTCTTTATTTCTTTTAGAAGAACAACACAGTCTCACAGACACACACACAAACTGACTTTGTTTTACTGTTTCGAAACATTTTTTGCGTGAAAGTATTGAAGCCTTAGGTTTTTTTGGTGACCGGTGTCTATGAATGATAAGGTATGGGAGAAAATAATTTGGCAAACATTTGGCGCACTTGTAGAACAACTCATTAACAAACGACCCTATGTTAATGTTATACAGGGTCAAAATTAAATTCGCTAGCGAAACTAGCGATCGTGTTTAAATCTAAACACATAAAAAGTTATCTAAACATGATAAAATGAAAAAGAAGTTAATTTGATGAGTTTTTTTTGGGGTCTAAAACAAACACTTCATGTAACAAAACTAACAGAGCTAGAGGAACCACTAAAAAAAACCACGCGAAATGCGGAATTTCGCTAATTTAATTGGACCCTAGAGTCTAAGGTGCACTTGCAATGCACAAACTTGCACTTGTTTGCAAGGTTGGGCAAAGATTGAACAACAAACTCTTTCCGAGTTTGTTCAAATTTGTTCTACCTAGTTCTAACTAGATTTTTTTATTAAATTCACCCATCAAAAAAAAGTTTCTTAAGCCAAAATAATGTAACTTTGTCGTTTATCTGCAAAGTCATCTCGTTCTGGATAATAGCTTCAGGGTAGTTCTTTTTATACGCACTTATATTTAAGGGTAGGACGTGATCTGTATAATATATGCATTGTTCATTCTCTATTGTCTTGCCTGAGTAGAATTTTAAATAAGACGTGCACGGGTTGGGTCTAACGCAATGTTCCGAGACGGAGGATGGAGCGTCATGAGCATTGGCTCATGACCCTCCATCCCGCTTTCATTGGAATAGCAGTAGATTAGCACTACAACCAGCCTCAAAATATTTTGTATTACAAAAATACTAAATCTGTGGAGACAGACACTACAATCCACACTGACCGACTGAAGAATTGTAAAATAATCAGTAAAAAAATGAAATTGTGTTTATTTCTTTATGTAGATCTTTTCGGACACTGTTAGGGACTGGTTATAACAAGCGCCCGAAGCGCGCTCAGTACGCTGCGTTTTGAGCGCGCAACGGGCGCGCGTTGTACGCTCGCCAATCACTACAAGATTTCCACATTTTGTTGTAACTTATAAATCCTCAACATGTTCAGTATAACTGTGTTTCTTTTAAGTTTATTACTGATGCAGTGAAAACAACAAGGAAAAGTAGTAAAAAACTTGCGTCCACGCGTCGAGGGTGCGTTAAGGGCGCCCGACGCGCCTTTGGACGGCAGCGCTTGATGTAATTCGTTATATAGAAATTCCTACAATTTTATTGAGCGCCCAAAACGCGAGCCTGGTTAGCCTGTTACAACGACCATATATCCCGTTATAACTACGGCCTTCCACGTCAAGTTTTTAGTCAATATGTTAAAACTAGTTGGCGTCGCATTTGCTCGCTGACTGACCCCTGAGAAGAAATGCCGAATAAACTCAGGAGTCATGGTCCCCTTTTTAAAGTCCAAGCATTATAATATTAATGGAGGAAAGAGGCTCATGAGTCATGGAAAGTAGTAGATTGGGGCTACAAACAGCTTCAAAATGTAATATTTGTGGACATAAATTTAGTATAGTAAATAAACCCTTTGTTCCGTAATTCTGTCACTGTTGTGTTGTTGTGTTGTGTTGAGTTTTCGTGTAATAAAAAAAAAGGTAAATCTGTGATGAGCAGTAATAATGACGTAAATAATTACTAAGTAACCACAATTTAGTTGAAAAATAAATTGTGCAAAAACCCAATAGAGAATTGTACTATGGTAATCATACACAACAGAAACCACACTAAATTGAAATAAAAGGTATTTTCACCCGTAAATATATCCTACGGGAGATGAATTTAGCAGGATTGACAAGCATCACTATAGGAATGATAGCCGATTTGGTATTCCACTGACTCGATGTACGAAGCGATAGGAATAATGAGTAGATGAGTAGTGAGGAGTCAGTTTCTGTTAGTATTCTATTTAATTCAGTATTTTCTATAATTCTATCATTGATTTAGTACACATAGTACGCTTTTTGTGTCTGGCTGTGTGATCACTTAGTTCTTAAACGTTTCTAAGAATTTTGATGCGGTTTTCATCATGACTTAGAAAATTTATTCCAAAGGGTTTATGTGTTTATTACATTAATATTTAACTTAGATATAAAGAAAAGAAAAGGAAAAGAAAGTTTTTTTTTATTCTGCAATAACTAAACGCATTCTTCTACATAAAAAACACACATTTAGCAAAGACATTTCAATGGTTTTACATGTCGCCACAAACAAGGACGGCGGTCACTGGTTATAAATAAAATATTCTATTCAGGGTTGATTTTTCTAACGTCAAAATTTTTTATCTGTGGAATTTATTCCAGACCAGACGTCTGACAGTTTTTGCATGAAACTGTGTAAAAAATTCAAAATTGTACCTCGAATAGAAATAATATCTAGCGTTGGAAAAATCAAGCCAAAATGTGACATGAAACCTGTGTAACAAATATAAGCGTAACTAGATTATGGTAGATCGGATCGGTCGATTACGGAATGTTGCCATTTTAAATATTATCTGTACTATAATATTATAAAGAGGTAAAATTTGTTTGTTCGTTTGTTTGTATTTAGGGGGTAATCTCCAGAACTACCAGTCCAGTAGGTGTTTATTTTATTTTTTGTTACTGTTATTTCATTCTTTGCTGCATCGGCTGACGTCATCACGACCACGCCGGCTGTCGCTGAAAACTAGCGCTGGGTCTTGTCTCGCGTAGGGTCGCAGCATTATGCTGAGCGATGTCCGTTGCGTGGATGTGACGCATATTTCCCCCCAACTTATTCTTTTCGTGTTTTGTCTTTCTTTCCATCATGTGAACGGCAAATAAAGGTTTTTTTTTTCATTCTGCTCGATTCAGTGCTAGCGCCAGATTCGAACACAAACGAAAATCGAATATTGAACGGGTTATTTAATAAAAAATCGAAAATAATTTATTCATTTTCGAAAGTCGCGGACAAATATTTTTTAAAGCGGATTATTTTATTAAACGATTTATTAGGTGTGTGAATTTGTTTAATTTTGCATTGTATTTATTCTGTATGGGTTTTGAAAACCTACTCGAGTAACGATACAAATTGGTGTCAAAAGTGATAGAGCAAATAATGAGATGGACTATAACTACCTACCGTAAAAGCCTACGCGTATATTATAAATTAATTCATAAGGTATCTAAGCGAAGTAATGAAAATTTTCCTATTTCGACTGTAATTATGATAATGTCTGTTTCTCCAAATACATCGAGCTCTTTACAGAAGTGCCATCCCACACGACTTAATTTGACAGATTAAAATTAAGTGTAAGTACCACCTCGCTTAATAACCCTAAGGTTGAATGTCACTTACACGTCATGAAACGACAAAGTCTATTTAGGATAACATAACATCACGCCTGTAATCCCCGAAGAGTTAGCAGAGGTGTACCTATAGTACACCCACATTTCTTCATGTAATAGGGGGCGAGCCTATTGCCATCATCAACCGGGGACAAATCCAGACCCCGGGCTGCTACTGAGTAATTGCTGATGGATAAACCCAATAACACTTTGCCCGACCTGGGAATCAAACCCAGGAACTTTTGCTCAGCAGTAGCACATGCGACCAATAGACCAACGATGCAGTAACAAAGTCAATTTGTCACATGTAATTTGAGGGTTTCAAATCTATAGAAGTTTTTAGTCAATTTTCAAGGAATTATTGTCAAGAGAGCAGGAGTGGCCAAGTGGTATCGGCCCTGACTTACTAGGTCGTGGATTCGAACCCAGACAGGAGCTTTCTGTAAATCATTTCATCACTACTGCTCTCAAACCGGTGATGGAAAACACTGTGAGGCGGCATGTCCTAGAACCAAAAATTCGAAGACATGTTCTGACATCTATCAACCCGTCCTGGGCGTAAAAGACTACAACCCACTCCCTCTCGAAGCGAGCAGAGGCCGTATTATGATGTATTAATGTCACTATTTTTCCAGTGTGATAGAGAGACGGAGCTATACAAGGCCGATAGTACCATCCTTTTTTCGCAGTGGAATAATGATGGCATTAATACTTCATAATAAGGTCCCTGGCCCGTGTCTCAGCAGAAGATTTTTTTTTTGTTTGTGTTGGAATTTATCGAGCAGGAGGGCTTGTCAGACTCTTACTGACTAAAACCCACCCGTGATCCTTCAGTTGCCTGTGTGTTGCAGGGGCCACGGTAACCCTTTCGGACTTTCCCGCAACCCTGACAGGCATTAGCCCTAGCGGGCCCCGTCAGAGATTGATTATGCCTATGTTGTCAAAAATGGTAAAGCAAATACGAGGTCGAGTAGACATACCTAGCTACTAACGATTTTGTATAATGAAATCGTAAGATGTTCAAAAGCTTTATTATAGCGTTAGAGCGGTATAGCTTCCGCCCGCGGCTTAGCCCGCGTTGCATTAGATTCACCTTACCGCGTCAAAGATGGTCGCGTTTATGGTTCGTTTTGACACCTCTGATACACAATGAGGCAGTTATAGAAAAACAATTATTATTGTGTAAACTTACTCTTCTCAGTAAGAAAAATTGATTAGTGCAATACGGGGCGATATTTCATTTGCCCATTTTTATTTCCAGCGAAATTTTTGACAGCTTCTTTCGACGTTGCCAACTTTCAGTATGCACGCTCATTAAGCTTAATTAGATTGGAATGGCGTCACGTCTGAAAGTCGTAACACTTTACGTACCAAGTACAGTAACAATGTAAACAAATGCAATTAAATTGTAATTTATGTAATCAAACCCTTTGACGATCCAATGAAAATGTAATTTATTTTGATTACAAATTGAGTAATTCAATTGTTTTAATTGTTCACGTAAATTAGATTTGTGTTTTCTCAGCTCAGAGATACGTCGAGTTATGGACTTGTGAAGTTTTCATGGAAAAGTACTTCATTTCGTATGTATTGTTCAGCACCATTATCTTGAAGAAAAATCACCCATCCGTGTCCGTGCCTGTGTGAAGCCACCTGTGTGAAGCCACCTGTGTCCTAATAATTTCATCATCTGCGTAGCCTTTTTCCAACTATATTGGGGTCAGTTTCCAGTCTAACCGGATGCAGCTGAATACCAGTATTTTACATAGAGCCTATCCGACACGACGTGTTACTGCGTCCAGCGGTCGGCGTGGCAACACGTCGTGTTCGGGTTTACGACAAATCAATCGTCGCGTTGAGAGGTGAAACACGTGTCGATTAGAGGTTTTTTTTATAGACTCTTTAGATTCGATTTATAGGATCTACGTCTATTTTATAATGGAATTCCGCCAAGTCACGCCTGAATCAATTAAATGACTGCCAAAGATCCAACCGATCAACGTGTCCTATCCTAGTGAGCAATAACAGTATTATTATTAAAACCCCGAACATATATCGGCCAGTTAGATTAACACGTCCCGATGCGATCCGTTTTACTGAGCCGGCTATTTCATGCTCGATGGCAGCTGGCAGCGTTTATTTGCACGGCTCTCGATTTACTGACAGAATTTTACCGAATAAACTACCCCCGATTTAGTCATTTTCGATGGAGAACTGAATCAGAGAGGTACCTACCGTCCTGTCGTTCATCATCTGCATAGCCTGCCTTTTTGGGGTCAGCTTCTAGTGTTACCAGATGCAGCTGAATACCAGTGTATTACAAGAGCCTATCGTGTTACTGGGTAACTTGATTCCCTTTGGTAAGACTTCGAGAGTACCTGCCGATGTCATGGTAAAATACCTACTAAAATACTACTCATATTTTTCAGGTCATAAGCAGATATTTTGTAAGATTTATTTTTAAATAGCTGGTCAATCTGCTTAGCCTTTTCCCAACTATGTTGGGGTCGGCTTCCAGTCTAACCAGATGCAGCTGAATACCAGTATTTTACATGGAGCGACTGCCTATCTGACCTCCACAACCCAGTAATTGGGTAATACGATACCCTTTGGTAAGACTGTTTGTCAGACTTTCGGTCTTCTGACGACTCGTAACGACTGTCAAAGATCCACGAATGACAGTCGGGACCAACGGCTTAACGTGCATTCCGAGGCACGAAGGAGTCTCGGTATGTAAAGATGGTCACCCATCCACCGACCAACCTCGGAAAGCTTAGCTTAACCTGATGGATCGACCCGTGCGGCTGTTATTACTAAGCCACGAGCTCCTCCAGATTTTTAAATAGCTGATAGTTCCCACTGCTGGAATTTCGAGAGGGAGTGGGCTGTAATCTATCACGGCCCAGTGCGGGTTGTTATAATGTCACAGTCTTATGGAATTTTTAGATCTAGCTGGGACATGTCGGTTTCCTCACGATGTTTTCCTTCACCGTTTTGAGAGTAGTGGTGATGAAATGATTTACACAAAGTAAAGGGCCTACCTGGGTTCGAATAAAGGAAATTGTTCGTCCAAAAGTACCCCGTCCTCCTATATTGGTCCCTATTTCAACCGATAGTTAATGATACTTAGATCATTGCTTTTTCTGGTTTGAACGGTTTACTTGTGAAACTAGAGGCACATCGTAATATAAATATATACTTTTCAATAAACGAATACGCTTTTTAATAAAATAATTAGTCGTAAACCAGAAACTCGCATGGAAGGAATAAATGTTCCTGAAAATGTTCTGAAAGGATGCAATAATGACCCTGAAAACTTGGAAAATGCTGGATGAAAATATGATAAATGCGCTCTTTTCTGTTATATAATAAAATAATTACAAAGGTTTACAAGCTCATTTCAAAGCGGTGTAAAATAGCACTAATGTGTCGCATTCAGTGATAATTTATATTAGGTAGATAACGTCACACAAAAACAGTAAAAAGATACACAATAATTTGTCTATCTTACTTTTACTTTTTTCTTTTTTAGAGAAAAAGAGAAAAAAAATACTTTCTAACTATTGTTAGACAGTTTTTTTTTTCTCTTTTTCTTTGTCAAGCTTATAATTTTATTGTTTTCTGGCGCGGAAGAACCAAGTTTGGATCGGTAGAAGGTTAAAAAAAAATTGGCAACGTATCTACCAACTATAAACTTGGTTGCATTACTAAAAATAACAAACCATAATCTTACTTGTGCACACATAGATACAGTTCCGGTGACAGAAAGCAGAAAGAAGAAGAAGAAAGAATATAAAACAAATATCAAGATTTAGAAGTAGGTTCTTTGGGTATTTCAGAAGTGCAGTACTGTAGTGTTATTCTCTAAAATTCACTTATACATCGACACCGTACGTATTAATCAGCGACGATTTACTTACAAACCCAAAGATTTAAATCGTTACCTTCGCCCAACCGCTTCAAAAGATGGCCACGTTTCTATTTCGTCGACAAATACCTATGGCGGAAAGTCCGCCTCTGTACATTAGTGTGCTTAAACTATTAAATAAATAAATTCAATAGTATTGTTTCGCTCACTCAACTAAACACCGTATCTAACGTTCCATGCGGGATGTGTGAGCTCACTCTTCTCAGTATGAACACTTTTTCGGGCAACATAAGTAGGGCAAATCTAACGATTTAAATCTTTCTACAAACCTAGTTTCGAAGTTTTATTTCGATTCGTGTGTTACTTCAGTGAGGTTTGAAGATGAACTTTACAGAATGACACTCTCATGGTTGTTTTCATGGGAAGAATATGGAAGAATCGTGCTGTGTCGAGAGCTACCCAGATACAACCGAACGTAAAAAGTTTTGTCGGCGGTCTCAGGTACCTCTCGCGGTAAGGTAAGATAAGGGAGATTAGTCTAGAGAGATTAGTGCGCGCTTGATTACCTATTATCATCGTGAAAAGTGGTGCAAGACAAGAAAACTGGCTGCTTTGGTTACTTCAGGCAAATGCATTATTTGAATGAGGGTTTTCATGAAAATTCATGCCATCAGTTGGCGCGAATTTTCAAACGAAAAAAAGAAAGAAAAATACTTATTTAAATTTCTTTTGTAAGGTCCAAAATAAATACCTACCAATTTAGATCACATCGCATTTGAGAGGTCCGAAACTCCGAAATTAAATAGGTAGGTACTTACCTACAAGAAAATTTAAGAGAATTAACAAGAACATGAATAAAATTTAGGTACAGGCTCATTTTACATTCATAAACATTTTAATTCAAGACTTCTGCCTCTCATAAGGAAGTTATAAAACACGGTGTAGACAACTGCGCCATTTTGTTCCAATTATTTTATAACATGACACGCCAGAGAAAATCCAATTATTATAAAAAGAGAAGTCAAGTCGGCAAAGCAGAAGACACAACAGGGGACGCTCGCCCTAAATTGTGGCAATCAAATTATCCTAAATACCGACACGGTTGCATTTAAGCCGCCATTTTGTTTTGCGGGGAGAAATAAAATCTGTTTTGTTTTATTCCGTACAAAATACACTATAAAAGTATGATAATTTACTTGAATATTTAAAATATTGTTCTCAAGTGAAAAGTTATTTTTTTTTTAAAGAAATAATTTCAAATGAAGGAATGGTTTTTTATAGAAAATTTCATGATGGTGATTTGTAACACCTTGATTACTCCCTCGGTTGAGCATTGGAAAGAGACTCACAAAAACAGATTATAAAATGGCCGACCTCACAAAATAGAGATTTTATTTTCCGTTTTTCAAATTCAAGGAATGGGAAGGAACGTCAACCATTTTAATTTTGACCGTTTCACGTCTCGAAATTTTAAACAAACTTTTTCCCAATTTATAAAAAACAACTTCTTGTAGTTCCTTCTGAATTAGGCTGTTCCCATACTAACTCAGTTACTGTACTCAAATCAGAAATATTTTTCTAAATCCACGTAACAATATTTATGGCAGAGATACCAGTACCACCGATAGCAAAACGAAATAGAAGTTAATTTTATTTACAAGTCTACCCCTCAACCTTCATAACCCTTAGGGAGACTAGGTTTTCCAAGCAGGTACAGATAATGTAATCAGCGCAGAGGATGCGGCACGACCTAATTCTTTAAGCCTCGTTCACCCGTGTCCAGAGTTTAGTTTATTTATTTATTTATTTAATACTTCAAGCACAGAGAGATGTACAGCGGCGGATTTAATGCTATGGGCATTTTCTACCAATCAACCTTTGGGTGATGCAGAGACTAACAGTGGTAGGTGCAATTATGAAAAATTGAGGAATAAAAATGATTAAATTAATTATTAAATTAGTTGAATGCGAGTTTTATGCAAATAACTATTTGAAAAAGTACATTTTACTGCTTTTAGATTCAAGACTGGACTAGACCTTTACGTTTAGTTTTAATTACACGCAAAATTGGGCTTTCTATACTTGCCTTTTTTTTGTTACATTGATCACGCTAAACCATTTTTATGACGTTCGAAAAGTTAGATTCTTAGCCTAATTTGAATAAATGACTTGTTGATTTCCGAGTTCTATTTTCATTATTATGATAATTATATCTATCTAAATGTGGTACTAGAGATCAATACTAGAAAGAATTTGCTAGTTAGTATTTTCAACTACTACTTACTCTACTGTTTACTCTACTAATGTGAACTAAGCTTTAGTCACATCGATACTCACTAAAATATTGCCCTTTTATTCGAAAACATTGTTTTTTTATTTCGAAAAGTTACGTTTTGTTTTTAATCACCCATATTCATAAATTGTATGATTATTTAAATTAATCCACTACTGGATACAATATAAATAATTACTACAATAATTCTAGGAATTTCAACAAATAAAAAGCATTTATTTACAAAATTAAGGACAAAAATGACTTCAAATAATATTCGAAGTTGCAAATTTTCAGTTTCAACGGCAAAACTATGCCCTTCGAACTAGAACATAACAATACTATTTGTAGCTTTTTTTAATGATGGTGGTACTAAACCGAAATAGACCTTTTACATAGAAATTAATTTAAATAATACTGAGATACCCAAAAAACTAAATGAATAGGTGCAGTCAGACTCAAAATAATCTAAACATCGACAAGAATTCATTTTATTATCTACAACCATGCCTTCTCTGTATCAGAAGAGGGCTTTGCCGTCCAGTGGTATAATAAGAAGGTAGTAATAATACCTACTACATATTATAAATTGGGTACTTTTATTATTGTTTACATAATATGTACGCTAACAGAATTGGCAATGCTGCCAGCCTTTTGGGCACTTTCCCCATTGACAGCGAATTTTTTGATGCCCAATGAGCTCTTCCCTCCTTTTTAAGTTTCGATGAATACTTGTACATACTATATATTATTTAATTTAATATAATTTAGTATAATTTGTTGAATGAATATATTACTTATTGCAAGAATTGATTTGATTATTGTCGACGCATACATCTTATTGGGGCGGACTGTACCAACCAACCTAGATTCGAATACAAAAATCACTCATTATATTTTCCATCTTTAATTCCTCATTAACGATAATCAGCATAAAATATGCAGTACAAATGTTAAAAGTAACGGACGATCAAAAGTTAAATAATCTCCCAGTGAGTGGAGCAAAATGTCTGTTTAAAATATTCTGAGGCGAAGGTTTGAATAACAAATTTTAGCTTGCTTTCTTTATTTCCTCATTGCTCCCACATGCGCTGAATAAATGTTTTTAATGTGGAATAAAGGCGGATTACTTGTGTTGTCTCGTTTCTGTGTGATCAGTTCGTTATAATCTCTTTAATTAAATTTAATTTATAGGTCGGACTAATATGTTTTTGGTGTGCTGTAAAAATTTTATTCTTCCAATTTCTTCAACCAAAGTAAGCAAGCTGATCGTTTTTATCCGTCATTTTTTTTACGTAAAGCCATTTCTTAATTGTTGCAATGAAACTCTTATATCAATGTTATAAAGAACAAATTAGAATTGCTGCCGAGAGTCGTATACAATCCTCTTATTTATAATATACTGCATAATGTGCATTGTCAACACAATTTTGATAAGGATCAAGGGGTCTGTCACTCGACCTTCTTATGAATGCTTAATACCTTTGGAAAACTCTGTCACTAAAATACGTTTGTTTACACAGGACGAGTAAACATAAGACGAGTTCTCCACTTACAACGTTACTGTAGAAGGGTGAATCCGCCTAAAGTAAAAACATTAACGCATTTCATTTAAACATTTCATTTCATTTATGAACGTTGCTTAAAATACAATAGACGTAGATAAATATATAGTAAACCTATTCCGCTGAACTATTCTTAAAGAGTTTTAAAAAATCCTTTAAGAAATCGACACGTGTTTCACCTCTCAACGAGGCATCCTGAGGATGACAAAAAAAGGATGGTTAAGCAGACGTCTAAATGTCAAGTGGGTTAGTTGGGACCCAAGGGCGTTATAGAGGTTAATCATAACTTAACTTTAAGCAACGTTTTTAAATAAAGGGGTAAGTCGAGCGTTACAGCACCTTCGTAAAAACTAATTTATAAAAGTTCGTAATAAAAAAGTTAGGTCACCGAAAAAAAAAACTACGATGAAAAAGATACACGCAGAAACAGCCTTGTTCTTTGAAAGTTTATTAAGTGTACCTTAGGCTATATCGTGATAGTTTTATTTAACAAGTGTTTTAAGTTGTACTTTATAAGAGTATTCGTTCCACGAAGTGTTGGCAATTAAGTGCGTGTTTTCTTGTTCTAGAATATAAAGTTAAGCTGTAGGCAACTACCTACTACAATAAGTTTAAGTTTTGAACTGGTTCTGTTGCAATAGAAACAATTTTAATAACTAGTGCAATAATATTAGGTAGGTACCTATTATACAATAGGTATGTAACAATAAATTAAACTGCGTATATCTAATGACGTTTCCCGTTTGCATAAGAAAATTCAATCAAAGATCTCCAATAGTTTAGTCACTATATAGCTAGTAAAACCCATTGTCAGCCCATCACTACTATTTAGATTGTTAGAAAAAAACACTTTTTTAAATTCAATGTTAGGAATTATTTGATAGTTCCTAAATACTCTTATGTATATTGTCAGTGTTTTCATTTATTGTTGTATGGTCGTCTCCATTTTGTATAAAAAAACCACAACACCATTAAATATTACGTACAATTTCCAACGTCTGCAGTTGTTTATAACATTATACCTTTTGCTTCGAAACTGTTTTATGAACTCCTTGAAAAAGTTGCCAATAAAAATCCTAGTCACATTTTAGGGTTCCGTTATACAGTATTCAAGAGACGCGTACGGATAACGGCTACGTGGGTTCCTTACAAGATCAACATAATGTCTTGGGCCCTCTGATTTCTGGAATATTGAGATTCGACCTCTACTTTGACGGTTCGGGTCCAGAAGTTTTACTTTTTATGGAGATCCGTGCTTGGTTGAGTTCCGGGTATAGTTTATATTCTATAGGTTTTGTTTCAACGGCGGAATTAAACTTTGGGTCGTGTGAAATTGAGGAAATATCACAAAACACGGTATCGCCGCGCCCGCCGGCAGCGTTTAGGCTGCGGACACGAAGTCAGCGGGTGCGGGGCGGCGGCGACAGCAGCGCGCTCAAATGCATAGATTTATTTGGAACTGTCGTCGCTCCCCGCGCCGCTGCCTTCGAGGCCAGCTCCATATTAATATATGCATTGAATCGCGCCGCTCCCCGCGCCGCTGCCGCCGCCGCCGCCGCCCCGCTTTCGCTGTATTCGTGTTCGCAGCCTTAGAGACGGCAAAGGTGCATCAAAAGTGCATTGAGCGCACGACTGCTGTTAAAGACCGCCATCAAAGCCATCAGTTTCCATACTGTAAGTTCTCACTAAGGTAAGTTTATAAGTGACGTTTTATGACATTCAACCTTAGGGAGTTAAAGCAATTACGAGGTCGACTATCCATACTAATATTCAAATTATATGAAATTAACTCTGTCTGTCTGTTACCTATTACGCCTCAACGGCTGAACAGATTTCTATGAGATTTGATACACTGATGGACCATGACCTGGGTTAGGAGATAGATACATTTCCGTGGGATAATTTCCGACCTCCACGCGAGCGAAGCCGCGGGCAAATGCTAGTACAGAAATCAAATAATAAAAAGCACTCTTTCTCGTTTATACCGTTACATGGTACACTGAAAGATTGAAGCGAGATTCCGATCGGAATTAAATGAATGAGATAGAAAAAGCCATTTCCTTGCCATTTGATTGATTGATACGATTTCCCGATGCATTGGGTCGTGGAACGATTATTTTTTCACACCAGGTTTTTCTTCGTTGGTTGATCAAAAAGTTGTGAAAAAAAGATGGCGGCATTAGGTCCAATTAAAAAAATCATAAAACCAGAAATCCGACTCGTATTCCGATTTTTGACACGAGGCAAAAGATGTACAGCTTTAGTAAGCTCCTCGTATCAAAAATGGTTAAAAATAAAAAAATCTTTGCACGTGAAAAATAATGAAAACAATTATTTTAGCGCCTAATATGACTTGCCTACAATCTCTTACCTGGTAAAGAAATACCCATGGCGTATTATTGGCGTAGGTACTACGATTTCGATTACTATTACGAGTTTGAGAATAAAATGGTTCATTTGTCATATTTACAGAAACAAGAAAACCAATCAAATATATTTTTTCATTTTTGAAGCAGTTTTTATTAAAAAGACTTAAAATTGTGTTTGCTTTAAAACCGTTGATTTTTGTAACGTGTTTGATAAGATATTATTTAATAATAATTATGTTATAAAGGTATACGAAGCAATTCCGAGAGTAACCGACAAACACACTCGCACAGTTTAAACACCTGAAGATAAAACCATAATATTTGGAAGATTGTTCCCCACCTCAGGGTTTTTCAAATTCAAACCTTGATCGGGTCAACAGAAGGTTGGAGTTTGTTTGTGGAAAAGTAAGTCTTGCATACAGTGTCTTCTACACACAGTCTCCGTAACTTTTCCATCTAAGATAATCCCTTATTTGCTATCAACATAAAAGGAAAAGGTGTAGAAGAATCAATAAATCGTCTGCCAACTCTGGCCAATTCCAAAAAAGGTTGTATTTGACTTTCCTTATTTGCCAACTTCTATTGGCCAGTCGACCAAAAATGTCATACTGTAATGCTGATACTGTTTTGAGGGATGTACGTCACGGTAGAAAAAAAAACCGGCCAGGTGCGAGCCGTACTCGAAGATTAAGGAAAAAAAAAGCCGAAAAAGAACAATGTTTTTGTATGGGGGTTATTTAATTTTATATACGTTTAGCGATTAGCATTTATTGATTTTTGGTGCAAACGGGCTTTAAATCCGCTCTGTGGTCGCTTCGCAGTTAATCGCCTCTGTGGTCTAGTGGTTAGACCACCTGTCTCAGACCAAGAGGTCCCGGGTTCGATTCCCAGTGGGGGCAAAATTTTCTGCTCGGTTTGGTTGGTGGTAGGGCTTGTTTTAAGTCCGCCTGGCTAGCTACCACCATCTTATCTAAGTCTGTCGCCATAACAACAATGTTAAAAGCATTGTTGTGTTCCGGCAGTTAGAGATAAGATAGCCAGTTCCTCTGTGGTAGAGGATTCCGGGTGAAGCTCGCTTCCACCTTCGGCCTGATCATCACTTTCCATCAGGTGAGATTCTGGCCAAGAGCTTCCCCGTTGTGGATAAAAAAAAAAAAAAAAAAAAAATCAGAACAGGAGCTTGCAGTTAAATACTTTATCAACGAATTAAAAAAAAACATTACAATTCTGCACCTAACGCCCTTTCACGTGATTAAACCTTTTGGCAAACCACATTCGAATTCAATAGGAACAATTTAATAGCTGAAGGCTAAATTAATCAGCGGTTTCATACGATACCTAGGCATTGTCCATAACAGCTGAATTAACACTCTGTAAGCGACGTCCATACATTTAGTGTATGTACAACATAGTACTTAGCCGACCGAATTTCAGTTTCGTTATCGGTTTTCGGCAATTTTTGTTTTCGGCCGAATAAATTATATTTATATAATTATATTAATATAAATAATTAATTTATCCAGAGAATATCCACTCAGTCACACCAAATAAAAGCACAATTACTCGAAAATGTTTTTTTTCTTATATAACCAGGTAGGTACCTTTATAAATTACGGTACAGGTATCGAAGAATTTTGGTTACTTCTACGACTGAGGTTACCTCTGGGTAACAGAAGAAAAAACGTGTTACCTCTTTTAGGTTGCCGTTTTAATATCGGTTACACACACTGGTAAGCGCGCCCTTTGACAATATTGCCGATGGCACGCGTTAGATAGAGGTAATTTTTTTTTCGGTAACCGGTATTAATTACTGGTATAATTCAATTTAAGGTAACTTTAAAAATATCTGTAAATAATATAAATGTTGTAACCGAAAAAAAAAACTGTAGATACCTACTGTATTAATCATACCGGTTTCGCTGTTATTAACAGATTGAATACTTACTTATTATGTCATTGAGAAAAGTACCTACACAGTTTCTTGTAATTTTTACTTCATTAAAAGATCGATAATATATTTCTTTTACTTCTACCTAAAGAAACCTATCCAAAACAAAAAAAAAAACTTTTTTTCGATGTAATAGTTTTCGGCCCAAAATGGAAATCAGGCCGAATTATGTTTTCATTCAACAAAAAAAAAATTGTTCGGTCCAACTCTAGTAAAATATTACTGATCGAATAGTATCCAGATGATTTACTGTGAACGATTTCATTTCGATTCATGGAGTTGGGGTGCAATTGTACTCCATTTCACTGAATGTATTGAAATTTATGTGGATTTATGTTTTAAGGAATTATTTGATGACTATTGGGCGTTCATTTTGTCATGTGTTTTAGTAGAAGAAAAAAAGTTCTTCTCTGTCGCAGCTGTAGTGTTCAGAGTCTTTGACAGCAACCCTAAATTAGTATCAAATCAGTACCTAAGTACTGATTTTATTTTATTCTAACATTTTTGGACACGTTACGGACACGTTACGGGTCGTCAGAAGCCCGAAAGTCTGACAACCAGCGGTATCGTTACCAAGCGGTATCGTATTACCCAGTTACTGGGTTGTGGAGGTCAGATAGTCGCTTCATGTAAAATACTGTTATTCAGCTGCATCCGGTTAGACTGGAAGCCGACCCCAACGTAGTTCGGAAAAGGCTAGGCAGATTGATTTTACTTTTTGACACGTCAGTACGAGGATTTGTCAAGTGTGAACTTTACAAATAATTTAATTTTATGTTTTGGGGACTTTAGGAAAGAATGTTTATAAAATAATTTTGCGGAAATAATTTTGGGGACATCGGGCATCATCCCCCGTAAGCTTTAAATTCGGTACGTATAAATTTCAATCAGTAGGTAAAAATTTCAATCATATACCTACTGATTGAAATTTTATGTTTTAAAGAACAATAATAACGATACGAAGTCATTTAAGTACCTTAAATTGCGTAAAAAGAACACATTCACCAGTAAGCTACAAATACCTACTTAAAAAATCTACAAATACATCAAATAATAACATATATACTTACATAGGTACATATCTACACATGTTATACAAGCATACAGCTAGCTATGTGAGTACGCAGACAAAAAAAACAAGTGAATGATAAACGTTTTTGTTTACTTTACTTACCTTCATATTATTTAAACACCTTCCAATGTAACATCCCACAACATAGCCATAGTACTTGTTACGATATACTTGCGCAAGTTTAGACTTGCACAAGTCTGCGTGACACCAAATGATTCGGATACTTGTGGTAACGCATCCCACACACGTTAATGACATACTTGTGCAAGTCCAATTTTGCGCAAGTATGTCGTAACGTGTGTGGCCTGCATTAAAATTGCCTCCAGAAGCGGTACCTAACTGTAAGCAACTATAGTGTGTTTCAAAGTATCTGATGAAAGTCAAACCCAAACAAACCCAAACCCAACCCAGAACCCAAATAAACCCAGACCCAACCCAGTGACCCAGTTTAGGTTAAATTCTAACGCAAACACTCACTAAAGGGAATTAGGAACACATTCATCTGTAGTTTTAAGGTAGTAATATATGTTTGTGTCTCAGTTGGTAGTTTTCCAACAATTATTGTTTGAATCATTGTAACAAAAAAATCATGGTCGAAGATTTAGGATATAAAATTGATCTCAATTATTTTCAAATGAAAAACATCTTTAACATGATTTAAAATTTGAATTTCACGTTTAAGTATTCAAATAATCAAATCCAAGTTTGAGCTTTGGCTTCAGGTACATTTTCTGATCCATTTGTTTACATTTTCATGACATACTTTTCGAACAGACCATGGAAGTCGGGTTATCCTGAACAGCTACCATCTTGCTGACTAGACTGGCCAGAGGCCGTATTATGACGTATTAATGTCGCCATTTTTCCAGTGTGATAGAGAGACGGAGCTATACAAGGCCGATAGCACCATCCTTTTTTCGCAGTGGAATAATGGTGGCATTAATACTTCATAATAAGGCCCCAGTATTGTTGTTACTGCATGAGCTATTCTTATACGGGGTGGCGATTTAGACCCCTGCACCCACCAAAGAGGTGATTCTACCGTCATACTAAACAACTTTCACCATGAAACTCATACCCGATTCGTGAAAAAACAAAACAATATTTCGATTCATATATAAAAAGTTTTTGTTTTAACAAATCGTATAATGAGTTTCATAGCGAAAGTTGTTAAGTATGACAGGTAGAATCACCCCCTTAATGATAAATTATTTATTTTCTGTAACTAGGTTTGTACAAACACTTTTACAAAAAAACAAACAAAACCTTTTTTTGTTACACGTCAATCATATTTTTCCACACCGATTGAGTGGGCCTGTCCAGTCAGTGCACGCATTTGTCAGTAATCGTGCAGCTCAACTTAGAACTCAAGGAGTTCAACTTAGAACTAGGACATTTGGGTAAGCCGCATAAAGTACCCAAACCGCCAGATTATAAAGAGAGAAAATATATGTGACCCACATAGTCCTCACATTCACAATAATTAAAATAGTAATAATACATAATTATTATTTTACTTGACGGATGCAGGTCTTTAAATCGCCCCCCTAAATAGTTCGAGCCTTAAGATTGAAAAAGAATCCTTTTTCACCAATTCACAACTATTTCGAAATCGTACAATAGGTTGGCTAAGCTAAATCATTTCTGTAGGCTTTATCAGGACCAATATTTTTCTTGTATATGTAGATGTCTCCATCTTACCTCAACAGTTTTTCGCTCATTTAGAATGTTTTTCTCGCGTATTCAGAATTCCATTTTCTATGAAAGAACTTGTCGAAATCGGACGTACCAATCGCAAACCGATATCTCGGATCATTTAGCAATCTCATTTTTTCCCGTGATCCATCTTAAGTTTCCGAGAGTAGATTGGAAGGTGTATAATGTCGTAAAACTAGGTCAAACAAACACAATTGCAGTACATATAGCTAATATTATTGGCGTCCAGCTAAGTGCTTATCACGTCAATCCATTCTCGGTGACAAACAACTGTAATGGACGTAGCGTTGGCATTGTTATTAGTAATTCAAGTTTATGATGCAAGTTTCATTAATATTTTAAAAGTACGGGTTCTTGGAATTTGCTATTTTTATAGGGTCACTTATTGACTTAAGGCTCGTTCACACCGGCGCGACTTGTCGCGCGACGCGACTTTAACAATACAATTTCTAATAAAACTTCACGATTGAACAATTGCCGCTGTCGCGTCGCGCGACAAGTCGCGCCGGTGTGAACGAGCCTTTAACCGGGGTTTCTGAATTGAGAATTTGAAGTTGAGAACTTACTTACTGTATTATAATGTATGATCTATATCGTACATTTAATCATTATACAGGTTGGCCGGAACATTGACGTTCAAAAATAAAATGTAGTTCCCTCGTATATGTATATCATCGTATCGCAGAACATTCATGGGGGTGATTCGGATACCCCACGATACGATGTAACAAAATTTTAATTTTGTACATCAATGATCCGGCCATCATGTATACATATTATATATATATACAGAGCATTACTTAAGGTGGGACTTTAAAAGAAAAGGTTCAGAGCTAGGCGAAAAATAAAATAAAATCTGCCTCACTCTGCCATTTTTTCCTCAAAAACCAACCCACATTTCTTTAAGCAAAATTCTCGCTTCACAAAACCATTGCTAACGTTGCGTCCATTACATAAATTGCTTTGCGATCACTTACCGGGAGAAAATTGTACCGATACTGAAGCCGACGCGTCCGGGAGGAACGTTTCAAACACCTCTGCAGAGATTGGGGTATATGTCATGCACAAACAAAAGGAAAGAATAAGCGATGGACACTAGATTCTAGATTATTGCGTACTAGGTCAACGCGTCAACGCACAGCAATAGTATAAGTAAAAGAAATTCATTGTCGAAATTAATGACATTTAAGTTGATATTTGCTTAGTAATTAATTTCTCTCGACTGTACGTCTTGAGTCGTATTATAGACCGTGCGCGACTGCTAGTCACCGCCTGAGGTATGTGAGCGGTGAGACGGGGGAGGTTGACAAATGCAAAACTAACTCAGTCTGCCAATTTTGTCAATGGCGCCATCTTCCGTCTCACTGCTCACATAGATCAGGCGGTGACTAGCAGTCGCGCGCGGACTATACTTTACAATGTTGGAAGTAGTACAACCATTAGTACAACTCAGATTTTTTCTTATCATTGTTTCTTATATTTTGCTGTGTGTTTAATTAATTTGGTCACATTTCACACTCTTTCGATCATTTTATTGCAATCTAAAATGATCCTAAGTGTTTTGACACTTTTTATTAATAATAATATTATGTTAGGTATCGATAGTCGAGTAGAATCGATACTTTTGGTTCGAGATAATACCCTTGACGTAAAGCAACTGAAACTAAAATTTCAGTTGCGTTATGACTTTTAAATCACTATAATAACACTGACAGAAAGTTATCAGTTTTCACAAATCGCATTGAAATATGACCAAACTGTAAATAATAAATTTTAATACAATATTAACATCTAACTAACTATTCATTCATTTAATTTATGGGTATTCTAGTCTATAACCAGTAGTGGAAATATTTAATCGTAATTACATAATTAACCAAATGCCAAACTATGTATAGACATGCTAACAACTGGTATGTTAAACTTCATGCTATTCTAATTAAGAGAATTCATTGATATTGTAAACATGCGCTAAATCTAGTACAAACTAATAACCAAATGTTTGGTGATTTGACCTGTAAAATTGGATTTATAATAATAATAGTTCTTGTTCCCGATATCGATGGGCTACATTTTTTTTTAAATATTTTTATAAAAATATTTTAATATTTAATTTATATGGGTATTTAATAAACTGTAAATTATATTTATGGTACTGGTTACTAATATAAGAAATACAAATGTTAGTCTTACTAATACATTTTCACGTTGAAGTGTTGAATACCCATTATTCCTATGGGACACGAAAACTACTTTTGTTATAGGTTAGTCACCGTGTATTTTTTATATTTTTTTATCGCGTTCAGTTTCAAATTTCAGTGAAATTCGCCCTTAGTATCTTTGTTATCAGCTAACTTCAAACATAAACATAAAAAATACCAATCCTGATCAATCAATTACTTTCAATTTTGTCAAATATAAGCAAATGAATCCTTTCCAAACAATCAGCGTTGTAAACAAAATTCAATATCGCAATCAGGACCTATTTTTATAACGATTCAAAAGAATTAAAATTGTCTGAAAATCAGAACCCAATATTTTCATTCAATCTCTAAAGATCTTCATTTTAATTTACCGCGATCCAAATTGACAGGCCAAATCACGCCGGCTTAATTTTTGCAATTCAAATGATTGAAATTTCTAATAGAATATTCATTTGAAATGTATCTCTAAATCTACGTTCAAAAAGACTTTTATTACTTTGCACATTTGTATATGAAAGACCCAACGAAACCAATTCTTATTCATCATCTACAGACAATACTAGGCAAAATAAAAGCGCGCCGTTTCAATTATCGACTTTCGGCGCTCAACTGAGAGTTGAAACTTGAACAACGCGTTTTTTGTTAGTGTGTGAGTCTTTGTTTTAATGAAAATGGGCATTAGGAGTTTTAGTTTCGATAAATAAGTTGGATGGGACTATCATACACATAATAATATTGGGTACCTACCTACTTAAATTATTTTTAATAAAGAGTTTGTACAGTATCCACAATGCCTTATGATAGCCACAAACGTTTACGTCCATTGATTTTGAATAGAACCTGAATCTATTGCATAAGGTAATACTAAAAAAACAGGCAAAAATGGAATTAATTAATTACCACCAATCAATGATATTATAAGTAAATAGAGGTAGATAGTTTATACGTGCTCCGCCAGTGACACGTCAAAACTTGGCTAGTTACCCAAGTTTTCCTCGTCATGTCTCTTTTTCGCCCCCAATATTTATGACATGCCGTCCTACTTCCACGTGTCATGTAATAGTGTGACATTGTGTTGTTTTTGAAAAATCGAATGTTGAGTAAGGTAACCTACGTATTTATCTCTTTTTACTTATAACGTACCACCAATCTTTTCCTTAATATTATCAGTAAATCAATGAACGTCGACAATGCATCATCATTGGCTATCGTGTACAAAAGAGTCCTATACAATATAAAAAAAAAAAAAAAAAAAATGATATAAACAATATAATAAAATAAAATAATAAAATAAAATAATAAAATAAAATAATAAAATAAAATAATAAAATAAAATAATAAAATAAAATAATAAAAATAATATAATAAAATTAAATAATAAAAATTATTCTTACCCCCAAGTAACTCCGGGTCGCCGAGGTTGACGTAGAAGAGTACATCTTTCTCGTAACTGTCCTCTTCTATTATATGTAAAGGGATGAATTTCCTGTAACAAACGACAAACAAATCGGTTAATTGCGGTAGGAATGAGAATCTAGATTTTTGGAACAAAACTTCTCAATTCTTGTTTCTGGTCGGCAATCATCATTATTTAGCCGAAAAACGCGCAATCAGCCTACAATATAATTAAAGGGGATGATTTTCAAAAATCTTTCGTTAGAGATAATTTGTATTTCGGTAACCGGTATTAATACTGGTTGTATTCAATTTAAGGTAACCCTTAAAAATACCTGTGGAAAATATAAATGTTGTAACCGAAAAAATACCCGTATTGATTCATACCGGTTTCGGTCCCTGCTGTGATCAAGCTTCCATATTGATCCAAACAACACTGACGACCCGACCGTGCCTACACACGTCGAATATACCGTAGCTTTTTACGGCAAGAAAAACGTGTGTGTACACGCTTTACATTGGTGTCGATTCCCTTGTTCACAAACTGAACTAAATTTAAGTTCAGTGCATCTTTTTCTTTCTATTTCATTAAGAAAAGTACAGAAGATAAATTTTAGTTTAGTCCTGTCAAATTAATCAGCGCTTGACGTAAACTGACGTAGTTTTAGTAGGCAAGTTTTTAACCACGTCTAAACGTGTATGGAGTAGTGACAGGCGCTGATTAATTTGACAGGACTAACCTAAAATATTTATCTTCTGTCCTCTTCATATTGAAATAGATGCACTGAACTTAAATTTAGTTTAGTTTGTGAACAAGGGAATCGGCACCATTGTCTGTCATTAAATTTAGGGTTTTTTGCTAGGGTTTCGAAAGATTACGGTGACCGCTACGCTTCATTTATCATCGAATGATGTCACACAGTTATATATGACAGTAAGTTGGTCTTAGGTAGGTGTTTTTCCCTAGAGAGCATTGTTTGACACCGTCATGTCAAACCCCGGTGTCATCATTTTGTGGCAGCCACAAAATATGTCACAGAAAACCACACCACACAAAGTACCGAAATCTGAATTTAAATAAATAAAAACAAAAGACGTTCCTTTTTCTAACAAACTCAAGAATAACATTGTTCTTTTTTCAAATCACCAAGTTAAAACCGTTAACGCAGAGTATATCTTGTTTCGCGTAAAAAGTTTTTCCTTTTATGAGAGCAGGCGCGTTCTCGTTCCCACAGATTAAATAATAAATCAGGTGCCGTGTCTACTCGTTTTGAGTAAATTCTAACATTTATCAGTTTGTAAGGAAAATTATTTGGGTACAGTACAGTTTATGATGAGAAAATGGCGACTTTAATAAGGGGTTTATTTATAAACGTTGCTTAAAGTTTAGTGACGTTTAAGTGTCAAAAATGTATGGTTAAACAGTCGCTAATCATTATTTAATTTGATGCAACGATTAAAAATAAACCCCTTAATGTATGAGTTTTACATTGATCTTATTTGATGGTATTTCTATTTTTTTAAATTAATTAAAGTACCAGGTCGACTGAGCTCTGCTCGGGTGAAAATAGAGAAAACGACTTTTTTGATATCAGACCTAGATAGATCAATTTTTCGCCCCCTCCATATTGCAACTTTCATCGACATCGTTAGAGCCGTTTTCGAGAACGTGATTA
This sequence comes from Eupsilia transversa, assembly GCA_914767815.1. NCBI lineage: Eukaryota > Metazoa > Arthropoda > Insecta > Lepidoptera > Noctuidae > Eupsilia > Eupsilia transversa. The sequence goes on from OU611891.1 coordinate 12,180,428, forward strand.
TAAATATATAAATGTAGGATGGTTTGTATCAATACTAATAATTTTTAACACTTCTTACACGCTTTCCTTTTTTCTCTCCCTCCCACTCATACTCTCTCATTCACTCATCGCTCATTTTATTAGTTCTTAAAATTTTGATGCGTTCCGAATTAACATTCTACTTATTATTATACAGAGTGGATTTTTGAGATGGGGCAGGACAGGTACCTTAACCGTTTTCGCTACAAGAAAACGGTCTTAGAAAACTGTCCTTAACTTTTTCGAAACATTTTGATCTGCATAGGTACACAGATTTTGAAAAAAATGTACAGTCAACAAGAATAAAAAAATGGGCGGTTTTCACAAAAACTTCCTCGATCCTTTTTCTTATAAGGATCAAAAAAGTCTATTGGGCCAACTGAGATTTGAGTACTAGAAAATCAGAAATAGCAAAACTTTACATCAAACTGAATATTGAGACTACGTCGAACATTAAAAGCTTTTGTTTTGAAGACACCGAATTCTTTTGAATTTTCCATTACAAGTTGTCAACGCCAGTTCTATTGATTCTATCAAATGATAACGCTAAAGAATAAAGAAAATTGATTTGTAAAATATTGTACTATTACCGAGTTTGTTTATTCACGCTTGGGTGATTTGACCGAACCCATTGTCTCACGAGCGTGATGATTTCGCTTTGGCATTTAGATTTTTTGTTCATGCATATTAAGTATAAAATGTTGGTTTATAGGACAACTGGCTTCTGCCCACGGCTGTAACATAAAATACAGGGTGGATTTTTGATACGTGGTAGTAAAGGTACCTTTATCGTTGTCGCTACAAGACAATGGTCTTAGGGGACTGTCCATAATTTTGTGAAATTAAGATCGGCGTTCACAGATGTACTACTTAGCATAATAGTGGCGGCATCTGCAACGAACACACACATGCAAACTACGCATCAAAGACCTACGTCACACAAATCCTGCATCGCGCAATAAGAGTTTACCGCGCGATTAACATATATAATACTTCCCAACATCAATCAGTGGGCAATTAAACAAAACTTTCGTTTAACACTAGAATAAAACCCCAAGAATAAGTGGCAATTTTTTTTTTATTAATCCACGAGATTTGGTGAAAAAATGAATAATTGCCAATAGTTGTCAATAACTGCCAAAATTAATGTTTATTTTATTCTTCAAAATAACCTTAAACGACCACCACAATTATTTCGAGCCTGTCAAAAAAAAACCTTTTAACTGTCTTCTTTTTTTATTCTCAATGTATCTTGCATTCCCACACGTCATCAATAAACCTTCCCAAAAAAAACAGCCCATATATAATAATAAAATAGTTTTATTGACACAAAGAAATATACATTAGTATACACTGTTTATTCTCTCCTCACTGCCATCCTTTACCTTTACCCAAAAAAATCTATAATGTACAAGAACTTGGCATTTTTACGTTAGCGATGATCCCAAAATACTCCCAATTACGGTTCGCACGTGATCGTCCTATTTAACGAACATTCCCGATTGCTAGCGTCTTACTTACTTAACCGTTTCCTCGTATGGAAGAGGGAAGTGTGAGTGTGAGAGGAATTCTGAGGAGTCCTTTCTGTATTGTTTTATTAGTGGTCAAAATTCTTTGTGCTGATAAGGAAAACCATCGAATAGAACCTATAAGTCTTTTGAGGTAAGTAAATTATCATTTATAGTCAATTTCATAATACGGAACATGCCCGTAATTCAAAACTTATAAATTATTTTAATATACATTACATAATATACAGGAGTCAAGAAATAAATTCCAAATTCCATTTTCTTCTGTCTTTTGATAATACATTATTTTATGTTATGTTTTTTGGTGGAACGGAACGCAAACTCGAAACGCGTCGTCTTCGAAAGTGACCTCAAAAAGCATGCCATTATAAATCTTTTCTTAGCAAACTGCCTGAATTCTCACTAAGGTAAGTTTCTAAGTGCGATTTCTGCTTGAATAAAGCACAAAAACAATTTAATTTATATGATTTGGGCTAAAAACCTATGGAAACAAGGAAATAACGTGCCAAATGACGTCACATCATACCGTGACAGAAACAGACGTTTGAACTGTAGTAGAAAATTGTTGGAGTTTCATTTTTTTTTTTGAACAACAAAAAGTAGTTGAACTAAACTTTTAATACTTAGGTTTATATTACTGACATCTATTGATTTAGTGAGAAAAAAAACATGCATATTCACTATAGCTTTATTATTCCGGTCTTCTAAAGACTAAGGCGGAGGTGTGTCCCCGTAGTATATCCACCCATATTTTGCCTATTGCCATCAACCGGGCACAAATTCAAACTCAAGGCTGCTACTGAGTTTCTGATGGAAAAACACAACGACACTTGCCCGACCTGAAAATCGAAGCCTCATGATTAGCAGTCGCTACACCAAGGAGGCTGAGAAGAGATGAATGAAAGGCATTGCATGCAGGTGAGATGAGAATGCTAAGAGGGATGTGTGGTGTTATACGAATGGGTAGAATAAGAGGAAGAGTACAAAAGAGGAAGTCTGAAAGTGGCACCGGTGACTGAAAAGTTGTGCGGAAATCGGTTGGCATGTGATGCGAAGGAATGAGGAAAATTCATGAGGAAAGTTTTTTAGTATGAATGTTGATAGCTATAAGACTAGGGGAACACCAAAGAAACAATGGATGGACTGTGTGAAAGATGATATGGCTAGAAAGGGTGTGACTACCGAGATGACGACTAATAGAGAAGTATGGAAGAAAAAGACATGTCGCGCCGACCACAAATAAATTGGGATAAGGGCAGGAGAATGACACCAAGGAGGCAAATTTGCTCTGCCTAACCCTTCGGTAAAACTAAAACCCAATAGACTAAAAAGCAATTTATCTATCAAACAACAGCTGATCCAAAACTAATTTCAAAATCGATCCTCATAAAGAAATTAACAAAACAATCAGTTACCAGCATCTAAATTACCTAATATAGTTCCCAATGAATTTATGGTGTGTGGTGTCTGCATCGGTAAGTTTTATCGATTTTATAGCCGGGCTATCGTTTATATTCCAAGTTTAGAATTGTCCTTCATTTTAACGGACGTCACGGTAAATGTATGGTACGTACATAATCGGGTGTGCGTCACTACCTTGCATGTCTTGAAATTCGTTGGAAATCATTTTGCTAAAGGTCATTTAGTTGATGCAACTATATATTCCGCACTTTCATGGCAACTTTAGGAGCTCATGGTTAAGTAATAACAGTCGCACGGGTCGATCCATCTGTACCCTATTTGCGTAATACACAATCTGGATCGGTTTGAAACAGATTGCTAATCCATCGCTTCATAAGTTCGAAAAAAAATCTGCTTAACAACGTAAATAACGCAATGAATGTTGTTGAACTGTCAAAATTAAACAGATTAGTCGGAATCGTTTACGAAAATGTTTTACGCAATTATATAGCAGGTTTAGTTACGCTTTCCGGGGTTTGTTCATGGATCGGTGACCATCTGTTAATATCGAGACTCGTCCGTGCTTCGGAAAGCACGTTAAGCCGTTGGTCCCGGCTGTCATTCGTGGATCTTTGACAGTCGTTACGGGTCGTTAGAAGCCCGAAAGTCGGACAACGAGTCTTACCAAGGGGTATCGTATTACCCAGTAACTAGATTGTAGAGGTCAGATAGGCAGTCGCTCCATGTAAAATACTGGTGCTCAGCTGCATCCGGTTAGACTGGAAGCCGACCCCAACATAGTTGGGAAACGGCTCGGCAGATTGATTGACATGTGTGACAGTGACGCCCGTAATAAAAATGATGCCCGCGCGGTTTGACTTTAGGTTGTCAAAAATACTCTCTAAGTAAACAGACCAACTTACTTTCATAACTAAGGTTTCAGTGAATTGACAACGCTATGTGGCGGCACCGCGGTCTTAGGAAACCCTAGCTTTAGCGGCACTAATCGTAGTTCAACGTGCGTCACAGACAGACAGTCACACGAAATCTGTTCGATTTAAGGGCATACAATTTGTCTGTCTGTGATAGAATAGAATAGAATAGAATAGATGATGATGATGATGTGATGTCTTGTTTATCCACATTTTTGGGCCCCAGCGTCTTCGTTTAAGTTATTTATGTAGTTGTTTAGTTAGTAAGTCGTTTATGTTTTTTTAATTAACACACTCTCAAAGGAAATACTTTTTACATCGTACCTATACCTTTCATTGTAAAGATTTATGACGTCATTCATTGACAGCTGTATGAAATTTCTTTAACGGCAAATTGACGTAGCGTAGTTTAGTAATTTGATAAACAAAAATAAATAATATAATATAAATAATAAATAAATAATATAAAATAAATATATAATATAATAATATATAATTCTCTGACCGTACCAGAAGGTCGTTGCCTCACAAACAGCTAACCTATTTCGCTTAGCCGCGCCAGTCGGAACTTGTAAGTCATCCCACAATTCGCAAGGTGACAAGCGAGCGAAGATACAAATAAATCTAAATGAAACATGAATTATTCATGAGGAATAATGTCGCTGCAGGTTACCTGCTGAGAAAATGGTGAACAAAATTGTATACTGAACTACAAAGTATTGTAGTAGTATCATCCTTACATTATTATAAAAGGCATCGTATGTCAATCTGTTCGTAACTCGAGAAGTTAGCTACTCGCTGCGCAGTACCCCACCCCTCACCCCCGCTGACACATGAAGTTTTAACTGCGCAGTGACTCGCCTCATATTCCGAGACGCCATTAAGTTTGAATCGAACAAGGACTTTTAAAAGTTTCCTTAATTATTTTGGCTAACAATACATTAATTTAATCCACTTGAAGTGACTGTTTTTTAGGGTTCCGACCTTAAAAGGAAAAACGGAACCATCATTAGATCACTTTCTTATCACAGAGTTTTTCCTCGAGATCTATGCCACGTAGGTATTTGAATTTTGGCATAATGTTAGGCCGCTTGGACTGGCGATCTATGTGTGCATCAAAAAGGGTATCGTAAAAAAAGCCCATCTACCTATTTTTACGATACCGTTCCACAAGTTATTTAACTAAAGTTTATTGGGGTCATTACGTTAATGGGTATATTCTGATGGATGATTATTTATACCAAACGCAGCCGCATTTTTATAAAGTGACAGTGAGAGACGGCGGACGATAAAATTACGTCTAATTATATTGCCAGCATAAAAATGCAGCTGCTCTTGGTAGAAATTAATAATTATCAATCGGAACATCTATAATATATATTATCATAACTGCCCCACCTTATATAATTGTTATAGCCAGAGATTTTCGCTTAACATCAAAATATATTATATAATATTTTGACACATTAACATCAAAATATTATATAATATTTTAATGTTAGGTAAGCGTGTAATTTGTCTGAAACGTTTCAAATTTTCCAAGACTTCCCACTAATGAGAACTCTCTCTAATCTATTCTACCATGATTAATGTAATTTCCCATAAATATAACTTCAATTTAGTAGTTAATGTGTTATTTACGACCACAAGCGTGCCATAAATGATATTATCACGACGTTAACCTCATTATGGGGTGGGCTGTTTGCCGTCATGATTAGCTTGGAATATTATGACAACGTCTTGGCAGATGGTAGATGGCAGAACTCGTTAAGGTTTGAAAAATGTCTGAGTAATAAAGAAAGAAAGAAAATGCGTTTATACCGTATTAAGATCGAGAAAAAACCGCCGAAGACAACACGTAAATATTAACTTTATTTGTTGTTATAGTGGCAGTAGAAATACAGAATCTGTGAAAAATTCAACTGTGTTCCCATTACGGTTCATGAGATACAGCCCGCTGACAAACAGACGAACGGACGGATGGACAGCAGAGGCTTAGTACCTAATAGGGTTCCGTTTGCCACGCTTCGAGTACGGAACACTAAAAATACTTTTGCCAAAAAAGCTTTTTGATTTTAATAATGAACTAAAAATACATAATTTTGTTCTTGTATCACTTAGGAGAAAGATGAACTATTAATGTTGGTAAATTACAATAGACGTAAATAAATAAATTTAAACCGCTTGAATAATAATAAATAATATTAAAATAATACAGGAAACGTTACACGGTTGAACGAATTAAATACGAGTACTCCAAGGTCACCTTTACTGCGATTATTCGCCCCTTATCGCGCTGATTACGATCCGAGCCGAGGTGTACCGAGCAGTAATCTTATATACCTAAGTGAGGCTAATTATTATGTTGCCTTTCGGCTGCAACACGGTAGGAATGAAACTATTTGACTAGGCATAGAAACGGATACGTTCGCAGAGACAGTACGGAGCCGATCGTGTGCGTCGACATCCTGCTGGACGCGATCGGCTGTTGCCGCATCCGTTCGTATCCTTTCCGATTCGATGCGATGCGAGATGGTGGAAATCATCTTTTAACGCTATTGCTCGTAAAGTCACCCTTTCAACGCAAGCACGTGGAAAACATTTGTTGCCGAGTGTACCGTTACCTTCAGTATTGATATAACAGGAAGGTCGAAGTTATATGTGGTGCAAGTTGAGAGTTCGAGCGATTTGTATTAAGGCTCCTACAAACAGACGCAACGCGACAGCGCGACGCGGCTTTAATAATACAATTTCTAAGAAAACTTCACGGTACAGCGATTATTACAGGGAAAATAATAAATCGCAAGTATACAGATGCCTTTATGAAATTGTGGTGAGCTTCAAAGCTTTTTTTGCCGATGCTAGTAGTAGTTGTTACCTACCAAATACAAGAATACCACAATATTTTAATAAAGCATGCACGAACTTTCCTAGAATAAAAAATAAAAAATAGTATAAATAAATAAATAAAATTGGTTTAATTCAGACTATTACTTATATCCATATTTTGTTAGTATTACATTATCTTAAAACTATCTCTATCAAAAACTTCGCTCACGGAGCGTTCCGTAACGTATTAAGATCGAGCAAAAAACACGTTTCTTATAGCGGGACCCGTATAATTTTTCAGTTCGTTACATTTTTATTATCTGTTGTTATAGCGGCATGATAGAAATACACAATCTGTGAAAATTTCAACCGTCTAACAATAACGGTTCATGAGATACAGCCCGCTGACAGACAGACAGGCGGACGAATGGACAGCGCCCTTCAGGTACGGAACCCTAAAAAGCTCATTTTTTCACACAAAAGAGTGATACATTATAGGCTGATTCTGTTTTATTATGCAGTTTTGAAGTGAACGTGACATAGACTACTTTTCGTCGTTTATGCAGGCGAAGACGCTGGCGAGAACTAGTTAAAAATAATTGTCCTCTGCTGAACATAGGCCGTGTTTCCCACAATGTTAGATTTAACTTTATCTTGCTTATTCTTGTGACTTGGACCAAACAAAAGCAATTGAAATAGTAAAATGTTCATGCGACGGAGAAAGGTGGGTCGTAACGATAATTTGGAGATGTTTCACGGTCCACAACTGAAGGAAACGACTCTGTATGTTTCATATTGTGATGTCATACACAAATAAGTAAAATTGAAGTGTCTGTTTGTAATATCAAAATAACAGCTTTTTATTAAATGCATATGGGGGTTTACGGGGGCGAAAAATCAATCTAGTTAATTAATTTTGAAATAAATATAATTATGTTAAAGTTGAGGATTAATGTTAGCGACTTTTTTAGCCGAAAACACGATTTCATAAAGTGTCTCGATAGAAAAAAAATCCAAACAGAACAATATACCGCTGCTATTCCAAATATACTTCAAATTAGATTATGAAACTTTGCATACTAACTGAACTAACTATAAAGCAGCGACTATGTTTTTTTTTTTTTAAATTACCATTATTTTCGCCGTAAAAAGCAATTACCTAAACTATTGCCGCTTTGTAGCCGCCTCCGTCGCGCTCGCACTCAGACCGCGAGTAGTATGGTGCGAGCGAGATAAAAACCTGAAGTAGTGTGGGCTCTTAAGGCTCATACCTAGGATAATTCTGATAATTCCTTTTCTTTTCACCCCAGCAGAACTCGGTCGCCCAGGTACTGATCTTTATGATAATATGTGGTGCAAGTGGGCTTTCAAAGTCAACTCAGATTGATTACTAGAACTAATGTTTCGGTAAAGCTATTTGCCATAACTATGTATATTCAAGAAAGAAAATACAAAAAAATCGCTGTCTAATTGATCCATTCATCGAAAATGTCCCTTGTTACATAATCACCATTTGTAAATGTTATCAACTAATCGATGGTACCTACTATATTCAGGTTATAAGTTATTTACTAATGACGCCATGGTAACCCAATTACCGGTCTAGACTGGTCTAGACGCTGGTCGGCAAACTTTCACCTACTTATACACAAATAACCCTGTTGTAGACTAAGGGACTACTCACACTTATTCAGCTCCATTCGTATTTCCCTGAACGATTTTCAAACTTATACAGTTCTACTTCTATCAGCCGCGTACAGCGTCGTAAGAATGAGAATAGCTATAATAATCAATCAAATCTATGCAGGAACTTTGCAGGTCGCAACTTGACAAGGAGTCGAGAACCATCCGTGTACAACGCTGTTCCGCCGCGTTCGACGCTGAATGCGGTGCAACAGCGCCCAACGCGGCAGAACAGCGCTGAACTCTATCTGCAGCACTCCCATGATAATAACTCTAAATTTATCCTCATTTTATACTTGTTTGCTGCGAAAGCTGAATAGACGCGGAAAGCCGAACGGATGCGTTCACGTCTCCATACAAAATCGTTGTTTTCTTTGGGTTATAAGCTGAATAGAGCTGAATAAGTGTGAGTAGTCCCTTACAACCTCACTGGCAGACGTTCATAATGAATTTATTTCTTGTTTGCCTTAGTGACCGCGTTGTTCTTCTACACTACGACGCAACAAATTTTTATGGGATTTTTACCATTATTTAGAGAATTGATTGTGGAAGGTTTATGTGTTTCATACATGGTTTATTTAATTTTTTAAACTTATTATTTTTATTTTTATAAAAAACATTTAAAATATAAAAAATAGTAGCCAGGGCGCAGGTGGTGGTCAGGGCTCTAGAGAGAGAGGAACCTCGTCATTATGCGTGCCGTGTCCAGGAGTACCGATTTCTGAGTCAAGCGCTTGACCCAGCTGCGCAATGAGAACCTCCTGAGGTGTTGGTCGAGGTTAGACTTTGACGGCAGGTTCAAGCACCTGAAACTACATTATAATTAAAATTAATTATAATAAAGAAATCTCGATCTTTCGTTAAGTTGTGAAAACCGCGTTCAGTTTCATTGGTGAAATTGACCCTTAGTAATTAGGCTAAGTTGAAATTATCTTGAAAGCTCTTAAGGTAGGTAGGTACTTACACTTACTTACTTACGTAAACTGTGATCGTGTTCAGTTTCATTCGTGAAATTCGCCCTTAATCTTGGACGAAGCCCTAAATCCGTAAAAACACCGATCCAAAATCCCAAGCATCTTTTAACAGATAATCTACTAAACAAAGGCGTTATCATCCAAAATTCCTTTTATACTTAGATTTATTCTTCCAGGGCCGGATTTCGTCAGCAAGGATTAGTATTCTTTCCCTACCTTCGGATAATCCCATAATTCTGTTAAGAGGCGTTTGTCCAATTAGTTTGGAAACGAAACGATGGAATGAGATTAAAAACGTGTGCGGAACTTGTGTGTTGTTCCTGATTCATTTAACGTGTTCTTGTGTGAAAAGAGGGGACGGAACTTGAAATGAAATGATGAAGCGATGGTTAGTGAAGCCACCAGTCTCTCACAAATTCTGTCACGTAGTTTTAAAGCTTGTTTTAAATAATTTATCAAGTCATTGTATCCAATTCTGCATAGCCTTTTCCCAACTATGTTGTTTGCTGAATACCAGTATTTTACATGGAGCGACTGCCTATCTGACCTCCACAAACGAGTAACTGGGTAACACGATACCCCTTGGTAAGACTGGTTGTCAGACTTTCGGGCTTCTGACGACTCGTAACGACTGTCAAAGATCCACGAATGACAGCCGGGACCAACGTGCTTTCCGAGGCACGGAGGAGTCTCTTTTTAGAGAAATATTTTAAGAGAACTATTTACAAATTTACCTACCGTGACACTTAAGAATTAGAATTTATAGGTGAAAACTAGGATATGACGGTCCCTATCTCTAAGAAAATTGAAAAAACAAGCTGTATACATTAAATATAGGTGGGTCTGTAACGTTACTGAAGCCATGAACTGCAGCTATAAAATTAAATTACTTAAAGTAATATTTTAACTCCACTGCATGCAACTGACATTATACTAAGCTACGGTCCCATGGGTCTTATTTATAATATTAAAGCCGAGAGAAAATAATAAAATAAAGTCTTTGAAATAAAGAAAACACTAAAATAAAAGAAGATATCTATTTTAAGTGCTTGAAAATACTTGACAGTATTAAAATTAAACACTTTGTAGAACAATATACGGTTTAAATTTCAATTATCAGAATTACAACTGCGAATAAGCAAAGTGAAAGAGGTCGTATCCCGCTCCAAATAAAATACTAATAATGTGAAAGTAGCTCTGTCTGTCTGTCTGTCTTTTTTCCCACAGCGGCTCGTACACACAGGCGCGATATCGCGGGCGCGGCAGGCAGCGCTACCCTTGTCGCGCCCGCGATATTGCGCCATTGTGTACGAGCCTTAAGACTAATCCAATCGTTATAAAAGACAGTTAGGTAGCCTGAGACCTGAAGAAGGACGGAGGCTAAACACAAAAGTTTTTACCTAATCCTATAAGAAAAGCAGGATTTCAAACAACAAAGCAACTTACAACAATATCAAGCTTATCATAAAGGCTCCTGCAAACAGGCGCGACGCTACTTTAATATACAATTTCTAAGAAAATTTCACGGTAGGACAATTACCGGTAGCGCAGTGCGCGATAAGTGGCGCCAGTATGCACGAGCCTTAAAACGGCTGAACTGATTTCGACGAAATTTGATACATGGGTAGACAGGTCATGGTCTACCCATGTACCAAATTTCGTCGAAATCAGTTAGGACATTGGATAGTTTCTATCCTAGTGGTACGCTTCCGAGGGAAAAAAATTCCGGCAAAAGTTAGTAAAAATATATGTATAGGATAAGTCTAAATGTCAGTTGGTAATTCAAAGTTTGATGTAGGTACGAGCCGTAAATCAGACATTAATTTACATAAATTAAAAAAAACACATCTTATTAATAAAAACGTTATATCATCCCAACTTCATACAAAACTCTCAAAAATAGAACATCGATTAATCTTGATCTCCGTTTAACACTTACTTCCCTGAACTCCACAAACTAAGGAATATTCAAATCCCTCTAGAAAGGGCTATAAATCTCTTTTTCCGTAAATCATAGTACTTTACTTTCTAAAAAACCGGCCAAGAGTGAGTAAGGCTTGCACAATTACGGTTCCGTTGAAATGAAATTGTTTTTGTTCTTACTCGTCAAATCTAATTACACTATTTATGTAAATATTCGTTATTATTTATATCTGACACAATTTTTTTATTTAAGTACTCATACACACGTTACATAAAACTAATTTACATCCGTCATGTCACACTTTTTGGTCCAGTTGAAAAGGTCAGGCACTCATAGTTGTCCTTCATTCTTATATATATATATATATTTTTTTTTTTTTTTTTTTTGAACACTAATCATATATTGTTAAAAAAAAAAAAGTAAAAGTTTTTTATTTTGGAACATAGACAATAGGCTCAGTTACAAAGAAAACGATGATAGCTACAAAAATTTAAAACTGTGTCGCAGCTATCAACGCCCATCCAAACAGGAAAACAATTGTTCCAGACTTAAAACTATTTTTTATAGTTTGGTAAACATAGGGGTAAACTATATTAGAAAAGTGGGGGTGTGTGGGAGTGTGTGTGTGCGTGTGCAGGTGTAGAGTGTGGGTGTATGTGAGAGTGTGTGTAAGAGTTTAGGTGTGTGGGAGTATTTGTGCTTGTTAGGTTTCCACAATTTTTTCAGTTTCATCATATGACAATGATTTCAACCACTCAGTCAACTTCCTTCTCAGGAGACCCCGGTATATGGTTGTCTTATATGGTTCTATGGTTGTCTGGAATTTTTGCTGAACTGGGCCTTTTTGGTGCAGCCGTGAGTCGCACTCCCCTACCAATTTTCTTACATCGCACTTTACACCTTTGTATTTGTTTTATTTTTGTCTTTTTCATCTACTGTATGTTATATTGTGTGCCTTTTAGGCTCGGTTAAATAAATGTATTTTCTTATAATAAATGTGTGATCGATTCCGCACGGAAACGTATCGAATGGTTGTGATAGCTATGCAGACGGACAGCAAAGTGATCCTATAAGGTTCCGCTTTTCCTTTTGAGGAACGGAACCCTAAAAAGAATTTAAAAGATGCACAGCTCAGCACGCTTAGACGTCCAGCATTTATCAAACGTCGCTTTAAGAATTGAGAGCAAAAAGTGCCCTGTCCCGCAGTTTAGCATACGCCAGGGCCGGATTAGGGAGGGGCAGAACAAAAAGGAGTAGTGATATTAAGTTGTCTAGGATGGAGGGAGAAATGAATGAGAGGGTTTGGATATTTTTATTTTTTGTTCTAGGATTGTGTTTATTTCTTGAAGAGTTGAAGAGTTTCGTGATAAATCGCTTTCAAATGGTAGGTATAATAGGTATGCTATGCGCTATACGAAAATTGTATCCTAAAACTCATAGTTACCTACCTAACAGTATCAGTTATATTTGAATAACTTATGCTTAGGCTTCAAGTAATATGCCAATAAGTTATTATTAGCTTATTACTATTATTATATAAAGCCTGATTTTAAGTGGGTATCATCAACTGTGATACTTAACAAAAAGAAAAAATGTAAAAAAATACCCGAAAACGTAACTGTATTATTAATCTATGTTACTCTTTTTACCCATAATTTTATTTTATTATGTAATTTTTGTCTGGTCTAGTTTTTTTACTATATTTTTTTTTTTTTTTAAAACGTTGCCCCACACCAGGAATTTCTCCTGTATCGTGGGTGCGTTTACAAACATTTAAACTGACATACACAAACAGCCAGACCCGGAACAACTAAATGTAGTTCATACAAATATTTGTTCCGTGCGGGAATCGAACCCGCGACACGCAGCGCAGCAGTCAATCGCTTAACCACTACGCCAACTGCGCCGTCAACTAAAAAAAAAAAATAAGTGACACAACAGCTAAAATATCAACTGTATACTTCTACGAGCTACTAATGTTGGCACAAGTGCTCCAATTAGCAACCTGCAACACTCAAAATCTTTCACAGCCATTTTTCTACCCTCTTTATATGGATTATGTACGAAATAAACGGTTAATAATAAATAATAACATTTTATTGTTTCAAAAGTTCTTAACGAGACTAGAGAATAGACTATCTACTATATTCCATAATGACTAATATTTAATAAATTTAAATTTAATTCTAATTATTTTTTTCAAATTTTTCCCCAACTATGTTAGGGTCTGCTTACAGTCTAACCGGATGCAGCTGAATACCAGTATTTTACATGGAGCGACTGCCTATCTGACATCCACAACCCGAACTGGGTAACACGATTACCCTTGGACTGGGACTGGTTGTCAGACTTTCGGGCTTCTGACTACCCGTAACGTCAGATGAACTACAAATGAGTGCCGGGACCACCGGTTAAACGCGGTTTGTGAGGCACAGAGGGGCCTTGATATTTATTAATTGGTCACCCATCCACGGACCGACCTCGGCAAGCGTAGCTTAACCGCGTAGCTTAGTTAGTATCCACGAGCCCCTCGAGATGTTCTAGTTTAGTATTATAGAAAAAATTTACAACCCACGCGAATATAATTGTAACAATGAAACAACAATAACCGTTTCATACGTCATAAAATATTTTATACCCATCGCAGACAATAAGAGCACATAAAATGCACACACGAAATACAATAAAATTATTTATTGCATCCTAAATCACAGCATACATTCAAGCCATACATTTTATGCACCTGACTTGGTTTCCATACGTCATTTTCGGGTGATCACAGAAAATCAGAGCTGTGCGTCCCATATAGCACAGCATCATGCTGAGTGGAAGCCTTCTGGTCACAGTCACGACTTGCAGCTGCTGACTATATCCGTTCTGTGCTTGTGATTATTGGTCTATTTTCTTTATAGTTCTTAGTTTTCTTTATTACGAGTTAATAATATCTTTTGAATGCACGTGTTTTTGAGAAAAATCTACATTATTTTTCTTTCTTTCCCCTCTTACCTAACTGATACGGGCCTGAACATTCCCAGGATATTAAACATTGTCGGAATACTTGGGAGTAGGTAATAAGTACTGAGGCGCTGCAATCCGTTTTATTTTTATTCTAAATGCTTGGAATATACGGCCCAGATTGCATGTGCTGTGCAATGTAATTCTCAATTCTTTTGCTTACAATAAAGGGATTACTGAAATAATTTATTATGGACCCTGTAGGCCACAGCATAGATCAAGTAGGAGAGAGGAGGAAGAACACTGGGTGTTTAATGTGATAAATTGTATTATTAGTTAAGTAGTTAGTAAGTTAAGGATGATAGTAAGTTAAGAATGATAGTAAGTTAAGGATGATAGTAAGATAATTAAGATCTATTCTGTAAAAATATCACAGTAAAAACTTGCTTGCATCGGAATGACAGCTCGAAGTGAGCTGTCATTCATGTCAGGGATTAACACTATTGACAGCTCAGTTCAAGCTCACTTCACTCAAATTTTCTCGGTGCGATAGTTACAAAATAGACCGGTCACTCCCCACCTAAAGGATGATTTCCACCAAACGCCTCGCATCGCATCGGATCGGAAAGGATACGAACGGATGCGGTGGAAGCCGATTGCGTCCGGCAGGATGTCGCCGCATACAATCAGCTCCGTACCTTCGCTTGCGAACGTATCCGTTTCGGCGCCTAGTCTAATAGTTTCATTCTTACAGTGTTGCAGCCGAAAGGATCCGATTGTATACGACGATAGGCAAACGGCACCGATCGCCCGTCGCAGCATACTTTCGACTATGATCGCGGAAAACCCCCGCCTTCAAGCTGCTGTGCGCGGCTTGGTAATATACACTTTAAATACTGTGAACACGATTTAATATCGTTTAAAGATTGTAAAATTCGTTCCGATCCGATGCGATGCGAGCCGAGAGTCCTACACCCAGGATATTAAACATTGCCTGAATGCTCCCGAGTAATAAGTTCTAAGGCGCTACCGTCCGACTTGTTCGTGACACTATTACGTGTGCGAGACGGGTATGCCTTGATTGATCTACGTATTCTTCGCTTTGTTTTTAAGGTTTTTTATGTAATAAGGTAACGTATATTTTACATTTTCAAAATGTGTATTTGTTTTAATAATATGAAGGAAATACCAAAATAAGCGCGCGAACCGCCCATTCTTACTCAGAGCCGCCACGGTTCCCCGCGCGCTCAAAAGCTCGGTGCGTTTTTAAGAGCTACTACCTCAGATCAAATTCAATTTTTATCTCGCTCGCACCATACTGCTAGCGGACTAAGTGAGAGCGAGACGGAGTGGGGTGCTGGCGGTTCCAAGG
Organism: Eupsilia transversa; assembly: GCA_914767815.1. Taxonomy (NCBI): domain Eukaryota; kingdom Metazoa; phylum Arthropoda; class Insecta; order Lepidoptera; family Noctuidae; genus Eupsilia; species Eupsilia transversa. The sequence continues at coordinate 12,196,045 of OU611891.1, forward strand.
CGCTAATAGTTTAGGTAATTTCTTTTTACTGCGAAAATAATGGTAACATAAAAAGCATAGTCGCTGATTTAGAGTTAGTTATTATGCAAAGTTTCAAGATCTGAAGTAGAATTTGAAGTAGTTTTTTAATAGCATCGTTTTATGAAAAAAAAAAAAAAAAAAAAAAAATGAAAAAGTGTTTATTCACAGAAATAATATTTTTTAACAAGATATTTACCTCTGCCAAACTGCAAAGCAGTTTGTTGGCAGACGTAGCTCCTTTTTTAAACTTTATACATAATTTAAACTTTTTCACATATAAGTACGCTGTATTGTTTGGTTTGAAGGTAATTTTGTTTTTTTTCTATATGTAAGTAGAGAAATTTTTATGGAATTGTGTTTTCATCAAACATAGTTTTTTAACATTAATCATCAATTTAACATATTATATTTATTTCAAATTTAATGCTGTAGTAGTTTCGATATAACGGAGTATCATGCTAAGCAATTTGAGGTATCATAGGCCCTTAAATCTTTTCATTTTAATGCCAAATCTATAACTACCAGACAAAACCAATATTAAACCTAATAAAACACACGCCCGATATCGCTTCCACCGAAATATGGTTGTAAATCATCTGGCATTATTCTTATGGGTATTTAATGGAGTTATAAGTTAAGATATGAAGGCTCAAGCGTGGAAGTTACGGGGTAGTGTTATGGTGGGATCAGAGCTTTATGACAGTTATTGAGTTTGGTAGAATCTAATAAGAGGCGTGATTTAATTTGTTGTATTTATGGAAACTTATTACCAAATATATAACAGTGAGTCATGTCTAGATATTGAACTAGTAAGTGAGAAGTTTTTAGAGGTATGAGGAACAGGGTGTAAAGTTCACTCATACTCTATGGAGAAGGGAGGACCCTCCGACCGGACGGGTGTCGTGTCTGGCGGGCAACTGCCCGACGATCCATGTCAGATAGTCTGATTAAATATGTTAAGTTGATCACGCGGTAAACTCTAATTGCGCGATGCAGGTTTTTTGTGACGTCAGATCTTTAATGCGTAGTTCGCATGTGGCGTTGTAGATGCCGCCACAAGTTCAACCGAGTAGTAGAACAGAGAGCAGTGGTGGCCCAGTGGTATCGGTGCCGACTTAAGAGTTGTAGGTCGTGAGTTCGGCACTTTATATTTGAATATTTAATTTCTACACCACTGCTCTCAAAACGGTGAAGGAAAACAGCGTGAGGAAACCGGCATATCCTAGAACCAAAAATTCGATGACATGTGACATCTGCCAACCGGCATCGGGCCCGCATGGTGTATTATTGCCTACTCCCTCTCACAGGGACGGGCCTGAGTTCCAGCAGTGGGTAATTTTTATAAGTTGTCGTAGTTCTTTTTTTTTTAACCAATAAAACAGTTGTCAGCGACTTGGTTCAGCAAATATACAGTCCACACATATTTACCACTACACCTACCCTGTATTATAAGTTCAAAAACAAACGACTAAACGGCAAAACACACGCATGAAAAGTTATAAACAAAAACCAAAGGTATAAACAAGACATTACAGACAGACAAATTAAAAATCCGGTGTCACATGTAATCGAACAGATTACGTGTGACTCCGGATTTTCAATTTACCGTCACATAGCCTATAACCAGCGGATGATCAAGACGCTTCCAACGATACCCCATTTGTCAAATTGTGATGAGTAGTTTAGAAGTTATGAGGGAACAGATGAACATACATACATACATACCTGTCAAAATCATAACCCTCGTTTTTGCTTCGCCGTAGTCGGGTAAAAATAAGTAGGACTGAACATAAATAAACGAAAATATAATTCCAATAGGTACTTAATTAAATATAAAGTACCCAATAACACGAAATTAATGATACCGCAATCAATACCGCTACCGAAATCAGAACCGGTAAATCGGTACCAGGTGTCCAAAGTAGATAGATGATTTCATTTAGGAAAATACTTGACGTGTTATTAGGCCGGTAAAGTATCGTATTAATCGGTAGATTGCGGCCGTAAACTTAAGCTGAGTATATAGCCCTTTCACGGCCTCGAGCGACGCGACTTGCGTCAAGCGACAACTCTCATCCAGCTGCTCTCAGTCACCCTGCGAAGATCGTCGTTCCACTTAGCCTAAGGGCATCCTACACTCAAGAAGAAAACGTCTGCCCGTCATCGGTTCTACGGCTAATATGGCCGGGCCATGATTCATGGGCTCGTGGCATGCTCTAAGCAACTTCTTTCATTTGTTTTCTCAGCTCGTGGCCACATGGTAAGGCAGGAATAGTAAAGTAAAGGGGTCGTAAAAGCTATTGGTATTATGTAGTTCATAAAGTTTGTAAAGATCGAGATAATTATATGAAATGATGTGATGAAGTAGATTGAATTTATCGACTAAAAAATTATTGTATTACTTTAGTCGATACATAGTAAAATAACGTACCTACGTAACGAAGTAGGAAAAAAGTCGTTCCTAAAATAAAAGCATTACCCAGTTTACTGGGTTGTGGAGGTCAGATAGGCAGTCGCGCCATGTAAAATACTGGTATTCAGCTGCATCCGGTTAGACTCGAAGCCGACCCCAACACAGTTGGGAAAAGGCTAGGCAGATTGGTTTTAATTGTGAAGGATTTTTTATTGAACTTAATGACTTTATTAAAGGGAAACTGTACTTCTAGATACATAAATGTACATGTATATAATTATTGATGAGCCCCTTCTATACATTCTTGGTCTATGGTCTATATGAAGGCATAGAGGTATCTCTCCACGCGATGTCGAAATAAACAGGCCAAACCGAGCACATTTAAGGGGTAGTCTGCATATTTTTTAAAGTGTTTTTATTTTGTGCACAACAAACATAATTATTTTCTTCATTTCTTTTCTTTGTCTTTGCTTTCTACTGGATATTGAGTGCCTTGGTCTGAAAACTATCCAATCTGGACTTTATAGCCGACTTTACAGAAAATTATTTTCAAAAAAGAAAGGTAGTTGTAGGTAGGGTAGGTAGGGTAGCTATGGAAGTAGGGTACGTAGGTAGGGTAGGTAGGTAGGATAGGTAGGTACGCCGTAGATAAGTACTTAGTGCTACCCGTGCGAAGCCGGGGCGGGCAGCTAGTAAAATATAAACAAGACATCGATATATACATATTTTTTTCGGTTTCCGTTTAGCCGGAGTCATAGTCATTACTAAGTCATATAATGCTCCTTTTTTACTGTTTGTATTTCCTGTGCGTTTGTCAAATAAAAGATTTTTATTTATTTCTTTCTAATTAAGGCATAAATAGTATAGATTTCCTGTGATTCCTTCTTTTTTTCTTCGCCGTAGTCCGGTAAAAACCGTTTCACGACAAAATAAATATTTCGCCCAGTTTTTTAATTTTAAAAGCATAAATACTTCTGATTCTTTTCTCTCACATAACCATAATAATTAACATAAAGTTCAGTTATTCAGCAAAACAATAAAAAACTCGCAATTAGACGCCAAGTCGAGAATACGGGCGTTTAAAACCCAAATATTGACGGGAATAAGAGGTCTAATATTGTAAGAAATATTCGAGGACCTCGGAGCTCTAAGGGCCCTCAAATCCTCCGAGGATTCGACTCAAGGGCCTTGGAATGTACATTGGTTTTGGAAATCATTGTGAACGTTTATGTACCTACCTATTTATTTTTGGGATCATTGTTCTATAAATGTTTCTTTAAATACGGGGAATGACTTGAGTTCAATTTACCTCTGTCATTTTAATATTTTGAAATGTAGTAGGAACTTAATAAATTATTCAATGTTACTTACTTTGATGTACAGAATGCGTAGATAATGGCCGTTTTACAACCTGCATGTAAGGAAAATTACAACGAAATAGTAAGTACCTACATGTAGAAAATACATACTGACTTAAAGATTTCAAAAAGATATATTTTACGTTTAGACAGAAAACGAAGATTTTTAATACAATTTATTTCTCACACTGACTGATTTATGAGAACTACACATTATGCCCAAGGGACTCGTAAGGCATAAGCGCTTCGCCTTAACTTCGTAACACTCAATCTACGCCTCTTTTACGACTGTTTGCGATCCACTCGAGCGTTTCATACGAGCCAGCATTCGAGCCAGCATTCGAGCCTTGGATTTTGTGAATGCTTTATTTTACCCACCGTAGTTACTGCCAAGTAAAACGGCATTTTATATTATTCAAAATGAATAAAATCCATTCGTTAACACGTCCCTTTACTTAATTACGTTTTTTTAAGTCAATGAGCGATAATGTTAAGCAATTTTCAAACAAATTCCTTTCCCGCGTAGCAGGCAGATGTCACCTTTGCGAACTGTCATTTTGAAGTGTTGACAATTATTTAAAAAATAACCTTTGCTTATTATATTTATTCCTCGACTGTTACTACCCTCATAATCTTGTAACCGATTTTTTTAAATGTTGTTATTTTATTAAAATTGATTCCAAAATAATAAAAATTATAACCCACATTTTTAGTGGTTATCAGTAATTTTATAACCTACATTATTAGTGGATATTTTGTCTATCAGTGAGCCAGGCAGCTGCCTTATTGTTTTTCTTGTTTTTTACCAAAACACAAACGCACAGGTAACGGCTCGTACACACTGGCGCGATATCGCGGGCGCGACAGGCGCGCTTTTTCATAAAATTTTCTCGATAGAAAAAAAATCCAAAGTTACCTCCAAACAGAACTATAAACCGCTCCTATTCAAAAAATTCTTCAAATTAGATCATAAAACTTGGCATACTAACTGAACTAACTATAAAGCAGCGACTATGTTTTTTTTTTTTTTTAAATTACCCTTATTTTCGCCGTAAAAAGCAATTACCGATTTGGAGCCGCCTCCGTCTCGCTCGCACTCAGTCCGCGAGTAGTACGGTGCGAGCGAGATAAAAACCTGAGGTTGTGTGGGCTCTTAAGTTATTTCAATATATATTTTTCAAACCTTCAAGGTTGGCTTTGTTTTATTACAGTCAGAACAGAAATTACAACATTCAGCACTATAATGTTATCACGGACCATTTTTACGACTTCTTCTCACAAGGTTTCACCTTATGATCCAATTAATGTGGAACCTTCACGAATAACAATAACGATTATACAGGTTGGATTTTTGAGATGGGCAGTAAGGGCAGGTACGTTATCCTTTGTTGCTACCTATGGGAAAACGATGATAGAAAACTGTCTTTAACTTTTTGAGAACTATTAATCGTCATTCACAGATTTTGAAAAAAATCGTATTGACAGCAAGTAAATGGGAAAGTTTTCACATCAACTTTTTTTGATGCCAATCGACCGTGTTTTTTATAAGGATCAAAAAAAATATCGTACCAACTGTGGTTTGATGACTAGAAAAGTATAAAAAGAAGAGTTTGTTAATACAGAACAAAGTTTGTCAAAAGTTAAGGACAGTCCCTTAAGTTTTAGTCTTAAGTAGGTACCTACTCTTACTACTAAAGTCCACTCTGTATACCTATTTAGAAACTAAACTTTACACACAAAAATAGTTCTCATTTTTGCCAGTCTGCGAGGTTAAGCAGAGTCACGGATATGGTGACGGGTCCTTCTCTAATTCAAGCATTTAAATACATACAGGATGTAAAAAAAAACTTTGTGCAATAATCGCTGGAAAACGACATTTTTTTGATGTGAAATTTCTCTGTTAATGGTGAAGCACAATGTAACGCACGCCAAACATTGTCGGAGAGATCGCGTGCGAATTTGAAGTCAAGTTAAAATAATGTATTAAAAAATAAGATAAGTAAAAAAAACGTCATAAATAGTTGGAACTGACATTCAATACCTAATTCCAGTTCAAAAAAAATATCATGATAGTCTCGTCTTGTTAAACCAGATAGATACATTCCACGCATTTGTATGGTATCCATCTGATACGTTCCTTTATCAGGATTCATTATCCACCTCTCTCTCTCTCTCTCTCTTCTACTTTTGTGGTATTCGAGTCAAAGTTCCATACAATTCGCTTAAATAAATGTGTTTTTCTGTTGTTATAGTGGAGTTGTTTCACGAAATCTATGTAGTTTGGGCGAGACATCCTCAGAGGACATATCAAAAACAAAAACTTTCATTCGTCTGACAATAAAACGAGATTCAGAAGTGTAATACAAAGTACTTAAAAAGTAAACTAGAACTTTGAAAACGAGATTTAGAGAGAGACTGTCTCACAGATATTCATGAGTGAAAGAGACGGCGCTAATCTTTAGACCATATAATATACAATATTCTGACAAATAAATGATTATGGTTATGACGCTCGACAGAGCTGAAATTCTTATGAAACTCGAAGTACCATTATATTTAAAGCCTACTTTTAATAAATCTGGCAAGACGCTTGACAGCAATACACGGTGTAGCATCAGTAACATCGACATCCATTAAAAAGAGTTATGACAAAAATCAGCTGTTTTATAAATGACTTTTGTATGTAACAGCGGATTTTTTTTAATGACTGGCAAAACTTTCAACTCTGGTTGATCTAGACTTCTAGAGTCATGTAGTGAATTAGATGTCCCTTACCCTATTTTTTATTTTGTGCTAAATATCGCAACATTAGCTGAGATAGGAGCCTTTTTGGCCTCGCAGGGTTTTGATTAGCTATTAATTTTGTTAATTTTAAATGCTCCTGTTTTTTTCTCTTCTACTATTTGTATTTCCTGTGCGTGTCCCAAATAAAATATTTTTCTTTCTTTCTACATTATTAGTGACTAGCTGGCCGCCCCAGCTTCGCACGGGTAGCACTAAGTTCTTATCTACGGCGTACCTATCTAACTACCTACCCTTCTTGCCTACCTACGTACCTTACTTGCCTACATACATATCTACTTAACTACCTACCTACCTAGTAACATACCTACATACTTACCTACCCTACCCAACAGCAATTTTTTCATATTTTCTCACCATTCAAACTGTCCCTGGACTTCCACAAATATTTAAAAAAAATTGCCGAATCGGTCCAGCCGTTCTCGAGTTTTAGCGAGACTAACGAACAGCAATATATTATTTTTTACCCGACTACGGCGAAGCAAAAAGGAGGGTTATGATTTTGACCGGTATGTTTGTCTGTATGTATGTTTGTATATATTTATTATATAGAAGAAGATAGTCTAAAACATTTAACTTAAAAAAAATACTAGTTATTTTTATCTACGTCTTGGCCTTAACTCGACACACATAGCTTTACGACTGTTTACCCGCGGCCCTTTCACATCCCCTCCACGTGAAGCCTCCACATTCATTTGTGAGTCTCGCTTCTTTCCTATTCAGTTTTTGATAGACTATCGTTTTGTCAATAGAACGAAGACGTTTTTTAAAAATCCATAGGTACGGTACCTCCTACAAATTGACTTATTATCTGTGACATCCTAACCTTACATACATACATACGTAAACTTACGGCTTCTTCCCATGCGGGTAGGCAGAAACTACAGAACGCCACCTGTTACGATGCTTACGTACTCCTTTTGCGTCGTTAAAGTTCATACATAAGGTCGCGAATCATATTTAAATCAACGTACAACCTGATACTGACCTGCAAACGGTAAAAAACGTAAGAAAATTTGATTTTTCGCGGGCTGCCTTGGAGCATTCACCTTAAATGTGTCACTTTGATGCAGACCCATCTAGAGAGCACGATTAAAAACGTATGACTCTTAAAACTTCCTTCTGCTAGACTGACCCTCACTACTACAAGACAAAACATCGAGATTTATTTTATTTACACGGTCTAAGCAGCCAATTACATTAAACACAATATACATAATATATAACAAGTACAAACTTAAGACATAAACGAATAACAACAATTAAATAGATTCTCACAATTATTCAGTAGATTTCAACTGACAGCATTTTTACGTTAAAAAGTATTAATAATCTGTAGTTTTTGAAGCTAAAGATTGAAAAAATTATTGGGAATGACATCCGCATCCTGTATTATCGTTCTTATTGAACCCTTGAACCATATTTGAGCCGAAATATTTCGCAGTCCGGGTCCGGGTTTATGTAAGTTTAATAATAATATTTACAGACCTGATGATGGAAACCCTAATAAATTCATTGTGTAGTTTAGAAAATCTAAGCGGTCACACGGATAGACACGACAGGCGACGTTGTTTTATACTATTGATCGATTATTTGAAGCCAATCTTGTTCATATAGGTCACATACTTGTACCTACAAAGCAATAGCGTTGTTATTAAAGAGGTTTTAATATAAATCTTTTTATAAGAAATCTCTACGTGGCCTGCAGTTCCACGATAATGCTGGCCTGGGCTAGGCGCAATTTCACGCGCAGTTGCTCCGAACTTGGACAGACGTGTCCAGCTTAGCACAACGCTGGGGTTTTTTTTTACAATACATAGGATTTAAAAGATTGGATGTCTTAGTTTTAAATTGGAAGTAGCTATGCTTAAGGGTAAGAGATTGGAAAGTCGTGAGATTGGACAACGAACATTTTCAACTATATTTGAATTAAATATTGAGAAGCTCGGCCGCGCGGGTTTATCCATCAGGTGAAGCTACGCTCGCCGGGGATAGTCCGTGGATTGGTGGCCATCTTTACGTATCGAGACTCCTCCGTGCCTCGGAAAGCACCTTAAGCCGTTAGTCCCGGCTGTCATTCGTGGATCTTTGACAGTCGTTACGAGTCGTCAGAAACCCGAAAGTCTGACAACCAGTCTTACCAAGGGGTATCGTATTACCCAGTTACTGAGCTGTGGAGGTCAGATAGGCAGTCGCTCCATGCATCCGGTTAGACTGGAAGCCGACCCCAACATAGTTGTGAAAAGTCAAGACAGATTGATTTGAATTAAATTATACCGACCTAAAATCACCAAAGGGAATTCTCTCTACTCATAGAGAAATGGAACAAAATGACAAAGAATGACAGTTGGGATTTGTTACCTGTGATAGCTACTTCTTATAGGAATTAACCATAAATAAATAAAATATAATCTAAGGTATGATGTCACAAGTCTTGGATTGAATTAATTGAATCGTAAAATAAAAGCCTTTTAGACCAAGTACTTCAGTCGTTCTATTTACCTACTCCCAATGTTTTTATCAAATGTCATTACCTTGAACGAAGGTCAAGGAAGTCTATGAATATCTTTGTATCGAAAAGTTTTCTTGCCAAGGTCTTTGTAAGTAGTAAAGTAGTTAATTATACAAATATGAAATAATAATAAATCTAGTAACGTATTTTCTTCGTGACTCAGCACAGGACATCTACAACGCCACATGCGAACTAGGCATCAAAGACCTGTAGTGCGATTCTGTAATATTCGCACTGTGAAAACTTAGGTGAAGTGAGCTGTCATTCCACCTGATGCTAGGGATTGCAACTATTGACAGCTCACTTCACGCTCACTTCACTTAAGTTTTCACGGTGATATATTTACAGAATAGATCAGCTGATGTCACACAAAACCGGCAATTAGAGTTTACCGCGCGATAAACATATGTAAGACTTTCCGACATCAATAGTAGGGCATTTGCCCTCCAGACACACCTACCACTGTTTGCATCTGCATCACCCAAAGATTGACTGGTAGAAAATGCCTATGGCATTAAGTCCGCCTCTCTACATTTGTGTTCTTGAAGTATTAAATAAATAAATACAAGAAAGTTCGTCATTTTTGGCTTGTATTAAAGAAATTCTATACTTATAAAATAGCAGCCAACAATGAACGGGTGAAAAGTTTCAAAAGTGTCACTTTAATATAGTAACTGATACTGTTGAGAAACATTTTAAAACTTTTAAGGTATTGAATGAACGTAACTGATATTTTAAGTTCCATAAAACTTTATTCTGGCCATTAATGACAAGGCCTTGTTAGGCATTTTGTTACCAAGTATTAATTGAAGCTCGTGGCTAAGTAATAACAGCCGCACGGTTCGATCCATCAGGTTAAGCTACGCTTGCTGTGGTTGGTCCGTGGATGGGTTACCTTCTTTACATACCGAGATTCCTCCGTGCCTCGGAAAACACGTTAAGCCGTTGGTCCCGGCTGTCATTCGTGGATCTTTGACAGTCGTTACGAGTCGTCAGAAGACCGAAAGTCTGACAAACAGTCTTACCAAAGGGTATCGTATTACCCAATTACTGGGTTGTGGAGGTCAGATAGGCAGTCGCTCCATGTATAAATACGTATATTCAGCTGCCTCCGGTTAGACTGGAAGCCGACCCCAACATAGTTGGAAAAAGGCATAAAATTTACTAAGAACTTAAGCATACTGTATTCCTCTGCCGACTCCTTCACAGATCATAAGCGTGATGTTATGGTCAAATTTAAAGTCAAATCGTATATTTCAATTGGACCATTAAAAGCCACTTCCAAACGTCGAAAAATACAAAAAATATGAATCTATTAGCCTAAAATGGCCAAAAAACTCAATAGTGAGTTTAAAAAAAAGGTAAGTAATGCAATATGTTGTTTACTTACATTAATAAGATAATCAAATGGATGTAATAAGACTATCCAGTATCATTTCAAAGACTTGAGTGCAAAAATTATACTCAATATTTAAACAATAATATTCTTCAGAGGCAAGAAACATTTTAACTCAAGTAAAATTAAACAATGGAAGATTTAATTTTGTACAAGTTCTAAGGTTATCGTAAAACAACTGGCGACGCGTAAAGTTTACAAAATTTCATGATAAAGAACAACCAAAGTTCTGTTTCATACATTAATTACGAAGATGATGTTGCTTGGGGCTTTATTTTATTCGATAAACAACATTTAAAATTAACTAACTAGAAACAGGAGCATTACTATATTTTCTACATGCAGATTTCTGGTCCTTCGAGGAGGATTTGTTTAATATTTTAATAACATTAGTGTCCTGCAATGTGGGTTTTAATTCCAACTTTTTAAAACAAATTCTTGACGTTTGAATAATTTTCCCTTTTTTTTCACCGAGGTTTTTATTCTAAACAATGACAGTATGTATTACGTCGTTGAATATAACAAAATAAATTCAAATGGAAGTATTATACAGTTACTGTCATAATAAAATATTGTTCCCAGGCGGAGTACGGAAAGAAATAAATTGAATTGGGGGGACTTCAAAATGATTTGTGACCACCCCTGTCTCTTCTATGGCGTCAGTTACTGGATTCATTAATATTAAATGAAAGTAATAATTCAAAAATGGTATAGCTTGAAACCAATAAACAGAATTGGTCCACACTAGCTCAAGACAGAGAGGAGTGGAAAGGAGAAAGGGAGGTCGTAGCCCTGAAGTGGGACAAACAGGCTAGAGACAAAAAAATATATTATATATTAAATTGTCATCTATTTTGGGTAGTCAGAAGCCACAAAGTCTGACAGCCAGTCTTATTCAGGGGTATCGTCATATCGCTAACCATGTGGTCCCGTTCAAACGGGGATGACCAATACGATATTTTATGGTAAAAAGTTGGGATCACACGTCAAAATCCCACTGTTTATACGGTTCAAAACAAATGCAGTACGAAACTGTGTGATCCCAAAATTATACAGTAAAAATATCATGTGAACGGGCCTGTGACTGGGTTGTGGAGGTCAGATAGGGAGATAAGCCGTAGCTCCGTAGAATACTGGTATTCAGCTGCATCCGGTTACACTGGAAGCTGACCCCAACATAGTTGAGAAAAGACTAGGCAGATAATGCTGACCTATTTCGGCAAACACTTAGTTTAATAATATTCGCTTGATGAGTTCCCACTGGAAGGCAAAACTTTTTAAGTAGAAAAGAGTTGGTATTGGATTGTTCATTGCCGCCATGTTTCCATTTTTTTTTTGATAAATATATTGTATCAGAATGACTTAATTATTAATGTAGATGGAAATTGTATCGTAAATTATACGGCTGCATGATTTATGTGAAAATTGTTTTTTTTTTAGTTTGACGACCGTGCATGCCGTAAGGTAGAATTTAGCGGAAACAGTGATGTACCATCTTATACGTACATTGTTGGCAAATAAATCTGAATCTTAAGAACCCGCTTCTTGACCCGGTCATGGTCACCATAAAAACCTATAAACACATTAATAACAAACCGACCTCGATTAAATCCCTATCAAGCCAAGATCACAGCATGATGATAAACAAAGCGTCAAGTGAGGCTTACCACACAATACCCACCCTCCACAAATAAAGAGAAAAGCGCTTTTTCTAAAGCCATCCAGCGCCTATGATAAATGACTGTTCCACCAACAAACCACTGGAATTTCAACCCTTTAAACGAGCTTTTATGGTTGAAATTTCAATGGTAAACGATAGTTAATTATGTGGACGCGCCATGTGGTATTAATAGGGTGTATAGCCATCATCGCGGTTTAATTATGTCTTTTCTTACGTGGGACGCTCATTATTTTTTATAGGGTCAGAATTTTGTAGGTATTTTTAATAATGGTATGGAATTAGTGATAGTTGGTGTTATTGATTGATATGAATATTGAAATTCCAGCTTTATGCTTTATTTTAAAAGGGACGGGATAGGGACTTTGGCCATCCATTCAGGGGCAACCCATGATGAGCAGCCGTATTCCAAGTGTTTGATATTAATTGTTGAGATGACGTTGTGACTTGAATTTTTACGTTTTTTAAGTACCAGAATTATGGGACTTGTGACAGTACAACCTCATTGATACCACCTCTATCTATACTACAAATACTACATACAAATAGAATTGAGTGCCCTTTTGTACAGGTTACAGTGTTGATAGGTATGAGAGGACAGTGTATAGATAGGGATAGTATAGATGTGGAATACTAAAGGCATCGCATAATATGTGTTTTCCCAGGGACGTAGATGACATGTCTCATTACCTCAGTTGTCTTACGCTCCTGTGGTGGGCGCTAATAACTGCGACACAGTTACTAAACTAATGCAGTATTAAGATCGTGCATTCTAAAAGTGGGCAACGTCGCAAATAGCTGTCAAATATTTCGCTGTTTTGATTAATTTGTTAATATTACTATAAGGAAATATGAAATATAGCTAACCAGTGAAATAAAATATTGACTATAAAATGCAATAATTAATATCGTAACACCGAATATTTCGTTGTAGATGTAAAAATAAAAAAATTATTTGGAAACTTTCCAAATGCCCTTTTTACACCTAAAACGGTTACAACAATAAATCTAATTTTATAATTGCAATTCATTATTCATATTTAAGGTCACTAGTTAGCGATATTTCATATTTCCATACAGTAATCTTAACAAATGAATAGAAACAGGTAAATATTTGACAGTCATTTGGGACGTTGTCAACTTTTAGAATGCACGGTCTTAACGTACACAAAAATTGTAATTTTTTTCTGTTCCAATAAATATTTTTGTTTGAATTTGTATCCGTAAATACAACACCATACCATTACCGAAATGGCAACGCTGCTCGGTCGCAGAACTTCCCCAGAGGGTATTTTAATCTAAATCAAATTTAATCTTAACTTCTGAACTAATATTATAACGCTGTACAATTGTAAAAGGTAATCTCTGGAAGTATTGACCCAATTGCAAGCAGCCGAGTGTCATTTAAACAAAATAATAAAGTTTTTTTTTTTTTTTTGGTATGTTTATATGTTACGCTTTCACGGCTAAACGACTGAACCGATTTTGATGAAATTTGGTAAGGGGATACTTTGGACATAGACTATACTTTTAATCGACATAACACGCGGGCGGAAGCTATTAGAATATTATTTTAAGTTAGAAAAAGATATTTCACACGAACGAAATCGCGGGCAGTGTTTGATCAAGAAATAATAATTATAAGCCCCTACACTTATGTCGTCATATTGCGTCGTTTTTGCAATGTGTGTCGCGTCATTCGATTCACATTAGGAGGGTAGAGGGGGGGGTGTTTGATGTATGTAATAATATCAACAAAACATTAATATTTGTACTGCAATTTGCGGTAATACTGGATATAGATACGATACTATTTGGATGTTGTAGAAGTTTTTTGCCAAATACAAAAACAAAATAAACTCATAAATTCAAATACACAGATGGAGTACCTATTTATATTTTCACAGATGTCGAATGGTCATGTATTTTCACAGATGAAGGCTATCCTAATGCATTTGGACCCATATTTTGTCGTTTAAGAATAGTTCGTGAATAACCGCATAACGTCCGCATCGTACGATTCACATTAGGGAACATGTTACGATGTTTTAGTGGCTTTTCAGACGAAAATAGCGATATGGTGCGTGTTTAATCTCGTCGGGCATATAGAAAGAAGAAAGAAAGAAAATACATTTATTTAGCACAGACTAAAATACGTAATAAAACAAACAAAAGGGGGTAAAGTATGAAGTAAGAAAATTGGCAGGGGAGTGTGCCTCACGGAGTCACGGCTGCGCAAAAAAGGCCCAGGGGGCCTACCACAAGCTCTTAAAGCAGTATTATTACAATCTTACTTTGACTTTTCGTACCATGACGTCCTTAAAATAAGCTTATTATGATATTGAATTAATGTTGTTTTCTTAGCGGTTTCGGTGACGTCACCTCTAAAACTTCATTCAATTCGTACCACGAAGTGTCTTTTGACAGCTAGCAGGAATGTTTTTACGTCAAATTTAGCCATCATAAAAAAGTTCCTCGGACTCGACGGAAATATTATTATTTTGCAAATTTATAATTAAGAAATCATTATCGTGTCCTTTAAAGTAAGTCAAATGTATTTATTTACGTAAACTTGCCGAATGAATTGTGTACCTAGTGATTTTAGTCCATGGGTAATTCATTTCGTGTTTGATTGTAGATGGCAAATATGTATACGAAATGTTTGATTTTTGGAAGCTGATAACGCAGAAGCCAACAGTACAAGAAAGCGGCGTCGTATGCAGCTACGTCAGGAAGCAACCCCTTCAATTTTATTTCAAAACACTAATCACTGAGTCTGACCATACATATTGTTTTGAACTATCTTCGTCAAAACATTACAGAAAAAATGTTTCTTTGTTTTAAAACTTATTCACTGAGTAACCGTGTTTAACCTTACCTTGATTCCATGTCGACTTTGTAGCCAGTTAAATCTTATTCCATTATAATAAAATAAGTTCAACCACTTAGAGTATAGCACTTGGAAACAAAAAATATTACTACATCGAGTTTCAAATTTCATTCTGCTATAAACACATTTTGTTCCGAATCATATAATGTCACAACCTCGTCACAACTTAGTCATAGCTTATTTTTAATTGTTTCAATTGTTTTTCTCAGTTTGCAAAGCAAAATCTTTAATATTTGCGTTCATTTCATGGAAATTACTCATAAAAATTAGATTGTAATGCAAAGTAACATTTTTTAAATAAAAAAATATAATATTTAGCTTCAAGACTTATTTCGACGTACTTCGTAATAGCGATTCGGACCAACGTGTGAAAGGGACAGCGCTATACAGTTCGTATAGCGTTGTTTCTCTTCGACTATTAGCAGGGAATAGACAAATCTTACAAATTGTTCATTCTTTCCCAGCACTAAGCAGGAATAAAACAATATTGAATGATGAAGGTCATGGTACGAATAGGAGTAATGTTATTGTAAGCTTGAAACAAAACTCTCTTGAAATAAGATTGTTTCGTAAAAGATTGTGGTAAGCCCCCAGTTCAGCAAAAATGCCAGACAACAATAAGTGCCTGACGCTGGTTTTCAACTGGACCTGATAGTGTGAGGTGACGGATGTAAATCAGTTTTATGTAAATTGTGTACTTAAATAAAAATAAATAAATGAATTGTGTCAGTTAAAAAATAATAACGATTATGTACCTACATAAATAGTGTGATTTGATTACCGAGCTCAGTAAGAACAAAAAACCGATGCCAGACTTCCACGATTTTTAAAATGATGCCGGACTTCCCCGATCCAACACATTGTCAACATATATTATACGCGATCATCTTGTTCATATGCCACAAATTTTTTGTGGACGTTGTCTTAGCAGTCTCAGCCTCTCAGGTCATCGTCACGCAAATACGCAAAAGTCCAGTTAATTTTTTCAAGCGACCTCGAACGCATCTGGCACCGATGGTGAGCTCCTTTGGGTTTTCGAACAAATGAATGACAAAATGATCACGATGATCGCATATTCGCGTGACGATCGCTTATATTAAGACAAGGGGTCACTGTCTTGTAGTTTTTGTTTTTTCTCATTATTTTTATTCACGCGACAGAGGCGTGAGTGATGTTGTGTTTATGTTGTAATTATTATTCCTGTTAATGGCTCAAGGGAATAATACAGTCGATAGGCAGTCGTTACGTGTAGTCAGAAGCCTGAAAGTCTGACAACCAGTCTTACCACTAAGAGGTATCGTTTACCCAGTAACTGGGTTGTGGTGGCCAGACAGGCAGTCGCTTCATGTAAGTTGCTGGTTTTCAGCTGCATCCGGTTAGACTGGAAGCCGACCCCATAGTTGGGAAAAGACTAGGCAGATAATGATGGCAATAGTAAGTACAAGGGATTTAAACTCAGGAGCACGACGGACCCAACCAGTTCCCCAATTACGTAACACACATTTAATCACAATCCGAAAGATTTTGAAGGAGGTTCCTAATGCATAGCATTGTCTACTCAAGAACGTAAACAACGCAATGAACGTTGTTAAACTGTCAAAATGTAAGGCATTACCATTGTAAATGTGTTATGCAATTACCCTGCAAGGTCTCGAGCCTTGGGTTATTCTAAAATTGTGTTTAGAATTTATTGTGATGCGATGTGCCCGATTTGTCGTCCACAAAGCCGTTTACACAGACGACTAAATAAATGGTGTATGATTACAGCCATTCGTTTTTCGGGACGTCTGAAAGGGTCCTTAATGTATCAAATCTGATGACGTCATAAAGCTGGATATCACTATCTTTACAGTCTATTTCCCCTTTGGAATGAGCGGGTCTGTTTGTGAAAGGTATTTTGATATTGTGAGCTATTTATCAGCCTTGCAACCGTGTCGTGCATTTGTTAGATTATGAATTATTTATGACGTCCGCGTCATTAAATGAATACATATATTCCAGTTTTTCTAACTGATCAGACAGCTGTGCTGCTGGGGAGTTTGTTGTGCCACTTCTAGACTTCTGAGCTGGGTGGTGAAGGGTGGGAGTTTTAGGGGACTGTCTTATGACGTTCGAAAAGTGCTGATTCTCAGCCTAGTTTGAATAACTGACTTTTGATTTTGAATGAAATCTTAAATTCATTCATTCATTCACTGACAGATATCGCACAGTCTCAACAGCTGAGTCGAAAACATAAATAAGTTTTTTCAAAACATTGTTACAATACTGTCAGCTGATGTTGATATAACATTAATTCCCGTACAAAATGAATATGAAATGAAATGAAATTGTTTATTCTGTAAATAGGATATCGGAATCACTTTTACACGTCAATTAAAAAAAATATTAGAACTAAGCTAGAAGAGGTCCGGCTTTTCCTATCTGACTACTCCGAGAAGAAAGGCCGAAACAAACTCAGAGGTCGCAGTCTCTTTTAAAGTCCAGACATAATCTTGGTCAGGCCATATGAGGAATTGAGGACCATGTAGATTAGTGTCTAAAATGGTCTTTTGAGGAAAGAACCACACAGATTTGAGATGACCTGTCCAGTCAGTGCAAGCATTTGTCAGTAATCGTGGAGCTCAAGCTCAGAACTTAATGAGCTCAGCGAGCGTGTGTATGGCTTACCGTGGTAGGTAAGAGTTGGCGATAAAGTGGAGTGATATTTCTTATAATTAAAATTTATAGTACCTGCAATAAATTGGATTTATAACTACTTGAGGGGCATAAGCACTAACAAATTTCAGGTCCCAAGCCCTCATCACTAAATGACACCATTTCTATAGAAAACTGCGTAACGTGGAAAAACAATTCTGCAGTGTACGTCTAAAGCAAACAATAAAATGTGACTCACACCAGATATTACTGGACGAAGTTACTGGCAAAAGCTTGTCCTAATTAAATCAAATAATAAAACCCTGTCACGACCTCTTCTAGAATCATTAAGTTGTCGGCACTTAAATGTATACGACTTTCTATGCGATGTTATAAGGTTCACTCACTAATAATAATATAATGAAATAATAATTAATTCATAACTTTTTTTAACGTTTTTTTTTTCTTTTCTATACAAGAAATGAAATGATGAAATGATTCTATTATCTGTACCTAAATAGGTTTGTACAAACACTAAAAACGTCAATTATATTTTAAGAACTAGATGAGGTCGGCGTTTCCTATCTGTCTACTTTGAGAAGAAAGGCCGAAACAAACTCAGAGATCACAGTCTCTTTTAAAGTCCAGACATAATATTGGTTAGATCATCCCCGGTTGGTGCAGGACTATTGCAGAACATGGAAACAAAACATATTGGGCTATGGGTTTTTTGGCTATACAATATTATTAGTGTGGTTATACTTGTAGAATTGAGATGTTCACCTGTTAATAAAGCCCTGGTTTGGATGGTACGAGTGCAGGTTGGTCGGTTGGTGCAGGAGTGGGTGGGTTTGTCGAAGTGCAAAACACAAGCGATACCTCTGGCACTGCAGATGAGGCGGGAGTGACCACTTACCATTCACTTACCAGGTGATGGTAAGTGTCACTGCCTGTTTGTTTGCCAGTATCATCATCTGCCCAACTATGTTAAGGTAGGTTTCCAGTCTAACCGGATGCAGCTGAGTACCTGTATCTTACATCGAGCAACTGCCGGTCTGACCTCCCTAACCTAATATAACTTCCTAATAACACTCGTTAAGTTTATTTTATTACACACCCGTAAATGCTTTATTTCCAAACCAAAAATAAAATACAGACATTTCATTTCCCAAATGAAATGGCGCCGTGATTCGTGAAATGAAATTATTTGAGCAAAAAGGTAGGTATTTAGCGGCACGACACGAAATAATCTTGACAATTTAAGACCTATTTTGCATAAAACTCTAATAATTGTTAAAAGCAATTTTCTTGAAGTTGAAATGAATTAGTCAAATGCTTTTGATGCAATATTTTTGTTACATTTGTGGACAGAAATAGCAGCGCTGCTACTTTTAAATGTCGCAGCATCATGCTGAGATAGGAGACTAGGGTAGGTGCAGGACTTAGAAAAGAAAAGATGAAGGAAGAAAATACGTTTATTTACGGTAAAAATGACGCAAAGAAAGAACACAAACACAAAAAAGAACAAGTTGGTGGAAAATACTATTTACTACAACCTCTTTTTTTTTACAGACAATTTTTTTTTTGTTTCTATAATTGTGTTTATAATTTAGTTTGTTTTGTAGTTTGTGATCTTCCAATGAGAGTCTCAAAAAATACATTTTCTTCCTTTTTTTCTGAATTACAAGAAAGGGACAAGGAAAAAAAACTATTTTATGCGATCCCTGGAGTTTAGTATTAAATAATTCCATTATATTTAAACAGCACCCTCCACTAATTATCAAACTTTGTTTTAGATCCAAAATTAACATATTATTCCCCAGGGGTCAGGCTTTGTCCCTCTAATAAATTAGTCTGCAGACTTTATTAAAAAGCGGACTTAATTCTATGAAATTAATGCACGCTTTTCCGTTTCATCCTTTTTTCCAAACTAAGTTGTTAATCCGGCTATCACAAAAGGGCTTAGAACTGGCTTAGGAG
This sequence comes from Eupsilia transversa, assembly GCA_914767815.1. Classification (NCBI taxonomy): domain Eukaryota; kingdom Metazoa; phylum Arthropoda; class Insecta; order Lepidoptera; family Noctuidae; genus Eupsilia; species Eupsilia transversa. The sequence goes on from OU611891.1 coordinate 12,215,729, forward strand.
TCATTAACCTTACGTACACAGGGAAACATATCCATAATCCATGGCCTTATCCATAATACCTATATGAAGGATACATATATACATACATAAACTCACGCCTTTTTCCCATGGGGGTAGGCAGAAACTACAGAACGCCACCTGCTACGATCCTTACAAACTCCTTTTGCCTCGTTAACGTTCATGCATCTGGTCATACACGCACGGTTGCGAGTACTACGCACCTGACCTTTCTGAAGAACATCCCCAATAAGGTCACTCCCGACGTTTCCACTCACACTTGCCTTGTAAATACATTTTGTTAGTCGTGTTAAGGATATTACAACATAACATAACCCCGAAGAGTTAGGCAGAGGTGTACCTGCATAGTACACTCACATTTCACAAGTGATGTTAAGTCCCATGTAATAGGGGGCGAGCCTATGGCCATCAACCGGGCACAAATCCAGACTCCGGACTGCTACTGATAAATTCCTGATGGAAAAAACCATTTCCAGACCTGAAAATCGAACCCAGGGCCACATGCTTATTACCTCAAAAAATACACATAATAATACAGGACATTTTAGATTATTTATAATAATATATTATAACACGTACTAAAAGCTTATTTAATATTAAGAGCTATGTTATTACTTGTAACATAAATAATAAATTATGTAGCTTTTCGTTTAACTCTCTCTCATTACCAAAATAAATACACATAATTATACAGTTTTATGATTATTTATAATAATATTTGACACGTACCTACTAAAAGATTATTTAATGTTATGAGCTATGTTATTATTTGTTACATAAATAAAAAAATAATATGTACTTTTTTGTTTGTGATTATTTAACAAAAGCTAATTCTTGCTGTAACGTTCTACGTTATGTAAAAGAAAAAAAGGATTTTTGGTATTTCTCTTAACAATCACGAGCTGCTGCCCGCAACTTTTTGAAGTAAACTATACCAAAAGGCCAATTATTATTCTCGTACTTAAAAAACGTTCACATTCAAGTCGCAATCTGTCAAACTTATCAAAAATGTTGGTAAATTAATTGTAGTTTTGACAGATTGCGAATGAGATTAGAAAACGAACGTTCTTAAAAATTACGGGAATTGCCCCTCAGAAAACATATCCTATGGCACTCGGCAATTAATAGTGTCGGATTCTGTCAGTAAAAGATTTTTTTAAATCGGATGAGATCTTTCCCGAGATTAATATTAATAATAACATTTAATACTAGCTGCTGCCCGCGGCTTCGCCCGCGTGAGTGTCGGAAATTACCCCATACATCCCCATGGGTTTTAAGTATAAATATTGAGTTTCGAGTTAATCGGACAGCGCGTTAAAATTCTTCCATACCAACACTGACACCCCCCAACCCCCCTTTAGGGGGTAATTTAGAAAAACAAAAAACTACAAACTTTATAATTTATTTTGATAACTATTCGTGCGAAGTTTCATGTTTATTACCTCAAGGAATAAGATTTTTCATACAATCTTTCATCCATTATTTTACCCCCTTAGGGGTTGAATTTCTAAAAATCCTGATACACGTTATTCTTATTTTTTGGGTTTAAATATAAATATTGAGTTTCGAGTTAATCGGACAGCGCGTAAAAATTCTTCCATACAAACTTTGACACCCCCCAACCGTAGGATAGGATACTTTTCCGGGATAAAAAGTACCCAGTGTTGTGCCCAGGATATTAAAGAATAATTATACCAAGTTTCATCGTAATCGAACCGGTAGTTTTTGCGTGATGCCTGAACAAACAGACAGACAGACAGACAGACAGACAGACAAAAAAAAAAATTAATCAAATTTTTGGGGTCGGTGTCGGTCTAGTAACACCCCCTGCTATTTATTTTTTTGATATTTTCAATGTACAGAAGTTTCACTTCTACAGATTTATTATAAGTATAGATTACAAAGGGGTCAGTTTTTTTGTAAGATGTATTATCTCCTACACAGAGGTTATTTTATAACGTATCAAGTAGAACAGCCCGCTAACTAGATTAAAGAACCTTTATGCTTGTGATTTATAATGTTTACCTTGCCATGTAATCTAGTCCTAGTTGAACAATAAATCTTTATTTATTATGTATTACAAAAAACGTACTCCTCTGTAATATTAATTTCAATTTCGTTCCCATCTATCCTAGTTTTACAACAAACACGCCCAACATTAGTTTGTCTTTAACACGACTACCTATCAAGGAGTGTAATTTTTTTGATGTGTAATCTTCTCGCTTTCCTGCAATCTGTGGAAGTGATTTCGTGAATAGCAACGGAAGTGTGTAACAGGAAGCGGGGAAGCGCGCGCTATTTGATTGCCGACCAATGAGCGAGCGCGGTGCTAGAGTTGGCCCTCAGATGGTACCAACACAGTGGCAGTGACGGTGACGATGACGATGATGAATATTGTTTATAACATAATTATTATACATCAGCCAAGTATGTCAGATGTTACACATGACACATCATATGCGATATTTTTTTTTTTTTTAACCTCAACTGGTAAGGTCTTGGCCTGAATCACACCTGATTGTAAGTGATGATCAGCCCGAAGGTGGAAGCGAGCTTCACCCGGAATCCTCAACCACAGCGGAACTGGCTATCTTACCTCTTACTGCCGGAACACAACAATGCTGGTAACATTGTTGTTATGGTGACAGACTTAGGTAAGATGGTGGTAGCTAGCCAGGCGGACTTAAAACAAGCCCTACCACCAACCAAACCGAGCAAAAATAATAATAATCAGTAAGGTTCGTTTTTTATCAAGTATTCGAAAGGATACTTGATAAAAAAAATAAAAAACTGTTTGGTAGAAACCAAACTGCTAATTCCTATGACTCCCGCACTGCGGACTGCGTACTCTATTCAGTTATTACGGAAATACAGACATAATGGCCGCCATTTTGTTAACAACCTCTAACGGTACCATTAAACAGAAATGTAGCTTATTTTATAATAAAATGTTGTAGGTCTATTAAGTAGAATGTTACTGCAAATGTTATTTTCCCTCTTCTTAAGAGGGTGTGAGGTTGTTTTGGAGTTTTGCTACCAATTAAATGGCGTTTTTAACTTGATTATCTCGCATTAGCTTTTTTATGGGTCGACAAAGATGTTTTTTTTGAGATCTTTTACTTATTGGTGAAAACTGGATTAAGGTGGATGCTCCAAGGTAGCCCGCGAAATTCAAATTATCTTACGTTTTTTGCAATTTTCAGGTAATATGATTCGTGGCCGTATCATATATATTTATAGAATTATAGTCATAAAAATCATAACGACGGGTTGGCCATTTCGGATTTATATTGAGTCCTGATTTCCTCACGATGTTTTTTTTTCACCGATGTCAGTAATGTCCAAGTTAAACTCAGAAAGTTAATTTAATAGCGAAACATTGGTCAGTTACATTGGTACTTGCCCATATTTCGAAATTCTTGAAAATGATTTATTCGATAGCTAATGATGAAATTCAAACAGGGCTTCCTCTCTCCCCTCCCCCTCCTCTCTCTTCGACTGCCTCGTTGGTCTAGTGGTCGCAAGCGCTAATGCTGAGCATGAGGTCCTGGGTTCGATTCTCAGGTCGGGCAGTGTTACTGGGATTTTCTATCTAGAATTTCTCAGTAGCAGCCCGGAGTCTGGATCTGTGCCCGGTTGATGGCAATAGGCTCGCCCCCTATTACATGGGACTTAAAAACATAACTGGCGAAATGTGGGTGTACTATAGGTACACCTCTGACTAACCCTTCGGGGAAACAAGGCGTGATGTTATGTATGTATGTATGTATGTAATAGTAGTAATTATTGCCAGAAAATTTAAGAAGCAACAGATTTATGATTTTCTTAGCTAACACATATTATTCAGGAGTTATCAATCAATATACTCCGGTGTCATACAAATGGATGTTGTCTGTTTTAGAGTGGCATCAATCAATCAAGCATATCACATTATATGATTGATACGAGTAGATTATTAGCAGGTGCGGTGACAGGTCTTATAATCCCATGTAAGCTTATCATTTTGTTTGTCGTCGATTTTGAAATAGGTATTTAGAGGTATGAGGAACAGGGTGTAAAGTTCACGCATCCTCTATTGAAAAGGGAGGATCCTCCGACCAGACGGGTGTAGTGTCTGGCGGGCAACTGCCCAACGATTGATGTCGGATAGTCTTATGTTGATCGCGCCGTAAACTCTAATTGCCCGATGCAGGATTTCTGAGACGTCAGGTCTTGTATGCGTCGTTCGTATGTGGTGCTGTAGATGCCGCCACGGGTATATAAATATACAGGATCTATAAAAAGACCCATCACGCAGCGGGAAACGACTTTTATTTTTGTTGTGAAAATTCTCTGTTAATTTGAAATTTTAAACATTGTGCATAAGGGGTAGTGTGCAACGACGTGGGAGTTGTGAGAATACTTAAATTATAACATTTTATACTTTTAATTAGAAATTATTGAAAGTAGCCTTAAAATAGAGAAAACCTACAAAAAAAAAACAAAAAAAACCTTTAATCCTACTTCTATCTATACTACTCTACTAACTTTTACATTTAATATTATATTTATTCTATTGTATTTATTATGTCGTAGGGAGATTTGATAATTCGAATTTTCGCGAAAACCCTTGGGATATTGCGGAAACACGGATAATTAGAAAATGGTGAAAACATTTCTCAACGTTTTGGGCGCTCCGACCGGCCAATCAGCGTTATTATTTCATAATAGTTAACGTTTCGTTTCGCAATATTACTAGAGCGACTGATATTTTGCAAAAACCATATCTTTTTTCAGTAAGGTTGAGAAATGTAAGTGGGGGTTGGTAGATGTGACACCTATCTTCGAATTTTTGTATCTTACGGTGAAGGAAAACATCGTGAGGAAACTGTTATGATGAAAGCGGTGGTGATGTAATTAAATAAATTGCCTGCCTGGGTTCCAAATCACGACCCACAACTTATCAAGTCGGCGCCGATACCACTGGACCACCACTGCCCAGCGACGGTAACGATCGTCAAAATTCGATCAAATCTGAAGGCACCTCAGAAAAAATCAATACCAATAAACTCTATTCAGCATCCTTTCAAACCAAATTAGACACTCGTGACACTCATCCGACGAATTTGGACAGCAGTGACGTGTTAGTGACGTCACGGTAATGACGTCAGTGGCCCTGACGAGCCGCGCCTTTCAAGTAGCGTGCTTGAAATTATAGCAGTTATTGCTTACCCCATAATTCGAGTTTTGATTGTGCTGAAGTGATTATTTCTAGGAATTCATGGCCACTTCAGGCGACCATAATAATAGTTGGTTTGCTTTGAAAGAGGTATTTAAAACGCAAATTGGAGGCTTGATAAATGATAATATTGTTCGCAAGATTGGGATAATTTTTACGACGTTCTTCTGTTTTCAATATTTCATCGCAAACAGCCGATAATAATTAGGATTCAGAATAAAATAAAAATAAAATAATCGGTTTTATTCCGTGATTCAAATAATAACTTAACATTAGTAGATCCTTAAAATGAAATCCTTCTTGGTATACTTAGCTATGCTACGCTTGCCGGGGTTGGTCCGTGACGAATGACAGCCGTCTGACACACAGCCTTACCAAGGGGTATCGTATTACCCAGTTACTGGGTTGTGGAGGTCAGATAGAAAGTCGCTCCATGGAAAATACTGGTATTCAGCTGCATCCGGTTAGACTGGAAGCCGACGCCAATATAGTTCAGAAAAGGCTAGGCAGATTGATTGAATAATTGCTAACGAAAATATCTTCAGTAATTTTATACAAGAAAATAAACCATGTAAAGCCTTAGGGTGTATATTAAATTACCTGCGAGGGTTATGAGCTGACCCTAATTCTGATTAACTTGTAACGGGTTTGACCCTAATAAATAATAATAACATTTAAGTGTTATTTATCACCCAAGCCTTAAACGTCAGTGGAAGAACTCGGGGCCCGCGGGGAACAACGATATAAAGCAATTTTAGAGCGTTTAGCCATATAACCCAATATACTTGCAAATGGGGTTACCATTTGAGTACTTTATGCGGCCTACCCAAAAGTTCTTTCTTTGGTATTGTTCGTCGAATCGTTGAGCTCTTTGAGTACAGAGTTGAGCTGCACGATTACTGACAAATGCGTGCACTGACTGGACAGGACCACTCAATCTGTGTGGTTCTTTCCTAAAGACCATTTCAGACACGACTCTCATGGTCATCACATGATCTGCCCAAGACCTGACCTCTGAGTTTGTTTCGGCCTTTCTTCTCAGATTAGTCAGATAGGAAATGCCGACCGCATCTAGTTAAAAAAAATATGATTGACGTGTAAAAGTGTTTGTACAAACCTACTTACAGAAAATAAATCATTTATCATGTCTTATTATACCAGAGGCCAGATTATACCAATTCCCGCAATTTTTAAGAACGTTCGCATTCGCATCTCATTCGCAATCTGTCAAAAATACAATCAATTTACCAATATTTTTGACAAGTTTTACTGAATGCGACTTGAATGTGAACGTTTTTTAAGCACAAGAATTGGCCTTCTACTTGTCATGGAATCGCCACGCCGGCAGCGTCTAGAAAGGGCAATAATAACTACCTTCGTGGCGCCGAAAGTGCGTTGAGCACCTTACTTCTCTCGAGCCGCCAGTCGAAGCCGTCAGTTTCTATACGTCATTTATATCGTAATGCGAGTAAACGGTGACATGCTTGGTTTGTATGGAGAGTGTTGACAATGCCGCCTGTAGCAGCAGCCGCCGAGGCATCTGTGATACTGCATGTCAAAGATGTCTTCTCATACGGAGAAGGAAAATTGGGCTCCACTGACCCACACCACGCTAGTCCTCATTTGGAGATTTTACAAGAAGATTGGTAGGGTAAACTTGTCGCAGCATGACTTCTTCTTCCACACTAATAACCTCAGTAGTCACCCCTTTGCAGCCTTTTCACCTTTCACACAGTCCATCCATCGTTTCTTTGGTCTGCCCCCCCCCCCCCTACATTCATAGTCCACCCATCGTTTCTTTAGTCTGCCCCCCCCCCCCCCTACATTCATATTCACAAATTTCTCAACGATGTTTTCCCTATTCCTCCGCATGACATGCAGTGTGAGATACACTCATAAGATTTATATAAAATACTATAATAATTATACTATCCAGTGTAGTTTAGTGTATACCTGCGTTGTTTGATGTCAGGCCAGGTGCATAGAACTGGCAACCAACGTACGTATATGACCAGCCCGTCTATTCTGTAAAAATATCACCGTGAAAACTTATGTGAACTGAGCTGTCATTCCACTTGATACTAGAGATCAACACTACTGACAGCTCACTACAAACTCACTTCACATAATGAGATTTTTACAGAATAGGCCGCCAGTTGTATGAACGTAAACGAAGCAAAAGGAGTATGTAAGGATCGTAGCAGGTGACGTTCTGTAGTTTCTGCCTACCCCCATGGAAAGATGGCGTGAATTTATGTTGTTTTTCAGTCAACGTACCTACTTATTGTTATGTAATGTTTGATAGATAATAATTATAGCAATTAATATACATACGCTTGAATACTGTCAATAACAATCGTGATTACTAATTACATAGTTTGGACGCAGTCCGCCTCCATAATCATTGACATCAACCGGATGATTACAGGTAGAACGTCTAACGTGTTTTGTCATGAAGTTTTTTTAGTTAATTGGCCTATTTAGTCAATTACTTATTTATTTATTTTTGACAATAATAATTTATGGAAACATACAATATAGAATTTCGGATTAGGTTGTACCTAATACATCAAAAAGATTTAAATCTTTAGATTGACCCGCGTCGTAGGTACTTAGGAAGCGCAAAAAAGTGTCCATTCTGAAAAGAGTCAGCTCAGACATTCCGCATGGAACGATAGATACGTTTTTCAGTATGAGTTAGCGAGAATATTAATACTATTCAAATGTCATTTTCACCGAAACAGAAACGTAACTACCTTTTGACGAGGTTGTTTTCTTGGAATTTCTTGCCCGTTCTTCTCCATAGAGATCTACGTTTTGGAATGGGCTTCAACTTTCTGACTAACTGGCCGACTCTTTCACAATTCAAAAGTGCCTGTAAATGAAAGAATTCATTTCAATTAAACATTTAAATTAATTCTTTCAGTTTGAGTCACTCAAACTGAAAGGATTCATTTCAATGTATTTTTAAGTTTCAGAAACCGGTTTTATATACAGGGTAGTCCGTTTACAGTGGTTCAGAGTTTGAGTTTGTATTAAGGTCGTATATAAACTGTAAACGCAACCGCCTCTGTGGTCTAGTGGTTAGACCACCTGTCTCAGACCAAGAGGTCCCGGGTTCGATTCCCAGTGGGGGCAAAATTTTCTGCTCGGTTTGGTTGGTGGTAGGGCTTGTTTTAAGTCCGCCTGGCTAGCTACCACCATCTTATCTAAGTCTGTCGCCATAACAACAATGTTAAAAGCATTGTTGTGTTCCGGCAGTTAGAGATAAGATAGCCAGTTCCTCTGTGGTAGAGGATTCCGGGTGAAGCTCGCTTCCACCTTCGGCCTGATCATCACTTTCCATCAGGTGAGATTCTGGCCAAGAGCTTCCCCGTTGTGGATAAAAAAAAAAAAAAAAAAAAAAAAAAAACGACCCGCAGGAATGGAATTTCCTCTTCTTTCCAAAACAGATTTTAATAAAAAAAATACTTTCTTACCGCTCACCTTAGTTATTAAGAAACTCTTGTGATCCTACTTCTAGGCCCAATTATGGCTGTGCGTCGTCTGTCAGTTAATGTATGTATTTGTGGCTGCATCTACAACGCCACATGCGAACTACGCACCAAAGACAGTAACACAAATCCTGAATCGCGCAATTAGAATTTACCGCGCGATCAACATAATTATAAGACTATCCGATATCAATCGTCCGGCAGTTGCCCGCCAGACACGACACCCGTCTTGTCAAAGGATCCTCCCTTTTCCATAGAGAATGAGTTGTTCCACATCCTGTTCCTCAAACCTCAAAAAAAAATTAAAGACTTTTTTTATGAAGTAGACGATTTTTTGTCATCCGATATTGTCATCACAAACCGTACCAATGCTTTGTAAAAAGATTATAATAGTCGGACTGTGCCACAAAAACAAGCGGCCATATTTTTAACTCCGCTTCGCTAAAAGCTTAGTTCCGTAGTTCACCGAACTGTCTTCATCAACTCTTGTTCTGGGTCTGAAAACTTTTGTTTTACCCCTCTCTCGAAGTTAGGAGCTGCCAAATAACTTGCACAATCTTCTGCGAGATTATTCGTATTTTATCCCTGTTCTACTATGTCGTTATATTTAAAGCCTCGTGCAGAATTTCGCGAGGCGACGGCGCGACGCGAAACCGGCAATTCTTCTACTGTGATTTTTTCTTATAAATTTTTGTTAGAGTCATTTCGCGCCAGTCTGCACGAAGCGTTATAGAGTAGGTTAAACAAGGGACATAATTTAAGGAGTTTTAGTAGGACTTATGAAAATTAACAACTTTTACTATGCGACCAATTATGAAATATATTTGAAATCTTGTAACTAATAACTGCATACAAAGAAAAAGAAAAAAAGTAGAAAGAAAAATTGTTTATTCTGTACAATATAAACACACATTAATTATAAATCCAAAAGCCTCATATTCAACGGCCCAAAGTAATAAAAAAATACAAAAGTCCATTACTAGAAATATCTCTTTTATTTCATTTTTAACCCCCGAACCGAAAGACGACGTGTGGAATATGCGCACATCCAATCATCAACTAGAAAAGAGCTGATAATCTTCAAACGGCTTTGAATTGTAGCTAAGAATACTCTCGATCAAGACACCTGTCAAACAAAAAAATAATAATCAAAATCAAAAAAAAAAAGGAGCTACGAGGGAATAGACAGATACACAGATACACACGTTAAACTTAAAACTTATTATAACACCATTCTTTTTCCGTCGGGGGTTAAAAATCGATTTATACCTATTAGTTCGACATAAGCGTGAACCTATTTTCAACTTTTTTTTTTAAATGCAGTAATAAACTTCCTATCAAATTTTCACACTAATCAAAAGTCCTATTAGGCTATTTGTAACCACGAACAACGTGACAAACAATCTAAAAATAGGGGCACGCTAATAAGAAACCTTTCGCAGTGGTATCACTATCATTAGTTACTCGTAAGGTCGCTCGGTACCTTCACTGGAACGTATCAACTAATTGAGTTATACGGTAAGGATGGCTGTTTTAGTTCGCCGGTATTTAGTTCCGAGGAATTGGAATGTTTTTTTTACATTTGTCGTGAGTGTATAATGTATGTAGTATGTATAGTGTTATATGCGTGGTTGGAGATTCTAGGAGTAAAAAAAATATCACACGTCTATTAAAATATTGTAATAAAAAAATTAAAAATATTGTAATATTGTAATGCCTAAGGCATTAAGTCCGCCTCTGTACATTTGTGTGCTTGAAGTATTAAATAAATAAATAAAATATTGAAGGATTTATTTATAAACATTTCTAGTTAGGTATGTGACGTTTAAGAGTTCAAAAAATACGGTTAAGAAAACGTAAATCATTACTCTATGCAGCGTTATAAATTAACTTACTATTAATTAACTAGGTATGTTGAAGTCGTGTGCACTTCCCGTCAATTTATTGTCGCAGATGAACCTTTTTGGCGCAGCCATAAGGAAAACATTATGTTCACTTTTTCATTTTGTTATTTGTATTTTGGGTTTCACGAACTGTGTCCAAATAAACATTATTCTTTCGTTCAAACGTTATTCTTTATATCTATGAACTCAAAGGAAAATCTTCCAATTTCTTACCCACCTTTGAATAAATACCAAGACGCAGAAAAACAAAAAAAAAACATCTAACGAAAAGGCGAAAAAACCGAATTTCAAAAGTAACGGAACTACAAGTAAATTAATTAATTTAGTCCAAGTCAAAGTCGTTCTTTTTAACGAATATATTCACAACACTAGTCAGTCAGTGATGTACCTAGCTTTGTAGGTAACATCAGTTCTTTAGACGCAGATAAATGCCGCGGTCTCTTAATTAAACAGATATAGAATTATACAGAAGGTTAACTCGATACAGTGAGTGAAAACAGGCGCACGCACACATAGACACTAGCAGTACGTCAACCGCACATATTGGTAACAATTTTATTGCACTACGAAAATCGCCTTAACAACAACGACATAAAGGCGTTGTTACACAGTACAGTCAGGGTTTATTGCTTATCAAATTACTTACACTCTACGTCTTTTTGCAGTGTTAAAGCCATTTCATACAAGTATACGTACGTACGGCGATCAACTAATGCCAGTCACGAGGGCGCTTGCACTCGCTGTACATGAAGCCTGTCTGTGGCCTATTGTGCACTACATGGAATTTTACTGTCAGGATGCTAAATCTCCATACATCATTTGCCAGATAATGACTACCCATTTTACTTGAAAATCGGACCGCCGCCGGACTGTAAAGCTTCGTATAGTGTACAAGCGGCTTACCTCGAGCCACAAGCTCAAGCGACACGCGTCTTGCGTCAGCGACTGTGTAAAAAACAAATGAAAGAAGTGTTTTTTTTTTGTTTTTTTAAATAGTTTTTAAGGTGTTTTTGTTCTATTGCCAATAAACTTTTATTCTTTCTATTTAAAGCATGCCACGAGTCGAAGTGACGCGACTTGCAGAGCGGTGTACGGGAACAGTTGACGCGCAGTTGTCGCTTGACGCAAGTCACATCGATCAAGGCCGTGAAAGGGGCCGTAGATGGGTGCATTTTCGCTCTTTGTATAAACCTTCTGTACCTGTCTATTTTGTGTAAGTAGGAATGGAGACAGGATAAAGTATTATGGCGGCAGCTAATTAGTTAAGATGGACGCAAAGGTATCTCTGTAATTTAATTTAATGGATGTTTAGAAATGTGGGTTTTAAATGTAAAGGTAGGTACCTACAAATAGGGAAATAAATTATAGTACTTACAGTAAAGTTATTTTAAATTAGGAAAAAAAATAACAGCTGTAAATAATTCCTTTAAAAAATGGCGAGATTATAATATAGGTATATACAGTATTTTAATTAACGATAGGCGTTCCCGCAATAGATTAGCATCCATACATGCAAAAGAAAGCCGTAAGTAAAAAAAAGTTATTTTTATGTATACCCAACAAAAAAAAAACGTAAAAGCAACTCTGTTCTGTACATGCGCGCGTGTACAAGGTGTATGTAGATTATTCAGTAAAAAAATAAAAAAGTTTTTTTTTTTGCACATAAATGGACGCTATACTATTGCTGGATTTCGGGAACGTCTTACGTTAACCTCCCGGGTATTAGGTACATGAGTCTTTAACATAACAACAGAAATGCTGGTGTACTATTACACATCTCTGCTTGCCCCTTCAGGGGATACAAGCGTGATAATAAATAAGCTTCTTTGTGGAACTTAAGGTTAGTTTACAAGTCGCGTGCACAGACTAACGAGATAATTAGACGTCAGCGGCACGCGACCGTTAATTTTAAATCGTGTGTGCTATCCTTTATTGTCTTACTATTACCTCGTGTGTGATGTTAGAAAATAACCTGCCGTTATTGATAATTTGCTTCCACTGTAAATAAAAAAGTAAAAGGAGTTTGAAAGTATTGTTTATGCTCATGTTATATCGTACTTGCGGAACCCTAAAATCTGAAGACAATGACTAATACCTACCGCATTGACAATGACCTACCGCAGTGCGCCCGGCACCGTGAGATTCGCCTTCTCAGCAATCCGATGGCGTGGGATCGAAGATTGTGCATTAGCAGTGATTAATATTAATTTCGTGTATTAGTGAATCACTCTTGTTTCTCACATCGAACAATTGTCGCGCATCTTAGTTTTACCGATCTAATTGTAATAATTATATTAATTAAATTCTTTAAGCAAATTATATCGGTTTCTTTTGCATCCTCGACTGCAGCCGAACGTAATTGGCGCAGTCGGTAGGATACTCGCGGTCGGTTTCGCGTAAAAAGGAAGATTTCCGCAATCGTTAAGCCGCCCGTACGGCTATCCAGTCGTTCCAGAGTATCCCGAATCTACACGTCGTGCTGTATCGAGGAATCCAGACATTGATTACGCAAAGGGGCTGATATAATGTTCATGTAAGTACATTAGATTATTTCTAGTGACCGCTTTCTCCTAGCCCGTACTAATATAACTTTCCAAAATTTTCTTTCCACGAAAATCCAGGAATACTAGGATAGTTAGAAGTAGTAGAGAATTAGTGATAGATTCTAGAAGAGATATTAATTTAGATACATTATACGAGGACACAGAATCGTTTTCTGGAAAAATGTCTTTGGATTTAGATACCGTTTATAAAACATTACGGTTGGTACCCGACTTTGACGGGAACCCGAATGTGCTGACTAGGTTTATTCAATTGTGTGATCATATAGTTAAAGAATATTATAATGTGCAAGGTGGTTCCGAATTAATTAATTCTGCACTTATTAATGGTATATTAAATAAAATTGTAGGATCTGCTGCTCGCTTAATCAACTCGAATGGTATAGCAAGTGATTGGGATGGCATTCGTAGGGCATTAATAAATAATTTTGCTGACCATAGGGATGAGACCGCTCTTTATAGCGATTTATCTCTTTTAACACAGGGTTCTAACACTCCGCAAGAGTTCTATGAGCGTTGTCAGAATCTTTTTAGTACAATAATGACGTATGTTTCCTTACACGACATCTTAAAAACTACTATAGACGCTAAAAGGGATTTATATAAGAAATTAACGCTCCAGGCGTTTGTGCGTGGATTAAAAGATCCTGTAGGATCACGCGTGCGTTGTATGCGCCCTCAAAGTATAGAACAAGCACTAGAATTTGTTCATGAAGAAACGAATACCATGTATCTGCAAAATCGTAATGACCGTTTACCTGATAAAAGAATTAATAGCAATAACCAACCCGGTAGTCATTTTCAAATGCCCTCTCAGCCGTTTAATATGCCTGATCCAAGGCCTAATAATTTTAGCATGCCAGGACCTTCACGATTCCAATTTCCAGCTCAACAACCACCGCAGTGGAAATCGAATTATTTCCAACCTCGCCAGTTTGGTCCGACCCGAACTCAGCAAGTGTTCAGGGCACCCCCACCGAACTACAACCGTCAGAATAACCCATTTCAAGTAGTCCAGCAGAATTCTCCTAACCAGCCTAGTGGATCACTGCAACCACGACCAATGAGTGGTGTTAGCCATTTCGTGAGCAGACAATTACCACCTACTAACGCTTTTTCTAGGCATGATTGGAGCAAATCAGGCAATCCTCCTCCCAATAATTATTTCAAAAGTCGGGAGATGCATTTTAGTGATTGTTATAATGATCCTTCTTTCAACGATTACTTTAACGATTATGATGGAACTCATTACGATTACTATGAGTTCCCAGAAAATGTGTACTATGAATTTCAACCATCCCCTCAGGAATGTGTAGAATATCCCCAGCCGTCCGGAAGCATAAAAGAGGACGCCAAAGAATCAAAGGAGCCGGATTTTCAGAAACCTCCGAAATCCGACAAATTAAAATAGAAATAAATCTCCAAACTCAACGGTACCTCCCATATGTTCAAATCGCGTCACCTCCTCTTAAGCTTTTAATAGATACAGGTGCAAATCAGTCATTTCTATGTCCTAATGCTGTCGAAAAATACTTTAGTGATTTTCCATTAAATTATTCACCATTCGAAGTGCACAGTGTTCATGCTAAAACTAGAAACGACTATTCAATTACTTTACCTATTTTTAATGAATTTAATGATTCAAGTACAGTTTCGTTTGATATCTATAAGTTCCACGATTACTTTGATGGACTTATTGGTACCGATCTGCTAGAAAAATGGGAAGCTACAATAGATTATAAAAATAAATTATTTACAACTAAGTTCGCTTCAAACCCTATTAGAATCTATGATTCACGTAATACTAATTTATATGAGAATATTATTCCAGCAGGTTCATCCAAGTTAATAAAGATTCCGATTAACGTTCGTGATGGAGATGCTTATATTCCTGAACAATCTATTTCAAACTGTATCATACGTGAATGTCTTACTACGGTTAAACAGAATAGGGGTATATTAGAAGTACACAATCCAAGTAGAAATGATATAATCTTTTCAATGGATCGTGCAATGCCTGCAGAAGTTCATAATGTCGAGTGCACGCGCACTAAACAGCAAAAGCAACGCGTAATAGACGTGCTATCGCGCCTTCGTACTGATCATTTAAATGAAGAGGAACGCATTAATCTAGAATCATTGTGCTCGCAATATGCAGACGTATTTTACATTGAAGGTGAACAATTAACTTTCACAAATAAAATAAAACATTCAATTAAAACTACAGATGAGGCTCCGGTCTATACAAAGAGTTATAGATATCCATATATTCATAGACAGGAAGTACAAGAACAGATAGGTAAAATGTTAGAACAAGGAATAATTAGACCTTCAAATTCTGCTTGGAGTTCTCCTATTTGGGTGGTAGCTAAGAAAGCTGACGCATCAGGAAAGGCGAAGTGGCGTATTGTAGTAGATTTCAGGAAACTTAATGAGAAAACCATAGATGATAAATATCCAATCCCCAATATAGCTGATGTCTTAGATAAATTAGGTAACTGCCAGTATTTTACTACGCTAGACCTAGCTAGTGGATTCTATCAGGTTGAAATGGACCCCCAAGATATTACAAAAACAGCATTCAATGTAGAACATGGGCATTTCGAATTTCTAAGAATGCCCATGGGACTTAAAAATAGTCCATCCACATTTCAAAGGGTTATGGACAATGTGTTGCGCGAACTCCAGAATACCATTTGTCTAGTATACCTAGATGATATAATAGTTTTTAGTACATCATTGCAAGAGCACATAGTCAACCTAGAAAAAGTTTTTAAACAATTACGCGAATCTAACTTTAAGATACAAATGGACAAATCTGAGTTCCTTAAATTAGAAACAGCTTATCTAGGACACATTATAGGCAAAGATGGAATAAAGCCTAACCCAGATAAAATCTCAGCAATACAGAAATATCCCTTACCTAAAACCCCTACCGAAATTAAAAGGTTTTTAGGACTTCTTGGTTATTATAGAAAGTTTATTCCAGATTTTGCTAAAATAACCAAACCTTTGACTCAGAGCTTAAAGAAAGGCTGTAAAATTACACTTGATCAAAATTATGTCGAATGCTTTGAGAAATGTAAGACCCTTCTGGTCAATGATCCAATTCTTCAATACCCTGACTTTAAAAAAGAATTTATACTCACTACGGACGCTTCAAATTTGGCAATTGGAGCAGTACTTTCACAAGGGTCTATTGGCTCTGACAAACCCATAGCTTATGCCTCGCGTACGCTTAACTCTAGTGAAATAAACTATAGCACTATTGAAAAGGAGTTATTGGCTATAGTCTGGGCAACCAAGTATTTCAGGCCATATTTATTTGGACGTAAAGGAGATCCGCCAAATCCCATACAAAAAAACCCCAGGCCCGGCGCAAAAGAAATGTATCTCATATTTTAGAGTAATAATAGTAGAAATATTGTAAAGTATCGCTATTGCCAAATTCGGTGGCTAACATAGTTTTTTTGCCCGGTGAAGTTTCATAAGCGCTAGATGTAAAAATATCTTTGTTCTGTGCTTAACTGTCGGAAATATGTCACTGAATTGACTAATCGGGGCGCCAGCGCCGCCACCGCCTAGCGGCGCTCGACAGAGTCTACATAACATAACGCTCGACTGGGGGTGAGCAGAGTTGGTCGGTTATAATTTTACTCGAACTGCAAACGGTTTTTAACCGACTTCCCAAAAAGGAAGAGGTTATCAATTCGGCTGAATTCTTTTTTTTTTTTTGTATGTGTGTTTGTTCACAACTCCGTCATTTATGAACCGATTTGGAAAATTATTTTTATATTTTTAAAGGGTATACTTCCCAGGTAGTCTAGTTGTCATCAAGTCAGGATCTGATCATGGGATCTTGGAGATATCGAGGGAACTCTTCAAATATTATAGGCACACCTATAGCGATTTGGGTATTTTTTATAGTAACTCATGCATTTGCTCTTGGAAAGCACCATTTTTCACAGATGCCCACCGGAACTACTCAATAATAATTATTTTATGGGTTGCGATTCGATTAATTTAATATGTTTGCCAATCAATTTATGCTAGTCACAATTCATATTATGAGCTGATGAGCCATGAGGCTATTGTAACTAAGATAAATTACAAACCGACCCACTAAAAAGCGATAAATAAAACTTTTTTACAACAAAAAAAAAACAACCGTCTTCCAAAAAGACACTAAAAAGTGAAAAATAACTTTAATTTCGGAAGTCGGTGTCTTTGGTTTTGTATTTTCCTTTTTTAGTGGGTCGGTACCTCCTAAGTCATTTCCGACACAGATATTTTTACATCTAGCGCTTATGAAACTTCACCGGGCAAAAAAACTAAGTTAGCCACCGAATTTGGCAATAGCGATACTTTACAATATTTCTACTATTATTACTCTAAAATATGAGATACATTTCTTTTGCGCCGGGCCTGGGGTTTTTTTGTCCCATAATTGACGCTGCCCGCTTTCTCAAAATGGCATGAAAATCGTCAACACGGGCATCCGCGAACATCTGTGCGCGGAAGCCCCATCAACATCCTAAACCCATAATTATACTGAACGCGTAGGACGTTGCAGGCCCTCTACGTATACTTCACCCACAAGCTGCATGTATAGAAGGTTTGTAATACTTGTACATAAGCAAAAAGTATAAAGCAAACTGTATTACATTTTTATATAAATACTGTAAATATATTCACATAGGTATGCCATATAAAAAAATGATGGGGTTGTTGTCATTCATTCATTCATTTATTTATTCATTAACAATTTACATTGTGTTGAACATTACATATTAAAAAGAGAAGTAACACATGCAGAAACAACTACATTAAGCAAATTAATACAATGTCAGCAAAATAATACAAAGACAAATAAATACAATATCTGGTTCATAGCAGGTACAGTGTCAGATAAAAAGTCTAATTGTCTCTTCCTTATTATCAGCCATAGTTTAACTACTGTGGGCGTACTATGGGTAGTGTTGGGTATTGCGCAATAGAAAAACCAAATTCATTATAACCGACCAACTCTGCTTATCCCTTAGTCAAGCGTTATGTTTTAGACTCTGTCGAGCGCCGCTAGCTTTGATTGGCAAACATATTAAAGTAATCGAATCGCAACCCATACAATAATTATTATTGAGTAGTTCCGGTAGGCATCTGTGAAAAATGGTGCTTTCCAAGAGCAAATGCACGAGTTACCATAAAAAATACACAAATCGCTATAGGTGTGCCTATAATATTTGAAGAGTTCCCTCGATTTCTCCAAGATCCCATGATCAAATCCTGACTTGATGACAACAGGACCACCTGGGAAATATACCCTTTAAAAACCTAAAAATAATTTTCCAAATCGGTTCATAAATGACGGAGTTGTGAACAAACACACATAAAAAAAAAAAAGAATTCAGCTGAATTGATAACCTCTTCCTTTTCGGGAAGTCGGTTAAAAACCGTTTGCAGTTCAAGTAAAATTATAGCCGACCAACTCTGCTTATCCCCAGTCGAGCGTTATGTTATGTAGACTCAGTCGAGCGCCGCTAGGCGGCGGCGGCGCTGGCGCCCCGATTAGTCAATTCAGTGACGTATTTCCGACAGTTAAGCACAGAAAACAGATATTTTTACATCTAGCGCTTATGAAACTTCACCGGGCAAAAAAACTATGTTAGCCACCGAATATGGCAATAGCGATACTTTACAATAATTATACTATTATTACTCTGAAATCTGAGATATATTTCTTTTGCGCCGGACCTGGGGCAATTTTGGCGGAACCCCTTTAAAATAGTGACCGACCATCGCCCTTTGCAATGGGTGATGAGTATTAAAGAGCCGAATTCCCGTTTAACCCGTTGGAGATTACGGCTAAGCGAATTTGAGTTCACAGTTATCTATAAGCAAGGAAAGCATAACACTAATGCAGATGCTTTGTCACGAATAGAAATTCATCATGAAGAAGCTAGTTCGATACTAGTTAACACGTCACAAGGTACACCTTCAGACTCAGATTCTAGAACTGAAAGCGCGGATTCTAGGACTTTGACTGCCCATAGTGATTTAGAAAGTCCCATATTAGAAATCCCTATTTCCGACGACCCCCTTAATAAGTTTAATAAGCAAATATATCTTAAGGTTGTAGGAGATATAAAAAGTAGGCCCAGTGTTTCTAAACCATTTGAAACACATACTAAAACTGTCATACAAATTTCAAAATCTAGTTTAGAACAAGACGTTATTTGCGCAATTAAAGAATACGTTAATCCAAAAGTTAAGACAGGTATTTTAATTAATCCTACATTAGAAATGTATTCTATAATACCTATAATTCAAAAATATTTTAAAAATTCCGCAATGAAATTAGTACTCACTAAAACCGAAGTAGAAAATGTTAAGGATTATTTCAAGCAACAGGAAATTATAAAGAAATATCATGAAGGCAAAACCAACCATAGAGGCATCAACGAGTGTTATCTAGCATTATCGCATAGATGCTATTGGCCAAATATGAAAGAGCATGTAACAAAGTATATCAATGAATGTCAAATATGTGGTCAAGCTAAGTATGATCGCAATCCAGTTAGACCAAGGTTACAAATTGTACCCCCACCTACAAAGCCTTTTGAGGTTGTACATTTAGATCTACTTAGTATTGAAATGAATAAGTATCTTATAATAGTAGATGCATTCTCTAAGTACGGTCAAGCATACTTCTTGAGAGATGCTACAGCTATTAGTGTCGTACAAGCTTTACTTAAGTTTTTTACTCATCACGGTATTCCTTTAACTATTGTAACAGACAATGGTCCGGAATTCAACAATCAAATATTTTCTGAATTTACTAGATTGCACAAAGTTCAACATCATAAAACTTGTCCTAATACACCCAATGAAAATGGAATGGTAGAACGACTTAACTCTACACTGTTAGAACATTTGCGTATATTAAAATTAGAACAGCGAGGAGAATCAATTGTTAATCTTATTACTTATGCTGTATTGGCATATAATAGTTCAATACATAGCTTTACAAAATGTAAGCCTATCGATATAGTTACCGGTCATTTTGATCCCCGGGATCCTTTTGATATGAATCTATCGGAACATCTTTTACAACAATATGTCCAGGAACACCGTAGACGAATGTCAAAAGTATATGATATTCTCAACGACACTTTATTTCATCGTCGCACTGAAATAACTGAAAATGTTAATAAGAATCGTGACCCTGAAGAAAATTACGAACCAGAGCAACAAGTTTTTATTAGGAATCCTTTATGCCATAGGCAAAAGTTAGCAGCTCGATATACTCATGATACGGTATTAGCGGATTTGCCTATTCATATCTATACCAAAAAGAAAAAAGGCACCGTGCCTAAATCACGCCTA
The DNA here is from genome assembly GCA_914767815.1 of Eupsilia transversa. Lineage (NCBI taxonomy): Eukaryota > Metazoa > Arthropoda > Insecta > Lepidoptera > Noctuidae > Eupsilia > Eupsilia transversa. The sequence goes on from OU611891.1 coordinate 12,236,307, forward strand.
AAACGGGTGCCTAATAGTGCTCGTTTGTTACAGGATACTGAAAATACAACTAGTCCTGACCCTGGCCCTGGCCCGAGCGGACGAGATAACTCTAGACAGTCTTAACGATGGACCAGGTATTTTGCCCTTCAACCTGGGCTCCACAAGAATTATCTCACATTTCCACTCCTTTCTCCAAATTATAAACCTTGATGATATGCGCAATAGTTTAGAGACGGTTAACGAGCAATTGCAAAATCTTACGCCACAATTGAGTAATATGTCACGATCTCTCTATGAGCCCCATGTTAAATATCTAGGTACTAAATTAGAAGAAATATCGGAACAATTAGAAACACTTGAGGTAAAGCGTGTTAAAAGAGGTCTCATAGATGGTCTTGGTTCAGTAATAAAGAGCATTTCAGGTAATTTAGATTATACTGATGCATTAAAATACGATAATGCCATTACAATCCTAAAACAGAATGAAAATAATTTAGTTGCTGAAATGAATCATCAAATAAGTTTAAGTAAGCAGTGGGTTTCACGTAGTTCAAACGTTACAGATAAAATAGTAGAAAATCAAGATAAAATCGAGAAAATAATCAATTCTATTTTAGCTAGCAATGGTAGATATGAAACAGATACCATTAAATATGCTCATTTAGCACAGTTACTAATGATATTAGGAGACAATATAGATAATTTGTCTAAGGAACTTGACAAATTGCAAAATTTATTGGCATTTATTAGAGCTAGAAGTATTCATAATTCTATATTGAACTATGCTATGTTTAAGGAGATGATGAATAGATTAGGTATGTTATATAATAAGGATCAATTTCTAGATATAAGTTTTAGAGAATATTTTGATATAATTAGACTAGGATATTATTACAATGGGAATAAAATAGTGATAGTTATGAAATTTCCGATACTTTATCCTACTAACTATATCCTATATAAATTATCCCTGGCTCCTAATCATAATAATAAGGTCCTAATTCCAACTTATCCTTTCTTAGCGGTTCACGAAAAAGATCTATTGTACATGGAGACAGAATGTCCGAAGTATAGCCACGGTCACCTTTGCGAGGATAATTTAAGTCACCACCATGGCAAACAATCGGATTGTATCCAGCAGCTTATACTTCATCAGAAAATTAATGAGTCCTGCCAATTTACATCAGTCATCCTGTCTTCTGAAGCTATGGAGCAGCTAGACGACCAACACTTCATTGTAAGCTTTCCTAAACCTACGAAAGTTCGTTTAACTTGTTCTGAAGATAACTATAGAATGCTGAAAGGGAGCTACTTATCAATCATACCTAAAGGTTGCATGCTAAGAACCACAGCATTTACTGCAAGCAATCGTCATGATCAAACTAAGGGAAAGATATTGAAAATTATGGACTTACCAATTATAAAGGAAAATTCGTATAATGTACCAATGAAAACTATAAAACTAGATACCATTGATCTTGGCAGTTTGCATTCAAGTAACTCTGAAATCGTTTTACAAGAACCTGTAACGCTACAGTCGTCGAATACTGAAGCTATATACCACACTACCATACCGGTATACATTCTACTATCCGGTGCATGTGTACTCATTATCATCATTATACTTCGTCGTCGTAGATTGAACCAACTACAGCAAACCACTGATGGAATCGATAATAAAACCAAGGATAAGGAGGCCTGCAACACCGAGATTGATCCAGCTTCGCCATCGACACTATTTTCGACTAGAGTTTTCAAATAGTTGCCGATCTCGTGGAGGGAGATGTTATATCGTACTTGCGGAACCCTAAAATCTGAAGACAATGACTAATACCTACCGCATTGACAATGACCTACCGCAGTGCGCCCGGCACCGTGAGATTCGCCTTCTCAGCAATCCGATGGCGTGGGATCGAAGATTGTGCATTAGCAGTGATTAATATTAATTTCGTGTATTAGTGAATCACTCTTGTTTCTCACATCGAACAATTGTCGCGCATCTTAGTTTTACCGATCTAATTGTAATAATTATATTAATTAAATTCTTTAAGCAAATTATATCGGTTTCTTTTGCATCCTCGACTGCAGCCGAACGTAATTCTCATAGAGAATGAGGTGGATTTATTTGAATAAAAGATTGTTGATTTTGATTGTTTTTTCCAGTCAAGATCATTGTACAATATTAATAACACCGTTGTAAGTGTTTCTCCAAAAATAAATAATTTGAATTTTGAATTTTATAATACTTGACTAGGTACTGTAAGATTTATTAACATAATAATATTAAATTAAATATAGTATGTACAAGTATTTATCGAAACTTTAAAAAAAGGGAGGAAGAGCTCATTGGGCATCAAAAAATTCATCCGCATCGCTGTCGATGGAGAAAGTGCCCAAAAGGCTGGCAGCATTGCCGCGTTGGATCGCAATGCTGATCCTTTGGGTAAGAATAGGCCAGCCCTCTGGTCACGTGAAGAGTCGACCAGCCGCTTGGCGATTTCCCGGAATACTCGATGGGTACTCGGTATTTGACTAATTTGCAATTTGAATGTTATCCTAATTTATTTAATTCAATGTGTGATCTAATAAACTAACCAAACCCCTGACAATGTATTTGTACGCCGGAAACGGCAGAATATTATGAACTATAAACACCATGTAACACCTCTGTAACAATATTCTTACAAATAAATGGCCTATTACTATTTTGTTGTTTTTACAATTTATATCCATATAGGTACTATAATCACTCCAATCTGCCTAGCCTTTTCCCAACTATGTTGGGGTCGGCTTCCAGTCTAACAGGATGCAGCTGAATACCAGTATTTTATATGGAGCGACTGCCTACCTGACCTCCACAACCCAGTTACTGGGTAAAATACTATACCCCTTGGTAAGACTGGTTGTCAGACTTTCGGGATTCTGACGACCCATAACGAGTCAAAGAAATATCCACGAATTACAGCCAGGACCAACGGCTTTGCGTACTTTCCGAGGCACGGTCCGACTCTCGATATGTAAAGATGGTCACCCATCCACGAACTAACCCCGGCAAGCATAGCTTAACCTGATGGATCGACCCGAGCGGCTGTGATTACTTAGCCACGAGGTATTATAACCACTATCGTAGACTACATAATTATTATAAAACAAAGTCCCCCCGCCGCGTCTGTCTGTCTGTCTGAACGCGATAAACTCAAAAACTACCGAATGGATTTTCATACGTTTTTCGCCAATGGGCGGAGTGATTCATCAGGTAGGTTTAAGTGTATAATTCATTAAAGTTTTGTGTAAATTGACTGAAATACGACGATGTCCAAGTAAGATGAACATCAGTTATATTTTAATCTAACCCAGATGCTCGATGCAAAAGGCTGGATACGACAGTACGGCAGAAAAAAAAAATTGGCAGTAATATTCTTGGCTACCCGTGCGAAGCCGGGGCGGGTGGCTAGTATCAATAAATGCGAAAGTATCTCTGTCTGCAGTTACCTTTCTCGCCATAACGGCTGAACGGATTTCGATGAAATTTGGCATACCGGAAAACCATGACTTGGGTTAGGACATAGGATACTTTTTATCCCGGTAGTATAAGTCCGTGGGATAATTTCCGACCTTCACGCAGGCGAAACCGCCGGCTAAATCTAGTAGGTTATAAAACATTGTAAAAAATTGTAAATAATGTTCATAACGTTACTTTACAGAACAGAGAGAAACTTAAATCCTCTTAGTGCAGAAGAAAAGATTTATTTTAAACTGCACTTTAATTAAAGTGGATCAATCGTGAATAAATGCGAACGAAGCGAAAAGCTTCTTGCCCATTCTTCAGTTTCTTCCCTTAAAACGGGCTTTTGGCTTCAATTTTCTGACTTACTGACCGAGTCATTTACAATTCAAAAGTACGTTTAAATGGTTTAATTGAAATTAAATCCTTTAGAGTTTAAGTTTCAAGGCGCGGGTAGCAGCTCGGTATTACTCGCCCCCTATTACATGGCGATCACAGATCCTTCGGACACTCAGGGCGGATTTCACCAATGAAAACTGAACGCCATCAGCACATAAACGACGTTTAAGAGTTGTCAGTGTCATTATTTTCTTTGTAATATTGACACTGACAGCTCTTGAACTCGGTTTAGATGTGCTGATCGCGTTCAGTTTCATTGGTGAAATCAGCCCTTAGTGTGAATGCATTTCTCCTGACAAGTGGCCTATGCTACTTACTGTCCTGGAGTGTCCAAATTTAGGCATTCGACACGGTATTTGTCCCTACCCTACTGGAGAAACTACAAAAGCTAGGAGTAAGGGGTTTATCCCATAAAATGTTTAAAGACTACCTCACAAATAGGAGACAACGAGTAAAAATTGAGAGCTATATTAGTGATGAAGAAACAGTGAGTTACGGTGTGCCCCAGGGTAGTGTTCTAGGCCCCACACTATTCCTCCTATACATAAACGATCTCTGCTTACTCCAATTACCGTATACTAACATCTTTACCTACGCAGATGATACTGCTATCCTTGTTTGGGGTCCAAATTGGCAAACTGTTAAGGAGCGCGCCGAATACTCACTATCCAGAGTTATGAACTGGCTAAAAAATAACCTACTAACACTAAATCTAACAAAGACCAACTATATCGCATTCTCCCTCAGCAAAATTACCGACCCTGGCGAAAACTTCTATATTAAAGCTCACACTTGTTCTAATTGCAACGAATGTGACTGTCTTGAACTTACGCGGGTCGAAGAGGTAAAATACTTGGGCGTACAGATTGACCACAGACTGAAATGGAATAAACAGATAGATTTAGTCACAACAAGAGTGAGGCGATTGATACACGTCTTTAAATCCCTACGAGATGCCCTAACACATGATAAGCTAAAACTAGTCTATCTGTCTCTATGCCAGTCTGTAATACAATACTGCATCACAGTCTGGGGTGGAGCTGCTAAAACGCATCTTATTAAATTGGAAAGGGCTCAACGAGCCGTCCTAAAGGTAATGACCAGGAAACCTTACAGATACCCGACTGTGAGCCTTTATTCAAACTGCAAGGTCCTCACAGTTCGTCAGCTATTCATCTTGAATGCTGTTCTCAAAAAGCATCGAGATGTGCCCATCCCAAACTCAAATAAACGCAGTTTATCATCTGTATGCCCTCGTGTGGTTTGTAGAACATCTTTCGCAAAAAGGCAAACACGTAGGTAGCACAAGCGCTAAACTATACAACGATTTAAACAAGAAACTAAACATCATTACATTATGTAGACGCAAAGTTAAATTAAAAATTACTGAATGGCTTCAACTACTTGACTATCAAACAACCGAAGACCTTCTTAGCTATCTAATATAAAATACAAAGAATAATAACTACTAACTAAACCAACAACAATACCTTATTTCTAATTAAATTTATCCACTCATACACACAAACACATACACTCTCTCACACACACAGACACAAACACATACCACGATACACTATCAATCACATACTCACATATACTAACGCAAATTTAAAATTTATAGCGTAATTTACTTAATAATCAGCAACCTTATGTACAAACAGTTTTGTGTACCTCTTGCTGCGACTGAACACTGTCTCCCAAGATACAGGCTCCTGGCCTAGTTTGGGTTTCAGTATCAGTACACATATATTGTTACAAACATCCTAAGACTGTTCATACTTAAGTACAATTGTTGTAATTTTTGTGTCAATAAACAATTTTTATTTTTATTTTTTTATTTATTTTATTTTCCCTACACCTGCAATTATGAGGTGCACGTGTAGGTGCACTTTAATCATGGCTGATGCTACGATTACGACAGACGTTGAATGAATCAATGAATGATATATTTATTTGCAAGAATGTATGTAGCTAAAATAAGTTCTTAAGATCTATGGGTTTCGCTATATCCGGCATTTCTGCCGAGCAAATATTTAGAGCTTTGCAATTATTTCGTTCTATCGATGTGAAAGAACATTTATCATGGGCCTCAAATATAACTGGCGAAATGTGGGTGAAATATACACCTCTGCCGGTTCCTTCGGGGTATACAAGCATTATATACCTATCTAGCTAATCAACTATAAACACCTCTCTATAACTTACCCTACTTTCCTTAGACTTTTCTTTATCAATATTTACATAGATAACGCTGATATCTGGCGCTTTACTTTTATTTCATTTACCTATGTGTTTCATTCAGCATTTTTCACTCGAATTGAAACCACTGAATACAAATACAATGAAAAGTGAAAAATGAATTCATTGGTGAACCGATCCAACTATGTTGGATTTCAGCATTCAACATCTGTTACTCTCGTTCCAAGTGATTGAACGAAAAAATGAACAAATGAACGTTCACTTGCTCATTTCATTTCAGAAATGAGCAAGTGAACGTTCATTTGCCGGTGTCGTGTGAACGTGGAATGAAACAAAAATGAACTAACACTCAAATGCAGCGTCTGTTATCACCTTTACGCGGTTTAATCAAGATATTTGGAGGTAAACACGCTATGTATTACGTCACGATATTTGATACAGCATCGTTTAGTGACGTCACCGTTTTACGAGATTATTTCTTGTCTCTTCCTTGCCATGTCAACAGTTATAATCATGTCGTAGATGTAGGGGTGTTTGCTGGAAATGGTTATGGCTTTCAACTAAAAATAAATAAAATATAAATTAAACATGAATCCTGTTATATTTGCATGTAATTTTTAACAAGCACCTACATATAAAGAAGAAAGAGAAAAAGCGTTTATTTGCGGCAAACACATGACGCAATGAAAAAAAAGTACATGATAATAACAAGTCAACATCCAGTTCCCATCCGCGCAAGTCACTTCTAGTTAACCCATTTCCTTAATTCTCGTCCTCGGTAAACATGTCTAAAGGGTGATGACGTAATAATTTCGTGCCACAATATGCTCTGTCTCTTTTTTCGTGTAACGTCTCTTTCGCACTGAATGGTTATTAAGGGCTTGAGCGCGGTGTCGCGCGGTTTTTATCGTATTTTCGGGAATATGTTAAAATAGAATTAAAAAATATATATCATCATGTGTTCATTTTATTATAGGTTCCTCTGTATGTAAACACTATTTGTCATTATTTGTTATTTATATGACATGTTTTCGTTTATTAAACTAATGATATTTATGTGATATTGGATAAATCTAGATATCTCAGCAATATTAGTTTTAAGTTATCTTGCTGCGCCCTAACAGGGTCATGTACTCACTAGTTTAAGCTTAGCGTGTAAAATTGGTTGTGTACATTGTGCATTAAATTAAATAAATAATGTAATGGACCGTCTGCATTTGGAGCTTCGGCGGGGTAATTGGGTAACACATTCACGTAACGACATTCCTTGCGTTATTTACGTTGTTGAGCAGACGATTTTTTCGAACACATGAAGCAATGGATTAGGAATTTCCTTCAAAATCTTTCGGATTGTGCTTGAAAGTTTGTTATGCAATTAGGCTGCAGGTTCGGGTTTGATTCTCATCACTTTTAGATAGTTAAAACTTCCTACCTTGCTTAGTGGGTTAAAAGTATCTAAGCAATCACTTTATTTGTACACTAGCGAACCGCCCCGGATTCGCACGGGTGCAATTTACGGGTATTCTGTTCACGACACGTTGTGCACAAGTTCTGAACAGTAACCTAAGTTTAAGAGCCTATGCCACCTCAAATTGCTTAGCAAGATCCGCCGTTATATCGAAACTACTGTAGCTTTAGTTTTGAAATAAATATAATATGTTAAAGTTGAGGATTAATGTTAAGGACTATGTTAGCTGAAATGACGACTTCATAAAATTTTCTCAAAAAAAAAAAAAACGAAATTACCTCCAAACCGCACAATAAACCTCTGCTATTCAAAAAATACTTCAAATTATATCATGAAACTTTGCATACTAACTGAACTAACTATAAAGCAGCGACTATGTTTAAAAAAATAATTAATTACCATTATTTTCGCCGTAAAAAGCAATTACCTAAACTATTGCCGGTTTGGAGCCGCGTCCGTCTCGCTCATACTCAGTCCGCGAGTAGTATGGTGCGCGCGAGACAAAAACCTGAGGTTTTGTGGGCTCTTAAGTGCTATAGATACGAAACGCTTTGAAATCGATTGTCACTAGGCCCTCAGGACATTATGTGTTCTCTTATTTATTTAACAGGTGTTTACTGCTTTTGAAGTAAACAGATACGTACTCTTATAATAATGAAGACGTCCCTATTCTGTCGTATACCTGCCTCGTTAATTCATAGAATAAGAAATAATTAATTCATAGAATAAGAAATAGCCAATAAAAGTTGCCTGCCTCTGAATATTTAACCCAGTTTAGCAGGAAAGGGGCTCATTGTCAGGTGCATCCTGTCGCTGGATGCCTGTGCGAAGGCTCCCACAAACAGGCGCGACGCGAGTTTAATAAAAATTAAACTTCACGAAAGAATAAAAAAATTACTGGTGTCGCGTCGCGCGACAACTCGCGCAAGTATGCACGAGCCTTAACGCGTTTATTCAATGACGTTCCCAGTCTGCATACGAAAATTCAATCCAAGATCTCCAATTATAGTTAGTAGCTAGTCAAAGATTGGCAAAACCCATAGTCGGCACATCACTACTATTTAGTTTGTTAGAAAAAATCGCTTTTTTATTTCAATGTTAGGATTTATTTGATAATTCCTAAATACACCTATGCATTAATATTGCCAGTGTTTTCATTTATTGTTGTACTAGCAGCGCCCTGCGGTTTCACCCGCATAAGTCTTGATGCCGTGGAAATATTGGGATAAAAAGTATCCTATGTGTTAATCCAGGTAATAAACTATATGTGTGCCAAATTTCATTTAAATCCGTTCAGTCGCCTTTGCGTGAAAGAGTAACAAACATCCATCCATCCATCCTCAAAAACTTTCGCATTTATAATATCAGCAGGATATTAGGATTGTCGTCTCCACATTGTATAGATAGATTGTATAGTAAATTATTTTATGTTCATTCATTACCAACGAATAACTGAGTTGGTATAGTGTGTGTAAGCCTTCAATCAATTCAAAACAGGTCTTGATTAGAACCTAGATTTGTAGACACCTACCATTCTCCTCGTATCCCGCTGATTAACAGAGCTGACAATCTATCTTAAGCTACGTCTCCAGATGTGTACAATGCAGGGTAGTCAGGCTAGTTAGTTTTTGTAACATATTTTGACTTAAAAGAATGTCCGTGGAGTTTCTTGCCCGTTGTTCTCCATAGGAACCTACTACGCTTTGGAATGGGCAACTAGCTTCATCTTTCTGAAGAAGAAAGAAAGTCGCTTGACAATTCAAAAGTACCTGTAATTGGTTTATTTGAAATAAATGCTTTGAGTTTGAGTTTGAGGTATAGTTATATTTAAAAAATTGGGTTCCGTACCCGAAGGGTGCCAAACGGAACCCTAAAAACGGGTTATTACGGTTCATGAGTTATAGCGAGCTGTATCTCATGAACTGTAATAGATAGACAGTTGATAAAACTATTACTGAGAGCCGAATATACATCAAGTATTGCGGGTTCGATGGCCGTACGGAACAATATACATATTTGTATTTCCACAGCATATACAAGAATATTTTTCGGGTTTTTTTGCTGGATACGGAACACTTCGCGTGCGAATCCGACTCGAACTTGGCCGGTTTTTATCGCGTACTTTTTCTCACACTCTTTCCTCCTCTTTACTGTCACGATTTCTATAATATGTATCCATAATATATTACAACCCTATCATGCTTGGTATAACCCGCAAGAATCTCTCTAACCCAAAAATATATAATTTACCTTCCTCCCCCATTTATCGTGTATATATTTTATCCCAATTTCATTCGACCTCGAAAATATGTCGGGGCGCAGCTTTCGAATAATCTTAAATGCGGGATCGTAAAAAATAATTTCGTTCATGATACGCATATCAAATGATATTTAAGCAATTTTTCTTTTGTAAATATTCAAATAATTTCTTTTAACCGCGACTTTGTCCGCGTGGAGGTCGGGAAACGATAAAAATATTGTTTTGACTGCCTATTGGTAAGCGCTATTGCTGAGCATAGAGTCCTAGAATGGATTCCCGGGTCTTGCAAAGTGTTATTGGGTTTTTCCATCTGGAATTTCTCAGTAGCAGCCTGGAGATTTGTGCCCAGTGGATGGCAATAGGCTCACCCCCTGTTAAATGGGACTTAAACATAACTGGTGAAGTTGGGGTGTACTATAGGTACACTTCTGCCTAACCCTTCTGGGAGCATACGATGATGATATGTTGTGTGTTGTGTTGATTATTCCACAGTAACGTAGGTACTAACTGGATATCCTATGTCCTAATCCAGGACCTGTGTTCCAAATTTCATCCAAATTCGTTTAGCCAACCATTCTTTACAAACTCACGAACATACTGTCACGTGTACAATATTAATAAGATTTTATTTATTTTTCTCGAGAATTCGTGACGGGTCCCCGAAATCTTTTTGGGGGAATGTAAGACGTGGCTCGGGAATTATTAAAGATTAATAGGGGATTTTAACCCACCTGTGTTCAAGAAGACAGCTGTGGCAGGCTGAATACTTAATGTACGGTGCTTGTAAGTAATCACGCGATATTCATGATAAAGGTTATTATGTTGATCGGTGGCTATATTTTGCCGTAAGCCTGGGGTATCTTCTACTTAATATAAATTCTTAAATTCATTCACTCGCTGGTGCCAATTCCCTTGTTCACAAACTAAACTAAATTTAAGTTCAGTGCATCCCTTTCTTTGTATTTCATTAAGAAGAGGACAGAAGATACATTTTAGTTTAGTCCTGTCAAATTAATCGGCGTCTGTCACTACTCCATAAAAGTTTAGACGTGATCAAAAACTTGCTTACTAAAATTACGTCAATTTACGTCAGGCGCTGATTAATTTGAACTAAGCAAAAATTAACATTAAAATGACAGTGTTCAACAAGATAATTTGAAGTCTTGTTTAGCTAAGCCGTCTTCTGTAAATCACGTTCTATTTAACATTTTCCATTCTTGGCCCAATCATTTGGAAAATCACTGGAACGGAATAACGACTTGTTGAGCGATTTTTTTTGTTTTTTTAGCTAGGCAAGCAGATACTTAGGACTAAACTTTAACCTTTATGAAGGTTAAACAACTTTAACCTTCTTAGTTTTTACAATGCAAGGTGTTTATTTTGATATTCCATAACTCTAGGGTATGCTTATGAATTCTTTTTCAATTATCTTTTTTTTTGTTTTCATTTTTCATATAAAATAATTCGACAAAGTCACGATCCTTTATGGGTTCCGTTTTTGTCCTTTTGAGGTGCGGAACCCTAAAAACCTCAATCTACTCGAGAATTTCCCTCCAACCTAATGTATTAATGTATGAATAGCCGCAACTCCGCCAAAATAGATCACAAAAATTACTTTAAAAATAAAATACATAAATACTAAACAAATATTCCCGCTCGTAATACTTCCCTAACACCTTTTTAATCCTTACCGGATCCAACGCGTTCCAAAGCGGAAAAATATCGTCGTGTATTTTGTGTTCAAACAGCGTCATACATTCCCTTGTTCACGGGTAATCCCCAAGGTGCGTAAAACGGCACCTACTGGCCTATTAAAGTGATCGTGGATTTATTCATTAGGGGTGAGTCCGAGCGAAAATAATGATAAAGATTTAAACATAACTGGCGCAATGTTGGTGTACTACAATGAACCCTACGGGGAATATAGGTATAATTTTAGGAGGTTTTTGTTTGAGGTTTTTTATATCTAAATACATGTAAAAGCGTTGTAATCTAAAAATATCTTCGTTTATTTTATAAATAAACAGTGTCACACATACTCCCGTTCCCGGGTAATCCCCAAGGTGCGTAAAACGGCCGCGCCTTTAAGCGATCGGGGATTACGGAGGGGATTCAGTGACAGCAATGTTAACAAATAGCAATAAACCACTGCACCTTTTCGTTCCCGTGATAAACTGGTGATAAACAAAGTGTCCCTTAAGAGCACGGTTTGCGATAGAAACTCAGTGAAGAAGCAAGGAAACTGAGAGAATATGTCTGTACTTAAAACTGTCTTGTGTATGTCGAATATTAATTATTTTAAGTACAAAACGTAACATAACAATTCCCGTACTTTAAGGCCGTCCGCTGCGTTAAGCGGGTGCAGAGCGGGAGCCCGCGCGGCGTTCTATGGGCCACGTGCGACGGGACACCCGCCTCACGCAGCGCTGCTCTAAGGATGATAATAGAAAACAAGCTTAACGCAGCGGACTGCCTTAAGAACTTTCAGATTCTAGTGTTAGTCTCAATCTGTAAAAAACCGGCCAAGTGCGAGTCGGACAAAGGGTTCCGTACCTCCGTACAATATTTAGCAAAAAACACCGAAAAAAGCACGTTCCTTAATTTGTTAACTTTATTTTATTTTATTATTACTTCTTATGGCGGCTATAGAAATACACAATCTTTGAACTTTCAGCTGTGTCTGTGTTTTCCCTATTACGGTTCATGAGATACAGGCCGGTGACAGACAGACAGCGGAGGCTTAGTAACAGGGTTCCGTTTGGCACCCTTCTAATTGATCGTCGATCGAATGTCGCCGAACGCGTATTCGCGCGACGGTCGATTTCTATTAGGACAGCGCTTTACCGGCCTTACCACATTCGAAATATTACAATATTACAGACAAAACTTTCCTCATCACCGAAATAAAGTTGTAACATTAAAAATACTTGAATCCACAATATAGGTACGGTAGACCGCTCCTCCGTATTACAAACTCCACCTTACTGCTACAGAATAAAGGCGCTGTCAAAGAAAAATTGCTACAATGTGCATGCGGTTGACTGTACAAGTTTCAGTAGAACAATCAAAGGGAACGCAAAGACTCAAGAATTCGCTAATCAACGAAGTCGAGCTGTAATTGGATTACCAAGTTACTTGTAAATTTGTATATTTTAGTGACTCGATGTTTAATCTTGAGGAAAATAATATATTATTTAATTTTTGGAGGTGATGAGGAAATTCCTTTGAAAGGTATTAAAAACACACATGAACATAACATCATTCGCCAGATATTTTTGCGTCCCATGTAACTATTGCCATCAACCGGGCACAACTCCAGACTCCGGGCTACTGAGAAATTCCAGATGAAAAACCCAATTAAAAGAGTAATTCCCGACCCGAACCGGGAATCCAACCCAGGACTCACAGGTCCTGGGTTGCTCATGTTTTTGGAAGTTCTACTACATTATTTGCTACGGCGTAGCTCGCAATTGCTACGCCAGCTACGGCGCCGTAGCAGATAGCCTATGCGCTACGCATCGAAGCCTGAAGGTTTGACGTTTTTGGAAGTTCTATTACACTATTTGCTACGGCGTAGGTTACGCTTGCTACGTACGATAGCCTACCCGTTACGCAGCTAAGCTCTGAAGGCTAATCTCGTACTTATAATACGTTAAAATGCAATTCGCAATCTGAAAAACTTGTCAAAAATGTTGATAAATTGATTGTATTTTTGACAGATTGCGAATGAGATTAGAATGCGAACGTTCTTAAAACTACGGTAATTGCCCGTCTGTTGTTGTTTTTAATTGGCATTACATTACAAACTAGAGCAATTCATAAACCAGCATCAATCAAGCTGACGCTTAACAAGATTGAATACGTTGCTCGTTCAAACAACACCGCTGAAAGCGCTGGATTATATAAAATAAAACAGACAAAGTAGAAACTCCAGAAAACACGATTTACTGACTCGCTTAATTAAATCCAAGTGATTTCTTGCCTTTTAATACCAAAATTTGCAATTTTATTTGTGTTTGAGACAGAGTTTAAGTTTAAAGTTAATTCTAGTTAACGCTTAAGTGCGGTTACGTTTAAGTTTTTGTTATGAAAATAGACAAGATTCGTGTGTATGTCGTTTCTTCAGTTTATAATATACCAATGCTGTTAAAAAAAGGACTGTGCGAAAATGTATATTGAAATGATTACGTTAACTATATGTTTATGACACAGGAACAAAAGACCAAAAAAAACACCGTAAGACGTAATCGATAAATTGCATAACATCACGCCTGTGTTCCCTGAAGGGTTAGGCAGACGTGTACCTATAGTACACCCACATTTCGCCAGTTATGTTTAAGTCCCATGTAACAGGGGACGAGCCTATTGCCATTAACTGAGCACAAATCCAAACTCCAGGCGGCTACTGAGAAATTCCAGATGGAAAAACCCATGAACACTTTGCTCAACCTGGGAATCGAACCCAGGACCCCACGCTCAGAAGTTACATTTGCGACCACTAGACCAAAGAGGCATTAATTAATTATTTGTGTAAGTATCGGCGCATAATGTAGTACATGCTGTCCTTTTGGGCCGAGTCACACCGGAATGGCAGCGACGCGGCGAGCTCTTTCAGTGTTCAATAATTTTAAACTTTATCTTCATACTTAAAAGAAAAGAAAGAATCGCTAGAAAAGCTTGTAAAAATCGCGAGGCCGCCCGCGGCTGCCAGCGGCGACGCGAGGCCGCTCGCGGTACCGCGGGCGCCCGCGCACCGAATGTAGAAACTAAACTAGTCAAGAGGGAGACTAGGCGCGTGGGGCCTGGAGGTCGCGTGAGGCCGCTGCCATTCCGGTGTGACTCGGCCCTTTCGCTAAGTACTGGTGCGCTTAGACATTTTTCTTTAAGGATCCGAATAAATAAATAAAAATACGAAGTAGCTTTAGAAAATAACGTCATCTCTCTCTAACATTAGGACCATACCACCAAATCTGTCGCGACAAATTACTTACGTGCCAAGCTGAAAATAAACGGAAGATGTGTGTCATCAAAATGACGCACGCAGCGCACCTCTATTAGGGGATTATATTCTTTTTTGTGTTTTTCCTAAGACCCTTTTTGTATCAAGACTTGGCAGGTTGTATTTTCTGAAAATTTTTCGGTTCGATGTTCAAAGAGGTTGCGTTGTAAGAGCCTTTTTAATCTAAATTCTGAAATTGAAAGGTAGATGTGTGTTTGATTCAGGTTTTTAAAGATGTAGATGAATGGTACAGTATAATGCCTATCCTACCTTATATTTATTTATGAAACGATACCAAAACATTCCTTTTGATCAGAAATAGCCATTCCTTTTAGAAAATTATAAGGCAGTTATATAATATATAATTACTTAGTTAGTAAAAAGGTACGCTATCCTGCAACGATAATAAAAAGTGTTAAAGTAAATAATAAAAGAATAATACTACCATAAAGTCCATTTAGGAGTAACAAAAAAGACAACAATTTCGAATGTAAATTGACTTTGTACAATTTCATGTAACTACATTTTTATTTGAATTCAACTATTCGGACCCTTTTGCGGAGAACAAACCTTTTATTCAAATGTAATTTTTCGGTTCACATATTTGATTTTGAATTTATTCACTTGCGGGGTGCAAGTGAATAAATTCAAAAATAAATGTGTCTCATTAACATTATTTCATTTTAAAATCTATCATTACGGGAAGCCGTTATCCGCCAACATTTATAATTTTGATGAGGTATATAAACCGAGGAGGATTAGACGGATTGGAGGTATTAGACGTTGTCTAAGACCAGCTAAATAACCAATTCGACTGAATATTCATAATTTTTTCGAGTCACGCTCACACGACACCGACAAAACTACATGAGAATATTCACCTGCTCCTTTCATTTCGTTTTTCTATCACTCGGTAGGTGAGTGAAAGATACCGAGTGCCGAAACCCAACATCATTTTTCACTTTTGATTGATATTGATTTTGTATTCAGATGTTTCACTTCGAGGGATCTGACGCCCAATGAAAGATAAAAATGAACAAAAAATCGTCTGATATCTGCTTTAGCAGCAGCTGCAGCTGTCCTGAAATTTCAACATTAAATAAAGCGTAATAAAGCGTGTGAGCATATGAATGACCACACGGCAGAAGTGAAAACTTACAACTGGAGCCTGGAACCTGGAACTGGAGCAACTATACACGATTCAGTCCCGAGTATACCCGAGTCAACGTCACCGACCCGAGCGTGCCGGTTCAGTTTTGTTCACTGTACAGAAAAAGCGTAAAGGGCGTCTAAAGAAGTGTTCAAAAATGGTACCGCAGACCCTGAATGTATCCAAAACTATACAAGGGGTTTTTTTTTATCCCATAACTATAGGATATGAACTGGCATATATGAATTATTTTTCTTTTATCTTTTTTTTTGTTTCAATTTTCATAGAAAATAATTCGACAAAATCACGCTTATTTATTAATGTAAAACACCCTTACGGGAAATTGACAACTTCGCATTTTCTTAGCTTTAATATGAACACTGAAAAAATGAAAAAAAAAAATGAATGAAACTTAGACACATCAAGAGGTTGTCTTCGAAGCTATGCATTTTTTGACCACATATGTTCTAGGACTTTTTGTATTATTTTTACTATAGGATATAACTCTAGAGTTGTGGGATATCAATATACTCGAATTTCCATAAATTATGTACTTGTGCGTCCAGGTTACTAACGAAAATCTACCTTCTTTTTACCCTAACCCTCGTTCATATAATTGCAAAATACATCCAGCTTATTAGTGCGTAACATTCCCTCGAATTACCCTTTAAAAATGGCCATAAAACGGGTAGAAAAGTATATTTTATGTGAAGAATTCCACAGTCGTTTCTTCAACTTTAAATGTCTAACTTCAAGTCATAAACTATACTCTAGAGACGCGGAACGCGACTGTTTCGATAACAAGGAGTTACGATCGAGTGGAGTAACCATTGCTGTGATTTTACTGGTTTTATTTAGGGACATACCTACAAGCTTGATTTTCTAAATCTAAGTAATCATGATGTATCAATCTGCCTAGCCTATTCCCAACTATGTTGGGGTCAGCTTCCAGTCTAACCGGATGCAGCTGAATACCGGTATTTTACACGGAGCGACTGCCTATCTGATGTCTATAACCCAGTTACTAGGAAATACGATACCCCTTGGTAAGACTGGTTGGCGGAGTTTCGGGCTTCTGACGACTCGTAACGACTGTCAAAGATCCACGAATGACAGGCGGGACCAACGGCTCTCCGAGGCACGAAGGACTCTCGGTATGCAAAGATAGTCACCCATCCACGGACCAACCCGGCAAGTGTAGCTTAACCTGATGGTCGACCCTATGTAATCATGATAATTGCTTGTCTAAGTTCAAACCCACGACCTACAACTCGTATGTCCGGACCGTACCCACTGGGCCAACACTGCTCTATCTATAGAATATTAATTGTTGTCTATTTGAAAGTTTATTTATTTATTTTAATTTATTTAATATAAGGTAGCATTATCAATGTAAGTATAAAGAAATTCTCAGTAACTATCTACACAGGTCGATATTTCTCTCTCCCATCTGTCATGCGAGCCGTCAGTTTGTTTGCTAAATAAACCTTAATGGAAATAAAATTGACATTATGTCATTACAAGAAAGAATATTTTCCGCAACTAGCCATAACTTCAACCGTTCATAAATACTTCGCGTTAAGCACATAGTATCAATAATATAATGACCATCGCTGGACTGAATAACTACTTCCAAGAAATATATTTCCACATTGAAAAATACTCCAATTATTGGTTCAATCATTCCTCAAACTATCCGCAAACAATGTTACTGACCAGGCTTTGACATTCGGTATTGTCCGAGGAAATACCCCTAATTTTATAAAAGCCCTATTTGCTGACAAAATTTCACCGACACAGAGCCGCTGGAATATGGACTGAATTCGGCGAACCATTGAGCAAGGACGCGATAAGAAGAGTTACAAAGACATGGATACGAAGAGGCAGATTTAGGTCGAAAAGTTGGTAAAAATTTACTAAGCTAAAACTTTTGGATAAAACTAAGTTAGTTCGTTGGAGGAAGCGGAGCTCGTGGCTAAGTAATAACAGCCGCACGGGTCGATCCATCAGGTTAAGCTGCGCTTGCCAGGCTTGGTCCGTGGATGGGTGACCATCTTAACCTGTTACAACTTACAAAAGTTAAATTCCGAAAGAAAACACACGAATCTCAAATAAATACATTACTAAAGAAGGACTTACAAATGTACAATTTGCTAGCAGACCCTGGTTCGACCCCTACAGATACGAGGTCATTTAAAATTCTAGTGTTTCCGTAGCAATCTCAAAATGCAGGAGCTGTATCAACGGAGAACATGGCCGCTGGGTTTAATCCCTTAGTTTATAGAAGAGAGATAAAATGTGAAATTGGTTTTTTGTAATGCCTTTAGAGAGGTATGAGGAACAGGGTGTAAAGTTCATAAGTCATAAGTCATAAGTCATTTATTCATTTGTTTAACATAGGTGTACAATAATGGTATAATAAAATAATAAGGGAAATCATCCTCTATAGAAAAGGGAGGATCCTCTGACCAGACGGTTGTCGTGTTTGATGGGCAACCGCCCAACGATTGATGTCGGGAAGTTATACATATATTTATGTTGATCGCGCGGTTAACTCTGCTTACGCGATGCAGAATTTCGCGTGACGTCCGTGTGTCACGTTGCTCGCATGTACCGATGTATAGATGCCGCGGTACCTTATAATTGTATGAGTTTATGGTAGTAATATTCTAGCTAGCTACCCACTCTTCCTTTATTCACATTGAGATTTCTGTGCTACTTAAATTAAATATGAATTTATTATACACATAAACCTTACAGAGTAAATACTAAGTGATAATGGAAACCGCATTAAAATCCGTAAAACCCTACTTTGTTTTATATCCAGAATACCCGCGAAACATCGAGGTTTTTTTTAGATTCAAGTGAATAAATCGCCACCCTGTATGCGAGAAATTAAACTAAAACTAAACTTTGACTTCTGGACTTCTGAGTTTTATGCCGTATCTATCAGCAGTAACCAGATGGGTAACGTAGGTAAAGTATAAGACCGTTTTCCAGTATAAACAATTCAATTTTGCAGTTGTTTGTTTTACATATACTCAGCTAAAACCTCAGCTATTTCGGAACTAAATAGTATTCCTCAAATCACTCGTGTACAAACATCAAAGACACAGGTCTATTTGCCGAAACAATTCGGTGTTCAACTCAAATGGAAACAAAGCTGACTTCACAGCGGCGGGTCGTCGCCCCGGGGCCTGAGTATCGTGAGAATTCGGGGAAATTCCGAGAAACACCTATAGTTTTGGTAAAAGTTATAGAATAAAGGCGATTTTGACAGATAATCAACAAAATCACGTGTTTATTTACAGTGGATACAGTAAAATTTTATTCGAGGAGCTCGTGGCTAAGTGGAGGTCAGATAGGCAGCTGCATCCGGTTAGACTGGAAGCCGACCCCAACATAGTTGGGAAAAGGCTAGGCAGATTGATTTTGACAGTAAAATTCTATCCGCGCATATCAGGGCCGTGCCTGGAACGTGAAATGTGTACCTGTACCTTTCTCTTTAGGCAATACAGGCATGAAGTTATCATCTATACATATTATTTGGTTCCCTAAAACTCATTTAGAATATGAGATAGTTTTTTTTTTTTTTTTTTAACTTTGATTATAAGATATTTTATACGATAAGTCCTCATCTCTACCTACTATATTTTTTTGATGGACCTGGACTCGACAGGATCCACGATTGTTACTAAGCAAATGTTTACCACCTAAGCACATACGTTGTGGAATGCAATAAAGTATTGAGTATTAGAGTATTAATTTAAGTCTCTTTTATATCCATCTGTGTGACCACGTTGTTCTTCTAAAATATACAACGGATTTTGATGCGGTTTCCACTATCATTTAGAATTTTTTTTGCGGGAAGGTTATGGATATAACACAATTAATATGGTAAAGTTTTGTCAAGTCATAAAAACCGTTCGAAGCAGCGGCCGGTCGCTGTTTAAAATACAAACTCTAACTTAAAAATCGCTGTCAGTTTATCATTCACGACGTTTTCTCACGCACATACCCACACAGACACACGGAGCGTCTCATCAAATCCACGCAATTTACTTTACGGGTACTCGTAAACACATGATAAAAATGTGCAAATCATTGTTTTTTCCCCAATTTTCTCTGAAACACTATTCTATTATGTAAGTGTTGTTTTTCCATCGAGCTCGTTGATAGGCATTGAGTGAAATCATATTATTAAGTATTCAACGAGTTTGCTAAAAGAGTTATTTGGGTTTCTTTGTAAGCCTACTTTCTCACGGCTATGAAATGTACTGTGATTGTGTGATCCGGCCCTAAATGAGACCGTTTGCTAGACGCGACTGAGATGACTGCAGTTGAGTGATTCATCTTTATAGTGAGTGAAGATTTTTGACAAATCTGCGTCAGCCACTTCAGACACACGTCAGACACTTTCGTACGTTATAAAGTATAAGCCATTGCGAAGACGGGCCGCACGGCACTACGTATATTGAAATGCGATGCACTGCACGCAGCTGTAAATTAATAATAAAATTATGGAAAAAGTTTTAAGTGATTTCTGAATTTACTATTACTCAAACCTCAATTGGTCCAGTAGACTTTTTTGATCCTTATAAGAAACAGGATCGATTGGCATCAAAATTTTTTTTTTTGAAAACTACACATTTTCAAAAAAAAATAAGGGCGGTCTCTTAAGACCTTTTCCCTGTAGCTACAACGTTTAAGGTACACGCCGTTACTGCTCCGTCTCAAAAATTCAGCCTGTATTAGGAAGAGACTAGGGGAGAGGGCACTACCTTGCGGCACGCCACAGGTGACGTTGGCTTCGCTACTGATGATTCCACCTATCTTTACCCTTTGTGTCCGTTCCCTTAGAAACTCTATAAATATACTGAGAGCTTCTCCCGGAATTCCTGGTCCCTGGTCTAGTTTGGTCACAAGAGGGAATTAATATGGAATTACCTAGGCAAGCGTTAACTTTCAATCGACCTGTGTGGCTGTTATCATTTAGCCACGAGCTACGCCGTACATTACCTCCAAACATTACTATAAACAAGAAGTTTCTCGTTAAATGAAGCCATAAAAATAAGTAAACACGTTTTTATAAGTTTTCATACTGAATAAGGGTATTTACACGAGTATAATATAATTAAATTATTTATTTTATTAAGTCGCCATTTTGCTGTCGTATAAGTTTAATTTTATTTAGTTGTGGAATGTGGGTAGTCAGCCTTGTAGATAAACTTTAAGCGGGGGAGCTGTCATTAGCATACGAAGTATCTTGAACGTAGTCACTTTAAATAGTTTAGTCACTAAACTTTAGTGAAAATTTATCAGTTAGTGCGCCATATTTCTTCCAAAATCAAACTCAAAAATCATTTATTCAAACTAGGCTGAGAATCAGCGCTTTTCGAATGTCAAAATTAAGCTCAAAGCATTTATTTCAATTAAACCATTTACAAGCACTTTTGAATTGTCAAGGAGTCGATCAGTCAGAAAATATGAAGCTAGTTGCCCATTCCAAAGCGTAGTAGGTACCTATGGGTAGGTAGGAACGGGCAAGAAACTCCACGGACACTCTTTTAAATCAATTACATAAGACAGTCCCCCCAAAACGCCCACCCTTCACCACTTCCTAGTGCTTTAACTGGGAAGAAGAAGTGGCGCAACAAACTCCCCAGCAGCACAGCTGTCTGTTCAGTTAGTTCAAAATGGGAATTCTATTAGTGATGTGTGGGTGTCTAGATTGATCTAGATTTTTCATATAGCTATCGTAACTTAACGTAACGTTATCAGTCTATAATTTTCCCAGTCCTGGAACACAGGCGTCCTCGCTTCGAGAGGGAATGGGCTGTATTTGCGGGGCCAGTGCAGGTTGGTAGATGTCACGAAAGTGTAGATGTAGTTGTGATGAAATTATTTAGTTATGAACCTGATAAGAGGACTGTAGTGTATCTATTTAATAGATATGTAAACACTATCTCATGCACGTCAGCAGTGAGGTCGCTGTCTCTAATGTCAACTGTCAGTTCACCACGAATGGCGGGAACGTGGGAAACAGTTCAAAGTGAGGTGGTACCTGCACAAGAGGCTTGGTGTGAGCCAGTGTAGTGATATAATCAGCTTAAATACGGGATCAATAGGATTCTACAAGGACCACGCAAAAAATTTCGTGCAGGAATTAAAACTGCTTTTCGATTCTTCCTTTCAGCAATAAATCCGTACCATGTTGAATTGCAACTAGATTTGTTGCGAAGAAAAACATTCTATACTTTATTTTATGCCTGCATTTTTGGTCTAGTGGTTGCAAGCGCTACTGCTGAACATGAGATCCTGGGTTTGATTCCAGGTCAGGCAAAGTGTTAATAAGTTTCTCTATCTGGAATTTCTCAGTAGCAGCCCGAAGTCTGAATTTGTGCCCGGTTGATGGTAATTGGCTCGCCCCCTATTACATGGGACTTAAACTTTACTGGCGAAATGTCGGTGTATATTATAGGTACACACCTCTGTTGAACCCTTCGGGGAAATATAGGCGTGATGTTTTGCGTGTGTGTGGATGTAAGTCTTTTCATATGCAGCACTTACAAATACAAAAGGTGCGCGGAATCCATTGTGTTTTCTTACCCACCTCAAAGTCTTTGGAAGAATATTTTTAAAATGTAGAAAAAGGTACATGCATTTATGCCTGCACAAAAGGTGCAGCTTTTCCAAAGATTCATGCCGTCTCGGAATATCTTGCAGTATTTTCTAACATATCTCTGAAAAGCGGTTTTGTATTGAAATAGTAACAACTTGTGTTTTTCTTTTTAACTTGATGGAACTACAATTGTAAATGGAAAATACGATTTTGGAAGGAATGGTGATGTTTTTAGTTGTATATTTGTACTGCTCTTAGGAAGCTTGTAGTGTGATATACTCTCAGTATCACAGACAGACAAATTAAAAATCCGGAGTCACACGACGTGTTAGGGCATACATCGAACAGATTACGTGTGACTCCAGATTTTTAAATTGTCTGTCTGTGATGACTTGTTTATACCTTTTTAGTTGCTGTTTTTGTTCTATTAATTCTTCTCTTTATTCTATAAATAAATATCTGATGCGGCCGCGAATCATATTTAGATCAACCTACAACCTGATACTGACCAGCAAATTGCAAAAAAACATTTTAATTTCGCGGACTACCTTTGAGCATCCACCGTATGAGGTTTTACTTACTAGAACATGCGAATTTTGCGCGACAGCGTAATCACAACGCAACTGCAAGACTGTATTCACACGTAACCATATTTTGTCGCTTCAATGTGGTGTGGTTATGGTACGTGTGAGTGGACCCTTAGGTTAGTTTATAAATAGTTAACCGTTCCAGCCAGGACTTACGTCACGCGGTTTGTTTGTTTTCTTGGAACTGTCTGAAGCATAGGGCTGGCAACAACTGACGACAGTGTTTTGTTTTCCTTCCTATAAGCTTTATTGCAAATAAATGCTTTAAGTTTGAGTTTTGAATATTAAAGTATGGAAGCATACTTTAATATTCAAAACTCAAACTCAAACTCAAAGCATTTATTACAGGCACTTTTGAATTGTCAAGGGGTCGTTCAGTCAGAAAGATGATGCTAGTTGCCCATTCCAAAGCGTAGTAGGTTCCTATGGAGAAGAACGGGCAAGAAACTCCACAGACACTCTTATACAGTGTGTCTGGATATGGACTAGCGATATTCTAAATACTTAAGGATAAACTATTTTAAAATACAATTACACTCTAAGCTAAAGTAAAAAAGTGACACCTCTGTCCAACCCTTCGGGGAAACAAGGCGTGATGTTACTTATTTCAACATGCAAAAATGTTAAAAATCAAAATTCTCCGTTAGTTAATACACATAATTATAAGTATTATCTTATTATTCCCTTCATATTGATAATTACCTTCACCGACATTCGACATTACCAAGAACCAATTTTGTAGTCCGTCACTAGTTAGAGAATTAGACGCCTGCAGTAAATAGGAACTAAACCATTTGAGGACATTCCGGGCCCATTAGATGGCTACCTACGCGCTTACAACTCACTATGCAGTGACATTAACCCTTAAACATATCACAATACGACTGACTTTCGATTTTCTCTTCACCTTTTTAACTTTGTAACGATTGCCAAGTCAACAATTTTACATTTGCGTTTAATTCAGTGATGTTTTAGTAGAATTAGTGCAGAGTTTAGAGTTTTGGGGACGCATTTAGTAGCTTTGTGCCGTCAATGCCATTTAGATGATATCGGAAATATCCGTTTTGTTATCGCAATTGTAACCTGGTTCTGTTTATTTACTAGATTTTGCCTCAGGCTTCGAGTTTCGTAATTACGCTGCTATATCTGATACGGGAATCACTTCATTGGTATTGTTGTTGAGTAGAGCAGCACTTAGAACTATGTATGTACTCGTATATAGATACCTACTATGGTACAACTGAGGTCGATATATTTATCAGCTAATATTGTCATTTAGAGGCGACTGATGTCTCAAATGGTTTTTTTGAATATTGAACATTATTACTACATTATTAAGGTTGTCCGCTACCTATATGTACTATTATCCTTATCACTTTCGCAATCATCTAGTATAACTACTTACCTAGAATTGTCCAGTTACAGAATCTATTATACATTGTAACAGCGAATCAATTTTCACGCCTCCCCTTAAAACCTTGGCCAATAATATTTTTTGATATTCGGATAGCTCATGACCCAAGGTGGTGGCATTAAAAGAATCTGAATTAAAAATCATGACTAATTAAAAAGTTATGCAACAACGTGAAATTAGCTGCGGGTATTTTTGTAAGTAGCAAGATACAATGTTATCATCTTTTTAAAACCTTCTGAAAAGGGTGTATTCAGAAAGTTGACAAACTCGCAATTTCCATCAAATATTTCGCTGTTGTAATTTGTCATTATTACTTTCACTCTATAGTGTACTAAAATATTGGTTAAGAATTGCATTGCAATTATTAATATCGTTACACTCGTGGATATGAATGTAGTTTGAGGTGTAAAAAGCAGTTGGAAAAGTGCTAGTGTTACACCTAAAACTGATGCAACACCCAATTCAGTGTTATTATTGCAATTCATAATCAATATTTTATTGCAATAAAGAGATATATTTTATTGTCACTGTCATTCAGTAGATAATATTGACAAATTAAGCAGCGAGATATTTGACAGCTATTTGCGACGTTGCCAACTTTCTGAATGCACCCTTTGAACCCGTTTATTGTCATTTTACTTCAACACGAAAGCGAATAGTTTTCCGTCAAATCAATATTTATAAAATTTGTCTTCAAAGAACAATTAACACAAATTCTGCCAATCAACTCAAATATAACAGAGCGTAAAACTGGTCTCTATTGCCAACAAAAATGCAATCGCGTGCCGATTATCAGCACTAAGAGCAACATTAAACTTTGTAGAAAACTATCTAAGTGCCATCTCTCACGATCTAGTTTCCAGGAGGGACTGGAACATCAACGGTTGCGACAGCACGTCTCAAAAGTTTATGTTTGTTTGTAACGTCATACTTTTGTTTTAACGGTGAGCGCACATTAGGGATACCTACAGAGCACCTGCCGGGTTTGCGGGAAAGTCACCGTGGCCCCTGGCAACACATAGGCAACGCAAGGAACACAGGTGGGTTTTAGTCAGTAAGAGTCTGACACGCCCTTCCGCTCCACCCAGAGCGGGAGAAGTTATTTGATGATTTCCAACCAAAAAAAAAAAAGGGGTTATAGAGCAGGGATTAAATCGTCACATTTTCATGAAATAGTCTTATACCATAGATGTATTATTAAAACTAGCTCAAACAAATAATATCATTTTAAAAGTAATATTGATTTTAAATTATTAAAAGTTAGTAATTATTTTATTATAATTGCCGCAAATTGCATTATGATCAACATACAACGAAACATCGGTGCAATTTCCAAAAAACGTAAGACATGAATTTCACCTGCCGCATTGATGTATCCCCTATAAAAACTTGAAATCCGCATCCAGAGGCCGTACTAATAAAATTCGTGAAGTCGAAAATGCGTTGAGCGCTTAGCGTCTGTCACGGATCGCCTTCAAAGCCATCCGTTTCTATACGTCATTAGTGCCGGAGTGCAAGTAAATGGTGACACATTTTGTTTGTATAGAGGCGACTCGTCGAGGTGTCTCCGTACTCTGTGTGAAACGCAATGCAAAAATAATATCCAGTGGACCTAATATAAATTCAAACGATTTTAAATGTAAAAGTTTTATTTCGCACATAATATTTTCTTCCTTATAAGACTACTTATAATATTATTTAAGGGTAATACTAATTGTGAATGTCGCAATGAAATTAAGGGGGATGCCCGCTAAATGCTCCAAAGGAGCTCGCTAAATACAAATTTTGTAAGGTTTTTTGCTGCGAATCATATCAAGACCAACATACAACCTGACACTGAGCGGCAAATTGCAGAAAAACGTAAGAAAATTTGAATTTCGCGGGCTACTTTGGAGCATCCACCTTAAATGAAATGATTTTTATTTCTGTAAACAGACCTGTTAAGACACTTTTACACGTCAACTTTTTGGTAAATAGGTATTTTAAAACTAGATGGATCAAACAATTTAAACAAAATATAGGTATTTGTATTTTCGATTCTAAAACCGTTCGAATTCACGTTACGTTTACATCACGCGGTTTTGCTGATATTTTTTATAGCATTTTTGTAAAGTAAACTGTCAGTGTAGTTTTGTTTAATTCTAGTATTTCTATGAAATGAAATGAAATCGTTTACTCTGTAAAATATACTAGAATCACTTTTACACGTATTAAATTGTTCTAATAATAAAATAAAAGCTGTGTGGCAGGTGATTAACAAAGAAACTGGAAACACAAAACAGCGAGATCAGAATAAATTGTCTAAAAATTGATAATGAAACCTTTCAGGTAAGTTAAAAGTTGCTGAGACACTAGAAAATTTATTTACTAAATTCCCAATAGAGGTTATGAAATCTCTCCCCTCATCATCCATATTAGTTGAATCTCTTCTAAAAGAAAACTTCAGTAAAGACCTTCCAAGTTTTGAATTCAAGCCCATCTCTGTTGTTACAATAATTAATAACCCCCACACAATTCCAGGTGATGCTGCAGTATCGGTTCAAGGTTACTATGTTCTTTTAATATCATTGAAGTAACAGAATACTAAATTTCGAATCGATCAGTCCTGTGGAAATTCGCACATCCAATCATCAACTAGAAAAGAGCTGAGCTGCTGAAATTATTATCAAAATCGGTTCAGCCCTTTGAGAGCTACGAGGGAACAGACAGATACACAGATACACACGTTGAACTTATAACACCCCTCTTTTTCCGCCGGGGGTTAAAAATAAGCTAGATGAGGTCGGCGTTTCCTGTCTGACTACTCTGAGAAGAAACTCAGATTACGAAGTCTATTTTAAGGTCCAGACATAATCTTAGTCAGGCCATACGAGTACCATGGAGATTAGTATCTGAAATGATGTTTTGAGGATAGAACCTTTAAAAAAAAGAATATTTCAGTGGACCTGTCCAGTCAGTGCAAGCACTTGTCAGTAATCGTGGAGCTCAACTCAGAACTACTTGAGGAGCTCAGCAAAATCCAAGTTACAACCACTCGCTCGCCTGTGTGTACTTTAGGGTGCAGTCAAATTGGAGTTATTAACCAGTATTTAGCTATTTAATTGTTCAAGAGGAGCTACAATTTGATTTACGACGATTAGAATTCGCTAACTAATTATAAGCTGTTATATTGCTCGCGATATAGCATTCGATTATAGGTTATCGCCCCTTCAAATAATGATGGTACCACAATGATTAAAAACCGATTAAACTAACGAATACTTGAGAAATAACGGTTAATTCTATCAAACACTGTCTTTGTTTTGCAAATCAAAACAATATTATACAGATGTATAATATTAATAATATTGAATTATTGACACTCACACTTCACATACACACCCCCCTACACACAAACTACACTCATATACACACCCCTAGATACACAACATTCACCCCATTTGCTGTGTTAACATCCACTGAAAAGTAACGGTTGTATTATATAAATTGAAGCCGCAAAATCTCCAACTCCTAAGATACAGGTCTGCGAACCTAGTTTAGGAGCCCGGGAAGCTGACAATAATTTTAAAACTTTGTAGTACAACCCATTGCTTTCGTATGCTATGTACTCATTCTGCCTAGCCTTTTCCCAATCATGTTGGGGTCGGCTTCCAGTCTAACCGGATGCAGCTGAATACCAGTATTTTACATGGAGCGACTGCCTATCTGACCTCCACAACCCAGTAACTGGGTAATACGATACCCCTTGGTAAGACTGGTTGTCAGACTTTCGGGCTTCTGACGACTCGTAACGACTGTCAAAGATCCACGAATGACAGCCGGGACCAACGGCTTAACGTGCCTTCCGAAGCACGGAGGAGTCTCGGTATGTAAAGATGGTCACCCATCTACGGACCAACCCCGGCAAGCGCAGCTTAACCTGATGGATCGACCTGTGTGGCTGTTATTACTTAGCCACGAGCTCCTCTTCGTATGCTATGTACTGTGTTGTTGTTTTTATGTACTAACTAGCAGCGCCCCACGGTTTCACCCGCATAAGTCTCGATCCCGTGAGACTATCGGGAAAAAAAGTATCTTATGTGATAATCCAGGTTATAAACTATATATGTGCCAAATTTCATTCAAATGCGTTCAGTCGTTTTTGCGTGAAAGAGTAACAAACATCCATCCGTCATAATACGTCATTGCATCCGTCCATCCTCACAAACTTTCGCATTTGTAATATTATTATTAGGATATAAAACTTAAATGGATTATTAAAGGCTCGTTCACACCGGCGCGACTTGTCGCGCGACGCGACTTTAACAATACAATTTCTAATAAAACTTCTCGATTGAACAATTGCCGGTGTCGCGTCGCGCGACAAGTCGCGCCGGTGTGAACGAGCCTTTAATCATAATTATTAGCCTACAATGTTCCCAGCCCTCCTTTCGGTGAGAGGGATGTCAGGTTATCCAGAAATATAAATAAATAAACATCTACCTCCCGCATTTTCCGCAAACATTTTTAGCACTGCAAAGCGCAAACTAAAACCCGCCAGGCCTACCTAAAAAACCAAATATCAAAAAACATCAAAAACTCGTATATCTCAAGTGGTACTGCGAGAAGTATTCACAGACCGTAAACAAAATATCAAATGTATGAAAATTTCGTATTTCCCTGCGGAAATGTACGGACCGAGTGGGGGAATAAAATCCTTTGAAAATGGCCTTACTACCCTACATTTGCTATCTGATTTCGATATAGGCCTGGCACAAAATACATAGCTACAGAAGGCCGGCTCCATACAGCGAGCGACAACGCACGCACACATAGACGTGTCTCTTACAACGCAAGTGCAAGCGTAATCGTGACAACTTGCTAACGACTCGGACATAATATGTTCGGACAAAGTGTTCGAATTCGAATTTTTTTCACTGATGATTCGGACACCAATAACAAAAGCTGTTTTGTACACTCAGGTAAAAACTTCCAGTGATACCCTAATTGTAGAAATCCCTCCTCCGCCTAGCCTGTAGTTGTAAAAAAACAGTTTGACCCGGATCTAACAAACACATCCACAAACCAATTTATTACCGAAAGGTGCTGCTTTAAAGCCACCCTAAAATAGTTTTGGTAACGCTTTTTCTCCACATATTATATTTTAAAACTTTTTTATCTCGCTATACTAAACAGCTTCAATATTGTGATGGTGTCCGAAATATTGAAATTAAAATGTGTCAATTCGGACACTGTCTCCTCAGTCGTCAGCAAGTCCTCGCGACTGGCGTCCGTTTTAGATCGCCGTACGTACGGATCCATTTGTGCGTGCGCCTATTTTCGCTCGTCGTCGTACGGAGCCGACCTTCTGTACTGTGGCACTGAGAGCTCAAAATGCTTTAACATTCAAGGCCGAGTTTTTGTGGATATGTTGATTGGTTAGTTGTATGAGCAGTTTTTGATCGAAACGATTTCTATGTTTGATTTGCTTTTGGGTCGAGCAGAATTACCTAGGGAATAATGGTATTCATGCGAACTGTTTAATTTAACTACGCGACATTTTAAATTCAATGTAAATGTTTTAAATTCAATGTAATTTTAATTTTGTTATTATCATAATTATAATTCCATTTTAGTCTTTATTATTGATTATACAAGTGCTGTGCACGTCTGTCTATAAGTGACGAATTCACCGCAAAACTGTCGAAATACAATATATTTTTAATGTAATGATTTAGTGAATAAGTCGTTGGTGTGTCAATAAACAAACTATTGACCCGATTTTTTGTATAATTTGGGACCACCACGTAAGGATTTTTCACTTTGGCTTCATGTTAGTAAATAGGTATGATTCAATTTTCATGTTAATTTTATAGGGTTTGCTTATCATAAAATAATATTTAAAAAAATCGTACCAAATTGTCGTAATAGTTATTTTATTTCTTATAGACACGCCTTTATCGACACGGCTATAAAATTAATCTACTTCTACATTCCCAATACCGTACTCATCAAACCATTTTGACCTAACCCTAAAAAATACAAGAATGTATATTTTATCAAGTAGCCCATAAAATTATCTAGTTACTACCGAACATCACGCTATCCTCTTAACCCGTTACCGCTAAGTAATAGCGATGCCTGTAATAGCTTGCATGCATGTGTACTTACCACACTAGCTCAACGTACTTACAAGCTATCGCTCGAGTGCTGCGATGGCACTCCACTTGGAGTTTAGCATAACAAATTGTCTTCAGGCTAAGTTTCATAATTAATATTGGCTAGCGATAGTAGCCCGGTAGCAGATGCAGGGTTATCCAAGCGGAGGCTTGGTTATGCATTTTAGTTAGGTTAGGATAACGTCAAAATTCAATTCAGTGGCACATCTATCGCTAGAAAAGTCGTGTCCTGGGGCCAATAATTTTAGTATGTAGTTGAATTATTGCAACTCAAAGATTTAAATCGTTAGATTAGTCCGACGGCGTCAAAAGTTAGTCACGTTTCTGTTTAAATGACAATGACATTTTGATAGTATTGTCTCGCTCCCTCGTACTGAAAATCATATCTGTCGTTCCATGCGGGATATGTAAGCTCAGTCTTCCTTGTATGGACATTTTTTCGCTCGACTAAGTAGGTACGCCGAAGGCAAATCTAAAGAATAAAATATTTGTAGCAAATCACATTGCTAGTTTAGAGGTATGAGGAATAGGGTGTAAAGTTCACTCATACTCTATAGGAAAGGGAGGATCCTCCGACCAGACGGGTGTCATGTCTGGCGGGCAACTGCTCAACGATTGATGTCGGGAAGTCTTACCTATATACATATATAGATCGCGCGTTGATCGCGCGGTAAACTCTAGTGACGCGATGCAGGATTTGTGTAACGTCAGGTCTTTGATGCGTAGTTCGCATATGGCGTTGTACATACCTCCACGAAGCTCGAGATAGGATTAAAACTAATGTTGCCGTTAATAATTTCTAGAGATTTTAAGCAAACGTCCAAGCAAGGCCCCAGTACAGTCGGTCCACGGTCTTTAAGATAAGCCTATTGGTCCCTAGATAGAAATTAGTCCCTGTGATGATACTCAGGAGTGCTGTTAAAGATTAAATGTATTAGGATAGATGGTCAACCACTTGGATGTGTTAATTTATTGAAATATATTATGTAGTTCGAAAAACATTTCTTATAGTTTCTTACAAAATTCCATGCTCAGTCGAGTTTTTAGAGGATTCTTCATTGAACTAGATTATAAAATATAAAAAACTGACAGACCATCAGTCTGACTAACTAATTATATCTTTGTAAATGAATCTAAAATGTAATTGTTTTATAAATACACCTGCCCCGCTCCTGCTTCGGTTAATTACGTCTTCACAAATCATCGGAATTTCTTAATTATATTCAAGTTTAATATGAATGTTTTATATACTTACGTTCAGTTTTTTTTTTTCTAAATTATAGTTGAACCCACATCAGATCCATCGTGTAGTTTAGAAGATCTAAGCGGTAACATAGACAAACACTAAAAGTGACTTGGTTTTATACTAAGTAGATGATGCAGAACTAAGTCTTATTATACCGAAACATGTAGCCAAACCACTTTAGGAAAATAGATACACGAGTTTATGAGCCTCTGTACCGGTTAGGGTAATTACCGGATACAATACATTATACACTTTCCCCCACTTTAGACATTAAAAATTTAAAGTTATTGGTTCCATTTATGGTTTGTAGTCACTATAAAAGCTTATGCTTCGTTTTTGATAGGGGGTAATAATTACCCCTGTAGCAGGTAAAGGGTTGGTCAATAAATAATAAGACGTCAAAAAGTGAGTATTGGTTTAAAATTACCCTGTTAGCTTAAGGGTCCGTGCTCGAAATCGACTGATTTTGATCAATTTTGTTCATTCTTTGTGAGAAAGGGAAACATAATTTAAACAAAATTATTTTTGATTTGAAAAGTAGAGTTCTTTGTCTTGCATGTGGCGGAAAGGGATTTTTCAAATAAACTAAGTATTCATGGAAAATCACTAATCTTCGCAACAAGTTTTCCGAAAAATGACGCGAGACTGACGTTTGACCGTTTGGTTACAAGATACTACTTTTGATTTTGAAAATTAAAAAATATTTTCAACATCATTATATGGTCTACTTGCATGTGGCGGAATCACTTTTTTCAACTCCCATATAGCAGAAAAAAAATGATAAAATAACGTAATTTTCTAAAAACTTGTTGACAAATAAGTATTTTTTTCTAATACTTAGAAACACTTTTAAGAAATTTTAAAAATTACATATTAAACTTAAGATAACCATATAATAGAATAACATTTTTATTTTATAAATAAACAATAACTTCATTTCGTAAATAAATGGCAAAGTGAACTATATTATCGACCGCGCAAAAACGATCCCGTCAGTAGCGACCGGGCCTTCCCAGCGTGAGGACGTATCACTTTGTATCGCAGGCGCGCACGTGTTCTACGTAAACATATTCCAGAAATTGTACGCCGTCTACCACTTTTTGATCCGTATAAGTTTTATTCTTTTTGATTCATTTTATTTTCAGTACTTTGGTTGTTTTTGAACAACATTAAAATTTTGCATGCCTTTATCTTATCTTCTATCTATATATGTACCTATATAAAAATGAATCCCTATTTCCTTGGTCAGGGCATCACGCATGAACGGCTGGACCAATTTCGCTAATTCTTTTTTTGTTGTGTTTGTTATAGTAAGGAGAAGGTTCTTAGGATAGGTAGGTGAAGGTAGGGTAGGTAGGTAGGTAAGCAAGGAGGTAGGTATGTATGTAGGTAAAGTAGGTATGTAGGTAGGGTAGGTAAGTAGGTAGGTATGTATGTAGGTAGGTGTAAGTAGGTATATAGGTAGGTGGGTAGGTGCGCCGTAGTACTTAGTGCTACCCGTGCGCAGCCGGGGCGGGCAGCTAGTATATATATATATAAAAATGAATCCCTATTTCCTTGGTCACGGCATTACGCGTGAACGGCTGGACCAATTTCGCAAATTATTTTTTTGTTGTTTGTTTGTAAGGAGAAGGTTCTTAGGATAGGTAGGTAGGCATGCAAGTAGTTAGGTAAGTAGGTAGGGTAGGTAGGTAGATAGGTAGGAAGGTACGTAGTTAGGGAAGGTAGGTAGGTAGGTAAATAGGTAGGTGCGCCGTAGATAAATACTTAGTGCTACCCGTGCGAAGCCAGGGTGGGCAGCTAGTATTTATACAGGTTGGCCGGACGGTTGACGTCCAAAAAGAAAATTTAGTTCCCTCGTATCGTGAGGTATCCGAATCACCCCCATGTATGTTCCGCGATTTTTGATAGTTTTCGACTTATGATTTTTTTTCTGAATTTTTGAGAATTTTTGGTTTTGACCAATTTTACGAGATTTTTTTTTTGCAACTGAATCTTCATGGGTACTATTTTTATGCATAAAATAATCAGCTTCGTAGCTGTGATGAAAGTAATGAAAATGTTGGTCTGAAGTGAAAAATTTACGTTTGAATTTTTTAATTTAAATTTGAAATTTTAGATTGAACTACTAGGATTTTTGATCAAAAGTTGGAAATTTCAGTCATAATTTACCGAACGTAAATTTTTCACCTTCTTTATGCGCGTTGAGGGCAAAAACTTATGGGTTCGAAGTGGTTAGCAAGTGAAGTATTTTTTGGAATGAAGTTCTTTAAAGTTACTGAAGTCAAAATGAAGATCCAAGATGGCGGCTGCGAACATTTTAAAATTTTACGTCTAGGGTGTTATTTTCATAGTTTTCAATGGTGTCAAAGCCGATAGTAGGGTTAAAATGAAAATCCAAGATGGCGGCTGCAAAAATGTTCAAATATTTTGGTAGAGGAAAATCTTTTGCGCCCTTGTCACCGACATGCTTATATTATCAGTATCATGTGGCTATGAGTATGACGTGTTGCGCTTGTCGTTGCTCGGAGTGCCGATATTATGCCATGACTGCATATTATTTTTAATGGTTTTCAGAAAAAAAATGTTTGAGTAATCAAACATTTTTGTGATTGAGTTCAACACTGCATATAACCAATCAAATCACTACGGCTTCGTATCAAGAACATGTTAGCTTTTAGTTTCGATCAGCGCTAGAAGTGCATAAAGAAGTATTTAATTTTACGAGTACATTCTTATTTTCAAATGCTATTAATTTTAGGATGTCGATGACAATGGAACAGCTGAAAAGGCAGTAATTACTGGTGATGTTGACTTCTCATGTCAATTTGATCTTGGCATGGTAATTATCACGTTTGTCTTACATAGAAAAGAAGTCTTAAGTTATAGAAAATAAGTTGTTATTATTAGGTTTGCTTCACTATTGCATTGGGTTGTACCTGTAAAAATAGTTATAAGTGATTGAATACATAAAATAAATAAATAAATAATGCATTTATAATATAACTCGCTCCGTACCATGGCCTGGACCAGGGCCGGACGCGAGAGATCTCCACCGCCGATGGCCTCCACGAGGACACGGCGGTATTCTGCCCAAGCCGGGCAGACCTCCACCGTGTCCTCCGGGCGATCCACACAATGGTGACACCCGGGCGCTTCCTCCCGCCTTATCCGGAACAGGAACCTCCCGAAACAACCGTGTCCGGTGAGGACCTGTGTCAGGCGGAAGGTGAGGACGCCGTGGCACCTCTCTAGCCACTCCTCAAAGAGGGGACTTATCGCCGCAATTGTGGCGTGCCCAGCACTGGGTTGCGTCAATCGCACTCTCCATGTCGCCATGAGATCCCGCCGAAGCTCTGTCCGCTGTGCCACGACTTCTCGCGGCAGCTACTTGACCCCCTTAAGGGATGAATTTCGAAAAATGCTCCCTTGTGCCTTGCCTACATTATAAAGGGAACCTCTGTGCAAAATTTCAGCTTCCTAGGTCCAAGGGTTTAGGCTGGGCGTTGATGAGTCAGTCAGTCAGGACTTTTCTTTTTATTAATATAGATAGATAGTATAGGATAGGATACTTTTCGGGGATAAAAAGTACCCAGTGTGGTGCCCAGGATATTAAAGAATAATTATACCAAGTTTCATCGTAATCGAACCGGTAGTTTTTGCGTGATGCCTGAACAAACAGACAGACAGACATTTTTTTTTTTTAATTACATTTTTGGGTTCGTTGTCGGTCTAGTAACACCCCCTGCCATTAATTTTCACTTCTACAGATTTATTTAAGACTTTTCAATTTGCTTGTACTATTTAAATTTATCTTGTCCATCGTTGATATCGGTGAAAAAAAACTTTTAATTAAGTACTTATTTATCGATACTAGTCGTATTTATGTAAAACGCTTATCTCAATGGTAATGAATGTCTAAATGTACCTAAATGCAACTTACACCAAATTGTAGCATTTTTATGTTGATTGTTATAAATATACTAAATGAATATACACAAACATTCCAGACTCATTTCTTAACCGTACCTACATCACTTAAAAAATATCATCTATAGGATCAAAACTGTTTAATCGATCACTACGCTCGAACTTTAGGCGTGTGTGCGTGAACGGTGCACACAAACATAGCATCGCAATGAATATGCCTAAACTCTGTCGAGTGAATTTTGTGCACGGACTCTTAACAAAAATAAGTGTTTTTTTTTTTTAAGTGTTTAATTTCCTTTTTAGCCCCGTGTTAGCCCGGTTAATTTCCGGAACATCAGCCAACATAATCAAAGTGTTTAATTAAGAATTCTAAGTAAATACTGCCGTAATTATTAAGTACGTGGCTTTAATTGAGGCAACACGTTCCGCATTGAGTTCATTTCCAACTCCAATACTGTTTTTTTTTTAGCTTCCCCATACCTAAATATGAGTGCAGTGGTGGCCCCGTGGTAACAGCCGCGAAATATTAAGAGTTGTACGCCGTAGGTCCGAACCTAGACAGGCGCTTTACTTTGTGTAAATTGTGTAAATTATTTAATCATCACTGCTCTCAAAACGGTGAAGGAAAATATCGTAAGGAAACCGGCATGTACTAGAAAACCATGTGACATCTACCAACCCGCATAGATCCGCGTGGTGGATTACGGCCCACTAACTCTGACTGAAAGGAGGCATGTGTAACATTATAGGCTGATTATTCTTATGCTTATGCTATACCTAAATATGACAGTAAATCATAAGTGTTCGTGTGGGTACTTATCTCAATAACATTGAAACGGATAGAGGATAGAACGCA
This sequence comes from Eupsilia transversa, assembly GCA_914767815.1. Taxonomy (NCBI): domain Eukaryota; kingdom Metazoa; phylum Arthropoda; class Insecta; order Lepidoptera; family Noctuidae; genus Eupsilia; species Eupsilia transversa. Next base: position 12,273,085 of record OU611891.1, read on the forward strand.
ATGTAATAAATTACTTCTGTCTCTCATTCAATAACTAATATTGCGGGGTAATATTTACCCATACATAGGCAATGGGAGGGTTATAGCTACTAGATAACTTTATAAGTACACTTACCTGCGACTGCGTCCGCGTGAAATATCTTGTTTTAACATAATCCTATTATTATATTATTGCTAAGACCGAGATCATGTTAAAACATAATACATACAATCATTCGGCAACACCCTGTATACACTTAAGTTCACATGTTGCACAACACCCTGTATCAACTATTGTTTATTTAAACTTTAACAGAGTAACTGTAGTTTTGTGAGGGTTCAAATGTAACGTTGAGCTTTGATCCTAAAATAATAATGAAAAGGATAACTTAAATGTAGTAAGTTAGTCAAGAACAACATAATGTAACATCACGCGTGCAATCCCCGAAGGGTAAGGCAGAGGACATGGTGTACCTAAAGCTCAAATTTCCCCAGTTATGTTTAAGTCCCATATAATAGGAGGCAAGCCTATTCCATCAGCCGACTGCAACTGAGCAATTCCCGATGGAAAAACGCAATAACGTTTAGCCTGACTTGGGAATCGAACCAAGGAGGTCATAGTCTAGAAGTAAAAAAGGAAGACGAAGAAACTAAACTTTAGCTAGGTACCTATTATGAAATATGAATGCTGATTAGCCGGTCGGAGCGCCCAAAATGAGACGTCCTCTGATTGGTTGACGTTTTAAATATCAATCATTCACGCACGTCATCAGAATAAGATTTGCTCGGTAAGGAAAAATCTAGCCAATCAGAGTTAAAGACATTGAATATTACTAGATCGACTCGTGTTTTTGCAAAAACCCTATCTTTTCCAGTAAGATTGAGATTTTTTTTCACCATTTTCTAATTATCCATGTTTTCGCGATATCCCTAGAGTTTTCACGAAAATTCTAATTATTAAATCTCCCTACGAGGTAGACAAGGACATTTTTTTTTTTTTTTTTTTTTAAATTAAAGATGGTAGTCAATTTGGGAAGTTTTATATTTCCTGAATTTACAAACAATGAATATTCCACGTATAGAAGGCAGTTTCAAGCACCTATTTCCTCAGATTCCTTGCTCCTCCACTGAGTACCTTACTCTAAGTATCACGTCGCACAAACGAGGTCCTTATGGGTCTATTTGTATATCAGCGGAACGTGATCACGTGTTCCAAAGAGGTGCGTACGTTTATAGCCTGCAGAATTGCTGTTTATGAAAAAGTTTTTTTTTTAAGAAGATCACTGCTACAAGTTGGGTCTTAGGTACGAGTATTTAAAATATGTGTTGGTTATTTGGTCAGTTTATTTCGGAGGGCTCGCGAAAGGGAGGGCGGAGGAGGGGGGAGGGAGGCCTTTGCCCAAGAGAGGGAGAGGGCGGGCTAGCAAAAAAAAATAGCAGCCCAGTCAAAATACACAAGGTGTTTTTTTTATCCCACAACTCTAGGGTATGAATGACACCAATATCAAAGAATCAACAGCCTGACGGGAAATATGATAACGTTGCATTTTCTTGGCTTTAAAGATGAATGATTGATTTGAATGGAAATGATTTTACTCGTAATTAAAGATTCTTCAAACGGGTGACAATTTTTGACATAAATTAATTGTGACTGATGCTATCTTCGAAACTATGCATTTTTGGACCACATATTTTACGACTTTTTGTATTATTTTTACTTATAGAATATAACCATAGAGTTATAAAAAAAACACATTGTAGTTTAGGAAGACCAAGTCGCCTACACAAAGTCTAATGATCAAAGCTCATTCCATATCCTGACGCTTATTTAACGCATCCCGCGTTAAAAAAGCGTCTTCTATAATATAAGTGATATTTAAATATGCGTCCCTAGGCAGTCAGCAGTTTTACCACTGTCCTTTTAATACTAAAATAATAATACCAGGCAGCCTATCATTGTCCCACTGCAGGGCAAAGACCTCTTCTCATACAGAGAAGGCATAAAGGATTGGCGGTTTCAGATTTCTGTAAAAATCAAAAGTCATATATTCAAACTAGGCTGAGAATCAGCACTATTCGAACGTCAAAATTACATAAGGCAGTCTCCCAAAACGCCCGCCCTTCATCCACTTCCTAGTGCTTTAGCTGGGAAGAAGAAGTGGCGCAACAAACTGTCCAGCAGCACAGCTGTCTGTTCAGTTAGAAAAAAAAATCATTCTATACAATAGTATGCAAAATTATTTACATTACCCAACACAAAACATACATTAAATTATTAGCCATATGTCAGCTAGCACACGCGAATATTCATTCTGCCTAGCCTTTTCCCAATCACGTTGAGGTCGGCTTCCAGTCTAACCGGATGCAGTTGAATACCAGTATTTTACATGGAGCGACTACCTATCTGACCTCCACACCCCAGTAACTGGGTAATACGATACCCCTTGGTAAGACTGGTTGTCAGACTTTCGGGCTTCTGACGACTCGTAAAGACTGTCAAAGATCTACGAATGACAGCCGGCATCAACGGCTTAACGTGCTTTCCGAAGCACGGAGGAGTCTCGGTATGTAAAGATGGTCACTCATCCACGGACCAACCCCGGCAAGCACAGTTTAACCTGATGGATCGACCCGTGCGGCTGTTATTACTTAGCCACGAGCTCCTCCTAGCACACGCGAATATACCAACCAAAAACATCGAGAACTATACTCAAGCAGTTAATATAAGTTCAAGTTTCGTTTTCCTTACAAGAAGAAACTATGGCCAGCAATAGGACTATTTCGGTCTGAAAATAGGGTTAGTATCCTCACTCCATTTTCCTCTACCAAAAAGATTACATACCACCTAATTTATGGTGTGATTAGACTCCAAGGGTAAAACTGTGGTGAACATACCAATGTAATTTATACAGATTATATTGTAACAGGGTGAAGTTGACGTACCACGGTGCGGTAGAATTCCACTTACGCAGCGGATTAAATTGTACATTATATGGCTTCCCTCTAAGGGGCGGGGAGTCAAATAACAACGCGTCGCGTCAAATCAATCCCTGTTACATGTAGAATCTAAATACCGATGTGTGTTCAGGTATGATCTGCTCCAAAAGTATTTGATAAAAATGTAAACAAATGGATCAGAAAACGTTAGATGCCAATTTGAAGTGAAACTTACAAATTGAGTGCTTTGATTCTATTATTTAAACGAAAAAACGATGTTTTTGAATTGACACTTAAGGTTAATTTCATAACCTCAATTTTGGTCCATTTTTTAATTATTTAATTAATTATGAATGATACCAATCAATATTTATTGAAAAAAAATTGAGATAACAAATTGAAACGTCCTAAATACAGATGAATGTGTTACTAATTCCCTTTAATGAGTGATTGCGCAAGAATTTAACCTAAAAAAATGGTTTGTTTACACTTTCATCAGATACTTTTGGAACAGACACATATTTTCTAATGAAACAGTCTCATAACTGAGTGAGATACACAACAAGGCAAACCACTAAAGATACAAACTGGAAAATATTAAGTTCCTTAGAGAGGTACCGGTAAGAAACATAATATTTTCCAGTATATAAAATGCAACTACAAAAGTGCAAACATTTTTACGTAACGCCAGATCAGATCTTACGAGGAGTAAAAGTATACGAAGTAAGTTGGAAACAAAAAGAAGATAAAAACACGTATTGTAGAAATAGTAAGTGATCTTAGGGCGGATTTCCCCAATGAAACTGAACGCCGATCAGCTCATCTAAGTGCTTATTTCACCAACGCAACTGAACGCGATAGTGAAAGACACGCTTTGTGTTCATAATATGTTGACCAGAAGACAAGCCTAACATTTTGCCAGCTATGTTTAAGGCCCATGTAATAATGGGTGAGCCGAACCAATCGCCATCAACTGGGCACAAATCCAGACTCTGGACTGTTACTGAGAAATCCCTGGCGAAAAAACCCAATAAATGCCCGACCTGGGAATTGAGCCCAGGACCTCATGCTCAGCAAGGCTTGCGACCACTAGACGAACGAGCCAGCCCAAGGCAACAGTAATCTACACCAAATTCTGTGATTCGCTTAAAACCACAATTTTCTTGGGAATCAATACGAACCATGGAAAGTAAGTGCCGTCGCGTGCTTCGCTGCTTATCCCTAAACAGCTAAATTTATTACCCTAGGCCAAGGCAACGTCGTAAACTAATTAATTAAGTACTAGAAAATATTTTATAAGAGATTTTACTAAAAAGTTTCTGAGATTTATAACAGCATTTTATAAAAAAAATTGAGACATTGTTGACCCCGGTAATTCTCATAAAATAAATAACTGTTCTGCTCTGTTTTCCAGGGCTAAATATTAAAATTAATATTTAGCTTAATATTACACTACCCTCTTCACTAAAGTAATAAAACAACTCATAATCCAATAAGAATAAAAAATACTACTAAAAAAAGTAACAGTGACTTTTATTCATAAAATACCTAGTATAAATAACAGAGGATTATTCGCTGGAACTGATACTCGTAACTGCACTAGTTCGCATATCGCCCGGAGTTAACCGGTTAATCTCCTAAACCCATAAAAGTGCAGGCTATCAACGAAGCTACCATGTGGTATAGATCGGCTAGGATAGAAAGAGTAGGTACTTGTTTTTATATTGTAACTGGTATTTTGAAGCAGGCGGGGAGAGTTGATCTTCTAAAAATATAGAATTCGTATAGATTGCGCTGCGTAGTACAAAATATTGTTGGTCTTAAATTTATTCTACCTGGACGTTACTTATTATATTGTTGTGGGTAAATCAGGGAATTTAATAAGGATGAGTACCAGTGACTTTACTGATCGGTTGTGTATTAATTGAGGGCGAATTTCACCAATGAAAACTTAACGCGATCAGCACATAAACTACGTTTAAGAGTTGTCAGTATCATTATTTTCTTTGTAATATTGACACTGATCAGCTCTTCAAACATGATTTTGTTTTATTTTTAGTCTTTTTTTACGTTAAATTTTTTAAGCGACTTGTAATAAATACAATACAGTATGGACCCTGAAATTTCCCCGGTGGTACGTTCCCGTGGAATAATTTCCGACAACCACGCGCGCGAATCCGCGGGCATAAGCTAGTTGTTACTAAAGAAAGAGTTTCTACTCATAAAAAATTGGCTCAGTTATTCCCACTCACGTCACACCATCGTATTTAACTTAACATTAATAAAATTATATAATTTCTAGAAATGTGCCTAACTTACAGACCACTACGTAAACAATTCCCTAACAAACCCTAGATCGCAGTAAAGTGTGGTTAAAATATTCCTCACGAACGTAAAGTTTTATCAGAAATAATGGCTTTCTAGATCCAAATACACACCCCTTCTTCCCATGGGGGTAGGCAGAAACTACAGATCGCCAGCTGCTACGATCCTTACATACTCCTTTTGCTTCGTTTAAATTCATACATTTAGTCATACACGCACGCCGGTGGCGAGTACTACGCACCTGACCTTTCTGAAGAACATCACCAATAAGGTCACTATTTCCTCCTAGGGCGTCCCCTCCCGCCGTTTCCACTCACCTTGTAAATATATTTTTTTGTCACCTCATTCATCCTCTCAACATGACCAAACCATCTAAGCATAATCTTTATTTTTTTGTCACTACATCTTTTAAAGCACACTGTTGCCTTAACACATACCTCAGTCTATCATACATAGTCACACCACGCATGCTTCGCAAGAAAAACATTTCCACAGCATTTATTCCAGATCCCAGTAAACTATGGCCACAATATCCCACACGAGCGGAAAGTTGTATCCAGAATAATGGCGCTTGCTAGACCCAAATAATGGCGTCTGAATAAAATATGCTCTCGTAACAGCATTTTAGAGGAAAACCTATCACTTTGTAATATTTACGGGCGACAAAGGTGAGGAGATAAGTATGAGGCTTTCTCGAGTTCTTTTGAAAAAGGAGGTAGCATGAATAAACAAACAAGGTCGAATTAAATTAGCTAGCGAAACCCTACAGAAGTGACGGGTATCCATATCTAAACTGTGAACGACCGCGTAGTGTTGTTACTTGAATACTTACTGACAACTGCGGTCGACACAAAAAATCCATCAAATCATTTCTGTTTTGTTTTATAATGTTTCGCTAGCTAATTTAATTCGACCATGATGTTCATCTTGGCTACTTGTATATAGGTAAAGGCAGAGAAATTAATTGTTACGCAAATTGGTTAATAATTTGTCCGTGTATTCAAATCAACCACAAGACCACTTATTGTGAAGAGAGAATAAATGATACATTATTATGATAATAAAAATAGGTGAATATTCCCGTCAAATATAGTGATATTTGACGGGAATATTCACCTATTTTTAAGAACGTTCGCATTCCAATCTCATTCGAAATCTGTCAAAAAAACAATCAAATATTTTTGACCAATTTGACAGATTGCAACTTGAATGTGAACGTTCTTTTAGGACGAGAATTGGCCTTCTGGCATTCTTCCGCAGTTGTATTATATAACTGTCGAAGAATACCGGTTATGATGAACTGGCTTTAACACGGCAAATTGACGTAGTGCCAATTTATTTCCCTGATTGTACTTTTGTGTGTGGTGTATGTTCATTTCTAACTTCACTCCACCTAGTCATTGTTTTTTAGCGAATACGTTTATTAGGACTAGGTACGGTCAGTGATTTAAAAAATAAATAAATAAAAATATTTTATTACATCTTACTTAAAAACTATATTAGTAAAATGCAGGAACACTTTAAAAAGAAAGAAAAAGAAATTCACGTATAAATAGCTTCAGAAGAGATTTTATATGAAACTAGCTGCTGCCCGCGGCTTCGCCCGCGTGAGTGTCGGAAATTACCCCATACATCCCCATGGGTTTTAAGTATAAATATTGAGTTTCGAGTTAATCGGACAGCGCGTTAAAATTCTTCCATACAAACACTGACACCCCCCAACCCCCCTTTGGGGGGTAATTAAAAAAAACAAAAAACTACAAATTTTATAATTTATTTAGATAACTATTCGTGCGAAGTTTCATGTTTATTACCTCAAGGAATAAGATTTTTCATACAAACTTTCATCCCTTATTTTACCCCCTTAGGGGTTGAATTTCGAAAAATCCTGATACACGTTATTCTTAATTTTTGGGTTTAAGTATAAATATTGAGTTTCGAGTTAATCGGACAGCGCGTTAAAATTCTTCCATACAAACTTTGACACCCCCCAACCGTAGGATAGGATACTTTTCCGGGATAAAAAGTACCCAGTGTGGTGCCCAGGATATTAAAGAATAATTATACCAAGTTTCATCGTAATCGAACCGGTAGTTTTTGCGTGATACTTGAACAAACAGACAGACAGACAGACAGACAGACAGACAGACAGACAAAAAAATTTTTAATCACACTTTTGGGTTCGGTGTCGGTCTAGTAACACCCCCTGCCATTTATTTTTTTGATATTTTCAATGTACAGAATTTTCACTTCTACAGATTTATTATAAGTATAGATCTGTGGAATTGTTAGCTATGTGTTAGTAACAATTTATTCGTCTCTTCATAACAGGAGTCTAAAATATAATATATAGGTATTACTTGGAAGTCTCTCACTTATGAAAACAATTCCCCTGAAACTGAACTTTCACTAAGGTTGAAACTATCAAACCGTCACTTATAAAAATAGAACTTATCGTTATATGACATGCAAGTGACATTCAACCTTAGGATAGAAAAGCAATGACTGGGTTGTCTATACCTACAGCTTTTTCCCTACTCACACAATTACCGATATACTTAATTAAACAAACGAAAATTCTTCAACACGGTGCAAATTACGCTACTCTAACACCACTTAAAATTCCACCCACACCGTGAACAAAAAGTTGTTTGAAAAGTAAACAAAAAAACAGATTTTGCAACGCGACGTGAACTTTGTTAATAAGTAAAGTTCCTCAAGTATTCGTAGCTTTGCCGGAGTGAGAGAACTTGAATTAATTCTGAGCTGTTCCGATAACTAGGCAGCCGTACTGTCGTATGAATGAGGTACCAACTTGGTCCTCGACGTAGGAACGACATCATCATATTCATCATACTAACTCATGAACTCTGTGCTTGGCGCACGGAATCAAATATTTGTGTGACTTCCAGAATATATATTCCGGGTGTAACTACTTCATCAACCCTTATTATAATGTATAATACCTATTTGATGTGCATGGTCGATCACAATGAGCCTCATTACAAGACTAAAAGTCACCAAAAGAGCAATGGAGAGGGCTATGCTTGGAGATTCCCTAAGTGATCAAACCAGAAATGAAGAGATTCGCAGGAGAAACAAGGTAACCGACATAACCCGAAGAATGGAAAAAACTTAAGTGGCAGTGGGCACGCACATTTCTTGCAGAACAGATGGCCGATGGGGCCGACAGGTTCTTGAGAGACAACCGCGTAGGTCGGTACCTACGTCTTCGTGGACCGATGACCTTGTCAATGCCGTAGGAATCCGCTGGTTGCGAGAACCAGAGGACCGGTCCATGTGGCGACACTTGGGGGAGGCCTATACCCAGCTGGGAGTGCATGTCTTTCGGCCAAAATGATGATGATGATGTAACACAACTGGCCTAATGTTAGTACTTTCTGCCCATCTTCGTTCATAATACATAATTAAACAATACTAGCTATGCCCCGCGGTTTCACCTGCATAAGTCTCGATCCCGTGGGAATATCGGTGTAAAAAGTATCCTATGTCCTGACTCAGGTCACGGCCTACACACGTGCCAAATTTCATCCAAATCCGTTCAGCCGTTTTAGCGTGAAAGCGTAACAAATAAACAAACTCAGTTTCGCAATTATAATATTAGTTAGGATTTAATGTAATAAAGAGGATCACACATCGCTAACTAGGTGCATCACATACAGAGGCTTAGCATATCACATGGAGTGACATTCATTGACCACAATGAGATATTATGTATCATTCTGTAGCCTTAGCCTAACTTGACGTTACTAAACAATTACTGGTTATAGTGACATAATATCATACTTGTATTCCTCGATGGGGTAGGCAGACGATGTACAGTGCACCCATTTCCACCAGTTATTTCATTACGCTTTGACGATAAAACGGCTTTACGGATTTGGATGAAATTTGGCACATGGGTAGACCATGGCCTGGGTTGGGACATAGAATACCTGTTATCCCGATATTGCCATAGGATCGGGACTTATGCTGATGAAACCGCGGGGCGCAGCTAGTTCGACTATATTTCAGATTTCGACTTGCTACTAATGCCCGTTTTTACTTACACAAGTGTAGAAAATCCAATAGAAATGAGAAAATTCCATAGGAAAACCCTAATAATACTTTTCCTAATATGGAAGCCCAGGATCTTCTTAGATCAAGCAGCTTCATCTACCATAAACTCAAACTCAAACTCAAAGCATTTATTTCAATTAAACCAATTACAGGCACTTTTGAATTGTCAAGGAGTCAGTCAGTCAGAAAATATGAAGCTAGATGCCCATTCCAAAGCGTAGTAGGTACCTATGGAGAAGAACGGGCAAGAAACTCCACGGACACTCTTTTAAATCAAATAAATTGTTACAAAAATTGGTTACATCATTCATGTTGAAATTACTTATACATGTGAGAACAATGTAGAAAGACTTGCATAAAAAAAGCGTCCGTACATAAAAATAAAAACAATTCAAAAATTACAAATAAGCCATGGCAGCTAAGAGATGACCAGCCCCAACTGACGGCGCCCGTTCACGAACATGACGCATGGATTAGCACCATTCAGCTCAACCATTTTGAAGGGAGCTAAATGATCCAACACACACGCCACCATCAGCGAGACATCTGAGTGAGCATGACATACTCACAGCCGCCAGGGCACATTCAAGTCAATGAAAGACATAATATTACCCGGTAAATGGTAGCTCAATAGTACATAGTACTCACATATGTGCTATGCAATTATATAATGCAAAAGAAATTGAGTCTATACAATGCAAAGATGTTCTTACAATCTTCAGCAGCTCCAACAGACTTTTCGAATGTTAATCAATTAGTTGTGGTTGTGGAGCAGGACCAGCATTGGCCCAAGCATTTTTATCAGTGATATAACCCCCTAACTTATAATATGCCTGCCTGCATAGTGTGCGTTTTATACATGTTTTGAATCTCGTCTCATTCAGTTGAAGTATGTGGGGAGGAATTTTATTATAACATTTTAAACAGTACCCCATGAAAGATGAGTCTACTTTAGCCAGTCTGAAACCTGGTTGAACTAATAGGTCCCTATTTCTTGTACTATAATTATCTCTATCACCTCTTTTACTAAAAAGATGTAAATTTTTTCTTACATACATGATGTTTCATAGATATATTGACAAGGTACCGTCATGATGTTAATATCTTTAAACAGTTCCCTTAGAGAATCACGCCTGCGGAGATGATATATGGCTCTGATCGCTCTTTTCTGCAGAATAAAAATTGACTCGATGTCTGCAGCCCGTCCCCACAGTAAAATACCGTAAGACATGATACTATGAAAGTAACTAAAATATACCAGTCTCGCGGTATCTACATCAGTAAATTGACGGATTTTTCTGACAGCATATGCTGCTGAACTTAGCCGTCCTGCAAGAGATGTTAAATGAGGACCCCATTGTAGCCTTGAGTCGAGCGTGATCCCCAGGAAAACGGTTTTATCGACGAATTCTAGTTTCTCTTGATTCAATACTATCTCACAATCATTACTTTTTACATTTGGTAAAGAAAATTTTATGCACTTAGTTTTTTTCCCATTTAATACTAAATTATTAGCAGTGAACCAATTTTGGACCTGCAGTAGGGCGTTATTCACGTCGTCAAAATTTGTAGCACGTCTATCTACCTTAAATATTAATGAAGTATCGTCAGCAAATAACACCATTTGTGGTTGATTTTTTAATAAATGGAGTAGATCATTAATATACACTAAAAAGAGGAAAGGACCCAATATCGAGCCTTGTGGTACACCCATTTTTACTTTTAAACCTAGTGAATTTATACCGTTTATTTGAACTTGCTGTTGTCTATCATTTAAATAAGATTTTACTAAACTGAGCGCAAGTTTTCCAAGTCCGTAATGCTCTAGTTTCAAGAGTAAGGTTTCGTGATCGACGCAATCAAATGCCTTGGAGAGGTCACAAAAGATTCCTATGGCGTCTTGGGCCTCTTCCCACGCGTTAAAAATGTGTCTTAATAAGGTAACACCAGCGTCGGTAGTACAACGTCCTTTGGTGAAACCATACTGTTGATCGTGCAGTATTTTATTTGTGTTAAAATGATTGAGCATTTGATTTAGCATTACCTTTTCAAACACCTTACTGAAAGCTGGCAACACGGATACGGGTCTATAATTATTGGTGTCTTTACTGTCCCCGGATTTGAAAAGTGGTATAACCTTACTGTATTTCATTAAATCCGGGAAGACTCCTTGATCCACACATAAATTAAATATTAAGGCTAAGTAAGGCGCTATGGTCTCAATTATGGAGGTACAGACTTTAATGGACATTCCCCAAAGATCTTCGGTCAATTTTATTTTGATTTGCTTAAAAGCTTTTATTACCGTTAAGGGGTTAATATGCTTAAATTTAAATACAATCGGGCAGGCTGAAACGTTCTTCTTTACCAAATCAAAAGAAAGCGAGGGCGAGGAATTTAAGGTTTCAGTCGTTTTAAGTGGGATACTGGTAAAGAAATTTACAAATTCTTGAGCAACTTCTTTGTTAGTACTTATGAGGCCACGTGAAGTCTCTAGTGTGAAATCATTATTATGTCTTTTATTCCTGTTTGTTTCGTCATTGATAATATTCCAAACCGTCTTTATTTTATTATCAGCTGATTTGATCTTGTTGCTAATGTACAAGGCTTTAGCTAACTTGCAGGTATTTTTAAAAATTTTAGAGTAAGTAGCAACGTATGTATTAAAAGTTTCGGTGTTAATATAAGGCTTAAGGCCATACAGCTCAAACAATTTTTCCCTACTTTTCCTAATACCTTTAGTTGCCCAGTCACTGAACAAAAATTTTGGGCAAATAGTTTTTGTCTTCTTTTTTAAAGTATTATCGAACTCAGTGCGCACTACCGAAAAGAATTCCTCATATAATTCATTTACATTGTTTAAAATATTGCCAGGTAAACTTAATTGACTAATTAAGTTATTATTAAATCTACTTAAATTGCTGGGTGTTATTTGTCTAGATTGTATCTGAATCCTTTGTAATGGTGTGTTGGACTTGAAAGAAACGGTTTGACCGCTGTGATCAGAAGGGAGATAATTTACAATGTCTTTATCAAAGTAGTCACAGCAACAAAAAACATTATCAATACATGTAGCTGAATTTGTAGTTATACGGGTTGGTTCTGAAAAAACATTTGACAAATTGAATGATTTAAAGAGACTTAATAATCGACTACTATTTGAACTATTCTCTAATATATTAATATTGAAGTCACCACAGATAATTAGCGATTTTGTACCAATTGCAAGTTTTGCTAGAACATCTTCCATTACTGACTCAAATAAGGAGTAGTTTTGATAATTTGGGGGTCTGTAAACGCACACTATAACATGCTGATCCAGCTCAACACAAGACAGTTCAATGTTATGTTCAACCGACAAATCAACTATATCTTTACGAGTTTTAGATTTAATAGAATTTTTGACTAAGATTAGTGAACCACCACGCAGCATAGATGTTCGGTTAAAACAACTGCCCACACTATAATTTTTGTAATTAATTAGGTTAATTAGGTTCATTTTTAATTAGGTTTTGTAATTATTTAGGGTTTGTACATATTATAGGTGCTTTTGATAAAGAAAGATGGAAGCCCATCAATCTGCCTAGCCTTTTCCCAACTATGTTGGGGTCGGCTTCCAGTCTAACCGGATGCAGCTGAATACCAGTATTTTACATGGAGCGACTGCCTATCTGACCTCCACAACCCAGTAACTGGGTAATACGATACCCCTTGGTAAAACTGGTTGTCAGACTTTCGGGCTTCTGACGACCCGTAATGACTGTCAAAGATCCACGAATGGCAGCCGGGACCAACGGCTTAACGTGCTTTCCTAGGCACGGAGAAGTCTCGATATGTAAAGATGATCACCCATCCACGGACTAACCCCGGCAAGCGTAGCTTACTCTGATGGATCGACCCGCGGTTTAGATGTGGTAATCGCTGTCAGTTTTGTAGGTGAAATACGCTCAAAATCAAACATTTAATTTTCTTCATAAAGACTCATCTTTCGAAACAGTAATCATTACAGAAAAGAAATCTTAGTGCCCCTAGTCCAATTCACAAAGTTGTTCGGTTCGCAACGGAACAATTGTCAAACTTTGACAGCCGTACGGAAGTCACACTTTCGGAAAATAAGAATCGAGTTCGCCAACTTAGTTGTACAATAGTAATTTCTTTCTGGATTTTCTTCATTAGGTAAATGTGTCGGAAATTAGAAAGAAAGAAAATGGCGTTCATGGCTTCTTGCGACCCGTAACGACTGTCCCAGTCAGTGACTGTGACAGGACCAACGGCTTAACGTGTTTTCCGAGGCACGGAGGAGTCTCGGTATGTAAAGATGATCACCCATCCACGGATAAACCCGTAGCGTAGCTTAACTTGATGGATCGACTCGTGCGGCTGTAAATACTTAGCCACGAGCTCCTCCAAGTCCTCCGAGGCTAATTACGAGTGGGGAAATAATGGTTTTAGGGAACCACAAAAATTCTACATATTTAAAAAAAAACACAGTTTATTTTCCTGCTCTCGAAATCACCAAAAAATTAATCCACTTTATTACAATGATAACGATAAAAAACCAATTTCCTCACATCATAAAAGGAAAATACGTATGTGAGAAAACATAGGCGGAACATATTTTTCTCGACGCTATTTCATTGGACACAAGAGGGAAATAAAAGAAACGCTGTTTGCCTAGAGGGGATATACAGGCAGGATCCCAATATTGGCTTTATCACTCATATGGTAACAAAAGAGTGATTGATAACAAGTTGTTAGGAAGGTTGGCTTGAAGGCATATGCCACAAATATTTGGAGGAGCTCGTGGCTAAGCAATAACAGCCGCACGGGTCGATCCATCAGGTTAAGCTGCGCTTGCCGGGGTTGGTCCGTGGATGGGTGACCATCTTTACATACCGAAACTCCTCCGTGCTTCGGAAAGTACTTTAAGCCGTTGGTCCCGGCTGTCATTCGTGGATCTCATGTGTCATTTTGAAAAACAATTAAATCAACGTATGCAGATTTTGGGCGTAGGCGTATGTGTTCTTTGTAAAATCATGTGTTTCTTCTCATGTGACATTTATATAGTAAGTAATTCATAATCTTATCAATGATGCGTTTCAAATACTTCAATATTGTTTTTTTAATGACTTTAATATCGTTGCAAACCCTCTCCAACCATAACGTCATCAAATAAAAAAAAGAGTCGTAAAATATTACCCAGGCATCGCTACCAACACAAGTGTTAGTTCAACCCTTCATTTAAATCCTGGAGATAAATAGCATACCCCGCTTTACTGGTATAGACCGTAGGACTTAACAAACTAGGAACAAAAAAAAGCGAGTCGAATGACTGTCCCACTATGCTGGCCCATTGTGAGAATGGCGCCTGGCCAATAGAGTCCGTGCCAACACGTGCGTTGAACGATTCTATGCTATATTGGCGACAATCCTACTAGAAACCACTACCTACCCTATCCTACAGGCCTGAGTGAGGTGAAATATTTTCGAGATCAGCCCCTGTTTTACAGCAGGAAAATATTGGACTAAAAATGTAACGTAATTTTGTACACACCAAATTGAAATGTAATTTGAACCTGCCTGCATATTATTATGGTAAGCTTCTGTTGGGTTATTCTGTGTAAGTTCACTTTGAACCTCACTCATGCGAATTTATTAATATATAATTTATTAGTCTTTTTAATAAGATATTACACCCAAAGCACCGATTTGAATCAACACTTGAGCAAACGGCACAGCTAAACTATTCCACTTACGGCACGAAACCAAAATTTTCTTACGTTTGGTAAATCATCGTGAATTTTAAATACAGGAAAAAAAATTAACCAGTGCGCAATTTTTTTTTGGTGGTTCAGTATCAGTAATAGAACAAATTTCATTTTTTTTTTTTTTTTTAATTACTTCAGGTTACGTCCTAAACTTAAAAAGTCGAACTAGCGACCCGATAGAGCGAGCGCACAGCTGATGCTGATAGGTACGTACGTTCGTTTCGTTACGCCGCGCGCCGGGGACCTGCCATCATTGTTTGCGCACTGGTTAATTTTTTTTCCTGTATAACTCTCCCTGGTTTTTTGTTTAAAGACAGGTTGAAGTCCCATAGTTTCCAGACTATCCAAACCAACTATAATAAAAGTCTCTGTTCTTACTTATAAATATGATTTTCACGAGCTATTCTAGGACAGTTAGTAATGCGACTAGAAAACAATTTCAGGGGGTAAAGTTGGCAACAGTCTGTGCTTAATACCCGGTGCATTGATTATGCATTAGGACCAACAGTCTCCGAGAAAAGAACCGAAGGAACAGCCTTTATTGAAAACGTTTTGTATTACAGGCAGTTGTATTGAAACGGTTTTATTACGCCTTATGCCGATCGTCCACGACACTAGTCAAACGTAATGAGTTACAAACTCAAATTACAAACTTAAATTACAAAATCACTAATGATGTAATATTTAATATCTAGACTTTAAAAGAGACCTTGACCCCTGAGTTTTTTTTCCCCATTTCTTGGCAGGGGTATGGGCAGCGAAACTCCACAGACGATAAGGCTATGGAAAATAAACACAAAAAAAAATGTTTATGTTTAGATATCGATACCCAACACGTCTGCGACAGGAAATGTCAACTCCATTTAGCTTATTTTTTTAAATAAATCATGTAAAAGTGATTTCGATACCTATACAAAACAATGTTGTTTTGTGGTGAATGCTGTGTTTATTAATAGGCATAAATACCAGTCATTTTCTTTTGTTATTGTTCTGTTTTAATTTGTTGTATGTACTGCTGGTTTACCAAATAAATAAACAATTTAATTTAATTGAGTAGCCAGACTATCAGAGAACTAGTATCGAATGGCGGTCACGACGCGACTTACTAACGCGTTATTAACTAAGTACTTTGTGATTACTTGCATCGTGTAGTTACGGAACGCCATTGAAATACCAGTGCTGGGACATGATATTTATTCGTTACAATTGTAATGGCAATCATTTCATGTGGTCGCTTTCGCGAACGGTAAACGCCTGTACACGTCATAGCAATAAACATTCTATTGTGTTTTCGTTCAGTTAAGTTCGTTAAGTTAAAAAGGTTTTTATCTAAATTATTTTAGTCTTACCAAGGGGTATCGTATTACCCAGTTACTGGGTAATGGCGGTCAGATAGGCAGTCGCTCCATGTAAAATCCTGGTATTCAGCTGCTTCCGGTTAGACTGGAAGCCGACCCCAACATGGTTGAGAAAAGGCTAGGCTGATATAGATTATTTTCTATTTTGTGAATGTAGACTGTATCTAATTTTTTTGACCATTTTCTATTTGTTAAATACCTAGTACTTCTTGAAAGGCCTCCACTGTCCTCCCATACCTATTCACACTGTTATTTGAAAATATTGTAAAAGCCAATTATTTTTTGGACTGGAGTTTCTTGCCGGCTCTTCTCCTAAGAAACGACCAATTGGAACCGTGTTAAAGCTTCTGACGTTTCATAAGTGCCTTTGTAGGTTTATGTGAAATAAAAGATTTTGATTTGACATACAAATTGGTAATTTGAGTTTGTATGATATCACTTTTGAGCAGCGTAGTGGACGATCGGCCTTAGTTTGGTACAGAAATGGAAGATGCAAATTGAGCAGTAAAGGTTTTTATGGCCGTATGTTTAGACCTTGTTTGTGTAAGCCGAAACTGGCATAAAGTTAGCTCGATTAAAGTGGGGATACTCAACCTTTGTGAAGCTAAAGCTACATTATGCGAGTTTGGAACAAGGGCCTTTTTTGAACAAAAAAACGCATAATGTTTTGTCTTGCAGAGCTTATATTATACAGCGGTTTGGCTCGCTTCTGCCTGAGTTTGTTTTCATTAGAAATTATTTCGTATTACTTAAGTTTAGACGGAAAACAGACAAGAAACTTAATTAAATTGGCTTTGAGTACATAAATGGAGTACAATTTTGTCCATGCGCATAATAATCATCTCTTTCCTAAAGGTTATGGGTAAAAGAGACAGGAGTAATCGAAAAAAAAAATATCTGCTACTCAAAAGCAGCAAGAAGTCTAAAGCATACTATTTGAGCTTAAGAGGGTGCATTCTGAAAGCTGGTAACATCGCAAATAGCTGTCAAATATTTCGTTCAATTATATTTCGTAATTAAATTATGAATTATCGCCTTGTAGTGCACTAAAGTATTGATTACTAGGGATAGACTTGCGACTACCTGCGACTTCGTTTGCAATCCAGGATAAAAGTAGCCTATGTCCATCTCAGGTTATGGTCTTCCTATGAGCCAAATTTGATCCAAATCCGTTCAGCTGTTTTAGCGTAAAAGCGTTACAAACAAACATATAAGTTATAAGGAAGCTCACTTTCGCAGTATTACGATATTAATTACTAGCTGCGCCCCGCGGTTTCACTCGCATAAGTCTCGATCCCTCGGGAATATCGGGATAAAAAGTTTTTTATTTCCTAATCCAGGTCATGGTTTACCCATGTACCAAATCCGTTCAGCCGTTTTAGCGTAAAAGCGTAACAAACAAACTCACTTTCGCATGTATAATATTAGTCAGGATTGCAATTCATTCTTTAGTTCATAGTTTCAAAATTTATTATTGATAAATTAATCAAAATAGCGAAAGCCATCTATTTGTGCGGTTGCCAACAGAATGTATGATTTTATAACTCCCCGAAAACGATCAATTGCAATTGATCAACTGTCATCAATTTCAATTGTAGTAATTTTGGCAATCGCTTCAATTGCATTTGGTAGACGATCAATTTGCGTATCAATATGTATCAATCACGTAAAAATTGACAATTGCGATTGATCGTTTCAAGTTTCAAGGGTTCTTGAAACGAACATTGTACACTTATTAATTCGCAATACAAGTTTTGACTTTGACTTTGAAACGATCAATTGCAGTTGTCAATTTTTTAATTTAAATAAAATACACTCTAAATGCAAGATATGAAGTTCTTTCAACTAACCTAACCTAAATCTTTACATTTTCTTTAATCTTCCCAGACCGGGCGTACGCCTTATCTAGAACTCTAGATCATTCGAGACTAGCATTCTATGCCGAACTTTGGCAATAGACTGAACTTCCGTACCTTCGGCCATGGAATGTTGCCAGGGATGTGGCGGGTATTGGGAGACAGGAATGATCAGTTAGACGTTTGACTATCGGAAATATGGCCACGTAAACAGGATTGTAAGACACGTTGTAGGTGATTGAAATTTAGTTGGCATGGATTTCCTGGATAAGTACATAAAATGGGACTACCTGAATTGGGCAATGACCCCAATTTTGTTTGTCATGAACTTAGTGAGGAATATAATGAAATATGGAGCTATCAAGATGGAGGATGGCGGTCCAGTCAGTGCACGCATTTGTCAGTAATCGTGCAGCTCAACTCCAGAACTCAAGGAGCTTAACCACCAGCATGCCACCACCCACTTCAGGGCAAAGGCCTCTTCTCGTACAGAGAAGGCACGAGCATTGATCACCACGCTTGCTCAAGACGGGTTGGTGATTTAAAACTTATATATCCTAACTATTATAGAGATGAATGAAAGGCAATTGCATGCAGCTGAGATGAGAATGCTAAGAGGGATGTGTGGTGTTACACGAATAGATAGAATAAGAAATGAGTATATAAGAGGAAGTCTGAAAGTGGCACCGGTGACTGAAAAGTTGTGCGGAAATCTGTCGTGGTACGGAGGAATGAGGAAAACGTCGTGAGGAAAGTTTTGAGTATGAATTTCGATGGTTATAAGACTAGGGGAAGACCAAAGAAACGATGGTTGGACTGCGTGAAAGATGATTTATGGCTAGAAAGGGGGTGACTACCGAGATGACGACTAATAGAGAAGTATGGAAGAAAAAGACATATTGCGCCGACCACAAATAAATTGGGATAAGGGCAGGAGAATCATGATATCCTAACTCCTAAATATTATAAATAAAACCATACCAACTACTACATACCATATCCATGTACCGACCTCATTCCGCTGTATCGTACGTAACATTCTACACGTTGTCGCTTCACGGACATTTCGACAGATATATTTTTTGTCCGTCGTGTCCTGCCAGTGAAAAGTTAGTCGGCACCTAATACCGGTCTGTCTGCGACATGTGCCCAACATACAATACGGACACAGTTGGAAATAAAAGAATAACTAACGAAGCAGGTTTCGCTCCGCCAACTGAAATAATAAACGTTTCCGTAGCTGGCTAGAAGTAAACTAAATATGGTGCCTCTTTTTTTTTTTTTCTTTCATTGGGAAATCGTCTCCCGTTCTGGGCGGAGCGGGAGACTGTCAGACTCTTACTGACTAAAACCCACCCGTCTTCCTTCAGTTCCCTGTGTTGCCAGGGGCCACGGTATCCCTTTCGGATTTTCCCGCAATCCTGGCAGGATCTATATAGTGGCTTGAAGTTTTAGGAAAAAAAAAAATGGGAAGCGCATTTAGTAACATAAAACATCACGCATGTAATCCCCTAAACGTTAGGCAGAGGTGGACCTGTACCCACATTTCGCCAGTTATGTTTAAGTCCCATGTAATAAGGGGCGAAACTATTACCATCAACCGGGCACAAGTTCGGGCTCCAGGCTGCTACTGAGGAATTCAAAATGGGAAAACCCAATGACACTTTGCCCGGTCTGCTTGGGAGTCAACTGTACCACGTCTTACAAACAAACAAACAATTATACTCCTTTAAAACATTAAACAATCTATTTTTTTTCCTATCTGACTACTCTGAGAAGAAAGGCCGAAACAAACTCAAAGGTCGCAGTCTCTTTTAAAGTCCAGAAATAATCTTGGTCAAGCCATATGAGGAGCATGTAGATTTGTGTCTGAAAATGAGGAAAGAACTACACATATTGAGTGGACCTGTCCAGTTAGTGCACGCATTTGTCAGTGTTTAGAGGTATGATGAACAGGGTGTAAAGTTCACTCATACTCTAATGAAAAGGGAAGATCGTCCGACCAGACGGGTGTTATGTCTGGCCGGCAATTGCCCAAGGATTGATGTCGGATAGTCTTATATATGTTAATCGTGCGGTAAACTCTAATAACGCGATGCAGGACTTTATGACGTTAGGTCTTTGATGCGTAGTTCCCATGTGGCAGATGCCACATCACGGTGGTGCTCGTGCAGCATACCTATCAAACAACAAACAATTCCGGTTCGAGCAGCCTTGCTGTGTAACGTTCACCGTAATATGGCTTGCTATTACCGAACTTAGTCTCAATGCCGTCACAGATGGCGCCAAACAGTTGGCGGCACGTATTTCGGTACAGATGTTGTAGAAATACTAAGCTAGAACTTCGCAAATTAGAAGGCTCTAGGCAATAATTGCAAGAATCTTGTGAATACAGTTGAATTACGTCGCAAAGAAGTTTTTCTTTAGGTACGTGAAAAGCACTAAGTTGGCCGCACCAAACTTAATTTGAATTAAAAAAATAATTTACAATAAGCTTTTTTTTATTTTTTTTATTTAATCTAGCATAATCAGCATACAACGTTCCCTCTGATGGGACACAGGCCTCCTCTCTGTGAGAGGGAGTGGGCCGTAATCCACCACGCGAGCCCAGTGCGGGTTGGAAGATGTCACATGTCTGTCGAATTTCTGGTTCTAGGACATGCCGGTTTCCGCACGATGTTTACTTCACCGTTTTGAGAGCTGTGGTGATGAAATAGTTTACACCAAGTAAAGCGCCTGTCAGGATTCAAACCTACGACCTACAAGTCGGCCTTTACCTCATGGCCACCACTGCTCAATCTATCTGTAATCTGTTTCAATCTGCCTAGCCTGTTCCCAACTACGTTGAGTTCGGCTTCCAGTCTAACCAGATGCAGCTAAATACCAGTATTTTACGTGGAGCGACTGCCTATCTGACCTTCACAACCCAGTAACTGGGGAATACGATACCCCTTGGTAAGACTGGTTGTCAGACTTTCGGGCTTCTCACGACCCTAAGCGACTATCAAAGATCCACTAATGACAGCCGGGACCAACGGCTTAACATGCTTTCCGAGGCACGGAAGAGTCTCGGTGGGTAAAGATGGTCACCCTTCCATTGACCAACCCCGGCAAGCGTAGCTAGCTTGATTTCTTAGCCACGAGCTCCTACTGTTATCTGTTTATTACACATTAATGTTGTATTCAATTAACAGTATAGTACGTAGGTTTAAATAGTGCCAACGACGAAGACGCGCTCCACTCCGCTCCGCTCCGTACTAAAGTACAGCTTACAGTACAATAATCGTGGAGTGGGGCGCTCCTTTGTGGATGGCACTAACTGTACTGAGACGGAAAACACTAACAATGAAAATGCCTTCAACAATGTTCATTGCGTTTATTGTCAAACACAAGAATTTTTCAAATACAATAAGTACTAATATGTTTGAAAAATTGTCATTATAATTTTCTTAATCAATTGCCGTGCCAGTATATTCGTACCGTTAAATCATAAAAAAACAGTATCGTTGAAAACATTTATATTCATCTGAAATTATGAACAACAAATCTGAAATTATGAAAAAGCAAATCCTAGCTGAACCTGTTTCATAAATAACACAGGAAGAAATAAAGAAATGAAAAAAATCTAGGACACAACCATTCGTACGTGATCTTAGAAAATGTGGAGTCAGGAATATTTCAAATTTTACGTGATAGAGAACGTATGAAAGTAAAGGAAGCTAGGAAATCCATACATAGATATTGGTTGGTTCATCGGTATTAGTCCGCCTTAAGGATGGTTTCTACCAAACGGCTCGCTTCGCATCGGATCGGAAAGGATACGAACGGATGCGGCGACAGCCGATCGCGTCCGGCAGGATGTCCACGCATACGATCGGCTCCGTACCGTCGCTTGCAAATGTATCGGTTTCTGTGCCTAGGGCTAAGATCACGTGTCGCGGAAGACGCTCGCGGTCAAGGTGCTGTGCGCGGAGAGCCCACACTACCTCAGGTTTTTATCTCGCTCGCACTATACTACGCGCGATCTGAGTGCGAGGAGCGACGGAGGCGGCTACAAAACGGCAATAGTTTAGGTAACTGCTTTTTACGGCGAAAATAATGTTAACTTCAAAAAATAAAAAACATAGTCGCTGCTTAAGTTTTATGATCTAATTTGAAGTATTTTTGGAATAGCAGCGGTTTATTGTTCTGTTTGGAGGTAACTTTGGATTTTTTTTCTATGGCGGATCTTGCTAAGCTAATTGACGTCCAGTAAGCCCTTAAATACTGTGAACACGATTTAGTATCGTTTAAAGATTGTAAAATCCGTTCCGATCCGATGCGATGCGAGCCGTTTGGTAGAAATCATCCTTAATATTTCATAGAAAATAGAGCATCTAAACGCAGAAGCAGAAAACCGTAATATAAAATTTCCGATCAAAAATCCTTGGTTGTTGACCCCCGGCCTTTTTTATTGGCCGGATTATTTGAGGACCGAATCGATTTATAATCGAGTTATTTTCGTAGTATAACACTCGTTACGATCATGGCATCGAAATACAACACAATGTCAACTGACTTCGATCGAACATCAATTAAGTACCCTAGTTAGACAATATATTATTACAAATTATTGTAATTTGTTGATAAAAACTATGATTAAAGCAGGTTTTCCTACAACAGCGGTTCCGCCATATGATAACAACCGCTGTGATTTTCTCCAGTATTTGACATTAATTAGTCAAAAAACGCTGTGTATTTGACTGCCGTCATAGTGTGATCGTTCACCGCTTCCTTAGCAAAATAAAGCTTAATAACCGTATCGTATCAATCGTCAAACGGTGAGCAGCATGTTTTAAACCATACGTAAAACATTGCTTTTACTTACAAATAAAATACAATAGACGTAGATATATTTAGTAACCTATTCCGCTTAACTATTCCTAAAGAGTCATAGAAAAACCTGTAAGAAATCGACACGTGTTGACGACTTGACGCGAACCTGAACACGACGTGTTGCACGCCGAGCGCTGGACGCTGAGTGAGCCACACCGCCCGATAGCCTCACCTATGTAGGATTACTGCTCGGGCCACCTCGACTCGGATCTTTATCAGCGCGATAAGGGGCGAATACTCGCAGTAAAGGTGACCGCGGAATACTCGTATTTAATTCGACGGAAGATATTAAAACGATCCTCATTCCTCTAGTGGTATCCCCATCAATCACTCCAACACCTCTATTTTTCCTCTTTTCACCCCAAAATACCCCAAACTTACGTTCACTTCTATATCTATACATATTATAAAATAAAGTCCTTTTTCGTGTGTGTGTGTGCGACCGCGTTGTCCTTCAACTAAACTACGCAACGGATTTTGATGTTGTTTTCACCGTCATTTAGAGAATTTATTCCGGACGCTTTCTGTCTATAATACCTAAATATTAAACTTACATATAAGTTATAAAGAAATCTGGTGGTTTTGTCAAGTCATAAAAACCATGCGAAGCGGGGACGGGGTTGCTAGTTTCACGGTAAATGTAAAAGTGCTATCACACTGACGATTTACATGTTCCCAGCGAAGCGATGTGTCAAAGTGCTCTGCGCGGGTGCGAAGCGAGCTAGCCGCGACCACGGGACTTGTTCGCCGCGTTTTCAAAATATAAATCTATAGATAAATCGTTTATTTGGTGCACATTAAAGACAGCTTATCATACAAAAGCATGATAAAATAGTAACTAAGTACATAAATATTAGGAAATAGCTGCCTATATGGTGCTATAACTATTATACAAAAAAAAAAGTTGAAAACAAGACGTATATTGTAATGACAGCATTGGCTATGTTACATTGTCAAACACTTTTACACGTCAATCACATTTTTTTATCTAGATGTGGTCGGCGTTTCCTATCTGACTACTCTGTACACTCACTTGTCTCGCTCTCTCTTGTGCACTCAGGTCAATCGCTCTCGTTCCGCGAACACGTTACGCACACGTAGCAAGCTCTTTAAACAATCAACTCGCTAGAAACACGCTCGCAAATCGCCAGTGTGATATGGCCGTAAAGAAAAACATGTACCATAATTGAAGACCTAAGGAAAAGCCTCGAACTAATTATTATATTACCAAGGAGTGTTAAGGCAACCTTCGTGTTATTTTGGATGTGCACGCGATGTTTTAATTTGGGCCCGGATCAATCACGGCTTTGGTGTAAACAGAAATAAATACCGCATTATAACGTATTTTCTACGTGACTAAGGCAGGATTCGACCAAACAGGAATAAATTTTATCCGCGGAATAAGCCTTCTCTTCCGAGTAAATTTTGAATTTTTGTCAGTTTCTCAATACGAAAACTGTCAGAGTAAATCTTATTCTTCTTAGGCGCCTGAATCACATTGACAGAACGGGGGGGGGGGGGGGGTAGTAGATAAACACTTGTGGAATTGTCACAGAAAATGTATTGAAAAAACAAGATGGCGGAGTTACTTCCGAATACGGCCACGCGCCAAAATCCTTCTAGCATTGTACTGGAGCTTTCACGGTCCTTTGACGCGACTAGCGAGTTTTTATTTTAATACAATACTTTCGAAGACAATCTCACTCACAGACGGTGAAGGAAACCACTACCTATTTGTATGTATGCGGTTATTATTTTCTAGTCAATTAATGGAAACTAAGACGAAATTATCTTCGTAAATACAATAAAAAAGCCCTATTTTTTATCAACCTATTTTCGAGTTTGCATCCTTCCAAAATTACTAACACAAAAGCATAAAAATAACGTTAAACACAATCCTTATTACTGTTTTCTAAAAACAGAAAGCGACGACACAATCATAATAAATTACGCTCAACAACATTTGGGGGCTTTCATTCCAAGAACGTTGATAAAAACCCGCGAAAATCTCGCGAATTTCTGAATAAAATAAACGAACAATATGAAGAGGGGAGAAACAGGGAAGAGTATATTGCATCTCTTATGCAAAGGTCGGGGACACTGGGAATAAATGTGTCGTCTCCCATCGAAATATTTGAGATTGTGTGTAGTACCCCATATTAGAGGGATCCAACATTTTTTCAGCTTATTTGAATATATTTTGGCGATCTGCGATGTCCAATCTTAGATTTTCTCATGTCGATTTGAAGAAATAGGCGTGCGGGTGCCGCGTGGTTACGGTAAATCGATGGGGTCGTTTCAAGGGTAGAATTTCCCCCTTAAATGGTGGGGAATCTTATGTTGAAGAATGTCTCAATTTGTCGTTGACACACTTTTGTAATAACTATGTATTTTCATGCATAGACCTCCATTTGCCTCTATGTAAACTCTATTAAACTTTTTCGACGGAATGTCCGCCTCCTATGCTAATAACCACAGGTTCGATTCCGTTATTGGGCCAAGTATTTACATAGCTAGATGGATTTTTGCTGAAGTCTAGATTTTTAAGAAGTATGCTATTGTAAGAAGTTTTCAGCTTGTTTTTTCATAGGTTAATTTAGCAAAATCGTTGGTATTGCGGCAACTTCATCGTTTCCATTGTAAATATGTCAATTTGTTGTTGTTCCAAAATCAAACTTTTTTACTAACTAATAACTTTAAGTGGATTCGACCAAACAGGAATTACCCGCGGAATAAGATTTACTTCTGACAGGTTTCAGGAGAAACTGTCAAATTCAAAGAAGGCTTATTCTGCGAATAAAATTTATTCCTGTTTGGTAGAATCCGCCCTTAAATCAAATCAAATCAATTTATTTATTTACTAGCTGCTGCCCGCGGCTTCGCCCGCGTGAGTGTCTGAAATTACCCCATACATCCCCATGGGTTTTAAGTATAAATATTGAGTTTCGAGTTAATCGGACAGCGCGTTAAAATTCTTCCATACAAACACTGACACCCCCCAATCCCCCTTTAGGGGGTAATTTAGACGAAGGAGGAGGCGGAGCGCGTGAGGGAGAGGCAAAGTTCGCGCCCTCACGCGCCTAGCCGCCGTAGGAGACGCCCTGGGCGTCGGGACTCCTTGGAGGATTCCCGGCCACCGTAGGCGCGGGCTTGCGGGCGGTGAGCAATGGGTAGCTCGCCCCCGATAAGGACCAGGCCCGGGTCGACGGCGCGTCGTGTTCCACGCGCGCCTCAACGAGATGTCAGCAAAACTGACGGGGTCCGCTAGGACCGTTGCCCGCCGGGGTTGCGGGTAGTCCTAAGGGGAAACCGTGGCCCCTGGCATGGCAAGGGAAGGAACACGGGTGGGTTTTAGTCAGTAAAAGTCTGACACGCCCTCCCGCTCCGCCCAGAGCGGGAGAAGTCATTGGATGATTTCCCACCCAAAAAAAAAAAAAAAAAGAAAAAAAAAAAAGGGGGTAATTTAGAAAAACAAAAAACTACAATGTTTATAATTTATTTAGATAACTATTCGTGCGAAGTTTCGTGTTTATTACCTCAAGGAATAAGATTTTTCATACAAACTTTCATCCCTTATTTTACCCCCTTAGGGGTTGAATTTCGAAAAATCCTGATACACGTTATTCTTCATTTTTGGGTTTAAGTATAAATATTGAGTTTCGAGTTAATCGGACAGCGCGTTAAAATTCTTCCATACAAACTTTGACACCCCCCAACCGTAGGATAGGATACTTTTCCGGGATAAAAAGTACCCAGTGTGGTGCCCAGGATATTAAAGAATAATTATACCAAGTTTCATCGTAATCGAACCGGTAGTTTTTGCGTGATACTTGAACAAACAGACAGACAGACAGACAGACAGACAGACAGACAAAAAAAATTTTAATCACACTTTTGGGTTCGGTGTCGGTCTAGTAACACCCCCTGCCATTTATTTTTTTGATATTTTCAATGTACAGAATTTTCACTTCTACAGATTTATTATAAGTATAGATAGATGGTACAATTTTGGTCTTAACATAAATAATTCTATAGATCCATAACACTTAGTCGTAATAATGTGATAGCAAACATTTGGGTTAGACATAATTATTATATAGACCCTGGGTCTCTGATTTTGTTGCCATTTCTTTACCTTTTCCGGTCCTCTTAGCAAAATATATTGACACAAATATACGTGTTACGCGGTGACGAGGGTTGGCTAAATTTTGTTGATGTCAATATTTTGTCTTCTTTTGCGATACGTAGGCGTACCCAATTGTTTTATGTATTTATTTGCTAACGTAACAATACAAAAAATAATCTAAAAAGTTATTTGAACCCAACATTCTAAGGCGATTATCACACTGCCACGCATCACGCTGCATGTTGCATGCGCGTGGATGCATTTTCTGTTTGTTGGACTTGTTTTCTATACAAACGGAGATACTTACAAGCAACGTTAGAACACGCATTCATGCGCTACGCTGCGTGGTGCGTGGCAATGTGTTAATCGCCTTAGCCATCAATAATTCGTCAACAATAGAATTTTGTATTACCTATAAACTAATGTAAATTGACGCCCTACAGTCTAAAATCATAATGTAATAGTGCAACGTCAGTACAAAGTTATTACAAATTTGATCGTTGAGTCGACTGCAAGGCGCCCTGAATAATTTGATTCAAATTAAGTTTGATGTCTATTGGTACCGTGTTACGGACGTCGTTTTAGACGTATTTTAGTGGTTCAAGTTATTCTGAACCTAAGTTAGTAGTGTAGTTTTAACCTCAAATAGAGCGGTGTATTAACCACGCCAAAGCTTTTCATTTTGACAATTCAACAACATTTATTGCGTTATTTACGTTGTCGAACACATGCATTTTTCAAACATACGAAGAAAAAACATATGGTTTAGCAATTGCCCTCAAAATTCTATGGATTTTTATTGAAAGTGTCTACTAATCGTAATTTATGTACTTTAACATTATGCACTCCCTCGTCGGTTTAGTGATCGGGAACGCTACTGCTGAGCATGAGGTCCTGGGTTCAATTCCCCGGTCGGGCAAAGTGATATTGGGTTTTTCCATTTGGAATTTCTCAGTACCAGCGCGGAGTCTGGATTTGTGCCCGTGTGATGGCTGTTTTTTTTTTGTTTTTTTTTTTGTAATGTGCGTTTTGTTTGTGCATAATAAAAAAAATCTTTCTTTTCTTTCTTTCTTTTCTTTTCTTTCTTTTCTTTCTTTTCTTTCTTTTCTTTATTTTCTTTCTTTTCTTTCTTTTCTTTCTTTTCTTTCTTTTCTTTCTTTCTTTTCTTTCTTTATTTTCTTTCTTTTCTTTCTTGTCTTTCTTTCCTAAATGACCTCTACAACTCGGTTGTGGTGTGTGAAGTGGTGGGTAACACGATACCCCTTGGTGAAGTTTTTTTTATCTCACGAAGCGAAGCGCGCTTTACCAACTGTACAAACATGCTGTGAATGTGTAAGTGCAGGAGCTCTTGGTACCGTCCGAGACAATAGTGAAGAGTGTGTCTGTGTGAGTTATGGACGCTACCCGTCTTCACGCATCCATTCACAGCGAGTCAGTACACTTGGTAACCACAAGTAAAGCGCACGTCGCTTCGTGAGATAAAAATACTGTACGACTGGTTGTCACACTTTGCCTTCTCACTACATTTGATAAGGATTACTATACGACATTAAATAAACGTAAAGTCAGCGCAGACACGTATAATTTACGAAACTGTTTACCAATTATAACACAAAAATGTTGCCTTTTAAAGTCAGTAAAGACTTACTTTACAAGGCAATAAATCCCTAACAACACTTTTTTAAGCAATTAACACTAAAAGGCTTTTTGAAAACACCGTTTTCTGCACCTAACCAACCTACATAATAGCCTGAAAGAATACCCTGAAAGCTTACACTGACACAATTCCCACCGTGAAGCCACAAATGGTTTCACAAGGGGCGGACAGACTAGCAGCTCCATTATAAACTTGCTAATGTAAGGTCCTTAGGGCCACTAGAAGGACCAAATGAGACCTGCCAAGTGCGAGCTGAGGATAGGGTAGGGGTTCCGGACACGTCATGGTTGTTTTAATAATGGTTCTCCGAAGTTGTCATTGTTGTTTGGATTTAATGTTTAGTGATATGACAAAATTAGATAGTTTTTATAAAATGTTTTTGATAAATTCGTGTTTGGTTCATATTTTAAGCTAGCTGCTGTCCGCGGGTTCACCCGCATGCCTTTTTCCAAGATAAAAGTAGCTCAGTTACTTCTTATAACATCAGCAAGTGAAAGATCCGTTAAAATTGGTTCATCCGTTTCGAAGATGAGCCGGAACACACAGACAGACAAACATTAAGACAAAAAATAAAAATCGATTTTCTATATTATAAGTACCGTATATTATATACCGTACTTTCATATCCATTTAGTAAAAAGCTGATATTTTGACATTACAAACTGGGACTTCAATTTTATTTATTTGTTTTATGTACGTATTTAAGTAGGCTGTTACGCGCAGCTGCATAAAGGCAATCGCCAACTCAGCACTCAATACTTTTACATAAATTTAACGAACGTCCGAAACGGCGAACTGAGCAAGCACTTTGTGACGCCCGAACCTAGTTTACCCAATTATTGTAACTCTGTTAAATTCGATTCCATCTTCATATTTCAAATAGGCTATTCTTTTTTTTTTTTTTTGTTTTTTTAAACATTTCTGTTTTTTCTTAATTTATTTAAAATAAAAGAATAGTCTATTCGAAATATGAAGATGGAATAAAATTTTCAGATAACATAATAATTAGGTATCATAATTTTTATTACTTATTTATTATTCCAGCGAATGAGAATGAAAGGTTTGCGAGTATGGTGGAATAATCTAAGGACAAAATCAATTAATCTGCCTAGCCGTATCCCAACTCCGTCGGCTTCCAGTCTAACCATCCGGTTAGACTAGAAGCCGACCTTAGCATAGCAGCTGAATACCAGTATTTTACATGGAGCGACTGTATATAGATAGATAGGTCTAGGGATAATATTGAAAACACACGGAAGCAGATCATGAAACTGTAAGTTTACCTCCTACGGGACCCCAAATACAGGGTAAAGGTTGAAGTGTCATATTAATAATTATGTAATTAGACCCTCTATATATGAAAGTTTTGTTCAAGATGGATCCGCAAAGGTAGACCGCTAAATTCAAAATTATCTTACGTTTTTTGCAATTTGCCGGTCCGTGTCAGGTTGAATATTAATCAAAACATGATTCGCGACAATAACATATGTATTTACAGAATTATAATCATTAGAATAATTAATACTCCTCTCTGAATTATAATTGGTCTATTGAATGAGTTTTTCATGAAATATGTCATTTGAGACGCTATACAAAAAAGGCGGCACAGAAAATTTACACCATATTTCAGGTTATTGGTTTGTCGGCCAATGCTTGTTTTGCGCTTTTAAGCTATGTGTTGTTGCAGTTGGGTTTTTGTTTTTTTTAGAATAATATGACGTATACAAACGCGTGTGACATACATCGCTTAGCGCTGGGGCTCTGTCTCGCATAGGGTCGCAGCATTATGCTGACCGATGGCCGTTTTGCGTGGATGTGACGCATATTTTCCCCCAACTTGTTATTTTTTGTGTACTTTTTTTTCATTGCGTCATGTTTGCCGCAAATAAACGTATTTTATTTATTTTTTCTTTCTAATCGCTTTCGGATTTTTTTTTCCTCTGGTATTATTCTAGTTCAACCTAACCCAATATCCTACAACTTTCATCAATTCCAGCCTCTTTTAGTAAATAATTGAAAAACGAAACTAACGAGAAAATCCCTTACAACGCTTAAATACAAACTAAGTTGGTCCTTTTGCTCTAAATTGGTCTTTTGAGCCCCGAAGGCCCGATTGAGTCAACCCTAATCTGCTGAGATGTTATAACAGTGTTAGCGACTAGAGTAATTTGAATTCGGCCGTGTAAAGCTCTGGTCAGACATGACAGGCATTTAGTTGATTGTAATCTACTTGTCATTATGTGGTTACAAATTACGAGTAGACTATGATTGAGGTTTTTGGAAGTATGAGTGACAATTGGAATAAAATACGGTGGTTAAATACAAGAATCTGAATGAAATATACACATCTCTATACTATATAATAACATTTAAGAGATATTTGTGAGTTTGCATAAATATGGGTTAATCTTCGGAAGTATTAATCCGATTTTAAAAATTCTTTCACTAATTGGAAGCTGCATTATCCCTGAGTACCAAAGGCTTTCTTTTTAAAGTGATCGAATTAAAAACGAAAAAAAAAAAGAAAACAATTCTCATCAATTTTAATTCCCAAAAGATACGCGCTACGAATGCTACGATCGCCTTGCTACGCTACGCACCGCGCTACGGCGTAGCTCGTAGCGTGATACGATCGCGTAACCTTCTAACGTTTCTATTTATTCATAATCATTTCATTTATTCATTCATAAAACAATTTACATTGTGTTTGAACCAGGAACCGGAAACCTTTATAAATTACGGTGCAGGTATCGAAGAATTTTGATTACTTCTACGACTAAGGTTACCGCTATCTAGGTAGCTCAAGAAGAAGAAACATGTTATCTCTTTTAGGTTACCGTTTTTATACCGATTACACACACACAGGCGATGCGCGCCCTTTGACTAATGCCGGGGGCACGTGTAAGATAGAGGTAATTTTTATTTCGGTAACCGGTATGAATATCTATATTTAAGGTAACCTTTATAAAGACCTGTAAAAAATATATGTTGTACTTAACCGAAAAATACCCGCATTTTTTTGGGTTAAAAACAAAAAAAAAAGCCATCAGCGTCTTTAAGAAAATAAATCATTAATTTAAAAAATAAGATATAAATTAAATAAAGCAATGAAAGCAATTGTTTTCCAGTGATATTATATTAGCAACATTGTGTCATTGCCTTACATCCCTCTGGACGGTCAAGATCCGCCCAATTTCTACCCTAAACTAATAAGTAGGGTACAATTACAACGAAAAGCACAAAATATCCTCAAAATGGTGGCAGTATGGCAACACTGAAACCACTTACAAGCGGTTAGTTTGTACGCCAGTTGGTGAACGAAAAAGTTTTATTGGATACCGACAAGCATAAGCCGTAAGTTAACTTTTAAGTAGTTTCATTATAGTTTTATTTGATCTAGTAATTACTTTTTAATTTATCATTGACTAGCTTCTGCCATCCACGAGGAGCTCGTGGCTAAGTAATAACAGCCGCACGGGTCGATCCATCAGGTTAAGCTGCGCTTGCCGGGGTTGGTCTGTGGATGGGTGACCATCTTTACATACCGAGACTCCTCCGTGCTTCGGAAAGCACGTTAAGCCGTTGGTCCCGGCTGTCATTCGTGGAACTTTGACAGTAGTTACGAGTCGTCAGAAGCCCGAAAGTCTGACAACCAGTCTTCCAAGGGGTATCTTATTACCCAGTTACTGGGTTGTAGAGGTCAGATAGGCAGTCACTCCATGTAAAATACTGGTATTCAGCTGCATCCGGTTAGACTGGAAGCCGACCCCAACATGATTGGGAAAAGGCTAGGCAGAATGACATTGACTAGCTTCTCCCCGCAACTTCGTCCGCGTGAAATTTCGGCTCCCGGCCCACCGCG
Source organism: Eupsilia transversa (assembly GCA_914767815.1). Classification (NCBI taxonomy): domain Eukaryota; kingdom Metazoa; phylum Arthropoda; class Insecta; order Lepidoptera; family Noctuidae; genus Eupsilia; species Eupsilia transversa. The sequence goes on from OU611891.1 coordinate 12,305,908, forward strand.
TCGCATACCATCGCCCGCCCGCGTTATTACTTCGTTTTCGCTTAGCGTTCTTTCTGAATTTTTCTCGTTTTGCTCAGCTCCTAAGGGTCGTAGTGTGATGTTATAAAGCCTATAACTTTCTTCCTGAATTGGGCTACCAAATGCAAAAAGATTTTTTCAAATCCGACTGGTAGTTCCGGAGATTATCCCCTACATACAAACTTACAAACTTTTACCTCTTTATAATATTAGTATAGGTTTAACGAGAGTAAAAAGACGCTTAACGAAGCCGAGAAGACCATACCTGGGTACCCTCTGCTATTAACAAGTTCCAAGTTTTTTTAAATATTTTTTATCTTAACTTTAAATACCATACAACTCCTGCACAATTGCATGCACCTACAGGGTGTCTCAATTGTAGTGGTCCAAAGGCAAATGAAGTAAAGCGAAGGGGTCCAACTATCATTAAAAAAATTAAAAACTGGGATATTCTGAACAGTTCAGAAAACTTCGCTATTATTATTTTCAAAAAATTTACACTTCCACTTGGATTTTTCGAACATAATTTTCGACGTAACGAGTTCAAATAATTTCTCTCCGTCAAATATATTTATACTGCAGAATAAATAAATAACTGGTATTTCATTTACTTACCCATATTCTTGGAATTTCCACCGTTTATCAAAATCATAATGCAAAACTAGCTAAAAATAGGTTATTATTCTAAGAATCCCAACAACTTATACTGAAGGTGACCTCGCCAAGGTAATCGCAGACGATATTCTATTAGTATTGACCTTCTATGTAGACTGAAGGCGTGACTGAACGAAATTATGGACAAAGTTAGAGTGACGTCAAGTTATAAATCACTAATTAATAATTAATTTAGGGTCTGTTTCATACTAGGAAATTCATCTAGCTTATTTTATTATAATAGTAAATAAGGACTCCATCTAGCCTATTTTATTTTTTAAATATAAAGTGTAAAAGTGATTCAGTATTTACCAGGGATCAAAACCATACGGGTATTTGTGCAATTTTATATTTTTTGCAGATGTTTTAAATAAATAAAATAAAATTCATTTATTTCAGGTCCTTGACCCATATTAATAACCATACACAAATTTTGTCCATTTTGTAAGTGTCACAATTTTGAATTTAATAATTAATGCTCGGTTCCTATAAACAAAAACGAATCGTTTTGCATACCAATGGTAGTTTTTTTTATTGCCAAACTGGGTATATAAATAGATTAGTAAGCTAGTTTTACCTGTGATAGGTACCTACTTCCATATCATTGTGTCCACTATGTAAAACTATCAGTATTCTGGCCTTTGCTTCATTATTGGTAAAGATACAAGAGTCTTAATTTTAACCGATAACGGTCCGTATATTATAGAAATCGGCCATAAGTGATTGAGTGGGAGAGATTTTAAACTTACAACCGGTTGACTAATGGCCGATTCCTATAATATACGGACCGTTATCGGTTAAAATTAAGACTCTTGTATCTTTACCAATAATGAAGCAAAGGCCAGAATACTGATAGTTTTACATAGTAGACACAATGATATGGAAGTAGGTACCTATCACAGGTAAAACTAGCTTACTAATCTATTTATATACACAGTTTGGCAATAAAAAAAACTACCATTGGTATGCAAAACGATTCGTTTTTGTTTATAGGAACCGAGCATTAGACCGCGGTTTCCACCTCACTAAAATGCACTTTCAACGCTCACTTTGCTGGAAAAATAAACGTAACACAAACAACACATACTTACTTAAAATTGTAAGTAGTCGGTTTTTCCTAATACTGCGGTGAAATGTTACATAAGTTACTGCAAGCCCCACCTGCCCGGTTGTTAAGTAACTTACATTGTGCTTAAGTTTAAGCCTAAATCTTGATTGGCTGTGGCTGTACGCAGGTTGCTTAATCTAAGTTTAGAGCTTAATTTTAACCGAGGGAAGTTGTCTAGTTTATCCATTCGTTTAACTTAATTGCCTATAGGTACTCCTTCTTAATTGCAGATCGATATTTTTTACGATTCGCAATGTTTATTGTGCTGTATGTTTAAAATCTGTATTCTCGAACGGTAGATCATTTAGTAACAATATAAAATGAGGAATCAGTATCTATTTTATTATTTATGTAGACTGAAAAGCAATAAATGTCTTGATTCAGCTTTAATTATATTCCAAACTAGCTTCTTGCCACGGCTTCGCCCGCGTGGATGTCGGAAAATATATCACGGAGGCGAATTTCAAAAAATCCTTCCTTATTCCTTGTATACATTCTATAGGAAAGGAATTGGAAGGAGAATATTTAGATTAAGATGTGAACGAAGTGTGTAACCTGAATTAACACAAAGGGTAATTTTAATCCCGGTAGTAGGTACGTTCCCGTGGGATATTTTCTGACAACAACGCGGGCGAAGCCACGGGCAATCTAAAATGAATATGTTTCATTAGTTTTCGTTTCTCAATAGAATAAGACAAAATCCAAATTTCATGATCCTATATCCTTTAGTCTTTGATTTATTTCCGAATATCAAAATATGTTGCATAAATGGCCGCATTTTTTAATGCGTTGTGTGATGTGTGAAGATTTATTGTTTTAGAGCTCCAAGGGATCGTAGAGCTACGTATTTCATATTAACTTCAACTTGATACCTTCACGCGTTCCTGAGAAAAAGTGTCTTGACAGACTGAAAGACAAACCAGTTGTTTTTTTTTTTTTGGCTAATTGTCGTAACCTGATTTTCGCATCCCGTCGCCTAATATGGTTAATACGGCCTTGCCGATGTTGTGCGCCAAACTGGTCAGCAGTAGCATTCTAGCCGTCTAGACATCAAACATTTGCGGCTACATCAAAATACTAATACAATATCATTAATGCAAGTGTTGCATGATACGAGCCGCCAAATTGCTTGTTAGAAATTGCCACAAACCTAGCCCGTTTACGAGCACCTTCAGACGCACTTAAGTTGTCTGCAAGCCAAATACTCGCGGCAGACAGAGGTAATCAAATCAGAATTCTTGTAGTTTCGGAAATAAGGGTTTTTTTTCCAAAATTGTTTGTTCGAATCCTGAAATGAAATCTGTTACCGAACTTTAGATTTTTGAACATTCATAAACCTATCATCGATTCAACCATCTGTTTGTTTTAAGAAAAGAAGTATATTTTCTGTCTTATAAATAAACTAGCTATCGCCAGCAGCTTCGCCCACGTGGTCTGTATAAATTATAGGCTAACCGCCTCTGTGGTCTAGTGGTTAGACCACCTGTCTCAGACCAAGAGGTCCCGGGTTCGATTCCCAGTGGGGGCAAAATTTTCTGCTCGGTTTGGTTGGTGGTAGGGCTTGTTTTAAGTCCGCCTGGCTAGCTACCACCTTCTTATCTAAATCTGTCACCATAACAACAATGTTAAAAGCATTGTTGTGTTCCGGCAGTTAGAAGTAAGATAGCCAGTTCCTCTGTGGTAGAGGATTCCGGGTGAAGCTCGCTTCCACCTTCGTCCTGATCATCACTTTCCATCAGGTGAGATTCTGGCCAAGAGCTTCCCCGTTGTGGATAAAAAAAAAAAAATAGCCTATGTTACTCAATAATAATATAGCATCCTACTGATAAAAGAATTTTTAAAATCGGTTCAGTACTTGATTCATTACAAACAAAATAATTTTTACCTAAAGAGTAACAATTTGTATTTTTATTTTTCTCAAAAATACAATAGACGTAGATATATTTAGTAACCAGAGAGGGGTCCACTCCAACCCCCTCTACGTGGGAAGCCGGGTGCAGTCGTGCCGGCCTAACACGACTGGATGTAAATGGAACCAAACTCAAGCAAACTGAAAGATTTCTTACAGGGTTTTTTTATGACTCTTTAAGAATAGTTAAGCGGAATAGGTTACTAAATATATCTACGTCAATTGTATTTTATAATGGATTTCCGCCAAGTCACGCCTGAATCAATTAACTATCTTGTATTTTTCTCTTTACAATTATTAGTGTAGACGAACAACGGGTCGTTAACTCAGAAACTCAATTCCCGTTATTAAAAACATTCAAAAACTGACAATCAAATGTCAAAAATATTTACACCATTTTTATAAATATTGTGACTGAAATTAGAATGCGAACTTTTTCTACGGGAATTTCCCTCAAGACCCTTAAGTGTCCTATTACATTTTTTACGCAAATTCATGATTTTTGACGCCGTAATTTTCAGCATCAATAAGATATTTTAATTATTTAATTATGAATATCGATAGTGCCATTCTCTTTCTTCTTGTAAGTTCGAGTTTTCCAACGATCATTTGTCAAATTATTATCAGTAGTTTTGAAGTTATGAGGAACATACACACATACATCATCATCCGGTCAAAATCAGAACCCTCCTTTTTGGTTCGCCGTAGTCGGGTAAAAATTAATCACATCTTCAATTAAGAGGGAGTATCTATACGCAATTAAGCTAAACGTATAGATAAACTAGACAACTTCTCTCTATTGAAATTAAACTCTAAACTTAGATTAAGCAACGTGCGTACAGCCACAGTCAATCAAGACTTACGCTTAAACTTAAGCACAATATAAGTTACTTAACAACCGGGCAGGTGGGGCTTGCAGTAACTTATGTAACATTTCACCGCAGTATTAGGAAAAACCAACCACGAATGTAAGTAAGTATGTGTTGTGTGTTTTAAGTTTATTTTTCCAGCAAAGTGAGCGTTGCAAATGCATTTTAGCGGGGTGGAAAGACGTGACTAGGATGCAAACCTTTTTAGAAATATAGGTCAAAATTAAAAGTCATTTATTCCTACTAGGCTGAGAATCAGCACTTTTCGAACGTCAAAATTACATACGACAGTCCCCCAAAACGCCCACCCTTCACCACTTCTTCTTCCTGCAGCACAGCTGTCTGGTTATTAGTATATTGTATAGATATGATAGCACTAGGTGTGACTTACAGCCTGTTTCTGAATTGTGAATTTGAAGTTGTTACTTGCTTAATGTAGCCCACGAAATGTTCTCCGAAATATCTTAAATTCCCAATAGCTTGCTAGCTAGAGGAGGAGAAAAACCGTATGTTTTTTTAAAAATATACAGCCATATTAATATATTAAGACCTGATTACGATTAGTATGGCTAACACGAGCGAGCTTCTTGAAAAGCTGCAGATAAGTGCACCATCTCGCAAATGTAACTGTAACCTTTTTAATGTGCCGGGATCCAAAACAAATCTCGGACTCTTCGCCGTTTTGCAAAGACTCTGTAGGCAGTATATAGAAGTATCGAAGCGTAATGAATTGACATGCAAAATGTCAAAGAATAAAAATGCTATAAAAGTCCAACAACAATTTTCAAAGATTCCAACTTATATGTATACCTACATTATCAGCAAATAAATGATTTCTTTCTTTCTTTCTTTTCTTTCCTAATATCCAAATCATAATTACTGTTAACTGTTTTATGTTTATTTTTTATTATTAATAGATAGATAGATTACTCTTTATTATGTACAGACGCCAGCACATCAAGCTACTACAATCTGTCAAATTTCTCTAATAGATTTTCAACTTTATCACTACAGCATAAGGTTTAAGGTTGATTGCGAAAATTTCACAGTTTCGGGTAGCTTGACCTGCTGGCGTCTGTACATCATAAAAATTACAGACATAAATAATAAATATAAATATAAAAATTATATAAATAATAATTATAATAAAATAATTACATATATTAATTTGTTTTGAATTTCATTTTGTTTCCTTTCGATGATTTTCGTGTTGTATGTTTTCATTTATTTTATTATTTTCGCTTTGTCAAACTTACTATATCTACCTAGATTTTATGAGAATTATGTGGACTCCTATAATTGGAAGCGCACACTAGGATTTTTCCCTGTTCTTGTAAACTTGCATAAAATTGTGTAGCCTCTGTTGGAGATCCAATAAATAACTAAACACACCTTTTTCTGCTTTCAAGTAAGTAATACTAACACGAATTCTAATAATATGAAGAAAAAAACAGCTTTATATGACCATATTTCAATGATAATAAAGTTCAATCAAAATTAACATATTTTCCTACCGTTGTAATACTTAATAAGTACATGCTTTTGTCGGTAACTGTCGACAATATTATCTGTGGCCTACTAACGGCCTCTAAATAACATAACCACATTATACAGGCTGATTTATTTTACAATTTAGCTTCCTATGGCCAGGCGCGACCACTGGAGCATACTTGAATGCTTCACCACCGTGAAATATTATGTAACAAATTATATTATAGGTTTATTTAAATAAACTAGCTGTAACCCCTGTTTTTTTGCATAAAACTTTAAATTGCCGTTAGTTTGTAACCCAGGAGTTAATTATTACATTACATCCTACATTAATAATCTGAATATAATAAAACAAAAAATAATGTTAATTTGCCGTCAAAAATAAATAATTTGATAACGTGGACAATAATATAAATAAACCAGCTATCTAATTGCGTAACACATTTTTGTAAACGATTAAGACCAATCTGTTTAATTGTGACAGTTCAACAACATTCATTGCGTTATTTACGTTGTTGAACAGATTTTTTTTCGAACATAAGAAGCAATGGATTAGCAATCTGTTTCAAAACTATTCAGATTGTGATTGATCGTTATTACGCAATTAGGATGCTATTTAGTAAATGAATTTTAAAATCTTCATAAAGCACAACAATATCTTACGGTAAACGTACAAAAAAAACATAACAAGGTTAAAATTACATCGAAAACAAATAAAAACCGCGTCGAAAAGGGAAAATAAAATTGTCTCTACAAAGTACGAAGTTTCCGGAGTTAACATAATCAAAACCGAAGTTACGGTTTTGATTCAGGGGTAGACTTACATTACGAAGGAGAAGTTATGTTTATAACTGGGAACATAATAAGGCTGATATTAGGCAGCTCTGTTATTATTGTATTAGGATCAGCGTAATTTTGGAACGCAATCTCAATGAGTTTTCAGTTTGAGTCGTTAGACGACGGCGTCGGGCCGTACCTACTTGACGCCTGTCGATGGGATTGGTTCCCATTGACTCAGGAGTCTGGATCGACTTCAGTTACGGGGTTCGAGAAACTCTTTGCGGTCTCTTAATTGGTGTTTTTTTTATATAGTCTGTGACACTCAGATAAAATGATAATGTAGTTTCCCATTAAGGACCTATAAGACCTCAAACTGCTTAGCAAGATCCGCCGTTATATCGAAACTACTGTAGCATTAATTTTGAAATAAATATATGTTAAAGTTGAGGATTAATTTTAGCGACTATGTTAGCCGAAAACACCATTTCATAAAAAATTCTCGATAGAAAAACAATCCAAAGTTACCTCCAAACCGAACAATAAACCGCTACTATTCAAAAAATACTTCAAAGTAGATCATGAAACTTGGCACACTAACTGAACTAACTATATAGCAGGGACTACCTACGTTTTTTATTTTTTTGAAATTACTATTATTTTTGCCGTAAAAAGCAATTACCTAAACTTTTGCCGATTTGTTGCCGCCTCCGTCTCGCTCGCACTCAGTCCGCGAGTAGTATGGTGCGAGCGAGATAAAAACCTGAGGTTGGGTGGGCTCTTAATGAAAGAATTTTCGGAATCTGATCCGTAGTTCCGAAGATTACTCTATACATACAAACTAACATATTTGCCCTCTTAACAACATTTAGTGAAGTGAAGTTAATGGGTTTTTCATCTGGAATTTCTCAGTAGCAGCCCGGAGTCTGGATTTGTGCCCGATTAATGGCAATAGGCTCACCCCCTATTAAAGGACCCCTAATTAAGGGACTTAAACATAACCGGCGAAATGTGGGTGTACTACAGGTACACTTCTGCCTTACCCTTCGGCTAATACAAGCTTAAAGTCATAGGTGTATTCTAGAAAATAAATCATTTTATATTGCAATAGAACAGTTACTCTCCAAATAACTGATAGTGTCTTCTTGACTTTACTGATTTTCATGACAATCACACGACGACGATATGACGCGATAACTTTATTTTAACCATAATCATAATCATAAATCTTTATTTTATCTCAACATCATATTACAGGCACTGATTAATAAGATGCACAATCTTCAATAGAGAAAGGTGTCTGTGGTAGGAGGATCCTGAGTTACAGATCACCCAGCTCTCTTAGATAGGACGCATGTTAATTTACAAAACAGTAGTCAAGATATTGGAGGTATACTAAAAGTTTGAAAAAAATATATATTATAAAAACAAATCAGAGAACAGCAAGTCAGCATAAAATTCAAAAAACTAAACAAATTATGTACCTATAATATTATTAACCGGTACGTACTTATTCACACAGGTTCATTCACTCTGGTGAATGATACAATTAAATTCTTCCTGTAGGTATTGCTAAAGAATATAAAATTTTAATACCAGTCTTGAAGTAACGAAACCTGCTGCAGACTGTTCAAAAGTCCGAGCCACGACAAAATAATAATGTAGGTAGCTGCAAATTATTTCACCCCAGGGTCATACCAGTGTGACTCTAAGCACAGAAAGTCAACCACTTAGCAATTAAGATAATAATACCTACCTATTTTTCTATAAACAAATAAATTCAGACACATTGCGAATCGATGGATAGAAATTTAACAACAATATACTCTCTTTCCAACTATGTTGGGGTCGAGTTCCAATCTATTTATTTATTTATTAAAGTTAATTAAAACGGTACACCACCAATTACATTAATTAACATAGAAATATAAAAGATATTAATATTGTAATGTACGCATAATTTTACTCCATTCATCCGCAAACACATCATCTAAACGAATGCAGCTCAATATCAATTTATGGAACGACTGCCTATCTGATCTGCCGCCAAAACCCAATAAATACCTTTCTAGGTATTTATTGGGTTTTGGCGGTCTAGCGTTAAATAATAACGTTTTGAATGATAAATGATTTTATTTCTGTAAATAGGTTTGTACAAATACTTTCTTTCACACGTGAAAAATAATTATGTTTTTAAAACTAAGTTTTTTTCCCTCGAGTCAAACTCAAAACCAACTCAGATTGATAGACAGCTTTTATTTGGATAGTCAATTGATTCAGGCATGACTTGGCGGAAATTCATTATAAAATACAATAGACGTAGATTTATTTAGTAACCTATTCCGCTTAACTATTCCTAAAGAGTCATAAAAAAACCTGTAAGATATCGACACGTGTTTCACCTCTCAACGAGGCATCCTCAGGATGACGACTGACTTGTCGCAAACTCGAACACAGCGTCGCAGTGATCTCTGCGTCCAGCGCATTTTTTATGACTCTTTAGGAATATCATAACATAACATCATTGTTTCCCCGAAGGGTTGGGCAGAGGTGTACTTATAGTACACTCACATTTCGCCAGTTATGTTTAAGTCCCATGTTTTAGGGGGTGAGCCTATTGCCATCAACCGGGCACAAATCCAAACTCCGGGCTGCTACTGAGTAGTTAAGCGCATTAGGTTACTAAATATATCTACGTCTATTGTAGATTTTATTTGATGTAAACTAAGAAACCAGCTACCCTACTCGAAATCTTCGAGCTTGATTCAAATCAAAGATTCGAATAAATGTCAATTTGATACTTATTTGAATGGAATGAATGTCAATATCGTTCCATTCTATTCGGAATTAGAAGATGTCGGAAGTGTTCCCTTAGGATTCATTAAATTCCTTCAAAGGGAAAAGGCTATTATTATATTAAAAGTCTAAAATATTCTCGCCTTCAAGAAATTGCTAATTTAGAAATAGGTTAAAGGCAATTTAGTTCATAAATCACTAAAAAATATTCATACTTTTTTATATCCCTAAATTCACGATAGCTTTAAACGATCAGATCATTATGACCTACGCTGACACAGTTGAATCAGCAAATTTTATGCCAACGCAAAAACCACTTTATTCTTACTAACGTTTGATCCAAAGTTACGTGCTCTTTTTTCAGCGATGACTTTCCGTGATATATTTTATTCAGGTTGAAAAAAGGGTTTGAACAGTTTGTTAGCAAAAACGGTTATTATCTAGTACAATTGTGTGGAAGCATCAGCATTGCTTAATCCACGGTCATCAATTTTTCTGCTTGTCATTCCACTCATATTCAGTGCCCCCCATCAGAATTCAGAACAGGTATTGAGTAATCTATCAATAGGAATTAGTCTGGATCCATTGTCTATTATTCTACAAGTACATAGGGACACAGGAAACCATATTGGACTAAAAAAAACAAAAGACAAATTAAATAGCGCGATTGATTTGTTTATTTACAATAAAAACGGGAAGCAGAAACTTTGTAACCGATTTTAGGAAAATTAAGTTGACTGAGGGGTATGAAATTTGGTGCAGTTAAAGTTTATATGGAGAAGGAGTGCAGAAAGCTAATATTTCTATATAGTATACATGAGAAATAAATTAAATTAATTTTAAAAAAACATTACACACACTATGCGTTTGACACAAGATGGCTACCTTAGAACACTGACATGGCAGCATGGAATTAGTATGTACTATCACGACAGGAAGGAATTAGTATGTACTATACAACTTATAAAAATTTAAATGAATTATGGTCGAATTTCGACCACTGGGCGACCATTAGTATTATGAAATCGATATAATGCTTGAAAGTTTTCCTTTCGTCACATTATAAACACAAATTACCTTAAATTAATTAAAGCAGCATGATACAGCAACTTTATATAAAGTATAACAAACACTTTATAGTTTAATAAAGTTTTTCATTCAAAAGATACAAAGATATAAAAACATTTGCCCTAAAGGATAGCAAAGGTGACAAGACCAACGGATTATCTAAAAGGGATTATTTCAGAATAACATTGACGAGTAAAGGCCCTCGGATCACGCAGCGACCCGGCACTAATCGGGCCGACCAATCTATACCTCATTTGGCACTTACACGGCTTCCAGAGAAACCTTATGACATCAGTTTTTCGGTATTGCACATCGGGCACAAGAACAGCTTAGCAAGACTTCCGTGTCGGCGTAATAACCCATAATGCGACCCTCGTTAATATTTCTTTGATCCAGCGGAATTCACCAAAGGCGGAAAAAGACATTAAGCTAATTGCCGAAAATAACGATTTTCGAGTCATTTCACAATTTGGTTGGTAAGGAAATTGGTTAAAGCGTCAGTCTTGAATAGCAGCTTTCAATAGTTAGTCATTTTCAAAAACGTTTCGTTTGTTTATAGATTACCTACACCTTACCAGAATCGGTACATTCAAATTAACTATCAATGTCTTAAAATATTCAAGCGAAGATCCGCTACTTACACTACTGATTTAATATTACATGAAACAACTTAAAGTATTAGTAGACTTGTGTGGAACGCGCTAATTCGCATGTATCGTCCATAATTTTCTAATTTAGCTCAAATCGATGGGAGTACCCACTTCAATACTGTAGTTTAAATGTTGACTCATAAATATTAAACATCCATTTGATTATTGACGTATACGACATAGCTATTATACTCATAAATATTATAGACTCATTCATCACCAAATAAATACTAAAAATAAAAACAGAGGGATGGTTCTTTGAACTTAACCCTGAAAACGTTCATTAATCAAGAGAAATAATTTATTAATAAAGAGTACTCACTCAGTTTCGTTGTTCTCGAAGATCACGCTGCCCTGAGCAGACTCGTACTGAGCACCGTTCTTCGCGGTGCCATCTTCTGTCCAGAACGGCACCCTGACCTTGCCGCGGGCGCCAGCTGTCCTCACGACCCTCAAGTCGTAGGTCCCCACGGACTCCGTCAGCTCGAAGTCCCGTTGCGGGAATGAAAACACACCAGAATGATCATCGTCCAAAATAACCACTGTTGCTGTTGATGGAGATGCTAAGCAAGCCCCCCTAGGAGATGTTAAACGCACGTAGAAATGCTCGTCTTCCTCGAAGACGTCGTCGTCAATCACTTGAACGCTGAAGGTCTTCTCTGTCTCCCCGTGCCTGAAGGTCAGAGAGCCTGCGGCGGTGACATAGTCTGACCCGGCCTCTGCTGTGCCATCTTCAGTGGTGTACTGCACAGTAACTTCTCCGTTCAAGTCACCAGCTCTCACGACCCTCACTTCGAAAGTCCCACAGTTCTCCATCACGGTGTAGTGGTCCGGATCGAAGCGGACGTTCGGTCCTCGCGACTCAAGTGATAAGGATCCTGACTCTCTCCGCTGCAACTCTGCCTTCACTTCGCTCAGATCACTTTGAGCTCGTTCAGATATTTTTTTAGAGAAATCACCTCCGCCTGTCATTTTGCGAGTGGCAGCAACTCTGTAGAATGCCCTCGACTTCGGACCTCGGGACATCAACGTCTCCAGAGCCATTCTTTCTACTGTTTCTAAATCTTCTTCCGGATGTTGCCTTCTTAATTCTCTAAGTACTGTTACATATTCTCTTCTAGACTTTTCTTGTTCTCTTCCTTCATCGTCTTCGGAGAGGAAATCATCTCCTCCTGGCTTTAGAGCCATTTCAACTGAACCATCGCCTTCACCTTCCACAATAACTCCTCTTTCGTTCACTCTGTAACCTTTCTTCAGATACTTGTACATGAGTAACCGACGGTCGGCGATGTATGCTGTTAAGACCGTCGCGGGGAAGTAGAGAAACGTAACAAGTCCTTCCCAAACCTCGACTTCATTCGGAGAGATGACAGCTAATATGAGATAGAGCCACACATACGCGAAGATGGACCACGTTGCTGTCACAAGGAACACTCTAAGATGTTTGATCTTCCTAACTTCACCATCTGGTATCACACTAACACAGATGGCTATGATCACAAACAAGTTATAAGCAGCTGAACCCACGATGGTACCGGGCCCTAAATCGCCAGCTTCGAAGTTCTTCCCAGCTATTTCAATTACAGATAATAAGATCTCAGGTGCACTAGAACCTAATGCCATCAAAGTTAAATTAGCGACGGTTTCGTTCCATACTCTAACGACAACGATCTGTTCGCTGCCGTTTCGTCGCACGCGCACCTCCTTCTCTCTCGACGTTATAACTTCTATGGCGGCCATAAATCTATCGGAAACGATGGACACTCCGATGAAGAGATACATGAGGCAGATGAAGTAGATGACGCCTCGGAAGGCGATCTCGTAGGTGGGTACATCCTCGAGGGGCATCCACGCAGGGAGGACGAGCCCATCGGAACACGCGAGGACATGGTGGGGGGTAGTGTTGCGCGAAGCGAGACGCGCAGACGGCTCGGCGCGTGTCACCACGCAGCAAGCCGCGATCGCGGCGAGCGCGGGCCGCATGCCGCGTAAGTGGCGGCGACCGGCGCTGCACGAGCCCGGCGCCCGACTAAGCGTCGCGACCAAACGACGCCCCGCCCCTCACCCCGCAGTTTCCGCGTAACACAGCGCCCGAATCTCCAGTAGGTCGACTTCAAACAAACCGGGACGTGATTTGATGGACCAAGTTTATGTCAACATTCGAGTTGGAACTGCCAAAGTCTATAACTGTTATTTATCGGTGGCCTGTAATCCGATACTTGGGTCATCAGTCAACCAGTTTCTGATCTAAATTTCCGGTCTTTAGAGTAGTTTTTTGTTTGTAATTCTGTGTTTCTTGGTGTATAACAGTGGGCTCTTAAGCCGCAGAGCTGTTCCTATACGCTCACGTTCCTCCACCTTACTTGATGGAGTTTTATTGGCGTTGCGGGCCGTAAACTTGACGGTGGAAAAAAGCTTATTAGACGAGCCAACAAGGGTCTTATTAAAACTTAGTTTTGGGCACAGTTATGTTTTAGGCGACTTTATTGAAGGTCATTAGAAGTAAAGTTGGTGTCCCTGAAAGTTGAGATGGGAATATCCAACGTTTTTAACAGAAATGTGACTTTGTAAAAGGTACTCTTTAACAGGAAGTAAATATTCATAGAAGTCTTTCTTGACTACGAAGATAATGATGATTGAAAGAATTAAATGATGAGAAATGATGATTTAAAAAAAAATATTTAAAAAAAAATTCTCACCTCAGCTGTAAAGTTTTGTTTTGAAGAATCAAACCTGTAACCTGGCTGATTGCATGTTGCATGGCTGCCTGCTGTTCACTTTGTTTACTTTACGGACCAGACGACACTCAGGCACTCAAATCAAAGACAGTCTTCCAGAGTTGGGTCTGCATTGTAGTCACTGTAGCTAACGTGAGATTAAGTACAATTAACTACGTTTCAGAAACCGGTTTTATATACAGGATAGTCTGTTTACAGTAGTCCATTAGAGTTTTTAAACTACTGGGAAGTATATGTGCCACACTCCCTCTATTTAATTTTTAGGGACTGTAAATGTCGGAAGAATTTTGTCGAACAAAATGTTTTCCTCTGAGCTAAATCTTCTAAATTATGAACATACCTTGGGGTATTTCGGAAAACCCTTGGTGGCTTCAAAAAAATTGTTTTGGTTCACTGATAACGGACCACCGTGTGTAACAAAACGTAGGCAAATGTTTGTCGTATTTTGCTGTTTCTATTCCGAGCGCAATATTCGTGTAAAGTTTAAGATTTGTACGAATGTTATTACGGGGGATTAAATTACATAAAAATAAAATAATAATCATAACCTATTATAGTCCCACTGCTGGGCAAAGGCCTCTTCTCATAGAGAGAAGGTACGAGCATTGATATGGCGCTTGCGATAAGATAAGCGATTTCAGACTTATATTTTAAAGTCCAGTCTTCTAACGATGCATCGATGGTGTCCTCACCGAAATCGAAAAAAATTATTAAGGGTAAATCCTAAAATATTGTTACCAGGTAAAAGAAATGGTCTTGTTAGAATTAATTCATTATAACAGTTCAATGAGAGTTATTTGAACACGCAAGTCTTCGATCGGCGTCAACAACCTCGCGTTTTGGTCGAATTTGTTCAAGGATAAGAAGAAAAAAGAATTACGTTTTTCTGAACATAAATAAAGAAAAAAATACTGCTAAAATGCTAGGCGCCGATTCTTATAATTTACCAAAAGTTATTGAAGCAGAAACGCGCTGAGTAAACGCAACATCAAGTTGAAAGATTATGAAATTGAAAATACTCGTTCCGCACAAATCTTTTACTTATTTTTAGTAAATTGTGCTTGTCTCAAAAATGTAAACGAAAATGATATAAATAGTAGTATTTTTAACCCCCGACGGAAAAAGAGGGGTGTCATAAGTTTAACGTGTGTACCTGTGTATCTATGTATCTGTCTGTTCCCTCGTAGCTCCCAAACGGCTGAACCGATTTTGATTATTATTTTTTAGTTTGAAAGATGTCTTGATCGACAGTGTTCTTAACTACAATTCAAGAAAATCGGTTCAGCCGTTTGAAGCTTATCAGCTTTTTTCTAGTTGATAATTGGATGTGCGCATCTTTCACAGGTCTGATCGATTCGAAATTTAGTATTCTGTTACTTCAATGATATTAGAAGAATATAGTAACCTTGAACCGATACTTCAGCATCACCTGGAATTGTGTCGGGGGATATTTAAATTTTTAATTTTAACTTGTCGACAATCAAATCGTTTAAAGTTACGTTACGTTTTCGCCGCACGTTCGTGCCTCTAAAGATTATTGAAAACACCGCGCTGCTTCCTCAGGAACAGTCTCAGTTAAGCGGGCGGCTCATAGTTAAAAGTTTAATGCTCAGTTTCTATAAACAAAAACGAATCTTGTTCTTACCAATGGTTATTTTTTTTATTGCCTAGGTATCTGGGCATAGATATAAATAGATTCGTAAGCTAATTTCACCTGTGATAGCTACTTCCATGTGGAAGGGTCTACTATGCAAAGGTATGAGGTCTTTGCTTAATTATTGATAACACACAAGAGTCTTAATATTAACCAATAGCGGTCCGTAAATTATAGGAATCAGCTATACGTTCAAGTGTTCTCGCGTGCTTTCGACGGGCTTGCGTGCCCCATACAATGTATTTAATCGCTGTATATCGGATACACCAACTTTATCGCACTCCTCCGCAATAAGAGGTATTAGTAATTTTCGTAGCGGTTGTACCTAGTACCTATCTCTTTCTTACAAAAAAACACATAAACCTGAGACGTTAGTTATTTTCCAGGTTTGTGTTTGCCGGAACCAAAGAATTAATTATCCTACTACAAACTTGTCCAGCCGCCAATATGACGACCGCGGTGCTGACCCCCGGTACCCCCACGACCGACATAGCTATCAACAGCAGCCTCCTGTAACGTTATCACAATGTCACCATAGACCGCGTCTATCACTGTCAAGTCCGCCTGGCTAGCTACCACCATCTCATCTAAGTCTGTCGCCATAACAACAATGTTAACAACATTGTTGTGTTTCGGCAGTTAGAGGTAGGACAGCCAGTTCCTCTGTGGTTGAGGATTGCGGGTGAAGCTCGCTTCCACCTTCGGCCTGATCAGCACTTATCATCAGAAGAGATTCAGGCCAAGAGTTTCCTGGCTTGGCAAAAAAAATATATTTTTTTATGCGGTCATGTTTTGTTGTTACATTATCATTTATTGGCTTAGATGCCAAAACTCTGGCGTGACCAATTATAAACCAGGACCCAATCAAAAAATATTAATCATTATTGTACACCATTTTCCTCAACCCAAATCAGTAGCACATCTATACATCAATTTCCTACAGGACCACTTAATTGGCTGCCTGGTCCCGACAGCATATGAATCATTATGTCTGCCAAGTCAATCCAGCTTGCTTCAGTGATCAATAATGATATTCTGTTAATTTTCACAACGGCAGCTCATTATGGGGCAATTAGTAGAAATTAAATGTTCAGTGACGTGTGTAACATTGGGGTAGGTCGATCTTTGATTGGATAAGTTTTGGTGGCGGGGTCGATTGATGGCGAGGGGGGTGATGGCTGATCTTTGCGTTATGCTCGTGACCGAGTGCTGCTTGTGGTGACTGGTCGTCTCTGATCATGCTTTTGTTATTGTTATTAGTGATTTACTGTTTATTTATTTTACTTCGATGGTCTTGCTGCCTTGCTGCTATATGTAAGCGGACACTACCTTTATGCCTGGCTTTTATCTAGTTGATAAGTTATCTTTTTTTTTTTTTGCTTCTTCTAGTTCTCGATGTTATTTGGTTGGTATATTGGCGTGTGCTAGCTGACGTATGGCTAATAAATTAATGTGTGTTTTGTGTTGCGTAAGGTTTTGCATACTATTGTATAGAATCTTTTTTTTTTCTAACTGAACAGACAGCTGTGCTGTTTGGGAGTTTGTTGCGCCCCTTCTTCTTCTCAGCTAAAGCACTAGGAAGTAGTGAAGGGTGGGTGTTTTGGGGGACTGTCTTATGTCATTTTGACGTTCGAAAAGTGCTGATTCTCCGCCTAGTTTGAAAAATGACTTTTGATTTTGATTATGGACGGGAGAAGAGATATATATTGTTTTAAAATAAATAATAAATCTCTGAGCTCGTTTCTTATCAGAGTAGTCGACTAGAAAACACTGACCTCAAAAGATGTGATTGACGTGTAAAAATATTTGCACAAATCTATTTACGGAAAATAAATCATTTATCATTAATAGTGTAGCTTACTATCAGTCAACGACTTTTTTTAAATCCAATACTCAATACCTACTCAATATATTTATTGCTTTACCATAATGTGTACTTAGGTGGTAACTAGGTATATAATTTAGATCATTATGGACCCTGTAGGGCACAGCAAAAGGGTAGGAGAGAGGAAGCCTTGTTTAAGGAGATCATAAAATTGTTATAAGATACTACCTTAAACTACCCTATAGAAACATTAAAACTGAGGCACACAATAATGTTGTAACATCTAAGTTTATTCTATTTTTTTATTTGTATATTATGTATTGTGTCTCAACCTCGGTCAAATAAATTTATTTTAATCCCTTAAATACCTCGTTATAATCCCTATTATTCGAGAAGTTCAGTAAGTATACTCCTACTACATTTGACTCAAATGTTCTAGGTATTATTATACATTTTCCGTACAAATCAACACACATGTTGACATTATAGTCGGAGACTCGGCCTACAGATGCAGAACTCGTTAGCAGAAGTTTTTTAACGAGCACACAAACTTTTAATGGCCTAAAACGCAGAGCAAAAGGAAATACGTGAATAAATAATTAAAACTCGATATTGATCCAGACCAGACTTTAATTATTGAATGAATTTCTTTGAACTAACATTTTGAAAAATTGAAACAAAATTGTCTACATATACTTAGGTACTTTTTTATTTAGGTACTACTTGACATGTAGTTTCATTATTTGACATTATATGCCTACAATTCAAATTTCATTTTAAAGTAGGGTTCTCATTCGGATTGGTTAAAGTTGTAGTGACAACCATTTGGGTTAAATTGGTTTTTATTATTTTATTCGACCTTTATATAGATTCCTTTATATTTTGTGAATGTGAGAACGTTGTAGGCACAACAGACTGTCGATTTGCAGACTATTTTCTATTTTTTTAAGTATCTTGTTGACAGGCCTACGCTGTCCTCGCATACCTATTCAAACTGTACATTTTTTAAAGCATTGTAAAACCCATTTATTTTTAAAAGAGTAACCGTGGAGTTTCTTGCCGGCTCTTCTCCATAGGAAACGACCAATTGGAACCGTGCACCTAGATTCTGACGTTTCATAAGTGCCCATGTAGGTTTATGTGAAATAAAATATTTTGATTTTGATTTTGATTTTGATTTTTAAAAACAGAATCTCATAATTATTTTTCATCTCATAAAAAACATGCGCAAAAATAATCAATAATTAAACACTTTCATAAAATAGCGAAACCTACTCTAACCGAACGCACTAACCAAAGCAATCCATATTTTAATTAAAACCTCTTCCTTCGTAAAAATAACCATTAGACACGGTTTAATAAAGCGGTACTCAGTGATTAATGTCCACTGTTTCTTCGTCTCCTAAAACAAGAGATTCACGACTAAGCGAAGCTCTAATGGATGGCAAACATTTCTTTCTTCCCACAAGGAAAAACAACCTCGATTATGGAGCGGAGGATGGCGGCGCAACATCGAGGGATACAGAAGGTCAGCTCCATTCAATGAGTAGGTACGCACACACAGACACGCACACACAGAGAGAGTTTAGCACACTCGCTACTGTCTGGCGCAGGTGTATAAATGGCATCGGGCGCGGACATGGCACGAGCGGCGACCATTCCATTCAAATTTCATATAACTATCCATCTGTGTAACCACCAGATACTGGTCGTTTTAAAATGTCCTTGTCTGTGTCGCCGCCAGAATCTGGAGGTTTCACAATGCGTCATATTTGACTGTATGGAAATCTCGTATAACCTCCATATTATGGAGGTTTTATAAATTTCAACATCTGGGACGCCCTCCATAATATGGGATGTTACAAAATGCGTCATATTTGACTATATAGATATCTAGACATTTCTAAATCGCTGTCACACTGACAACGTCACGTTACACGCTTGATGGGAATGCATGGAAATAAAGCTCAATTTTGGACTCACGGTATGTCGTTGGTCGGGCGTCCAAGCAACGACAGCAACAACATACCGTGTATCCTAAATTGCGCTTGACCGTGTGTCCTAAACCGGAAAGCGCCGGCGCGACCACGCGTTCAGGTTCATCGAATAAACAGTTCTTCAGTTGTTTTCTCCACAGTGTCTGTCACAAGATAATGTCGCTTGACTGTGTAGCTCGCGGCCACGGGGTGGGTACGTGTGCGTGCGCTTGATCTACATGGTCCTCATATGGCCTGACCAAGATTATGTCTGGACTTTAAAAGAGACTGTGGCCTCTGAGTTTGTTTCGGCCTTTCTTCTCAGAGTTGTCAGATAGAAAACGCCGACCTCATCTAGTTTAGCTCTATTTTTTTTTTTATATGACCTCTAAAAGTGATTCCGATATCCTATTTACAGAATAAACAATTTCATTTCATTTCGTTTGTTGTAAGGACCCAACCTTCTGCATATTTTTATATATTTTGTAATGGCGGTATAATGATTCACTTAAAATATTTTCGCTGAAATCAGGTGCTAGGGCTGCCAAATACAGGTTTTTTTGTGGTAATGTTAATGTTCGTAAATATTAAAATAGTCGATAGATATTATTATAGCGTGTGGTTTTTACCCCTTTTGGCTGTGTATACTTACTTGGACGATTTACCTGTTAACAGAAACAGGTAAATCGTCCTAGGCTATTCAATTTATTCACTATGGTTTTGGCGTTTATTTAGTAAAAAATAGCATGATTATGTAGGTAGGTAGTCGTGGGTTCATAGCAACGAATGGCGACTTGCTGACGATTCGGACATAGTGTCGGACACAGTTCCAATTATAATTCAAATATTTTTGTCAATAATTAAGATTAAAAAAACTGAAGTGTTAATCGACTTTTGTTGCTAACTGTACTATCAGGGAAATCAATTGCTTATCCAATTCACACACCACGTCAATTTCTCGTGTTGTATATCTATTTGATACAACTGTCACAGAACAACACAATTTAATTGCACGCACAATTTTAAGTTGGCAATCAATTTGATAAACAATTTATTTCCCTAACCAAATACACCTCACGCACCGGAAACCGACCCCACCTTGACAGAAACCCACGGAGTGGAAATTAAACAAACACTTTTAAAGATATTTAGTTACAAAGCAGGCTTCACTTAAGATTTTAGCTTTTAAGGTGTCAAACGCAAAGGTTCTACTTTCATCCGTTTTACAAGAAGTTATTCTTAACGTACCGTACCGTACGCGGCGGTATTGTACGGCTTCGTAGTGTCGTAGGAATTTGTCATTCATTCCTGTTTGACAGTATTTTTACTTATACAGAATAAGTAATACATATATAATTAATATTATAAATCCAATAAAACTTTGCCCGTCCTGGGAATCGAACCCAGGACCTCATGCTCAGCAGTAGTGCTTGACAACATTAGACCAACGAGGCAGTGTTTTAATTACAGCAAAATTTTGTTACAATGGACTGTGGTACACTGGCTTGCAAGCTACCTTGACACATTTGTGCAAGCTACTGGCATGGGTGGTTTAAGGGGGACTATAACATTTGTACTGAATTTCAACCGAAACTTCTCCGAGCTAGTTATGTAGCGTTAATGCACTCGGTTTGTTTACAAAAACGCCCACCTCCGGCGGGTCGCGCAGATAAATTGGAAACGAAGTTCTGATTTTGAATTCCACTTTGTTCGGTTCGGCGAAACGCGGTTCGAGCTGCTAAATAATCCTATTATTCGGACAAATGCACAAGCGTGCTAAAGGAAGCATGGTATTGCTGCCTTGGGCCGGTTTTTCGGATATTCGTTGGAGCATTACACCAGAATAAATCATATTTCATTTGTTTAAAATGGGTACAATAATAATGGTAATTAATTATACAGATAATAAAGACTGCGCTATGGTATGCCAGCCACCAGTTTGTCTCAATAATTAAATTTAATAAGCCTGTGGCGGCACCTACAACGCCACACGCCAACTACGCATCAAAGACCTGACGGAGGAGTCTCCGTATGTAAAGATGGTCACCCATTCACAGACCAACCCCGGCAAGCGTACCGTAACCTGATTGATCAACCCGTGCGGCTGTTATTACTTAGCCTGGTCACCCATCCACGAACTAACCCTGGCAAGCGTAGCTTAACCTGATGTATCGACCCGTGCGGCTGTTTTTACTTAGCCACGAGCTTCTCAAGGTTATTAAACGTATAATTTTCAGAATTAAATGCTACTAACATTACTAATGTGTGGCAGCTAAACTCCGCCATTTTGTGCCAAGCATTTAATTCTGTGGACGTCACAGTTTTCGCGGAAATGTTTATTTAAAATTGGAATACTGTCGTGTATTGTTTAATTAGGACTAACCGCCGCAATCACACACGGAATAAACGTTACAATGGACTATTAAATAACGATTAGAATGTGAATATTCGACCTCTTCTTTGCTTTACCAGTTTCGACAACATATAATATCACACCTGTATTCCCCGAGCGGTTAAGCATAGTTGCACCTATAGTACACCCACATTTCGCCAGTTATGTTAAAGTCTGGTAGTAGTGGGATGAGCTTATTGCCATCAACCGGACACAAATCCTAACTCCAAGCTGCTACTGAGAAATTCCAGATGGAAAAACCCAATAAGACTTTGCCCGACCCGAGAATCTACCCCAGGACCTCATGCTCAGCAGTAGCACTTACTACTACTAGACCGACTAAGCTGTCGACTTTTGACACCAAGTCCCAATAAATTGAAACTTCACTAAGTTTAACACTATCTAACTGTCACTTATACAAATAAACCTTATCGCTTTATGACGTGCAAAGTGACATTCAACATTAAGGTGGTAAAGCAATTACGAGGTCGACTACTTTGCGTCAATTTTAGGACGCAATTTATGCTGTACGCGCTAGTGTGACCCCAGTGTTAAATAAATTATAGCTACAGGGAGGCCATTAACTAAAACCGTGCTTTTGAGAAAAAAGGAAACTAATGCATCGAACTTCCCGAATCTTTGAATCTCTGAATTTTTGAAAAGGATGTCGTGGCTAAGTAATAATAGCCGCACGGGTCGATCTATCTGGTTAAGTTACGCCTTGCCGGGGTTGGTCCGTAGATGGGTGACCATCTTTACATATCGAGACTCCTCCGTGCCTCGGAAAGCACGTTAAGCCGTTGTTCCCGGCTATCATTCGTGAATCTTTGACAGTCGTTACGGGTCGTCAGAAGCCCGAAAGTCTGACAACCAGTTTTACTATGGGATATCGTTTACCCAGTTACTAGATTGTGGAGGTCAGATAGGCAGTCCCCCCCTATGTAAAATACTGGCATACAGCTACGTCCGGTTAGACCGGAAGATCCCAACATAGTTGGGAAAAGGCTAGGCAGATTGATTGACTTCCAGAATCTTTGCGATGAATAAAATGTTTGCATTCTTTTGATCGGTTTTAGCGATTAGGCCGCCCATGGTGTCACACTATGTAAAATTTCTACATTCATATCTGTAATTTATTCTATTCTTCGATTCTCTGTTTCTATAGATTGGTTTATCCATTGCCTGTCAGTATAGTAGACATATCCTTAAACACTACGATTTCGATCCACTTCAATCTCTTTCCAAATGTTCCGCAGCGCCGCCATCTTTAATTTTAAAACGGACGTAGATGGAACTTTCGGCTAGCAGCCAGCCTTTGCAGTACGTATAATTTACACACGATCATTTGCCACAGGTTTTAGATAGGATATGTAACATAACACGGTTGCTGTCGGTTAAAAAAGAAGTCATATTTGGGTGATGTTTTTAAACTGAAATTAACCTAAAGGCTGACTGACTTGTAACATTTGTTTGTATTGTATCGAGTTTTGTAACGCGTTACAGTAGTCAGTGCATGTCTTGTCCTATCGTGACATATCGAGTCCATCCTTAACCATATCCCGTATCCAAACATCTCACAACACCTGCGCGTGTGCATCGTGTGTGTTTTCGGTATGGGTCCCACCATTTATAACAAAATACCAGAAATTATAAAAAAAATAATCCAAACCAAATTCATTCTGCGTAGCCTTTTCCCAATCATGTTGGGTTCGGCGTCCAGTCTAACCGGATGCAGCTGAATACCAGTATTTTACATGGAGCGACTGCCTATCTGACCTCCACAACCCAGTAACTGGGTAATACGATAACCCTTGGTAAGACTGGTTGTCAGACTTTCGGGCTTCTGACGAAAAAATCCTTTATTTATGTACCTACTTTTTAAGCAAATAAACGATTACTTACTTACAACGTACGATACAATCTCAGCGTCATATCGTTCTAGGTCAGACAGACTTGATAGAGAATTATTGAGTGGGTCACCTGCTTACCATTAGTTAGCATCCCACGCGAATCACAGTTAACTAGGTAAACGGTTCAAATCATTGCTCATTATTTATAGTTACTGACTATTTCAAACATGGTTAAGACATTGTGGCATGAAGCCTCGTGCCGACTGGCGCGACGCGACCCTGGTAATTGTTCTACCATGAAGTTTTCTTAGAAATTGTATTGTTAGAGTCGCGTCGCGCTAGTCTGCCGTCTGTCTGTTAATACGCAGCGTGAATGCCATAATCGCCACGCGCGCTTGGACGGTGGGTTAGGTGGGCAATCACAGTATGGTGTTCAAAATGCATAGAGCGCCGCTACCCATTCTCTAGTAAGTCCCTCTAATCCCTTTTACGACACCTACGGAAAGAAATGGGGTGGTGTTATTATCTAAGTCCTAAACACAAATACTCTCATAATATTCCAAAATATTGTCATACCTCTAGAGACATTGGATTTATGCTAAGTATCGGCAAACCAATTTGCTTGTATCTTGAACCCAAAATGATATATTGTGACAAGATGACCTACCCTACCTTAAATTATAGACCCGCTGTCCAGGTCCCACTGTGAACCGTTTCTTGAAGCGGAGCGGAGTGACAACATATATTATTTTCTTAACAAATAACGTAATACATTATTGTAGTACCTACCTAGTTACTTAGGCATTCCTAACTTTCTTTGTTAGGATTCTACCCAAACTTTGTTATGAACTGATGATCTTGAAATTGGGTTAAGTGATTACCTCATAAACTCTGATTAAACCACCTATAAAATAAAACAGTGTTATTAAATCGATTCATCGGTTTTAGAGCTACGAAACCACAGACAGGCACACAAACACAGCACACAGATATGCACATAGAAAGACTGTGAACACTTCAAACATAAAACACCTTATTATCGCCGAGTCACACTCTTCAATAAGTAAGTAAGCTATATCTACACAATATTATACATTAAATATCCTCAGTGTAACTTTTCCGCGTCCTAAAATTCCTCACGTAGGTACCTATTTCAACTTTCACTCAATAAAAACTATAAATCTTTTCGTCCATTTGTCGAATTCAGTCATTTGTCAGTGTTGAACACAATTGAATGTTCAAAGACTTTGAATTGAGAAGCGCTCATCAATTGCACTGAATAGAATCGTATTGAAAAGGAAGGAAGAGAGGAATCATCTCTATAATAAGGTCCGACGGCTGTCGAAAGCACAATTGGGTGTCACTTTATATTCGCCATTGAAAACCGAGATTAGAATTGTCGACGAAATATGGCGGAAACACGACCCTATCTTACTGTAATACGTCTGAAAAATGCTGCTTTTTATTAAAGTGAACATTATTGAGAAAACCTTAAAAAGCAGCTAGGTTCCGTCATTATTTTGGTTGGGAAATTATCATTTAACTTCTCTCGCTCTGGGCGGGGCGGGACGGCGGCGGCGGCGTATCAGACTCTTACTGACTAAAACCCACCCGTGTTCCTACAGTTGCCTGTGTTGCCAGGGGCCTCGGGGCCTTTCGGACTTTCCCGCAACCCCGGCAGGCATCGGCCCTAGCGGTGATGCTGACATCTCTTCAAAGCAGGTGCCTGTGAAGGACTTAATGCGGAAGGCAGAGGTCACGGTGTAGTGGAGAAGCTTGGGAGAGGCCGATGACCAGCGGTAGACTGCAATAAATAGGAAGTCTTGATTAAAAAATACAAAGTCGTAATCAGTAGTACAACTAAGTAGACAAATCACGCTTCAGCATGTGATGCGACTGGAGCTTTGCATAGCGTCACATACGAGGCTTGATAGACGAAATGGAATTAGTTCTGCCAATATAAGCCAACCCACAATCTATCATGAATTCAACTAATTACATCAAAATAATGCAATATTCCAAATGTGGTATATTACTATCCAGTAAAATCTGTTCAATATATCCAAAGCTTAAGCTTTGAATTATTACATACACTGGATCGACTTTTGAAGTTGATACGTTCTTTCCTAAGATTAATATAAAAACTTATAGGTACTTTGTGATTAGAGTTTTGCTTTTGCTTTTGTCAATGTTTATTCTTCTTTTTTTCTTTATGTAAAGTTATTTTGAATGGTTTTCTTAAGTTAATAAGATTCAGAATTCTTGGTACACCACGTAACTTTAAGGGCCTGTACACACCACGTTTTTTAAACGCGCCGGCGGCGCGCTTTTATCCTACAGAAAAGGTCTGAATTGCGTGCGTATCACGTCTATCGCTTCAAACGCGCATCGACGGCGCGTTTAAAAAACGTGGCGTGCACAGGCCCTAAGCTTCGGAAGAGCGAATTTTTGTCTAACAGGTCACTTCAACCATTAGATTTAGTTCATAACTTGTGAAAGAAAATAAATTATTTGTATTTTTATACGAGTTTGTACATAAATATTTTTACTTATTTTATTAAACTTCTTAATTTTATTATGACTAGTCGGCCATTCTAACCGGATCCAGCTGAATACCAGTATTTTTCAAGAAACAACTGCCTATCTGACCTCTACAACCCAGTTACTCGGTAACACGATACCCCTTGGTAAGGCTGGTTGTCAGACTTTTGGGCTTCTGACTACCCGTAACGACTGTCAAAGATCTACGAATGACAGCAGAGAACAATGGCTTAACGTACTTTCCGAGGTACGGAGGGGTCTCGATCTGTAATGGCCCATCCACGAACCGGCCGTGGCAAGCGTAGCTTTACCCGCAACCGATCCGTGCGGCTGTTACCAACTCAGGTCTTACATGCAATCAGGTATAATAGCCGTTGAACTCCTTAAGTTCTGAGTTGAGTTCTGACAAATTCGTGCACTGACTGGACAGGTCCACTCAATCTGTACGGTTCTTTCCTCAAAAGACCCTTCAGACACTAATCTACATGGTCTTCATACGATTTAACTAATATAATGTCTGGACTTTAAAAGAGACGTGACCTCTGAGTTTGTTTCAGCATTTCGTCTCAGAGTAATCAAATAGGAAACGCCGACCTCATCTAGTACTTAAAATATTATTGACGTGTAAAAGTGTTTGAACAAACCAATTTACATATTAAAAAAAATAAAAAATTGAAGTTGCAGCCATTCCAAAATACTCGGTACAACGTCAAAACCTGGTTCACAAAATATATGCAAATAAAACACCGCCCCATCACGTCAGTCCCCAAAGCAATCAGAATCCAAGCAGAAACAAGCCAGTGGAATTAAACTGTCGTTTGACGTCGACGTCATGTTTACAGCCTCCGAGCAAGATGGGAGCCGTCACATAGATCAGATACATATACAAGGTGGAGACGACAATACAACAATAAATTAAACAGCGCATATCTATTAACGTACCCAGTCTGCATACGAGTATTCAATCATAGATCTCCAATAGTTTAGTCACTTAAGCTAGTCAAGGATTGACAAAACCCATAGTCGGCGCACCTCTACTATTTAGTTTGTTAGAAAAAATCACTTTTTTAATTTCAATGTTAGGATTTATTTGATAGTTCCTAAATACTCCTATGCATTAATATTGCCAGTGTTTTCATTTATTGTTGTATTGTCGTCTCCACATTGTATAATATACAGGGTATACCCGGGTGTGTACAGGGTATAATATGTATCGTGTGCAAAAATAATTTGCTGGGTAACGACTTTTGTTTTTGGTGTGAAAATTCGGCCGGTGTTTACGGTAGTGAATCAAAATCGAAAGTAATTTATTCAAACTAGGCTGAGAATCAGCACTCTTCGAACGTCAAAATTACATAAGACTGTCCCCAAAACGCCCACCCTTCCACCACTTCCTAGTGCTTCAGCTGGGAAGAAGAAGTGGCGCAACAAACTCCCCAGCAGCACAGCTGTCTGATCACCTAGAGAGTATTTAAAGTTAACTTTAAAACTGGTCTTCGTAAAAAAAAACATGTAAAATAGTTAGAACTTTGACCTTCAGTATCTCCGTAACCAGAAGGTTCCATTCCAGGCATGGTCCAATACAAAAAACGATCATAATAATGGGAAGAACAATTAGTGTCTCTCCGCTTTGTTAAGGGTAATTTATACCCGATAGGTTGCGTGTCCCAAATATGTTTATCCTGAAGTTTAAGATCCTAAAGGCCGATTTTTCATACGTCAGATAGCTTTTATCTGATGAATAAATATGGCGGTTTGACATATTTTTTATACAAAAGCAGTCAAAACGTCAAGCATATTCCCCAGATAAAAGTTATCTGACTGTTGAAAAACTGGGCCTTAATCAAGTCAAATGGTTATTACCCAACTATGGCGAAGCAAAAATGAGGGTTATTATTTTGACCGGTATATATGTATGCATGTTCATCTGTTCCCTCATAACTTCTAAACTACTTATCATAATTTGACAAATGAAGTATCGCTGGAAGCGTCTTGATCGTCCGCTGGAAAAATCCGGAGTCACCCGTAATCTGTTCGATGACAAATTCAAAAGCGTGTGACACCGGATTTTGAATTTGTTTTATTTATTTATATACCTTTTAATTTTGCGAATATACCTTAAGTTTCTATTTTTTAAGCTAGGAAACAAACTAGATATCAGCATACAAAAAAAATGGAAAATGGTTCAATTTCAACCCAGTTTCATTTAATAATAATATTTATACCATTCCCCCTTTAAAAAGCTTATTTTATTCACGCAAAACAGTGAATAAAAAGCACTTTTAATCACTGTTTTGGTGTCCTGGTGACCCCCATCTCAATGCTATACAACCTCCTTGCGAAAAAATTAATGTGCATTTAAATTAATTTCGACGGCACGGTTGGTGTAGTGGTTAAGCGATTGACTACTGCGCTGCGTGTCGTGGGTTCGATTCCCGCACGGAACAAATATTAAATATTGTATGACCTACATGTAGTTGTTCCGAGTCTGGCTGTTTGTGTATGTCAGTTTAAATGTTTGTAAACGCAAACACGATACAGCAAAAATTCCTAGAGTGGGGCAAAGTAAAAAAAAAAAACTTTTTTTTTTCTACATTAAATGTCTATTTTCGCTTAAATCTTTCTTTTTCTCGTAGTCATGGTATAAAGTATAGTATGCAACTCTTGAATAAAACGGATTTATATCGAGGGCCATGAATCACTCGCGTCGCTCAGGATTCTAACACTTGAATCACTCGCTATGCTCGTGATTCAATCATCATGAATCACTCCCTACGGTCGTGATTCAGTCTTTAGAATCCTTCACTTGCTCGTGATTCATCTATGGCCCTCGCTTTAAATCCGTCCTTTATTCACTAGTTGCATAATATACTATTATACCATTCCCCCTCTAAAAAGCTTATTTTATTCACGCAAAACAGTGAATAAAAAGCACTTTTAATCACTGTTTTGGTGTCCTGGTGACCCCCATCTCAATGCTATACAACCTCGTTGCGAAAAAATGTATGTGCATTTAAATTAATTTCGACAGCACGGTTGGTGTAGCGGTTAAGCGATTGACTACTGCGCTGCGTGTCGTGGGTTCGATTCCCGCACGGAACAAATATTAAATATTGTATGACCTACATGTAGTTGTTCCGAGTCTGGCTGTTTGCGTATGTCAGTTTAAATGTTTGTAAACGCAAACACGATACAGGAGAAATTCCTAGAGCGGGGCAAAGTAAAAAAAAAAAACTTTTTTCTTCTTCATTAAATGTCTATTTTCGCTTAAATCTTTCTTTTTCTCGTAGTCATGGTATAAAGTATAGTATGCAACTCTTGAATAAAACGGATTTTTATCGAGGGCCATGAATCACTAGCGTCGCTCAGGATTCTAACACTTGAATCACTCGCTATGCTCGTGATTCAATCATCATGAATCACTCCCTACGGTCGTGATTCAGTCGTTAGAATCCTTCACTTGCTCATGATTTATCTATGGCCCTCGCTTTAAATCCGTCCTTTATTCACTAGTTGCATAATATACTATTATACCATTCCCCCTCTGAAAAGCTTATTTTATTCACGCAAAACAGTGAATAAAAAGCACTTTTAATCACTGTTTTGTTGTCCTGGTGACCCCCATCTCAATGCTATACAACCTCCTTGCGAACAAATTAATGTGCATTTAAATTAATTTCGACGGCACGGTTGGAGTAGTGGTTAAGCGATTGACTACTGCGCTGCGTGTCGCGGGTTCGATTCCCGCACGGAACAAATATTTGTATGACCTACATGTAGTTGTTCCGGGTCTGGCTGTTTGTGTATGTCAGTTTAAATGTTTGTAAACGCAAACACGATACAGGAGAAATTCCTAGAGTGGGTCAAAGTTAAAAAAAAAAAAACTTTTTTTTTCTTGATTGAATATCTATTTTCGCTTAAATATTTCTTTTTCTCGTAGTCATGGTATAAAGTATAGTATGCAACTCTTGAATAAAACGGATTTATATCGAGGGCCACGAATTACTCGCGTCGCTCAGGATTCTAACACTTGAATCACTCGCTATGCTCGTGATTCAATCATCATGAATCACTCCCTCCGGTCGTGATTCAGTCGTTAGAATCCTTCACTTGGTCGTGATTCATCTATGGCCCTCGCTTTAAATCCGTCCTTTATTCACTAGTTGCATAATATACTATTATACCATTCCACCTCTAAAAAGCTTATTTTATTCACGCAAAACAGTGAATAAAAAGCACTTTTAATCACTGTTTTGGTGTTTGAATTTAGAACACACCAATATATTCAACATCTATCTCAATGCTATACAACCTCCTTGCAAAAAAATTAATAAGCATTTAAATTATTTTCGACGGCACGGTTGGTGTAGTGGTTAAGCGATTGACTACTGCACTGCGTGGGTTCGATTCCCGCACGGAACAAATATTAAATATTGTATGACCTACATGTAGTTGTTCCGGGTCTGGCTGTTTGTGTATGTCAGTTTAAATGTTTTTAAACGCAAACACGATACAGGAGAAATTCCTGGAGTGGGCAAATTAAAAAAAAAAAAAAAAAAATTTCTTCATTAAATGTCTATTTTCGCTTAAATCTTTATTTTTCTCGTAGTCATGGTATAAAGTATAGTATGCAACTCTTGAATAAAACGGATTTATATCGAGGACCATGAATCACTCGCGTCGCTCAGGATTCTAACACTTGAATCACTCGCTATGCTCGTGATTCAATCATCATGAATCACTCCCTCCGGTCGTGATTCAGTCGTTAGAATCCTTCACTTGGTCGTGATTCATCTATGGCCCTCGCTTTAAATCCGTCCTTTATTCACTAGTTGCATAATATACTATTTAACCACTTGTGAACTCATCATTTTTCCACATCGTATCAAAGCATTCACTTAAAACTCAACAAAACAATTTTACATCTTGATAAAAACAATCCTTAAAAACTCCGCATAATGCCCGCAAACCAATTATTTTTTATCTAAACTCGAACTTATAAAATCGATTTCTATACCGCGGTCCAACCTCAGCGCAGATAAGAATCCTTACCATATCCGGTATCCGGGAATTTAAAACGGGTCCGCGTATTGACCTATATCCCGGGATACGCCGTTTATCTAGAGCAAACGGTTTAGCGGCCTTTCCTTGCTCTAACAACCTTGTGGGTGAATAGAGGCAGAGAAAAATGGAGTACCTATTTTGCACGCGGTTTGAACTTCTAAGTGAATTCTTTAGTTTTATGCAAAGTTTATAATAAATCATATCCTTTAGTGATAAAGTATATGATTTATTATAAATTTAGCATGCATGCGTATTATAAACTTGCAGTAAGAGTATAGCTTTCTATCAGTGATTTTTTTATATCAGATTAGTACTTCCTGAGATTTTTTTTTCTTTATTTTTTTTTCTTTATTTAGGCATCAAACAGCGATTCATACATATAGTAAGTTACAGAGTATGTCGTTCATTCATTGTGCCTAGCCTTTTCCCAATCATTTTGGGGTCAGCTTCCAGTCTAACCGGATGCAGCAGAATACCAGTATTTTACATGTAAAATACTGGTATTCAGCTGCATCCATAACAAACTTAGGAAAAGGCTAGGCAGAATGAATGAATGACGGTATTACGGCTGATAGCGATATCTACCAGATTTTACACAATCCAGTCTGTTGCTTACTATATACATTATAATAAAGCTGAAGAGGGTCGAAAGTCTGTACATAGCATATACGAAAAAAAGTTGTCTGGGGATACTTAGAATCGATAACAAAACACGTTCCAACAGTTTTTATCGACATACAATGCGCGCGAAGCTGCGGGCGGAAGCTAGTATATAATATTTAAACAATCGTCTACATATTTGCATGTATTTTTAAATAACTTTTCTTTTACCTCAAAGTTTGTGTTACCTACCCATACAAAGCGTCTATGATATGATTTTCCTGCTCCAAAACTATTTAACAGTACATTGACCCATTGACCCTCCCATTATTTCCACCAGCACGTTCCACCTTCTAGAGCAAAACGAAATGTCCTCGCCACAAACTTTCCCCTGTTATAGTAAAATAGTATCCCCTGTTATAGTGTCCAGGGAAGGGTCGCCATGCTGTCAACACCATAGGCAGGGGCGTAGCTACCGCCGTATCGATGATACGGGGCCCCCGGACTACAGGGGCCCCTGAATGAAGATTGGTTAAATGTTATCCACAGCCTCAAATTCTTATTGACGATTCAATTGACGTCATCACGTCAACGGCAACGGCTGTCGCTGAAAACCAGCGCTGGGGCTCTGTCTCGAATAGAGTAGCAGCGCAGCAAAAAAAAATGTTTAAAAATGTTTCTTTCAAAGGCTTTAAGTTACAGGGGCGGTCTGATTCTCAAGTTTTTGCTTTCTCTTAGTAAAATCACAATAACGGCATGGCCTATCCAAGTCAGAGTTTTTCAGCTTTCTAGCTCGCTTCGCTCGCTCTTGCATTCTCATAGTAAGATCACAATGACAGCATAAATAACTGAGTCAGAATCCTATATTATTTATTTTGTAAAAATACAGAACCCTCCTTTAGAACTAATTGGGTAATTAGGGCCCCCAAATGTTTTTGATACCGGGCCCCTTTAGAACTGGCTACGTCACTGACCACAGAGTTGAAATGCTAATCGTTATTGTTATTATTCTGCATAGTTTTGTTAAAATGACTGCGGCTGACACAAACAGGGTTGATAGTTTGTCACGGGAACAGGACTTTTTACTATTATAATAGAGTTGATATGCCGTGAATTTTAACGTGACGATATTATAGTGGACGTCCACGTTCACAAAATGTATGACAATACGTGCAGTAACGTGCGCGTTATAACGTTATTGTGGACGGAAATTTAAAAGCGTCTTCATATATTTCCATACATTTTACTACCCTGTGTAATAGTGTTGTCATGACGTGGACGTTGACGTCCACACTAATAACACACACGTTAGAAATTATAAAAGTAGGTAATATAATTGTCTGAATATTTTTGTGGTAATTGGTTTGACATAATTTTCTACACATGTTTACGCTTATCACGGAAAGCATTTTATAAATAGTTAGGTATCTTATCTTCTTATGTAATCACTATTCTATTGTTAAATATTCTTAGTTACTTACTTTACATGCCATACTTTAAACAGCATAAAATATGAACACTACCTAGTCTGTACATAATGTAGGTTTATGAAGTCGGACCCAAGTGGTTTAAACGATCTGACTGATTTAGGGCTTGTACACATAACTGCGATGCAACGTCGCATCGCAAAAATCTGCGACGGCACCCTAAGATTTCCTGAGGAACGAAGCTTCTGTCTTGCCAATTCGTATCGCATCGCAGTTTTGTGTACAAGCCCTTAGTCCCATGTAGGTAATAAATGCGCCAATACCCAACTGCGGCCTAAGTCTACTAATTTACAAACGTTACAATTTTCTCTCCATGGTGAGTTTTTGGCAGTTTTTGTATGGCAAATCAGTCAAAAACTCTACATTTAGAGACCATTGTAACGTTTATAAATTAGTAGACTTAGGCCCCCTCACTAATGCGCAAGAGTGTCTACTGCATGGCTCCGGTCATTTATAATAAATTACCTAAGCAATGGTTAGAATTGCCGCTATCATTGTTACACGAAAATGTTTTTTTTTCTCTTTTTATTTCCTAGAAATGGCACGAATGGCAGAACCCTTTTCAATCTCATCACACGGCGAGGTCGCGAGTTTAACTTTTACTCCCTCGAGTCCGAAACTTGTCGGGCAATCCCGAAAACAAAGACAAAAACCGAAGAAAAAACCGTGAACATTTATAAAACCATTTTTTTACGTATTCGAAATTTTAACTGCACCCTAAAACACACCAATCGATATCGAAAAATCTGAATCATTTTGAAGGCTAAGCTAATCCATTGCTTCATATGTTCAAAACATTTGTCTGCTCAACAACGTAAATAACGCAATGAATGTTGTTGAACTGTCAAAATTAAACAGATTGTGATTGCTCGAGAGGGTGCTGGTTCCTAGCCTTAAGCTTATGTACAAAAACTTTTGTGAAAAATACCTCTTGAGCTCGTGGAGGTCGTGGAGCTTGGAGCTCGTGGCTACGTAATAACATATCTGGCGTAATGTAGGTGTGCCCTTGGTAAGTACACCTCTGTCTAACCCTTTAGGGATAACAGGCTTGATGTTATGTTAATTATTTTTTTATATGCACTTTGCCAAATAATAGTATATTATGCAATTAGTGAATAAAGGATGGATTTAAAACGAGGGCCATAGATGAATCATGAGCAAGTGAAGGATTCTAACGACTGAATCCCGACAGTAGGGAGTGATTCAGGATTATTGAATCACGAGTGTAGCGAGTGATTCAAGTGTTAGAATGCTGAGCGACGCGAGTGATTCAGGGCCCTCGATATGAATCCGTTTTATTCAAGAGTGTGAATGAGCAGAGAGGGAATGGTATAAACTTATTTTTCGTTTTCTTTCTTTCTTTCTTTATTCTTCGGCTTTAAGTAACTCCGCCACCCCACATTATTTCCATTACATTAATTCATTCATTCAGTCGATTGTGGCTTTCATATTTTCCGAAAAGCAACAAAACAACGTTAACGGCCGCCATGTTGCTATCTCGTATCCGTTTCCGGTCGCCGCTGGGTCGTCGTTCCGGTATTCTTCCTTCAGCTAATTGTTCATGATTTCCTAGCGATATAATTTATTTGACGGTGAGTGAGTTACTTCATCTTCCTGTTCATTCATTCGTTCATACCTTTATGACAGCAAGCGGTACCTAATAGGTCTTACGCAAAGGCTTTCAGTCTTAAGAGGGTGCATTCTGAAAGGTTGATTAATTTATCAATTTATTATTCATAAACATAATTTCTCTATTTGAATTTATAGTCATATAAATAATGTAAAGTGTTAAATTGTAGGGCCAGAATTTTCTACATTCAGTTGTTTTCATTTTAGACTCGGGGTTTAAAAGGCCCCCCTTTTTCCAAATATGTGCTAGATATTTGCACGGTGAAGCTAGTCTCAAGTATTCTGTATTACATATCTAAATGAAATTATGAATTGTCTCAAGTGCACAAAGTTATGGATTGCAATATTAACATTGCATTCGGACACCATCTTACGAATAATGTTCATATGTTCAAATTTAAAGTGCGATCTGTGAATTTAACCCTCACTCCACACACACATGACCAATACATATGCTAGCAATTGATGGATCTTCCCGAAAGTGCTAGAAACTAGATCCTATGTATCATTGAGTGGCGGTCACGGGCGGTGGGTCCGTTTTATGATGATCGCAGGCGCCGCGCCCGAACCTATACGTTTTATTACTGGGGATAAGGTTTCAGTGATCGCGGGTTGGAAATAAATAACTGCATTATTCTATTAAAATCGAAATGTTGTACCCTCTAATGGAATTATCGTGTTTTATTTCATTTAAAGCCTGTATTCGCTCTTTCACTCCGGAGGTGTAAAAAAAAATAAACAAGATTTCAGTTTATAGCTGATATATTAACCTTTTTTAATGTCTAAATCATTTTCGCTTTTGGCCGAAAATAAGACTAAATCCGAAGTTTATTTTCCGTTTGAAAATCCATTTTCGGTCGAACACTAGTTCTCAAAATGTAATACAAAATTAATAATGTCAGGTCTTTGATGCGTAGTTCGCATGCGGCCACATAAATATACACTCGCTGACAATCGCACCCCGCAAGCGATCTACGAACCGTATCCTTCCCGCTGTTTTTATTAACTATTCACAGCGCAGCGGCTGAGCATTCCATGCCAGCCCATCGCGTCACCCATTACGCTAATAAAATGAAAGCTAGGTTTTATTTACACCAATAGTGGAGGTTCGTTAGTGGTTGCTATGTCGGCCATTTTGTAAGCAGTCGCTAGTATTCAATCATATTTACTGCAAAGAGAGAAAATTTCAACGATGTTCTGTGATTTATGCTCACCTTTTTCAGAAAAAGATAAAATAATAAATCTGGTTTAAAGCATTGTCCTTATAGATTCGACAACAACAACAAAGAAATCACAGCGACTTAAAAAAAATACCTATTTTATAAAAGTATAGTTTGAGACATCGTATTCTCGAAACTATACTTGAAAACCTTTTTTTTTTTAAATATAACATGTAAAAGTGATTCTGGTAACCCATTTACAGAATAAACGATTCCATTTCATTTTCTACCAAAGGTCAGGAGTAAATCGCTTTCGAATCTTGCTTCAGTGTAAAGTATTTATGCTCATCACTGTACAATAAAAATAAATATTCAGGTAAAACACATAATAATTACACAAAATAAAATTCCACCTTACTGCGACAGAAACTAAAAACTAGAATAAAATGTCAATGCAAATAAAATAGGTTTAGAATTCTATAGATCCCAGAATTAAAATGATAATGAAATGTCAAATGCAATTAAATTAAACGAATGACTAAATACAAATTAAAAGGGTCACAGAATTGAAACTAAACACTATGCAAGTTGCACGTCAATATACGACGAAACTATTTTTCGTATTAGACTAGGCTAGGTCACCATCACAAGTTATTCAACATTTTTTGCTGACAATCCTGCTCATTACGTCATTTCACATTCAACACTTCACTTCCATGATATGTTTTAATGTGCACATTCACCGTACCTCATAATATTGAAGGTCGGACCATCCACATCGTACGCATACAGACTACTCCATCACGAAATAGATAGTTACAGAAGAACAGTTCCATAAAACGAGCGCAAACGCACGCACACATACGACAGGCATTCGTTGGACATAATAAGATCTATTCCAAAAATATCTGACAAAAATGTAAACAAATGGAGCAGGAAACGTAATTAGGATGCCAATTTGTAGTGTCAGTTACAAATTGAGAGCTTTGATTTGATTATATATGAATACATAAAAACCCGAAATTCTAATTTTAAATCACTTTAAAGATGTTTTTATTTGACAAACAAGTTAATTTACAACCTGAATTTTTGTCGATGATTTTCATTTGCATGTTATTCAAACAAGATAAAAAGTTGAAACCATCTAAATACAGATGAATGTGTTACTAATTCCCGTTAGTGAGAGATTGCGTAAGAATTTAACCTGAAGAGGGTTTGTTTACGCTTCCATCAGATACTTTTGGAATAGTCTATAGTTTGTAATCGCCGTAGGTACGCGTCGATGTGTGCGTGTGTTGATGAGCCTTCTGTTCCTATACATTTGTGACTCAATGTTCTAAATCGGGTCAATGCAACCGTTCTGATTACTGAAGGTTTTACGGCCGCATCAAATGTTTACGATAATCCCTCAGTACATAGGAATTGTCCCTATTTGAAGGGTTCTCGTCTGTACCGCTGATGAACAAACCGACTTATGTTTCCTTTTTGGACCCTTGTTGACGTGGTTTTAAAGACTTTTAAGCGAAAGGGAACTGATTGTCAGGTTGTTGTAAAATGTGATTACCTGTCTCTGTTTTGCACGATTGCAATGAACTAATATGGCGGCATTTTAAAACACCGAGATTCCTGTGCAATATCTTAAAAGCACGCGTTCTTAATACACTGCATTATGAATTTAAAAGCGGTTCAACAAGAGCCACTTTATGAGCAAGTGTGTTGAAATAGTATATTATGATACAAGTGTGCGTAGTGTTGTTGATGGTCATTACACTCGAGATGGTATTGTTCGCGCGAGCCGCAGGCGAGCGCATAGAACAGAATGGCACGCGCGGAAATGATCTTTTGAGGAAAGAACCACACAGATTGAGTGGACCTGGTCAGTCAGTGCACGGATTTGACAGCAATCGTGCAGCTCAACTCAAAACTAAAGGAGCTCAACGATTCGACGAACAATACCAAAGAAAAAGGTAAAAGCTAGCTTGCCATAATTCGAATGGGCTTTAATTGTTGCAGTTTCCTACAGATTCTTGTATCGTTGTTTCTCAACATTCACGCGGACAGAATCGAGGGTTAGCTAGTTCAATAAATTATTCAGTCTAGTCTCCAACCTCGTGTTGGCTGCATGGAGCTCGTTATTTCAAGTTTCAAGTCCAGTCCAGTTCTCGACTCTAGTGCCTATTCGATACTACGTCGATATTTTTTTTGTATTTTTATGCAATAGATTTAGATCAGGAAATGGTATTATAAAGTAACCCAAGGAAGGTGATATCGGTCATGCCTAGCTCCGTCTCTCTCTCGAACTGGAATTATGATTGTACGTTATTACAGCCGGGTAATTACGTAACACACTTATAATGGCAATGCCTTTCATTTTGACAATTCAATAACATTAATGGCGGAATTCACAGAGTAAGTTTCAAAAGCATTAAGAACTCGTAATCGTAGCACCGCTACGGCGTAGCATCTTGCTACGGCGTAGCTTCGTGCTACGAGTGACTACATGTTTCAATTTCAGCTAATTGGAGTAACTGTAGAGGATTGACCGAGAGGCTTTTTACCTGACTGCGCGAATGCAAAGAAAGGGTTATTATATTTATTTCGATTTCATGTTTAATTGTACAAAGCTTGCTTATAATGTAATACATTATTATTTTATTGAATTATTCCTTGCATATTATAAAACGCAAGCCATTTATATGTCTGTCTATCCAATACAATAGATGTAGAGATATTTAGTAACCTATTCCACTTAACTATTCCTAAAGAGTCATAAAAAATCCGAACACGATGTGCTACCACGCCGAGCGTCCAGCGCTCGGCGTGACAACACGTCGTGTTCGGGTGGTGAGAGGTGAAACACGTGTCGATTTCTTACAGTGTTTTTTATGACTCTTTAGGAATAGATAAGCGTAATAGGTGACTAAATATATCTACATCTATTGTATTTTATAATGGATTTCCGCCAAGTCACGCCTGAATCAATTAACTATCTTTCAATCCGTTATACCCTGAAAACAACTATCAGATTTCCTTTAAAATAAAACTATTCTTACATTATATTTTCTGGGTTAGTAAAGCAACTTAAAGCGCCAGCAGTGACGATAATAGCCAATCAACTCGTAAAAAATTTCAAGCTAGTTCAAAAGAAAAAGAAAAATAATGAGTCTAATCTATAGTCAATCGACAGTCGACTATTCGCAAAGAATCCAGCACTATAATGAGTTCCCGAGATCTAGGACACGATTTAAATTCCGTAAGAGGCACTAAGTTTGTCGAAACTAGCGCTTGAACGGAAATCTGTGTCCAGAGCGATTGTTTGACACCCTCGGGAATTACTAGGTACAGAAGCCCTAGCACGAACGTGCGACGTAAACGTAACGTAAATTCGCACGATTGTTTATTAAAAAATAGATTCGATTTAATGGGCAACTAGCGTCATAAAGGAGAAACCCGATCTCCATAGAAACTTGGGCCTGGCGTTACAGGGCTGAAATTTAGCCATAAATTAGAGTATCTAGGAAGGTTTCACGAGCCCAATTTTGAGCACTCCCAGCAATAGCCAAATTGGTCAAATCAGACAATATTTACGTTTTAGATTATTTTTA
This sequence comes from Eupsilia transversa, assembly GCA_914767815.1. Lineage (NCBI taxonomy): Eukaryota > Metazoa > Arthropoda > Insecta > Lepidoptera > Noctuidae > Eupsilia > Eupsilia transversa. Next base: position 12,345,769 of record OU611891.1, read on the forward strand.
TTACTTGAGTAATTTAAATAAAATAAATAAAATAAGTAAAATAAATAAAATAAATAAAATAAATAAAATAAATAAAATAAATAAAATAAATAAAATAAATAAAATAAATAAAATAAATAAAATAAATAAAATAAATAAAATAAATAAAATAAATAAAATAAAGGCTTTGTTTCCTACGCAAATCGTTCATGACGATGAGGTTTTAGGTAAGTAAGTACATAAAAAGCGCTTAGGGTATGACTTCAGATTTACCTATCTGATTGATCTTAAAAAAATAAATAAAAAAAAAAACATTTATTTTGGACCAAACACTTGCATACATTTTATAAACCTGCCAAACTGCGTGACAGTTTGTCGGCAGGATTAGCGCTCGTCTTAACATTTGGTCTATACAATCTAATTACACATCTCAGTAGGTAGTTATAGATAGTTTAAATGGACGCAGTTCAGTGTCCCGTTACGTGGGGTAATTTCCGACATTCACGCGGGCAGAAGCTAGTCTGAGTTTATAAGAAGAGGTATTTGCCCTCCAATGGGATATACAAGTATACCTCCTAATAAAGTTTGGAAAGCATTCGTGTATAGAAGCAATAAGGACTAAAAATACAGGAGTACATTGTACCTACATTTTATGGCAACTAACTGGAACCTAAAAATATTGTATTTTATTATTAGGAACACGCGAGTAAACCGGTTAACTTAATTAAGTTAGAGTACATGGCCTAATAAGTTGTCTTGAGATACGAAAATATTATAATATATACAAGTCTGTTACTGTCCCACTCCAAAGGCTTCTTATACAGAGAAGCCAAGAGCGAGGGTGATCAATATCACCAAGCTTGATCAAGACGGGTTGGTGATTTCAAACTATTATTAAATACTAGCTTCTGCACGCTACTTTGTCCGCTTTAAAGGCCTCCGACCCACCGCGTCGCATCCTGCATTTTCGCTTAGCAATGTTCCTGCCGTTTTTTTCTTTTTGCTCAGCTCTTAAGGGTCGTAGCGTGATGTTACATAGCCTATAACCTTTCTCAAGAATTGGACTAACCAATGCAAAAAGATTTTTTCAGCCCCAACTGTACACAATGTCATACGATGGAGGACGTCCATCACTTGTTGGTGGAGTGCGTCAGGACCCGAGCTGCTAGAGAGGCGCTGATGAATACCTTCAAAATTAATTTGATAGATGTTGGTTTTGTTCAAAGCATATTATCAGAGCCTGTCTCGAATGCAGCTATCTTACTTTATAAAATAGTATATAAGGTTTTGAAATCCGAATAGTGTGAAGTATTTATTTAATTAGGTTATGATGGGGCTGGCATGGTCGTATTGTGACCAAAAGTCCCTAAATTTATAATAGATATTAAAAAAAAAAAAAAAAAAAAAAAAATTTCAGAATCCGTTGTGTAGTTTAGATGAACAACGCGGTGAGACACGAAATATAATAGGTATGTAAAGATTCGGCCAACCCTGAAAAATACAATAAACGCAGATACATTTAGTAACTATTATTTATTATTTATTTATTTATATATACTTTATTGTACACCAGAAAATACATAATAAGCAAAAACAATTATAACATTACAAAACATACAATGGGCGGCCTTATCGCTTTCTGCGATCTCTTCCAGGCAACCAAGGAATGGACAGTGATTGCGTGGATATAAAAATGGGGGTATTCCGGTTCACTTTTCCTAAAGAATCATAAAAAACCATGTACGCAGAATAGTTACTAAATGTATCGGTATCTATAGTATTTTGTAATGGGTTTCCGCCAAGTCACGCCTGAATCGATTAATTATAAACCAACTCTATTAACAACACGATAATTAACTAAAAACAAAACGCCAAAGAGTATCAACACAATAACTCGTTCAACAAAATTTTAATCCATTAATTGTGTTGGAATCGAGTTTGTGGTTCCACATGTGTGTCTACAATGTGGAACACCAACAGACCACAACCACATGCCAAATGTAACGCCTTTTTTTAACACGATCCTTTGTTATTTAAAGCCGTCGAGGATTAAAAACGAATAAATCGTTCGAAGCTTTATTTAATGTGTTTAACATTTGTATTGTGAGTTGTGTGCTCTGAATTTCAGGTGTGTGTGTCAGTCGTTTAGGGGATTTGTGAGAAATTATGATGAATGAATTATGTGAAAATAGCCAAATAAAAAAATAAGCTCTGGTGCGCGAGAGCCCGTGTGTTGTGCAATTACAGTTTAAAAAAAAAAAAGTTACTTAGAATTTCTCATCTATCGTGGTTGCGAATTATTATAACACAACTATCAGCTGGCCACTCAAAATCGAAACAAAACGTCAAAATGTAGGGAACAGCTGATTTTTTTTCGCGTTTTCAGGGTTGGTCCGATAGTGAAAGTTGTTCATAATGATGAGTACAATGACCCCTTTAGGAATTGATTGTAAGTGTATAGAATAAGTCTGTGCTTAGGAAAAATAATTGTTATAAAAAAAAACGTACTGAACGTAGGCCACGGTTGTTCTAATATGTGGGCATTGTCCTTTCGCCCTTTAAATAAGTTTCATATTAATGTAGGTTAATACCTACATAAATATGAAACACAAACCTTCCGTTATAGATTCTTTATATGATGGTGACAACCGCATCAAAATCCGTTGCGCAGTTTAGGAGAACAACACATACAGACACGAAAAGCTTTAATTTATGATATGCATACAGATTGTTCACTACAACTTGTCCTTTGCCGTCATGTTGGCACCATTGCTTGTTACGCTTAGATTCAATACTAATAGAGTTCAAAATGGGTTCTGACAGAACAGTGCTACTGTGGCGGCATCTACAGCGCCACATGCGAACTACGCAAAGACCTGATGTCACACAAATCCTGCATCGCGTAATTAGAGTTTACCGCGCGATCAACATATATAAGACTATCCGACATCAATCGTTGGGCAGGTGCCCGCCAAACACAACACCCATGTGGTCGGAGGATCCTCCCTTTTCAATAAAGGATGACTGAACTTTACACCCTGTTCCTCATGCCTCTAAACTACCAAACGCCTCACGGGACAAGATAGAATGAACACACCGTAGATGCTCAGTTTTTTAGATCCGTCAAAGCAAACAATACTGGCATGAGCTGCCAGAGTATTAATACCTCTATAGTACGGTATGTGTCGAGGAGTAACATCGTGATGCTTTGCTTACAATTGCAGCTCCGAGCGTGATTTCAAGCGTATATGGAGACAGCGATCGATTTTCGTCTAGGGTCATCAAAAATCAAAATCAAGTCTTTTATTCAAAATAGGCTGAGCATCAGCACTTTTCGAACGTCAGATTACATAAGACAGGTATCACAACTAAAAAGTGAAAAATAAAAACTTTTTACAAAAAAACCCAACCGACTTCCAAAAAAAACACTACAAAGTGAAAAATAACTTTAATTTCGGAAGTCGGTGGCAAAAAACGAAAAAAACAACCAAAGACACCGACTTCCGAAATTAAATTAAATTAAAGTAGGTACTTTCAATTGCTTTTTTAGTGTTGAATATGTCGAAGTAAACTATCGAACAATTTTTTTTTAAAATACTTGCATATTCCCTAAATTAATGTTGTAAATATGATAGGTACCTTCAATCTTCGGGGGCAGCCCTGTAACATTCAAGGCTTAGATCGCAGCACTAAGTGGTAGTGACGGAGCATTTAACGAGACTCAAACTTGCACAACGCTGCACTTATCATATAACTATATCTATATCATTATGTTGCTACCCTACCCTTACATAAGTGGAATACCTACATAAATTATTACAATACTTGAATACTTCTATCAGAGTATTTAGTTCCATTGATCTTTTCGATTCTTATCATCTCTCTCACTCCTAAGCTCCTTCTTATCTTCTGCCAAAATCCTTAACACGCTAAGAATCTGCGTTATGCTAACAATCTTCTCCTACTCTGTCCTTGTCATACTTCCGACTTTATTCATTCTTCCTTTCATATTCAGTCCATTCTTCTTTGGAATCCGCTTCCTCGTGATATCAGGAAGGCCACCAGTCGATACGCATTTGCAGAAATTGCAGTCATTTTCAAAATAAATAGTGTATAAGTCATCTCAACACTAGTCTCCCTTGATTTTGTATTTTATTTAATTAAATAGTTTTCAAAGTTAATAGCGCAATGAACTTGGGTAAACTGTCAAAATGAAACCCATTACGATCAATTGTCATTATAAGTATCATATGTGACGCAATTATCCCGTCGATTACGGTTATAGTTTTAGCAACAATTCATATTTTTTCTCATATCACAAAACCCCCATTCATATCGACAATTCGATACCCACTATAAAATCACAGAGAAATATGGCAAGTCCCAACGAAATGATTCAACGAATTTAATCAAAAAACAAAGGAAGTAACAACAATTTAACCTATCTTTTGCCCAACATAACACCCTACCTTCACTATCTGCTTTCTCTCTCAGTAGCGAAGTCGTGAAGATACGTCACCTCTACCCGTCGCTTCGCTGCAATAAATTTGTAACTACCCACATACGTAGTGCGATGCGAACTTAAAGTTAGTACACATGGGTGAGGGTAAATATTTAACTGACTTCAGTTTCGACGCGATGGCTTGAGTCCAGTTGTTTATTTGTCTGTGTGGATATTAAAATTGTAATCAGTAACTTGTAGGTTATATTGCAAATAAAGTAAGGAAACTTCATTAATTAGCAAATTGACTACCAACTTGAATTTCCCGTATAATCAAAATCAAAAGTCATTTATTCAAATAAACTAGGCTGAGAATCAGCACTTTTCGAACGTCAAAATTACACCCCCTAAACGCCCACCCTTCACCACTTCCTAGTGCTTGAGCTGGGAAGAAGAAGTGGCGCAACAAACTCCCCAGCAGCACAGCTTTCTGTTCAGTTAAAATAAAAATGATTGTATAGTATGCAAAATAATTAACGTAACGCAACACAAAACATTAAAAAACATTCAAATCTCAACTGTCATTTTGGCAGTTGTATGAAATGGCTATAACATGGCAAAACAATACATTTTTCTGATTGAACATTATAGTATTTTTTAAATGTGCTAAATGAAATCAAAATATAAAAGAAAAACCCCGTTTGCACTTTAATAAAAATACATTTATGGTTTTATGAGTAACTAAGTACTACTCCCAGCTTCTTGTTAAATAAAAGTAGCCTAAGTTACTCCTTTTAACATCAGCTATCTGCCAGTGAAAGCCCCGTCAAAACCGGTCTAGCCATTTCGGAGATTAACCGGAACAAACAGACAGACATTAAAACCCGATGCAGCATCTTATATTTTGGGTGAGGGGTGGGGCCTCACCTCCGCTGACACATGAAATTGTTACTGCGCAGCGACTACCATTAAGTTGTATCGTACTGTAGCCTGTGGTCGGCACAACATGTCTTTTTCCATAATTAAAACTTCTATCAGCTGTTATCACAGTACTCACGCCCTTTTTAGCCATATCTACTTTCGCACAATCCATCCATCGATTCTTTGTTCCTTCCCCAGAAATACTTTCGTAGTTTCGTAGTAGTATTTCTTAAGCAAAGTTAAAGGATGGGACCATTTATTAGAGGTTTTCAGAAACAAGGTAACCAATAACCTGGTATCTTACCTAAGACCCCCTCTTACTATTTAATATCCCTGTCACTAAGGGAATTGCAAGCCATAACTTTTACCCGCCAAAATAACAAAATGGCGACGCGCCGGGCTGTTTATCAGTGCCGTCATTATCCGGTAATGCGGCCAAACATTTTCTTAATGGGCAACGTAGCCTAATAAAGAAACAACTTTAAGCATTTGGGCTATTTTTAGGTTTGTTTTGTTTATGTCTGTTCTCTATAGAAATACAAGGTTTATCTTTAAATAACAATTTATTTCTCGAACGTATTATGAAGCAATGGATTACCAATATCTATCAAAATATATATTAAATAGTGTGTTACGCAATTCGTTTTTAGCTTAATTACTTAGATATTATAATTATTATAAATGAAACCACATGACACACGACATATAACACGTTCCTGTGGGATAATATCCGACATCCACGCGGGCGAAGCCGCGGGCAGAAGCTAGTCTTTAAATAAAGTTTTAGGTAACTCTACGCCGCCCGTGGGCAAAAGCTAGTAGTCTTAACTTCAATCTGCCTAGCCTTTTCCCAAGTATGTTGGGGTCAGTTTCCAGTCTAACCGGATGCAGCTGAATTCCAGTATTAACTTACATAAATAAAACAAATTAAATCTTCTGACATAAAAATACCGAACCGTATCCATGGAAACGGGATTTAAGTTCTTTAGAAGCGCGCCGAGCAGTTACGTATTGAGTTTAAGCATATGAATAGTGTTGGAGTGACAGCTTGAGTGAAGAGCTCCTTATATTCGAGCTCAAGAGAATCCAACGGCTAGCAAATAGCAATATTGTTGAGCTGTTTAGAGCTGGCTTAGAGTCAATTTACATTATTGAGGAGGGAATATACGGCCAATTTGAATTGGTAGTTAATTTGCTAAACAATTCATTTGCCTGACTTTACATACATGGTTTCTATCATTCAGTAATCTCGAAGAATAGCCAACTATGTGAACGTTTTATCCTAGCCTCAATTTGCTGCCATTTCACCGTCATATCTTCGGAACGACCTCAAAACCTTTGAATGCCCGTTACGTTGCTTGTTACTTCACTAATGAGGCAGACTAAGGCTGACACTGTGGAGCTGACACTCAAGTGAGTTGCAATTAGTTTTCAAATCGTAAAAGGTATAGACTACGACGAGAGTGACGTGACAAGCTGTTATGAAAGGACAGAAAATCTTTTTTTAAATGGGCAAGCTTTTCACCTGAAACACCGATTTAAAAAAAAAAACTTCCTCATATTTTTTCTCTTGTAAACTAGGCCGCTTGAAACTACTTATAATTATGAAATACCAGCTTATGACTGTCGCAAGGTAAAGGTATCTTTCATATCGAAAAGATATTGATCAGAGGGCAATTCCTGTATTTTTAAGAACGTTCGCATTCGCATCTCATTCGCAATCTGTCAAAAATACAATTTACCAACATTTTTGACAAGTTTGACAGATTGCAACTTGAATGTGGACGTTTTTTTAAGTAGTTACGAGAATTGGCCTTTTGGTTGATCAATGGTACCAGTCGGCTTTACATTTGACTAGCGACCCGGCCGTGCTTCGCACGGTTTTTAGTGGTTATTAAAACATCGTACACCAAACTTTAATGAATTAAACACCTAAACCTTGCTCGTAAATCACTCCATGCATTCGTGAAAACGCGTTCAGATAGACATACAGACGCAGCGGGGGGACTTTGTTTTATAATATGTATCTACCTAGTGATATGTAGTGATAGTGCATGACCTAGTTATATACTTACTCTATTTATTATAACATTAGACAAATAACGGTTAACACCCTTTCGTTATTTCTATATAAACGTATAAGAAATTCCGATATTTCACCATAAATACGTATAAAGCAATGTAATCTATTTAGCATTTACATTAAAAAAAGTGCAGTAAATCCAACAATATTACACCAAACTGTCGTTATTGTCTAATGCTGTAATAAACGGAGTACTTATAGACTGCACCGTCATTTCTGTGGCCAACATTGAGCAACATAATGCCACTCGCTACGCTTTTCTGGCCCCTTTACTGTTAAACTTTGTGTTAAACTTTAAACTATCGTAAAGAATCGTATTTCCACTTACCAGAAACCCTTATAAAATTAATCTCCCACAAAATAGAAAGTCTCACGATCAACAGACAGACGTATCTATTAGTATTCATTTATGCCGCCCGTACCTGTCGCCCGCGTGCCACGTAGGTACGTAAATACATGTTAAATGATGTCGCGTTGGCGATAATTCAATTTCTTAATAAACGAGAAAATGTTATTTTCCCATTGAGTGAATTTTGGATATTGTGTTAATAAAGAAAGCAGTGTTTTTTTCAAGCAAATATTGAATGCAAGTGCTATTAAAGTTGCATACAATAAAACGTGGCTAAGTAATAACAGCCGCATGGGTCGATCCATCAGGTTAAGCTACGCTTGCCGGGGTTGGTCCGTGGATGGGTGACCATCTTCACATACCGAGACTCCTCCGTGTTTCGGAAAGCACGTTAAGCCGTTGGTCCCGGCTGTCATGCGTGGATCTTTGACTGTCGTTACGAGTCGTCAGAAGCGCGAAAGTCTGACAACCAGTCTTACCAAGGGGTATCATATTACCCAGTTACTGGGTTGTGGAGGTCAGATAGGCAGTCGCTCCATGTAAAATACTGGTATTCAGCTGCATCCGGTTAGACTGGAAGCCGACCCCAATCTGATTGGGAAAAGGCTAGGCAGAATGATGAATGAATGACAATAAAACGTGTAAATCATGACACTCCATTTTGAACTATGTAGGTTAGTTCTTGTGTAATGAATTTGAAGATAATACCTTTTTTTTCAATAAATTTTATTGTTTGTATTATTGTTATTTGTTTACTGATTGTTTTTTTTTTTGGATTGCGTCCATGATGCGCAGAGTACATTAATTGTGTCAATTCCAAGCATCGGGTGGACTGACAGCTCACTTCACCTAAGTTTTCACGGTGAGATGGTTACAGAATAACACTGCTGGTTGTCCGGTGGTTATAAGTAAACAATTTTTTTTGTTGTAGTTGGATTGATGAGATGACCCCGATGAGATCCTTCATGAGCTCTTTTACTACTAAACGATAATGTCGTCAAATCACCTTCAATGCCAAAAGAATCTCACCAGCAAAAAATCAAAAACTAAACACTTTCGAAATTGGCCCAGAGCAAATGTAAACGAATTTCATAGTTTGTACTGCGACCCCCGCGGGGTCTGACTTAATATGGCCTGGCCTAAGCAAACAGTACAAATGTATTATATTTTTATATTAAACTCAGGCCCTGGCCTGGAATGTTTCCAATATGGAACTGAATGAAAATACCAGACATGTACCTACTGGAAAGGCGAATATTTTTAATCTTTATTGTTACCTTTTCTTATTCTAGAGCAGGGAACAGAGCAGGTATTTTTCTTGCCCTACTTTCATTAAAAGACCTTACTTGATGAAAAAAGTTCACAAAAAATTGTACACGCTTGCCTTGTAGCAACCTCTTCTTTAGTATGACTTTATGACAGCTAATGTGAAGCCCAAACGTGGCAAAATAGAGCAGTCCCATTGGACGTCATTCCGATTGTAGCTAAGTACCTATAGGTTATAATTGGGAATCAAACGAGCTTACCTGTTAAGCGAAGTCTTGATTCTAATTTTACGAACGACAATCTGAAATATAATTACCTAGTTAACAGAGTAGTATTTGTTATACCCGTGTGTAAGAAATACTACTCTGTTAACTAATTATATTTCAGATCGTCGTGAAGTAAAATTATGATTATGGCTATCAAGAGATAGACAGTATCCTAACTAGTATATATAAGGTGCTATAAAAATATCTGCCACGGCTGCAATGGGAGATAGTATTGTGTTTATAGATTACAATAGTAAAGATAAATTATTGATCATGTGTCATATTTTTTTTCATACAAAAAATTGTACGTATAAATTTGCAAGTGACGAACTAGTCAGCTGATTTCAGTTTTCATTCACAGAACAGATGGAAAGAGATAGCAGTTGTTTTCATTGACGAAGTGCACTTCGCGCGTAATTTGTGAACCACGTTATGCAGAATAGAGTCAATGTTTATTTAACTACTTTATTTTCTCAAATTGATTTAACTGTGCCGGGGTACGAAATTTCTTCACTATTGTTATCTTTAAACACAATACTACCTCTCATTAAAGCCGTGGCAGATATTTTTATAGCACCTTATATAATATTATAAATGCGAAAGTGAGTTTGTTTCTTACGCTTTCACGCTAAAACGGCTGAACGTAGCATATCGGTAGGCCATAACCTAGGTTAGGACATAGGATACTTTTTATCCCGACATTCCTACGGGATCGAGACTTATGCGGGTGAAACCGCGGGGCGCAGCTATTTATCTACAATTTTATCATCAGTAGACAAGTATGTATTAGTCAGTCTTTTTTTACAAGAAGCTCTACTGCTAAACGATCTATGGAATCTCTCGACTCACAATGACCAATATTCTGAAACAACATTGTTCATAAGCTTCAGATTTTACAACTAAAATACCTCGAGCTTCGCAAACAACGGTGCGCAAGCTGGCTGTGTTCCAAAACCATGTTCCAACATGTCTTTGCTTAGGTGCCAATATCCTTGTACCACCTTCAAGACCCCTATTCCAAGGATTTTAGGTCTATATTCCTGTATGTTATCAGCATGGGTAAGTTTGCAGTGGTAATGTACGGACGTGCTGTGTTTCGCAGTCGATGAGCCGTTGCCGCTGTATGAAAGAAATGTTCACAGATTCACGTGATATTAGATAGAAAGTCACTTTAATTTGATATTTTGTAGTGGTTTGTGTGTATTGATTAAGTTCTACTTGAATGAAGGTTCAAAACCTGGTAAATACGATCACAATTAATTGGACTACAAGCCGTGTGCCCGATAGGATACCCCATCGGTAAGAATTACGTACTTCCATACAAACTTCAATAACCTATTTATCCCCTAAATGGGTTAGGGCGTCCAGCACTCGGCGTGGTAACACGTCGTGTTCGGGTTCGTGATAAGTCAACCGTCATCCTGAGGATGCCTCGTTGAGAGGTGAAACACGTGTCGATTTCTTACTTACTTTTATGACTCTTTAGGAAAAGTTAAGCGGAATAGTTACTAAATATATCTACATCTATTGTATTTTATAATGGATTTCCGCCAAGACACCGCCTGAATCAATTAACTATGTAAGGGGATGAATTAAAAAAAATCCTTTCTTAGTGCTCACTTGCGCTATAAAAGGCTTGCATATTCTACTTATTAAAATCTTAAATTTTGCATAAAAGTTGTGCAAAATTTCATGATTCTAGGCGCAAACTTTTCGGCTGGGCGTTTTGTCCGTCAGTGAATTTAAGATTTTTATAAGTCGAATATGCGTGTGAGAAGTGGAAGTACGATTTCTTAAGGTTTAACGTACCTAGAGAGGCAGTATGATAGTCAAGAATGAAGTCGACCGTCTACTGCTACGTAGGATGTGCTCACAGCTCGAGGCTTGTGACCTTTCTGCGCGGTTCATTTGTTTGCCAGCCGTCGTTCGTGCGTCGCTTGACCCCTCAAAAAAATCCTGCGTACGCCCATGGCTATAGATCACTGTGGACGACCACGAGTCGCCTTAATTTTCATACAAAGTGAATTTCAGTATAAGTCCGTAACTTAGCCGTGGTCTGCTGTAGAGCGGAGCCTTGATGGTGAAGACGTGTGTCGAGCTAAATGCTAACATATATTTATATTCTCCCGTCTTTTTTCCAAGGCGATAAGGAGAAGCTACATGTATGTACTGTGACCTCCAACAAACTTCCTTTGCTATATCCAATTTCATACTTGTGGTTAATTTGCTAACATCTTTTTTTTCTTATCCATCTTAATTTTGTGGTCGGCGCAGCATGTGCTTCTTCCATAGGTACTTCTCTATTAAGGCTCCCGCAGAAAGGCCCGACGCGACTCTGGTGGAACAATTTCTATGAAATCTTCACGGAAATTGTTATAGCGGTGTCGAGTCGCGCTGTCGCGTCGCACTTGTCTGCAGGAGCCTTTAGTTGTTATCTTAGTAGTCACTCCCTTTCTAGCTATAGTATCATATTTTACACGGTCCATTCATCGTTTCTTTGGTCTTCCCCTACTCTTATAGCAACTCTCACGATATTTTCCACATTCCTCCGCATCACATTGCTGCTCCACTTAGATACCATAAGTATTGCCAACACCGTAAAAATAATTATACTAATTTTTGGCCAGACTTACTCTATTGCCATCTCAATATCTGGCCTTTTTTAAACTGCCTGTTTCTTAACCTTTTACCCGTAAAGTAAATAAGTTTCTTTTTCCTCCATTTTGTTTAAAAATAAGCCAAACTTATCAGCATGAAGGTGTTGGGCTCGGACCGGCCCATTCGAGGGCCCCGCTCTGATTAGTACTGCTGATTACCTTATCTGGCCTTGTAAACAGGAGCGAGCTTCTAAAAAAGCGGATTTCTATGAGTGAAATCGATTTAATTAAGAAATTTTTTATTTGTTAATTTTGTTAGTTTTAAATGCTCCTTGTTTACTGTTTGTATTTCCTGTGCGTGTCCCAATTAAAATATTTTTCTTTCTTTCTTTATTACAAATCATACGTGTACCTATGACATCTATTTATTCAAATACCCTGAGATTATTTTTTTCGTGATCTTCAAGAATTTGTTAAATCAATAGGTTATTGTGTGCAGGGTAATACATGCAATGGGATTTCCCATCGGCAAAAACGACAAACTCTCATCCCCTTTAAACCCTTCAGGGGGTGATTTTTCAAGAATCCTCCCTTAGTGCTCATCTTTCGCTATTTAAGGATCTCTTGAGCAAAATTGCATGATTCTAGACAGTCGTTTAGGCCGTTTTTTATTGAAAAGCGATCGTCACGCTCAAATGTCACTTTTTGTTTGGTGAATCTGAACGCGTGGTCACGCCGACAGAGGGCGTTTTGCGAACAAAATGTGATAAATGCACGCGGCAATCGCTTTTGGGTGTGTGTTGGCTATCAGTGAAGAAATTTAAGATATTTATCCAATAGATTTCAGACCATGAAAAGTTCCTCATCCCTTTCTCATATACATACTATAGGTATATTATATTAATAAGTCAAGTAAGTGCAGTATGCCTTAATTAAACATTTTAATATTTTTTGTTTGACTTTGTCAACTTGTTTACCTAGTTCGTAACGATACGTCAGCGGAGGCGTGCAAACAGTGTGCAGTGTCTCGCTTACTTCCTGTCCCCACTCTTTTGCCACTAGAGGGCGTAACGTGGACAGAATACAAAAGGGGATCTTACCGCAAAATATATACACCGATATTGAAGACATCTTGGCGTTTTATCTACCAAAATATTTGCCGGTTTAATGGTCCCAAGAGCATTCCTACACATTTATAATTGTCCATTTGTTGTAGGTACCTTTTTTTACTACCAAATTGTGACTACGGTAGAAGGGAAAAAAGAAAAAAATTACTACAGATAAAAAAGTGAAAAGTATGAAACGCATATCATGGCGGGCAGGGACCGCCATGTTGAATATCCTGTCATATCAGCGCCTTGGCCAGTAACATGATATTTTAAGGCGCTCCGTCGCTGGGAGCATTCGCCTGTAATTTAATAATCCCAGATTCGATTGTGAGCATTACTATATTACCATTACCTTGCCTCTACTCACAGATGTCGGTAATCTCGAATCTGAACTGTTACATCACAGGCGAATGCGGTCGCCTTTATTAATTAATTCTTTGTTTGTTTTGTTTTTTGTTCAAATCAGTTTACTAGTAAGCTGACTTATGAACAACTTTTTTATCACAACCCTTCCGGCTTACCGTCGGGTAAAAATGTAAGTATTTATTTTCTCTCACAACGCACATTATTCTGAACGGATAAGTTCAGTAAAATCCCGCTGGATAACACTAGGTACGCGCATGCATTATGCACGAGCGTCGTCCAGGTGATTTATCAAGTTCTAGTGATCGTGTGCCGTGACGTTTTTAGAGCTAAAAATATCATTTTTCAGAGCATGCAATGGGTGCAGATTCGTACCCGTACCTATTCGTACGGGATAAAACAAGGTTTACGAGGATAACCCGAAGCTGCAGTTAGTACAAGAATTATAATTATAAAGAAGAAAAGACAGGCGTCCATCCCATCTATGTTCAATCTATCACCACCTTTTCCCAACTATGTCAGGGTCGGTCCAGCCTGGGTCCAGTCTAACCAGATGCAGCTTTCATGTAACGACTGCCTATCTGACCTCCACAACCCAGTAACTAGGTAATACGATACCCCTTGGTGGACTTTCGGGCTTCTAACGACCCGTAACGACCTTCAAATATCCAAGAAAGACAGCCGGAACCAACGGCTTAACGTGCTTTCCGAAGCACGGAGAAGTCTCGATAATTAAAGATGGTTACCCATCCACGGACCAACCCAGGCAAGCGTAGCTTAACCTGATGGATCGACCCCCTACGGCTCTTATTACTCGAGCTCCTGCATCTCAGACAATGTTATTCCGCTTAATAAAGCTTAAGCACAGTTTGTAAGTATAAACTTTTTACAGGCTCACCACATTAATAAATTCGTTAGGTATGTAAGCCTGTGACATTTAGGTCGCACCTAAAAGAAAAAAAATAAAGAAATTATGTACCGTATATTGGCGATAAACATGTCGCTAAGAAAGAACACACACGAAAAAATCAAGTTGAGGGAAAATATTAGACCACCTGTGAGTCAGGCGCATCTAGAACAAAGCATGATTGATATAAAAGCAACAATATGGATACAAACTTTTATTGCTCAGTAATAAAGCATGCCGTACTCGAGGTCATAGTCCAGAACTTTAGTTTTTTTCTTCCCTGACTCTGGCTCTTCCTCCTCTGACTTTGACTCTACCATCTCTGACTTTGAGTCTAACTCAACCACCTGTGGCTTTAAATTCAAACCGTTTCGCCTGTGCTCGAAGTAAGTCGCCATATCCGGATGCGCTCGTAAAAAACTCCTCAATTTCTGCTTATTAACGGTGCCATTCACAACTATGTCTCTGAAAGTGTCGTTGGTCATATAACCTTCGTTCACACCTTTAATTTTATCCAATTTCGATTGTAATTTCTCGTCGATCTTCACCAGTTCATGCTCATGAACGTCTACAACAGACTTACGATCCTTCTTGTACTGCTTCTTCATTATTTCTATGAACCTCTTCAACTCTCTCGTCTTCTTGTGTCTTTGAGCTGTTCCATTTCTAAACGATTTCATCAATATACTTCTGATTTCTTTTATTATATTTCGAATACTCTTCTCAATTTTTTTCTTTCTCTTCTCACGGTCCCTTTTTCGTTTCCTTTTTTTGGAATCACGCTTTTTTTTCTCGGCTTTCTTTACTTCTCCGCTCTTCTTTTCATTGGAGTCGGTTTCGAAACTGCTGCCTTCGAAGGACAAGTCCAGGCCTTGATACATGTCGTAGTTGGACACTTGGAGAGCGCAGCAAACGTATGTGGTCCTACCACAGAAGGAGTCACCTCGAAATATTCGATACTCTGCGTCACACTCTGCCGGTAGCATGCAGGAGCCCCAAGGCATGTCGTGCTGGTTGGGATCTCCGCAGGGAACACCCCATGGCCCTTAAAGCATCAATTAGTTAAATCTTACAAATATAGTACAAGCTCCGAGCTGAATAAATGAATGGATAAAGACCAAAAAATGTTGGCTGACTGTGATTTTTAATTTTCCGCAGTACCTACATTATTTGCTAAAAATAGACTTCTGTTGGATTTCTATAACAGTGTTGAATGGATTAGTTCATACAGACATAGCCCTATCGATAGCCAGAGCAGCTAGAAGCCTTTATTTTTTTTTAAGTCTCATAAAAGTATAAAAGTAGATTAGACTTACTAGCTGCCACCATATTGACCACGTCGCCCCTGGGTTGTGTCGAATTAAGCGCCTCAAATTTCTTCTGCATCCAGTGCTCATCCCATTGATCCCTCCAGAACTGCTCTTGCGAGTCGGAACTGGACGCACTATAGGAGCTTCCTTTCCTTCTATTAATTCCAGTTTTTCGCCTTAACTCATTTAATACTGGGTCCATATGGAAGTATTCTCTTCCTATCCGGTCTTGGCTTCCAGTGAATTTTGAGGAAGGTATATCACGTCCAATGTTCAAGTTTTCCTCGTGAGCTCTCACACTTCTCAGAACATTGGCTTTATTCTGAGCCGATTTTTTATCTTCCTCATCGTCTGGTTTTTTAGTAACGAAGTAACGTATTGTGTCTCGCCGTTTCGGGATGATGTCCTTCTCACCTTGAAGCGCAACCAGCATCGATTTCAGATTCGAAAAAATTGATGCATGGATAGCGTTGAGAGATAAGGCAAATAACGTTAAGTAAAAATAATGCATTTTATTTCGACATTTCTAACATGGTTGCTATCAGCAGTTTTCTTTCAAAAACACAGTAGGTACCGAACGTGAAATTTGTTTCGACATGTATTGCAATAAAAATAGAAACCATTAAATATTTATAGCTGAACTTTTTTTACATTTAGAGTTTTGATAAATTGTGGTAAAACTATAAAAAACCAGCTAAGTGTGAGTCAGACTCGCAAACCAATGGTTCCGCGCCACCAATACTACTAATTAGGTATTGCCGCTGTCACACTATAGTCCAATCAAGTGTGAACCTTGAAGTAGGTATTACCGAGTTTTTTAATTTAAGAAAATCAATAAGTTTTAATTATTATTCCTGTTAATAAACAGGTTAATAAAGTTTGAATGAAAATTATTAGTATATAATTATTTGCCATGATAAATGAAAATGTTGACTAGCTAACTATTATGGTTCTTAAGTCAGGCAGACGGTGTAGGTGTAGCAATAGGGTTGCCTGCCACGTACGGAACTCTAAAAAGTAGAACCTTATCAAAATAGTGGGAAAAATGTTGGAGCCACAAGTGCCTGCCTTGTTGATAAGTAGGTAGTTGTTGATATGTTGATACGTATGTCTCATGACGGGCGAAAGAGATGAAACATCTTAGGAATAAAATAATTTAATTCAAATAACTATTTTATTTTCGCAACAGTTTTATAACAATTAAAACATGTATTTCTTATACATTTTACATTATAGTTTACCTTAACAAAAACATATTATATTGATATTTCACAAATTGTAACTAACTTGGTAAATACAATTTGTTGACTTGTTTTAAGTTTATTTATAGATCTACCGTGAAAATATTTTACCTAAGATAATAATTACCTGCATTATGTAAGCTATACAAGGTGTTTTTTTTAATATCCCATAACTCTAGGGTATGAATGAGACCATATCAAAGAATCAACTGGCATGTGATTTTTTTTTTAAATGTAAGACAACCCTGACGTGAAATATGACAACGTCGCATTTTCTTAGCTTTAATTAATTATGAATGATTGGTTTGAAATGTTTTACTCGTACTTATCAATGAAACTTAGATACACACATCGAGAGTATAGTGTTATTGTTGTCTACGTAACTATGCATTTTGGACCACATATTCTAAGACTGTTTGAATTATTTTTAATTATAGAATATACGTTATAGGATATGAAAAAAAACACGTTGTAAGTATACAAATATATATTATTAGTTCTAAACCCAACTATGTTGGAGTCGGCTTCCAGTCAAACCGGATTCAGATGAATACCATTATTTTACATGCAGCTACTGCCTATCTGACTTCAACAACCCAGTTACTGGGTAACATTATGATACCACTTGGTACCAACAACAATACCTACCTATTATCGGGACTCTTATTTAAAATAAAATCACCCATAAATATTTTATAGTTTCAATATTGATCATAATAGCCCCCGATAAAAAAACACAGTTTAATAAAATAAACTCCTAAACTTCTTCGAATGAAAACCTCAAAAGGACGGCGCATGTAAAATATGTCGAAATAAAATGCATTATTTTTACTTAACGTTATTGGTTTTGTATCCTATCGCTATTCATGGATATTCAATTCATACGAATCTTAAAGAAAATGCTCCATCAATATCGGATAAATCTCGATCAGACACTGAGAATGGGAGCCCGATAATACAAGGGATATTGAAATTCTTCCAAGATAAAAAACAAGACGATGTAAAAGACAAGAAATCTGCACAGAACAGAGCCATCGTTCTAAAAAATACACCCGAGAAAAACTTAATAGCCGCCCGAGACATGGCCTCAAAATTGATTGAAACTAGAAGCAATAACCAAAATATAGGAAGACATTATTTTCACATGGATCCCGTTTTTAATTCGTTAAATACTAGAAGAGCACGGCAAAAGAGAATTATATCAAGCAGTTCTAGTTCCGATACTGAAGTAGAGGGTCCAGAGTGGAAGGCGGAATGGAATGAAAAGAGGCTGATTCAGAAGTTTCATGCGGTGAACTCGACACAACCAAGAGGTGACGTGGTGAATATGAAGGCTGCTAGTAAGTACCTATACTATTATAAAAACGTACTTGCAAAAATTATACTGGTATGCATTGTTTAGGTGCTCTTTTCATAGGGCTATATTATTTTATTAGTCTCTTTTGATATAGGAAATGATTCCAAGTATTCAAACTCAACAGGGATTATGTCTATCTAACATGCACCATAAAAATTAAAAACAATTTAGGTCTTCACATGGTTTGACCTCAGCAATCAGTCATTTATAGATACTTACCTATATCGAACTAAACTTTTATTGATAAAATCCGTTTCATTATTCTTTAAGGGCCATGGGGATTTCAATGCGGAGATCCTAACCAATATGACCATCCATGGGGCACCTGTATGCTACCCGAGGAATGTGACGCTGAGTATCGAATTTATCTGGGTGATTCCTTCTGTGGTAGAAACCAGTTCGTATGCTGTGCTATCGAACGTTCTGCCTACGACATGTACCAAGGGCTGGACATGTCCTTCCAACGCGAAGACAGCTGGTCCACAGACACCGAAGATGAGCAACCTCATGATTCACACATAGAAAGGCACAAACAACGAAAACGCGCTAAAAGAAAAAACAAAAGAGTCAGGTCTCAGTTAAAGAAAAAGATCAGAACTAGTATCAAAAATATTATAACTGAGATCACCAAGTTATTGCAGAAAGCTTATAGGAACGGGACAAATCACCGAATGACGAAGACCAGAGAGTTGAAGAGTTTTATTAAAAAAATGAAGAAGCAATACAGAGAGGATCGTATGACTGTTGTGGATGCTCATGATTTTAATATGGCGAACTATGAGATAAAATGGTCAGAAAGTTTGGCTAAAATACGAGGTATGAATGAAGCTTTTTTGAGTAACGATACGTTCAGAGACATAGTTGTGAACGGGACGGTGAACAAGGAGAACTTGTTGAAACTTCAACGAACGCATCCGGTGTTGTCGCTGTTCTTCAATAACCGGCGTATGGGCGGTGGAGATTTAGAGCCAGAAGCAGAGAAGATTAAACTAGAGAAAGAAGGAGAAGTACCAGAGTCTGTGAATATAAAACCAGAGACGGAGGGAGAAGTATCAGAGCCAGAGAGGAAAAACCCGAAACTTCGTGGGTATGACATCGAGTATGGCATGCTTTATTATTGAGTATTAAAAGTTTATATCCAAAATGTCACTTTATTATCAGAACACCAGTTTTTGTAAAATCACCAAAAGAGTGTTTTCAATTAAACCGGCTTCCTGTGCATGACACAAGATGCAAAAAATTCAGAACATCATTGAATGAAAATGAAAAATTTACGGTGCAGCGTCGGTGCGGCGCATGGGCGATATTCATTCCTTCCTATACACAAATATGCGGTCCGGCGCCGCCGCTGGTGCGGCTCCGGCGTCATGTACACGAAGACTAACGTTACGTTTAATGATTTACTAATGGCCGATTCCTACACTTTACGGACCGTTATTGATTAAAATGAAGACTCTATCTTTACCAATAATTAAGCAAAAACCTCATAGCTTTGCATAGTAAACCCTCATGGAAGTAGCTATTACAGGTAAAAATAGCTTAAAGCTAAATAATGGTTACACCATTTATATTAAGTACAAGTAGAGTGAAGTGTCCCAAGTCTATTATGTAGGTACCTACCTACATTGCTCAGGAACAGATACTGACTCATCTAGGTATGTAGTTAGTTCAGAGCACAGTCACAGAATAGTACCTACAGAAGGCGCACTCCGCATTTTAGGTATGAAACTACAAGTACGCGGCAGGCTCGTCTTGCGGGGCCAATTCCGTGAGCGTAACGTTATCAGAAAATATAAGAGTTAAGGCTTGTGCAGACCGGCGCGATATCGCGGGCGCGACAGGCAGCGCGAGCCTTGTCGCGCCCGCGATATCTCGCCAGTATGGACGAGCGTTTACGTGATAGAAAGACAGGCAACTTCTAGGTGAATATAACTGTAAGTAATTAGAGCTGTGCGACCTGAATTGAATTGCACTTTATTGTGTGGTAGTAAGGTAAGAGTCGCTTTTTATTTTTGCGGAGTGAACCATCTGTAGTAATCTATGGTAGGTGCGATTCGCAAAACAACGCGCAAGTTCGAGCGATATAATCAGACCTTCGAAGCGATGTGTGACATCAAATCGCTGGAGGTTTGCCAGCTAAGCCCGGAGCAAGTTACTTTGATTTTACGTTATCAAATGAAGGTTTCCTTTTTGAGGTTCCGTAGCCAAATAGCAAAAACGGAACCTATTTTGAGTTAGAGTTGTTATGTCGTGAAATACTACATAGGTACTTAATTATTTTTTCATTAAAATCAATACTTACTGTGCATTCGTCGAGGAGGTTGGTGGTGGTGGAGGTGGCTAAGTAATAACAGCCGCACGGGTCGATCCATCAGGTTAAGCTGCGCTTGCCGGGGTTGGTCCGTGGATGGGTGACCATCTTTACATACTTACCGAGACTCCTCCGTGCTTTGGAAAGCACGTTTAGCCGTTGGTCCCGGCTGTCATTCGTGGATCTTTGACAGTCGTTACCAGTCGTCAGAAGCCCGAAAGTCTGACAACCAGTCTTACCAAGGGGTATCGTATTACCCAGTTACTGGGTTGTGGAGGTCAGATAGGCAGTCGCTCCATGTAAAATATTGGTATTCAGCTGCATCCGGTTAGACTGGAAGCCGACCCCAACATTTGGAAAAGGCTAGGCAGAATGATGACTTACTGTGCATTCGTAAATATTCATCCTTACTACGGAACGCAATGAACTTATGTGAACTGGCAAATGAAATCCATTGCGATCAATGTCAATGTCATTTTAAAGTATTTTATGCTGCAGACGTGTAAAAGAAGGTCATGTACCACATTCGTTGGTTATAGATGGCTTAGCAAAAAAAATTAAAACTTTAATACATCTGCAATAAATCTCCATAACTATCCCCATTCGCAAAAAGATTAGACAAACAAACCTTTACAGTCCGTTCAACCGATTTTGACTTCTATTGCGTTAATGGCATGACAAATGGCAGCTGCAGTAAACAGTTGGTATTATAATCACGTTTTTGCTATTAATGCCATCCTTATGCCTACGGAATAGAAGTCAAAATCTGATGAACGGACCGTAAAAAGTTTTGTTTATAAATGTCGAACCTTTTTTGTAAATGGTTTATGTTTCCATGGAATGTCAGCCTTATCCAAATACATAGAATTAATAAGAATAAAATATCTTTTAAAAAAACACAATATTACTTACAATAATTTAATTTATGACTTCAACTACAGCTTTTGGATTTTCTAGCCATATTCTATGTTCCTGATTATTATTGGCGGGAAAATTCCTCTTGGCGCCACAAGTATGACATGACCATTGTACTATATTAGAGCCGTTTTTTCTTTTTACTTTCATAGTGGCTGTGTCGTGATGAATTAGCATGCACCGGCACTTCTTGCACATCTGCCTTTTTATGTCAGGATTTCTGTCAAATTTAAAGGTAATTAATAACTAGATTTCTAAAAAGAAAAAACCGGCCAGGAAGAGTTCTGTAGGTACCGTATTCAGATCAAGGCAAAAAATCGCTTGTATGATGGGACCCCTTAAAATTAATAACTTTTTTTCATTTCTATTTAATATTAGTTACATGGGCAATAGAAATACACAATCTGTGAAAATTTCAACTGTCCAACTGTTATGGTTGATGAGATATAGCCTGCTGACAGACAGACAGATGGACGGACGTACAGCGGAGGCTTAGTAACTGGGTTCCATTCAGCACCCTTCGGGTATGGTCCCCTAAAAACTGCATTGAAATCAGATCATGTGTTTGAGAGCAGACAGATACCAGAACAACAAAGCCATCAACCTTATAACACCCTCTTTATACATTGGAGGTTAATTTAATCCAAAACATAAAACAAAGCAAAACTTTTTATATAACATCACTCCTATTTGGCCCAGAGCTTTTAGTATGGTGTGGTTGGTGGTCAAACTCACACGGGCCGCATGATGGATTACGGCCCACTCACACTCACTGAGTTGAGGCCTGTGTCCCATCAGTGAGAACATTATAGGATTATGTGTGGTTGGTGCTTGTGTGTAAATTTGTAGATGCACTTGTAACTACCACATTGGCTCACTCAGCCAAAAATTTGGAGCTTTTAGATATAGTGGAGGTAGAGGTGATGTTATGTTATTTGTACTTTAGTCTTGACAGTCCTAAACCAGACTGTTAGTAACAGTTTAGCACAAAATTGCAGTAAGTAGGATGGAGGCTGTTAGGTACTGCTTATACCCTGGACATAACCTCAAAAAACCCACCAGGACAAGGCCACAAGCAATGCCTTATTACTTTTATAAGATGCCTCGTTGGTCTAGCTAGTGGTCAAAAGCACTACTGCTAAGCTAATAAGGTCACGGGTTCAATTCCCCGGTCAGGCACAATGTTATTCAGTTTTTTCATCAAGAATTTCTCAGTCTCAGCCTGGAGTCTAGATTTGTGACAGGTTGATGACAATAGGCTCTTAATTGATTTAGGATACACTTACATCTTCAAAACATTTTTCTTGGCAACATTTACAATTAAGTTTCCATAGTAAGAAGATAACGTTGGATTTTTGCCTGCTATGTGTTTACTGATCTGAAAACAAAATGAAATTATTAAAATTCTTTACATGACGTTACGTGCCCGGTTTAGTATTAGTATTATCATTGGCACATTGTATAAGATTGGCAACTCACTTGATATAGGTAGTTCATTCGTTGAAACGAATCATTTCCTTGAACCTTTTTCATTTTGTTAAACCCAACTTTAGTTTTGATTTCTGAGTTTTGTGGAAGAGAAGTATCAACAATCATCACAACAACAATTCAACATTGACATTTCAATCAACAGACAGTGACAAACAGCTGATCTGCAGAATCTTCAATTTTCAAAAGATACGTCATGTCAACTAAAAGAACCAATGAGAGGAAAGAATGGGAGAAATCTAGGTGACTTTTGAAATTACGTTTCGAAATATGACAAGAAAAACATTTTTTGTTTCCTTGTAGAATACCGTAAATAGACATCCGTAATAAGAATTCGGGATATATTAATAAAAAAACAAATTCTTATCGTTTTATGCCTGTAGCCTGTATGCTCATGGAGCCATCAGCCAGAGTTCCAATTTGTTAAACGGACAATTTTCTGAACGGATGAAAACGTTCCAGTATGTACGTGGATTATTTACGCAACTTTGAACTTTTCATAGCTTCATGTAATGTCCAATATGTGTTCTGTGTTCATGTCTGTTACATTACAACTGGAACGTTAGTTGTTTTCTTCTGATGAAATCTGAAATCCAAGTGTGAAATACCAAAAATCACAGAAAAGAAAAATTCAAAATTTTCATCTATTTATGGAATAATGTTATTTCCATCTTACATTCTTTACGACAGTAATTGAATTATCGAATTCAATAAGAAACCACAACTTTTTGTGTGTCGTAATTATTTGTTTGCCCTTATTTGACCCCTCTGAAATTCCAGATAAACAAGATGTTGTTAATGAAAAACTTACGAAGAACGAATAATAGAATTTATTCAAGATGTTTTGCAACAAAATCAGACGTTGGCGAATCGGATATTCAGTTTACAAATGGGTAAGTTTGAGGTTATGGTTAAAAGGTTATAATAATTCCAAAATATTTTAGAAAAATTCGCTACTAATCGCTACCTACTTAATGGTGTGAAAACAACCAATCCTTTAAATATGTCGTGGTACAGTTGACAGTTAGATGTTGTCGTGTTTGTGTAAATCTATTCGAATATCTTCAAAGCCATTCAAAGTTGTGTAGGTATATGCCGTAGGAAGATTATTGATCATTCGAATTAGAGGTTTGCACCGGAGCGAGATTTTAACAACCGATTGAATTCACCGGTGATTGGGCAATCTCCGGTGAAAAACCGGAGGTCACCGGAGATTGCCATAATATAAAGAAATTTTGTTTCTTTTTTTAAATGTATACATTAAAAATGAAGAAATAAGAATAATCAATTGATATACTTTACATAATCATTTATTTAAAAAACAAAACTGGCCAAGTGCGTGTCGGACCACGCACAATGAAGGGTTCCGTAGCTGGGATGAATTTATCACGAGAACAAACTTAACATTGCAGTTGAAAAACATGTTCTGTTCTCCCATACATTTTTTATGGGACAACATGTTTTTGCAACTGCAAATGTAAGTTGGTAGATAATTACTCGTTAACTTGTAGAGCCTACAAAGCTGTGATAGTTTTCCTTTCAATTTCGTTATATATACTACTGCTGTGAATTTTTCCACATATCCAGAACTTACCATTTAGCTGGCAGGGGGGGGGGACACTTGACACTAACAAAAATTTCGGGAGGTTCCTGTTCCGGATAAGGCGGGAGGAAGCGCCCGGGTGTCACCATTGTGTGGATCGCCCGGAGGACACGGTGGAGCATACGGTGGAGGTCTGCCCGGCTTGGGCAGAGCACCGCCGTGTCCTCGTGGAGGCCATCGGCGGTGGAGATCTCTCGCGTCCGGCCCTGGTCCAGGCCATGGTACGGAGCGAGAGGGAATGGGGAGCCGTCACCTCCTTCTGCGAAGCAGCAATGCTCGAAAAGGAGGAGGCGGAGCGCGTGAGGGAGAGGCAAAGTTCGCGCCCTCACGCGCCTAGCCGCCGTAGGAGACGCCCTGGGCGTCGGGAATCCTTGGATGATTCCCGGCCACCGTAGGCGCGGGCTTGCGGGCGGTGAGCAATGGGTAGCTCGCCCCCGATAAGGACCAGGCCCGGGTCGACGGCGCGTTGTGTTCCACGCGCGCCTCAAAGAGATGTCAGCACCAATAGCGGGGCCCACCAGGGCCGATGCCTGCCGGGGTTGCGGGAAAGTCCGAAAGGGATACCGTGGCCCCTGGCAACACAGGCAACTGAAGGAACACGGGTGGGTTTTAGTCAGTAAGAGTCTGACACGCCCTCCCGCTCCGCCCAGAGCGGGAGAAGTTATTTGATGATTTCCCACCCAAAAAAAAAAAAAAAAAAGGGGGGGGGACACTTGACACTTGAAAATTTGCACTTTGAAGCTTAATATTTCGCAAACGGCTTCTTGAATCCAAAAATGGTTTTAACAAACTCAATATTTTTGAACGACCTTTCCAAAAATACCCCGCACCAAGGGATAGTCGAAAAAAAAAATGTCCCCACTTTACGTGTGGGGGAGGTACCCACACTAAAACATTTTTTTTCATGATTTTATTTTACCATTTGTCGGCGTAATTAATATGTATACTCATGCCAAATTACAGCTTTCTAGTACTAACAGTATCTGCGCTAAGGCGGGGACAGTCAGACAGACAGACAGACGGACATGGCGAAACTATAAGGCTTCCTTGTTGACTACGGAACCCTAAAAAATGATTGTTGAATGTGTCTTTTATTTGTGTAACTTTATTATTCAAAAAAAAATAAGATGCGGCTATCACCGGAGATCAATCGGTTAATTACCGATTATTTCAATCGAGTAGTTTTACCTGTAAATCACCGGTTATTCTCCGGTACTCACTGCTCCGGTGCAAACCTCTAATTCGAATTTTCTGGAAAACCCTAGGGATATTGCGAAAACACGGATAATTAGAAAATGGTGAAAATATTTCTATTTCGCGAAAATTCGAATTATCAAATCTCCCTACGACATCCCACCACTGCTGATTTGCTGTGCCATTATCTCAGTATTCGAAAAGCTTTAATTTCTCTCCAGGACTACACTGAACATCTCTTCAGGCCGCTATGCAAGATTTGCAGATGGAGCCTGTGTGGCAACACTGGGTAACACTTCCATCTTAGCAACAGTGGTGTCGAAGGCTAAGCAGAGCTCTTCATCATTCCTACCACTTGTGGTGGACTATAGACAGAAGGCAGCAGCTGCAGGACGAATACCAACTAATTTTCTAAGAAGGGAATTAGGTGAGTTAAATAAAATTATCTATAAATTTATTTAATACTAGCTTCTACCCGCGATCTTCTCTGTCTGATTTTTAAGTCTCCCTGACCCACCCTGTGGCCTAGCATCGCCTGCCCTTAAAATAATATTAGCATTACCATTCTTTCTGATTATTTTTTGTTTTTGCTCGACTCCTAAGAACCTAGAGTGATGTTTCATAGCCTATATATATATATATAGCCTTCCTCAAGAATTGGGCTATCAAATGCAAAAAAAATATTTAAAATTCAAATGGTAGTTCTAGAGATTAGTGTGTTCAAACTAACTAACAAATTCATCAGCTTTATTACAGTTTGATTCAAACATAATGGCGGCTCGGAAATTAGCTACTTACTGCGCAGTACCCCTCATCCCTGCTGACACATGAAATCGTTACTGCGCAGCGACTCGCCTCATGTTCCGAGCCGCCATTAACTTAGAATCGAACTGTACTACTGTATTTAATATTTAAATGGTTAAATTTATATAACAAAGCTCTGGCGTTTTCTGTAGCGGAACAGGCAAGAGCCCTTTGCCCTGCATCTGAGCTTCTCTTTTATTTTCAATAGTGTTCATCAAAATTATCATTACAATTATTAATCTAGTAGTCACAAGTTTTTTTAGAATACTTCTCCATCAAATATACAGTAAATACTTAGCATTAATAGATTAAGTAGGTAGAACTTTGTGACTAATTAATTCTCGAGAACTTTTACTACTACATATTATTTTCTTTTTCAGGCCCAACTGAACGTGAGATCCTAACCTCCCGCCTGATTGACCGTTCTCTAAGGCCTCTGTTCCCACATAACTTCTGCTATGACACCCAGATAGTCTGCAATATGCTTGCGGTTGACTCAGTAAATCCTCCAGAAACAGTTGCCATTAACGCAGCTAGTGCAGCTTTAGCAGTGTCCGATGTGCCTTGGAACGGACCTGTTGGTGCTGTAAGGTATTATATTTTATCGTCAATGTTTCTCTGTAAAATTATAACTATACTACTATTTATTTTATAAAAATGTAGGAATGACAAAGGATTCTTTTCCATAGTGAAATATTTTGTCATTTTTCAAAAAAAAAGTTACAAATGGATAAAAAAAATAAAAAAACTTGAGCGAGGGTAAATACCGAACGAAGTTTACCGATCGGCACGAGCTGTATGAAAGCCGAATTTAATGCTTCAGGTCGCCTTTGTTGTTCAACAAATACTACCCGAACATGTGTTCAAAATCAAAATATCTGTTGAATATAATTCATTTTCTACAGAGTAGGTCAAATCGACAATGAAGTGATAATCAACCCGTCCCGCAAGGACCTTCAAGACTCGGTCCTGAACCTGGTAGTTGCCGCAACCAATCGCAACCTCGTCGTCATGTTGGAGGGGAGCGCACAGGATATTCTCCAGCAGGACTTGCTCAAGGCCGTCAGATTAGGTATGAAAGTAAGTCTATATTTGTAACTTTGTTTTTTAAGAAACTACTGAGCTGAAATATCACTTCGCCATGCTGAAGGGTCAGGTAGAAGACGTTCAAACGCAAAGCATTTAATTAAATGAAACCAATTACAGGCACTTTTTAACTTTCAAGGACTTGGTCAGTCAGAAAAATGAAGCTAGTTGCCATTTCCAAAGCGTAGTAGGAGTCTGGTGAAGAACGGGCAAGAAACTCCATGGACAGTGAACTCTCTTTTAAATCAAACTATAGTTACAAAATATTGGTTATATCATTCAAGTTCAAATTATAAATGAGAAATGTTCTAGTGATCGTTCTAATTCCACGGACATCTGAATTCGGGTAAACAACCAAAATTGTGCCATATCTACTACCTACCCGGGAACAGATCCAGACTCCATACTGAGCCCTGAACGGGCGCTTTTACAAAGCGTGTTAAAAAGCGCTCGAATTAAACAATATTTGGTGTGTATTTTTTACGCGGCAATTTTTTTCCACGCACGGCATTTTCAACGCTCAGCATAACGCAGAGAGTTGATAATCCAATAGTTTGTTCTCTTGACGCGCTAGGATGTGTTCTGTTGGATTCTGAATGCTCGGCTCAATACCGAGGGTTAAAAATCCAGTGAGCAAAAAAGAAAAATCTGGCTTACCCTCCCCACAGAGGTGCTATACCGCCGCGTTTTGTAATTTTGATAAAGCGCTCTGTTGCATTTCCAACTGTCAACTCAACGCTGACTTTAAAATACAACAGTTATTTTAAAAAGCGCCCGTGCTAAAAAATCCTATTGAAAAAACCTAATTACGCTTCCAATTCTGGGGGTGGACAAGTAATAGTTTTTTTAAATTTTTCTTTTAAGGCACTAAAGAGGCCCAACACATAGTGCGAGGCATAGAGACGCTTCAAAAAAAAGTCGGCAGGACGAAGCGACGCTACGAGATACCGGCACCGCTGCACTTCAAGATCGTTGACGCCATCAACACACTGTCATCTATGAAGATCAGGGAAATACTTGGGTACACAAACTTGTAGTATGGTGTGTTCGAAAAGATTCTGATAGAATTGTAAACAAATGAATTAAAAAACCTAGCATGGGTGACTGTCCATTACGTATCGAGACCCTCCGTGCCTCGGAAAGCACGTTAAGCCGTTGGTCCCGGCTGTCATTCGTAGGTCTTTGACAGTCGTTACTGGTCGTCAAATGTCCGAAAGTCTGACAACCTGTGAAATGATTATATTTTCTGTAAATAGGTTTGTACAAAACACTTTTACATGTCAATAATATTTTAAGTACCGTACTAGATCCGTACTGTCTCCCAGTTACTGGGTTGTGGAGGTCAGATAAGCAATCGCTCCATGTAAAATACTGGTATTCAGCTGCATCCGGTTAGCCTGGAAGCCGACCCTAACATAAGCGCATATCAATATGAAATACAAATTTATGATTGCGATTTAAAAAAATTAAGATGAAAAATATTCTTCGCTTAGTATTTTCATTTACATAAACTAAAAAAAATACGATATGATACGGAACTCTTGGCCGGTTTTTAATAGTTCTTAAACTACTCTACTTCCAGAGACTTTTCCCACGACAAGATGTCCCGTGACAACGCGATATCGGATCTCCGTCAGACCGTGATGAACCAACTGCGAGAAACCGATGCCGATCTCCCGCAGCTGCAGGATGCCTTCAACGCTAACCTCAAGGAAATATTCAGAGAAATGATCTTGGAAAATGACGTGCGGTGTGATGGCCGGCATCTCGATGAGCTACGGCCGATTAGCTGTCAGGTAAGGTTTTAATCATTCTTTCTATACAGGGTCAAATTAAATTAGCTAGCAAAACTCCGCAGGCGTTGGGTACTTGAAATACTTAGTTTTCTTTGTGTAAACTTCACAGACGTGTTATTAGGTCTAACATAAAAAAAAACAGATTTTCTCAACTAATGCTTCAACCTTAAAAAATCACCTTTTTTTTGTCTTGATCCCAATGTTTTATAGGTACCCTGTTTTTTTTTTTTGTTAGCTTCCCAATCATAAGCTGGACATACAATCTCAAGAGTTATATTTTCCTAGGTTTCCTTATATGAGCCCCTGCACGGCAGCGCAGTGTTCCAACGTGGACAGACACAAGTTCTGTGCACCGTTGCGTTAGATTCACCAGAGAGCGCGCTCAAAATGGACGCATTCACCATGCTGACTAGGTAAGTGTTTACCCAAGATATAAAGTCCATGGGGTATCGTATTACCCCGTATCTGGGTTGCGGAGGTCAGATAGGCAGCCGCTCCATGTAAAATACTGGTATTCAGCTGCATCCGGTTAGACTGGAAGCCAACCTCAATATAGTTGGGAAAAGGTTTTTCTTTGTTTCTTTAGAAACAAAGAAAATACATTTATTTGACACAGACTAAACTAACAAAACTACACAATATGACAAACAGCAAACAAAAAAAAAGATAAAAATAAAACAAATAAAAAAGGTATAAAGTACCAGGAAAGAAAATTGGCAGAGTTGTAAATTTCATTATGAATGTTGTGCAGTGTTGACGCGGCAGTACTGCTGCGACAGCACTGCCGTGTGCAGCGGAGTTCGGAATCATACCTTAAGAGGGTTTACGTCGTACGGCATTTCATACAAACTTTCAAGCCCTTATTTTTCGAAATGACTGAACCGATTTTAATGAAACTACATACGCATATGCAGGATACAAAGGTCTAAAAACTTAGTTAAGAACATTTTCGAAATGTCTTATTTAAAAACAGATAACTGAAAATCTCTGTTTCTATGGAAAATTTTAAATTGGTCTAATTTGTCTGGAACACTATTTTTCGAAAATGTTCTTAACTAAGTTTTTAGACCTTTGTATCCTGCATATGCGTATGTAGTTTCATTAAAATCGGTTCAGTCATTTCGAAAAATAAGGGCTTGAAAGTTTGTATGAAATGCCGTACGACGTAAACCCTCTTAATGCTTTTCACACATTCCTAAATTCAAAATAAATAACTGCATGTAATGATATAATGTCACTTCTGTCTCCATAACAGTGGCGTAAAAGAAAAAAGTTTCTTCCTCCACTACGAGTTCCCTTCGTACGCGACGGGCGAGGTTGGCAGGAGTGGAGGCCCGGGGCGGCGCGAGGCGGGCCACGGAGCCCTGGCTGAGAGGGGGCTCCTGCCGGTTGTGCCGGATCAGCCCTACACTGTGAGGTTGACAGCTGAAGTGCTTGAGTCTAATGGTAAGTAATCTTAAAAATTGAACTCAATTTCGGCAACCTACTTTGAGCGGCGTAAATTATATTCGTCTAACACCACTTATTGATGTTTAAAAGTACCTGTAAATGGCCAAATTGAAAAGAGATCTATGATCTAACTTTTTGTTCTCAAAAATTAAACTGCCAACCAGAAGAAAAAAAAGTTTTCTTACAGGAAACGATTGACTGTCAATTTTTTTTTTAATGTTCTTTTTTTATATTTTTGGGTCTATATGATCAATCTACTTAATAAAATCTTAAAATCACTGGCCGACGACGCACACCCAAAACCAGGGGTCGGCAACCTTCTGAGTCGGAAGAGTCAAAAATTACAATTTACAAAATTTTAAAGTTTTTAAAGAGCCACAATTTTTTTTTCTTGCCAACCATATATATATTACTTGCATAAATAAAGTTTTTTGATTCAAAAAATTAATCTATTTATTCATATTATATGTATAAGTAGTGTTTTTTCTACGATGAATTAGATAGTAATAATATATTTATGGTATTATTAGTGGCTGAGAGATAGAACTGGTGCCTAATCCTCGTTAATCGATTCAGAACGATTATTAAATGTTTTGTTTTAATAAAAATAAATAATATTTGCGTATGGAACTAAAGCCGCAACTTCACATCCAAAGAGCCGCATGTGGCTTGCGAGCCGCAGGTTGCCATTCCCTGCCCTAAACCGCTGAGCCAGAGAGTTCATAACACAAAGGAAAGGAAGTATTTTTGAAAACTAATTCTCGTATGTAATCGAATCAGAGATTTCCAAATAGGCAACTGCAGTTCACGACCGGTAGGCAGGTGTTCTTGAGGCATAATATCATTATGAAAAAATATGAGTGATGTTAAGAGCCCACCCAACCTCAGGTTTTTATCTCGCTCGCACCATACTACTCGCGGACTGAGTGCGAGCGAGACGGAAGCGGCAACAAATCGGCAAAAGTTTAGGTAATTGCTTTTTACGGCGAAAATAATGGTAATTTAAAAAAAATAAAAAACAAAGTCGCTGCTTTATAGTTAGTTCAGTTAGTGTGCTAAGTTTCATGATCTAATTTGAAGTATTTTTTTAATAGCAGCGGTTTATTGTTCTCTTTGGAGGTAACTTTGGTTTTTTTTTCTATCGAGAAATTTTTATGAAATCGTGTTTTCGGCTAACATAGTCGCTAACATGAATCCTCAACTTTAACATTATATTTATTTCAAAATTAATGCTGCAGTAGTTTCGACATAACGGCGGATCTTGCTAACCAATTTGACGACTTATAGGCCCTTAAGAATTTGACTATATGAAAAACTGTCCGGCTGTGTCCAGGTTCCAGCTCCATGGCGTCAGTGTGCGCCGGCTCGCTGGCGCTGCTGGACGCGGGCGTGGAACTGGCGGCGCCCGCGGCCGG
This sequence comes from Eupsilia transversa, assembly GCA_914767815.1. Taxonomy (NCBI): domain Eukaryota; kingdom Metazoa; phylum Arthropoda; class Insecta; order Lepidoptera; family Noctuidae; genus Eupsilia; species Eupsilia transversa. Next base: position 12,378,019 of record OU611891.1, read on the forward strand.
CGTGGCCGTGGGGCTGGTCAGCCAGCTCGACGACCAGGGACACATCGGGGACTACAGGATACTCACTGATTTGTTAGTGAGTCTTGAGTTTATACCTCTTTCTATAGTTTGTGGTTTGTCTTTGAAGTTTGGAAGGATTGTATTTTGGTCTGTTGTGATTGTGTGTGTTGATTGTGTGATGGTCTGGAGTTTTGGTTATCTCTGTGGAAAATGGTGTGAGATTAAAGAAATATGGCGCGATGTAACTTGTGACTGGTTTATTTTTACCCGACTACGGCAAAGAAAAAAGGAGGGTTATGATTTTGACCGGTATGTATGTATGATCATCTGTTCCCTCATAACTTCTAAACTATTTATCATAATTCGACAATTAATGGTGCCGATTCCCTTGTCCACAAACTAAACTAAATTTAAGTGCAGTGCATCTTTTTCTTTCTATTTCATTAAGAAAAGGACAGAAGATAAATTTTAGTTTAGTCCTGTCAAATTAATCAGCGCTTGTCACTACTCCATACAAATTTAGACGTGATTAAAAACTTGCCGACTAAAATTATGTCAATTTACGTCCGGCGCTCATTAATTTGACAGGACTAAACTAAAATTTATCTTCTGTCCTTTTCTTAATGAAATACAGAGAAAAAGATGCACTGAACTTAAATTTAGTTTAGTTTGTGAACAAGGGAATCGGCACCAATGACTTACTACCACTTGTTACTACTACCTACTTGATCAAAATGAACAACACAGGCTAGGTTCTTTAGAGGTATGAAGAACAGGGTGTAGGGTTCCCTCATCCTCTATTATCCATATTCTTGAGTACCCCTTGAAATATTTTACACCACATTTGTTACATATTTTATTTACTCCATTCTCTTCCAGGGTATAGAAGACTACATGGGTGACATGGACTTCAAAGTCGCTGGAACTAAGAAAGGTATCACAGCACTGCAAGCGGATATCAAGCTGTCCGGTCTACCTCTCAAGATCGTCATGGAGTCGATACAGAAGGCCTGTGACGCTAAGAGCAAGATTATCGATATTATGAACCAGTGTATCGATAAGCCTAGGTTTGTAACCTATCGGTCTTATTACAAATCAAAATTAATATTTAATTATTTTATTTAAATTATTAAAACTGTTTTTTTTTCTTTTATCATGTTTAGATATAAACTTCACGTATATGAAGTTTCGCTAACTAAAGTTAATTTAACCCTGATACGATGATGTTAAAAAAGAAGTTACGCCCGAACATTAAAAAAAAAACTATGTACACAGAGGAATTGAGAACCTCTACGTTTTTTGAAGTCGGTTAAAAAGAAACTCACATTATATTCCAGACCAGGTCACAACGACAACAGGCCTATTATCGAGGAGTTGCAGGTGGAAGTTCACAAGAGGCCCAAACTGCTCGGTCATGGCGGCGCTAACCTGAAGAAGTTGTACGTTGAAACTGGTGTACAGGTAACTATTGATATCATACATGACGCTATTATGAGGAGCTCGTGGCTAAGTAATAACAGCCGCACGGGTCGATCCATCAGGTTAAGCTGCGCTTGCCGGGGTTGGTCCGTGGATGGGTGACCATCTTTACATACCGAGACTCCTCCGTGCTTCGGAAAGCACGTTAAGCGGTTGGTCCCGGCTGTCATTCGTGGATCTTTGACAGTCGTTACGAGTCGTCAGAAGCCCGAAAGTCTGACAACCAGTCTTACCAAGGGGTATCGTATTACCCAGTTACTGGGTTGTGGAGGTCAGATAGGCAGTCGCTCTATGTCAAGTACTGGTATTCAGCTGCATCCGGTTAGACTGGAAGCCGACCCCAACATTATCGGGAAAAGGCTAGGCAGAATGAATGACATGACGCTATTATTTTACATTATACTGCGTATTATACAGGGTGTAAGCGACAGCCCTCCGCAGACTGATGGGGTGAATTCAGTATATCATACAAGATAACCGGTACATAAAATTATTTCAGGAACGTTATGAAAATCCAATAAACCTTATTTGTTTAATTACCTCACACGCAATGTATCGTTACCGTGGCAAAACGCACGTAGCGAACGGCAGCGCACGTAGATTATTTCAAAATCAATTGCTGCTTGCTTTTTTTTACTTTAGCTGTTTTATTTACAAAAATGTAGTGCTGCGTACACATACTGTAATTTTGTAACAGAAACTTTAAATTTTATCCGGTGGATTATGATTCAAAATAAGGAGCTGAATGCATCCTGTAAGTTAGCGGATCTGCGGAAATTTAACTGTCAGCTATTACGTACTATTAATCAGAATGCGTTCTAAACTGCGTTTTCGCCCCTATATAGAATACTAGCTTTTGCCCGCGGCTTGCGTGGTTGTAGTAATCTCACGGGAGCGTACTACCTAAAATTTTTGCTTTCTAGGTCCAAGGGTTTGGGCTGGGCATTGATGAGTCAGTCAGTCAGGACTTTTCTTTTTATTAATATAGGTATAGATAGATTATTTCTTTCATTATGGTATTTATTTATTTTTCTTTAAAAAGACTGGGCAGATTGATAGACCACTTTTTTTTTTTTAAATTCCCAGGTGACGCCCATAGACGATACAAAGTACAGCGTGTTCGCGCCCTCGCAGGCGGCTATGGACGAAGCCCGCGCTCGCATCGACGGCTGGCTGACCACTGACAACAAACATGAGCTTGAGTTCGGCGCCATTTACAAAGCCAGAATCGTCGAGATCAAAGAAATGGGAGTGTTAGTAACGTTGTTCTCCGGTATGGCGCCCGCGTTAGTGCACAATACGCAGCTGGATCATAGAAAGGTAACTACATTATTACTCTAAAATATCTTAATAATATTATTTCGTTTCTTTATTTTTTAAACATATAAAATAAATTTTTAAATATTTCTTAAAAGAGATGTAAAAAATAGTGTTCCGCCGATGTCGGGAGCAGGGTCAAAAGTACCGGTCGTTAGGGCTCCAGAGACAGGCACCTCCTCATAATTCGGGAGGTATCGAGGAGTCCTGCCTTCTGAATCAGGTCTTTGATCCAACCGCCTAACGAGAGCCTCGAGAGATGTTGTCGGAGGCTTTCGGCCATTTGGCCATTGGCCGTTACGAAAATCGGCACATTGATAGCCGAGCTCACATTCCACATGTCAACAACCTCGTGTGCTAAGACGAGATATTTTATTGAATATTATTAGATATTAGAGTATTTCCTATATTTACAAACATAACTAGCTTAAGACCCTATATATATATTACCCAATATATTATTCTCTTCTTACTATCTCTTTGACTTTATTAAATCATTTTGATATTTCCATAACTAATATTTGACTAATTTAGAATTAGAATTTGAATGTTATCCTAATTTATTTACTCAATGTGTGATCTAATAAACTAACCAAAACCCTGACAATATATTTGTACGCCGGAAACGGCAGAATATTATGAACTTTAACCACCATGTAACACCTCTGTAACAATATTCTTACAAATAAATGGACTATTACTATTTTGTAAACATATAATATGTAAATCAATTATTTCAATAAACCATTTTAACTCAATGGCGGCTCGGAACACTCGGTGAGTCGCTGCGCAGTAATAATTTCATGTGTCAGCGGGGGTGAGGGATACCAGCCGCCATTTAGTTTGAATCGAACTGTATCTACTTACCTAATAATAGCGAGCAATAGAAAGTTTAGCTCTTATTAACTCACAACTGCACATAATAGTTATTTATGCAACAGTTGTATAATAAGGGGTATTAAAATACGAACGTGGGTGTATCACACGAGGCAAAGCCGAGTGTGACAATAGTATCACATGTGTGTTTGAATACCTAATTATGTACAGTTGCATACAAGACTTTATCTAAACCCATGATATGAATCATCTATAAACATTTCTGATACAGTTAGCTTATTACCAACATTAAAACGACCATAGTCCACAGCCCTCGCGCGCGTGACGGAGCGTATTTTGGAAAATATCTGTCATGTGTCGGCGCGGGGGGCAGCAGGTGACCGGGTAGGAAGGGAAGGGAATGAGAAGAGATCGAACAAGCAATAGATTTGCATAATAACATTTAGTACAACAATATAACACTCGTTTGGATGATATAATGGTTACTATGACACTGGTTGTTTTAATGTTGGCAATAAGCTAACTGTTTCAGAAATATTTATAGAGGATTTATAGCGTGTAGATAAAGTACCTAAAACTTAATAATTTTCACAGATAATGCACCCCTCAGTTCTCGGGCTAGACGTGGGAACAGAAATCCAAGTGAAATACTTTGGACGAGACCCGGTGTCTGGTCAGGCGAGACTATCAAGAAAGGTGCTTACCTCCCCGCCGCCCGGCATCGTGAAGAAACTTGATAAGAGCTAGAATACACTGTGATATATAGGTTATTGTGTGTGTGTTATGTGTTGTGTATGTAGGTATCACAGAAAACCAATTCCCGTCTTTAAAAAACGTTTAATATCTAGTCTCACAATCTCATATCTCAGCGAAAATCAATGTCAAAAATGTAGACAAACTATACTCTATTGGTTTAGGTAAACAAATAGTAAAACGTGTTTTTTATAAATGACACTTGATAAAAAATACGATAATACAAATTGAATTTATTTTCGTATGTTACTAAAACTTTATTTTTTTTGTTAGATTTATAACAATAATATAATATTTTGTAATCTGTCTATTGTAAAGGGTCCAAAAAGACAGTTTTTTTTTTTTGTAAACCTCAAGGAAATATAACGTTGCTTAATTGAAGAGTACAACTGTGACGTAGCATGACAACTGAAGTGACAGATATTACGTTTATTCGGTTAACCAGACCCCTTTGACAGCTCTCTGGTCAGGTGGTTTTTTGCTTACCTTTAGTTAACTACCTAAACCAACGGAGTATAGAGAATTGAGACGGATATTCAACCTTTATCATAACGGGAATTGCCCCTCTGAGCACGGAATCGCCTGGCTTTAAGAATAATATTCGTGTCCGAATTTGGCGCAACTGAGCGCAAGCTAGCTGTCAGAGGACTGACATTGTCATGCATGAGCCGTCAGTTTCTATGAATAAACGGCGACACGCTTGGTTCATATGGATAGTGTTGACAATGTCGCGTCTAACAGCGGCCGCCGAGGCGTCTCCGTGTTCTGTGGGCTGTATGTTATTACACCCACGCTATCGCCATTGCTTAGATATCGCCGAGGAAGGTTGATGATTGCACTTCATCGATCGATAGATAATTAATTCACCATAGACATCAAATCGATCTCGCTGAAGTCGATCGGTTTGGTGTAATATCATTTTTATTTACTTTGGACAGGCTCTAATTTGTTACTGTTATGTGGGTGTAAAAAATAATAATTAAGGAGTGTTTTTTGATTCCGAATTGTGCGTGAATGGGTAAAAATATTCGAGTATGTTCGATATTAAAATTAAGACTTTATCAATTATTATTGTATCTCCTGAAGCGGGATTCTTGTTGACGTTTAAGTTTTGTTATTTTATAGAGTCATTAAAATTAAAGTTCCAACCCTGACCTTTGTAACGTATGTATAATTAAATATATTTTTCAATAAGAAGCATGTACTTATTCTATTTAAAACTGGGAACAGCATATCTTTTCAATTACTTTGATAATAATTTAACATTATATTAACTAACGTAGGGCGTTCCCGATAACCCGCAATAGTATAGCGTCCATAATGCAAAAAAAAAGTATTAATACAATAAACTAAAAAGTTTTTATTTTCCGTATCAATTTAATATATTTTGTGAATATTCTATTATTAAAAAGTTTTTTAATTTTTTATGGTAATATTTTTTTGCATGTATGGACATCTATTGCGGGTTAACGGGAACGCCCTTCGTTATTTAACATACTGTATCAAATACAGTATTAAAAAACTGCTATTCTAGAAATGTCCAGGCCACAATTCAAGTTATGTTGTATTATTTTTATTATGTTTAGTATAATAACTATGTTGACTGCCAAAAATTGTAAATAAGTAGCAATAAATTAAAATTGGTATATTTTCTAGTTTTCATTTCAATTGTACTCTATCCAATAACAACACTGAAAAGGATATCAACAAGTTAAAATTAAAAATTTAAATAACCCCCGAGACAATTCCAGGTTTAATATCATTGAATTAACAGAATACTAAATTTCGAATCGATCAGACCTGTGGAAGATGCGCACATCCAATCATCAACTAGAAAAGAGCTGATAATCTTCAAACGGCTGAACCGATTTTCTTGAATTGTAGCTAAGAACACTCTCGATCAAGACAATAATAATCATACAAAAAAAAAAAAAAAATCGGTTCAGCCGTTTGGGAGCTACGAGGGAACAGACAGATACACAGATACACACGTTAAACTTATTACACCCCTCTTTTTCCGTCGGGGATTAAAAATAAAACCCAAACATAATTTCTTTAATTGTATATTGAAAGAAATAATCTGTACATTCTATGAAAATATTTTTATCACAAAAGGACGTTTCATCGAAGGCACTACTAGACCCGAGCCGACAGACCATCGCAATATACAACATATCATCTATTTTATCATGCAGAGCGACTCCAGCCCGCCAGCCCACACTTACACACTACAACAAAGTGTCAAAAAATAAAGGAATAACAGTACTTCTTACACAATAAACGATTAAATACGTAAAAAATATCGATACAAAAACGTAAACAATTAACATGTCAAGTTTCACATTTTTAATACTTGCAGTCTTTGATTTCGTTGTGACTACCAGCATTAAATTAACATTAATTAAATTATTATATTTATTTATTACACATTTTTTCAAACTATTTACAAATATTCGATGAAAATATAAATATTGTAATTCGATTAGGAATGCTCTGCGCAGAGCGAGAATAACTAAGGGATACCTAACACCGTGCACATAGATAAACAGGTGGCAATAGGCCATTGTTATTGGGGTTAGGGTTGCAGTCCACTGCCGCGGGCATACACAGGCAAGACGACAGAGTTTGTCAACTTAGGCGTACAACTGTATAAAATCCTTATTATAAACTGGTGTGTAAAAAAATAATATTTATAGATAGTAAACAGTTTCTTTCCACTCCACCTCTAAGACTTAACTATCGAACTTATTCAAATACATATTTAAACACAAACAAAACGCTAACGTTCCTAAATATTTGGCGAAAAAATATCTATCTCAAAGTGTAAACACATCGCCTATAACTATATTTACGTACAAGTGTTAGTATCAAACATGGTTTACATTTCCTTACACTTAAAATATTAATTACAACTAAATAATATCGCGAAAATGGACTGCAACCTTAAAGTAACAAAAATCGTTGAAAAAAACACGTTGATTTACAACAAAACATTTTTCAAACGATGCTTAAATCCTGTTAATGGAAAAATAAATCAAAATAAAATTCAAACACGGTTATATTTGAGATCAGTCTGACTATACCCGATTGCCACCAAATTTTAAAGGCGTGTGCATACATAAGCCACATTTCATAGTCAAAAAAAAAAACTTAAATATAAGGTCTTCGTGTATTATGCAAAAAATACCAAGTACTTTAAAATGGCAATAATTTAGACTTGGTGCGTATCAGGTACGCTTTTGTAACTTGCGTAGCGTTTCAATCATTATTATTATAATTCTTAAATTTTTCGGCACATTTGAATATATTTGACTGATTTAATAAAAATACAATTAACCATAGTGTAGGACAACAAGACGTCTCTTCATTCGAGTTATAAATTATCTCATTTTTCAATACTGAAAGTTAAAGTGAAACTAACCTCACAGACAATAAACTATAAATAAATATAAACGCTGAATAATCTGTAAAGTTAATCTTCCTTTAATAATTTAAATCACAATCTAAATAGCTGCTTTATTGATAATTTATAACATCGATAAGAATTGGTCATCTCATAATCTTATTGCTAGCACGCGAAGCATGACCAATATCTGTCATTTTGTCTATACTTGCGTCGATAAAACGCGTTTCTGCCGTGGCTACGTGTGCTGGTCAAGTATATTCAAATATACCGACAACTCCCAAAAACTTGTAACACCTACTTCGGCAAACTTAAGATTTAGAGAGGCAACATTTAATGTTAGTTTTATCTAATTCAATGGCAAGATATCATCGAATGAATATCGAATTAGGACGAATTCTGCGCCACTTGACTCGATAAAAAATCGACATCAAAATAAGTCGCAAAAAATGTCAATAGCCTCATTGTGCCACAAAAAATCTCTTTTATACCAAAAAATCGTCGTTTCTTGTCATTATCGAAATGCACGTTTACAATGGACATGAGTATTTTCAATTTTCGAGGTTAGTTTATTAATATAATTCATAATTTTTTGCTATTAAAAAAAAATCATGAATTTGGATGTCGATCGAAGAAACCACTTCACCAAATCAGAGTAAATATAATCATTTCATAAATAACTGGGATTAGATTCAGAGTGATGATTCGATCACTTAATACAAAAATCTGATTAATATATTATTATTTCGGGACGTAATTGACTCTCACTGTAATCATGCAAGGCACTTTAAAGGCGCTCATGTCAACCCTCTTACCAGATCAGCTTTTACTATCTTCAATTCATAAAAACCTCCAAAAATTGCTCCCTTAACTTTAACAACCCCTTCCTTGCTTAATTCATACAAATCTGATCTTCAATAAGTAAGAGGACTATACAATCGGACTCACTGGCTAAGGCCGAATAACTTCAGAGCGTTAAACGCGGTGGCGAGGGCCACATCCTCTGGCTTCTGACCCAGGAAGCCGGCGATCAGCTCGACGATAGCAGGCAGGGCGCACGGCTCGTTGCGCTGAAATGTGCAGTAGCGGTTCACGAAATTCATGGATCTGGGGAAAAAAATACAAAAAATATTATTATGAATTTATTTGCCTCAGTGTTGATTGTGTATACGGGGTCAGATGAGATATCCTAAGGTTCTGAATCGAAATGCAAACCGATATCTATGACTTGCTATGTCTTCAGAGGTTTGGGCTCTTTGATACTTGATAAGGCAGGGATAATTTTGGATATTCCCAAAGACCCTTTAAGACATACAATTGCGATACTTACAGGCAGGGACCGAAAACCATCATAAATTACGGTGCAGGTATCGAAGATTTTTGGTTATTTCTACAACTAAGGTACCAAGAATTTAATTAATACCGGTTACACACAAACAGGCGATATGCTCCCTTTTACTAATGCCGACGACACGTGTAAGATAATGGCATTGTAATTTCGGTAAGCGGTATTAATACTGTTTGTATTCAATTTAAGGTAACCTTTAAAAATACGTGTAAAAAATATAAATATTGTAACCGAAAAAATACCCGTAGTGATTATACCGGTTTCGGACCTTGCTTAAAGAATTTTCCTAGTAGAGGCAACTAACATTATAATACCTCTACGTACACCTTCGTACCTTGTATCTAAAATTCATATCATTAGAATAAAGACATTATTATTATTTTACGAGTTCCCATGTAAATATATCCAACACCTCACACTTTAAGGTCCTGTTGAAAACCTGCGTCAGGCACTTACAGTCTGGAATTTTTGCTGAACTGGGCCTTTTTGGCGCAGCCGTGAGGCACACTCCCATGATAATTTCTAACATCGCATCGTACATAAACTTTTATTTTGATTTTTTTATTTTATCTGCTAATATAATGTGTCCCTTTTAGTCTGAGTTAAATTAATGTATTTTCATTCTTTGTACATATCAATAGAAAGAAATACACAGATCATACAATAAATAGCACGTTGCACGATAATGTTGTTGTTATTTAAATTATTTTATCAATAGCAGAAGCTTGTAATCTTATCACTATCTGTATTATCAGACATGGCCCAATAAACCAGCGTCTAGCGCCGTGCTATAAGTAATAATATTATCATTTTGTAGCTTTATCTCGATAACTTTAGGTTTATTTTTATAGCAGTTTTATATTATTTTGCAGTCATTTTTTTACAGCTACCATATATAATAATCTGCCTATAAGGTTTCCAATGCTAGGACACAGACCTCTGTGAGAGGGAGTGCGCCGTCTACCACGCGCGCCCAGTGCGGGTTGGTGGATGTTGTCACATATCGTCGAATTTTTGGTTCTAGGACATGCCGATTTCCTCACGATGTTTTCCTTCATCGTTTTAAGAGTTTATAAGTATTTCATAATTTTCTTTTAAAAAACAGGCAACCGAAATCTTAATCGTGCGTCGCTTTTATTGCATTTACGAATTAGTCACGTCAATTTCATGGTACAATATAAAACAAAAAATATCGATAAAACTAAGTGACGAAAATGCTAATTGTACATAGTAATAACTTTTCTAACTATAATTTATTATAAATGCGAAAGTGAGTTTGTTTGTCACGCTTTCACGCTAAAACGGCTGAACAGATTTGGATGGGCGTACATGGGTCAACTGGAAACAACAACAATACCAAGGATATTTTTAATCTCGATACTCCCTCGGGATCGAGACATATACGGGTGAAAACGACGGGCCCAGCTAGTGCTTTAATAATTTTATTATGTCCAACCGTTTCAATGCTATGATGGTATACATAGGTACCCTTGAGAAACATAACCATTGGACACAGGTGGATATAGGACTGCTTTATTGAGGAAAAGTGTTTTTGGTATGGCATCGGCTATTTTTAACCACATTCCTAATTCAATAAAAGAGGAACCAGTAACAACTTTCAAAAACAAACTAACTGCTCTTCTATTAAATAAATGTTACTACTCCGTATCGGATTTTTTAGCTGATCAATTTTGGTTGTGTATTAATGTTTGAATGTTTTTTAATTTAGTTGTAAGTTTGTATTGTTGTTTGCATGCCTAAATGGTAGAATGTACTAGGATTCTGTAATATGACTGTAACCACCTTATTGTAAATACCTACATTCCGAACAAATAAATAAATATTCTATTCTATTCCATTATTTGCACTAAGGTAAAAAAAAGTAAGTATATCTTACCTTTCAGTCAAAGAATCCTTGACATGCAACGGCAATTTGGAAGCTCTCATATTCGGGTACATGAAAGGCGAATCAGTTTCAACCAGCAGCTTATCTAGAGGCAGCAATCTTTCAGATAACAGCCTCCTAATTCCACCATCTGATTTATCCTTACAGATATACCCTGTGATACCCAAATAAAACCCTTTTTCTATATACTTAAGGCCCTGTTCCACTGAGCCGGTAAAGGAGTGAATCACTACGGCGGGTAGACGACTACCAAATTCATCTAGAATTTTTATTAAGTCATCTTGAGCCTCTTTTTCATGCACGAATAGAGGCTTCCTTAGTTCGCAAGCCATTTCAACCTGTAACAAAAAAGAAAGCTGTGAGAATTATTATTTGAAATGAAGCAGTTCCGTGTCCGAATGACTGATTGATTGTCTTAATGGCTGCCAAACAACGCACACGCACACAGGCTGAATCACTGAAGACAGAAATATAATTATTATATTGGAACATGGTTTCCTAAAGGGTGTATAGGTTCACTAAATAATTATTTATCGAAGATGCCTTTTCATTGTATTTATTTAAAATTATAATATATCCTTATTATCGTCACTGGTCCACAGCTGAACCCTTGATATTAATACCACAAAAACTTCGTGTGATCATCTAGGCCACAATTCTCGTACTTAAACGTTCACATTGAAGTCAAAATCTGTCAAACTTGTCAAAAATATTCGTAAATTGATTGTATTTTTGATAGATTGCGAATGAGATGCGAATGCGAACGTTCTTATTCTTAAAAATACGGAATTAACCCTCTGATAATGGTAATAAATCTTCTACTATAAGCGGTTGGTTAATTGTTGTGTTAGTCACAGTTCTGTTTTTCATAACACTATAGTAATCCGACATACTCTAAGTGTGACGTTGAGGCAAAACAGATGAATCAGCTTCTTATCAAACCACAGAGCTTCCCACAGTCAATACACTACTATGCCTCATGTTTTAATACCATTCCTATATGCAACAAACATGCTGTATTAAAAACATAGAATTTCTTACTTTTAACACCCAAAGGGTTCACTTCGAACACTATATTTTTTTTACGCCTTTCTTGTATTTCCCTCCTTTAACTCTTATTGTATTATTATAATAGTTATATTAATTGTTACTATAGCGGTCACAGTAGTAAACAATCTGTGAACATTTCAAAATATCTACCTATAAGGTTTCATAGCCAAGCCCTGTGACAGGCTGAAGGACAGTGGAGCCTTGGTAATGGGATCCCGTTGGCAACCTTTGAGTACAGGACCTTGAACAGGTATATTGTAGTTGTGTAACATGATAGGATTCTCCTTCTATTACGTTTCCTTAACAATTATACAGGCTGACTTTGAAAACATGCTACAAAATTTAAGGGGGGTTGGATCCATTAATGTTAACAACTTTTACTCTAGGACCAACTTGAATTTCGCAAAAAAAAAAGACTTTCCTGTAAATGGTATACCCGATAATATTCCCGATTGGACCATTTTGTATGTTTGCAAGAGCTTAGTTGTTCCCATAGTAAAAGTTGTTCATATTGATGGGTAGAACACCCCCTTTTTTGTTGCATGTTTTCAAAGTCAGTCTGTATTAAAACTATACGGTTTTGTTTGGTATAGTTTTAAGTACAAGACTTCTGTAATATCACTAAAATTATAATAATAAAACTAAGTACCCCCGCCGCGTCTGTCTGTTTGAACGCGATAAACTCAAAAACTACGGAGCGGATGTTCATACGGTTTTCACCAATGGACGGAGTGATTCATGAGGAAGATTTAGGTGTATAATTCATTAAGGTTTTTAGTAAATTGGCTGAAATATGACGATGATCGTTGAGGATGGATGTCGGAAAAAATCATGCCGACTGGCAGCCACGGTGCGCCACGTAAACCAATAGAAAACGATGTATTACGGAATTAATACATTGTTTACCTGGATTAATAGATAAGGTACTTTTAATCCCCATAGTACGTTCCCGTGGGATATTTGCCAACATCCACGTGGCTGAAGCCGAGGGCAAAAGCTAGTAATAGGTACATAAAAAAACAAATCCTATAAATAAATATGACAAAAAAAAATTCTTCCTCTAAACATTTTTTAAACGTTCAAACCATCAATTTCTCACGTTGATCGCCATCTTGATTCATATGGGCGTTAGTCGAAAGCGTCTGGACCGGACTAAATATAGTTCGACTTCGACATTAGTTTACGATGTCCTTTGATCATGCGAGATCGGGCGGTGTTTCCGTCGTTCGTTGTAACAAATTAACATAACATCACGCCTGTAATCCCCGAAGGGTAAGGCAGAGGTGTACCTATAATACACTCACATCTCGCCAGTTATGTTTAAGTCTCATGTAATAGGGGGCGAGCCTATTGCCATCAATCGGGCACAAATCCAGACTCTGGGCTGCTACTGAGAAATGTCTGATGGAAAACCTAATAACGCTTTGCCCGACCTGGTAATCGAACCCAAGACATCATGCTCAGCAGTAGCGGTTCCGACCACTAAATCTACGAGGCAGTCACCGACGGGAGCGAATTATATACCGGATGACTTTTTTACCGTCTCGAAAAAAAATGGGTATATTAGGTGAACGGAGTAAAAGCTTATGGCATACCTAGTTTATTTTTTAATTTTTTCCACAATTTAGAAATAAAAATTATCTATCATCAAAATACACACTTTTCATATTAGAACAAAATAAGGGAAATTTTGAAATAAATAATAATATCGAATTTCAAATACGCAAGCCGCGTATGATTTAAATTTCGATTTCGAAAAACTAAGTAAGTATGCTATTGGCTTCTAGGTACTCCGTTCACCTATTATACCCATTTTTTTAGAGACTATAAAAAAGTCACCAGTATTTAAATTCAACATTCAGTTACCTAGTCCTTTGATCATGCCAGATTGGACGCTGTTTCCGTCTCTTTGAGTTATTAGGAAGAATTTTATAGAAAGTTTTTTTTTGTTGTTGGGATTTTGATGTTCAGAAAGAGTAAGTACGAAGAAACGATGGATGGACTGTGTGAACGATGATATGACTAGAAAAGAGGTGACTATTTACTGAGATGATGACTAATAGAAAAGTGAACAAAGTGAATTCACTTATAATATAATTTCCCCACAGCTGGGACATAGGCCTCCTCTCTGTAAGAGGGAGTTGGCCATAATCCAACACGCGGGCCCAGCCCAGTACGGGTTGGTGGATGACACAATGTCTTCGAATTTTTGGTTCTAGGACATGCCGATGCCGGTTTCCAACACGATGTTTTTCGTGACTTTATTATGAGCAGTGGCGATGAAATTAAATACCTACACAAAGTAAAGGCTCGTGTATACTGGCGCGACTCGTTGCGCGACGCGAAGCCGGTAATTATTCAACCGTGAAGTTTTCTTAGAAATTGAATGGTTAAAGTCACGTCGCGCCTGTTTGCGGGATCCTTAAGTCGGGGGCGACACCACTGGAGCACCACTGCTCCTTTCCTTAATCAGTAATCCACAATCACACTCACACATTTCATTACGAAATACTGTTATGTACAAACTTCCGTTCCAACAGTAAATTCAGAAGTCAAGATTATTTACGTATCTTTATGATTTGCAAATAACGCAATCATTGTTATCTTTATGATTCATTGTTGTGCATGCTTGTGTATTGTGTACATGTTTATATATTATCGGTACATAAACACATTCCACTTTCTAAAAAACATAATTATTATCGTTCATTGGCAGCACTGAACTATGCGATCGACTTAACAATAGTTAAATGGCCTTGAATTGAGTAATACGGCACAAAAGGTTTTTTTTTAAAATAAATTATAAGAGACCAAAGCTGCAAAAGCCGCCGACTGCTGCTGCTGGAAGCAGTGGCGAACTAAGCCTATCAGGGCCCCGGGGCGGCAAAGCTAATGACCCCACCCCCAGTGGCGTAGCTAGGCGCGGGAGAGGCGAGGCCCCTTTAAGGCCCATTTATTTCAAATAAACCAATTACAGGCACTTTTACAGGAATTGTCAAGGGGTTGGTCAGTCAGAAAGATGAAGCTAGTTGCCCATTCCAAAGCGTAGTAGGTACCTATGGAGAAGAACGGGCAGGAAACTCCACGGACACCCTTTTAAATTAAAATATGGATAAAGTCCTACGAACAGCCCTGCAGTGGGACAATACACCATGGAAATTAAAAAGTATACCGTGTACAATATGCAAATGGAAGCCTGCCAAATCCTACAACGCACTTTACTTTTTTAACTTGTTTTTTTATTTTTTTTATTTTAATATCTTTTACTTGTAGTACAATATGTTTTGTTGTGTGCCTTTGTCTGTGTCTGTGCTAAATAAATTTAATTTCTTTCTTTCTTTCTTTCTTTCATTTCTTATTCTTCAACATTTTTACGTCAAGACTGATGACCTCAATATTTTGCCTCACACGTCATGTTCTAGTTGCTAATGCGCAAAGAACAATTGTCTAGTACTTATCAATACGTAAATACTCATTAACACTAATAAACTTTAATTAGTGAGCTATGTGCATTCACGAAAACAACATTAAAATGGATGATGTTGCAATGCTTATTTTTGGTTATTAGAAAAGATTGCTCCGTTCCTGTTAAACTCGAATTAAGCTAATAAGCCGGGGAAATTAGGTTTATACCCTGCAGTATATAAACTAATACTTAATAAAAATTAATCATTTAAAAAAAACAATAACGTGTTTTTGTGAATAATAATGGACGCGAAGTAGTTACTTAACAAGAAATTTTTTGGTTACAATACTTATTTAAAAATATTGTAAAACCAATATATTTTATCAGTCACGCCCACAGAAATTTCGATAATAAATTACCCTAAAATGCGGCGTCAATTCCGCGGACTACTCAATTATTGAGTCGCTCGTGCTAGGAGACAGTTTACGTCAGAAAGTCGGTCGAAACTATTATTACAAACTAAAAAGCGAATTTTCCCAATGATAATTAGTGAAGTCCGCCCTTAGTGTACAAATATTGGCCGATGGCTTTGATCTATTGTCTCCTAATTCCATATTTTCTACCACCCCTGCGTACTTAAATGGGGGTTCAAGCGAGCTAGCGTGATTCTCAACCATTTGTGAGAACGTAAATTCAACTTTACTAACTGGATCGTAATCCTCCGCGGCTAAAACGCTTTTATTTAATTTCCTCATTAGGCCCTATGTTTTATGCAGCTCATCAACCTCATTGCGTAATACACTCTTGATTGCAATATAATTACGTCAATTTGAGAACTGAACAATGAGCATTGCTCGTATGTTTGGAGTTGGGACTGTGAAAAATCCGTCTCGTTACAGGTTGATCATCAAAGGGCTGCAAATAAATTAATTATTACATAGCTAGTATTTTGGTGGTATTTGTGATTTTCCGACTTCCACGGGATGAAATTGCGGACAGAACGTCATACATCCATACTTCCTTACTCATATCCTAAGTAATAATATAAATGCGAAAGTTGGTTTGTTACGCTTTCACGCTAAAACGGCTGAACAGATTTGGATGAAATTTGGCACATAGGTAGACCATGACCTGGGTTAATACAAAGGATATTTTTATCCCGATATTCCCACGGGATCTAAACTTATGCGGGTGCAACCGCGGGATGCAGCTAGTTATATTATAAATGCGAACTCTGTCTGTTACATTTTCAAGCCTCAACGGCTGAACGGATTGGGATGAAATTTGGCACACGGATGACCTTTTTTATCCCGGTAGCAAGTTCCCGTGGGATTATTTCCGTGCTCTACGCGGGCAAAGCCGCGGGCAAGATCTAAGTAGTTAATCTATAAAAACTATTTTGATTACAAGACTGTTGCACAATTAGAGTGCCGGTTACATGTAAATAGGAATAGAATAGGTAGAAAAAGCGGTTGACATAGTGGATGACATGCTGGCGTGTTGATCACTCAATGATGTGATGTTTAGCTGTAATTACTGATGACTAATACCGCTAATACGATGCTTATCAATGAAACTTTATAAACAACACAGCTTGTGAAAATCAAACTATGCATTTGTTTCAATTAAACCAATTAAATTACAGGCAATTTTTAATTCAAGCGAGTCGATCATTCAGAAAGATGAAATTCCATAGGGTAATAGGTTCCACGTAGAAGAACGGGCATAAAACTCCACGGATTGTCCCAAAATATTTGTTTGGTCATTCAGATCGTTCAAATTATACATGTGAGAACGATGTAGAAAGACGTGCACGTTAACAGAGTCCGTAATAAAAAAATTACAATTCAAAAATTAAAATAAGCCGTGGCTGCAAGAGTTGACCAGTCCCTACTGACTATGTTGAACATGATCAGCATCATTCAACTCAATCATTTTTACGAGAACTCAATGATCCAACCATAGAAATATTTTCTTATAACACGCGCGCCACCATCAGCGAGACATTTGAGTGAGCATGGCATACTCTCAGCCGCCAGGGCACATTCAAGGCAATAAAAGACGTACCCAGTAAATGATAGCTTCATAGTAGGTTCATAATACTCACACATGTGCTATGCAATACAACAAATTAATACAATACAATACTACAAAGATTACGAACAAGACGCCCAGAGGTAAAATCAGAGCCGATCATGAAGTGTCTTTTTTACTTGACAAAGACTTGTAACTACACTAATAACATCACGCCTGCATTCCCCAAAGGGTTGGCCAGTAGTATACATTTATAGTACACTCACATTTCACCAGTTATGTTTGAGTCCCATGTAATAGGGGGCGAGCTTATTGCCATCAATCCAGACTCCGGGCTGCTACTGAGAAATTCCAAATGGAAAAACCCAATAACACTTTGCCCGACCCGGGAATCGAACCCACGACCTCATGCTCAGCAGTAGCGCTTGCGACCACAAGACCAACGAGGCGACTTGTAACTAGCCTAGTAAAATCAAGAAATTTAAGCTACAAGTAATTTCGATTACAAAACTAGTATTCAGACTTGGCTAGCTTTCAGTAACAGGTCCCTGAAATATCACGTAATCCACTTCAATACAGCAATACTTCAATGAATGTGTTTTTCAATCAGGGAATCAACGACCGAAAAAAACTTAAATAACAGTGCAGGTATCGAAGAATTTTAGTTACTACGACTAAGGTTACCGCTATCCGGGTAACCCAAGAAGAAGAAATATGTTAACTCTTTTTAACCCCCGACGGAAAAAGACTGTTATAAGTTTAACGTGTGTATCTGTCTGTTCCCTCGTAGCTATCAAACGGCTGAACTGATTTTGATTATTATTTTTTTGTTTGAAAGGTGTCTTGATCGAGAGTGTTCTTAGCTACAATTCAAGAAAATCGGTTCAGCCGTTTGAAGATTATCAGCTCTTTTCTAGTTGATGATTGGAATTGATTCGAAATTTAGTATTCTGTTACTTCAATGATATTAGAAGAACATAGTAACCTTGAACCGATACTGCAGCAGCACCTGGAATTGTGTCGGGGGTTATTTAAATGTTTAATTTTAACTTGTTTTATTTGCACCTTGTAGCTATTTCATAATAATGATGTAATTACGTAGATATTATTTAATCGTTTTTTTGTGTGTTGTGCTACTTCTTTTACGTGCACCAAATAAACGATCTATATACCTTAATACCTACACATTATCTGAGCGTGTGACACACACGAGGATTGATAACACAATCAATAAAGGTCTTCCACGACTAAGTAGTTGAAATAACCCAAGGTGACTTTGTTTACACATCAGTCTGTGAAATTGTCGACATTTATACCATCACGCCTATTTTAGCGTATATTTTTAATCGACTTTCAAAGAGGAGGAGGTTCCATGTTCCACTTTATGCATTAAAAAAAATTGTTCTTCTATATTTCCGTCAATTGTGGATTTCGATTTTCATTTGGTTGAGAAAGCTGCGCGGTGCTCCCATATTAATTTTATTAACTTTGCTTGCAAAAACGAAAATTCAAAACCAAAGACAAAGACTTCCGAAATTAAACCTATTTTTCACTTTGTAGTGTTTAGAGTCCCAATTAATAGGGGGATACGAGTAAAAGACTAAAGAAACCATAGACGAGTTTTGTCGCTGAAGATATGGCTAAAAAGAGGATGATTGACTAATAATGATGTGTGGAACAAGATATGCTGTGCCGTCCAGAAATAGAGATAAGGGCTTTAGTGGGATGTAATAGCAAGCCTAACGGGCACTGATCTAAACTCAGGGCTGCTACGGAAAAAGGCCTAGTGGTAATCCAATTATACATTGCCCGACCGTAAAAAAATCCCCGTATAGAACAGTCTGGAACCTAAATATTCATCAAATTAACAGGAACATACGATAAAAACGCTTTAACGATCTAAAACAGGTCATGACTGCACGCCTGACTCAGAACTTGAGCGTTGCAAAATGGGACCAAGCCTCGAATTAGAACAGTGCCAACGAACAAGAAGATAAAAGTGTTCGTGTTTTTATTTTGTAAGGTCAACATCAAGGTCGAATGTTAAGGAAGGTCGGGTGCGTTAAAATAGCGTATACGAGCGATACTCGTATGTACGCTATTTTACTTTTTCGGGTTCCTTAGTCAACAAGGAACCCTTATAGTTTCGCCATGTCCGTCTGTCTGTCCCCAGCTTAGCGCAGAGACTATTAGTACTAGAAAGCTGTAATTTGGCATAAGTATACATATTAATTACGCCGACAAAGTGGTAAA
Source organism: Eupsilia transversa (assembly GCA_914767815.1). NCBI lineage: Eukaryota > Metazoa > Arthropoda > Insecta > Lepidoptera > Noctuidae > Eupsilia > Eupsilia transversa. The sequence continues at coordinate 12,397,805 of OU611891.1, forward strand.
ATAAAACAATGTTTTTTTTTAATATAAATTCATCCCAGCTGCACGCTTCATTGCGCGTGGTCCGACATGCACTTGGCCGGTTTTTTTCTCATACAGGGGAGGCCTGTTGCCAACAGTGGGAACATTATGATTGAATATGATAACAGCTGATTATGATTATGCTACTAATAGTTATACTTAAATGTACGTTCGATGCGTCCTGGGTGGTAGGTCTTGCAACCACCCTGTTAACTAGGTGATAATAAAACAGCATGAGATATTCCCATGTACAGTTCGATTCAAACCTCATGGCGGGCGGCTCGGAACATGAGGCGAGCCGCTGCGCAGTAACAATTTCATGTGTCAGCGGGGGTGAGCGGTGGGGAACTGCGCAACGAGTCGCCATTCAGTTTGAATCGAACTGTAACTCGTAAACTCGTGCCGGAATGAGACAAAAATTGCGAAAGGTTACGGATCAACGTGAAATTAATGGTCAACTAAAACAGGATTTTTGGAAACTCCAGTAAGCGGTTTTAAGTTTCTATGCGAATGAAGTTGCGGAAAGCAGCTGAAAATGAAAACTTACTAAAAAGACTAATACGTTTCCTTTTCAAATCTTTCGACTTGCCAGGCTAAAGCTGAAAAATAAACGGTTAATTTTAAAACCATCATCATAATCTTTCAACTGAAAGATGTCCTCCGCTGAACGCGTTTTCCAAATATCGCCACAGTAACCAATACTGGGGTTCCCTCACACATCCAGCTTATTCTCGCGATCTTTACCAGCTATCTTATTTCTATCTTATTTGATAACACATTTTCGTAAAAGATTAAGTCTAATCTGTTTCATTTCAACAGTTCAATAACATTCATTGGTGTTATTTACGTTGTTGAGCAGATTTTTTTTTCGAACTTATGAAGCAATGGATTGACAATCTGTTTCACAACGATTCAGATTATGATTGATCGTGTATTACGCAATTAAAACAGCACCCGTTTGATATTAAAAAAGAAACTATCTAAAACAACTTTTCATTATGAAACTACTGCAACATTCCTACAATGTAACGGAGATAAGCGTGGGCGCATGCACTGAACAAATTTAACCCGAGCGGATCAATGGCAGTAATATTCGCAAAATTAGCGTGCAATTGTGATAAGTGCTGATCATTTAACGTTCATTAAAAGGTGGTAATTCTATGCGCTGTGTAATGCGTCTGTTTTTAACACCAGTGCATGCGATGATCGCTGTTTCTTGTCAATTACATATCAACAGCTTTAGTGATTGAGATAAACACGCTAGTCTTAATTTCAGTTGCGTTACCAGATAATGTACCTACCTCGGAAAAACATGGTACTGTTTTTTTATATAGGCTAGCGACCCGCCTCTGCTTTGCACGGTTTTTAAGACTTGACAAAACATTGTGATTTCTTTATTATAATAATATGTAAGTTTTATATTCATGTATTGTAAATATAAGCCTTTCGGAATAAATTCTCTAAATGATGCGGTGCAAACCGCATCACAATGCGTTGCGTTGTCTAGTTACGCGTGTACTTCTGCAGTCACGAAAAGCGACTTTAATTTATAATATGTATTATATATAAACCATTTAAAAGTCGCTTTTCGGTTTATTAAACCACTTTTGAATTGTCAAGGTGGCAGTCAGTCAGAAATATAAAGCTAGTAGCCCATAGCCCAAGCTAGTAAAACCATAGCGTAGTAGGCACCTATGGAGGACGGAATAGGTATTTTAAATTATATGGTTACAAAATTTATCTTTTAACGGAGTTAATAGACAGGCCACATACAGGCATATCATATTTTATTACTGATCTAAATTATGATACTTACAAACTAAAATTTCCATTCTTTTGTAGTTATAAATTGAGCTATAATAAACACGCATTTTTACGTAACCGGTCAGTGGTTTATTAGTCGTAATAGCGGCTGCAGCTCGATTTCTATTACAGCCTAATGCCCGTTTTTACTAACACTAGACGACACCTGAATGAAAGCGCGATGTTGGATTTGCAACTTTCGGCAACAGTGATGTTTTTATATGTAACTTCCGAAAAAAAAAACTGTAGCGCGTACTATCAATCGTCGTGTACCAAAAAAATATTTTTGTTCATGAATTTATCAATCAGTCTTCTTGTCTTATACTATGTATCTCACTCTAATCTTGTTTTAAGACATTTGATTTCCCTCAGATTATTCTCATAAAAAAATCGATTTATCTCACATGAGCCGATGCTGAATCGATTAGCAATAACCAGTTTCTTGATCCATATCGATTCAGTTTCACTACACACAATCTCTCTGACGCAAATTCATTTGGTAAACAAAGGAGACGTGACCGAATGTAGTTGAAACTGTAAATAGAAACCTGTAAAGACTACAATGTTTTACTGGAGTTAAGCTTGGCAACATGCCCGGGCAAATTACATGGATAATACCGTGAATGACAGACGAGGTATAGCCACAGAATAGTACAGAAGGCGCACTCCGCATTTTAGGTATGAAGCTACAAGTACGCCGCGGGATCGTTTCGGGCCAATTCAGTGAGCGTAACGTAATCAGAAGATAGAAGAGTTACGTTATAGAAAGAGAGGAAATTCTAGGTGAATATATCTGCGACCTATCTAATTGCGAAACACGTTTTCGTAAATGATTAAGACTAATCTGTTTCACTTTGACAGTTCAACAACATTCATTGCGTTATTTACGTTGTTGAGCAGATATTTTTTTTCGAACTTATGAAGCAATGGATTAGCAATCTGTTTCCAAACGATTAAGATTGTTATTGATCGTATATTACGCAATTTATGTGTAGAACGTGTATTACAGGTCCAGCTCTCCATAAACACAGAATTTTAGTCCCAAATAACACCACAATAAATTAAAGCCAGTATATAATATTGCTGGCTATAATTTTGGCAATTCAGAAGTATCCATTACATCGTCTGTTGGTGTTATTTGCTCAACAACTAATAAAACAATCGTCAAAAGGCAAGCTCTTGCGCTAACAAATTATGATACGTTATATAAAGCTGCCGGATATTATTTATATTGCAACTAGTTTTTGCCCGTGGTTTCGCCCGCGTCGAGGTCGGAAAATATCCCAAAGGAACGTACTACCGGGTCCTAATCCAGGTCATGATCTACCGTGCCTCGGAAAGCACGATAAGCCGTTGGTCCCGGGTGTTATTCGTGGACCGTTGACAGTCGTTACGGGTCGTCAGAAGCCCGAAAGTCTGACAACCAGCTTTACCAAGGAGTATCGTATTACCCAGGTACTGGGTTGTGGAGGTCAGATAGGCAGTCGCTCCATGTAAAATATTGGTACTCAGCTGCATCCGGTTAGACTGGAAGCCGACCCCAACCAAGTTAGGAAAGTATTCTATCCATCTATATGCACAATTACGCGTACCAAAGAAATAATAAAACAAATTTAAAGCAGCATTTGTTTAATAAACTCCGCTATTTCTTTAGACTGGGCACGTTGCATCGCATCTCATTCGAAGCTGATTCATCTGTATTGAATGCAGTAAGTTATCCTATTGAAAAGATTGGACGAACGACGTATGCGGGTGGACGCCGTGTGTAGTTCTGGAGCAATCCAGATTATTGTTATTGAATGAGTCCGGATGTACCTCATGTAGGTAGGTACTTGGTGTTCGGAATGTTGCTCACAAAGCGTGGTAACTCACAATGAACATTAATATGAACCACTTTTTATTACGGTCCGTTCGTTCATCTCCAGTCCATCCAAAGGTAGTATCATGTATGGAAAATATGGGTATTAGCGATAAGTTGTATTATATAAGGAAGATGTCGCTATTAGCGATAACACCGCCATTGTGAAGAGCTGAGTAACAATTTTGATGCAAAATAAAGAGTGTATTTTATGTCTAACCAACCTTAACTATCAGTAAACAAGCTTTCCCATGCAAAAACGCAATGCGTACCCGATTAAACTGAAAGTGATCAGAATAAAACCTGTCAGTGTCATGATTTTGTTTGGAATATTGACACTGACAGCTCTTGAACTCGGTATAGATGTACTGATCCCGTTCAGTTTCACTGGTGAAATCTGCACTTAATAGAGTCCAGAATTTGTCTAAGAGTTTAGCACCTTCATACGCGCCGATCAGTTCCTGAAGGTGTAGGCAACAGGTCACGCAAGACAGTATATTTAATTTATAATAGTTTGTGGAACACCACCACCCAGGCTGGTCGTCGAAGCAAGGAAAACCTGCTCAGGTGGAGATTCATATTCATTGACTGACCTGTCGTTTGAACACGTCACGCTGCACGTGCGGCTCCGAGAAGTCCTTGCTGTAGTTGAGGCCGCACTCGCCCACCGCCACGCACTCCGGCGCAGCTGCGATCTCGTGCAAGTCGCCCCACATGTCCTCTTCTATCATTGACTTTGCATCGTGGGGGTGAACACCTGGACCAATGGATGAACGATCAATTTTTTCTACCTGACAGCTGTGCTGATGGGGAGTTTGTTGCGCCACTTCTTCTTCCCAGCTAAAGCACTAGAAAGTGACGGGCGTTTTGGGGGACTGTCTTATGTAATTTAGACGTCCGAAAAGTGCTGATTCTCAGCCTAGGTTCAATAAATAACTTTTGATTTTGAACGCTTTAATTAGCTGTTGTATATTTCATCATATTTTATTATAAACTAGCTGCCCGCCCCGGCTTCGC